>OV884009.1:0-2400000 GCA_930367205.1 Acanthosoma haemorrhoidale
AGCCGAATCCACCGAACTAAGCAAAGTGGAATATGTACACATCGCCCAATCTCAAAAACTACTAGCATCAATTCAATCAAACTTTGTGGGATTGTTGACAATATATAGATGTACGTAATAAGAAAAACCACATAATGCTACTATAGCTGGTTGCCGAGTTATTAGCGATAAAAATAATTCTACATCTTTCCAATTTCGGCAGCAGCCAAAATGACCGCGCTAAGCGAAGGTGAATATGTTCACATCGCCCTTCCTAAAAAACTACCAGCATCAATTTAATCAAACTTTGTGGGATTGTTGACAATATATAGATGTACCTAATAAAAAAAAACACATAATGCTACCATAACTGGTTGCTGAGTTATTAGCGATAAAAAAAATTCTACATCTTTCCGATTACGGCAGCAGCCGAAATAACCGCGCTAAGCAAAGGGGTATATGTTAACATCGCCCTTCCTCAAAAACTACTAGCATCAATGAAATTAAACTTTGTGGGTTTGTTCACAATATATAGAGGAACGTAAGCAAAGAAACTACATAATGCTCCCATAACTTGTTGCAGCGTTATTAGCACTAAGAATAATTCTACATCTATCCAATTTCCTCAAACGCCAAATCGACCGAGCTTAGCAAAAGTGAATATGTTCACATTGCCCTAGCTCCAAAACCACTATCATCAATTCAATCAAACTTTGTGGGATTGTTGACAATACATAGATGTACGTAATAAAAAAAACTAAATAATGCTACCATAACTGGTTGCCCAGTAATTAGCAATAAACATAATTTTACATCTATCCAGCTCCTTGATCTGTCACATTGCCGAAGCTTAGGGGATGGAAATATCTTCAAATCACTCTACCTCCGAAACCGATTGAAACATTTATGTCAAACATTGTGGGATTGTTGATAATATATAGATGTAAAAAATAAAAGAAACCACAAAATGCTGCCTTTACTGGTTCAAGAGAAATAAGCGATAATGTATAATTCTAAATCTTTCAAGTTTCTTCAACAGCCAAATCCACCGAGCTAAGCAAAGTCAAATATGTTCACATCGCCCTACCTCCGAAACCACTATCATCAATTTGATCAAACTTTGTGGGATTGTTGACAATATATAGATGTACGTAATAAGAAAAACCACATAATGCTACCATAATTGGTTGCCGAGTTATTAGCGATAATGCATAATTCTAAATCTTTCAAGTTTCTTCAACAGCCGAATCCACCGAACTAAGCAAAGTGGAATATGTACACATCGCCAAATCTCAAAAACTACTAGCATCAATTCAATCAAACTTTGTGGGATTGTTGACAATATATAGATGTACGTAATAAGAAAAACCACATAATGCTACCATAATTGCTGCCGAGTTAATAGCGATAATGCATAATTCTAAATCTTTCAAGTTTCTTCAACAGCCGAATCCACCGAACTAAGCAAAGTGGAATATGTACACATCGCCCAATCTCAAAAACTACTAGCATCAATTCAATCAAACTTTGTGGGATTGTTGACAATATATAGATGTACGTAATAAGAAAAACCACATAATGCTACTATAGCTGGTTGCCGAGTTATTAGCGATAAAAATAATTCTACATCTTTCCAATTTCGGCAGCAGCCAAAATGACCGCGCTAAGTGAAGGTGAATATGTTCACATCGCCCTTCCTAAAAACTACTAGCATCAATGAAATTAAACTTTGTGGGTTTGTTCACAATATATAGAGGAACGTAAGCAAAGAAACTACATAATGCTCCCATAACTTGTTGCAGAGTTATTAGCACTAAGAATAATTCTACATCTATCCAATTTCCTCAAACGCCAAATCGACCGAGCTTAGCAAAAGTGAATATGTTCACATTGCCCTAGCTCCAAAACCACTATCATCAATTCAATCAAACTTTGTGGGATTGTTGACAATACATAGATGTACGTAATAAAAAAAACTAAATAATACTACCATAACTGGTTGCCGAGTAATTAGCAATAAAAATAATTCTACATCTAGCCAGCTCCTTAATCTGTCCCATTGCCAAAGCTTAGGGGATGGAAATATCTTCAAATCACTCTACCTCCGAAACCGCTGCCAACATTTATGTCAAACATTGTGGGATTGTTGATAATATATAGATGTACGTAATAAAAAAAAACACATAATGCTACCATATCTGGTTGCTGAGTTATTAGCGATAAAGATAATTCTACATCTTTCCAATTTCGGCAGCAGCCAAACTAACCGCGCTAAGCGAAGGGGAATATGTTCACATCGCCCTTCCTCAAAAACTACTAGCACCAATGAATTTAAACTTTGTGGGTTGGTTGACAATACATAGAGGAACGTAAGCAAAGAAACCACAAAATGCTCCCATAGCTTGTTGCAGAGTTATTAGCCATAAGAATAATTCTACATCTATCCAATTTCTTCAAACGCCAAATCGACCGATCTTAGCAAAAGTGAATATGTTCACATCGGCCTAGCTCCAAAACCACTATCATCAATTGAATCAAACTTTGTGAGTTTGTAAACAATATATAGATGTACGTAATAAAAAAAACTAAATAATGTTACCATTACTGGTTACCCAGTAATTAGCAATAAACATAATTTTGCATCTATCCAGCTCCTTGATCTGTCACATTGCCGAAGCTTAGGGGATGGAAATATCTTCAAATCACTCTACCTCCGAAACCGTTGGAAACATTAATGTCCTACTTTTTGGGATTGTTGATAATATATAGATGTAAAAAATAAAAGAAACCACACAATGCTGCATTTACTGGTTCCAGAGAATTTAGCGATAATGTATAATTCTAAATCTTTCAAGTTTCTTTAACAGCCGAATCCACCGAGCTAAGCAAAGGGATATATCTTCAAATCAGTCTACCTCCGAAACCACTATCATCAATTTAATCAAACTTTGTGGGATTGGTAAGAATATATAGATGTACGTAATAAAAAAAAACCACATAATGCTATTATAACTGGTTGCTGAGTTATTAGCGATAAAGGTAATTCTACATCTTTCCAATTTCGGCAATAGCCGAAATGACCACGCTAAGCAAAGTGGAATATGTACACATCGCCAAATCTCAAAAACTACTAGCATCAATTCAATCAAACTTTGTGGGATTGTTGACAATATATAGATGTACGTAATAAGAAAAACCACATAATGCTACCATAATTGGTTGCCGAGTTATTAGCGATAATGCATAATTCTAAATCTTTCAAGTTTCTTCAACAGCCGAATCCACCGAACTAAGCAAAGTGGAATATGTACACATCGCCCAATCTCAAAAACTACTAGCATCAATTCAATCAAACTTTGTGGGATTGTTGACAATATATAGATGTACGTAATAAAAAAAAACCACATAATGCTACTATAGCTGGTTGCCGAGTTATTAGCGATAAAAATAATTCTACATCTTTCCAATTTCGGCAGCAGCCAAAATGACCGCGCTAAGTGAAGGTGAATATGTTCACATCGCCCTTCCTAAAAACTACTAGCATCAATGAAATTAAACTTTGTGGGTTTGTTCACAATATATAGAGGAACGTAAGCAAAGAAACTACATAATGCTCCCATAACTTGTTGCAGAGTTATTAGCACTAAGAATAATTCTACATCTATCCAATTTCCTCAAACGCCAAATCGACCGAGCTTAGCAAAAGTGAATATGTTCACATTGCCCTAGCTCCAAAACCACTATCATCAATTCAATCAAACTTTGTGGGATTGTTGACAATACATAGATGTACGTAATAAAAAAAACTAAATAATACTACCATAACTGGTTGCCGAGTAATTAGCAATAAAAATAATTCTACATCTAGCCAGCTCCTTAATCTGTCCCATTGCCAAAGCTTAGGGGATGGAAATATCTTCAAATCACTCTACCTCCGAAACCGCTGCCAACATTTATGTCAAACATTGTGGGATTGTTGATAATATATAGATGTACGTAATAAAAAAAAACACATAATGCTACCATATCTGGTTGCTGAGTTATTAGCGATAAAGATAATTCTACATCTTTCCAATTTCGGCAGCAGCCAAACTAACCGCGCTAAGCGAAGGGGAATATGTTCACATCGCCCTTCCTAAAAACTACTAGCATCAATGAAATTAAACTTTGTGGGTTTGTTCACAATATATAGAGGAACGTAAGCAAAGAAACTACATAATGCTCCCATAACTTGTTGCAGAGTTATTAGCACTAAGAATAATTCTACATCTATCCAATTTCCTCAAACGCCAAATCGACCGAGCTTAGCAAAAGTGAATATGTTCACATCGCCCTACCTCCAAAACCACTATCATCAATTTGATCAAACTTTGTGGGATTGTTGACAATATATAGATGTACGTAATAAGAAAAACCACATAATGCTACCATAATTGGTTGCCGAGTTATTAGCGATAATGCATAATTCTAAATCTTTCAAGTTTCTTCAACAGCCGAATCAACCGAACTAAGCAAAGTGGAATATGTACACATCGCCAAATCTCAAAAACTACTAGCATCAATTCAATCAAACTTTGTGGGATTGTTGACAATATATAGATGTACGTAATAAGAAAAACCACATAATGCTACCATAATTGGTTGCCGAGTTATTAGCGATAATGCATAATTCTAAATCTTTCAAGTTTCTTCAACAGCCGAATCCACCGAAATAAGCAAAGTGGAATATGTACACATCGCCCAATCTCAAAAACTACTAGCATCAATTCAATCAAACTTTGTGGGATTGTTGACAATATATAGATGTACGTAATAAGAAAAACCACATAATGCTACTATAGCTGGTTGCCGAGTTATTAGCGATAAAAATAATTCTACATCTTTCCAATTTCGGCAGCAGCCAAAATGACCGCGCTAAGTGAAGGTGAATATGTTCACATCGCCCTTCCTAAAAATTACTAGCATCAATGAAATTAAACTTTGTGGGTTTGTTCACAATATATAGAGGAACGTAAGCAAAGAAACTACATAATGCTCCCATAACTTGTTGCAGAGTTATTAGCACTAAGAATAATTCTACATCTATCCAATTTCCTCAAACGCCAAATCGACCGAGCTTAGCAAAAGTGAATATGTTCACATTGCCCTAGCTCCAAAACCACTATCATCAATTCAATCAAACTTTGTGGGATTGTTGACAATACATAGATGTACGTAATAAAAAAAACTAAATAATACTACCATAACTGGTTGCCGAGTAATTAGCAATAAAAATAATTCTACATCTAGCCAGCTCCTTAATCTGTCCCATTGCCAAAGCTTAGGGGATGGAAATATCTTCAAATCACTCTACCTCCGAAACCGCTGCCAACATTTATGTCAAACATTGTGGGATTGTTGATAATATATAGATGTACGTAATAAAAAAAAACACATAATGCTACCATATCTGGTTGCTGAGTTATTAGCGATAAAGATAATTCTACATCTTTCCAATTTCGGCAGCAGCCAAACTAACCGCGCTAAGCGAAGGGGAATATGTTCACATCGCCCTTCCTCAAAAACTACTAGCACCAATGAGTTTAAACTTTGTGGGTTGGTTGACAATACATAGAGGAACGTAAGCAAAGAAACCACAAAATGCTCCCATAGCTTGTTGCAGAGTTATTAGCCATAAGAATAATTCTACATCTATCCAATTTCTTCAAACGCCAAATCGACCGATCTTAGCAAAAGTGAATATGTTCACATCGGCCTAGCTCCAAAACCACTATCATCAATTGAATCAAACTTTGTGAGTTTGTAAACAATATATAGATGTACGTAATAAAAAAAACTAAATAATGTTACCATTACTGGTTACCCAGTAATTAGCAATAAACATAATTTTGCATCTATCCAGCTCCTTGATCTGTCTCATTGCCGAAGCTTAGGGGATGGAAATATCTTCAAATCACTCTACCTCCGAAACCGTTGGAAACATTAATGTCCTACTTTTTGGGATTGTTGATAATATATAGATGTAAAAAATAAAAGAAACCACAAAATGCTGCATTTACTGGTTCCAGAGAATTTAGCGATAATGTATAATTCTAAATCTTTCAAGTTTCTTTAACAGCCGAATCCACCGAGCTAAGCAAAGGGATATATCTTCAAATCAGTCTACCTCCGAAACCACTATCATCAATTTAATCAAACTTTGTGGGATTGGTAAGAATATATAGATGTACGTAATAAAAAAAAACCACATAATGCTATTATAACTGGTTGCTGAGTTATTAGCGATAAAGGTAATTCTACATCTTTCCAATTTCGGCAATAGCCGAAATGACCACGCTAAGCAAAGTGGAATATGTACACATCGCCAAATCTCAAAAACTACTAGCATCAATTCAATCAAACTTTGTGGGATTGTTGACAATATATAGATGTACGTAATAAGAAAAACCACATAATGCTACCATAATTGGTTGCCGAGTTATTAGCGATAATGCATAATTCTAAATCTTTCAAGTTTCTTCAACAGCCGAATCCACCGAACTAAGCAAAGTGGAATATGTACACATCGCCCAATCTCAAAAACTACTAGCATCAATTCAATCAAACTTTGTGGGATTGTTGACAATATATAGATGTACGTAATAAGAAAAACCACATAATGCTACTATAGCTGGTTGCCGAGTTATTAGCGATAAAAATAATTCTACATCTTTCCAATTTCGGCAGCAGCCAAAATGACCGCGCTAAGTGAAGGTGAATATGTTCACATCGCCCTTCCTAAAAACTACTAGCATCAATGAAATTAAACTTTGTGGGTTTGTTCACAATATATAGAGGAACGTAAGCAAAGAAACTACATAATGCTCCCATAACTTGTTGCAGAGTTATTAGCACTAAGAATAATTCTACATCTATCCAATTTCCTCAAACGCCAAATCGACCGAGCTTAGCAAAAGTGAATATGTTCACATTGCCCTAGCTCCAAAACCACTATCATCAATTCAATCAAATTTTGTGGGATTGTTGACAATACATAGATGTACGTAATAAAAAAAACTAAATAATACTACCATAACTGGTTGTCGAGTAATTAGCAATAAAAATAATTCTACATCTAGCCAGCTCCTTAATCTGTCCCATTGCCAAAGCTTAGGGGATGGAAATATCTTCAAATCACTCTACCTCCGAAACCGCTGCCAACATTTATGTCAAACATTGTGGGATTGTTGATAATATATAGATGTACGTAATAAAAAAAAACACAAAATGCTACCATATCTGGTTGCTGAGTTATTAGCGATAAAGATAATTCTACATCTTTCCAATTTCGGCAGCAGCCAAACTAACCGCGCTAAGCGAAGGGGAATATGTTCACATCGCCCTTCCTCAAAAACTACTGGCACCAATGAATTTAAACTTTGTGGGTTGGTTGACAATACATAGAGGAACGTAAGCAAAGAAACCACAAAATGCTCCCATAGCTTGTTGCAGAGTTATTAGCCATAAGAATAATTCTACATCTATCCAATTTCTTCAAACGCCAAATCGACCGATCTTAGCAAAAGTGAATATGTTCACATCGGCCTAGCTCCAAAACCACTATCATCAGTTCAATCAAACTTTGTGGGATTGTTGACAATACATAGATGTACGTAATAAAAAAAACTAAATAATACTACCATAACTGGTTGTCGAGTAATTAGCAATAAAAATAATTCTACATCTAGCCAGCTCCTTAATCTGTCCCATTGCCAAAGCTTAGGGGATGGAAATATCTTCAAATCACTCTACCTCCGAAACCGCTGTCAACATTTATGTCAAACATTGTGGGATTGTTGATAATATATAGATGTACGTAATAAAAAAAAACACATAATGCTACCATATCTGGTTGCTGAGTTATTAGCGATAAAGATAATTCTACATCTTTCCAATTTCGGCAGCAGCCAAACTAACCGCGCTAAGCGAAGGGGAATATGTTCACATCGCCCTTCCTCAAAAACTACTAGCACCAATGAATTTAAACTTTGTGGGTTGGTTGACAATACATAGAGGAACGTAAGCAAAGAAACCACAAAATGCTCCCATAGCTTGTTGCAGAGTTATTAGCCATAAGAATAATTCTACATCTATCCAATTTCTTCAAACGCCAAATCGACCGATCTTAGCAAAAGTGAATATGTTCACATCGGCCTAGCTCCAAAACCACTATCATCAATTGAATCAAACTTTGTGAGTTTGTAAACAATATATAGATGTACGTAATAAAAAAAACTAAATAATGTTACCATTACTGGTTACCCAGTAATTAGCAATAAACATAATTTTGCATCTATCCAGCTCCTTGATCTGTCACATTGCCGAAGCTTAGGGGATGGAAATATCTTCAAATCACTCTACCTCCGAAACCGTTGGAAACATTAATGTCCTACTTTTTGGGATTGTTGATAATATATAGATGTAAAAAATAAAAGAAACCACAAAATGCTGCATTTACTGGTTCCAGAGAATTTAGCGATAATGTATAATTCTAAATCTTTCAAGTTTCTTTAACAGCCGAATCCACCGAGCTAAGCAAAGGGATATATCTTCAAATCAGTCTACCTCCGAAACCACTATCATCAATTTAATCAAACTTTGTGGGATTGGTAAGAATATATAGATGTACGTAATAAAAAAAAACCACATAATGCTATTATAACTGGTTGCTGAGTTATTAGCGATAAAGGTAATTCTACATCTTTCCAATTTCGGCAATAGCCGAAATGACCACGCTAAGCAAAGTGGAATATGTACACATCGCCAAATCTCAAAAACTACTAGCATCAATTCAATCAAACTTTGTGGGATTGTTGACAATATATAGATGTACATAATAAGAAAAACCACATAATGCTACCATAATTGGTTGCCGAGTTATTAGCGATAATGCATAATTCTAAATCTTTCAAGTTTCTTCAACAGCCGAATCCACCGAACTAAGCAAAGTGGAATATGTACACATCGCCCAATCTCAAAAACTACTAGCATCAATTCAATCAAACTTTGTGGGATTGTTGACAATATATAGATGTACGTAATAAGAAAAACCACATAATGCTACTATAGCTGGTTGCCGAGTTATTAGCGATAAAAATAATTCTACATCTTTCCAATTTCGGCAGCAGCCAAAATGACCGCGCTAAGTGAAGGTGAATATGTTCACATCGCCCTTCCTAAAAACTACTAGCATCAATGAAATTAAACTTTGTGGGTTTGTTCACAATATATAGAGGAACGTAAGCAAAGAAACTACATAATGCTCCCATAACTTGTTGCAGAGTTATTAGCACTAAGAATAATTCTACATCTATCCAATTTCCTCAAACGCCAAATCGACCGAGCTTAGCAAAAGTGAATATGTTCACATTGCCCTAGCTCCAAAACCACTATCATCAATTCAATCAAATTTTGTGGGATTGTTGACAATACATAGATGTACGTAATAAAAAAAACTAAATAATACTACCATAACTGGTTGCCGAGTAATTAGCAATAAAAATAATTCTACATCTAGCCAGCTCCTTAATCTGTCCCATTGCCAAAGCTTAGGGGATGGAAATATCTTCAAATCACTCTACCTCCGAAACCGCTGCCAACATTTATGTCAAACATTGTGGGATTGTTGATAATATATAGATGTACGTAATAAAAAAAAACACAAAATGCTACCATATCTGGTTGCTGAGTTATTAGCGAAAAAGATAATTCTACATCTTTCCAATTTCGGCAGCAGCCAAACTAACCGCGCTAAGCGAAGGGGAATATGTTCACATCGCCCTTCCTCAAAAACTACTGGCACCAATGAATTTAAACTTTGTGGGTTGGTTGACAATACATAGAGGAACGTAAGCAAAGAAACCACAAAATGCTCCCATAGCTTGTTGCAGAGTTATTAGCCATAAGAATAATTCTACATCTATCCAATTTCTTCAAACGCCAAATCGACCGATCTTAGCAAAAGTGAATATGTTCACATCGGCCTAGCTCCAAAACCACTATCATCAGTTCAATCAAACTTTGTGGGATTGTTGACAATACATAGATGTACGTAATAAAAAAAACTAAATAATACTACCATAACTGGTTGTCGAGTAATTAGCAATAAAAATAATTCTACATCTAGCCAGCTCCTTAATCTGTCCCATTGCCAAAGCTTAGGGGATGGAAATATCTTCAAATCACTCTACCTCCGAAACCGCTGCCAACATTTATGTCAAACATTGTGGGATTGTTGATAATATATAGATGTACGTAATAAAAAAAAACACATAATGCTACCATATCTGGTTGCTGAGTTATTAGCGATAAAGATAATTCTACATCTTTCCAATTTCGGCAGCAGCCAAACTAACCGCGCTAAGCGAAGGGGAATATGTTCACATCGCCCTTCCTCAAAAACTACTAGCACCAATGAATTTAAACTTTGTGGGTTGGTTGACAATACATAGAGGAACGTAAGCAAAGAAACCACAAAATGCTCCCATAGCTTGTTGCAGAGTTATTAGCCATAAGAATAATTCTACATCTATCCAATTTCTTCAAACGCCAAATCGACCGATCTTAGCAAAAGTGAATATGTTCACATCGGCCTAGCTCCAAAACCACTATCATCAATTGAATCAAACTTTGTGAGTTTGTAAACAATATATAGATGTACGTAATAAAAAAAACTAAATAATGTTACCATTACTGGTTACCCAGTAATTAGCAATAAACATAATTTTGCATCTATCCAGCTCCTTGATCTGTCACATTGCCGAAGCTTAGGGGATGGAAATATCTTCAAATCACTCTACCTCCGAAACCGTTGGAAACATTAATGTCCTACTTTTTGGGATTGTTGATAATATATAGATGTAAAAAATAAAAGAAACCACAAAATGCTGCATTTACTGGTTCCAGAGAATTTAGCGATAATGTATAATTCTAAATCTTTCAAGTTTCTTTAACAGCCGAATCCACCGAGCTAAGCAAAGGGATATATCTTCAAATCATTCTACCTCCGAAACCACTATCATCAATTTAATCAAACTTTGTGGGATTGGTAAGAATATATAGATGTACGTAATAAAAAAAAACCACATAATGCTATTATAACTGGTTGCTGAGTTATTAGCGATAAAGGTAATTCTACATCTTTCCAATTTCGGCAATAGCCGAAATGACCACGCTGAGTAAAGGAGAATATGTTCACATCACCCTTCCTCAAAAACTACTAGCATCAATGAATTAAAACTTTGTGGGTTTGTTGACAATACATAGAGGAACGTAAGCAAAGAAACCACATAATGCTCCCATAGCTTTTGGAGAGTTATTAGCGATAAGAATAATTCTACATCTATCCAATTTCCTCAAACGCCAAATCAACCGAGCTTAGCAAAAGTGAATATGTTCACATCGGCCTAGCTCCAAAACAACTATCATCAATTGAATCAAACTTTGTGGGTTTATAAACAATATATAGATGTACGTAATAAAAAAAACCACATAATGGTACCATAATTGGTAGCCGAGTTATAAGCGATAATGCATAATTCTAAATCTTTCAAATTTCTTCAACAGCCGAATCCACCGAACTAAGCAAAGTGGAATATGTTCACATCGCCCAATCTCAAAAACTACCAGCATCAATTCAATCAAACATTGTGGGATTGTTGACAATATATAGAGGAACGTAGGCAGAGAATCCACATAATGCTCCCTTAACGTGTTGCAGAGATATTAGCGATAAGAATAATTCTACATCTATCAATTTTCTTTAAACGCCAAATCGACCGAGCTTAGCAAAAGTGAATATGTTCACATCGGCCTAGCTCCAAAACCACTATCATCAATTGAATCGAACTTTGTGAGTTTGTAAACAATATATAGATGTACGTAATAAAAAAAACTAAATAATGCTACTATAGCTGGTTGCCGAGTTATTAGCGATAAAAATAATTTTACATCTTTCCAATTTCGGCAGCAGCCAATATGACCGCGCTAAGCGAAGGTGAATATGTTCACATCGCCCTTCCTATAAAACTACAAGCATCAATTCAATAAAACTTTGTGGGATTGTTGACAATATATAGATGTACCTAATAAAAAAAAACACATAATGCTACCATAACTGGTTGTTGAGTTATTAGCGATAAAAAAAATTCTACATCTCTCCAATTACGGCAGCAGCCGAAATGACCGCGCTAAGCGAAGGGGAATATGTTAACATCGCCCTTCCTCAAAAACTACTAGCATCAATGAAATTAAACTTTGTGGGTTTGTTGACAATATATAGAGGAACGTAAGCAAAGAAACTACATAATGCTCCCATAACTTGTTGCAGAGTTATTAGCACTAAGAATAATTCTACATCTATCCAATTTCCTCAGACGCCAAATCGACCGAGCTTAGCAAAAGTGAATATGTTCACATCGGCCTAGCTCCAAAACCACTATCATCAATTGAATCGAACTTTGTGAGTTTGTAAACAATATATAGATGTACGTAATAAAAAAAACTAAATAATGCTACTATAGCTGGTTGCCGAGTTATTAGCGATAAAAATAATTCTACATCTTTCCAATTTCGGCAGCAGCCAATATGACCGCGCTAAGCGAAGGTGAATATGTTCACATCGCCCTTCCTATAAAACTACCAGCATCAATTCAATCAAACTTTGTGGGATTGTTGACAATATATAGATGTACCTAATAAAAAAAAACACATAATGCTACCATAACTGGTTGCAGAGTTATTAGCACTAAGAATAATTCTACATCTATCCAATTTCCTCAAACGCCAAATCGACCGAGCTTAGCAAAAGTGAATATGTTCACATTGCCCTAGCTCCAAAACCACTATCATCAATTCAATCAAACTTTGTGGGATTGTTGACAATACATAGATGTACGTAATAAAAAAAACTAAATAATACTACCATAACTGGTTGCCGAGTAATTAGCAATAAAAATAATTCTACATCTAGCCAGCTCCTTAATCTGTCCCATTGCCAAAGCTTAGGGGATGGAAATATCTTCAAATCACTCTACCTCCGAAACCGCTGCCAACATTTATGTCAAACATTGTGGGATTGTTGATAATATATAGATGTACGTAATAAAAAAAAACACATAATGCTACCATATCTGGTTGCTGAGTTATTAGCGATAAAGATAATTCTACATCTTTCCAATTTCGGCAGCAGCCAAACTAACCGCGCTAAGCGAAGGGGAATATGTTCACATCGCCCTTCCTAAAAACTACTAGCATCAATGAAATTAAACTTTGTGGGTTTGTTCACAATATATAGAGGAACGTAAGCAAAGAAACTACATAATGCTCCCATAACTTGTTGCAGAGTTATTAGCACTAAGAATAATTCTACATCTATCCAATTTCCTCAAACGCCAAATCGACCGAGCTTAGCAAAAGTGAATATGTTCACATCGCCCTACCTCCGAAACCACTATCATCAATTTGATCAAACTTTGTGGGATTGTTGACAATATATAGATGTACGTAATAAGAAAAACCACATAATGCTACCATAATTGGTTGCCGAGTTATTAGCGATAATGCATAATTCTAAATCTTTCAAGTTTCTTCAACAGCCGAATCAACCGAACTAAGCAAAGTGGAATATGTACACATCGCCAAATCTCAAAAACTACTAGCATCAATTCAATCAAACTTTGTGGGATTGTTGACAATATATAGATGTACGTAATAAGAAAAACCACATAATGCTACCATAATTGGTTGCCGAGTTATTAGCGATAATGCATAATTCTAAATCTTTCAAGTTTCTTCAACAGCCGAATCCACCGAAATAAGCAAAGTGGAATATGTACACATCGCCCAATCTCAAAAACTACTAGCATCAATTCAATCAAACTTTGTGGGATTGTTGACAATATATAGATGTACGTAATAAGAAAAACCACATAATGCTACTATAGCTGGTTGCCGAGTTATTAGCGATAAAAATAATTCTACATCTTTCCAATTTCGGCAGCAGCCAAAATGACCGCGCTAAGTGAAGGTGAATATGTTCACATCGCCCTTCCTAAAAATTACTAGCATCAATGAAATTAAACTTTGTGGGTTTGTTCACAATATATAGAGGAACGTAAGCAAAGAAACTACATAATGCTCCCATAACTTGTTGCAGAGTTATTAGCACTAAGAATAATTCTACATCTATCCAATTTCCTCAAACGCCAAATCGACCGAGCTTAGCAAAAGTGAATATGTTCACATTGCCCTAGCTCCAAAACCACTATCATCAATTCAATCAAACTTTGTGGGATTGTTGACAATACATAGATGTACGTAATAAAAAAAACTAAATAATACTACCATAACTGGTTGCCGAGTAATTAGCAATAAAAATAATTCTACATCTAGCCAGCTCCTTAATCTGTCCCATTGCCAAAGCTTAGGGGATGGAAATATCTTCAAATCACTCTACCTCCGAAACCGCTGCCAACATTTATGTCAAACATTGTGGGATTGTTGATAATATATAGATGTACGTAATAAAAAAAAACACATAATGCTACCATATCTGGTTGCTGAGTTATTAGCGATAAAGATAATTCTACATCTTTCCAATTTCGGCAGCAGCCAAACTAACCGCGCTAAGCGAAGGGGAATATGTTCACATCGCCCTTCCTCAAAAACTACTAGCACCAATGAGTTTAAACTTTGTGGGTTGGTTGACAATACATAGAGGAACGTAAGCAAAGAAACCACAAAATGCTCCCATAGCTTGTTGCAGAGTTATTAGCCATAAGAATAATTCTACATCTATCCAATTTCTTCAAACGCCAAATCGACCGATCTTAGCAAAAGTGAATATGTTCACATCGGCCTAGCTCCAAAACCACTATCATCAATTGAATCAAACTTTGTGAGTTTGTAAACAATATATAGATGTACGTAATAAAAAAAACTAAATAATGTTACCATTACTGGTTACCCAGTAATTAGCAATAAACATAATTTTGCATCTATCCAGCTCCTTGATCTGTCTCATTGCCGAAGCTTAGGGGATGGAAATATCTTCAAATCACTCTACCTCCGAAACCGTTGGAAACATTAATGTCCTACTTTTTGGGATTGTTGATAATATATAGATGTAAAAAATAAAAGAAACCACAAAATGCTGCATTTACTGGTTCCAGAGAATTTAGCGATAATGTATAATTCTAAATCTTTCAAGTTTCTTTAACAGCCGAATCCACCGAGCTAAGCAAAGGGATATATCTTCAAATCAGTCTACCTCCGAAACCACTATCATCAATTTAATCAAACTTTGTGGGATTGGTAAGAATATATAGATGTACGTAATAAAAAAAAACCACATAATGCTATTATAACTGGTTGCTGAGTTATTAGCGATAAAGGTAATTCTACATCTTTCCAATTTCGGCAATAGCCGAAATGACCACGCTAAGCAAAGTGGAATATGTTCACATCGCCCAATCTCAAAAACTACTAGCATCAATTCAATCAAACTTTGTGGGATTGTTGACAATATATAGATGTACGTAATAAGAAAAACCACATAATGCTACCATAATTGGTTGCCGAGTTATTAGCGATAATGCATAATTCTAAATCTTTCAAGTTTCTTCAACAGCCGAATCCACCGAACTAAGCAAAGTGGAATATGTACACATCGCCAAATCTCAAAAACTACTAGCATCAATTCAATCAAACTTTGTGGGATTGTTGACAATATATAGATGTACGTAATAAGAAAAACCACATAATGCTACTATAGCTGGTTGCCGAGTTATTAGCGATAAAAATAATTCTACATCTTTCCAATTTCGGCAGCAGCCAAAATGACCGCGCTAAGTGAAGGTGAATATGTTCACATCGCCCTTCCTAAAAACTACTAGCATCAATGAAATTAAACTTTGTGGGTTTGTTCACAATATATAGAGGAACGTAAGCAAAGAAACTACATAATGCTCCCATAACTTGTTGCAGAGTTATTAGCACTAAGAATAATTCTACATCTATCCAATTTCCTCAAACGCCAAATCGACCGAGCTTAGCAAAAGTGAATATGTTCACATTGCCCTAGCTCCAAAACCACTATCATCAATTCAATCAAATTTTGTGGGATTGTTGACAATACATAGATGTACGTAATAAAAAAAACTAAATAATACTACCATAACTGGTTGCCGAGTAATTAGCAATAAAAATAATTCTACATCTAGCCAGCTCCTTAATCTGTCCCATTGCCAAAGCTTAGGGGATGGAAATATCTTCAAATCACTCTACCTCCGAAACCGCAGCCAACATTTATGTCAAACATTGTGGGATTGTTGATAATATATAGATGTACGTAATAAAAAAAAACACAAAATGCTACCATATCTGGTTGCTGAGTTATTAGCGAAAAAGATAATTCTACATCTTTCCAATTTCGGCAGCAGCCAAACTAACCGCGCTAAGCGAAGGGGAATATGTTCACATCGCCCTTCCTCAAAAACTACTGGCACCAATGAATTTAAACTTTGTGGGTTGGTTGACAATACATAGAGGAACGTAAGCAAAGAAACCACAAAATGCTCCCATAGCTTGTTGCAGAGTTATTAGCCATAAGAATAATTCTACATCTATCCAATTTCTTCAAACGCCAAATCGACCGATCTTAGCAAAAGTGAATATGTTCACATCGGCCTAGCTCCAAAACCACTATCATCAATTCAATCAAACTTTGTGGGATTGTTGACAATACATAGATGTACGTAATAAAAAAAACTAAATAATACTACCATAACTGGTTGTCGAGTAATTAGCAATAAAAATAATTCTACATCTAGCCAGCTCCTTAATCTGTCCCATTGCCAAAGCTTAGGGGATGGAAATATCTTCAAATCACTCTACCTCCGAAACCGCTGCCAACATTTATGTCAAACATTGTGGGATTGTTGATAATATATAGATGTACGTAATAAAAAAAAACACATAATGCTACCATATCTGGTTGCTGAGTTATTAGCGATAAAGATAATTCTACATCTTTCCAATTTCGGCAGCAGCCAAACTAACCGCGCTAAGCGAAGGGGAATATGTTCACATCGCCCTTCCTCAAAAACTACTAGCACCAATGAATTTAAACTTTGTGGGTTGGTTGACAATACATAGAGGAACGTAAGCAAAGAAACCACAAAATGCTCCCATAGCTTGTTGCAGAGTTATTAGCCATAAGAATAATTCTACATCTATCCAATTTCTTCAAACGCCAAATCGACCGATCTTAGCAAAAGTGAATATGTTCACATCGGCCTAGCTCCAAAACCACTATCATCAATTGAATCAAACTTTGTGAGTTTGTAAACAATATATAGATGTACGTAATAAAAAAAACTAAATAATGTTACCATTACTGGTTACCCAGTAATTAGCAATAAACATAATTTTGCATCTATCCAGCTCCTTGATCTGTCACATTGCCGAAGCTTAGGGGATGGAAATATCTTCAAATCACTCTACCTCCGAAACCGTTGGAAACATTAATGTCCTACTTTTTGGGATTGTTGATAATATATAGATGTAAAAAATAAAAGAAACCACAAAATGCTGCATTTACTGGTTCCAGAGAATTTAGCGATAATGTATAATTCTAAATCTTTCAAGTTTCTTTAACAGCCGAATCCACCGAGCTAAGCAAAGGGATATATCTTCAAATCATTCTACCTCCGAAACCACTATCATCAATTTAATCAAACTTTGTGGGATTGGTAAGAATATATAGATGTACGTAATAAAAAAAAACCACATAATGCTATTATAACTGGTTGCTGAGTTATTAGCGATAAAGGTAATTCTACATCTTTCCAATTTCGGCAATAGCCGAAATGACCACGCTGAGTAAAGGAGAATATGTTCACATCACCCTTCCTCAAAAACTACTAGCATCAATGAATTAAAACTTTGTGGGTTTGTTGACAATACATAGAGGAACGTAAGCAAAGAAACCACATAATGCTCCCATAGCTTTTGGAGAGTTATTAGCGATAAGAATAATTCTACATCTATCCAATTTCCTCAAACGCCAAATCAACCGAGCTTAGCAAAAGTGAATATGTTCACATCGGCCTAGCTCCAAAACAACTATCATCAATTGAATCAAACTTTGTGGGTTTGTAAACAATATATAGATGTACGTAATAAAAAAAACCACATAATGGTACCATAATTGGTAGCCGAGTTATAAGCGATAATGCATAATTCTAAATCTTTCAAATTTCTTCAACAGCCGAATCCACCGAACTAAGCAAAGTGGAATATGTTCACATCGCCCAATCTCAAAAACTACCAGCATCAATTCAATCAAACATTGTGGGATTGTTGACAATATATAGAGGAACGTAGGCAGAGAATCCACATAATGCTCCCTTAACGTGTTGCAGAGATATTAGCGATAAGAATAATTCTACATCTATCAATTTTCTTCAAACGCCAAATCGACCGATCTTAGCAAAAGTGAATATGTTCACATCGGCCTAGCTCCAAAACCACTATCATCAATTGAATCAAACTTTGTGAGTTTGTAAACAATATATAGATGTACGTAATAAAAAAAACTAAATAATGTTACCATTACTGGTTACCCAGTAATTAGCAATAAACATAATTTTGCATCTATCCAGCTCCTTGATCTGTCACATTGCCGAAGCTTAGGGGATGGAAATATCTTCAAATCACTCTACCTCCGAAACCGTTGGAAACATTAATGTCCTACTTTTTGGGATTGTTGATAATATATAGATGTAAAAAATAAAAGAAACCACAAAATGCTGCATTTACTGGTTCCAGAGAATTTAGCGATAATGTATAATTCTAAATCTTTCAAGTTTCTTTAACAGCCGAATCCACCGAGCTAAGCAAAGGGATATATCTTCAAATCAGTCTACCTCCGAAACCACTATCATCAATTTAATCAAACTTTGTGGGATTGGTAAGAATATATAGATGTACGTAATAAAAAAAAACCACATAATGCTATTATAACTGGTTGCTGAGTTATTAGCGATAAAGGTAATTCTACATCTTTCCAATTTCGGCAATAGCCGAAATGACCACGCTAAGCAAAGTGGAATATGTACACATCGCCAAATCTCAAAAACTACTAGCATCAATTCAATCAAACTTTGTGGGATTGTTGACAATATATAGATGTACGTAATAAGAAAAACCACATAATGCTACCATAATTGGTTGCCGAGTTATTAGCGATAATGCATAATTCTAAATCTTTCAAGTTTCTTCAACAGCCGAATCCACCGAACTAAGCAAAGTGGAATATGTACACATCGCCCAATCTCAAAAACTACTAGCATCAATTCAATCAAACTTTGTGGGATTGTTGACAATATATAGATGTACGTAATAAGAAAAACCACATAATGCTACTATAGCTGGTTGCCGAGTTATTAGCGATAAAAATAATTCTACATCTTTCCAATTTCGGCAGCAGCCAAAATGACCGCGCTAAGTGAAGGTGAATATGTTCACATCGCCCTTCCTAAAAACTACTAGCATCAATGAAATTAAACTTTGTGGGTTTGTTCACAATATATAGAGGAACGTAAGCAAAGAAACTACATAATGCTCCCATAACTTGTTGCAGAGTTATTAGCACTAAGAATAATTCTACATCTATCCAATTTCCTCAAACGCCAAATCGACCGAGCTTAGCAAAAGTGAATATGTTCACATTGCCCTAGCTCCAAAACCACTATCATCAATTCAATCAAATTTTGTGGGATTGTTGACAATACATAGATGTACGTAATAAAAAAAACTAAATAATACTACCATAACTGGTTGCCGAGTAATTAGCAATAAAAATAATTCTACATCTAGCCAGCTCCTTAATCTGTCCCATTGCCAAAGCTTAGGGGATGGAAATATCTTCAAATCACTCTACCTCCGAAACCGCTGCCAACATTTATGTCAAACATTGTGGGATTGTTGATAATATATAGATGTACGTAATAAAAAAAAACACAAAATGCTACCATATCTGGTTGCTGAGTTATTAGCGAAAAAGATAATTCTACATCTTTCCAATTTCGGCAGCAGCCAAACTAACCGCGCTAAGCGAAGGGGAATATGTTCACATCGCCCTTCCTCAAAAACTACTGGCACCAATGAATTTAAACTTTGTGGGTTGGTTGACAATACATAGAGGAACGTAAGCAAAGAAACCACAAAATGCTCCCATAGCTTGTTGCAGAGTTATTAGCCATAAGAATAATTCTACATCTATCCAATTTCTTCAAACGCCAAATCGACCGATCTTAGCAAAAGTGAATATGTTCACATCGGCCTAGCTCCAAAACCACTATCATCAGTTCAATCAAACTTTGTGGGATTGTTGACAATACATAGATGTACGTAATAAAAAAAACTAAATAATACTACCATAACTGGTTGTCGAGTAATTAGCAATAAAAATAATTCTACATCTAGCCAGCTCCTTAATCTGTCCCATTGCCAAAGCTTAGGGGATGGAAATATCTTCAAATCACTCTACCTCCGAAACCGCTGCCAACATTTATGTCAAACATTGTGGGATTGTTGATAATATATAGATGTACGTAATAAAAAAAAACACATAATGCTACCATATCTGGTTGCTGAGTTATTAGCGATAAAGATAATTCTACATCTTTCCAATTTCGGCAGCAGCCAAACTAACCGCGCTAAGCGAAGGGGAATATGTTCACATCGCCCTTCCTCAAAAACTACTAGCACCAATGAATTTAAACTTTGTGGGTTGGTTGACAATACATAGAGGAACGTAAGCAAAGAAACCACAAAATGCTCCCATAGCTTGTTGCAGAGTTATTAGCCATAAGAATAATTCTACATCTATCCAATTTCTTCAAACGCCAAATCGACCGATCTTAGCAAAAGTGAATATGTTCACATCGGCCTAGCTCCAAAACCACTATCATCAATTGAATCAAACTTTGTGAGTTTGTAAACAATATATAGATGTACGTAATAAAAAAAACTAAATAATGTTACCATTACTGGTTACCCAGTAATTAGCAATAAACATAATTTTGCATCTATCCAGCTCCTTGATCTGTCACATTGCCGAAGCTTAGGGGATGGAAATATCTTCAAATCACTCTACCTCCGAAACCGTTGGAAACATTAATGTCCTACTTTTTGGGATTGTTGATAATATATAGATGTAAAAAATAAAAGAAACCACAAAATGCTGCATTTACTGGTTCCAGAGAATTTAGCGATAATGTATAATTCTAAATCTTTCAAGTTTCTTTAACAGCCGAATCCACCGAGCTAAGCAAAGGGATATATCTTCAAATCATTCTACCTCCGAAACCACTATCATCAATTTAATCAAACTTTGTGGGATTGGTAAGAATATATAGATGTACGTAATAAAAAAAAACCACATAATGCTATTATAACTGGTTGCTGAGTTATTAGCGATAAAGGTAATTCTACATCTTTCCAATTTCGGCAATAGCCGAAATGACCACGCTGAGTAAAGGAGAATATGTTCACATCACCCTTCCTCAAAAACTACTAGCATCAATGAATTAAAACTTTGTGGGTTTGTTGACAATACATAGAGGAACGTAAGCAAAGAAACCACATAATGCTCCCATAGCTTTTGGAGAGTTATTAGCGATAAGAATAATTCTACATCTATCCAATTTCCTCAAACGCCAAATCAACCGAGCTTAGCAAAAGTGAATATGTTCACATCGGCCTAGCTCCAAAACAACTATCATCAATTGAATCAAACTTTGTGGGTTTATAAACAATATATAGATGTACGTAATAAAAAAAACCACATAATGGTACCATAATTGGTAGCCGAGTTATAAGCGATAATGCATAATTCTAAATCTTTCAAATTTCTTCAACAGCCGAATCCACCGAACTAAGCAAAGTGGAATATGTTCACATCGCCCAATCTCAAAAACTACCAGCATCAATTCAATCAAACATTGTGGGATTGTTGACAATATATAGAGGAACGTAGGCAGAGAATCCACATAATGCTCCCTTAACGTGTTGCAGAGATATTAGCGATAAGAATAATTCTACATCTATCAATTTTCTTTAAACGCCAAATCGACCGAGCTTAGCAAAAATGAATATGTTCACATCGGCCTAGCTCCAAAACCACTATCATCAATTGAATCGAACTTTGTGAGTTTGTAAACAATATATAGATGTACGTAATAAAAAAAACTAAATAATGCTACTATAGCTGGTTGCCGAGTTATTAGCGATAAAAATAATTTTACATCTTTCCAATTTCGGCAGCAGCCAATATGACCGCGCTAAGCGAAGGTGAATATGTTCACATCGCCCTTCCTATAAAAGTACCAGCATCAATTCAATCAAACTTTGTGGGATTGTTGACAATATATAGATGTACCTAATAAAAAAAAACACATAATGCTACCATAACTGGTTGTTGAGTTATTAGCGATAAAAAAAATTCTACATCTCTCCAATTACGGCAGCAGCCGAAATGACCGCGCTAAGCGAAGGGGAATATGTTAACATCGCCCTTCCTCAAAAACTACTAGCATCAATGAAATTAAACTTTGTGGGTTTGTTGACAATATATAGAGGAACGTAAGCAAAGAAACTACATAATGCTCCCATAACTTGTTGCAGAGTTATTAGCACTAAGAATAATTCTACATCTATCCAATTTCCTCAGACGCCAAATCGACCGAGCTTAGCAAAAGTGAATATGTTCACATCGGCCTAGCTCCAAAACCACTATCATCAATTGAATCGAACTTTGTGAGTTTGTAAACAATATATAGATGTACGTAATAAAAAAAACTAAATAATGCTACTATAGCTGGTTGCCGAGTTATTAGCGATAAAAATAATTCTACATCTTTCCAATTTCGGCAGCAGCCAATATGACCGCGCTAAGCGAAGGTGAATATGTTCACATCGCCCTTCCTATAAAACTACCAGCATCAATTCAATCAAACTTTGTGGGATTGTTGACAATATATAGATGTACCTAATAAAAAAAAACACATAATGCTACCATAACTGGTTGCAGAGTTATTAGCACTAAGAATAATTCTACATCTATCCAATTTCCTCAAACGCCAAATCGACCGAGCTTAGCAAAAGTGAATATGTTCACATTGCCCTAGCTCCAAAACCACTATCATCAATTCAATCAAACTTTGTGGGATTGTTGACAATACATAGATGTACGTAATAAAAAAAACTAAATAATACTACCATAACTGGTTGCCGAGTAATTAGCAATAAAAATAATTCTACATCTAGCCAGCTCCTTAATCTGTCCCATTGCCAAAGCTTAGGGGATGGAAATATCTTCAAATCACTCTACCTCCGAAACCGCTGCCAACATTTATGTCAAACATTGTGGGATTGTTGATAATATATAGATGTACGTAATAAAAAAAAACACATAATGCTACCATATCTGGTTGCTGAGTTATTAGCGATAAAGATAATTCTACATCTTTCCAATTTCGGCAGCAGCCAAACTAACCGCGCTAAGCGAAGGGGAATATGTTCACATCGCCCTTCCTAAAAACTACTAGCATCAATGAAATTAAACTTTGTGGGTTTGTTCACAATATATAGAGGAACGTAAGCAAAGAAACTACATAATGCTCCCATACCTTGTTGCAGAGTTATTAGCACTAAGAATAATTCTACATCTATCCAATTTCCTCAAACGCCAAATCGACCGAGCTTAGCAAAAGTGAATATGTTCACATCGCCCTACCTCCGAAACCACTATCATCAATTTGATCAAACTTTGTGGGATTGTTGACAATATATAGACGTACGTAATAAGAAAAACCACATAATGCTACCATAATTGGTTGCCGAGTTATTAGCGATAATGCATAATTCTAAATCTTTCAAGTTTCTTCAACAGCCGAATCAACCGAACTAAGCAAAGTGGAATATGTACACATCGCCAAATCTCAAAAACTACTAGCATCAATTCAATCAAACTTTGTGGGATTGTTGACAATATATAGATGTACGTAATAAGAAAAACCACATAATGCTACCATAATTGGTTGCCGAGTTATTAGCGATAATGCATAATTCTAAATCTTTCAAGTTTCTTCAACAGCCGAATCCACCGAAATAAGCAAAGTGGAATATGTACACATCGCCCAATCTCAAAAACTACTAGCATCAATTCAATCAAACTTTGTGGGATTGTTGACAATATATAGATGTACGTAATAAGAAAAACCACATAATGCTACTATAGCTGGTTGCCGAGTTATTAGCGATAAAAATAATTCTACATCTTTCCAATTTCGGCAGCAGCCAAAATGACCGCGCTAAGTGAAGGTGAATATGTTCACATCGCCCTTCCTAAAAATTACTAGCATCAATGAAATTAAACTTTGTGGGTTTGTTCACAATATATAGAGGAACGTAAGCAAAGAAACTACATAATGCTCCCATAACTTGTTGCAGAGTTATTAGCACTAAGAATAATTCTACATCTATCCAATTTCCTCAAACGCCAAATCGACCGAGCTTAGCAAAAGTGAATATGTTCACATTGCCCTAGCTCCAAAACCACTATCATCAATTCAATCAAACTTTGTGGGATTGTTGACAATACATAGATGTACGTAATAAAAAAAACTAAATAATACTACCATAACTGGTTGCCGAGTAATTAGCAATAAAAATAATTCTACATCTAGCCAGCTCCTTAATCTGTCCCATTGCCAAAGCTTAGGGGATGGAAATATCTTCAAATCACTCTACCTCCGAAACCGCTGCCAACATTTATGTCAAACATTGTGGGATTGTTGATAATATATAGATGTACGTAATAAAAAAAAACACATAATGCTACCATATCTGGTTGCTGAGTTATTAGCGATAAAGATAATTCTACATCTTTCCAATTTCGGCAGCAGCCAAACTAACCGCGCTAAGCGAAGGGGAATATGTTCACATCGCCCTTCCTCAAAAACTACTAGCACCAATGAGTTTAAACTTTGTGGGTTGGTTGACAATACATAGAGGAACGTAAGCAAAGAAACCACAAAATGCTCCCATAGCTTGTTGCAGAGTTATTAGCCATAAGAATAATTCTACATCTATCCAATTTCTTCAAACGCCAAATCGACCGATCTTAGCAAAAGTGAATATGTTCACATCGGCCTAGCTCCAAAACCACTATCATCAATTGAATCAAACTTTGTGAGTTTGTAAACAATATATAGATGTACGTAATAAAAAAAACTAAATAATGTTACCATTACTGGTTACCCAGTAATTAGCAATAAACATAATTTTGCATCTATCCAGCTCCTTGATCTGTCTCATTGCCGAAGCTTAGGGGATGGAAATATCTTCAAATCACTCTACCTCCGAAACCGTTGGAAACATTAATGTCCTACTTTTTGGGATTGTTGATAATATATAGATGTAAAAAATAAAAGAAACCACAAAATGCTGCATTTACTGGTTCCAGAGAATTTAGCGATAATGTATAATTCTAAATCTTTCAAGTTTCTTTAACAGCCGAATCCACCGAGCTAAGCAAAGGGATATATCTTCAAATCAGTCTACCTCCGAAACCACTATCATCAATTTAATCAAACTTTGTGGGATTGGTAAGAATATATAGATGTACGTAATAAAAAAAAACCACATAATGCTATTATAACTGGTTGCTGAGTTATTAGCGATAAAGGTAATTCTACATCTTTCCAATTTCGGCAATAGCCGAAATGACCACGCTAAGCAAAGTGGAATATGTACACATCGCCAAATCTCAAAAACTACTAGCATCAATTCAATCAAACTTTGTGGGATTGTTGACAATATATCGATGTACGTAATAAGAAAAACCACATAATGCTACCATAATTGGTTGCCGAGTTATTAGCGATAATGCATAATTCTAAATCTTTCAAGTTTCTTCAACAGCCGAATCCACCGAACTAAGCAAAGTGGAATATGTACACATCGCCCAATCTCAAAAACTACTAGCATCAATTCAATCAAACTTTGTGGGATTGTTGACAATATATAGATGTACGTAATAAGAAAAACCACATAATGCTACTATAGCTGGTTGCCGAGTTATTAGCGATAAAAATAATTCTACATCTTTCCAATTTCGGCAGCAGCCAAAATGACCGCGCTAAGTGAAGGTGAATATGTTCACATCGCCCTTCCTAAAAACTACTAGCATCAATGAAATTAAACTTTGTGGGTTTGTTCACAATATATAGAGGAACGTAAGCAAAGAAACTACATAATGCTCCCATAACTTGTTGCAGAGTTATTAGCACTAAGAATAATTCTACATCTATCCAATTTCCTCAAACGCCAAATCGACCGAGCTTAGCAAAAGTGAATATGTTCACATTGCCCTAGCTCCAAAACCACTATCATCAATTCAATCAAATTTTGTGGGATTGTTGACAATACATAGATGTACGTAATAAAAAAAACTAAATAATACTACCATAACTGGTTGCCGAGTAATTAGCAATAAAAATAATTCTACATCTAGCCAGCTCCTTAATCTGTCCCATTGCCAAAGCTTAGGGGATGGAAAATCTTCAAATCACTCTACCTCCGAAACCGCTGCCAACATTTATGTCAAACATTGTGGGATTGTTGATAATATATAGATGTACGTAATAAAAAAAAACACAAAATGCTACCATATCTGGTTGCTGAGTTATTAGCGAAAAAGATAATTCTACATCTTTCCAATTTCGGCAGCAGCCAAACTAACCGCGCTAAGCGAAGGGGAATATGTTCACATCGCCCTTCCTCAAAAACTACTGGCACCAATGAATTTAAACTTTGTGGGTTGGTTGACAATACATAGAGGAACGTAAGCAAAGAAACCACAAAATGCTCCCATAGCTTGTTGCAGAGTTATTAGCCATAAGAATAATTCTACATCTATCCAATTTCTTCAAACGCCAAATCGACCGATCTTAGCAAAAGTGAATATGTTCACATCGGCCTAGCTCCAAAACCACTATCATCAATTCAATCAAACTTTGTGGGATTGTTGACAATACATAGATGTACGTAATAAAAAAAACTAAATAATACTACCATAACTGGTTGTCGAGTAATTAGCAATAAAAATAATTCTACATCTAGCCAGCTCCTTAATCTGTCCCATTGCCAAAGCTTAGGGGATGGAAATATCTTCAAATCACTCTACCTCCGAAACCGCTGCCAACATTTATGTCAAACATTGTGGGATTGTTGATAATATATAGATGTACGTAATAAAAAAAAACACATAATGCTACCATATCTGGTTGCTGAGTTATTAGCGATAAAGATAATTCTACATCTTTCCAATTTCGGCAGCAGCCAAACTAACCGCGCTAAGCGAAGGGGAATATGTTCACATCGCCCTTCCTCAAAAACTACTAGCACCAATGAATTTAAACTTTGTGGGTTGGTTGACAATACATAGAGGAACGTAAGCAAAGAAACCACAAAATGCTCCCATAGCTTGTTGCAGAGTTATTAGCCATAAGAATAATTCTACATCTATCCAATTTCTTCAAACGCCAAATCGACCGATCTTAGCAAAAGTGAATATGTTCACATCGGCCTAGCTCCAAAACCACTATCATCAATTGAATCAAACTTTGTGAGTTTGTAAACAATATATAGATGTACGTAATAAAAAAAACTAAATAATGTTACCATTACTGGTTACCCAGTAATTAGCAATAAACATAATTTTGCATCTATCCAGCTCCTTGATCTGTCACATTGCCGAAGCTTAGGGGATGGAAATATCTTCAAATCACTCTACCTCCGAAACCGTTGGAAACATTAATGTCCTACTTTTTGGGATTGTTGATAATATATAGATGTAAAAAATAAAAGAAACCACAAAATGCTGCATTTACTGGTTCCAGAGAATTTAGCGATAATGTATAATTCTAAATCTTTCAAGTTTCTTTAACAGCCGAATCCACCGAGCTAAGCAAAGGGATATATCTTCAAATCATTCTACCTCCGAAACCACTATCATCAATTTAATCAAACTTTGTGGGATTGGTAAGAATATATAGATGTACGTAATAAAAAAAAACCACATAATGCTATTATAACTGGTTGCTGAGTTATTAGCGATAAAGGTAATTCTACATCTTTCCAATTTCGGCAATAGCCGAAATGACCACGCTGAGTAAAGGAGAATATGTTCACATCACCCTTCCTCAAAAACTACTAGCATCAATGAATTAAAACTTTGTGGGTTTGTTGACAATACATAGAGGAACGTAAGCAAAGAAACCACATAATGCTCCCATAGCTTTTGGAGAGTTATTAGCGATAAGAATAATTCTACATCTATCCAATTTCCTCAAACGCCAAATCAACCGAGCTTAGCAAAAGTGAATATGTTCACATCGGCCTAGCTCCAAAACAACTATCATCAATTGAATCAAACTTTGTGGGTTTGTAAACAATATATAGATGTACGTAATAAAAAAAACCACATAATGGTACCATAATTGGTAGCCGAGTTATAAGCGATAATGCATAATTCTAAATCTTTCAAATTTCTTCAACAGCCGAATCCACCGAACTAAGCAAAGTGGAATATGTTCACATCGCCCAATCTCAAAAACTACCAGCATCAATTCAATCAAACATTGTGGGATTGTTGACAATATATAGAGGAACGTAGGCAGAGAATCCACATAATGCTCCCTTAACGTGTTGCAGAGATATTAGCGATAAGAATAATTCTACATCTATCAATTTTCTTTAAACGCCAAATCGACCGAGCTTAGCAAAAATGAATATGTTCACATCGGCCTAGCTCCAAAACCACTATCATCAATTGAATCGAACTTTGTGAGTTTGTAAACAATATATAGATGTACGTAATAAAAAAAACTAAATAATGCTA
This sequence comes from Acanthosoma haemorrhoidale, assembly GCA_930367205.1. Classification (NCBI taxonomy): domain Eukaryota; kingdom Metazoa; phylum Arthropoda; class Insecta; order Hemiptera; family Acanthosomatidae; genus Acanthosoma; species Acanthosoma haemorrhoidale. The sequence goes on from OV884009.1 coordinate 28,988, forward strand.
CTATAGCTGGTTGCCGAGTTATTAGCGATAAAAATAATTTTACATCTTTCCAATTTCGGCAGCAGCCAATATGACCGCGCTAAGCGAAGGTGAATATGTTCACATCGCCCTTCCTATAAAAGTACCAGCATCAATTCAATCAAACTTTGTGGGATTGTTGACAATATATAGATGTACCTAATAAAAAAAAACACATAATGCTACCATAACTGGTTGTTGAGTTATTAGCGATAAAAAAAATTCTACATCTCTCCAATTACGGCAGCAGCCGAAATGACCGCGCTAAGCGAAGGGGAATATGTTAACATCGCCCTTCCTCAAAAACTACTAGCATCAATGAAATTAAACTTTGTGGGTTTGTTGACAATATATAGAGGAACGTAAGCAAAGAAACTACATAATGCTCCCATAACTTGTTGCAGAGTTATTAGCACTAAGAATAATTCTACATCTATCCAATTTCCTCAGACGCCAAATCGACCGAGCTTAGCAAAAGTGAATATGTTCACATCGGCCTAGCTCCAAAACCACTATCATCAATTCAATCGAACTTTGTGAGTTTGTAAACAATATATAGATGTACGTAATAAAAAAAACTAAATAATGCTACTATAGCTGGTTGCCGAGTTATTAGCGATAAAAATAATTCTACATCTTTCCAATTTCGGCAGCAGCCAATATGACCGCGCTAAGCGAAGGTGAATATGTTCACATCGCCCTTCCTATAAAACTACCAGCATCAATTCAATCAAACTTTGTGGGATTGTTGACAATATATAGATGTACCTAATAAAAAAAAACACATAATGCTACCATAACTGGTTGCAGAGTTATTAGCACTAAGAATAATTCTACATCTATCCAATTTCCTCAAACGCCAAATCGACCGAGCTTAGCAAAAGTGAATATGTTCACATTGCCCTAGCTCCAAAACCACTATCATCAATTCAATCAAACTTTGTGGGATTGTTGACAATACATAGATTTACGTAATAAAAAAAACTAAATAATGCTACCATAACTGGTTGCCCAGTAATTAGCAATAAACATAATTTTACATCTATCCAGCTCCTTGATCTGTCACATTGCCGAAGCTTAGGGGATGGAAATATCTTCAAATCACTCTACCTCCGAAACCGCTTGAAACATTTATGTCAAACATTGTGGGATTGTTGATAATATATAGATGTAAAAAATAAAAGAAACCACAAAATGCTGCCTTTACTGGTTCCAAAGAAATAAGCGATAATGTATAATTCTAAATCTTTCAAGTTTCTTCAACAGCCAAATCCACCGAGCTAAGCAAAGTCGAATATGTTCACATCGCCCTACCTCCAAAACCACTATCATCAATTTGATCAAACTTTGTGGGTTTGTTGACAATATATAGAGGAACGTAGGCAAAGAATCCACATAATGCTCCCTTAACTTGTTGCAGAGTTATTAGCGATAAGAATAATTCTACATCTATCCAATTTCTTTAAACGCCAAATCGACCGAGCTTAGCAAAAGTGAATATGTTCACATCGGCCTAGCTCCAAAACCACTATCATCAATTGAATCGAACTTTGTGAGTTTGTAAACAATATATAGATGTACGTAATAAAAAAAACTAAATAATGCTACTATAGCTGGTTGCCAAGTTATTAGCGATAAAAATAATTCTACATCTTTCCAATTTCGGCAGCAGCCAATATGACCGCGCTAAGCGAAGGTTAATATGTTCACATCGCCCTTCCTATAAAACTACCGGCATTAATTCAATCAAACTTTGTGGGATTGTTGACAATATATAAATGTACCTAAAAAAAAAAACACATAATGCTACCATAACAGGTTGTTGAGTTATTAGCGATAAAAAAAATTCTACATCTCTCCAATTACGGAAGCAGCCGAAATGACCGCGCTAAGCGAAGGGGAATATGTTAACATCGCCCTTCCTCAAAAACTACTAGCATCAATGAAATTAAACTTTGTGGGTTTGTTGACAATATATAGAGGAACGTAAGCAAAGAAACTACATAATGCTCCCATAACATGTTGCAGAGTTATTAGCACTATGAATAATTCTACATCTATCCAATTTCCTCAGACGCCAAATCGACCGAGCTTAGCAAAAGTGAATATGTTCACATCGGCCTAACTCCAGAACCACTAGCATCAATGAATTTAAACTTTGTGGGTTTGTTGACAATACATAGAGGAACGTAAGCAAAGAAACCACATAATGCTCCCATAGCTTGCTGGAAAGTTATTAGCGATAAGAATAATTCTACATTTATCCAGCTCCTTGATCTGTCACATTGCCGAAGCTTAGGTGATGGAAATATCTTCAAATCACTCTACCTCCGAAACCGCTGGCAACATTTATGTCAAACATTGTGGGATTGTTGATAATATATAGATGTACGTAATAAAAAAAAACACATAATGCTACCATATCTGGTTGCTGAGTTATTAGCGATAAAGATAATTCTACATCTTTCCAATTTCGGCATCAGCCAAACTAACCGCGCTAAGCGAAGGGGAATATGTTCACATCGCCCTTCCTCAAAAACTACTAGCATCAATGAAATTAAACTTTGTGGGTTTGTTGACAATATATAGAGGAACGTAAGCAAAGAAACTACATAATGCTCCCATAACATGTTGCAGAGTTATTAGCACTAAGAATAATTCTACATCTATCCAATTTCCTCAGACGCCAAATCGACCGAGCTTAGCAAAAGTGAATATGTTCACATCGGCTTAGCTCCAGAACCACTAGCATCAATGAATTTAAACTTTGTGGGATTGTTGACAATACATAGAGGAACGTAAGCAAAGAAACCACATAATGCTCCCATAGCTTGCTGGAAAGTTATTAGCGATAAGAATAATTCTACATTTATCCAGCTCCTTGATCTGTCACATTGCCGAAGCTTAGGGGATGGAAATATCTTCAAATCACTCTACCTCCGAAACCGCTGGCAACATTTATGTCAAACATTGTGGGATTGTTGATAATATATAGATGTACGTAATAAAAAAAAACACATAATGCTACCATATCTGGTTGCTGAGTTATTAGCGATAAAGATAATTCTACATCTTTCCAATTTCGGCATCAGCCAAACTAACCGCGCTAAGCGAAGGGGAATATGTTCACATCGCCCTTCCTCAAAAACTACTAGCATCAATGAAATTAAACTTTGTGGGTTGGTTGACAATGTATAGAGGAACGTAAGCAAAGAAACTACATAATGCTCCCATAACTTGTTGCAGAGTCATTAGCACTAAGAATAATTCTACATCTATCCAATTTCCTCAGACGCCAAATCGACCGAGCTTAGCAAAAGTGAATATGTTCACATCGGCCTAGCTCCAGAACCACTAGCATCAATGAATTTAAACTTTGTGGGTTTGTTGACAATACATAGAGGAACGTAAGCAAAGAAACCACATAATGCTCCTATAGCTTGCTGGAAAGTTATTAGCGAAAAGAATAATTCTACATTTATCCAGCTCCTTGATCTGTCACATTGCCGAAGCTTAGGGGATGGAAATATCTTCAAATCACTCTACCTCCGAAACCGCTGGCAACATTTATGTCAAACATTGTGGGATTGTTGATAATATATAGTTGTACGTAATAAAAAAAAACACATAATGCTACCATATCTGGTTGCTGAGTTATTAGCGATAAAGATAATTCTACATCTTTCTGATTTCAGCAGCAGCCAAACTAACCGCGCTAAGCGAAGGGGAATATGTTCACATCGCCCTTCCTCAAAAACTACTAGCATCAATGAAATTAAACTTTGTGGGTTGGTTGACAATATATAAAGGAACGTAAGCAAAGAAACTACATAATGCTCCCATAACTTGTTGCAGAGTTATTAGCACTAAGAATAATTCTACATCTATCCAATTTCCTCAGACGCCAAATCGACTGAGCTTAGCAAAAGTGAATATGTTCACATCGGCCTAGCTCCAGAACCACTAGCTTCAATGAATTTAAACTTTGTGGGTTTGTTGACAATACATAGAGGAACGTAAGCAAAGAAACCACATAATGCTCCTATAGCTTGCTGGAAAGTTATTAGCGATAAGAATAATTCTACATTTATCCAGCTCCTTGATCTGTCACATTGCCGAAGCTTAGGGGATGGAAATATCTTCAAATCACTCTACCTCCGAAACCGCTGGCAACATTTATGTCAAACATTGTGGGTTGGTTGACAATACATAGAGGAACGTAAGCAAAGAAACCACATAATGCTCCCATAGCGTGTTGCAGAGTTATTAGTGATAAGAATAATTCTACATCTATCCAATTTCTTCAAACGCCAAATCGAGCGAGCTTAGCAAAAGTGAATATGTTTACATCGGCCTAGCTCCAAAACCACTATCATCAATTGAATCAAACTTTGTGAGTTTGTAATCAATATATAGATGTACGGAATTAAAAAAACTAAATAATGTTACCATTACTGGTTACCCAGTAATTAGCAATAAACATAATTTTGCATCTATCCAGCTCCCTGATCTGTCACATTGCCGAAGCTTAGGGGATGGAAATATCTTCATATCACTCTACCTCCGAAACCGCTGGAAACATTAATGTCCTACTTTTTGGGATTGTTGATAATATATAGATGTAAAAAATAAAAGAAACCACAAAATGCTGCATTTACTGGTTGCAAAGAATGTAGCAATAATGTATAATTCTAAATCTTTCAAGTTTCTTCAACAGGTGAATCCACAGAGCTAAGCAAAGGGATATATCTTCAAATCAGTCTACCCCCGAAACCACTATCATCAATTTAATCAAACTTTGTGGGATTGGTAAGAATATATAGATGTACGTAATAAGAAAAACCACATAATGCTACTATAGCTGGTTGCCGAGTTATTAGCGATAAAAATAATTCTACATCTTTCCAATTTCGGCAATAGCCGAAATGACCACGCTGAGTAAAGGAGAATATGTTCACATCACCCTTCCTCAAAAACTACTAGCATCAATGAATTAAAACTTTGTGGGTTTGTTGACAATACATAGAGGAACGTAAGCAAAGAAACCACATAATGCTCCCATAGCTTGTTGGAGAGTTATTAGCGATAAGAATAATTCTACATCTATCCAATTTCCTCAAACGCCAAATCGACCGAGCTTAGCAAAAGTGAATATGTTCACATCGGCCTAGCTCCAAAACCACTATCATCAATTGAATTTAAACTTTGTGGGTTTGTTGACAATACATAGAGGAACGTAAGCAAAGAAACCACATAATGCTCCCATAGCTTGCTGGAAAGTTATTAGCGATAAGAATATTTCTACATTTATCCAGCTCCTTGATCTGTCACATTGCCGAAGCTTAGGGGATGGAAATATCTTCAAATCACTCTACCTCATAAACCGCTGGCAACATTTATGTCAAACATTGTGGGATTGTTGACAATATATTAATGTACCTAATAAAAAAAAAACACATATTGCTACCATAACTGGTTGTTGAGTTATTAGCGATAAAAAAAATTCTACATCTCTCCAATTACGGCAGCAGCCGAAATGACCGCGCTAAGCGAAGGAGAATATGTTAACATCGCCCTTCCTCAAAAACTACTAGCATCAATGAATTTAAACTTTGTGGGTTAATTGACAATATATAGAGGAACGTAAGCAAATAAACTACATAATGCTTCCATAACTTGTTGCAGAGTTATTAGCACTAAGAATAATTCTACATCTATCCAATTTCTTTAAACGCCAAATCGACCGAGCTTAGCAAAAGTGAATATGTTCACATCGGCCTAGCTCCAAAACCACTATCATCAATTGAATCGAACTTTGTGAGTTTGTAAACAATATATAGATGTACGTAATAAAAAAAACTAAATAATGCTACTATAGCTGGTTGCCGAGTTATTAGCGATAAAAATAATTCTACATCTTTCCAATTTCGGCAGCAGCCAATATGACCGCGCTAAGCGAAGGTGAATATGTTCACATCGCCCTTCCTATAAAACTACAAGCATCAATTCAATCAAACTTTGTGGGATTGTTGACAATATATAGAGGAACGTAAGCTAAGAAACTACATTATGCTCCCATAACTTGTTGCAGAGTTATTAGCACTAAGAATAATTCTACATCTATCCAATTTCCTCAGACGCCAAATCGACTGAGCTTAGCAAAAGTGAATATGTTCACATCGGCCTAGCTCCAGAACCACTAGCATCAATGAATTTAAACTTTGTGGGTTTGTTGACAATACATAGAGGAACGTAAGCAAAGAAACCACATAATGCTCCTATAGCTTGCTGGAAAGTTATTAGCGATAAGAATAATTCTACATTTATCCAGCTCCTTGATCTGTCACATTGCCGAAGCTTAGGGGATGGAAATATCTTCAAATCACTCTACCTCCGAAACCGCTGGCAACATTTATGTCAAACATTGTGGGATTGTTGATAATATATAGATGTACGTAATAAAAAAAAACACATAATGCTACCATATCTGGTTGCTGAGTTATTAGTGATAAAGATAATTCTACATCTTTCCAATTTCGGCAGCAGCCAAACTAACCGCGCTAAGCGAAGGGGAATATGTTCACATCGCCCTTCCTCAAAAACAACTAGCATCAATGAATTTAAACTTTGTGGGTTGGTTGACAATACATAGAGGAACGTAAGCAAAGAAACCACATAATGCTCCCATAGCGTGTTGCAGAGTTATTAGTGATAAGAATAATTCTACATCTATCCAATTTCTTCAAACGCCAAATCGAGCGAGCTTAGCAAAAGTGAATATGTTTACATCGGCCTAGCTCCAAAACCACTATCATCAATTGAATCAAACTTTGTGAGTTTGTAATCAATATATAGATGTACGGAATTAAAAAAACTAAATAATGTTACCATTACTGGTTACCCAGTAATTAGCAATAAACATAATTTTGCATCTATCCAGCTCCCTGATCTGTCACATTGCCGAAGCTTAGGGGATGGAAATATCTTCATATCACTCTACCTCCGAAACCGCTTGAAACATTAATGTCCTACTTTTTGGGATTGTTGATAATATATAGATGTAAAAAATAAAAGAAACCACAAAATGCTGCATTTACTGGTTGCAGAGAATGTAGCAATAATGTATAATTCTAAATCTTTCAAGTTTCTTCAACAGCTGAATCCACAGAGCTAAGCAAAGGGATATATCTTCAAATCAGTCTACCCCCGAAACCACTATCATCAATTTAGTCAACTTTTGTGGGATTGGTAAGAATATATAGATGTACGTAATAAAAAAATACCACATAATGCTATCATAACTGGTTGCTGAGTTATTAGCGATAAAGGTAATTCTACATCTTTCCAATTTCGGCAATAGCCGAAATGACCACGCTGAGTAAAGGAGAATATGTTCACATCACCCTTCCTCAAAAACTACTAGCATCAATGAATTAAAACTTTGTGGGTTTGTTGAAAATACATAGAGGAACGTAAGCAAAGAAACCACATAATGCTCCCATAGCTTGTTGGAGAGTTATTAGCGATAAGAATAATTCTACATCTATCCAATTTCTTCAAACGCCAAATCGAGCGAGCTTAGCAAAAGTGAATATGTTTACATCGGCCTAGCTCCAAAACCACTATCATCAATTGAATCAAACTTTGTGAGTTTGTAATCAATATATAGATGTACGGAATTAAAAAAACTAAATAATGTTACCATTACTGGTTACCCAGTAATTAGCAATAAACATAATTTTGCATCTATCCAGCTCCCTGATCTGTCACATTGCCGAAGCTTAGGGGATGGAAATATCTTCATATCACTCTACCTCCGAAACCGCTTGAAACATTAATGTCCTACTTTTTGGGATTGTTGATAATATATAGATGTAAAAAATAAAAGAAACCACAAAATGCTGCATTTACTGGTTGCAGAGAATGTAGCAATAATGTATAATTCTAAATCTTTCAAGTTTCTTCAACAGCTGAATCCACAGAGCTAAGCAAAGGGATATATCTTCAAATCAGTCTACCCCCGAAACCACTATCATCAATTTAGTCAACTTTTGTGGGAATGGTAAGAATATATAGATGTACGTAATAAAAAAATACCACATAATGCTATCATAACTGGTTGCTGAGTTATTAGCGATAAAGGTAATTCTACATCTTTCCAATTTCGGCAATAGCCGAAATGACCACGCTGAGTAAAGGAGAATATGTTCACATCACCCTTCCTCAAAAACTACTAGCATCAATGAATTAAAACTTTGTGGGTTTGTTGACAATACATAGAGGAACGTAAGCAAAGAAACCACATAATGCTCCCATAGCTTGTTGGAGAGTTATTAGCGATAAGAATAATTCTACATCTATCCAATTTCCTCAAACGCCAAATCGACCGAGCTTAGCAAAAGTGAATATGTTCACATCGGCCTAGCTCCAAAACCACTATCATCAATTGAATTTAAACTTTGTGGGTTTGTTGACAATACATAGAGGAACGTAAGCAAAGAAACCACATAATGCTCCCATAGCTTGCTGGAAAGTTATTAGCGATAAGAATAATTCTACATCTATCCAATTTCTTTAAACGCCAAATCGACCGAGCTTAGCAAAAGTGAATATGTTCACATCGGCCTAGCTCCAAAACCACTATCATCAATTGAATCGAACTTTGTGAGTTTGTAAACAATATATAGATGTACGTAATAAAAAAAACTAAATAATGCTACTATAGCTGGTTGCCAAGTTATTAGCGATAAAAATAATTCTACATCTTTCCAATTTCGGCAGCAGCCAATATGACCGCGCTAAGCGAAGGTTAATATGTTCACATCGCCCTTCCTATAAAACTACCGGCATTAATTCAATCAAACTTTGTGGGATTGTTGACAATATATAAATGTACCTAAAAAAAAAAACACATAATGCTACCATAACTGGTTGTTGAGTTATTAGCGATAAAAAAAATTCTACATCTCTCCAATTACGGAAGCAGCCGAAATGACCGCGCTAAGCAAAGGGGAATATGTTAACATCGCCCTTCCTCAAAAACTACTAGCATCAATGAAATTAAACTTTGTGGGTTTGTTGACAATATATAGAGGAACGTAAGCAAAGAAACTACATAATGCTCCCATAACATGTTGCAGAGTTATTAGCACTAAGAATAATTCTACATCTATCCAATTTCCTCAGACGCCAAATCGACCGAGCTTAGCAAAAGTGAATATGTTCACATCGGCCTAGCTCCAGAACCACTAGCATCAATGAATTTAAACTTTGTGGGTTTGTTGACAATACATAGAGGAACGTAAGCAAAGAAACCACATAATGCTCCCATAGCTTGCTGGAAAGTTATTAGCGATAAGAATAATTCTACATTTATCCAGCTCCTTGATCTGTCACATTGCCGAAGCTTAGGGGATGGAAATATCTTCAAATCACTCTACCTCCGAAACCGCTGGCAACATTTATGTCAAACATTGTGGGATTGTTGATAATATATAGATGTACGTAATAAAAAAAAACACATAATGCTACCATATCTGGTTGCTGAGTTATTAGCGATAAAGATAATTCTACATCTTTCCAATTTCGGCATCAGCCAAACTAACCGCGCTAAGCGAAGGGGAATATGTTCACATCGCCCTTGCTCAAAAACTACTAGCATCAATGAAATTAAACTTTGTGGGTTGGTTGACAATGTATAGAGGAACGTAAGCAAAGAAACTACATAATGCTCCCATAACTTGTTGCAGAGTCATTAGCACTAAGAATAATTCTACATCTATCCAATTTCCTCAGACGCCAAATCGACCGAGCTTAGCAAAAGTGAATATGTTCACATCGGCCTAGCTCCAGAACCACTAGCATCAATGAATTTAAACTTTGTGGGTTTGTTGACAATACATAGAGGAACGTAAGCAAAGAAACCACATAATGCTCCTATAGCTTGCTGGAAAGTTATTAGCGAAAAGAATAATTCTACATTTATCCAGCTCCTTGATCTGTCACATTGCCGAAGCTTAGGGGATGGAAATATCTTCAAATCACTCTACCTCCGAAACCGCTGGCAACATTTATGTCAAACATTGTGGGATTGTTGATAATATATAGTTGTACGTAATAAAAAAAAACACATAATGCTACCATATCTGGTTGCTGAGTTATTAGCGATAAAGATAATTCTACATCTTTCCGATTTCGGCAGCAGCCAAACTAACCGCGCTAAGCGAAGGGGAATATGTTCACATCGCCCTTCCTCAAAAACTACTAGCATCAATGAAATTAAACTTTGTGGGTTGGTTGACAATATATAAAGGAACGTAAGCTAAGAAACTACATTATGCTCCCATAACTTGTTGCAGAGTTATTAGCACTAAGAATAATTCTACATCTATCCAATTTCCTCAGACGCCAAATCGACTGAGCTTAGCAAAAGTGAATATGTTCACATCGGCCTAGCTCCAGAACCACTAGCATCAATGAATTTAAACTTTGTGGGTTTGTTGACAATACATAGAGGAACGTAAGCAAAGAAACCACATAATGCTCCTATAGCTTGCTGGAAAGTTATTAGCGATAAGAATAATTCTACATTTATCCAGCTCCTTGATCTGTCACATTGCCGAAGCTTAGGGGATGGAAATATCTTCAAATCACTCTACCTCCGAAACCGCTGGCAACATTTATGTCAAACATTGTGGGATTGTTGATAATATATAGATGTACGTAATAAAAAAAAACACATAATGCTACCATATCTGGTTGCTGAGTTATTAGTGATAAAGATAATTCTACATCTTTCCAATTTCGGCAGCAGCCAAACTAACCGCGCTAAGCGAAGGGGAATATGTTCACATCGCCCTTCCTCAAAAACAACTAGCATCAATGAATTTAAACTTTGTGGGTTGGTTGACAATACATAGAGGAACGTAAGCAAAGAAACCACATAATGCTCCCATAGCGTGTTGCAGAGTTATTAGTGATAAGAATAATTCTACATCGATCCAATTTCTTCAAACGCCAAATCGAGCGAGCTTAGCAAAAGTGAATATGTTTACATCGGCCTAGCTCCAAAACCACTATCATCAATTGAATCAAACTTTGTGAGTTTGTAATCAATATATAGATGTACGGAATTAAAAAAACTAAATAATGTTACCATTACTGGTTACCCAGTAATTAGCAATAAACATAATTTTGCATCTATCTAGCTCCCTGATCTGTCACATTGCCGAAGCTTAGGGGATGGAAATATCTTCATATCACTCTACCTCCGAAACCGCTTGAAACATTAATGTCCTACTTTTTGGGATTGTTGATAATATATAGATGTAAAAAATAAAAGAAACCACAAAATGCTGCATTTACTGGTTGCAGAGAATGTAGCAATAATGTATAATTCTAAATCTTTCAAGTTTCTTCAACAGCTGAATCCACAGAGCTAAGCAAAGGGATATATCTTCAAATCAGTCTACCCCCGAAACCACTATCATCAATTTAATCAACTTTTGTGGGATTGGTAAGAATATATAGATGTACGTAATAAAAAAATACCACATAATGCTATCATAACTGGTTGCTGAGTTATTAGCGATAAAGGTAATTCTACATCTTTCCAATTTCGGCAATAGCCGAAATGACCACGCTGAGTAAAGGAGAATATGTTCACATCACCCTTCCTCAAAAACTACTAGCATCAATGAATTAAAACTTTGTGGGTTTGTTGACAATACATAGAGGAACGTAAGCAAAGAAACCACATAATGCTCCCATAGCTTGTTGGAGAGTTATTAGCGATAATAATAATTCTACATCTATCCAATTTCCTCAAACGCCAAATCGACCGAGCTTAGCAAAAGTGAATATGTTCACATCGGCCTAGCTCCAAAACCACTATCATCAATTGAATTTAAACTTTGTGGGTTTGTTGACAATACATAGAGGAACGTAAGCAAAGAAACCACATAATGCTCCCATAGCTTGCTGGAAAGTTATTAGCGATAAGAATATTTCTACATTTATCCAGCTCCTTGATCTGTCACATTGCCGAAGCTTAGGGGATGGAAATATCTTCAAATCACTCTACCTCATAAACCGCTGGCAACATTTATGTCAAACATTGTGGGATTGTTGACAATATATAGATGTACGTAATAAGAAAACCACATAATGCTACTATAGGTGGTTGCCGAGTTATTAGCGATAAAAATAATTCTACATCTTTCCAATTTCGGCAGCAGCCAATATGACCGCGCTAAGCGAAGGTGAATATGTTCACATCGCCCTTCCTATAAAACTACCAGTATCAATTCAATCAAACTTTGTGGGATTGTTGACAATATATAGAGGAACGTAAGCAAAGAAACTACATAATGCTTCCATAACTTGTTGCAGAGTTATTAGCACTAAGAATAATTCTAAATCTATCCAATTTCCTCAAACGCCAAATCGACCGAGCTTAGCAAAAGTGAATATGTTCACATCGGACTAGTTCCAGAACCACTAGCATCAATGAATTTAAACTTTGTGGGTTTGTTAACAATACATAGAGGAACGTAAGCAAAGAAACCACATAATGCTCCCATAGCTTGCTGGAAAGTTATTAGCGATAAGAATAATTCTACATTTATCCAGCTCCTTGATCTGTCACATTGCCGAAGCTTAGGGGATGGAAATATCTTCAAATCACTCTACATCTGAAACCGCTGGCAACATTTATGTCAAACATTGTGGGATTGTTCATAATATATAGATGTACGTAATAAAACAAAACACATAATGCTACCATATCTGGTTGCTGAGTTATTAGCGATAAGGATAATTCTACATCTTTCCAATTTCGGCAGCAGCCAAACTAACCGCGCTAAGCGAAGAGGGGAATATGTTCAAATCGCCCTTCCTATAAAACTACCAGCATCAATTCAATCAAACTTTGTGGGATTGTTGACAATATATAGATGTACCTAATAAAAAAAAACACATAATGCTACCATAACTGGTTGCAGAGTTATTAGCACTAAGAATAATTCTAAATCTATCCAATTTCCTCAAACGCCAAATTGACCGAGCTTAGCAAAAGTAAATATGTTCACATCGGACTAGTTCCAGAACCACTAGCATCAATGAATTTAAACTTTGTGGGTTTGTTAACAATACATAGAGGAACGTAAGCAAAGAAACCACATAATGCTCCCATAGCTTGCTGGAAAGTTATTAGCGATAAGAATAATTCTACATTTATCCAGCTCCTTGATCTGTCACATTGCCTAAGCTTAGGGGATGGAAATAACTTCAAATCACTCTACCTCCGAAACCGCTGGCAACATTTATGTCAAACATTGTGGGATTATTGATAATATATAGATGTACGTAATAAAAAAAAACACATAATGCTACCATATCTGGTTGCTGAGTTATTAGCGATAAAGATAATTCTACATCTTTCCAATTTCGGCAGCAGCCAAACTAACCGCGCTAAGCGAAGAGGGGAATATGTTCACATCGCCCTTCCTCAAAAACTACTAGCATCAATGAATTTAAACTTTGTGGGTTGGTTGACAATACATAGAGGAACGTAAGCAAAGAAACCACATAATGCTCCCATAGCGTGTTGCAGAGTTATTAGTGATAAGAATAATTCTACATCGATCCAATTTCTTCAAACGCCAAATCGAGCGAGCTTAGCAAAAGTGAATATGTTTACATCGGCCTAGCTCCAAAACCACTATCATCAATTGAATCAAACTTTGTGAGTTTGTAATCAATATATAGATGTACGGAATTAAAAAAACTAAATAATGTTACCATTACTGGTTACCCAGTAATTAGCAATAAACATAATTTTGCATCTATCCAGCTCCCTGATCTGTCACATTGCCGAAGCTTAGGGGATGGAAATATCTTCATATCACTCTACCTCCGAAACCGCTTGAAACATTAATGTCCTACTTTTTGGGATTGTTGATAATATATAGATGTAAAAAATAAAAGAAACCACAAAATGCTGCATTTACTGGTTGCAGAGAATGTAGCAATAATGTATAATTCTAAATCTTTCAAGTTTCTTCAACAGCTGAATCCACAGAGCTAAGCAAAGGGATATATCTTCAAATCAGTCTACCCCCGAAACCACTATCATCAATTTAATCAACTTTTGTGGGATTGGTAAGAATATATAGATGTACGTAATAAAAAAATACCACATAATGCTATCATAACTGGTTGCTGAGTTATTAGCGATAAAGGTAATTCTACATCTTTCCAATTTCGGCAATAGCCGAAATGACCACGCTGAGTAAAGGAGAATATGTTCACATCACCCTTCCTCAAAAACTACTAGCATCAATGAATTAAAACTTTGTGGGTTTGTTGACAATACATAGAGGAACGTAAGCAAAGAAACCACATAATGCTCCCATAGCTTGTTGGAGAGTTATTAGCGATAATAATAATTCTACATCTATCCAATTTCCTCAAACGCCAAATCGACCGAGCTTAGCAAAAGTGAATATGTTCACATCGGCCTAGCTCCAAAACCACTATCATCAATTGAATTTAAACTTTGTGGGTTTGTTGACAATACATAGAGGAACGTAAGCAAAGAAACCACATAATGCTCCCATAGCTTGCTGGAAAGTTATTAGCGATAAGAATATTTCTACATTTATCCAGCTCCTTGATCTGTCACATTGCCGAAGCTTAGGGGATGGAAATATCTTCAAATCACTCTACCTCATAAACCGCTGGCAACATTTATGTCAAACATTGTGGGATTGTTGACAATATATAGATGTACGTAATAAGAAAACCACATAATGCTACTATAGGTGGTTGCCGAGTTATTAGCGATAAAAATAATTCTACATCTTTCCAATTTCGGCAGCAGCCAATATGACCGCGCTAAGCGAAGGTGAATATGTTCACATCGCCCTTCCTATAAAACTACCAGTATCAATTCAATCAAACTTTGTGGGATTGTTGACAATATATAGAGGAACGTAAGCAAAGAAACTACATAATGCTTCCATAACTTGTTGCAGAGTTATTAGCACTAAGAATAATTCTAAATCTATCCAATTTCCTCAAACGCCAAATCGACCGAGCTTAGCAAAAGTGAATATGTTCACATCGGACTAGTTCCAGAACCACTAGCATCAATGAATTTAAACTTTGTGGGTTTGTTAACAATACATAGAGGAACGTAAGCAAAGAAACCACATAATGCTCCCATAGCTTGCTGGAAAGTTATTAGCGATAAGAATAATTCTACATTTATCCAGCTCCTTGATCTGTCACATTGCCGAAGCTTAGGGGATGGAAATATCTTCAAATCACTCTACATCTGAAACCGCTGGCAACATTTATGTCAAACATTGTGGGATTGTTCATAATATATAGATGTACGTAATAAAACAAAACACATAATGCTACCATATCTGGTTGCTGAGTTATTAGCGATAAGGATAATTCTACATCTTTCCAATTTCGGCAGCAGCCAAACTAACCGCGCTAAGCGAAGAGGGGAATATGTTCAAATCGCCCTTCCTATAAAACTACCAGCATCAATTCAATCAAACTTTGTGGGATTGTTGACAATATATAGATGTACCTAATAAAAAAAAACACATAATGCTACCATAACTGGTTGCAGAGTTATTAGCACTAAGAATAATTCTAAATCTATCCAATTTCCTCAAACGCCAAATTGACCGAGCTTAGCAAAAGTAAATATGTTCACATCGGACTAGTTCCAGAACCACTAGCATCAATGAATTTAAACTTTGTGGGTTTGTTAACAATACATAGAGGAACGTAAGCAAAGAAACCACATAATGCTCCCATAGCTTGCTGGAAAGTTATTAGCGATAAGAATAATTCTACATTTATCCAGCTCCTTGATCTGTCACATTGCCTAAGCTTAGGGGATGGAAATAACTTCAAATCACTCTACCTCCGAAACCGCTGGCAACATTTATGTCAAACATTGTGGGATTATTGATAATATATAGATGTACGTAATAAAAAAAAACACATAATGCTACCATATCTGGTTGCTGAGTTATTAGCGATAAAGATAATTCTACATCTTTCCAATTTCGGCAGCAGCCAAACTAACCGCGCTAAGCGAAGAGGGGAATATGTTCACATCGCCCTTCCTCAAAAACTACTAGCATCAATGAATTTAAACTTTGTGGGTTGGTTGACAATACATAGAGGAACGTAAGCAAAGAAACCACATAATGCTCCCATAGCGTGTTGCAGAGTTATTAGCGATAAGAATAATTCTACATCTATCCAATTTCTTCAAACGCCAAATCGAGCGAGCTTAGCAAAAGTGAATATGTTCACATCGGCCTAGCTCCAAAACCACTATCATCAATTGAATCAAACTTTGTGAGTTTGTAATCAATATATAGGTGTACGGAATAAAAAAAACTAAATAATGTTACCATTACTGGTTACCCAGTAATTAGCAATAAACATAATTTTGCATCTATCCAGCTCCCTGATCTGTCACATTGCCGAAGCTTAGGGGATGGAAATATCTTCATATCACTCTACCTCCGAAACCGCTGGAAACATTAATGTCCTACTTTTTGGGATTGTTGATAATATATAGATGTAAAAAATAAAAGAAACCACAAAATGCTGCATTTACTGGTTCCAGAGAAATTAGCGATAATGTATAATTCTAAATCTTTCAAGTTTCTTCAACAGCTGAATCCACCGAGCTAAGCAAAGGGATATATCTTTAAATCAGTCTACCCCCGAAACCACTATCATCAATTTAATCAAACTTTGTGGGATTGGTAAGAATATATAGATGTACGTAATAAAAAAAAACCACATAATGCTATCATAACTGGTTGCTGAGTTATTAGCGATAAAGGTAATTCTACATCTTTCCAATTTCGGCAATAGCCGAAATGACCACGCTGAGTAAAGGAGAATATGTTCACATCACCCTTCCTCAAAAACTACTAGCATCAATGAATTAAAACTTTGTGGGTTTGTTGACAATACATAGAGGAACGTAAGCAAAGAAACCACATAATGCTCCCATAGCTTTTGGAGAGTTATTAGCGATAAGAATAATTCTACATTTATCCAATTTCCTCAAACGCCAAATCGACCGAGCTTAGCAAAAGTGAATATGTTCACATCGGCCTAGCTCCAAAACCACAATCATCAATTGAATCAAACTTTGTGGGTTTGTAAACAATATATAGATGTACGTAATAAAAAAAACCACATAATGGTACCATAATTGGTAGCCGAGTTATAAGCGATAATGCATAATTCTAAATCTTTCAAATTTCTTTAACAGCCGAATCCACCGAACGAAATAAAGTGGAATATGTTCACATCGCCCAATCTCAAAAACTACTAGCATCAATTCAATCAAACATTGTGGGATTGTTGACAATATATAGATGTACGTAATAAGAAAACCACATAATGCTACTATAGGTGGTTGCCGAGTTATTAGCGATAAAAATAATTCTACATCTTTCTAATTTCGGCAGCAGCCAAAATGACCGCGCTAAGCGAAGGTGAATATGTTCACATTGCCCTTCCTAAAAAACTACCAGCATCAATTTAATCAAACTTTGTGGGATTGTTGAGAATATATAGATGTACCTAATAAAAAAAAACACATAATGCTACCATAACTGGTTGCAGAGTTATTAGCACTAAGAATAATTCTACATCTATCCAATTTCCTCAAACGCCAAATCGACCGAGCTTAGCAAAAGTGAATATGTTCACATTGCCCTAGCTCCAAAACCACTATCATCAATTCAATCAAACTTTGTGGGATTGTTGACAATACATAGAGGAACGTAAGCAAAGAAACCACATAATGCTCCCATAGCTTGCTGGAAAGTTATTAGCGATAAGAATAATTCTACATTTATCCAGCTCCTTGATCTGTCACATTGCCGAAGCTTAGGGGATGGAAATATCTTCAAATCACTCTACCTCCGAAACCGCTGGCAACATTTATGTCAAACATTGTGGGATTGTTGATAATATATAGATGTACGTAATAAAAAAAAACACATAATGCTACCATATCTGGTTGCTGAGTTATTAGCGATAAAGATAATTCTACATCTTTCCAATTTCGGCAGCAGCCAAACTAACCGCGCTAAGCGAAGGGGAATATGTTCACATCGCCCTTCCTCAAAAACTACTAGCATCAATGAAATTAAACTTTCTGGGTTGGTTGACAATGTATAGAGGAACGTAAGCAAAGAAACTACATAATGCTCCCATAACTTGTTGCAGAGTTATTAGCACTAAGAATAATTCTACATCTATCCAATTACGGCAGCAGCCGAAATGACCGCGCTAAGCGAAGGGGAATATGTTCACATCGCCCTTTCTCAAAAACTACTAGCATCAATGAAATTAAACTTTGTGGGTTTGTTGACAATACATAGATGTAAGTAATAAAAAAAAACTAAATAATGCTACCATAACTGGTTGCCCAGTAATTAGCAATAAACATAATTTTACATCTATCCAGCTCCTTGATCTGTCACATTGCCGAAGCTTAGGGGATGGAAATATCTTCAAATTACTCTTCCTCCGAAACCACTTGAAACATTTATGTCAAACATTGTGGGATTGGTGATAATATATAGATGTAAAAAATAAAAGAAACCACAAAATGCTGCCTTTACTGGTTTCAGAGAAATTAGCGATAATGTATAATTCTAAATCTTTCAAGTTTCTTCAACAGCCAAATCCACCGAGCTAAGCAATGTCGAATATGTTCACATCGCCCTACCTCCGAAACCACTATCATCAATTTGATCAAACATAGCATTATGTGTTTTTTTTTATTACGTACATCTATATATTCTTACCAATCCCACATAGTTTGATTCAATTGATGATAGTGGTTTTGGAGCAAGGCCGATGTGAACATATTCACTTTTGCTAAGCTCGGTCGATTTGGCGTTTGAAGAAATTGGATAGATGTAGAATTATTCTTATCGCTAATACCTTTGCAACAAGTTAAGGGAGCATTATGTGTTTTTTTTTATTAGGTACATTCATATATTGTTTACAAACTCACAAAGTTCGATTCAATTGATGATAGTGGTTTTGGAGCTAGGCCGATGTGAACATATTCACTTTTGCTAAGCTCGGTCGATTTGGCGTTTAAAGAAATTGGATAGATGTAGAATTATTCTTATCGCTAATAACTCTGCAACAAGTTAAGGGAGAATTATGTGGATTCTTTGCCTACGTTCCTCTATATATTGTCAACAAACCCACAAAGTTTGATCAAATTGATGATAGTGGTTTCGGAGGTAGGGCGATGTGAACATATTCGACTTTGCTTAGCGCAGTCATTTTGGCTGCTGCCGAAATTAGAAAGATGTAGAATTTTTTTTATCGCTAATAACTCGGCAACCACCTATAGTAGCGTTATGTGGTTTTCTTATTACGTACATCTATATATTGTCAACAATCCCACAATGTTTGATTGAATTGATGATGGTGGTTTTTGAGCTAGGCCGATGTGAACATATTCACTTTTGCTAAGCTCGGTCGATTTGGCGTTTGAGGAAATTGGATAAATGTAGAATTATTCTTATCGCTAATAACTCTGCAACAAGTTATGGGAGCATTATGTAGTTTCTTTGCTTACGTTCCTCTATGTATTGTCAACAAACCCACAAAGTTTTAATTCATTGATGCTAGTAGTTTTTGAGGAAGGGTGATGTGAACATATTCTCCTTTACTCAGCGTGGTCATTTCGGCTATTGCCGAAATTGGAAAGATGTAGAATTACCTTTATCGCTAATAACTCAGCAACCAGTTATGATAGCATTATGTGGTTTTTTTTTATTACGTACATCTATATATTCTTACCAATCCCACAAAGTTTGATTAAATTGATGATAGTGGTTTCGGGGGTAGACTGATTTGAAGATATATCCCTTTGCTTAGCTCGGTGGATTCAGCTGTTGAAGAAACTTGAAAGATTTAGAATTATACATCATCGCTAATTTCTCTGGAACCAGTAAATGCAGCATTTTGTGGTTTCTTTTATTTTTTACATCTATATATTATCAACAATCCCAAAAAGTAGGACATTAATGTTTCCAGCGGTTTCGGAGGTAGAGTGATATGAAGATATTTCCATCCCCTAAGCTTCGGCAATGTGACAGATCAGGGAGCTGGATAGATGCAAAATTATGTTTATTGCTAATTACGGGGTAACCAGTAATGGTAACATTATTTAGTTTTTTTTATTACGTACATCTATATATTCTTACCAATCCCACAAAGTTTGATTAAATTGATGATAGTGGTTTCGGGGGTAGACTGATTTGAAGATATATCCCTTTGCTTAGCTCGGTGGATTCAGCTGTTGAAGAAACTTGAAAGATTTAGAATTATACATCATCGCTAATTTCTCTGGAACCAGTAAATGCAGCATTTTGTGGTTTCTTTTATTTTTTACATCTATATATTATCAACAATCCCAAAAAGTAGGACATTAATGTTTCCAGCGGTTTCGGAGGTAGAGTGATATGAAGATATTTCCATCCCCTAAGCTTCGGCAATGTGACAGATCAGGGAGCTGGATAGATGCAAAATTATGTTTATTGCTAATTACGGGGTAACCAGTAATGGTAACATTATTTAGTTTTTTTTATTACGTACATCTATATATTCTTACCAATCCCACAAAGTTTGATTAAATTGATGATAGTGGTTTCGGGGGTAGACTGATTTGAAGATATATCCCTTTGCTTAGCTCGGTAGATTCAGCTGTTGAAGAAACTTGAAAGATTTAGAATGATACATTATCGCTAATTTCTCTGGAACCAGTAAATGCAGCATTTTGTGGTTTCTTTTATTTTTTACATCTATATATTATCAACAATCCCGAAAAGTAGGATATTAATGTTTCCAGCGGTTTCGGAGGTAGAGTGATATGAAGATATTTCCATCCCCTAAGCTTCGGCAATGTGACAGATCAGGGAGCTGGATAGATGCAAAATTATGTTTATTGCTAATTACGGGGTAACCAGTAATCGTAACATTATTTAGTTTTTTTTATTCCGTACATCTATATATTGATTACAAACTCACAAAGTTTGATTCAATTGATGATAGTGGTTTTGGAGCTAGGCCGATGTGAAAATATTCACTTTTGCTAAGCTCGCTCGATTTGGCGTTTGAAGAAATTGGATAGATGTAGAATTATTCTTATCGCTAATAACTCTGCAACACGCTATGGGAGCATTATGTGGTTTCTTTGCTTACGTTCCTCTATGTATTGTCAACCAACCCACAAAGTTTAAATTCATTGATGCTAGTAGTTTTTGAGGAAGGGCGATGTGAACATATTCCCCTTCGCTTACCGCGGTTAGTTTGGCTGCTGCCGAAATTGGAAAGATGTAGAATTATCTTTATCGCTAATAACTCAGCAACCAGATATGGTAGCATTATGTGTTTTTTTTTATTACGTACATCTATATATTATCAACAATCCCACAATGTTTGACATAATTGTTGCCAGCGGTTTCGGAGGTAGAGTGATTTGAAGATATTTGCATCCCCTAAGCTTCGGCAATGTGACAGATCAAGGAGCTGGATAAATGTAGAATTATTCTTATCGCTAATAACTTTCCAGCAAGCTATGGGAGCATAATGTGGTTTCTTTGCTCACGTTCCTCTATGTATTGTCAACAAACCCACAAAGTTTAAATTCATTGATGCTAGTGGTTCTGGAGCTAGGCCGATGTGAACATATTCACTTTTGCTAAGCTCGGTCGATTTGGCGTCTGAGGAAATTGGATAGATGTAGAATTATTCTTAGTGCTAATAACTCTGCAACAAGTTATGGGAGCATTATGTAGTTTCTTTGCTTACGTTCCTCTATACATTGTCAACCAACCCAGAAAGTTTAATTTCATTGATGCTAGTAGTTTTTGAGGAAGGGCGATGTGAACATATTCCCCTTCGCTTAGCGCGGTTAGTTTGGCTGCTGCCGAAATTGGAAAGATGTAGAATTATCTTTATCGCTAATAACTCAGCAACCAGATATGGTAGCATTATGTGTTTTTTTTTATTACGTACATCTATATATTATCAACAATCCCACAATGTTTGACATAAATGTTGCCAGCGGTTTCGGAGGTAGAGTGATTTGAAGATATTTCCATCCCCTAAGCTTCGGCAATTTGACAGATCAAGGAGCTGGATAAATGTAGAATTATTCTTATCGCTAATAACTTTCCAGCAAGCTATGGGAGCATTATGTGGTTTCTTTGCTTACGTTCCTCTATGTATTGTCAACAATCCCACAAAGTTTGATTGAATTGATGATAGTGGTTTTGGAGCTAGGGCAATGTGAACATATTCACTTTTGCTAAGCTCGGTCGATTTGGCGTTTGAGGAAATTGGATAGATGTAGAATTATTCTTAGTGCTAATAACTCTGCAACCAGTTATGGTAGCATTATGTGTTTTTTTTTATTAGGTACATCTATATATTCTCAACAATCCCACAAAGTTTGATTAAATTGATGCTGGTAGTTTTTTAGGAAGGGCAATGTGAACATATTCACCTTCGCTTAGCGCGGTCATTTTGGCTGCTGCCGAAATTAGAAAGATGTAGAATTATTTTTATCGCTAATAACTCGGCAACCACCTATAGTAGCATTATGTGGTTTTCTTATTACGTACATCTATATATTGTCAACAATCCCACAATGTTTGATTGAATTGATGCTAGTAGTTTTTGAGATTGGGCGATGTGAACATATTCCACTTTATTTAGTTCGGTGGATTCGGCTGTTAAAGAAATTTGAAAGATTTAGAATTATGCATTATCGCTTATAACTCGGCTACCAATTATGGTACCATTATGTGGTTTTTTTTATTACGTACATCTATATATTGTTTACAAACCCACAAAGTTTGATTCAATTGATGATTGTGGTTTTGGAGCTAGGCCGATGTGAACATATTCACTTTTGCTAAGCTCGGTCGATTTGGCGTTTGAGGAAATTGGATAAATGTAGAATTATTCTTATCGCTAATAACTCTCCAAAAGCTATGGGAGCATTATGTGGTTTCTTTGCTTACGTTCCTCTATGTATTGTCAACAAACCCACAAAGTTTTAATTCATTGATGCTAGTAGTTTTTGAGGAAGGGTGATGTGAACATATTCTCCTTTACTCAGCGTGGTCATTTCGGCTATTGCCGAAATTGGAAAGATGTAGAATTACCTTTATCGCTAATAACTCAGCAACCAGTTATGATAGCATTATGTGGTTTTTTTTTATTACGTACATCTATATATTCTTACCAATCCCACAAAGTTTGATTAAATTGATGATAGTGGTTTCGGGGGTAGACTGATTTAAAGATATATCCCTTTGCTTAGCTCGGTGGATTCAGCTGTTGAAGAAACTTGAAAGATTTAGAATTATACATTATCGCTAATTTCTCTGGAACCAGTAAATGCAGCATTTTGTGGTTTCTTTTATTTTTTACATCTATATATTATCAACAATCCCAAAAAGTAGGACATTAATGTTTCCAGCGGTTTCGGAGGTAGAGTGATATGAAGATATTTCCATCCCCTAAGCTTCGGCAATGTGACAGATCAGGGAGCTGGATAGATGCAAAATTATGTTTATTGCTAATTACTGGGTAACCAGTAATGGTAACATTATTTAGTTTTTTTTATTCCGTACACCTATATATTGATTACAAACTCACAAAGTTTGATTCAATTGATGATAGTGGTTTTGGAGCTAGGCCGATGTGAAAATATTCACTTTTGCTAAGCTCGCTCGATTTGGCGTTTGAAGAAATTGGATAGATGTAGAATTATTCTTATCGCTAATAACTTTGCAACACGCTATGGGAGCATTATGTGGTTTCTTTGCTTACGTTCCTCTATGTATTGTCAACCAACCCACAAAGTTTAAATTCATTGATGCTAGTAGTTTTTGAGGAAGGGCGATGTGAACATATTCCCCTTCGCTTACCGCGGTTAGTTTGGCTGCTGCCGAAATTGGAAAGATGTAGAATTATCTTTATCGCTAATAACTCAGCAACCAGATATGGTAGCATTATGTGTTTTTTTTTATTACGTACATCTATATATTATCAACAATCCCACAATGTTTGACATAATTGTTGCCAGCGGTTTCGGAGGTAGAGTGATTTGAAGATATTTGCATCCCCTAAGCTTCGGCAATGTGACAGATCAAGGAGCTGGATAAATGTAGAATTATTCTTATCGCTAATAACTTTCCAGCAAGCTATGGGAGCATAATGTGGTTTCTTTGCTCACGTTCCTCTATGTATTGTCAACAAACCCACAAAGTTTAAATTCATTGATGCTAGTGGTTCTGGAGCTAGGCCGATGTGAACATATTCACTTTTGCTAAGCTCGGTCGATTTGGCGTCTGAGGAAATTGGATAGATGTAGAATTATTCTTAGTGCTAATAACTCTGCAACAAGTTATGGGAGCATTATGTAGTTTCTTTGCTTACGTTCCTCTATACATTGTCAACCAACCCAGAAAGTTTAATTTCATTGATGCTAGTAGTTTTTGAGGAAGGGCGATGTGAACATATTCCCCTTCGCTTAGCGCGGTTAGTTTGGCTGCTGCCGAAATTGGAAAGATGTAGAATTATCTTTATCGCTAATAACTCAGCAACCAGTTATGGTAGCATTATGTGTTTTTTTTTATTACGTACATCTATATATTATCAACAATCCCACAATGTTTGACATAAATGTTGCCAGCGGTTTCGGAGGTAGAGTGATTTGAAGATATTTCCATCCCCTAAGCTTCGGCAATGTGACAGATCAAGGAGCTGGATAAATGTAGAATTATTCTTATCGCTAATAACTTTCCAGCAAGCTATGGGAGCATTATGTGGTTTCTTTGCTTACGTTCCTCTATGTATTGTCAACAATCCCACAAAGTTTGATTGAATTGATGATAGTGGTTTTGGAGCTAGGGCAATGTGAACATATTCACTTTTGCTAAGCTCGGTCGATTTGGCGTTTGAGGAAATTGGATAGATGTAGAATTATTCTTAGTGCTAATAACTCAGCAACCAGTTATGGTAGCATTATGTGTTTTTTTTTATTAGGTACATCTATATATTCTCAACAATCCCACAAAGTTTGATTAAATTGATGCTGGTAGTTTTTTAGGAAGGGCAATGTGAACATATTCACCTTCGCTTAGCGCGGTCATTTTGGCTGCTGCCGAAATTAGAAAGATGTAGAATTATTTTTATCGCTAATAACTCGGCAACCACCTATAGTAGCATTATGTGGTTTTCTTATTACGTACATCTATATATTGTCAACAATCCCACAATGTTTGATTGAATTGATGCTAGTAGTTTTTGAGATTGGGCGATGTGAACATATTCCACTTTATTTAGTTCGGTGGATTCGGCTGTTAAAGAAATTTGAAAGATTTAGAATTATGCATTATCGCTTATAACTCGGCTACCAATTATGGTACCATTATGTGGTTTTTTTTATTACGTACATCTATATATTGTTTACAAACCCACAAAGTTTGATTCAATTGATGATTGTGGTTTTGGAGCTAGGCCGATGTGAACATATTCACTTTTGCTAAGCTCGGTCGATTTGGCGTTTGAGGAAATTGGATAAATGTAGAATTATTCTTATCGCTAATAACTCTCCAAAAGCTATGGGAGCATTATGTGGTTTCTTTGCTTACGTTCCTCTATGTATTGTCAACAAACCCACAAAGTTTTAATTCATTGATGCTAGTAGTTTTTGAGGAAGGGTGATGTGAACATATTCTCCTTTACTCAGCGTGGTCATTTCGGCTATTGCCGAAATTGGAAAGATGTAGAATTACCTTTATCGCTAATAACTCAGCAACCAGTTATGATAGCATTATGTGGTTTTTTTTTATTACGTACATCTATATATTCTTACCAATCCCACAAAGTTTGATTAAATTGATGATAGTGGTTTCGGGGGTAGACTGATTTAAAGATATATCCCTTTGCTTAGCTCGGTGGATTCAGCTGTTGAAGAAACTTGAAAGATTTAGAATTATACATTATCGCTAATTTCTCTGGAACCAGTAAATGCAGCATTTTGTGGTTTCTTTTATTTTTTACATCTATATATTATCAACAATCCCAAAAAGTAGGACATTAATGTTTCCAGCGGTTTCGGAGGTAGAGTGATATGAAGATATTTCCATCCCCTAAGCTTCGGCAATGTGACAGATCAGGGAGCTGGATAGATGCAAAATTATGTTTATTGCTAATTACTGGGTAACCAGTAATGGTAACATTATTTAGTTTTTTTTATTCCGTACACCTATATATTGATTACAAACTCACAAAGTTTGATTCAATTGATGATAGTGGTTTTGGAGCTAGGCCGATGTGAACATATTCACTTTTGCTAAGCTCGCTCGATTTGGCGTTTGAAGAAATTGGATAGATGTAGAATTATTCTTATCGCTAATAACTCTGCAACACGCTATGGGAGCATTATGTGGTTTCTTTGCTTACGTTCCTCTATGTATTGTCAACCAACCCACAAAGTTTAAATTCATTGATGCTAGTAGTTTTTGAGGAAGGGCGATGTGAACATATTCCCCTCTTCGCTTAGCGCGGTTAGTTTGGCTGCTGCCGAAATTGGAAAGATGTAGAATTATCTTTATCGCTAATAACTCAGCAACCAGATATGGTAGCATTATGTGTTTTTTTTTATTACGTACATCTATATATTATCAATAATCCCACAATGTTTGACATAAATGTTGCCAGCGGTTTCGGAGGTAGAGTGATTTGAAGTTATTTCCATCCCCTAAGCTTAGGCAATGTGACAGATCAAGGAGCTGGATAAATGTAGAATTATTCTTATCGCTAATAACTTTCCAGCAAGCTATGGGAGCATTATGTGGTTTCTTTGCTTACGTTCCTCTATGTATTGTTAACAAACCCACAAAGTTTAAATTCATTGATGCTAGTGGTTCTGGAACTAGTCCGATGTGAACATATTCACTTTTGCTAAGCTCGGTCGATTTGGCGTTTGAGGAAATTGGATAGATTTAGAATTATTCTTAGTGCTAATAACTCTGCAACCAGTTATGGTAGCATTATGTGTTTTTTTTTATTAGGTACATCTATATATTGTCAACAATCCCACAAAGTTTGATTGAATTGATGCTGGTAGTTTTATAGGAAGGGCGATTTGAACATATTCCCCTCTTCGCTTAGCGCGGTTAGTTTGGCTGCTGCCGAAATTGGAAAGATGTAGAATTATCCTTATCGCTAATAACTCAGCAACCAGATATGGTAGCATTATGTGTTTTGTTTTATTACGTACATCTATATATTATGAACAATCCCACAATGTTTGACATAAATGTTGCCAGCGGTTTCAGATGTAGAGTGATTTGAAGATATTTCCATCCCCTAAGCTTCGGCAATGTGACAGATCAAGGAGCTGGATAAATGTAGAATTATTCTTATCGCTAATAACTTTCCAGCAAGCTATGGGAGCATTATGTGGTTTCTTTGCTTACGTTCCTCTATGTATTGTTAACAAACCCACAAAGTTTAAATTCATTGATGCTAGTGGTTCTGGAACTAGTCCGATGTGAACATATTCACTTTTGCTAAGCTCGGTCGATTTGGCGTTTGAGGAAATTGGATAGATTTAGAATTATTCTTAGTGCTAATAACTCTGCAACAAGTTATGGAAGCATTATGTAGTTTCTTTGCTTACGTTCCTCTATATATTGTCAACAATCCCACAAAGTTTGATTGAATTGATACTGGTAGTTTTATAGGAAGGGCGATGTGAACATATTCACCTTCGCTTAGCGCGGTCATATTGGCTGCTGCCGAAATTGGAAAGATGTAGAATTATTTTTATCGCTAATAACTCGGCAACCACCTATAGTAGCATTATGTGGTTTTCTTATTACGTACATCTATATATTGTCAACAATCCCACAATGTTTGACATAAATGTTGCCAGCGGTTTATGAGGTAGAGTGATTTGAAGATATTTCCATCCCCTAAGCTTCGGCAATGTGACAGATCAAGGAGCTGGATAAATGTAGAAATATTCTTATCGCTAATAACTTTCCAGCAAGCTATGGGAGCATTATGTGGTTTCTTTGCTTACGTTCCTCTATGTATTGTCAACAAACCCACAAAGTTTAAATTCAATTGATGATAGTGGTTTTGGAGCTAGGCCGATGTGAACATATTCACTTTTGCTAAGCTCGGTCGATTTGGCGTTTGAGGAAATTGGATAGATGTAGAATTATTATTATCGCTAATAACTCTCCAACAAGCTATGGGAGCATTATGTGGTTTCTTTGCTTACGTTCCTCTATGTATTGTCAACAAACCCACAAAGTTTTAATTCATTGATGCTAGTAGTTTTTGAGGAAGGGTGATGTGAACATATTCTCCTTTACTCAGCGTGGTCATTTCGGCTATTGCCGAAATTGGAAAGATGTAGAATTACCTTTATCGCTAATAACTCAGCAACCAGTTATGATAGCATTATGTGGTATTTTTTTATTACGTACATCTATATATTCTTACCAATCCCACAAAAGTTGATTAAATTGATGATAGTGGTTTCGGGGGTAGACTGATTTGAAGATATATCCCTTTGCTTAGCTCTGTGGATTCAGCTGTTGAAGAAACTTGAAAGATTTAGAATTATACATTATTGCTACATTCTCTGCAACCAGTAAATGCAGCATTTTGTGGTTTCTTTTATTTTTTACATCTATATATTATCAACAATCCCAAAAAGTAGGACATTAATGTTTCAAGCGGTTTCGGAGGTAGAGTGATATGAAGATATTTCCATCCCCTAAGCTTCGGCAATGTGACAGATCAGGGAGCTGGATAGATGCAAAATTATGTTTATTGCTAATTACTGGGTAACCAGTAATGGTAACATTATTTAGTTTTTTTAATTCCGTACATCTATATATTGATTACAAACTCACAAAGTTTGATTCAATTGATGATAGTGGTTTTGGAGCTAGGCCGATGTAAACATATTCACTTTTGCTAAGCTCGCTCGATTTGGCGTTTGAGGAAATTGGATAGATGTAGAATTATTCTTATCGCTAATAACTCTATAAAAGCTATGGGAGCATTATGTGGTTTCTTTGCTTACGTTCCTCTATGTATTGTCAACCAACCCACAAAGTTTAAATTCATTGATGCTAGTTGTTTTTGAGGAAGGGCGATGTGAACATATTCCCCTTCGCTTAGCGCGGTTAGTTTGGCTGCTGCCGAAATTGGAAAGATGTAGAATTATCTTTATCACTAATAACTCAGCAACCAGATATGGTAGCATTATGTGTTTTTTTTTATTACGTACATCTATATATTATCAACAATCCCACAATGTTTGACATAAATGTTGCCAGCGGTTTCGGAGGTAGAGTGATTTGAAGATATTTCCATCCCCTAAGCTTCGGCAATGTGACAGATCAAGGAGCTGGATAAATGTAGAATTATTCTTATCGCTAATAACTTTCCAGCAAGCTATAGGAGCATTATGTGGTTTCTTTGCTTACGTTCCTCTATGTATTGTCAACAAACCCACAAAGTTTAAATTCATTGATGCTAGTGGTTCTGGAGCTAGGCCGATGTGAACATATTCACTTTTGCTAAGCTCAGTCGATTTGGCGTCTGAGGAAATTGGATAGATGTAGAATTATTCTTAGTGCTAATAACTCTGCAACAAGTTATGGGAGCATAATGTAGTTTCTTAGCTTACGTTCCTTTATATATTGTCAACCAACCCACAAAGTTTAATTTCATTGATGCTAGTAGTTTTTGAGGAAGGGCGATGTGAACATATTCCCCTTCGCTTAGCGCGGTTAGTTTGGCTGCTGCCGAAATCGGAAAGATGTAGAATTATCTTTATCGCTAATAACTCAGCAACCAGATATGGTAGCATTATGTGTTTTTTTTTATTACGTACAACTATATATTATCAACAATCCCACAATGTTTGACATAAATGTTGCCAGCGGATTCGGAGGTAGAGTGATTTGAAGATATTTCCATCCCCTAAGCTTCGGCAATGTGACAGATCAAGGAGCTGGATAAATGTAGAATTATTCTTTTCGCTAATAACTTTCCAGCAAGCTATAGGAGCATTATGTGGTTTCTTTGCTTACGTTCCTCTATGTATTGTCAACAAACCCACAAAGTTTAAATTCATTGATGCTAGTGGTTCTGGAGCTAGGCCGATGTGAACATATTCACTTTTGCTAAGCTCGGTCGATTTGGCGTCTGAGGAAATTGTATAGATGTAGAATTATTCTTAGTGCTAATGACTCTGCAACAAGTTATGGGAGCATTATGTAGTTTCTTTGCTTACGTTCCTCTATACATTGTCAACCAACCCACAAAGTTTAATTTCATTGATGCTAGTAGTTTTTGAGCAAGGGCGATGTGAACATATTCCCCTTCGCTTAGCGCGGTTAGTTTGGCTGATGCCGAAATTGGAAAGATGTAGAATTATCTTTATCGCTAATAACTCAGCAACCAGATATGGTAGCATTATGTGTTTTTTTTTATTACGTACATCTATATATTATCAACAATCCCACAATGTTTGACATAAATGTTGCCAGCGGTTTCGGAGGTAGAGTGATTTGAAGATATTTCCATCCCCTAAGCTTCGGCAATGTGACAGATCAAGGAGCTGGATAAATGTAGAATTATTCTTATCGCTAATAACTTTCCAGCAAGCTATGGGAGCATTATGTGGTTTCTTTGCTTACGTTCCTCTATGTATTGTCAACAAACCCACAAAGTTTAAATTCATTGATGCTAGTGGTTCTGGAGCTAGGCCGATGTGAACATATTCACTTTTGCTAAGCTCGGTCGATTTGGCGTCTGAGGAAATTGGATAGATGTAGAATTATTCTTAGTGCTAATAACTCTGCAACATGTTATGGGAGCATTATGTAGTTTCTTTGCTTACGTTCCTCTATATATTGTCAACAAACCCACAAAGTTTAATTTCATTGATGCTAGTAGTTTTTGAGGAAGGGCGATGTTAACATATTCCCCTTTGCTTAGCGCGGTCATTTCGGCTGCTTCCGTAATTGGAGAGATGTAGAATTTTTTTTATCGCTAATAACTCAACAACCAGTTATGGTAGCATTATGTGTTTTTTTTTTTAGGTACATTTATATATTGTCAACAATCCCACAAAGTTTGATTGAATTAATGCCGGTAGTTTTATAGGAAGGGCGATGTGAACATATTAACCTTCGCTTAGCGCGGTCATATTGGCTGCTGCCGAAATTGGAAAGATGTAGAATTATTTTTATCGCTAATAACTTGGCAACCAGCTATAGTAGCATTATTTAGTTTTTTTTATTACGTACATCTATATATTGTTTACAAACTCACAAAGTTCGATTCAATTGATGATAGTGGTTTTGGAGCTAGGCCGATGTGAACATATTCACTTTTGCTAAGCTCGGTCGATTTGGCGTTTAAAGAAATTGGATAGATGTAGAATTATTCTTATCGCTAATAACTTTCCAGCAAGCTATGGGAGCATTATGTGGTTTCTTTGCTTACGTTCCTCTATGTATTGTCAACAAACCCACAAAGTTTAAATTCAATTGATGATAGTGGTTTTGGAGCTAGGCCGATGTGAACATATTCACTTTTGCTAAGCTCGGTCGATTTGGCGTTTGAGGAAATTGGATAGATGTAGAATTATTCTTATCGCTAATAACTCTCCAACAAGCTATGGGAGCATTATGTGGTTTCTTTGCTTACGTTCCTCTATGTATTGTCAACAAACCCACAAAGTTTTAATTCATTGATGCTAGTAGTTTTTGAGGAAGGGTGATGTGAACATATTCTCCTTTACTCAGCGTGGTCATTTCGGCTATTGCCGAAATTGGAAAGATGTAGAATTACCTTTATCGCTAATAACTCAGCAACCAGTTATGATAGCATTATGTGGTATTTTTTTATTACGTACATCTATATATTCTTACCATTCCCACAAAAGTTGACTAAATTGATGATAGTGGTTTCGGGGGTAGACTGATTTGAAGATATATCCCTTTGCTTAGCTCTGTGGATTCAGCTGTTGAAGAAACTTGAAAGATTTAGAATTATACATTATTGCTACATTCTCTGCAACCAGTAAATGCAGCATTTTGTGGTTTCTTTTATTTTTTACATCTATATATTATCAACAATCCCAAAAAGTAGGACATTAATGTTTCAAGCGGTTTCGGAGGTAGAGTGATATGAAGATATTTCCATCCCCTAAGCTTCGGCAATGTGACAGATCAGGGAGCTGGATAGATGCAAAATTATGTTTATTGCTAATTACTGGGTAACCAGTAATGGTAACATTATTTAGTTTTTTTAATTCCGTACATCTATATATTGATTACAAACTCACAAAGTTTGATTCAATTGATGATAGTGGTTTTGGAGCTAGGCCGATGTAAACATATTCACTTTTGCTAAGCTCGCTCGATTTGGCGTTTGAAGAAATTGGATAGATGTAGAATTATTCTTATCGCTAATAACTCTCCAACAAGCTATGGGAGCATTATGTGGTTTCTTTGCTTACGTTCCTCTATGTATTTTCAACAAACCCACAAAGTTTTAATTCATTGATGCTAGTAGTTTTTGAGGAAGGGTGATGTGAACATATTCTCCTTTACTCAGCGTGGTCATTTCGGCTATTGCCGAAATTGGAAAGATGTAGAATTACCTTTATCGCTAATAACTCAGCAACCAGTTATGATAGCATTATGTGGTATTTTTTTATTACGTACATCTATATATTCTTACCAATCCCACAAAAGTTGACTAAATTGATGATAGTGGTTTCGGGGGTAGACTGATTTGAAGATATATCCCTTTGCTTAGCTCTGTGGATTCAGCTGTTGAAGAAACTTGAAAGATTTAGAATTATACATTATTGCTACATTCTCTGCAACCAGTAAATGCAGCATTTTGTGGTTTCTTTTATTTTTTACATCTATATATTATCAACAATCCCAAAAAGTAGGACATTAATGTTTCAAGCGGTTTCGGAGGTAGAGTGATATGAAGATATTTCCATCCCCTAAGCTTCGGCAATGTGACAGATCAGGGAGCTGGATAGATGCAAAATTATGTTTATTGCTAATTACTGGGTAACCAGTAATGGTAACATTATTTAGTTTTTTTAATTCCGTACATCTATATATTGATTACAAACTCACAAAGTTTGATTCAATTGATGATAGTGGTTTTGGAGCTAGGCCGATGTAAACATATTCACTTTTGCTAAGCTCGCTCGATTTGGCGTTTGAAGAAATTGGATAGATGTAGAATTATTCTTATCACTAATAACTCTGCAACACGCTATGGGAGCATTATGTGGTTTCTTTGCTTACGTTCCTCTATGTATTGTCAACCAACCCACAAAGTTTAAATTCATTGATGCTAGTTGTTTTTGAGGAAGGGCGATGTGAACATATTCCCCTTCGCTTAGCGCGGTTAGTTTGGCTGCTGCCGAAATTGGAAAGATGTAGAATTATCTTTATCACTAATAACTCAGCAACCAGATATGGTAGCATTATGTGTTTTTTTTTATTACGTACATCTATATATTATCAACAATCCCACAATGTTTGACATAAATGTTGCCAGCGGTTTCGGAGGTAGAGTGATTTGAAGATATTTCCATCCCCTAAGCTTCGGCAATGTGACAGATCAAGGAGCTGGATAAATGTAGAATTATTCTTATCGCTAATAACTTTCCAGCAAGCTATAGGAGCATTATGTGGTTTCTTTGCTTACGTTCCTCTATGTATTGTCAACAAACCCACAAAGTTTAAATTCATTGATGCTAGTGGTTCTGGAGCTAGGCCGATGTGAACATATTCACTTTTGCTAAGCTCAGTCGATTTGGCGTCTGAGGAAATTGGATAGATGTAGAATTATTCTTAGTGCTAATAACTCTGCAACAAGTTATGGGAGCATAATGTAGTTTCTTAGCTTACGTTCCTTTATATATTGTCAACCAACCCACAAAGTTTAATTTCATTGATGCTAGTAGTTTTTGAGGAAGGGCGATGTGAACATATTCCCCTTCGCTTAGCGCGGTTAGTTTGGCTGCTGCCGAAATCGGAAAGATGTAGAATTATCTTTATCGCTAATAACTCAGCAACCAGATATGGTAGCATTATGTGTTTTTTTTTATTACGTACAACTATATATTATCAACAATCCCACAATGTTTGACATAAATGTTGCCAGCGGTTTCGGAGGTAGAGTGATTTGAAGATATTTCCATCCCCTAAGCTTCGGCAATGTGACAGATCAAGGAGCTGGATAAATGTAGAATTATTCTTTTCGCTAATAACTTTCCAGCAAGCTATAGGAGCATTATGTGGTTTCTTTGCTTACGTTCCTCTATGTATTGTCAACAAACCCACAAAGTTTAAATTCATTGATGCTAGTGGTTCTGGAGCTAGGCCGATGTGAACATATTCACTTTTGCTAAGCTCGGTCGATTTGGCGTCTGAGGAAATTGGATAGATGTAGAATTATTCTTAGTGCTAATGACTCTGCAACAAGTTATGGGAGCATTATGTAGTTTCTTTGCTTACGTTCCTCTATACATTGTCAACCAACCCACAAAGTTTAATTTCATTGATGCTAGTAGTTTTTGAGCAAGGGCGATGTGAACATATTCCCCTTCGCTTAGCGCGGTTAGTTTGGCTGAT
Organism: Acanthosoma haemorrhoidale; assembly: GCA_930367205.1. NCBI lineage: Eukaryota > Metazoa > Arthropoda > Insecta > Hemiptera > Acanthosomatidae > Acanthosoma > Acanthosoma haemorrhoidale. The sequence goes on from OV884009.1 coordinate 63,823, forward strand.
GCCGAAATTGGAAAGATGTAGAATTATCTTTATCGCTAATAACTCAGCAACCAGATATGGTAGCATTATGTGTTTTTTTTTATTACGTACATCTATATATTATCAACAATCCCACAATGTTTGACATAAATGTTGCCAGCGGTTTCGGAGGTAGAGTGATTTGAAGATATTTCCATCCCCTAAGCTTCGGCAATGTGACAGATCAAGGAGCTGGATAAATGTAGAATTATTCTTATCGCTAATAACTTTCCAGCAAGCTATGGGAGCATTATGTGGTTTCTTTGCTTACGTTCCTCTATGTATTGTCAACAAACCCACAAAGTTTAAATTCATTGATGCTAGTGGTTCTGGAGCTAGGCCGATGTGAACATATTCACTTTTGCTAAGCTCGGTCGATTTGGCGTCTGAGGAAATTGGATAGATGTAGAATTATTCTTAGTGCTAATAACTCTGCAACATGTTATGGGAGCATTATGTAGTTTCTTTGCTTACGTTCCTCTATATATTGTCAACAAACCCACAAAGTTTAATTTCATTGATGCTAGTAGTTTTTGAGGAAGGCCGATGTGAACATATTCACTTTTGCTAAGCTCGGTCGATTTGGCGTTTGAGGAAATTGGATAGATGTAGAATTATTCTTATCGCTAATAACTCTCCAACAAGCTATGGGAGCATTATGTGGTTTCTTTGCTTACGTTCCTCTATGTATTGTCAACAAACCCACAAAGTTTTAATTCATTGATGCTAGTAGTTTTTGAGGAAGGGTGATGTGAACATATTCTCCTTTACTCAGCGTGGTCATTTCGGCTATTGCCGAAATTGGAAAGATGTAGAATTACCTTTATCGCTAATAACTCAGCAACCAGTTATGATAGCATTATGTGGTATTTTTTTATTACGTACATCTATATATTCTTACCAATCCCACAAAAGTTGACTAAATTGATGATAGTGGTTTTGGAGGTAGGGCGATGTGAACATATTCGACTTTGCTTAGCTCGGTGGATTTGGCTGTTGAAGAAACTTGAAAGATTTAGAATTATACATTATCGCTTATTTCTTTGGAACCAGTAAAGGCAGCATTTTGTGGTTTCTTTTATTTTTTACATCTATATATTATCAACAATCCCACAATGTTTGACATAAATGTTTCAAGCGGTTTCGGAGGTAGAGTGATTTGAAGATATTTCCATCCCCTAAGCTTCGGCAATGTGACAGATCAAGGAGCTGGATAGATGTAAAATTATGTTTATTGCTAATTACTGGGCAACCAGTTATGGTAGCATTATTTAGTTTTTTTTATTACGTAAATCTATGTATTGTCAACAATCCCACAAAGTTTGATTGAATTGATGATAGTGGTTTTGGAGCTAGGGCAATGTGAACATATTCACTTTTGCTAAGCTCGGTTGATTTGGCGTTTGAGGAAATTGGATAGATGTAGAATTATTCTTAGTGCTAATAACTCTGCAACCAGTTATGGTAGCATTATGTGTTTTTTTTTATTAGGTACATCTATATATTGTCAACAATCCCACAAAGTTTGATTGAATTGATGCTTGTAGTTTTATAGGAAGGGCGATGTGAACATATTCACCTTCGCTTAGCGCGGTCATATTGGCTGCTGCCGAAATTGGAAAGATGTAGAATTATTTTTATCGCTAATAACTCGGCAACCAGCTATAGTAGCATTATTTAGTTTTTTTTATTACGTACATCTATATATTGTTTACAAACTCACAAAGTTCGATTCAATTGATGATAGTGGTTTTGGAGCTAGGCCGATGTGAACATATTCACTTTTGCTAAGCTCGGTCGATTTGGCGTTTAAAGAAATTGGATAGATGTAGAATTATTCTTAGTGCTAATAACTCTGCAACAAGTTATGGAAGCATTATGTAGTTTATTTGCTTACGTTCCTCTATATATTGTCAATTAACCCACAAAGTTTAAATTCATTGATGCTAGTAGTTTTTGAGGAAGGGCGATGTTAACATATTCTCCTTCGCTTAGCGCGGTCATTTCGGCTGCTGCCGTAATTGGAGAGATGTAGAATTTTTTTTATCGCTAATAACTCAACAACCAGTTATGGTAGCAATATGTGTTTTTTTTTTATTAGGTACATTAATATATTGTCAACAATCCCACAATGTTTGACATAAATGTTGCCAGCGGTTTATGAGGTAGAGTGATTTGAAGATATTTCCATCCCCTAAGCTTCGGCAATGTGACAGATCAAGGAGCTGGATAAATGTAGAAATATTCTTATCGCTAATAACTTTCCAGCAAGCTATGGGAGCATTATGTGGTTTCTTTGCTTACGTTCCTCTATGTATTGTCAACAAACCCACAAAGTTTAAATTCAATTGATGATAGTGGTTTTGGAGCTAGGCCGATGTGAACATATTCACTTTTGCTAAGCTCGGTCGATTTGGCGTTTGAGGAAATTGGATAGATGTAGAATTATTCTTATCGCTAATAACTCTCCAACAAGCTATGGGAGCATTATGTGGTTTCTTTGCTTACGTTCCTCTATGTATTGTCAACAAACCCACAAAGTTTTAATTCATTGATGCTAGTAGTTTTTGAGGAAGGGTGATGTGAACATATTCTCCTTTACTCAGCGTGGTCATTTCGGCTATTGCCGAAATTGGAAAGATGTAGAATTATTTTTATCGCTAATAACTCGGCAACCAGCTATAGTAGCATTATGTGGTTTTTCTTATTACGTACATCTATATATTCTTACCAATCCCACAAAGTTTGATTAAATTGATGATAGTGGTTTCGGGGGTAGACTGATTTGAAGATATATCCCTTTGCTTAGCTCTGTGGATTCAGCTGTTGAAGAAACTTGAAAGATTTAGAATTATACATTATTGCTACATTCTTTGCAACCAGTAAATGCAGCATTTTGTGGTTTCTTTTATTTTTTACATCTATATATTATCAACAATCCCAAAAAGTAGGACATTAATGTTTCCAGCGGTTTCGGAGGTAGAGTGATATGAAGATATTTCCATCCCCTAAGCTTCGGCAATGTGACAGATCAGGGAGCTGGATAGATGCAAAATTATGTTTATTGCTAATTACTGGGTAACCAGTAATGGTAACATTATTTAGTTTTTTTAATTCCGTACATCTATATATTGATTACAAACTCACAAAGTTTGATTCAATTGATGATAGTGGTTTTGGAGCTAGGCCGATGTAAACATATTCACTTTTGCTAAGCTCGCTCGATTTGGCGTTTGAAGAAATTGGATAGATGTAGAATTATTCTTATCACTAATAACTCTGCAACACGCTATGGGAGCATTATGTGGTTTCTTTGCTTACGTTCCTCTATGTATTGTCAACCAACCCACAATGTTTGACATAAATGTTGCCAGCGGTTTCGGAGGTAGAGTGATTTGAAGATATTTCCATCCCCTAAGCTTCGGCAATGTGACAGATCAAGGAGCTGGATAAATGTAGAATTATTCTTATCGCTAATAACTTTCCAGCAAGCTATAGGAGCATTATGTGGTTTCTTTGCTTACGTTCCTCTATGTATTGTCAACAAACCCACAAAGTTTAAATTCATTGAAGCTAGTGGTTCTGGAGCTAGGCCGATGTGAACATATTCACTTTTGCTAAGCTCAGTCGATTTGGCGTCTGAGGAAATTGGATAGATGTAGAATTATTCTTAGTGCTAATAACTCTGCAACAAGTTATGGGAGCATTATGTAGTTTCTTTGCTTACGTTCCTTTATATATTGTCAACCAACCCACAAAGTTTAATTTCATTGATGCTAGTAGTTTTTGAGGAAGGGCGATGTGAACATATTCCCCTTCGCTTAGCGCGGTTAGTTTGGCTGCTGCTGAAATCAGAAAGATGTAGAATTATCTTTATCGCTAATAACTCAGCAACCAGATATGGTAGCATTATGTGTTTTTTTTTATTACGTACAACTATATATTATCAACAATCCCACAATGTTTGACATAAATGTTGCCAGCGGTTTCGGAGGTAGAGTGATTTGAAGATATTTCCATCCCCTAAGCTTCGGCAATGTGACAGATCAAGGAGCTGGATAAATGTAGAATTATTCTTTTCGCTAATAACTTTCCAGCAAGCTATAGGAGCATTATGTGGTTTCTTTGCTTACGTTCCTCTATGTATTGTCAACAAACCCACAAAGTTTAAATTCATTGATGCTAGTGGTTCTGGAGCTAGGCCGATGTGAACATATTCACTTTTGCTAAGCTCGGTCGATTTGGCGTCTGAGGAAATTGGATAGATGTAGAATTATTCTTAGTGCTAATGACTCTGCAACAAGTTATGGGAGCATTATGTAGTTTCTTTGCTTACGTTCCTCTATACATTGTCAACCAACCCACAAAGTTTAATTTCATTGATGCTAGTAGTTTTTGAGGAAGGGCGATGTGAACATATTCCCCTTCGCTTAGCGCGGTTAGTTTGGCTGATGCCGAAATTGGAAAGATGTAGAATTATCTTTATCGCTAATAACTCAGCAACCAGATATGGTAGCATTATGTGTTTTTTTTTATTACGTACATCTATATATTATCAACAATCCCACAATGTTTGACATAAATGTTGCCAGCGGTTTCGGAGGTAGAGTGATTTGAAGATATTTCCATCCCCTAAGCTTCGGCAATGTGACAGATCAAGGAGCTGGATAAATGTAGAATTATTCTTATCGCTAATAACTTTCCAGCAAGCTATGGGAGCATTATGTGGTTTCTTTGCTTACGTTCCTCTATGTATTGTCAACAATCCCACAAAGTTTAAATTCATTGATGCTAGTGGTTCTGGAGCTAAGCCGATGTGAACATATTCACTTTTGCTAAGCTCGGTCGATTTGGCGTCTGAGGAAATTGGATAGATGTAGAATTATTCTTAGTGCTAATAACTCTGCAACATGTTATGGGAGCATTATGTAGTTTCTTTGCTTACGTTCCTCTATATATTGTCAACAAACCCACAAAGTTTAATTTCATTGATGCTAGTAGTTTTTGAGGAAGGGCGATGTGAACATATTCCCCTTCGCTTAGCGCGGTTAGTTTGGCTGATGCCGAAATTGGAAAGATGTAGAATTATCTTTATCGCTAATAACTCAGCAACCAGATATGGTAGCATTATGTGTTTTTTTTTATTACGTACATCTATATATTATCAACAATCCCACAATGTTTGACATAAATGTTGCCAGCGGTTTCGGAGGTAGAGTGATTTGAAGATATTTCCATCACCTAAGCTTCGGCAATGTGACAGATCAAGGAGCTGGATAAATGTAGAATTATTCTTATCGCTAATAACTTTCCAGCAAGCTATGGGAGCATTATGTGGTTTCTTTGCTTACGTTCCTCTATGTATTGTCAACAAACCCACAAAGTTTAAATTCATTGATGCTAGTGGTTCTGGAGTTAGGCCGATGTGAACATATTCACTTTTGCTAAGCTCGGTCGATTTGGCGTCTGAGGAAATTGGATAGATGTAGAATTATTCATAGTGCTAATAACTCTGCAACATGTTATGGGAGCATTATGTAGTTTCTTTGCTTACGTTCCTCTATATATTGTCAACAAACCCACAAAGTTTAATTTCATTGATGCTAGTAGTTTTTGAGGAAGGGCGATGTTAACATATTCCCCTTCGCTTAGCGCGGTCATTTCGGCTGCTTCCGTAATTGGAGAGATGTAGAATTTTTTTTATCGCTAATAACTCAACAACCTGTTATGGTAGCATTATGTGTTTTTTTTTTTAGGTACATTTATATATTGTCAACAATCCCACAAAGTTTGATTGAATTAATGCCGGTAGTTTTATAGGAAGGGCGATGTGAACATATTAACCTTCGCTTAGCGCGGTCATATTGGCTGCTGCCGAAATTGGAAAGATGTAGAATTATTTTTATCGCTAATAACTTGGCAACCAGCTATAGTAGCATTATTTAGTTTTTTTTATTACGTACATCTATATATTGTTTACAAACTCACAAAGTTCGATTCAATTGATGATAGTGGTTTTGGAGCTAGGCCGATGTGAACATATTCACTTTTGCTAAGCTCGGTCGATTTGGCGTTTAAAGAAATTGGATAGATGTAGAATTATTCTTATCGCTAATAACTCTGCAACAAGTTAAGGGAGCATTATGTGGATTCTTTGCCTACGTTCCTCTATATATTGTCAACAAACCCACAAAGTTTGATCAAATTGATGATAGTGGTTTTGGAGGTAGGGCGATGTGAACATATTCGACTTTGCTTAGCTCGGTGGATTTGGCTGTTGAAGAAACTTGAAAGATTTAGAATTATACATTATCGCTTATTTCTTTGGAACCAGTAAAGGCAGCATTTTGTGGTTTCTTTTATTTTTTACATCTATATATTATCAACAATCCCACAATGTTTGACATAAATGTTTCAAGCGGTTTCGGAGGTAGAGTGATTTGAAGATATTTCCATCCCCTAAGCTTCGGCAATGTGACAGATCAAGGAGCTGGATAGATGTAAAATTATGTTTATTGCTAATTACTGGGCAACCAGTTATGGTAGCATTATTTAGTTTTTTTTATTACGTAAATCTATGTATTGTCAACAATCCCACAAAGTTTGATTGAATTGATGATAGTGGTTTTGGAGCTAGGGCAATGTGAACATATTCACTTTTGCTAAGCTCGGTCGATTTGGCGTTTGAGGAAATTGGATAGATGTAGAATTATTCTTAGTGCTAATAACTCTGCAACCAGTTATGGTAGCATTATGTGTTTTTTTTTATTAGGTACATCTATATATTGTCAACAATCCCACAAAGTTTGATTGAATTGATGCTGGTAGTTTTATAGGAAGGGCGATGTGAACATATTCACCTTCGCTTAGCGCGGTCATATTGGCTGCTGCCGAAATTGGAAAGATGTAGAATTATTTTTATCGCTAATAACTCGGCAACCAGCTATAGTAGCATTATTTAGTTTTTTTTATTACGTACATCTATATATTGTTTACAAACTCACAAAGTTCGATTCAATTGATGATAGTGGTTCTGGAGTTAGGCCGATGTGAACATATTCACTTTTGCTAAGCTCGGTCGATTTGGCGTCTGAGGAAATTGGATAGATGTAGAATTATTCATAGTGCTAATAACTCTGCAACATGTTATGGGAGCATTATGTAGTTTCTTTGCTTACGTTCCTCTATATATTGTCAACAAACCCACAAAGTTTAATTTCATTGATGCTAGTAGTTTTTGAGGAAGGGCGATGTTAACATATTCCCCTTCGCTTAGCGCGGTCATTTCGGCTGCTGCCGTAATTGGAGAGATGTAGAATTTTTTTTATCGCTAATAACTCAACAACCAGTTATGGTAGCATTATGTGTTTTTTTTTATTAGGTACATCTATATATTGTCAACAATCCCACAAAGTTTGATTGAATTGATGCTGGTACTTTTATAGGAAGGGCGATGTGAACATATTCACCTTCGCTTAGCGCGGTCATATTGGCTGCTGCCGAAATTGGAAAGATGTAAAATTATTTTTATCGCTAATAACTCGGCAACCAGCTATAGTAGCATTATTTAGTTTTTTTTATTACGTACATCTATATATTGTTTACAAACTCACAAAGTTCGATTCAATTGATGATAGTGGTTTTGGAGCTAGGCCGATGTGAACATATTCATTTTTGCTAAGCTCGGTCGATTTGGCGTTTAAAGAAAATTGATAGATGTAGAATTATTCTTATCGCTAATATCTCTGCAACACGTTAAGGGAGCATTATGTGGATTCTCTGCCTACGTTCCTCTATATATTGTCAACAATCCCACAATGTTTGATTGAATTGATGCTGGTAGTTTTTGAGATTGGGCGATGTGAACATATTCCACTTTGCTTAGTTCGGTGGATTCGGCTGTTGAAGAAATTTGAAAGATTTAGAATTATGCATTATCGCTTATAACTCGGCTACCAATTATGGTACCATTATGTGGTTTTTTTTATTACGTACATCTATATATTGTTTACAAACCCACAAAGTTTGATTCAATTGATGATAGTTGTTTTGGAGCTAGGCCGATGTGAACATATTCACTTTTGCTAAGCTCGGTTGATTTGGCGTTTGAGGAAATTGGATAGATGTAGAATTATTCTTATCGCTAATAACTCTCCAAAAGCTATGGGAGCATTATGTGGTTTCTTTGCTTACGTTCCTCTATGTATTGTCAACAAACCCACAAAGTTTTAATTCATTGATGCTAGTAGTTTTTGAGGAAGGGTGATGTGAACATATTCTCCTTTACTCAGCGTGGTCATTTCGGCTATTGCCGAAATTGGAAAGATGTAGAATTACCTTTATCGCTAATAACTCAGCAACCAGTTATAATAGCATTATGTGGTTTTTTTTTATTACGTACATCTATATATTCTTACCAATCCCACAAAGTTTGATTAAATTGATGATAGTGGTTTCGGAGGTAGAATGATTTGAAGATATATCCCTTTGCTTAGCTCGGTGGATTCGGCTGTTAAAGAAACTTGAAAGATTTAGAATTATACATTATCGCTAAATTCTCTGGAACCAGTAAATGCAGCATTTTGTGGTTTCTTTTATTTTTTACATCTATATATTATCAACAATCCCAAAAAGTAGGACATTAATGTTTCCAACGGTTTCGGAGGTAGAGTGATTTGAAGATATTTCCATCCCCTAAGCTTCGGCAATGTGACAGATCAAGGAGCTGGATAGATGCAAAATTATGTTTATTGCTAATTACTGGGTAACCAGTAATGGTAACATTATTTAGTTTTTTTTATTACGTACATCTATATATTGTTTACAAACTCACAAAGTTTGATTCAATTGATGATAGTGGTTTTGGAGCTAGGCCGATGTGAACATATTCACTTTTGCTAAGATCGGTCGATTTGGCGTTTGAAGAAATTGGATAGATGTAGAATTATTCTTATGGCTAATTACTCTGCAACAAGCTATGGGAGCATTTTGTGGTTTCTTTGCTTACGTTCCTCTATGTATTGTCAACCAACCCACAAAGTTTAAATTCATTGGTGCTAGTAGTTTTTGAGGAAGGGCGATGTGAACATATTCCCCTTCGCTTAGCGCGGTTAGTTTGGCTGCTGCCGAAATTGGAAAGATGTAGAATTATCTTTATCGCTAATAACTCAGCAACCAGATATGGTAGCATTATGTGTTTTTTTTTATTACGTACATCTATATATTATCAACAATCCCACAATGTTTGACATAAATGTTGGCAGCGGTTTCGGAGGTAGAGTGATTTGAAGATATTTCCATCCCCTAAGCTTTGGCAATGGGACAGATTAAGGAGCTGGCTAGATGTAGAATTATTTTTATTGCTAATTACTCGACAACCAGTTATGGTAGTATTATTTAGTTTTTTTTATTACGTACATCTATGTATTGTCAACAATCCCACAAAGTTTGATTGAATTGATGATAGTGGTTTTGGAGCTAGGCCGATGTGAACATATTCACTTTTGCTAAGATCGGTCGATTTGGCGTTTGAAGAAATTGGATAGATGTAGAATTATTCTTATGGCTAATAACTCTGCAACAAGCTATGGGAGCATTTTGTGGTTTCTTTGCTTACGTTCCTCTATGTATTGTCAACCAACCCACAAAGTTTAAATTCATTGGTGCCAGTAGTTTTTGAGGAAGGGCGATGTGAACATATTCCCCTTCGCTTAGCGCGGTTAGTTTGGCTGCTGCCGAAATTGGAAAGATGTAGAATTATCTTTTTCGCTAATAACTCAGCAACCAGATATGGTAGCATTTTGTGTTTTTTTTTATTACGTACATCTATATATTATCAACAATCCCACAATGTTTGACATAAATGTTGGCAGCGGTTTCGGAGGTAGAGTGATTTGAAGATATTTCCATCCCCTAAGCTTTGGCAATGGGACAGATTAAGGAGCTGGCTAGATGTAGAATTATTTTTATTGCTAATTACTCGGCAACCAGTTATGGTAGTATTATTTAGTTTTTTTTATTACGTACATCTATGTATTGTCAACAATCCCACAAAGTTTGATTGAATTGATGATAGTGGTTTTGGAGCTAGGGCAATGTGAACATATTCACTTTTGCTAAGCTCGGTCGATTTGGCGTTTGAGGAAATTGGATAGATGTAGAATTATTCTTAGTGCTAATAACTCTGCAACAAGTTATGGGAGCATTATGTAGTTTCTTTGCTTACGTTCCTCTATATATTGTGAACAAACCCACAAAGTTTAATTTCATTGATGCTAGTAATTTTTAGGAAGGGCGATGTGAACATATTCACCTTCACTTAGCGCGGTCATTTTGGCTGCTGCCGAAATTGGAAAGATGTAGAATTATTTTTATCGCTAATAACTCGGCAACCAGCTATAGTAGCATTATGTGGTTTTTCTTATTACGTACATCTATATATTGTCAACAATCCCACAAAGTTTGATTGAATTGATGCTAGTAGTTTTTGAGATTGGGCGATGTGTACATATTCCACTTTGCTTAGTTCGGTGGATTCGGCTGTTGAAGAAACTTGAAAGATTTTGAATTATGCATTATCGCTAATAACTCGGCAACCAATTATGGTAGCATTATGTGGTTTTTCTTATTACGTACATCTATATATTGTCAACAATCCCACAAAGTTTGATTGAATTGATGCTAGTAGTTTTTGAGATTTGGCGATGTGTACATATTCCACTTTGCTTAGTTCGGTTGATTCGGCTGTTGAAGAAACTTGAAAGATTTAGAATTATGCATTATCGCTAATAACTCGGCAACCAATTATGGTAGCATTATGTGGTTTTTCTTATTACGTACATCTATATATTGTCAACAATCCCACAAAGTTTGATCAAATTGATGATAGTGGTTTCGGAGGTAGGGCGATGTGAACATATTCACTTTTGCTAAGCTCGGTCGATTTGGCGTTTGAGGAAATTGGATAGATGTAGAATTATTCTTAGTGCTAATAACTCTGCAACAAGTTATGGGAGCATTATGTAGTTTCTTTGCTTACGTTCCTCTATATATTGTGAACAAACCCACAAAGTTTAATTTCATTGATGCTAGTAGTTTTTAGGAAGGGCGATGTGAACATATTCCCCTTCGCTTAGCGCGGTTAGTTTGGCTGCTGCCGAAATTGGAAAGATGTAGAATTATCTTTATCGCTAATAACTCAGCAACCAGATATGGTAGCATTATGTGTTTTTTTTTATTACGTACATCTATATATTATCAACAATCCCACAATGTTTGACATAAATGTTGGCAGCGGTTTCGGAGGTAGAGTGATTTGAAGATATTTCCATCCCCTAAGCTTTGGCAATGGGACAGATTAAGGAGCTGGCTAGATGTAGAATTATTTTTATTGCTAATTACTCGGCAACCAGTTATGGTAGTATTATTTAGTTTTTTTTATTACGTACATCTATGTATTGTCAACAATCCCACAAAGTTTGATTGAATTGATGATAGTGGTTTTGGAGCTAGGGCAATGTGAACATATTCACTTTTGCTAAGCTCGGTCGATTTGGCGTTTGAGGAAATTGGATAGATGTAGAATTATTCTTAGTGCTAATAACTCTGCAACCAGTTATGGTAGCATTATGTGTTTTTTTTTATTAGGTACATCTATATATTGTCAACAATCCCACAAAGTTTGATTGAATTGATGCTGGTAGTTTTATAGGAAGGGCGATGTGAACATATTCACCTTCGCTTAGCGCGGTCATATTGGCTGCTGCCGAAATTGGAAAGATGTAGAATTATTTTTATCGCTAATAACTCGGCAACCAGCTATAGTAGCATTATTTAGTTTTTTTTATTACGTACATCTATATATTGTTTACAAACTCACAAAGTTCGATTCAATTGATGATAGTGGTTTTGGAGCTAGGCCGATGTGAACATATTCACTTTTGCTAAGCTCGGTCGATTTGGCGTCTGAGGAAATTGGATAGATGTAGAATTATTCTTAGTGCTAATAACTCTGCAACCAGTTATGGTAGCATTATGTGGTTTCTTTGCTTACGTTCCTCTATGTATTGTCAACCAACCCACAAAGTTTAAACTCATTGGTGCTAGTAGTTTTTGAGGAAGGGCGATGTGAACATATTCCCCTTCGCTTAGCGCGGTTAGTTTGGCTGCTGCCGAAATTGGAAAGATGTAGAATTATCTTTATCGCTAATAACTCAGCAACCAGATATGGTAGCATTATGTGTTTTTTTTTATTACGTACATCTATATATTATCAACAATCCCACAATGTTTGACATAAATGTTGGCAGCGGTTTCGGAGGTAGAGTGATTTGAAGATATTTCCATCCCCTAAGCTTTGGCAATGGGACAGATTAAGGAGCTGGCTAGATGTAGAATTATTTTTATTGCTAATTACTCGGCAACAAGTTATGGGAGCATTATGTAGTTTCTTTGCTTACGTTCCTCTATATATTGTGAACAAACCCACAAAGTTTAATTTCATTGATGCTAGTAATTTTTAGGAAGGGCGATGTGAACATATTCACCTTCACTTAGCGCGGTCATTTTGGCTGCTGCCGAAATTGGAAAGATGTAGAATTATTTTTATCGCTAATAACTCGGCAACCAGCTATAGTAGCATTATGTGGTTTTTCTTATTACGTACATCTATATATTGTCAACAATCCCACAAAGTTTGATTGAATTGATGCTAGTAGTTTTTGAGATTGGGCGATGTGTACATATTCCACTTTGCTTATTTCGGTGGATTCGGCTGTTGAAGAAACTTGAAAGATTTAGAATTATGCATTATCGCTAATAACTCGGCAACCAATTATGGTAGCATTATGTGGTTTTTCTTATTACGTACATCTATATATTGTCAACAATCCCACAAAGTTTGATTGAATTGATGCTAGTAGTTTTTGAGATTTGGCGATGTGTACATATTCCACTTTGCTTAGTTCGGTTGATTCGGCTGTTGAAGAAACTTGAAAGATTTAGAATTATGCATTATCGCTAATAACTCGGCAACCAATTATGGTAGCATTATGTGGTTTTTCTTATTACGTACGTCTATATATTGTCAACAATCCCACAAAGTTTGATCAAATTGATGATAGTGGTTTCGGAGGTAGGGCGATGTGAACATATTCACTTTAGCTGAGCTCGGTCGATTTGGCGTTTGAGGAAATTGGATAGATGTAGAATTATTCTTAGTGCTAATAACTCTGCAACAAGTTATGGGAGCATTATGTAGTTTCTTTGCTTACGTTCCTCTATATATTGTGAACAAACCCACAAAGTTTAATTTCATTGATGCTAGTAGTTTTTAGGAAGGGCGATGTGAACATATTCCCCTTCGCTTAGCGCGGTTAGTTTGGCTGCTGCCGAAATTGGAAAGATGTAGAATTATCTTTATCGCTAATAACTCAGCAACCAGATATGGTAGCATTATGTGTTTTTTTTTATTACGTACATCTATATATTATCAACAATCCCACAATGTTTGACATAAATGTTGGCAGCGGTTTCGGAGGTAGAGTGATTTGAAGATATTTCCATCCCCTAAGCTTTGGCAATGGGACAGATTAAGGAGCTGGCTAGATGTAGAATTATTTTTATTGCTAATTACTCGACAACCAGTTATGGTAGTATTATTTAGTTTTTTTTATTACGTACATCTATGTATTGTCAACAATCCCACAAAGTTTGATTGAATTGATGATAGTGGTTTTGGAGCTAGGGCAATGTGAACATATTCACTTTTGCTAAGCTCGGTCGATTTGGCGTTTGAGGAAATTGGATAGATGTAGAATTATTCTTAGTGCTAATAACTCTGCAACCAGTTATGGTAGCATTATGTGTTTTTTTTTATTAGGTACATCTATATATTGTCAACAATCCCACAAAGTTTGATTGAATTGATGCTGGTAGTTTTATAGGAAGGGCGATGTGAACATATTCACCTTCGCTTAGCGCGGTCATATTGGCTGCTGCCGAAATTGGAAAGATGTAGAATTATTTTTATCGCTAATAACTCGGCAACCAGCTATAGTAGCATTATTTAGTTTTTTTTATTACGTACATCTATATATTGTTTACAAACTCACAAAGTTCGATTCAATTGATGATAGTGGTTTTGGAGCTAGGCCGATGTGAACATATTCACTTTTGCTAAGCTCGGTCGATTTGGCGTCTGAGGAAATTGGATAGATGTAGAATTATTCTTAGTGCTAATAACTCTGCAACCAGTTATGGTAGCATTATGTGGTTTCTTTGCTTACGTTCCTCTATGTATTGTCAACCAACCCACAAAGTTTAAACTCATTGGTGCTAGTAGTTTTTGAGGAAGGGCGATGTGAACATATTCCCCTTCGCTTAGCGCGGTTAGTTTGGCTGCTGCCGAAATTGGAAAGATGTAGAATTATCTTTATCGCTAATAACTCAGCAACCAGATATGGTAGCATTATGTGTTTTTTTTTATTACGTACATCTATATATTATCAACAATCCCACAATGTTTGACATAAATGTTGGCAGCGGTTTCGGAGGTAGAGTGATTTGAAGATATTTCCATCCCCTAAGCTTTGGCAATGGGACAGATTAAGGAGCTGGCTAGATGTAGAATTATTTTTATTGCTAATTACTCGGCAACCAGTTATGGTAGTATTATTTAGTTTTTTTTATTACGTACATCTATGTATTGTCAACAATCCCACAAAGTTTGATTGAATTGATGATAGTGGTTTTGGAGCTAGGGCAATGTGAACATATTCACTTTTGCTAAGCTCGGTCGATTTGGCGTTTGAGGAAATTGGATAGATGTAGAATTATTCTTAGTGCTAATAACTCTGCAACAAGTTATGGGAGCATTATGTAGTTTCTTTGCTTACGTTCCTCTATATATTGTGAACAAACCCACAAAGTTTAATTTCATTGATGCTAGTAATTTTTAGGAAGGGCGATGTGAACATATTCACCTTCACTTAGCGCGGTCATTTTGGCTGCTGCCGAAATTGGAAAGATGTAGAATTATTTTTATCGCTAATAACTCGGCAACCAGCTATAGTAGCATTATGTGGTTTTTCTTATTACGTACATCTATATATTGTCAACAATCCCACAAAGTTTGATTGAATTGATGCTAGTAGTTTTTGAGATTGGGCGATGTGTACATATTCCACTTTGCTTATTTCGGTGGATTCGGCTGTTGAAGAAACTTGAAAGATTTAGAATTATGCATTATCGCTAATAACTCGGCAACCAATTATGGTAGCATTATGTGGTTTTTCTTATTACGTACATCTATATATTGTCAACAATCCCACAAAGTTTGATTGAATTGATGCTAGTAGTTTTTGAGATTTGGCGATGTGTACATATTCCACTTTGCTTAGTTCGGTTGATTCGGCTGTTGAAGAAACTTGAAAGATTTAGAATTATGCATTATCGCTAATAACTCGGCAACCAATTATGGTAGCATTATGTGGTTTTTCTTATTACGTACGTCTATATATTGTCAACAATCCCACAAAGTTTGATCAAATTGATGATAGTGGTTTCGGAGGTAGGGCGATGTGAACATATTCACTTTAGCTGAGCTCGGTCGATTTGGCGTTTGAGGAAATTGGATAGATGTAGAATTATTCTTAGTGCTAATAACTCTGCAACAAGTTATGGGAGCATTATGTAGTTTCTTTGCTTACGTTCCTCTATATATTGTGAACAAACCCACAAAGTTTAATTTCATTGATGCTAGTAGTTTTTAGGAAGGGCGATGTGAACATATTCCCCTTCGCTTAGCGCGGTTAGTTTGGCTGCTGCCGAAATTGGAAAGATGTAGAATTATCTTTATCGCTAATAACTCAGCAACCAGATATGGTAGCATTATGTGTTTTTTTTTATTACGTACATCTATATATTATCAACAATCCCACAATGTTTGACATAAATGTTGGCAGCGGTTTCGGAGGTAGAGTGATTTGAAGATATTTCCATCCCCTAAGCTTTGGCAATGGGACAGATTAAGGAGCTGGCTAGATGTAGAATTATTTTTATTGCTAATTACTCGGCAACCAGTTATGGTAGTATTATTTAGTTTTTTTTATTACGTACATCTATGTATTGTCAACAATCCCACAAAGTTTGATTGAATTGATGATAGTGGTTTTGGAGCTAGGGCAATGTGAACATATTCACTTTTGCTAAGCTCGGTCGATTTGGCGTTTGAGGAAATTGGATAGATGTAGAATTATTCTTAGTGCTAATAACTCTGCAACCAGTTATGGTAGCATTATGTGTTTTTTTTTATTAGGTACATCTATATATTGTCAACAATCCCACAAAGTTTGATTGAATTGATGCTGGTAGTTTTATAGGAAGGGCGATGTGAACATATTCACCTTCGCTTAGCGCGGTCATATTGGCTGCTGCCGAAATTGGAAAGATGTAGAATTATTTTTATCGCTAATAACTCGGCAACCAGCTATAGTAGCATTATTTAGTTTTTTTTATTACGTACATCTATATATTGTTTACAAACTCACAAAGTTCGATTCAATTGATGATAGTGGTTTTGGAGCTAGGCCGATGTGAACATATTCACTTTTGCTAAGCTCGGTCGATTTGGCGTCTGAGGAAATTGGATAGATGTAGAATTATTCATAGTGCTAATAACTCTGCAACAAGTTATGGGAGCATTATGTAGTTTCTTTGCTTACGTTCCTCTATATATTGTCAACAAACCCACAAAGTTTAATTTCATTGATGCTAGTAGTTTTTGAGGAAGGGCGATGTTAACATATTCCCCTTCGCTTAGCGCGGTCATTTCGGCTGCTGCCGTAATTGGAGAGATGTAGAATTTTTTTTATCGCTAATAACTCAACAACCAGTTATGGTAGCATTATGTGTTTTTTTTTATTAGGTACATCTATATATTGTCAACAATCCCACAAAGTTTGATTGAATTGATGCTGGTACTTTTATAGGAAGGGCGATGTGAACATATTCACCTTCGCTTAGCGCGGTCATATTGGCTGCTGCCGAAATTGGAAAGATGTAAAATTATTTTTATCGCTAATAACTCGGCAACCAGCTATAGTAGCATTATTTAGTTTTTTTTATTACGTACATCTATATATTGTTTACAAACTCACAAAGTTCGATTCAATTGATGATAGTGGTTTTGGAGCTAGGCCGATGTGAACATATTCATTTTTGCTAAGCTCGGTCGATTTGGCGTTTAAAGAAAATTGATAGATGTAGAATTATTCTTATCGCTAATATCTCTGCAACACGTTAAGGGAGCATTATGTGGATTCTCTGCCTACGTTCCTCTATATATTGTCAACAATCCCACAATGTTTGATTGAATTGATGCTGGTAGTTTTTGAGATTGGGCGATGTGAACATATTCCACTTTGCTTAGTTCGGTGGATTCGGCTGTTGAAGAAATTTGAAAGATTTAGAATTATGCATTATCGCTTATAACTCGGCTACCAATTATGGTACCATTATGTGGTTTTTTTTATTACGTACATCTATATATTGTTTATAAACCCACAAAGTTTGATTCAATTGATGATAGTTGTTTTGGAGCTAGGCCGATGTGAACATATTCACTTTTGCTAAGCTCGGTTGATTTGGCGTTTGAGGAAATTGGATAGATGTAGAATTATTCTTATCGCTAATAACTCTCCAAAAGCTATGGGAGCATTATGTGGTTTCTTTGCTTACGTTCCTCTATGTATTGTCAACAAACCCACAAAGTTTTAATTCATTGATGCTAGTAGTTTTTGAGGAAGGGTGATGTGAACATATTCTCCTTTACTCAGCGTGGTCATTTCGGCTATTGCCGAAATTGGAAAGATGTAGAATTACCTTTATCGCTAATAACTCAGCAACCAGTTATAATAGCATTATGTGGTTTTTTTTTATTACGTACATCTATATATTCTTACCAATCCCACAAAGTTTGATTAAATTGATGATAGTGGTTTCGGAGGTAGAATGATTTGAAGATATATCCCTTTGCTTAGCTCGGTGGATTCGGCTGTTAAAGAAACTTGAAAGATTTAGAATTATACATTATCGCTAAATTCTCTGGAACCAGTAAATGCAGCATTTTGTGGTTTCTTTTATTTTTTACATCTATATATTATCAACAATCCCAAAAAGTAGGACATTAATGTTTCCAACGGTTTCGGAGGTAGAGTGATTTGAAGATATTTCCATCCCCTAAGCTTCGGCAATGTGACAGATCAAGGAGCTGGATAGATGCAAAATTATGTTTATTGCTAATTACTGGGTAACCAGTAATGGTAACATTATTTAGTTTTTTTTATTACGTACATCTATATATTGTTTACAAACTCACAAAGTTTGATTCAATTGATGATAGTGGTTTTGGAGCTAGGCCGATGTGAACATATTCACTTTTGCTAAGATCGGTCGATTTGGCGTTTGAAGAAATTGGATAGATGTAGAATTATTCTTATGGCTAATAACTCTGCAACAAGCTATGGGAGCATTTTGTGGTTTCCTTGCTTACGTTCCTCTATGTATTGTCAACCAACCCACAAAGTTTAAATTCATTGGTGCTAGTAGTTTTTGAGGAAGGGCGATGTGAACATATTCCCCTTCGCTTAGCGCGGTTAGTTTGGCTGCTGCCGAAATTGGAAAGATGTAGAATTATCTTTATCGCTAATAACTCAGCAACCAGATATGGTAGCATTATGTGTTTTTTTTTATTACGTACATCTATATATTATCAACAATCCCACAATGTTTGACATAAATGTTGGCAGCGGTTTCGGAGGTAGAGTGATTTGAAGATATTTCCATCCCCTAAGCTTTGGCAATGGGACAGATTAAGGAGCTGGCTAGATGTAGAATTATTTTTATTGCTAATTACTCGACAACCAGTTATGGTAGTATTATTTAGTTTTTTTTATTACGTACATCTATGTATTGTCAACAATCCCACAAAGTTTGATTGAATTGATGATAGTGGTTTTGGAGCTAGGCCGATGTGAACATATTCACTTTTGCTAAGATCGGTCGATTTGGCGTTTGAAGAAATTGGATAGATGTAGAATTATTCTTATGGCTAATAACTCTGCAACAAGCTATGGGAGCATTTTGTGGTTTCTTTGCTTACGTTCCTCTATGTATTGTCAACCAACCCACAAAGTTTAAATTCATTGGTGCCAGTAGTTTTTGAGGAAGGGCGATGTGAACATATTCCCCTTCGCTTAGCGCGGTTAGTTTGGCTGCTGCCGAAATTGGAAAGATGTAGAATTATCTTTTTCGCTAATAACTCAGCAACCAGATATGGTAGCATTTTGTGTTTTTTTTTATTACGTACATCTATATATTATCAACAATCCCACAATGTTTGACATAAATGTTGGCAGCGGTTTCGGAGGTAGAGTGATTTGAAGATATTTCCATCCCCTAAGCTTTGGCAATGGGACAGATTAAGGAGCTGGCTAGATGTAGAATTATTTTTATTGCTAATTACTCGGCAACCAGTTATGGTAGTATTATTTAGTTTTTTTTATTACGTACATCTATGTATTGTCAACAATCCCACAAAATTTGATTGAATTGATGATAGTGGTTTTGGAGCTAGGGCAATGTGAACATATTCACTTTTGCTAAGCTCGGTCGATTTGGCGTTTGAGGAAATTGGATAGATGTAGAATTATTCTTAGTGCTAATAACTCTGCAACAAGTTATGGGAGCATTATGTAGTTTCTTTGCTTACGTTCCTCTATATATTGTGAACAAACCCACAAAGTTTAATTTCATTGATGCTAGTAGTTTTTAGGAAGGGCGATGTGAACATATTCACCTTCACTTAGCGCGGTCATTTTGGCTGCTGCCGAAATTGGAAAGATGTAGAATTATTTTTATCGCTAATAACTCGGCAACCAGCTATAGTAGCATTATGTGGTTTTTCTTATTACGTACATCTATATATTGTCAACAATCCCACAAAGTTTGATTGAATTGATGCTAGTAGTTTTTGAGATTGGGCGATGTGTACATATTCCACTTTGCTTAGTTCGGTGGATTCGGCTGTTGAAGAAACTTGAAAGATTTAGAATTATGCATTATCGCTAATAACTCGGCAACCAATTATGGTAGCATTATGTGGTTTTTCTTATTACGTACATCTATATATTGTCAACAATCCCACAAAGTTTGATTGAATTGATGCTAGTAGTTTTTGAGATTTGGCGATGTGTACATATTCCACTTTGCTTAGCGTGGTCATTTCGGCTATTGCCGAAATTGGAAAGATGTAGAATTACCTTTATCGCTAATAACTCAGCAACCAGTTATAATAGCATTATGTGGTTTTTTTTTATTACGTACATCTATATATTCTTACCAATCCCACAAAGTTTGATTAAATTGATGATAGTGGTTTCGGAGGTAGACTGATTTGAAGATATATCCCTTTGCTTAGCTCGGTGGATTCGGCTGTTAAAGAAACTTGAAAGATTTAGAATTATACATTATCGCTAAATTCTCTGGAACCAGTAAATGCAGCATTTTGTGGTTTCTTTTATTTTTTACATCTATATATTATCAACAATCCCAAAAAGTAGGACATTAATGTTTCCAACGGTTTCGGAGGTAGAGTGATTTGAAGATATTTCCATCCCCTAAGCTTCGGCAATGAGACAGATCAAGGAGCTGGATAGATGCAAAATTATGTTTATTGCTAATTACTGGGTAACCAGTAATGGTAACATTATTTAGTTTTTTTTATTACGTACATCTATATATTGTTTACAAACTCACAAAGTTTGATTCAATTGATGATAGTGGTTTTGGAGCTAGGCCGATGTGAACATATTCACTTTTGCTAAGATCGGTCGATTTGGCGTTTGAAGAAATTGGATAGATGTAGAATTATTCTTATGGCTAATAACTCTGCAACAAGCTATGGGAGCATTTTGTGGTTTCTTTGCTTACGTTCCTCTATGTATTGTCAACCAACCCACAAAGTTTAAACTCATTGGTGCTAGTAGTTTTTGAGGAAGGGCGATGTGAACATATTCCCCTTCGCTTAGCGCGGTTAGTTTGGCTGCTGCCGAAATTGGAAAGATGTAGAATTATCTTTATCGCTAATAACTCAGCAACCAGATATGGTAGCATTATGTGTTTTTTTTTATTACGTACATCTATATATTATCAACAATCCCACAATGTTTGACATAAATGTTGGCAGCGGTTTCGGAGGTAGAGTGATTTGAAGATATTTCCATCCCCTAAGCTTTGGCAATGGGACAGATCAAGGAGCTGGCTAGATGTAGAATTATTTTTATTGCTAATTACTCGGCAACCAGTTATGGTAGTATTATTTAGTTTTTTTTATTACGTACATCTATGTATTGTCAACAATCCCACAAAGTTTGATTGAATTGATGATAGTGGTTTTGGAGCTAGGGCAATGTGAACATATTCACTTTTGCTAAGCTCGGTCGATTTGGCGTTTGAGGAAATTGGATAGATGTAGAATTATTCTTAGTGCTAATAACTCTGCAACAAGTTATGGGAGCATTATGTAGTTTCTTTGCTTACGTTCCTCTATATATTGTGAACAAACCCACAAAGTTTAATTTCATTGATGCTAGTAATTTTTAGGAAGGGCGATGTGAACATATTCACCTTCACTTAGCGCGGTCATTTTGGCTGCTGCCGAAATTGGAAAGATGTAGAATTAATTTTATCGCTAATAACTCGGCAACCAGCTATAGTAGCATTATGTGGTTTTTCTTATTACGTACATCTATATATTGTCAACAATCCCACAAAGTTTGATTGAATTGATGCTAGTAGTTTTTGAGATTGGGCGATGTGTACATATTCCACTTTGCTTATTTCGGTGGATTCGGCTGTTGAAGAAACTTGAAAGATTTAGAATTATGCATTATCGCTAATAACTCGGCAACCAATTATGGTAGCATTATGTGGTTTTTCTTATTACGTACATCTATATATTGTCAACAATCCCACAAAGTTTGATTGAATTGATGCTAGTAGTTTTTGAGATTTGGCGATGTGTACATATTCCACTTTGCTTAGTTCGGTTGATTCGGCTGTTGAAGAAACTTGAAAGATTTAGAATTATGCATTATCGCTAATAACTCGGCAACCAATTATGGTAGCATTATGTGGTTTTTCTTATTACGTACATCTATATATTGTCAACAATCCCACAAAGTTTGATCAAATTGATGATAGTGGTTTCGGAGGTAGGGCGATGTGAACATATTCACTTTTGCTAAGCTCGGTCGATTTGGCGTTTGAGGAAATTGGATAGATGTAGAATTATTCTTAGTGCTAATAACTCTGCAACAAGTTATGGGAGCATTATGTAGTTTCTTTGCTTACGTTCCTCTATATATTGTGAACAAACCCACAAAGTTTAATTTCATTGATGCTAGTAGTTTTTAGGAAGGGCGATGTGAACATATTCCCCTTCGCTTAGCGCGGTTAGTTTGGCTGCTGCCGAAATTGGAAAGATGTAGAATTATCTTTATCGCTAATAACTCAGCAACCAGATATGGTAGCATTATGTGTTTTTTTTTATTACGTACATCTATATATTATCAACAATCCCACAATGTTTGACATAAATGTTGGCAGCGGTTTCGGAGGTAGAGTGATTTGAAGATATTTCCATCCCCTAAGCTTTGGCAATGGGACAGATTAAGGAGCTGGCTAGATGTAGAATTATTTTTATTGCTAATTACTCGGCAACCAGTTATGGTAGTATTATTTAGTTTTTTTTATTACGTACATCTATGTATTGTCAACAATCCCACAAAGTTTGATTGAATTGATGATAGTGGTTTTGGAGCTAGGGCAATGTGAACATATTCACTTTTGCTAAGCTCGGTCGATTTGGCGTTTGAGGAAATTGGATAGATGTAGAATTATTCTTAGTGCTAATAACTCTGCAACAAGTTATGGGAGCATTATGTAGTTTCTTTGCTTACGTTCCTCTATATATTGTGAACAAACCCACAAAGTTTAATTTCATTGATGCTAGTAGTTTTTAGGAAGGGCGATGTGAACATATTCACCTTCACTTAGCGCGGTCATTTTGGCTGCTGCCGAAATTGGAAAGATGTAGAATTATTTTTATCGCTAATAACTCGGCAACCAGCTATAGTAGCATTATGTGGTTTTTCTTATTACGTACATCTATATATTGTCAACAATCCCACAAAGTTTGATTGAATTGATGCTAGTAGTTTTTGAGATTGGGCGATGTGTACATATTCCACTTTGCTTAGTTCGGTGGATTCGGCTGTTGAAGAAACTTGAAAGATTTAGAATTATGCATTATCGCTAATAACTCGGCAACCAATTATGGTAGCATTATGTGGTTTTTCTTATTACGTACATCTATATATTGTCAACAATCCCACAAAGTTTGATTGAATTGATGCTAGTAGTTTTTGAGATTTGGCGATGTGTACATATTCCACTTTGCTTAGCGTGGTCATTTCGGCTATTGCCGAAATTGGAAAGATGTAGAATTACCTTTATCGCTAATAACTCAGCAACCAGTTATAATAGCATTATGTGGTTTTTTTTTATTACGTACATCTATATATTCTTACCAATCCCACAAAGTTTGATTAAATTGATGATAGTGGTTTCGGAGTTAGACTGATTTGAAGATATATCCCTTTGCTTAGCTCGGTGGATTCGGCTGTTAAAGAAACTTGAAAGATTTAGAATTATACATTATCGCTAAATTCTCTGGAACCAGTAAATGCAGCATTGTGTGGTTTCTTTTATTTTTTACATCTATATATTATCAACAATCCCAAAAAGTAGGACATTAATGTTTCCAACGGTTTCGGAGGTAGAGTGATTTGAAGATATTTCCATCCCCTAAGCTTCGGCAATGTGACAGATCAAGGAGCTGGATAGATGCAAAATTATGTTTATTGCTAATTACTGGGTAACCAGTAATGGTAACATTATTTAGTTTTTTTTATTACGTACATCTATATATTGTTTACAAACTCACAAAGTTTGATTCAATTGATGATAGTGGTTTTGGAGCTAGGCCGATGTGAACATATTCACTTTTGCTAAGATCGGTCGATTTGGCGTTTGAAGAAATTGGATAGATGTAGAATTATTCTTATGGCTAATAACTCTGCAACAAGCTATGGGAGCATTTTGTGGTTTCTTTGCTTACGTTCCTCTATGTATTGTCAACCAACCCACAAAGTTTGAATTCATTGGTGCTAGTAGTTTTTGAGGAAGGGCGATGTGAACATATTCCCCTTCGCTTAGCGCGGTTAGTTTGGCTGCTGCCGAAATTGGAAAGATGTAGAATTATCTTTATCGCTAATAACTCAGCAACCAGATATGGTAGCATTATGTGTTTTTTTTTATTACGTACATCTATATATTATCAACAATCCCACAATGTTTGACATAAATGTTGGCAGCGGTTTCGGAGGTAGAGTGATTTGAAGATATTTCCATCCCCTAAGCTTTGGCAATGGGACAGATTAAGGAGCTGGCTAGATGTAGAATTATTTTAATTGCTAATTACTCGGCAACCAGTTATGGTAGTATTATTTAGTTTTTTTTATTACGTACATCTATGTATTGTCAACAATCCCACAAAGTTTGATTGAATTGATGATAGTGGTTTTGGAGCTAGGGCAATGTGAACATATTCACTTTTGCTAAGCTCGGTCGATTTGGCGTTTGAGGAAATTGGATAGATGTAGAATTATTCTTAGTGCTAATAACTCTGCAACAAGTTATGGGAGCATTATGTAGTTTCTTTGCTTACGTTCCTCTATATATTGTGAACAAACCCACAAAGTTTAATTTCATTGATGCTAGTAGTTTTTAGGAAGGGCGATGTGAACATATTCACCTTCACTTAGCGCGGTCATTTTGGCTGCTGCCGAAATTGGAAAGATGTAGAATTATTTTTATCGCTAATAACTCGGCAACCAGCTATAGTAGCATTATGTGGTTTTTCTTATTACGTACATCTATATATTGTCAACAATCCCACAAAGTTTGATTGAATTGATGCTAGTAGTTTTTGAGATTGGGCGATGTGTACATATTCCACTTTGCTTAGTTCGGTGGATTCGGCTGTTGAAGAAACTTGAAAGATTTAGAATTATGCATTATCGCTATTAACTCGGCAGCAATTATGGTAGCATTATGTGGTTTTTCTTATTACGTACATCTATATATTGTCAACAATCCCACAAAGTTTGATTGAATTGATGCTAGTAGTTTTTGAGATTTGGCGATGTGTACATATTCCACTTTGCTTAGTTCGGTGGATTCGGCTGTTGAAGAAACTTGAAAGATTTAGAATTATGCATTATCGCTAATAACTCGGCAACCAATTATGGTAGCATTATGTGGTTTTTTTTATTACGTACATCTATATATTGTCAACAATCCCACAAAGTTTGATCAAATTGATGATAGTGGTTTCGGAGGTAGGGCGATGTGAACATATTTGACTTTGCTTAGCTCGGTGGATTTGGCTGTTGAAGAAACTTGAAAGATTTAGAATTATACATTATCGCTTATTTCTCTTGAACCAGTAAAGGCAGCATTTTGTGGTTTCTTTTATTTTTTACATCTATATATTATCAACAATCCCACAATGTTTGACATAAATGTTTCAATCGGTTTCGGAGGTAGAGTGATTTGAAGATATTTCCATCCCCTAAGCTTCGGCAATGTGACAGATCAAGGAGCTGGATAGATGTAAAATTATGTTTATTGCCAATTACTGGGCAACCAGTTATGGTAGCATTATTTAGTTTTTTTTATTACGTACATCTATGTATTGTCAACAATCCCACAAAGTTTGATTGAATTGATGATAGTGGTTTTGGAGCTAGGGCAATGTGAAAATATTCACTTTTGCTAAGCTCGGTCGATTTGGCGTTTGAGGAAATTGGATAGATGTAGAATTATTCTTAGTGCTAATAACGCTGCAACAAGTTATGGGAGCATTATGTAGTTTCTTTGCTTACGTTCCTCTATATATTGTGAACAAACCCACAAAGTTTAATTTCATTGATGCTAGTAGTTTTTGAGGAAGGGCGATGTTAACATATACCCCTTTGCTTAGCGCGGTTATTTCGGCTGCTGCCGTAATCGGAAAGATGTAGAATTTTTTTTATCGCTAATAACTCAGCAACCAGTTATGGTAGCATTATGTGTTTTTTTTTATTAGGTACATCTATATATTCTCAACAATCCCACAAAGTTTGATTAAATTGATGCTGGTAGTTTTTTAGGAAGGGCGATGTGAACATATTCACCTTCGCTTAGCGCGGTCATTTTGGCTGCTGCCGAAATTGGAAAGATGTAGAATTATTTTTATCGCTAATAACTCGGCAACCAGCTATAGTAGCATTATGTGGTTTTTCTTATTACGTACATCTATATATTGTCAACAATCCCACAAAGTTTGATTGAATTGATGCTAGTAGTTTTTGAGATTGGGCGATGTGTACATATTCCACTTTGCTTAGTTCGGTGGATTCGGCTGTTGAAGAAACTTGAAAGATTTAGAATTATGCATTATCGCTAATAACTCGGCAACCAATTATGGTAGCATTATGTGGTTTTTCTTATTACGTACATCTATATATTGTCAACAATCCCACAAAGTTTGATTGAATTGATGCTAGTAGTTTTTGAGATTGGGCGATGTGTACATATTCCACTTTGCTTAGCGTGGTCATTTCGGCTATTGCCGAAATTGGAAAGATGTAGAATTACCTTTATCGCTAATAACTCAGCAACCAGTTATAATAGCATTATGTGGTTTTTTTTTATTACGTACATCTATATATTCTTACCAATCCCACAAAGTTTGATTAAATTGATGATAGTGGTTTCGGAGTTAGACTGATTTGAAGATATATCCCTTTGCTTAGCTCGGTGGATTCGGCTGTTAAAGAAACTTGAAAGATTTAGAATTATACATTATCGCTAAATTCTCTGGAACCAGTAAATGCAGCATTGTGTGGTTTCTTTTATTTTTTACATCTATATATTATCAACAATCCCAAAAAGTAGGACATTAATGTTTCCAACGGTTTCGGAGGTAGAGTGATTTGAAGATATTTCCATCCCCTAAGCTTCGGCAATGTGACAGATCAAGGAGCTGGATAGATGCAAAATTATGTTTATTGCTAATTACTGGGTAACCAGTAATGGTAACATTATTTAGTTTTTTTTATTACGTACATCTATATATTGTTTACAAACTCACAAAGTTTGATTCAATTGATGATAGTGGTTTTGGAGCTAGGCCGATGTGAACATATTCACTTTTGCTAAGATCGGTCGATTTGGCGTTTGAAGAAATTGGATAGATGTAGAATTATTCTTATGGCTAATAACTCTGCAACAAGCTATGGGAGCATTTTGTGGTTTCTTTGCTTACGTTCCTCTATGTATTGTCAACCAACCCACAAAGTTTGAATTCATTGGTGCTAGTAGTTTTTGAGGAAGGGCGATGTGAACATATTCCCCTTCGCTTAGCGCGGTTAGTTTGGCTGCTGCCGAAATTGGAAAGATGTAGAATTATCTTTATCGCTAATAACTCAGCAACCAGATATGGTAGCATTATGTGTTTTTTTTTATTACGTACATCTATATATTATCAACAATCCCACAATGTTTGACATAAATGTTGGCAGCGGTTTCGGAGGTAGAGTGATTTGAAGATATTTCCATCCCCTAAGCTTTGGCAATGGGACAGATTAAGGAGCTGGCTAGATGTAGAATTATTTTTATTGCTAATTACTCGGCAACCAGTTATGGTAGTATTATTTAGTTTTTTTTATTACGTACATCTATGTATTGTCAACAATCCCACAAAGTTTGATTGAATTGATGATAGTGGTTTTGGAGCTAGGGCAATGTGAACATATTCACTTTTGCTAAGCTCGGTCGATTTGGCGTTTGAGGAAATTGGATAGATGTAGAATTATTCTTAGTGCTAATAACTCTGCAACAAGTTATGGGAGCATTATGTAGTTTCTTTGCTTACGTTCCTCTATATATTGTGAACAAACCCACAAAGTTTAATTTCATTGATGCTAGTAGTTTTTAGGAAGGGCGATGTGAACATATTCACCTTCACTTAGCGCGGTCATTTTGGCTGCTGCCGAAATTGGAAAGATGTAGAATTATTTTTATCGCTAATAACTCGGCAACCAGCTATAGTAGCATTATGTGGTTTTTCTTATTACGTACATCTATATATTGTCAACAATCCCACAAAGTTTGATTGAATTGATGCTAGTAGTTTTTGAGATTGGGCGATGTGTACATATTCCACTTTGCTTAGTTCGGTGGATTCGGCTGTTGAAGAAACTTGAAAGATTTAGAATTATGCATTATCGCTATTAACTCGGCAGCAATTATGGTAGCATTATGTGGTTTTTCTTATTACGTACATCTATATATTGTCAACAATCCCACAAAGTTTGATTGAATTGATGCTAGTAGTTTTTGAGATTTGGCGATGTGTACATATTCCACTTTGCTTAGTTCGGTGGATTCGGCTGTTGAAGAAACTTGAAAGATTTAGAATTATGCATTATCGCTAATAACTCGGCAACCAATTATGGTAGCATTATGTGGTTTTTCTTATTACGTACATCTATATATTGTCAACAATCCCACAAAGTTTGATCAAATTGATGATAGTGGTTTCGGAGGTAGGGCGATGTGAACATATTTGACTTTGCTTAGCTCGGTGGATTTGGCTGTTGAAGAAACTTGAAAGATTTAGAATTATACATTATCGCTTATTTCTCTTGAACCAGTAAAGGCAGCATTTTGTGGTTTCTTTTATTTTTTACATCTATATATTATCAACAATCCCACAATGTTTGACATAAATGTTTCAATCGGTTTCGGAGGTAGAGTGATTTGAAGATATTTCCATCCCCTAAGCTTCGGCAATGTGACAGATCAAGGAGCTGGATAGATGTAAAATTATGTTTATTGCCAATTACTGGGCAACCAGTTATGGTAGCATTATTTAGTTTTTTTTATTACGTACATCTATGTATTGTCAACAATCCCACAAAGTTTGATTGAATTGATGATAGTGGTTTTGGAGCTAGGGCAATGTGAAAATATTCACTTTTGCTAAGCTCGGTCGATTTGGCGTTTGAGGAAATTGGATAGATGTAGAATTATTCTTAGTGCTAATAACGCTGCAACAAGTTATGGGAGCATTATGTAGTTTCTTTGCTTACGTTCCTCTATATATTGTGAACAAACCCACAAAGTTTAATTTCATTGATGCTAGTAGTTTTTGAGGAAGGGCGATGTTAACATATACCCCTTTGCTTAGCGCGGTTATTTCGGCTGCTGCCGTAATCGGAAAGATGTAGAATTTTTTTTATCGCTAATAACTCAGCAACCAGTTATGGTAGCATTATGTGTTTTTTTTTATTAGGTACATCTATATATTCTCAACAATCCCACAAAGTTTGATTAAATTGATGCTGGTAGTTTTTTAGGAAGGGCGATGTGTACATATTCCACTTTGCTTAGTTCGGTTGATTCGGCTGTTGAAGAAACTTGAAAGATTTAGAATTATGCATTATCGCTAATAACTCGGCAACCAATTATGGTAGCATTATGTGGTTTTTCTTATTACGTACATCTATATATTGTCAACAATCCCACAAAGTTTGATCAAATTGATGATAGTGGTTTCGGAGGTAGGGCGATGTGAACATATTCACTTTTGCTAAGCTCGGTCGATTTGGCGTTTGAGGAAATTGGATAGATGTAGAATTATTCTTAGTGCTAATAACTCTGCAACAAGTTATGGGAGCATTATGTAGTTTCTTTGCTTACGTTCCTCTATATATTGTGAACAAACCCACAAAGTTTAATTTCATTGATGCTAGTAGTTTTTAGGAAGGGCGATGTGAACATATTCCCCTTCGCTTAGCGCGGTTAGTTTGGCTGCTGCCGAAATTGGAAAGATGTAGAATTATCTTTATCGCTAATAACTCAGCAACCAGATATGGTAGCATTATGTGTTTTTTTTTATTACGTACATCTATATATTATCAACAATCCCACAATGTTTGACATAAATGTTGGCAGCGGTTTCGGAGGTAGAGTGATTTGAAGATATTTCCATCCCCTAAGCTTTGGCAATGGGACAGATTAAGGAGCTGGCTAGATGTAGAATTATTTTTATTGCTAATTACTCGGCAACCAGTTATGGTAGTATTATTTAGTTTTTTTTATTACGTACATCTATGTATTGTCAACAATCCCACAAAGTTTGATTGAATTGATGATAGTGGTTTTGGAGCTAGGGCAATGTGAACATATTCACTTTTGCTAAGCTCGGTCGATTTGGCGTTTGAGGAAATTGGATAGATGTAGAATTATTCTTAGTGCTAATAACTCTGCAACAAGTTATGGGAGCATTATGTAGTTTCTTTGCTTACGTTCCTCTATATATTGTGAACAAACCCACAAAGTTTAATTTCATTGATGCTAGTAGTTTTTAGGAAGGGCGATGTGAACATATTCACCTTCACTTAGCGCGGTCATTTTGGCTGCTGCCGAAATTGGAAAGATGTAGAATTATTTTTATCGCTAATAACTCGGCAACCAGCTATAGTAGCATTATGTGGTTTTTCTTATTACGTACATCTATATATTGTCAACAATCCCACAAAGTTTGATTGAATTGATGCTAGTAGTTTTTGAGATTGGGCGATGTGTACATATTCCACTTTGCTTAGTTCGGTGGATTCGGCTGTTGAAGAAACTTGAAAGATTTAGAATTATGCATTATCGCTAATAACTCGGCAACCAATTATGGTAGCATTATGTGGTTTTTCTTATTACGTACATCTATATATTGTCAACAATCCCACAAAGTTTGATTGAATTGATGCTAGTAGTTTTTGAGATTTGGCGATGTGTACATATTCCACTTTGCTTAGCGTGGTCATTTCGGCTATTGCCGAAATTGGAAAGATGTAGAATTACCTTTATCGCTAATAACTCAGCAACCAGTTATAATAGCATTATGTGGTTTTTTTTTATTACGTACATCTATATATTCTTACCAATCCCACAAAGTTTGATTAAATTGATGATAGTGGTTTCGGAGTTAGACTGATTTGAAGATATATCCCTTTGCTTAGCTCGGTGGATTCGGCTGTTAAAGAAACTTGAAAGATTTAGAATTATACATTATCGCTAAATTCTCTGGAACCAGTAAATGCAGCATTGTGTGGTTTCTTTTATTTTTTACATCTATATATTATCAACAATCCCAAAAAGTAGGACATTAATGTTTCCAACGGTTTCGGAGGTAGAGTGATTTGAAGATATTTCCATCCCCTAAGCTTCGGCAATGTGACAGATCAAGGAGCTGGATAGATGCAAAATTATGTTTATTGCTAATTACTGGGTAACCAGTAATGGTAACATTATTTAGTTTTTTTTATTACGTACATCTATATATTGTTTACAAACTCACAAAGTTTGATTCAATTGATGATAGTGGTTTTGGAGCTAGGCCGATGTGAACATATTCACTTTTGCTAAGATCGGTCGATTTGGCGTTTGAAGAAATTGGATAGATGTAGAATTATTCTTATGGCTAATAACTCTGCAACAAGCTATGGGAGCATTTTGTGGTTTCTTTGCTTACGTTCCTCTATGTATTGTCAACCAACCCACAAAGTTTGAATTCATTGGTGCTAGTAGTTTTTGAGGAAGGGCGATGTGAACATATTCCCCTTCGCTTAGCGCGGTTAGTTTGGCTGCTGCCGAAATTGGAAAGATGTAGAATTATCTTTATCGCTAATAACTCAGCAACCAGATATGGTAGCATTATGTGTTTTTTTTTATTACGTACATCTATATATTATCAACAATCCCACAATGTTTGACATAAATGTTGGCAGCGGTTTCGGAGGTAGAGTGATTTGAAGATATTTCCATCCCCTAAGCTTTGGCAATGGGACAGATTAAGGAGCTGGCTAGATGTAGAATTATTTTTATTGCTAATTACTCGGCAACCAGTTATGGTAGTATTATTTAGTTTTTTTTATTACGTACATCTATGTATTGTCAACAATCCCACAAAGTTTGATTGAATTGATGATAGTGGTTTTGGAGCTAGGGCAATGTGAACATATTCACTTTTGCTAAGCTCGGTCGATTTGGCGTTTGAGGAAATTGGATAGATGTAGAATTATTCTTAGTGCTAATAACTCTGCAACAAGTTATGGGAGCATTATGTAGTTTCTTTGCTTACGTTCCTCTATATATTGTGAACAAACCCACAAAGTTTAATTTCATTGATGCTAGTAGTTTTTGAGGAAGGGCGATGTTAACATATACCCCTTTGCTTAGCGCGGTTATTTCGGCTGCTGCCGTAATCGGAAAGATGTAGAATTTTTTTTATCGCTAATAACTCAGCAACCAGTTATGGTAGCATTATGTGTTTTTTTTTATTAGGTACATCTATATATTCTCAACAATCCCACAAAGTTTGATTAAATTGATGCTGGTAGTTTTTTAGGAAGGGCGATGTGAACATATTCACCTTCGCTTAGCGCGGTCATTTTGGCTGCTGCCGAAATTGGAAAGATGTAGAATTATTTTTATCGCTAATAACTCGGCAACCAGCTATAGTAGCATTATGTGGTTTTTCTTATTACGTACATCTATATATTGTCAACAATCCCACAAAGTTTGATTGAATTGATGCTAGTAGTTTTTGAGATTGGGCGATGTGTACATATTCCACTTTGCTTAGTTCGGTGGATTCGGCTGTTGAAGAAACTTGAAAGATTTAGAATTATGCATTATCGCTAATAACTCGGCAACCAATTATGGTAGCATTATGTGGTTTTTCTTATTACGTACATCTATATATTGTCAACAATCCCACAAAGTTTGATTGAATTGATGCTAGTAGTTTTTGAGATTTGGCGATGTGTACATATTCCACTTTGCTTAGCGTGGTCATTTCGGCTATTGCCGAAATTGGAAAGATGTAGAATTACCTTTATCGCTAATAACTCAGCAACCAGTTATAATAGCATTATGTGGTTTTTTTTTATTACGTACATCTATATATTCTTACCAATCCCACAAAGTTTGATTAAATTGATGATAGTGGTTTCGGAGTTAGACTGATTTGAAGATATATCCCTTTGCTTAGCTCGGTGGATTCGGCTGTTAAAGAAACTTGAAAGATTTAGAATTATACATTATCGCTAAATTCTCTGGAACCAGTAAATGCAGCATTGTGTGGTTTCTTTTATTTTTTACATCTATATATTATCAACAATCCCAAAAAGTAGGACATTAATGTTTCCAACGGTTTCGGAGGTAGAGTGATTTGAAGATATTTCCATCCCCTAAGCTTCGGCAATGTGACAGATCAAGGAGCTGGATAGATGCAAAATTATGTTTATTGCTAATTACTGGGTAACCAGTAATGGTAACATTATTTAGTTTTTTTTATTACGTACATCTATATATTGTTTACAAACTCACAAAGTTTGATTCAATTGATGATAGTGGTTTTGGAGCTAGGCCGATGTGAACATATTCACTTTTGCTAAGATCGGTCGATTTGGCGTTTGAAGAAATTGGATAGATGTAGAATTATTCTTATGGCTAATAACTCTGCAACAAGCTATGGGAGCATTTTGTGGTTTCTTTGCTTACGTTCCTCTATGTATTGTCAACCAACCCACAAAGTTTGAATTCATTGGTGCTAGTAGTTTTTGAGGAAGGGCGATGTGAACATATTCCCCTTCGCTTAGCGCGGTTAGTTTGGCTGCTGCCGAAATTGGAAAGATGTAGAATTATCTTTATCGCTAATAACTCAGCAACCAGATATGGTAGCATTATGTGTTTTTTTTTATTACGTACATCTATATATTATCAACAATCCCACAATGTTTGACATAAATGTTGGCAGCGGTTTCGGAGGTAGAGTGATTTGAAGATATTTCCATCCCCTAAGCTTTGGCAATGGGACAGATTAAGGAGCTGGCTAGATGTAGAATTATTTTTATTGCTAATTACTCGGCAACCAGTTATGGTAGTATTATTTAGTTTTTTTTATTACGTACATCTATGTATTGTCAACAATCCCACAAAGTTTGATTGAATTGATGATAGTGGTTTTGGAGCTAGGGCAATGTGAACATATTCACTTTTGCTAAGCTCGGTCGATTTGGCGTTTGAGGAAATTGGATAGATGTAGAATTATTCTTAGTGCTAATAACTCTGCAACAAGTTATGGGAGCATTATGTAGTTTCTTTGCTTACGTTCCTCTATATATTGTGAACAAACCCACAAAGTTTAATTTCATTGATGCTAGTAGTTTTTAGGAAGGGCGATGTGAACATATTCACCTTCACTTAGCGCGGTCATTTTGGCTGCTGCCGAAATTGGAAAGATGTAGAATTATTTTTATCGCTAATAACTCGGCAACCAGCTATAGTAGCATTATGTGGTTTTTCTTATTACGTACATCTATATATTGTCAACAATCCCACAAAGTTTGATTGAATTGATGCTAGTAGTTTTTGAGATTGGGCGATGTGTACATATTCCACTTTGCTTAGTTCGGTGGATTCGGCTGTTGAAGAAACTTGAAAGATTTAGAATTATGCATTATCGCTATTAACTCGGCAGCAATTATGGTAGCATTATGTGGTTTTTCTTATTACGTACATCTATATATTGTCAACAATCCCACAAAGTTTGATTGAATTGATGCTAGTAGTTTTTGAGATTTGGCGATGTGTACATATTCCACTTTGCTTAGTTCGGTGGATTCGGCTGTTGAAGAAACTTGAAAGATTTAGAATTATGCATTATCGCTAATAACTCGGCAACCAATTATGGTAGCATTATGTGGTTTTTCTTATTACGTACATCTATATATTGTCAACAATCCCACAAAGTTTGATCAAATTGATGATAGTGGTTTCGGAGGTAGGGCGATGTGAACATATTTGACTTTGCTTAGCTCGGTGGATTTGGCTGTTGAAGAAACTTGAAAGATTTAGAATTATACATTATCGCTTATTTCTCTTGAACCAGTAAAGGCAGCATTTTGTGGTTTCTTTTATTTTTTACATCTATATATTATCAACAATCCCACAATGTTTGACATAAATGTTTCAATCGGTTTCGGAGGTAGAGTGATTTGAAGATATTTCCATCCCCTAAGCTTCGGCAATGTGACAGATCAAGGAGCTGGATAGATGTAAAATTATGTTTATTGCCAATTACTGGGCAACCAGTTATGGTAGCATTATTTAGTTTTTTTTATTACGTACATCTATGTATTGTCAACAATCCCACAAAGTTTGATTGAATTGATGATAGTGGTTTTGGAGCTAGGGCAATGTGAAAATATTCACTTTTGCTAAGCTCGGTCGATTTGGCGTTTGAGGAAATTGGATAGATGTAGAATTATTCTTAGTGCTAATAACGCTGCAACAAGTTATGGGAGCATTATGTAGTTTCTTTGCTTACGTTCCTCTATATATTGTGAACAAACCCACAAAGTTTAATTTCATTGATGCTAGTAGTTTTTGAGGAAGGGCGATGTTAACATATACCCCTTTGCTTAGCGCGGTTATTTCGGCTGCTGCCGTAATCGGAAAGATGTAGAATTTTTTTTATCGCTAATAACTCAGCAACCAGTTATGGTAGCATTATGTGTTTTTTTTTATTAGGTACATCTATATATTCTCAACAATCCCACAAAGTTTGATTAAATTGATGCTGGTAGTTTTTTAGGAAGGGCGATGTGAACATATTCACCTTCGCTTAGCGCGGTCATTTTGGCTGCTGCCGAAATTGGAAAGATGTAGAATTATTTTTATCGCTAATAACTCGGCAACCAGCTATAGTAGCATTATGTGGTTTTTCTTATTACGTACATCTATATATTGTCAACAATCCCACAAAGTTTGATTGAATTGATGCTAGTAGTTTTTGAGATTGGGCGATGTGTACATATTCCACTTTGCTTAGTTCGGTGGATTCGGCTGTTGAAGAAACTTGAAAGATTTAGAATTATGCATTATCGCTAATAACTCGGCAACCAATTATGGTAGCATTATGTGGTTTTTTTTATTACGTACATCTATATATTGTCAACAATCCCACAAAGTTTGATTGAATTGATGCTAGTAGTTTTTGAGATTTGGCGATGTGTACATATTCCACTTTGCTTAGCGTGGTCATTTCGGCTATTGCCGAAATTGGAAAGATGTAGAATTACCTTTATCGCTAATAACTCAGCAACCAGTTATAATAGCATTATGTGGTTTTTTTTTATTACGTACATCTATATATTCTTACCAATCCCACAAAGTTTGATTAAATTGATGATAGTGGTTTCGGAGTTAGACTGATTTGAAGATATATCCCTTTGCTTAGCTCGGTGGATTCGGCTGTTAAAGAAACTTGAAAGATTTAGAATTATACATTATCGCTAAATTCTCTGGAACCAGTAAATGCAGCATTGTGTGGTTTCTTTTATTTTTTACATCTATATATTATCAACAATCCCAAAAAGTAGGACATTAATGTTTCCAACGGTTTCGGAGGTAGAGTGATTTGAAGATATTTCCATCCCCTAAGCTTCGGCAATGTGACAGATCAAGGAGCTGGATAGATGCAAAATTATGT
Source organism: Acanthosoma haemorrhoidale (assembly GCA_930367205.1). NCBI lineage: Eukaryota > Metazoa > Arthropoda > Insecta > Hemiptera > Acanthosomatidae > Acanthosoma > Acanthosoma haemorrhoidale. Next base: position 100,622 of record OV884009.1, read on the forward strand.
TTATTGCTAATTACTGGGTAACCAGTAATGGTAACATTATTTAGTTTTTTTTATTACGTACATCTATATATTGTTTACAAACTCACAAAGTTTGATTCAATTGATGATAGTGGTTTTGGAGCTAGGCCGATGTGAACATATTCACTTTTGCTAAGATCGGTCGATTTGGCGTTTGAAGAAATTGGATAGATGTAGAATTATTCTTATGGCTAATAACTCTGCAACAAGCTATGGGAGCATTTTGTGGTTTCTTTGCTTACGTTCCTCTATGTATTGTCAACCAACCCACAAAGTTTGAATTCATTGGTGCTAGTAGTTTTTGAGGAAGGGCGATGTGAACATATTCCCCTTCGCTTAGCGCGGTTAGTTTGGCTGCTGCCGAAATTGGAAAGATGTAGAATTATCTTTATCGCTAATAACTCAGCAACCAGATATGGTAGCATTATGTGTTTTTTTTTATTACGTACATCTATATATTATCAACAATCCCACAATGTTTGACATAAATGTTGGCAGCGGTTTCGGAGGTAGAGTGATTTGAAGATATTTCCATCCCCTAAGCTTTGGCAATGGGACAGATTAAGGAGCTGGCTAGATGTAGAATTATTTTTATTGCTAATTACTCGGCAACCAGTTATGGTAGTATTATTTAGTTTTTTTTATTACGTACATCTATGTATTGTCAACAATCCCACAAAGTTTGATTGAATTGATGATAGTGGTTTTGGAGCTAGGGCAATGTGAACATATTCACTTTTGCTAAGCTCGGTCGATTTGGCGTTTGAGGAAATTGGATAGATGTAGAATTATTCTTAGTGCTAATAACTCTGCAACAAGTTATGGGAGCATTATGTAGTTTCTTTGCTTACGTTCCTCTATATATTGTGAACAAACCCACAAAGTTTAATTTCATTGATGCTAGTAGTTTTTAGGAAGGGCGATGTGAACATATTCACCTTCACTTAGCGCGGTCATTTTGGCTGCTGCCGAAATTGGAAAGATGTAGAATTATTTTTATCGCTAATAACTCGGCAACCAGCTATAGTAGCATTATGTGGTTTTTCTTATTACGTACATCTATATATTGTCAACAATCCCACAAAGTTTGATTGAATTGATGCTAGTAGTTTTTGAGATTGGGCGATGTGTACATATTCCACTTTGCTTAGTTCGGTGGATTCGGCTGTTGAAGAAACTTGAAAGATTTAGAATTATGCATTATCGCTATTAACTCGGCAGCAATTATGGTAGCATTATGTGGTTTTTCTTATTACGTACATCTATATATTGTCAACAATCCCACAAAGTTTGATTGAATTGATGCTAGTAGTTTTTGAGATTTGGCGATGTGTACATATTCCACTTTGCTTAGTTCGGTGGATTCGGCTGTTGAAGAAACTTGAAAGATTTAGAATTATGCATTATCGCTAATAACTCGGCAACCAATTATGGTAGCATTATGTGGTTTTTCTTATTACGTACATCTATATATTGTCAACAATCCCACAAAGTTTGATCAAATTGATGATAGTGGTTTCGGAGGTAGGGCGATGTGAACATATTTGACTTTGCTTAGCTCGGTGGATTTGGCTGTTGAAGAAACTTGAAAGATTTAGAATTATACATTATCGCTTATTTCTCTTGAACCAGTAAAGGCAGCATTTTGTGGTTTCTTTTATTTTTTACATCTATATATTATCAACAATCCCACAATGTTTGACATAAATGTTTCAATCGGTTTCGGAGGTAGAGTGATTTGAAGATATTTCCATCCCCTAAGCTTCGGCAATGTGACAGATCAAGGAGCTGGATAGATGTAAAATTATGTTTATTGCCAATTACTGGGCAACCAGTTATGGTAGCATTATTTAGTTTTTTTTATTACGTACATCTATGTATTGTCAACAATCCCACAAAGTTTGATTGAATTGATGATAGTGGTTTTGGAGCTAGGGCAATGTGAAAATATTCACTTTTGCTAAGCTCGGTCGATTTGGCGTTTGAGGAAATTGGATAGATGTAGAATTATTCTTAGTGCTAATAACGCTGCAACAAGTTATGGGAGCATTATGTAGTTTCTTTGCTTACGTTCCTCTATATATTGTGAACAAACCCACAAAGTTTAATTTCATTGATGCTAGTAGTTTTTGAGGAAGGGCGATGTTAACATATACCCCTTTGCTTAGCGCGGTTATTTCGGCTGCTGCCGTAATCGGAAAGATGTAGAATTTTTTTTATCGCTAATAACTCAGCAACCAGTTATGGTAGCATTATGTGTTTTTTTTTATTAGGTACATCTATATATTCTCAACAATCCCACAAAGTTTGATTAAATTGATGCTGGTAGTTTTTTAGGAAGGGCGATGTGAACATATTCACCTTCGCTTAGCGCGGTCATTTTGGCTGCTGCCGAAATTGGAAAGATGTAGAATTATTTTTATCGCTAATAACTCGGCAACCAGCTATAGTAGCATTATGTGGTTTTTCTTATTACGTACATCTATATATTGTCAACAATCCCACAAAGTTTGATTGAATTGATGCTAGTAGTTTTTGAGATTGGGCGATGTGTACATATTCCACTTTGCTTAGTTCGGTGGATTCGGCTGTTGAAGAAACTTGAAAGATTTAGAATTATGCATTATCGCTAATAACTCGGCAACCAATTATGGTAGCATTATGTGGTTTTTCTTATTACGTACATCTATATATTGTCAACAATCCCACAAAGTTTGATCAAATTGATGATAGTGGTTTCGGAGGTAGGGCGATGTGAACATATTTGACTTTGCTTAGCTCGGTGGATTTGGCTGTTGAAGAAACTTGAAAGATTTAGAATTATACATTATCTCTTATTTCTCTGGAACCAGTAAAGGCAGCATTTTGTGGTTTCTTTTATTTTTTACATCTATATATTATCAACAATCCCACAATGTTTGACATAAATGTTTCAATCGGTTTCGGAGGTAGAGTGATTTGAAGATATTTCCATCCCCTAAGCTTCGGCAATGTGACAGATCAAGGAGCTGGATAGATGTAAAATTATGTTTATTGCTAATTACTGTGCAACCAGTTATGGTAGCATTATGTGGTTTTCTTATTACGTACATCTATATATTGTCAACAATCCCACAATGTTTGATTGAATTGATGCTAGTAGTTTTTGAGATTGGGCGAAGTGAACATATTCCACTTTGCTTAGTTCGGTGGATTCGGCTGTTGAAGAAATTTGAAAGATTTAGAATTATGCATTATCGCTTATAACTCGGCTACCAATTATGGTACCATTATGTGTTTTTTTTTATTACGTACATCTATATATTGTTTACAAACCCACAAAGTTTGATTCAATTGATGATAGTGGTTTTGGAGCTAGGCCGATGTGAACATATTCACTTTTGCTAAGCTCGGTCGATTTGGCGTTTGAGGAAATTGGATAGATGTAGAATTATTCTTATCGCTAATAACTCTCCAAAAGCTATGGGAGCATTATGTGGTTTCTTTGCTTACGTTCCTCTATGTATTGTCAACAAACCCACAAAGTTTTAATTCATTGATGCTAGTAGTTTTTGAGGAAGGGTGATGTGAACATATTCTCCTTTACTCAGCGTGGTCATTTCGGCTATTGCCGAAATTGGAAAGATGTAGAATTACCTTTATCGCTAATAACTCAGCAACCAGTTATGATAGCATTATGTGGTTTTTTTTTATTACGTACATCTATATATTCTTACCAATCCCACAAAGTTTGATTAAATTGATGATAGTGGTTTCGGAGGTAGACTGATTTGAAGATATATCCCTTTGCTTAGCTCGGTGGATTCGGCTGTTAAAGAAACTTGAAAGATTTAGAATTATACATTATCGCTAAACTCTCTGGAACCAGTAAATGCAGCATTTTGTGGTTTCTTTTATTTTTTACATCTATATATTATCAACAATCCCAAAAAGTAGGACATTAATGTTTCCAGCGGTTTCGGAGGTAGAGTGATTTGAAGATATTTCCATCCCCTAAGCTTCGGCAATGTGACAGATCAAGGAGCCGGATAGATGCAAAATTATGTTTATTGCTAATTACTGGGTAACCAGTAATGGTAACATTATTTAGTTTTTTTTATTACGTACATCTATATATTGTTTACAAACTCACAAAGTTTGATTCAATTGATGATAGTGGTTCTGGAGCTAGGCCGATGTGAACATATTCACTTTTGCTAAGCTCGGTCGATTTGGCGTCTGAGGAAATTGGAAAGATGTAGAATTTTTTTTATCGCTAATAACTCAGCAACCAGTTATGGTAGCATTATGTGTTTTTTTTTATTAGGTACATCTATATATTCTCAACAATCCCACAAAGTTTGATTAAATTGATGCTGGTAGTTTTTTAGGAAGGGCGATGTGAACATATTCACCTTCGCTTAGCGCGGTCATTTTGGCTGCTGCCGAAATTGGAAAGATGTAGAATTATTTTTATCGCTAATAACTCAGCAACCAGTTATGGTAGCATTATGTGTTTTTTTTTATTAGGTACATCTATATATTGTCAACAATCCCACAAAGTTTGATTAAATTGATGCTGGTAGTTTTTTAGGAAGGGCGATGTGAACATATTCACCTTCGCTTAGCGCGGTCATTTTGGCTGCTGCCGAAATTGGAAAGATGTAGAATTATTTTTATCGCTAATAACTCGGCAACCAGCTATAGTAGCATTATGTGGTTTTTCTTATTACGTACATCTATATATTGTCAACAATCCCACAAAGTTTGATTGAATTGATGCTAGTAGTTTTTGAGATTGGGCGATGTGTACATATTCCACTTTGCTTAGTTCGGTGGATTCGGCTGTTGAAGAAACTTGAAAGATTTAGAATTATGCATTATCGCTAATAACTCGGCAACCAATTATGGTAGCATTATGTGGTTTTTCTTATTACGTACATCTATATATTGTCAACAATCCCACAAAGTTTGATCAAATTGATGATAGTGGTTTCGGAGGTAGGGCGATGTGAACATATTTGACTTTGCTTAGCTCGGTGGATTTGGCTGTTGAAGAAACTTGAAAGATTTAGAATTATACATTATCTCTTATTTCTCTGGAACCAGTAAAGGCAGCATTTTGTGGTTTCTTTTATTTTTTACATCTATATATTATCAATATTCCCACAATGTTTGACATAAATGTTTCAATCGGTTTCGGAGGTAGAGTGATTTGAAGATATTTCCATCCCCTAAGCTTCGGCAATGTGACAGATCAAGGAGCTGGATAGATGTAAAATTATGTTTATTGCTAATTACTGTGCAACCAGTTATGGTAGCATTATGTGGTTTTCTTATTACGTACATCTATATATTGTCAACAATCCCACAATGTTTGATTGAATTGATGCTAGTAGTTTTTGAGATTGGGCGATGTGAACATATTCCACTTTGCTTAGTTCGGTGGATTCGGCTGTTGAAGAAATTTGAAAGATTTAGAATTATGCATTATCGCTTATAACTCGGCTACCAATTATGGTACCATTATGTGTTTTTTTTTATTACGTACATCTATATATTGTTTACAAACCCACAAAGTTTGATTCAATTGATGATAGTGGTTTTGGAGCTAGGCCGATGTGAACATATTCACTTTTGCTAAGCTCGGTCGATTTGGCGTTTGAGGAAATTGGATAGATGTAGAATTATTCTTATCGCTAATAACTCTCCAAAAGCTATGGGAGCATTATGTGGTTTCTTTGCTTACGTTCCTCTATGTATTGTCAACAAACCCACAAAGTTTTAATTCATTGATGCTAGTAGTTTTTGAGGAAGGGTGATGTGAACATATTCTCCTTTACTCAGCGTGGTCATTTCGGCTATTGCCGAAATTGGAAAGATGTAGAATTACCTTTATCGCTAATGACTCAGCAACCAGTTATGATAGCATTATGTGGTTTTTTTTTATTACGTACATCTATATATTCTTACCAATCCCACAAAGTTTGATTAAATTGATGATAGTGGTTTCGGAGGTAGACTGATTTGAAGATATATCCCTTTGCTTAGCTCGGTGGATTCGGCTGTTAAAGAAACTTGAAAGATTTAGATCATTATCGCTAAACTCTCTGGAACCAGTAAATGCAGCATTTTGTGGTTTCTTTTATTTTTTACATCTATATATTATCAACAATCCCAAAAAGTAGGACATTAATGTTTCCAGCGGTTTCGGAGGTAGAGTGATTTGAAGATATTTCCATCCCCTAAGCTTCGGCAATGTGACAGATCAAGGAGCCGGATAGATGCAAAATTATGTTTATTGCTAATTACTGGGTAACCAGTAATGGTAACATTATTTAGTTTTTTTTATTACGTACATCTATATATTGTTTACAAACTCACAAAGTTTGATTCAATTGATGATAGTGGTTCTGGAGCTAGGCCGATGTGAACATATTCACTTTTGCTAAGCTCGGTCGATTTGGCGTCTGAGGAAATTGGAAAGATGTAGAATTTTTTTTATCGCTAATAACTCAGCAACCAGTTATGGTAGCATTATGTGTTTTTTTTTATTAGGTACATCTATATATTCTCAACAATCCCACAAAGTTTGATTAAATTGATGCTGGTAGTTTTTTAGGAAGGGCGATGTGAACATATTCACCTTCGCTTAGCGCGGTCATTTTGGCTGCTGCCGAAATTGGAAAGATGTAGAATTATTTTTATCGCTAATAACTCGGCAACCAGCTATAGTAGCATTATGTGGTTTTTCTTATTACGTACATCTATATATTGTCAACAATCCCACAAAGTTTGATTGAATTGATGCTAGTAGTTTTTGAGATTGGGCGATGTGTACATATTCCACTTTGCTTAGTTCGGTGGATTCGGCTGTTGAAGAAACTTGAAAGATTTAGAATTATGCATTATCGCTAATAACTCGGCAACCAATTATGGTAGCATTATGTGGTTTTTCTTATTACGTACATCTATATATTGTTTACAAACTTACAAAGTTCGATTCAATTGATGATAGTGGTTTTGGAGCTAGGCCGATGTGAACATATTCACTTTTGCTAAGCTCGGTCGATTTGGCGTCTGAGGAAATTGGATAGATGTAGAATTATTCTTAGTGCTAATAACTCTGCAACAAGTTATGGGAGCATTATGTAGTTTCTTTGCTTACGTTCCTCTATATATTGTCAACAAACCCACAAAGTTTAATTTCATTGATGCTAGTAGTTTTTGAGGAAGGGCGATGTTAACATATTCCCCTTCGCTTAGCGCGGTCATTTCGGCTGCTGCCGTAATTGGAGAGATGTAGAATTTTTTTTATCGCTAATAACTCAACAACCAGTTATGGTAGCATTATGTGTTTTTTTTTATTAGGTACATCTATATATTGTCAACAATCCCACAAAGTTTGATTGAATTGATGCTGGTACTTTTATAGGAAGGGCGATGTGAACATATTCACCTTCGCTTAGCGCGGTCATATTGGCTGCTGCCGAAATTGGAAAGATGTAGAATTATTTTTATCGCTAATAACTCGGCAACCAGCTATAGTAGCATTATTTAGTTTTTTTTATTACGTACATCTATATATTGTTTACAAACTCACAAAGTTCGATTCAATTGATGATAGTGGTTTTGGAGCTAGGCCGATGTGAACATATTCATTTTTGCTAAGCTCGGTCGATTTGGCGTTTAAAGAAAATTGATAGATGTAGAATTATTCTTATCGCTAATATCTCTGCAACAAGTTAAGGGAGCATTATGTGGATTCTTTGCCTACGTTCCTCTATATATTGTCAACAAACCCACAACGTTTGATGAAATTGATGATAGTGGTTTCGGAGGTAGACTGATTTGAAGATATATCCCTTTGCTTAGCTCGGTGGATTCGGCTGTTAAAGAAACTTGAAAGATTTAGAATTATACATTATCGCTAAACTCTCTGGAACCAGTAAATGCAGCATTTTGTGGTTTCTTTTATTTTTTACATCTATATATTATCAACAATCCCAAAAAGTAGGACATTAATGTTTCCAGCGGTTTCGGAGGTAGAGTGATTTGAAGATATTTCCATCCCCTAAGCTTCGGCAATGTGACAGATCAAGGAGCCGGATAGATGCAAAATTATGTTTATTGCTAATTACTGGGTAACCAGTAATGGTAACATTATTTAGTTTTTTTTATTACGTACATCTATATATTGTTTACAAACTCACAAAGTTTGATTCAATTGATGATAGTGGTTCTGGAGCTAGGCCGATGTGAACATATTCACTTTTGCTAAGCTCGGTCGATTTGGCGTCTGAGGAAATTGGAAAGATGTAGAATTTTTTTTATCGCTAATAACTCAGCAACCAGTTATGGTAGCATTATGTGTTTTTTTTTATTAGGTACATCTATATATTCTCAACAATCCCACAAAGTTTGATTAAATTGATGCTGGTAGTTTTTTAGGAAGGGCGATGTGAACATATTCACCTTCGCTTAGCGCGGTCATTTTGGCTGCTGCCGAAATTGGAAAGATGTAGAATTATTTTTATCGCTAATAACTCAGCAACCAGTTATGGTAGCATTATGTGTTTTTTTTTATTAGGTACATCTATATATTCTCAACAATCCCACAAAGTTTGATTAAATTGATGCTGGTAGTTTTTTAGGAAGGGCGATGTGAACATATTCACCTTCGCTTAGCGCGGTCATTTTGGCTGCTGCCGAAATTGGAAAGATGTAGAATTATTTTTATCGCTAATAACTCGGCAACCAGCTATAGTAGCATTATGTGGTTTTTCTTATTACGTACATCTATATATTGTCAACAATCCCACAAAGTTTGATTGAATTGATGCTAGTAGTTTTTGAGATTGGGCGATGTGTACATATTCCACTTTGCTTAGTTCGGTGGATTCGGCTGTTGAAGAAACTTGAAAGATTTAGAATTATGCATTATCGCTAATAACTCGGCAACCAATTATGGTAGCATTATGTGGTTTTTCTTATTACGTACATCTATATATTGTCAACAATCCCACAAAGTTTGATCAAATTGATGATAGTGGTTTCGGAGGTAGGGCGATGTGAACATATTTGACTTTGCTTAGCTCGGTGGATTTGGCTGTTGAAGAAACTTGAAAGATTTAGAATTATACATTATCTCTTATTTCTCTGGAACCAGTAAAGGCAGCATTTTGTGGTTTCTTTTATTTTTTACATCTATATATTATCAATATTCCCACAATGTTTGACATAAATGTTTCAATCGGTTTCGGAGGTAGAGTGATTTGAAGATATTTCCATCCCCTAAGCTTCGGCAATGTGACAGATCAAGGAGCTGGATAGATGTAAAATTATGTTTATTGCTAATTACTGTGCAACCAGTTATGGTAGCATTATGTGGTTTTCTTATTACGTACATCTATATATTGTCAACAATCCCACAATGTTTGATTGAATTGATGCTAGTAGTTTTTGAGATTGGGCGATGTGAACATATTCCACTTTGCTTAGTTCGGTGGATTCGGCTGTTGAAGAAATTTGAAAGATTTAGAATTATGCATTATCGCTTATAACTCGGCTACCAATTATGGTACCATTATGTGTTTTTTTTTATTACGTACATCTATATATTGTTTACAAACCCACAAAGTTTGATTCAATTGATGATAGTGGTTTTGGAGCTAGGCCGATGTGAACATATTCACTTTTGCTAAGCTCGGTCGATTTGGCGTTTGAGGAAATTGGATAGATGTAGAATTATTCTTATCGCTAATAACTCTCCAAAAGCTATGGGAGCATTATGTGGTTTCTTTGCTTACGTTCCTCTATGTATTGTCAACAAACCCACAAAGTTTTAATTCATTGATGCTAGTAGTTTTTGAGGAAGGGTGATGTGAACATATTCTCCTTTACTCAGCGTGGTCATTTCGGCTATTGCCGAAATTGGAAAGATGTAGAATTACCTTTATCGCTAATGACTCAGCAACCAGTTATGATAGCATTATGTGGTTTTTTTTTATTACGTACATCTATATATTCTTACCAATCCCACAAAGTTTGATTAAATTGATGATAGTGGTTTCGGAGGTAGACTGATTTGAAGATATATCCCTTTGCTTAGCTCGGTGGATTCGGCTGTTAAAGAAACTTGAAAGATTTAGAATTATACATTATCGCTAAACTCTCTGGAACCAGTAAATGCAGCATTTTGTGGTTTCTTTTATTTTTTACATCTATATATTATCAACAATCCCAAAAAGTAGGACATTAATGTTTCCAGCGGTTTCGGAGGTAGAGTGATTTGAAGATATTTCCATCCCCTAAGCTTCGGCAATGTGACAGATCAAGGAGCCGGATAGATGCAAAATTATGTTTATTGCTAATTACTGGTTACCCAGTAATGGTAACATTATTTAGTTTTTTTTATTACGTACATCTATATATTGTTTACAAACTCACAAAGTTTGATTCAATTGATGATAGTGGTTCTGGAGCTAGGCCGATGTGAACATATTCACTTTTGCTAAGCTCGGTCGATTTGGCGTCTGAGGAAATTGGAAAGATGTAGAATTTTTTTTATCGCTAATAACTCAGCAACCAGTTATGGTAGCATTATGTGTTTTTTTTTATTAGGTACATCTATATATTCTCAACAATACCACAAAGTTTGATTAAATTGATGCTGGTAGTTTTTTAGGAAGGGCGATGTGAACATATTCACCTTCGCTTAGCGCGGTCATTTTGGCTGCTGCCGAAATTGGAAAGATGTAGAATTATTTTTATCGCTAATAACTCGGCAACCAGCTATAGTAGCATTATGTGGTTTTTCTTATTACGTACATCTATATATTGTCAACAATCCCACAAAGTTTGATTGAATTGATGCTAGTAGTTTTTGAGATTGGGCGATGTGTACATATTCCACTTTGCTTAGTTCGGTGGATTCGGCTGTTGAAGAAACTTGAAAGATTTAGAATTATGCATTATCGCTAATAACTCGGCAACCAATTATGGTAGCATTATGTGGTTTTTCTTATTACGTACATCTATATATTGTTTACAAACTTACAAAGTTCGATTCAATTGATGATAGTGGTTTTGGAGCTAGGCCGATGTGAACATATTCACTTTTGCTAAGCTCGGTCGATTTGGCGTCTGAGGAAATTGGATAGATGTAGAATTATTCTTAGTGCTAATAACTCTGCAACAAGTTATGGGAGCATTATGTAGTTTCTTTGCTTACGTTCCTCTATATATTGTCAACAAACCCACAAAGTTTAATTTCATTGATGCTAGTAGTTTTTGAGGAAGGGCGATGTTAACATATTCCCCTTCGCTTAGCGCGGTCATTTCGGCTGCTGCCGTAATTGGAGAGATGTAGAATTTTTTTTATCGCTAATAACTCAACAACCAGTTATGGTAGCATTATGTGTTTTTTTTTATTAGGTACATCTATATATTGTCAACAATCCCACAAAGTTTGATTGAATTGATGCTGGTACTTTTATAGGAAGGGCGATGTGAACATATTCACCTTCGCTTAGCGCGGTCATATTGGCTGCTGCCGAAATTGGAAAGATGTAGAATTATTTTTATCGCTAATAACTCGGCAACCAGCTATAGTAGCATTATTTAGTTTTTTTTATTACGTACATCTATATATTGTTTACAAACTCACAAAGTTCGATTCAATTGATGATAGTGGTTTTGGAGCTAGGCCGATGTGAACATATTCATTTTTGCTAAGCTCGGTCGATTTGGCGTTTAAAGAAAATTGATAGATGTAGAATTATTCTTATCGCTAATATCTCTGCAACAAGTTAAGGGAGCATTATGTGGATTCTTTGCCTACGTTCCTCTATATATTGTCAACAAACCCACAACGTTTGATGAAATTGATGATAGTGGTTTCGGAGGTAGACTGATTTGAAGATATATCCCTTTGCTTAGCTCGGTGGATTCGGCTGTTAAAGAAACTTGAAAGATTTAGAATTATACATTATCGCTAAACTCTCTGGAACCAGTAAATGCAGCATTTTGTGGTTTCTTTTATTTTTTACATCTATATATTATCAACAATCCCAAAAAGTAGGACATTAATGTTTCCAGCGGTTTCGGAGGTAGAGTGATTTGAAGATATTTCCATCCCCTAAGCTTCGGCAATGTGACAGATCAAGGAGCCGGATAGATGCAAAATTATGTTTATTGCTAATTACTGGGTAACCAGTAATGGTAACATTATTTAGTTTTTTTTATTACGTACATCTATATATTGTTTACAAACTCACAAAGTTTGATTCAATTGATGATAGTGGTTCTGGAGCTAGGCCGATGTGAACATATTCACTTTTGCTAAGCTCGGTCGATTTGGCGTCTGAGGAAATTGGAAAGATGTAGAATTTTTTTTATCGCTAATAACTCAGCAACCAGTTATGGTAGCATTATGTGTTTTTTTTTATTAGGTACATCTATATATTCTCAACAATCCCACAAAGTTTGATTAAATTGATGCTGGTAGTTTTTTAGGAAGGGCGATGTGAACATATTCACCTTCGCTTAGCGCGGTCATTTTGGCTGCTGCCGAAATTGGAAAGATGTAGAATTATTTTTATCGCTAATAACTCAGCAACCAGTTATGGTAGCATTATGTGTTTTTTTTTATTAGGTACATCTATATATTCTCAACAATCCCACAAAGTTTGATTAAATTGATGCTGGTAGTTTTTTAGGAAGGGCGATGTGAACATATTCACCTTCGCTTAGCGCGGTCATTTTGGCTGCTGCCGAAATTGGAAAGATGTAGAATTATTTTTATCGCTAATAACTCGGCAACCAGCTATAGTAGCATTATGTGGTTTTTCTTATTACGTACATCTATATATTGTCAACAATCCCACAAAGTTTGATTGAATTGATGCTAGTAGTTTTTGAGATTGGGCGATGTGTACATATTCCACTTTGCTTAGTTCGGTGGATTCGGCTGTTGAAGAAACTTGAAAGATTTAGAATTATGCATTATCGCTAATAACTCGGCAACCAATTATGGTAGCATTATGTGGTTTTTCTTATTACGTACATCTATATATTGTCAACAATCCCACAAAGTTTGATCAAATTGATGATAGTGGTTTCGGAGGTAGGGCGATGTGAACATATTTGACTTTGCTTAGCTCGGTGGATTTGGCTGTTGAAGAAACTTGAAAGATTTAGAATAATACATTATCTCTTATTTCTCTGGAACCAGTAAAGGCAGCATTTTGTGGTTTCTTTTATTTTTTACATCTATATATTATCAATATTCCCACAATGTTTGACATAAATGTTTCAATCGGTTTCGGAGGTAGAGTGATTTGAAGATATTTCCATCCCCTAAGCTTCGGCAATGTGACAGATCAAGGAGCTGGATAGATGTAAAATTATGTTTATTGCTAATTACTGTGCAACCAGTTATGGTAGCATTATGTGGTTTTCTTATTACGTACATCTATATATTGTCAACAATCCCACAATGTTTGATTGAATTGATGCTAGTAGTTTTTGAGATTGGGCGATGTGAACATATTCCACTTTGCTTAGTTCGGTGGATTCGGCTGTTGAAGAAATTTGAAAGATTTAGAATTATGCATTATCGCTTATAACTCGGCTACCAATTATGGTACCATTATGTGTTTTTTTTTATTACGTACATCTATATAATGTTTACAAACCCACAAAGTTTGATTCAATTGATGATAGTGGTTTTGGAGCTAGGCCGATGTGAACATATTCACTTTTGCTAAGCTCGGTCGATTTGGCGTTTGAGGAAATTGGATAGATGTAGAATTATTCTTATCGCTAATAACTCTCCAAAAGCTATGGGAGCATTATGTGGTTTCTTTGCTTACGTTCCTCTATGTATTGTCAACAAACCCACAAAGTTTTAATTCATTGATGCTAGTAGTTTTTGAGGAAGGGTGATGTGAACATATTCTCCTTTACTCAGCGTGGTCATTTCGGCTATTGCCGAAATTGGAAAGATGTAGAATTACCTTTATCGCTAATGACTCAGCAACCAGTTATGATAGCATTATGTGGTTTTTTTTTATTACGTACATCTATATATTCTTACCAATCCCACAAAGTTTGATTAAATTGATGATAGTGGTTTCGGAGGTAGACTGATTTGAAGATATATCCCTTTGCTTAGCTCGGTGGATTCGGCTGTTAAAGAAACTTGAAAGATTTAGAATTATACATTATCGCTAAACTCTCTGGAACCAGTAAATGCAGCATTTTGTGGTTTCTTTTATTTTTTACATCTATATATTATCAACAATCCCAAAAAGTAGGACATTAATGTTTCCAGCGGTTTCGGAGGTAGAGTGATTTGAAGATATTTCCATCCCCTAAGCTTCGGCAATGTGACAGATCAAGGAGCCGGATAGATGCAAAATTATGTTTATTGCTAATTACTGGGTAACCAGTAATGGTAACATTATTTAGTTTTTTTTATTACGTACATCTATATATTGTTTACAAACTCACAAAGTTTGATTCAATTGATGATAGTGGTTCTGGAGCTAGGCCGATGTGAACATATTCACTTTTGCTAAGATCGGTCGATTTGGCGTCTGAGGAAATTGGAAAGATGTAGAATTTTTTTTATCGCTAATAACTCAGCAACCAGTTATGGTAGCATTATGTGTTTTTTTTTATTAGGTACATCTATATATTCTCAACAATCCCACAAAGTTTGATTAAATTGATGCTGGTAGTTTTTTAGGAAGGGCGATGTGAACATATTCACCTTCGCTTAGCGCGGTCATTTTGGCTGCTGCCGAAATTGGAAAGATGTAGAATTATTTTTATCGCTAATAACTCAGCAACCAGTTATGGTAGCATTATGTGTTTTTTTTTATTAGGTACATCTATATATTCTCAACAATCCCACAAAGTTTGATTAAATTGATGCTGGTAGTTTTTTAGGAAGGGCGATGTGAACATATTCACCTTCGCTTAGCGCGGTCATTTTGGCTGCTGCCGAAATTGGAAAGATGTAGAATTATTTTTATCGCTAATAACTCGGCAACCAGCTATAGTAGCATTATGTGGTTTTTCTTATTACGTACATCTATATATTGTCAACAATCCCACAAAGTTTGATTGAATTGATGCTAGTAGTTTTTGAGATTGGGCGATGTGTACATATTCCACTTTGCTTAGTTCGGTGGATTCGGCTGTTGAAGAAACTTGAAAGATTTAGAATTATGCATTATCGCTAATAACTCGGCAACCAATTATGGTAGCATTATGTGGTTTTTCTTATTACGTACATCTATATATTGTCAACAATCCCACAAAGTTTGATCAAATTGATGATAGTGGTTTCGGAGGTAGGGCGATGTGAACATATTTGACTTTGCTTAGCTCGGTGGATTTGGCTGTTGAAGAAACTTGAAAGATTTAGAATTATACATTATCTCTTATTTCTCTGGAACCAGTAAAGGCAGCATTTTGTGGTTTCTTTTATTTTTTACATCTATATATTATCAACAATCCCACAATGTTTGACATAAATGTTTCAATCGGTTTCGGAGGTAGAGTGATTTGAAGATATTTCCATCCCCTAAGCTTCGGCAATGTGACAGATCAAGGAGCTGGATAGATGTAAAATTATGTTTATTGCTAATTACTGTGCAACCAGTTATGGTAGCATTATGTGGTTTTCTTATTACGTACATCTATATATTGTCAACAATCCCACAATGTTTGATTGAATTGATGCTAGTAGTTTTTGAGATTGGGCGATGTGAACATATTCCACTTTGCTTAGTTCGGTGGATTCGGCTGTTGAAGAAATTTGAAAGATTTAGAATTATGCATTATCGCTTATAACTCGGCTACCAATTATGGTACCATTATGTGTTTTTTTTTATTACGTACATCTATATAATGTTTACAAACCCACAAAGTTTGATTCAATTGATGATAGTGGTTTTGGAGCTAGGCCGATGTGAACATATTCACTTTTGCTAAGCTCGGTCGATTTGGCGTTTGAGGAAATTGGATAGATGTAGAATTATTCTTATCGCTAATAACTCTCCAAAAGCTATGGGAGCATTATGTGGTTTCTTTGCTTACGTTCCTCTATGTATTGTCAACAACCCCACAAAGTTTTAATTCATTGATGCTAGTAGTTTTTGAGGAAGGGTGATGTGAACATATTCTCCTTTACTCAGCGTGGTCATTTCGGCTATTGCCGAAATTGGAAAGATGTAGAATTACCTTTATCGCTAATGACTCAGCAACCAGTTATGATAGCATTATGTGGTTTTTTTTTATTACGTACATCTATATATTCTTACCAATCCCACAAAGTTTGATTAAATTGATGATAGTGGTTTCGGAGGTAGACTGATTTGAAGATATATCCCTTTGCTTAGCTCGGTGGATTCGGCTGTTAAAGAAACTTGAAAGATTTAGAATTATACATTATCGCTAAACTCTCTGGAACCAGTAAATGCAGCATTTTGTGGTTTCTTTTATTTTTTACATCTATATATTATCAACAATCCCAAAAAGTAGGACATTAATGTTTCCAGCGGTTTCGGAGGTAGAGTGATTTGAAGATATTTCCATCCCCTAAGCTTCGGCAATGTGACAGATCAAGGAGCCGGATAGATGCAAAATTATGTTTATTGCTAATTACTGGGTAACCAGTAATGGTAACATTATTTAGTTTTTTTTATTACGTACATCTATATATTGTTTACAAACTCACAAAGTTTGATTCAATTGATGATAGTGGTTCTGGAGCTAGGCCGATGTGAACATATTCACTTTTGCTAAGCTCGGTCGATTTGGCGTCTGAGGAAATTGGAAAGATGTAGAATTTTTTTTATCGCTAATAACTCAGCAACCAGTTATGGTAGCATTATGTGTTTTTTTTTATTAGGTACATCTATATATTCTCAACAATCCCACAAAGTTTGATTAAATTGATGCTGGTAGTTTTTTAGGAAGGGCGATGTGAACATATTCACCTTCGCTTAGCGCGGTCATTTTGGCTGCTGCCGAAATTGGAAAGATGTAGAATTATTTTTATCGCTAATAACTCGGCAACCAGCTATAGTAGCATTATGTGGTTTTTCTTATTACGTACATCTTTATATTGTCAACAATCCCACAAAGTTTGATTGAATTGATGCTAGTAGTTTTTGAGATTGGGCGATGTGTACATATTCCACTTTGCTTAGTTCGGTGGATTCGGCTGTTGAAGAAACTTGAAAGATTTAGAATTATGCATTATCGCTAATAACTCGGCAACCAATTATGGTAGCATTATGTGGTTTTTCTTATTACGTACATCTATATATTGTTTACAAACTTACAAAGTTCGATTCAATTGATGATAGTGGTTTTGGAGCTAGGCCGATGTGAACATATTCACTTTTGCTAAGCTCGGTCGATTTGGCGTCTGAGGAAATTGGATAGATGTAGAATTATTCTTAGTGCTAATAACTCTGCAACAAGTTATGGGAGCATTATGTAGTTTCTTTGCTTACGTTCCTCTATATATTGTCAACAAACCCACAAAGTTTAATTTCATTGATGCTAGTAGTTTTTGAGGAAGGGCGATGTTAACATATTCCCCTTCGCTTAGCGCGGTCATTTCGGCTGCTGCCGTAATTGGAGAGATGTAGAATTTTTTTTATCGCTAATAACTCAACAACCAGTTATGGTAGCATTATGTGTTTTTTTTTATTAGGTACATCTATATATTGTCAACAATCCCACAAAGTTTGATTGAATTGATGCTGGTACTTTTATAGGAAGGGCGATGTGAACATATTCACCTTCGCTTAGCGCGGTCATATTGGCTGCTGCCGAAATTGGAAAGATGTAGAATTATTTTTATCGCTAATAACTCGGCAACCAGCTATAGTAGCATTATTTAGTTTTTTTTATTACGTACATCTATATATTGTTTACAAACTCACAAAGTTCGATTCAATTGATGATAGTGGTTTTGGAGCTAGGCCGATGTGAACATATTCATTTTTGCTAAGCTCGGTCGATTTGGCGTTTAAAGAAAATTGATAGATGTAGAATTATTCTTATCGCTAATATCTCTGCAACAAGTTAAGGGAGCATTATGTGGATTCTTTGCCTACGTTCCTCTATATATTGTCAACAAACCCACAACGTTTGATGAAATTGATGATAGTGGTTTCGGAGGTAGGGCGATGTGAACATATTTGACTTTGCTTAGCTCGGTGGATTTGGCTGTTGAAGAAACTTGAAAGATTTAGAATTATACATTATCGCTTATTTCTCTGGAACCAGTAAAGGCAGCATTTTGTGGTTTCTTTTATTTTTTACATCTATATATTATCAACAATCCCACAATGTTTGACATAAATGTTTCAAGCGGTTTCGGAGGTAGAGTGATTTGAAGATATTTCCATCCCCTAAGCTTCGGCAATGTGACAGATCAAGGAGCTGGATAGATGTAAAATTATGTTTATTGCTAATTACTGGGCAACCAGTTATGGTAGCATTATGTGGTTTTTTTTATTACGTACATCTATGTATTGTCAACAATCCCACAAAGTTTGATTGAATTGATGATAGTGGTTTTGGAGCTAGGGCAATGTGAACATATTCACTTTTGCTAAGCTCGGTCGATTTGGCGTTTGAGGAAATTGGATAGATGTAGAATTATTCTTAGTGCTAATAACTCTGCAACAAGTTATGGGAGCATTATGTAGTTTCTTTGCTTACGTTCCTCTATATATTGTGAACAAACCCACAAAGTTTAATTTCATTGATGCTAGTAGTTTTTGAGGAAGGGCGATGTTAACATATTCACCTTCGCTTAGCGCGGTCATTTTGGCTGCTGCCGAAATTAGAAAGATGTAGAATTATTTTTATCGCTAATAACTCAGCAACCAGTTATGGTAGCATTATGTGTTTTTTTTTATTAGGTACATCTATATATTCTCAACAATCCCACAAAGTTTGATTAAATTGATGCTGGTAGTTTTTTAGGAAGGGCCATGTGAACATATTCACCTTCGCTTAGCGCGGTCATTTTGGCTGCTGCCGAAATTAGAAAGATGTAGAATTATGCATTATCGCTTATAACTCGGCTACCAATTATGGTACCATTATGTGTTTTTTTTTATTACGTACATCTATATAATGTTTACAAACCCACAAAGTTTGATTCAATTGATGATAGTGGTTTTGGAGCTAGGCCGATGTGAACATATTCACTTTTGCTAAGCTCGGTCGATTTGGCGTTTGAGGAAATTGGATAGATGTAGAATTATTCTTATCGCTAATAACTCTCCAAAAGCTATGGGAGCATTATGTGGTTTCTTTGCTTACGTTCCTCTATGTATTGTCAACAAACCCACAAAGTTTTAATTCATTGATGCTAGTAGTTTTTGAGGAAGGGTGATGTGAACATATTCTCCTTTACTCAGCGTGGTCATTTCGGCTATTGCCGAAATTGGAAAGATGTAGAATTACCTTTATCGCTAATGACTCAGCAACCAGTTATGATAGCATTATGTGGTTTTTTTTTATTACGTACATCTATATATTCTTACCAATCCCACAAAGTTTGATTAAATTGATGATAGTGGTTTCGGAGGTAGACTGATTTGAAGATATATCCCTTTGCTTAGCTCGGTGGATTCGGCTGTTAAAGAAACTTGAAAGATTTAGAATTATACATTATCGCTAAACTCTCTGGAACCAGTAAATGCAGCATTTTGTGGTTTCTTTTATTTTTTACATCTATATATTATCAACAATCCCAAAAAGTAGGACATTAATGTTTCCAGCGGTTTCGGAGGTAGAGTGATTTGAAGATATTTCCATCCCCTAAGCTTCGGCAATGTGACAGATCAAGGAGCCGGATAGATGCAAAATTATGTTTATTGCTAATTACTGGGTAACCAGTAATGGTAACATTATTTAGTTTTTTTTATTACGTACATCTATATATTGTTTACAAACTCACAAAGTTTGATTCAATTGATGATAGTGGTTCTGGAGCTAGGCCGATGTGAACATATTCACTTTTGCTAAGCTCGGTCGATTTGGCGTCTGAGGAAATTGGAAAGATGTAGAATTTTTTTTATCGCTAATAACTCAGCAACCAGTTATGGTAGCATTATGTGTTTTTTTTTATTAGGTACATCTATATATTCTCAACAATCCCACAAAGTTTGATTAAATTGATGCTGGTAGTTTTTTAGGAAGGGCGATGTGAACATATTCACCTTCGCTTAGCGCGGTCATTTTGGCTGCTGCCGAAATTGGAAAGATGTAGAATTATTTTTATCGCTAATAACTCGGCAACCAGCTATAGTAGCATTATGTGGTTTTTCTTATTACGTACATCTATATATTGTCAACAATCCCACAAAGTTTGATTGAATTGATGCTAGTAGTTTTTGAGATTGGGCGATGTGTACATATTCCACTTTGCTTAGTTCGGTGGATTCGGCTGTTGAAGAAACTTGAAAGATTTAGAATTATGCATTATCGCTAATAACTCGGCAACCAATTATGGTAGCATTATGTGGTTTTTCTTATTACGTACATCTATATATTGTTTACAAACTTACAAAGTTCGATTCAATTGATGATAGTGGTTTTGGAGCTAGGCCGATGTGAACATATTCACTTTTGCTAAGCTCGGTCGATTTGGCGTCTGAGGAAATTGGATAGATGTAGAATTATTCTTAGTGCTAATAACTCTGCAACAAGTTATGGGAGCATTATGTAGTTTCTTTGCTTACGTTCCTCTATATATTGTCAACAAACCCACAAAGTTTAATTTCATTGATGCTAGTAGTTTTTGAGGAAGGGCGATGTTAACATATTCCCCTTCGCTTAGCGCGGTCATTTCGGCTGCTGCCGTAATTGGAGAGATGTAGAATTTTTTTTATCGCTAATAACTCAACAACCAGTTATGGTAGCATTATGTGTTTTTTTTTATTAGGTACATCTATATATTGTCAACAATCCCACAAAGTTTGATTGAATTGATGCTGGTACTTTTATAGGAAGGGCGATGTGAACATATTCACCTTCGCTTAGCGCGGTCATATTGGCTGCTGCCGAAATTGGAAAGATGTAGAATTATTTTTATCGCTAATAACTCGGCAACCAGCTATAGTAGCATTATTTAGTTTTTTTTATTACGTACATCTATATATTGTTTACAAACTCACAAAGTTCGATTCAATTGATGATAGTGGTTTTGGAGCTAGGCCGATGTGAACATATTCATTTTTGCTAAGCTCGGTCGATTTGGCGTTTAAAGAAAATTGATAGATGTAGAATTATTCTTATCGCTAATATCTCTGCAACAAGTTAAGGGAGCATTATGTGGATTCTTTGCCTACGTTCCTCTATATATTGTCAACAAACCCACAACGTTTGATGAAATTGATGATAGTGGTTTCGGAGGTAGGGCGATGTGAACATATTTGACTTTGCTTAGCTCGGTGGATTTGGCTGTTGAAGAAACTTGAAAGATTTAGAATTATACATTATCGCTTATTTCTCTGGAACCAGTAAAGGCAGCATTTTGTGGTTTCTTTTATTTTTTACATCTATATATTATCAACAATCCCACAATGTTTGACATAAATGTTTCAAGCGGTTTCGGAGGTAGAGTGATTTGAAGATATTTCCATCCCCTAAGCTTCGGCAATGTGACAGATCAAGGAGCTGGATAGATGTAAAATTATGTTTATTGCTAATTACTGGGCAACCAGTTATGGTAGCATTATTTAGTTTTTTTTATTACGTACATCTATGTATTGTCAACAATCCCACAAAGTTTGATTGAATTGATGATAGTGGTTTTGGAGCTAGGGCAATGTGAACATATTCACTTTTGCTAAGCTCGGTCGATTTGGCGTTTGAGGAAATTTGATAGATGTAGAATTATTCTTAGTGCTAATAACTCTGCAACAAGTTATGGGAGCATTATGTAGTTTCTTTGCTTACGTTCCTCTATATATTGTCAACAAACCCACAAAGTTTAATTTCATTGATGCTAGTAGTTTTTGAGGAAGGGCGATGTTAACATATTCACCTTCGCTTAGCGCGGTCATTTTGGCTGCTGCCGAAATTAGAAAGATGTAGAATTATTTTTATCGCTAATAACTCAGCAACCAGTTATGGTAGCATTATGTGTTTTTTTTTATTAGGTACATCTATATATTCTCAACAATCCCACAAAGTTTGATTAAATTGATGCTGGTAGTTTTTTAGGAAGGGCCATGTGAACATATTCACCTTCGCTTAGCGCGGTCATTTTGGCTGCTGCCGAAATTAGAAAGATGTAGAATTATGCATTATCGCTTATAACTCGGCTACCAATTATGGTACCATTATGTGTTTTTTTTTATTACGTACATCTATATAATGTTTACAAACCCACAAAGTTTGATTCAATTGATGATAGTGGTTTTGGAGCTAGGCCGATGTGAACATATTCACTTTTGCTAAGCTCGGTCGATTTGGCGTTTGAGGAAATTGGATAGATGTAGAATTATTCTTATCGCTAATAACTCTCCAAAAGCTATGGGAGCATTATGTGGTTTCTTTGCTTACGTTCCTCTATGTATTGTCAACAAACCCACAAAGTTTTAATTCATTGATGCTAGTAGTTTTTGAGGAAGGGTGATGTGAACATATTCTCCTTTACTCAGCGTGGTCATTTCGGCTATTGCCGAAATTGGAAAGATGTAGAATTACCTTTATCGCTAATGACTCAGCAACCAGTTATGATAGCATTATGTGGTTTTTTTTTATTACGTACATCTATATATTCTTACCAATCCCACAAAGTTTGATTAAATTGATGATAGTGGTTTCGGAGGTAGACTGATTTGAAGATATATCCCTTTGCTTAGCTCGGTGGATTCGGCTGTTAAAGAAACTTGAAAGATTTAGAATTATACATTATCGCTAAACTCTCTGGAACCAGTAAATGCAGCATTTTGTGGTTTCTTTTATTTTTTACATCTATATATTATCAACAATCCCAAAAAGTAGGACATTAATGTTTCCAGCGGTTTCGGAGGTAGAGTGATTTGAAGATATTTCCATCCCCTAAGCTTCGGCAATGTGACAGATCAAGGAGCCGGATAGATGCAAAATTATGTTTATTGCTAATTACTGGGTAACCAGTAATGGTAACATTATTTAGTTTTTTTTATTACGTACATCTATATATTGTTTACAAACTCACAAAGTTTGATTCAATTGATGATAGTGGTTCTGGAGCTAGGCCGATGTGAACATATTCACTTTTGCTAAGCTCGGTCGATTTGGCGTCTGAGGAAATTGGAAAGATGTAGAATTTTTTTTATCGCTAATAACTCAGCAACCAGTTATGGTAGCATTATGTGTTTTTTTTTATTAGGTACATCTATATATTCTCAACAATCCCACAAAGTTTGATTAAATTGATGCTGGTAGTTTTTTAGGAAGGGCGATGTGAACATATTCACCTTCGCTTAGCGCGGTCATTTTGGCTGCTGCCGAAATTGGAAAGATGTAGAATTATTTTTATCGCTAATAACTCGGCAACCAGCTATAGTAGCATTATGTGGTTTTTCTTATTACGTACATCTATATATTGTCAACAATCCCACAAAGTTTGATTGAATTGATGCTAGTAGTTTTTGAGATTGGGCGATGTGTACATATTCCACTTTGCTTAGTTCGGTGGATTCGGCTGTTGAAGAAACTTGAAAGATTTAGAATTATGCATTATCGCTAATAACTCGGCAACCAATTATGGTAGCATTATGTGGTTTTTCTTATTACGTACATCTATATATTGTTTACAAACTTACAAAGTTCGATTCAATTGATGATAGTGGTTTTGGAGCTAGGCCGATGTGAACATATTCACTTTTGCTAAGCTCGGTCGATTTGGCGTCTGAGGAAATTGGATAGATGTAGAATTATTCTTAGTGCTAATAACTCTGCAACAAGTTATGGGAGCATTATGTAGTTTCTTTGCTTACGTTCCTCTATATATTGTCAACAAACCCACAAAGTTTAATTTCATTGATGCTAGTAGTTTTTGAGGAAGGGCGATGTTAACATATTCCCCTTCGCTTAGCGCGGTCATTTCGGCTGCTGCCGTAATTGGAGAGATGTAGAATTTTTTTTATCGCTAATAACTCAACAACCAGTTATGGTAGCATTATGTGTTTTTTTTTATTAGGTACATCTATATATTGTCAACAATCCCACAAAGTTTGATTGAATTGATGCTGGTACTTTTATAGGAAGGGCGATGTGAACATATTCACCTTCGCTTAGCGCGGTCATATTGGCTGCTGCCGAAATTGGAAAGATGTTGAATTATTTTTATCGCTAATAACTCGGCAACCAGCTATAGTAGCATTATTTAGTTTTTTTTATTACGTACATCTATATATTGTTTACAAACTCACAAAGTTCGATTCAATTGATGATAGTGGTTTTGGAGCTAGGCCGATGTGAACATATTCATTTTTGCTAAGCTCGGTCGATTTGGCGTTTAAAGAAAATTGATAGATGTAGAATTATTCTTATCGCTAATATCTCTGCAACAAGTTAAGGGAGCATTATGTGGATTCTTTGCCTACGTTCCTCTATATATTGTCAACAAACCCACAACGTTTGATGAAATTGATGATAGTGGTTTCGGAGGTAGGGCGATGTGAACATATTTGACTTTGCTTAGCTCGGTGGATTTGGCTGTTGAAGAAACTTGAAAGATTTAGAATTATACATTATCGCTTATTTCTCTGGAACCAGTAAAGGCAGCATTTTGTGGTTTCTTTTATTTTTTACATCTATATATTATCAACAATCCCACAATGTTTGACATAAATGTTTCAAGCGGTTTCGGAGGTAGAGTGATTTGAAGATATTTCCATCCCCTAAGCTTCGGCAATGTGACAGATCAAGGAGCTGGATAGATGTAAAATTATGTTTATTGCTAATTACTGGGCAACCAGTTATGGTAGCATTATTTAGTTTTTTTTATTACGTACATCTATGTATTGTCAACAATCCCACAAAGTTTGATTGAATTGATGATAGTGGTTTTGGAGCTAGGCCGATGTGAACATATTCACTTTTGCTAAGCTCGGTCGATTTGGCGTTTGAGGAAATTGGATAGATGTAGAATTATTCTTAGTGCTAATAACTCTGCAACAAGTTATGGGAGCATTATGTAGTTTCTTTGCTTACGTTCCTCTATATATTGTGAACAAACCCACAAAGTTTAATTTCATTGATGCTAGTAGTTTTTGAGGAAGGGCGATGTTAACATATTCACCTTCGCTTAGCGCGGTCATTTTGGCTGCTGCCGAAATTAGAAAGATGTAGAATTATTTTTATCGCTAATAACTCAGCAACCAGTTATGGTAGCATTATGTGTTTTTTTTTATTAGGTACATCTATATATTCTCAACAATCCCACAAAGTTTGATTAAATTGATGCTGGTAGTTTTTTAGGAAGGGCCATGTGAACATATTCACCTTCGCTTAGCGCGGTCATTTTGGCTGCTGCCGAAATTAGAAAGATGTAGAATTATGCATTATCGCTTATAACTCGGCTACCAATTATGGTACCATTATGTGTTTTTTTTTATTACGTACATCTATATAATGTTTACAAACCCACAAAGTTTGATTCAATTGATGATAGTGGTTTTGGAGCTAGGCCGATGTGAACATATTCACTTTTGCTAAGCTCGGTCGATTTGGCGTTTGAGGAAATTGGATAGATGTAGAATTATTCTTATCGCTAATAACTCTCCAAAAGCTATGGGAGCATTATGTGGTTTCTTTGCTTACGTTCCTCTATGTATTGTCAACAAACCCACAAAGTTTTAATTCATTGATGCTAGTAGTTTTTGAGGAAGGGTGATGTGAACATATTCTCCTTTACTCAGCGTGGTCATTTCGGCTATTGCCGAAATTGGAAAGATGTAGAATTACCTTTATCGCTAATGACTCAGCAACCAGTTATGATAGCATTATGTGGTTTTTTTTTATTACGTACATCTATATATTCTTACCAATCCCACAAAGTTTGATTAAATTGATGATAGTGGTTTCGGAGGTAGACTGATTTGAAGATATATCCCTTTGCTTAGCTCGGTGGATTCGGCTGTTAAAGAAACTTGAAAGATTTAGAATTATACATTATCGCTAAACTCTCTGGAACCAGTAAATGCAGCATTTTGTGGTTTCTTTTATTTTTTACATCTATATATTATCAACAATCCCAAAAAGTAGGACATTAATGTTTCCAGCGGTTTCGGAGGTAGAGTGATTTGAAGATATTTCCATCCCCTAAGCTTCGGCAATGTGACAGATCAAGGAGCCGGATAGATGCAAAATTATGTTTATTGCTAATTACTGGGTAACCAGTAATGGTAACATTATTTAGTTTTTTTTATTACGTACATCTATATATTGTTTACAAACTCACAAAGTTTGATTCAATTGATGATAGTGGTTCTGGAGCTAGGCCGATGTGAACATATTCACTTTTGCTAAGCTCGGTCGATTTGGCGTCTGAGGAAATTGGAAAGATGTAGAATTTTTTTTATCGCTAATAACTCAGCAACCAGTTATGGTAGCATTATGTGTTTTTTTTTATTAGGTACATCTATATATTCTCAACAATCCCACAAAGTTTGATTAAATTGATGCTGGTAGTTTTTTAGGAAGGGCGATGTGAACATATTCACCTTCGCTTAGCGCGGTCATTTTGGCTGCTGCCGAAATTGGAAAGATGTAGAATTATTTTTATCGCTAATAACTCGGCAACCAGCTATAGTAGCATTATGTGGTTTTTCTTATTACGTACATCTATATATTGTCAACAATCCCACAAAGTTTGATTGAATTGATGCTAGTAGTTTTTGAGATTGGGCGATGTGTACATATTCCACTTTGCTTAGTTCGGTGGATTCGGCTGTTGAAGAAACTTGAAAGATTTAGAATTATGCATTATCGCTAATAACTCGGCAACCAATTATGGTAGCATTATGTGGTTTTTCTTATTACGTACATCTATATATTGTTTACAAACTTACAAAGTTCGATTCAATTGATGATAGTGGTTTTGGAGCTAGGCCGATGTGAACATATTCACTTTTGCTAAGCTCGGTCGATTTGGCGTCTGAGGAAATTGGATAGATGTAGAATTATTCTTAGTGCTAATAACTCTGCAACAAGTTATGGGAGCATTATGTAGTTTCTTTGCTTACGTTCCTCTATATATTGTCAACAAACCCACAAAGTTTAATTTCATTGATGCTAGTAGTTTTTGAGGAAGGGCGATGTTAACATATTCCCCTTCGCTTAGCGCGGTCATTTCGGCTGCTGCCGTAATTGGAGAGATGTAGAATTTTTTTTATCGCTAATAACTCAACAACCAGTTATGGTAGCATTATGTGTTTTTTTTTATTAGGTACATCTATATATTGTCAACAATCCCACAAAGTTTGATTGAATTGATGCTGGTACTTTTATAGGAAGGGCGATGTGAACATATTCACCTTCGCTTAGCGCGGTCATATTGGCTGCTGCCGAAATTGGAAAGATGTTGAATTATTTTTATCGCTAATAACTCGGCAACCAGCTATAGTAGCATTATGTGGTTTTTCTTATTACGTACATCTATATATTGTCAACAATCCCACAAAGTTTGATTGAATTGATGCTAGTAGTTTTTGAGATTGGGCGATGTGTACATATTCCACTTTGCTTAGTTCGGTGGATTCGGCTGTTGAAGAAACTTGAAAGATTTAGAATTATGCATTATCGCTAATAACTCGGCAACCAATTATGGTAGCATTATGTGGTTTTTCTTATTACGTACATCTATATATTGTTTACAAACTTACAAAGTTCGATTCAATTGATGATAGTGGTTTTGGAGCTAGGCCGATGTGAACATATTCACTTTTGCTAAGCTCGGTCGATTTGGCGTCTGAGGAAATTGGATAGATGTAGAATTATTCTTAGTGCTAATAACTCTGCAACAAGTTATGGGAGCATTATGTAGTTTCTTTGCTTACGTTCCTCTATATATTGTCAACAAACCCACAAAGTTTAATTTCATTGATGCTAGTAGTTTTTGAGGAAGGGCGATGTTAACATATTCCCCTTCGCTTAGCGCGGTCATTTCGGCTGCTGCCGTAATTGGAGAGATGTAGAATTTTTTTTATCGCTAATAACTCAACAACCAGTTATGGTAGCATTATGTGTTTTTTTTTATTAGGTACATCTATATATTGTCAACAATCCCACAAAGTTTGATTGAATTGATGCTGGTACTTTTATAGGAAGGGCGATGTGAACATATTCACCTTCGCTTAGCGCGGTCATATTGGCTGCTGCCGAAATTGGAAAGATGTTGAATTATTTTTATCGCTAATAACTCGGCAACCAGCTATAGTAGCATTATTTAGTTTTTTTTATTACGTACATCTATATATTGTTTACAAACTCACAAAGTTCGATTCAATTGATGATAGTGGTTTTGGAGCTAGGCCGATGTGAACATATTCATTTTTGCTAAGCTCGGTCGATTTGGCGTTTAAAGAAAATTGATAGATGTAGAATTATTCTTATCGCTAATATCTCTGCAACAAGTTAAGGGAGCATTATGTGGATTCTTTGCCTACGTTCCTCTATATATTGTCAACAAACCCACAACGTTTGATGAAATTGATGATAGTGGTTTCGGAGGTAGGGCGATGTGAACATATTTGACTTTGCTTAGCTCGGTGGATTTGGCTGTTGAAGAAACTTGAAAGATTTAGAATTATACATTATCACTTATTTCTCTGGAACCAGTAAAGGCAGCATTTTGTGGTTTCTTTTATTTTTTACATCTATATATTATCAACAATCCCACAATGTTTGACATAAATGTTTCAAGCGGTTTCGGAGGTAGAGTGATTTGAAGATATTTCCATCCCCTAAGCTTCGGCAATGTGACAGATCAAGGAGCTGGATAGATGTAAAATTATGTTTATTGCTAATTACTGGGCAACCAGTTATGGTAGCATTATTTAGTTTTTTTTATTACGTACATCTATGTATTGTCAACAATCCCACAAAGTTTGATTGAATTGATGATAGTGGTTTTGGAGCTAGGGCAATGTGAACATATTCACTTTTGCTAAGCTCGGTCGATTTGGCGTTTGAGGAAATTGGATAGATGTAGAATTATTCTTAGTGCTAATAACTCTGCAACAAGTTATGGGAGCATTATGTAGTTTCTTTGCTTACGTTCCTCTATATATTGTGAACAAACCCACAAAGTTTAATTTCATTGATGCTAGTAGTTTTTGAGGAAGGGCGATGTTAACATATTCACCTTCGCTTAGCGCGGTCATTTTGGCTGCTGCCGAAATTAGAAAGATGTAGAATTATTTTTATCGCTAATAACTCAGCAACCAGTTATGGTAGCATTATGTGTTTTTTTTTATTAGGTACATCTATATATTCTCAACAATCCCACAAAGTTTGATTAAATTGATGCTGGTAGTTTTTTAGGAAGGGCCATGTGAACATATTCACCTTCGCTTAGCGCGGTCATTTTGGCTGCTGCCGAAATTAGAAAGATGTAGAATTATTTTTATCGCTAATAACTCGGCAACCACCTATAGTAGCATTATGTGGTTTTCTTATTACGTACATCTATATATTGTCAACAATCCCACAATGTTTGATTGAATTGATGCTAGTAGTTTTTGAGATTGGGCGATGTGAACATATTCCACTTTGCTTAGTTCGGTGGATTCGGCTGTTAAAGAAATTTGAAAGATTTAGAATTATGCATTATCGCTTATAACTCGGCTACCAATTATGGTACCATTATGTGGTTTTTCTTATTACGTACATCTATATATTGTTTACAAACTTACTAAGTTCGATTCAATTGATGATAGTGGTTTTGGAGCTAGGCCGATGTGAACATATTCACTTTTGCTAAGCTCGGTCGATTTGGCGTCTGAGGAAATTGGATAGATGTAGAATTATTCTTAGTGCTAATAACTCTGCAACAAGTTATGGGAGCATTATGTAGTTTCTTTGCTTACGTTCCTCTATATATTGTCAACAAACCCACAAAGTTTAATTTCATTGATGCTAGTAGTTTTTGAGGAAGGGTGATGTGAACATATTCTCCTTTACTCAGCGTGGTCATTTCGGCTATTGCCGAAATTGGAAAGATGTAGAATTACCTTTATCGCTAATAACTCAGCAACCAGTTATGATAGCATTATGTGGTTTTTTTTTATTACGTACATCTATATATTCTTACCAATCCCACAAAGTTTGATTAAATTGATGATAGTGGTTTCGGAGGTAGACTGATTTGAAGATATATCCCTTTGCTTAGCTCGGTGGATTCGGCTGTTAAAGATACTTGAAAGATTTAGAATTATACATTATCGCTAAACTCTCTGGAACCAGTAAATGCAGCATTTTGTGGTTTCTTTTATTTTTTACATCTATATATTATCAACAATCCCAAAAAGTAGGACATTAATGTTTCCAGCGGTTTCGGAGGTAGAGTGATTTGAAGATATTTCCATCCCCTAAGCTTCGGCAATGTGACAGATCAAGGAGCCGGATAGATGCAAAATTATGTTTATTGCTAATTACTGGGTAACCAGTAATGGTAACATTATTTAGTTTTTTTTATTACGTACATCTATATATTGTTTACAAACTCACAAAGTTTGATTCAATTGATGATAGTGGTTCTGGAGCTAGGCCGATGTGAACATATTCACTTTTGCTAAGCTCGGTCGATTTGGCGTCTGAGGAAATTGGAAAGATGTAGAATTTTTTTTATCGCTAATAACTCAGCAACCAGTTATGGTAGCATTATGTGTTTTTTTTTATTAGGTACATCTATATATTCTCAACAATTCCACAAAGTTTGATTAAATTGATGCTGGTAGTTTTTTAGGAAGGGCGATGTGAACATATTCACCTTCGCTTAGCGCGGTCATTTTGGCTGCTGCCGAAATTGGAAAGATGTAGAATTATTTTTATCGCTAATAACTCGGCAACCAGCTATAGTAGCATTATGTGGTTTTTCTTATTACGTACATCTATATATTGTCAACAATCCCACAAAGTTTGATTGAATTGATGCTAGTAGTTTTTGAGATTGGGCGATGTGTACATATTCCACTTTGCTTAGTTCGGTGGATTCGGCTGTTGAAGAAACTTGAAAGATTTAGAATTATGCATTATCGCTAATAACTCGGCAACCAATTATGGTAGCATTATGTGGTTTTTCTTATTACGTACATCTATATATTGTTTACAAACTTACAAAGTTCGATTCAATTGATGATAGTGGTTTTGGAGCTAGGCCGATGTGAACATATTCACTTTTGCTAAGCTCGGTCGATTTGGCGTCTGAGGAAATTGGATAGATGTAGAATTATTCTTAGTGCTAATAACTCTGCAACAAGTTATGGGAGCATTATGTATTTTCTTTGCTTACGTTCCTCTATATATTGTCAACAAACCCACAAAGTTTAATTTCATTGATGCTAGTAGTTTTTGAGGAAGGGCGATGTTAACATATTCCCCTTCGCTTAGCGCGGTCATTTCGGCTGCTGCCGTAATTGGAGAGATGTAGAATTTTTTTTATCGCTAATAACTCAACAACCAGTTATGGTAGCATTATGTGTTTTTTTTTATTAGGTACATCTATATATTGTCAACAATCCCACAAAGTTTGATTGAATTGATGCTGGTACTTTTATAGGAAGGGCGATGTGAACATATTCACCTTCGCTTAGCGCGGTCATATTGTCTGCTGCCGAAATTGGAAAGATGTAGAATTATTTTTATCGCTAATAACTCGGCAACCAGCTATAGTAGCATTATTTAGTTTTTTTTATTACGTACATCTATATATTGTTTACAAACTCACAAAGTTCGATTCAATTGATGATAGTGGTTTTGGAGCTAGGCCGATGTGAACATATTCATTTTTGCTAAGCTCGGTCGATTTGGCGTTTAAAGAAAATTGATAGATGTAGAATTATTCTTATCGCTAATATCTCTGCAACAAGTTAAGGGAGCATTATGTGGATTCTTTGCCTACGTTCCTCTATATATTGTCAACAAACCCACAACGTTTGATGAAATTGATGATAGTGGTTTCGGAGGTAGGGCGATGTGAACATATTTGAATTTGCTTAGCTCGGTGGATTTGGCTGTTGAAGAAACTTGAAAGATTTAGAATTATACATTATCGCTTATTTCTCTGGAACCAGTAAAGGCAGCATTTTGTGGTTTCTTTTATTTTTTACATCTATATATTATCAACAATCCCACAATGTTTGACATAAATGTTTCAAGCGGTTTCGGAGGTAGAGTGATTTGAAGATATTTCCATCCCCTAAGCTTCGGCAATGTGACAGATCAAGGAGCTGGATAGATGTAAAATTATGTTTATTGCTAATTACTGGGCAACCAGTTATGGTAGCATTATTTAGTTTTTTTTATTACGTACATCTATGTATTGTCAACAAACCCACAAAGTTTGATTGAATTGATGATAGTGGTTTTGGAGCTAGGGCAATGTGAACATATTCACTTTTGCTAAGCTCGGTCGATTTGGCGTTTGAGGAAATTGGATAGATGTAGAATTATTCTTAGTGCTAATAACTCTGCAACAAGTTATGGGAGCATTATGTAGTTTCTTTGCTTACGTTCCTCTATATATTGTGAACAAACCCACAAAGTTTAATTTCATTGATGCTAGTAGTTTTTGAGGAAGGGCGATGTTAACATATTCCCCTTTGCTTAGCGCGGTCATTTCGGCTGCTGCCGTAATCGGAAAGATGTAGAATTTTTTTTATCGCTAATAACTCAGCAACCAGTTATGGTAGCATTATGTGTTTTTTTTTATTAGGTACATCTATATATTCTCAACAATCCCACAAAGTTTGATTAAATTGATGATAGTGGTTTCGGAGGTAGACTGATTTGAAGATATATCCCTTTGCTTAGCTCGGTGGATTCGGCTGTTAAAGAAACTTGAAAGATTTAGAATTATACATTATCGCTAAATTCTCTGGAACCAGTAAATGCAGCATTTTGTGGTTTCTTTTATTTTTTACATCTATATATTATCAACAATCCCAAAAAGTAGGACATTAATGTTTCCAACGGTTTCGGAGGTAGAGTGATATAAAGATATTTTCATCCCCTAAGCTTCGGCAATGTGACAGATTAAGGAGCCGGATAGATGCAAAATTATGTTTATTGCTAATTACTGGGTAACCAGTAATGGTAACATTATTTAGTTTTTTTTATTACGTACATCTATATATTGTTTACAAACTCACAAAGTTTGATTCAATTGATGATAGTGGTTCTGGAGCTAGGCCGATGTGAACATATTCACTTTTGCTAAGCTCGGTCGATTTGGCGTCTGAGGAAATTGGAAAGATGTAGAATTTTTTTTATCGCTAATAACTCAGCAACCAGTTATGGTAGCATTATGTGTTTTTTTTTATTAGGTACATCTATATATTCTCAACAATCCCACAAAGTTTGATTAAATTGATGCTGGTAGTTTTTTAGGAAGGGCGATGTGAACATATTCACCTTCGCTTAGCGCGGTCATTTTGGCTGCTGCCGAAATTGGAAAGATGTAGAATTATTTTTATCGCTAATAACTCGGCAACCAGCTATAGTAGCATTATGTGATTTTTCTTATTACGTACATCTATATATTGTCAACAATCCCACAAAGTTTGATTGAATTGATGCTAGTAGTTTTTGAGATTGGGCGATGTGTACATATTCCACATTGCTTAGTTCGGTGGATTCGGCTGTTGAAGAAACTTGAAAGATTTAGAATTATGCATTATCGCTAATAACTCGGCAACCAATTATGGTAGCATTATGTGGTTTTTCTTATTACGTACATCTATATATTGTTTACAAACTTACAAAGTTCGATTCAATTGATGATAGTGGTTTTGGAGCTAGGCCGATGTGAACATATTCACTTTTGCTAAGCTCGGTCGATTTGGCGTCTGAGGAAATTGGATAGATGTAGAATTATTCTTAGTGCTAATAACTCTGCAACAAGTTATGGGAGCATTATGTAGTTTCTTTGCTTACGTTCCTCTATATATTGTCAACAAACCCACAAAGTTTAATTTCATTGATGCTAGTAGTTTTTGAGGAAGGGCGATGTTAACATATTCCCCTTCGCTTAGCGCGGTCATTTCGGCTGCTGCCGTAATTGGAGAGATGTAGAATTTTTTTTATCGCTAATAACTCAACAACCAGTTATGGTAGCATTATGTGTTTTTTTTTATTAGGTACATCTATATATTGTCAACAATCCCACAAAGTTTGATTGAATTGATGCTGGTACTTTTATAGGAAGGGCGATGTGAACATATTCACCTTCGCTTAGCGCGGTCATATTGGCTGCTGCCGAAATTGGAAAGATGTAGAATTATTTTTATCACTAATAACTCGGCAACCAGCTATAGTAGCATTATTTAGTTTTTTTTATTACGTACATCTATATATTGTTTACAAACTCACAAAGTTCGATTCAATTGATGATAGTGGTTTTGGAGCTAGGCCGATGTGAACATATTCATTTTTGCTAAGCTCGGTCGATTTGGCGTTTAAAGAAAATTGATAGATGTAGAATTATTCTTATCGCTAATATCTCTGCAACAAGTTAAGGGAGCATTATGTGGATTCTTTGCCTACGTTCCTCTATATATTGTCAACAAACCCACAACGTTTGATGAAATTGATGATAGTGGTTTCGGAGGTAGGGCGATGTGAACATATTTGACTTTGCTTAGCTCGATGGATTTGGCTGTTGAAGAAACTTGAAAGATTTAGAATTATACATTATCGCTTATTTCTCTGGAACCAGTAAAGGCAGCATTTTGTGGTTTCTTTTATTTTTTACATCTATATATTATCAACAATCCCACAATGTTTGACATAAATGTTTCAAGCGGTTTCGGAGGTAGAGTGATTTGAAGATATTTCCATCCCCTAAGCTTCGGCAATGTGACAGATCAAGGAGCTGGATAGATGTAAAATTATGTTTATTGCTAATTACTGGGCAACCAGTTATGGTAGCATTATTTAGTTTTTTTTATTACGTACATCTATGTATTGTCAACAATCCCACAAAGTTTGATTGAATTGATGATAGTGGTTTTGGAGCTAGGGCAATGTGAACATATTCACTTTTGCTAAGCTCGGTCGATTTGGCGTTTGAGGAAATTGGATAGATGTAGAATTATTCTTAGTGCTAATAACTCTGCAACAAGTTATGGGAGCATTATGTAGTTTCTTTGCTTACGTTCCTCTATATATTGTGAACAAACCCACAAAGTTTAATTTCATTGATGCTAGTAGTTTTTGAGGAAGGGCGATGTTAACATATTCACCTTCGCTTAGCGCGGTCATTTTGGCTGCTGCCGAAATTAGAAAGATGTAGAATTATTTTTATCGCTAATAACTCAGCAACCAGTTATGGTAGCATTATGTGTTTTTTTTTATTAGGTACATCTATATATTCTCAACAATCCCACAAAGTTTGATTAAATTGATGCTGGTAGTTTTTTAGGAAGGGCCATGTGAACATATTCACCTTCGCTTAGCGCGGTCATTTTGGCTGCTGCCGAAATTAGAAAGATGTAGAATTATTTTTATCGCTAATAACTCGGCAACCACCTATAGTAGCATTATGTGGTTTTCTTATTACGTACATCTATATATTGTCAACAATCCCACAATGTTTGATTGAATTGATGCTAGTAGTTTTTGAGATTGGGCGATGTGAACATACTCCACTTTGCTTAGTTCGGTGGATTCGGCTGTTGAAGAAATTTGAAAGATTTAGAATTATGCATTATCGCTTATAACTCGGCTACCAATTATGGTACCATTATGTGGTTTTTCTTATTACGTACATCTATATATTGTTTACAAACTTACAAAGTTCGATTCAATTGATGATAGTGGTTTTGGAGCTAGGCCGATGTGAGCATATTCACTTTTGCTAAGCTCGGTCGATTTGGCGTCTGAGGAAATTGGATAGATGTAGAATTAGTCTTAGTGCTAATAACTCTGCAACAAGTTATGGGAGCATTATGTAGTTTCTTTGCTTACGTTCCTCTATATATTGTCAACAAACCTACAAAGTTTAATTTCATTGATGCTAGTAGTTTTTGAGGAAGGGCGATGTTAACATATTCCCCTTCGCTTAGCGCGGTCATTTCGGCTGCTGCCGTAATTGGAGAGATGTAGAATTTTTTTTATCGCTAATAACTCAACAACCAGTTATGGTAGCATTATGTGTTTTTTTTTATTAGGTACATCTATATATTGTCAACAATCCTACAAAGTTTGATTGAATTGATGCTGGTACTTTTATAGGAAGGGCGATGTGAACATATTCACCTTCGCATAGCGCGGTCATATTGGCTGCTGCCGAAATTGGAAAGATGTAGAATTATTTTTATCGCTAATAACTCGGCAACCAGCTATAGTAGCATTATTTAGTTTTTTTTATTACGTACATCTATATATTGTTTACAAACTCACAAAGTTCGATTCAATTGATGATAGTGGTTTTGGAGGTAGGCCGATGTGAACATATTCATTTTTGCTAAGCTCGGTCGATTTGGCGTTTAAAGAAAATTGATAGATGTAGAATTATTTTTATCGCTAATATCTCTGCAACAAGTTAAGGGAGCATTATGTGGATTCTTTGCCTACGTTCCTCTATATATTGTCAACAAACCCACAACGTTTGATGAAATTGATGATAGTGGTTTCGGAGGTAGGGCGATGTGAACATATTTGACTTTGCTTAGCTCGGTGGATTTGGCTGTTGAAGAAACTTGAAAGATTTAGAATTATACATTATCGCTTATTTCTCTGGAACCAGTAAAGGCAGCATTTTGTGGTTTCTTTTATTTTTTACATCTATATATTATCAACAATCCCACAATGTTTGACATAAATGTTTCAAGCGGTTTCGGAGGTAGAGTGATTTGAAGATATTTCCATCCCCTAAGCTTCGGCAATGTGACAGATCAAGGAGCTGGATAGATGTAAAATTATGTTTATTGCTAATTACTGGGCAACCAGTTATGGTAGCATTATTTAGTTTTTTTTATTACGTACATCTATGTATTGTCAACAAACCCACAAAGTTTGATTGAATTGATGATAGTGGTTTTGGAGCTAGGGCAATGTGAACATATTCACTTTTGCTAAGATCGGTCGATTTGGCGTTTGAAGAAATTGGATAGATGTAGAATTATTCTTATGGCTAATAACTCTGCAACAAGCTATGGGAGCATTTTGTGGTTTCTTTGCTTACGTTCCTCTATGTATTGTCAACCAACCCACAAAGTTTAAATTCATTGTTGCTAGTAGTTTTTGAGGAAGGGCGATGTGAACATATTCCCCTTCGCTTAGCGCGGTTAGTTTGGCTGCTGCCGAAATTGGAAAGATGTAGAATTATCTTTATCGCTAATAACTCAGCAACCAGATATGGTAGCATTATGTGTTTTTTTTTATTAGGTACATCTATATATTATCAACAATCCCACAATGTTTGACATAAATGTTGGCAGCGGTTTCGGAGGTAGAGTGATTTGAAGATATTTCCATCCCCTAAGCTTTGGCAATGGGACAGATTAAGGAGCTGGCTAGATGTAGAATTATTTTTATTGCTAATTACTCGGCAACCAGTTATGGTAGTATTATTTAGTTTTTTTTATTACGTACATCTATGTATTGTCAACAATCCCACAAAGTTTGATTGAATTGATGATAGTGGTTTTGGAGCTAGGGCAATGTGAACATATTCACTTTTGCTAAGCTTGGTCGATTTGGCGTTTGAGGAAATTGGATAGATGTAGAATTATTCTTAGTGCTAATAACTCTGCAACAAGTTATGGGAGCATTATGTAGTTTCTTTGCTTACGTTCCTCTATATATTGTGAACAAACCCACAAAGTTTAATTTCATTGATGCTAGTAGTTTTTGAGGAAGGGCGATGTTAACATATTCCCCTTTGCTTAGCGCGGTCATTTCGGCTGCTGCCGTAATCGGAAAGATGTAGAATTTTTTTTATCGCTAATAACTCAGCAACCAGTTATGGTAGCATTATGTGTTTTTTTTTATTAGGTACATCTATATATTCTCAACAATCCCACAAAGTTTGATTAAATTGATGATAGTGGTTTCGGAGGTAGACTGATTTGAAGATATATCCCTTTGCTTAGCTCGGTGGATTCGGCTGTTAAAGAAACTTGAAAGATTTAGAATTATACATTATCGCTAAATTCTCTGGAACCAGTAAATGCAGCATTTTGTGGTTTCTTTTATTTTTTACATCTATATATTATCAACAATCCCAAAAAGTAGGACATTAATGTTTTCAACGGTTTCGGAGGTAGAGTGATTTAAAGATATTTTCATCCCCTAAGCTTCGGCAATGTGACAGATCAAGGAGCTGGATAGATGCAAAATTATGTTTATTGCTAATTACTGGGTAACCAGTAATGGTAACATTATTTAGTTTTTTTTATTACGTACATCTATATATTGTTTACAAACTCACAAAGTTTGATTCAATTGATGATAGTGGTTTTGGAGCTAGGCCGATGTGAACATATTCACTTTTGCTAAGATCGGTCGATTTGGCGTTTGAAGAAATTGGATAGATGTAGAATTATTCTTATGGCTAATAACTCTGCAACAAGCTATGGGAGCATTTTGTGGTTTCTTTGCTTACGTTCCTCTATGTATTGTCAACCAACCCACAAAGTTTAAATTCATTGGTGCTAGTAGTTTTTGAGGAAGGGCGATGTGAACATATTCCCCTTCGCTTAGCGCGGTTAGTTTGGCTGCTGCCGAAATTGGAAAGATGTAGAATTATCTTTATCGCTAATAACTCAGCAACCAGATATGGTAGCATTATGTGTTTTTTTTTATTAGGTACATCTATAAATTATCAACAATCCCACAAAGTTTGATTGAATTGATGCTAGTAGTTTTTGAGATTGGGCGATGTGTACATATTCCACTTTGCTTAGTTCGGTGGATTCGGCTGTTGAAGAAACTTGAAAGATTTAGAATTATGCATTATCGCTAATAACTCGGCAACCAATTATGGTAGCATTATGTGGTTTTTCTTATTACGTACATCTATATATTGTCAACAATCCCACAAAGTTTGATTGAATTGATGCTAGTAGTTTTTGAGATTGGGCGATGTGTACATATTCCACTTTGCTTAGTTCGGTGGATTCGGCTGTTGAAGAAACTTGAAAGATTTAGAATTATGCATTATCGCTAATAACTTGGCAACCAATTATGGTAGCATTATGTGGTTTTTCTTATTACGTATATCTATATATTGTCAACAATCCCACAAAGTTTGATCAAATTGATGATAGTGGTTTCGGAGGTAGGGCGATGTGAACATATTTGACTTTGCTTAGCTCGGTGGATTTGGCTGTTGAAGAAACTTGAAAGATTTAGAATTATACATTATCGGTTATTTCTCTGGAACCAGTAAAGGCAGCATTTTGTGGTTTCTTTTATTTTTTACATCTATATATTATCAAAAATCCCACAATGTTTGACATAAATGTTTCAATCGGTTTCGGAGGTAGAGTGATTTGAAGATATTTCCATCCCCTAAGCTTCGGCAATGTGACAGATCAAGGAGCTGGATAGATGTAAAATTATTTTTATTGCTAATTACTGGGCAACCAGTTGTGGTAGCATTATTTAGTTTTTTTTATTACGTACATCTATGTATTGTCAACAATCCCACAAAGTTTGATTGAATTGATGATAGTGGTTTTGGAGCTAGGGCAATGTGAATATATTCACTTTTGCTAAGCTCGGTCGATTTGGCGTTTGAGGAAATTGGATAGATGTAGAATTATTCTTAGTGCTAATAACGCTGCAACAAGTTATGGGAGCATTATGTAGTTTCTTTGCTTACGTTCCTCTATATATTGTGAACAAACCCACAAAGTTTAATTTCATTGATGCTAGTAGTTTTTGAGGAAGGGCGATGTTAACATATTCCCCTTTGCTTAGCGCGGTCATTTCGGCTGCTGCCGTAATCGGAAAGATGTAGAATTTTTTTTATCGCTAATAACTCAGCAACCAGTTATGGTAGCATTATGTGTTTTTTTTTATTAGGTACATCTATATATTCTCAACAATCCCACAAAGTTTGATTAAATTAATGCTGGTAGTTTTTTAGGAAGGGCGATGTGAACATATTCACCTTCGCTTAGCGCGGTCATTTTGGCTGCTGCCGAAATTGGAAAGATGTAGAATTATTTTTATCGCTAATAACTCGGCTACCAGCTATAGTAGCATTATGTGGTTTTTCTTATTACGTACATCTATATATTGTCAACAATCCCACAAAGTTTGATTGAATTGATGCTAGTAGTTTTTGAGATTGGGCGATGTGTACATATTCCACTTTGCTTAGTTCGGTGGATTCGGCTGTTGAAGAAACTTGAAAGATTTAGAATTATGCATTATCGCTAATAACTCGGCAACCAATTATGGTAGCATTATGTGGTTTTTCTTATTACGTACATCTATATATTGTTTACAAACCCACAAAGTTTGATTCAATTGATGATAGTAGTTTTTGAGATTGAGCGATGTGTACATATTCCACTTTGCTTAGTTCGGTGGATTCGGCTGTTGAAGAAACTTGAAAGATTTAGAATTATGCATTATCGCTAATAACTCGGCAACCAATTATGGTAGCATTATGTGGTTTTTCTTATTACGTACATCTATATATTGTCAACAATCCCACAAAGTTTGATCAAATTGATGATAGTGGTTTCGGAGGTAGGGCGATGTGAACATATTTGACTTTGCTTAGCTCGGTGGATTTGGCTGTTGAAGAAACTTGAAAGATTTAGAATTATACATTATCGCTTATTTCTCTGGAACCAGTAAAGGCAGCATTTTGTGGTTTCTTTTATTTTTTACATCTATATATTATCAACAATCCCACAATGTTTGACATAAATGTTTCAATCGGTTTCGGAGGTAGAGTGATTTGAAGATATTTCCATCCCCTAAGCTTCGGCAATGTGACAGATCAAGGAGCTGGATAGATGTAAAATTATGTTTATTGCTAATTACTGGGCAACCAGTTATGGTAGCATTATTTAGTTTTTTTTATTACGTACATCTATGTATTGTCAACAATCCCACAAAGTTTGATTGAATTGATGATAGTGGTTTTGGAGCTAGGGCAATGTGAAAATATTCACTTTTGCTAAGCTCGGTCGATTTGGCGTTTGAGGAAATTGGATAGATGTAGAATTATTCTTAGTGCTAATAACGCTGCAACAAGTTATGGGAGCATTATGTAGTTTCTTTGCTTACGTTCCTCTATATATTGTGAACAAACCCACAAAGTTTAATTTCATTGATGCTAGTAGTTTTTGAGGAAGGGCGATGTTAACATATTCACCTTCGCTTAGCGCGGTCATTTTGGCTGCTGCCGAAATTAGAAAGATGTAGAATTATTTTTATCGCTAATAACTCGGCAACCACCTATAGTAGCATTATGTGGTTTTCTTGTTACGTACATCTATATATTGTCAACATTCCCACAATGTTTGATTGAATTGATGCTAGTAGTTTTTGAGATTGGGCGATGTGAACATATTCCACTTTGCTTAGTTCGGTGGATTCGGCTGTTGAAGAAATTTGAAAGATTTAGAATTATGCATTATCGCTTATAGCTCGGCTACCAATTATGGTACCATTATGTGTTTTTTTTTATTACGTACATCTATATATTGTTTACAAACTCACAAAGTTTGATTCAATTGATGATAGTGGTTTTGGAGCTAGGCCGATGTGAACATATTCACTTTTGCTAAGCTCGGTCGATTTGGCGTTTGAAGAAATTGGATAGATGTAGAATTATTCTTATGGCTAATAACTCTGCAACAAGCTATGGGAGCATTTTGTGGTTTCTTTGCTTACGTTCCTCTATGTATTGTCAACCAACCCACAAAGTTTAAATTCATTGGTGCTAGTAGTTTTTGAGGAAGGGCGATGTGAACATATTCCCCTTCGCTTAGCGCGGTTAGTTTGGCTGCTGCCGAAATTGGAAAGATGTAGAATTATCTTTATCGCTAATAACTCAGCAACCAGATATGGTAGCATTATGTGTTTTTTTTTATTACGTACATCTATATATTATCAACAATCCCACAATGTTTGACATAAATGTTGGCAGCGGTTTCGGAGGTAGAGTGATTTGAAGATATTTCCATCCCCTAAGCTTTGGCAATGGGACAGATTAAGGAGCTGGCTAGATGTAGAATTATTTTTATTGCTAATTACTCGGCAACCAGTTATGGTAGTATTATTTAGTTTGTTTTATTACGTACATCTATGTATTGTCAACAATCCCACAAAGTTTGATTGAATTGATGATAGTGGTTTTGGAGCTAGGGCAATGTGAAGATATTCACTTTTGCTAAGCTCGGTCGATTTGGCGTTTGAGGAAATTGGATAGATGTAGAATTATTCTTAGTGCTAATAACTCTGCAACAAGTTATGGGAGCATTATGTAGTTTCTTTGCTTACGTTCCTCTATATATTGTGAACAAACCCACAAAGTTTAATTTCATTGATGCTAGTAGTTTTTAGGAAGGGCGATGTGAACATATTCACCTTCGCTTAGCGCGGTCATTTTGGCTGCTGCCGAAATTGGAAAGATGTAGAATTATTTTTATCGCTAATAACTCGGCAACCAGCTATAGTAGCATTATGTGGTTTTTCCTATTACGTACATCTATATATTGTCAACAATCCCACAAAGTTTGATTGAATTGATGCTAGTAGTTTTTGAGATTTGGCGATGTGTACATATTCCACTTTGCTTAGTTCGGTGGATTCGGCTGTTGAAGAAACTTGAAAGATTTAGAATTATGCATTATCGCTAATAACTCGGCAACCAATTATGGTA
The DNA here is from genome assembly GCA_930367205.1 of Acanthosoma haemorrhoidale. NCBI lineage: Eukaryota > Metazoa > Arthropoda > Insecta > Hemiptera > Acanthosomatidae > Acanthosoma > Acanthosoma haemorrhoidale. The sequence continues at coordinate 143,736 of OV884009.1, forward strand.
GCATTATGTGGTTTTTCTTATTACGTACATCTATATATTGTCAACAATCCCACAAAGTTTGATCAAATTGATGATAGTGGTTTCGGAGGTAGGGCGATGTGAACATATTTGACTTTGCTTAGCTCGGTGGATTTGGCTGTTGAAGAAACTTGAAAGATTTAGAATTATACATTATCGCTTATTTCTCTGGAACCAGTAAAGGCAGCATTTTGTGGTTTCTTTTATTTTTTACATCTATATATTATCAACAATCCCACAATGTTTGACATAAATGTTTCAATCGGTTTCGGAGGTAGAGTGATTTGAAGATATTTCCATCCCCTAAGCTTCGGCAATGTGACAGATCAAGGAGCTGGATAGATGTAAAATTATGTTTATTGCTAATTACTGGGCAACCAGTTATGGTAGCATTATTTAGTTTTTTTTATTACGTACATCTATGTATTGTCAACAATCCCACAAAGTTTGATTGAATTGATGATAGTGGTTTTGGAGCTAGGGCAATGTGAAAATATTCACTTTTGCTAAGCTCGGTCGATTTGGCGTTTGAGGAAATTGGATAGATGTAGAATTATTCTTAGTGCTAATAACGCTGCAACAAGTTATGGGAGCATTATGTAGTTTCTTTGCTTACGTTCCTCTATATATTGTGAACAAACCCACAAAGTTTAATTTCATTGATGCTAGTAGTTTTTGAGGAAGGGCGATGTTAACATATTCACCTTCGCTTAGCGCGGTCATTTTGGCTGCTGCCGAAATTAGAAAGATGTAGAATTATTTTTATCGCTAATAACTCGGCAACCAGCTATAGTAGCATTATGTGGTTCTCTTGTTACGTACATCTATATATTGTCAACAATCCCACAATGTTTGATTGAATTGATGCTAGTAGTTTTTGAGATTGGGCGATGTGAACATGTTCCACTTTGCTTAGTTCGGTGGATTCTGCTGTTGAAGAAATTTGAAAGATTTAGAATTATGCATTATCGCTTATAGCTCGGCTACCAATTATGGTACCATTATGTGTTTTTTTTTATTACGTACATCTATATATTGTTTACAAACCCACAAAGTTTGATTCAATTGATGATAGTGGTTTTGGAGCTAGGCCGATGTGAACATATTCACTTTTGCTAAGCTCGGTCGATTTGGCGTTTGAGGAAATTGGATAGATGTAGAATTATTCTTATCGCTAATAACTCTCCAAAAGCTATGGGAGCATTATGTGGTTTCTTTGCTTACGTTCCTCTATGTATTGTCAACAAACCCACAAAGTTTTAATTCATTGATGCTAGTAGTTTTTGAGGAAGGGTGATGTGAACATATTCTCCTTTACTCAGCGTGGTCATTTCGGCTATTGCCGAAATTGGAAAGATGTAGAATTACCTTTAACGCTAATAACTTAGCAACCAGTTATGATAGCATTATGTGGTTTTTTTTTATTACGTACATCTATATATTCTTACCAATCCCACAAAGTTTGATTAAATTGATGATAGTGGTTTCGGAGGTAGACTGATTTGAAGATATATCCCTTTGCTTAGCTCGGTGGATTCGGCTGTTAAAGAAACTTGAAAGATTTAGAATTATACATTATCGCTAAATTCTCTGGAACCAGTAAATGCAGCATTTTGTGGTTTCTTTTATTTTTTACATCTATATATTATCAACAATCCCAAAAAGTAGGACATTAATGTTTCCAGCGGTTTCGGAGGTAGAGTGATTTGAAGATATTTCCATCCCCTAAGCTTCGGCAATGTGACAGATCAAGGAGCCGGATAGATGCAAAATTATGTTTATTGCTAATTACTGGGTAACCAGTAATGGTAACATTATTTAGTTTTTTTTATTACGTACATCTATATATTGTTTACAAACTCACAAAGTTTGATTCAATTGATGATAGTGGTTTTGGAGCTAGGCCGATGTGAACATATTCACTTTTGCTAAGCTCGGTCGATTTGGCGTTTGAAGAAATTGGATAGATGTAGAATTATTCTTATGGCTAATAACTCTGCAACAAGCTATGGGAGCATTTTGTGGTTTCTTTGCTTACGTTCCTCTATGTATTGTCAACCAACCCACAAAGTTTAAATTCATTGGTGCTAGTAGTTTTTGAGGAAGGGCGATGTGAACATATTCCCCTTCGCTTAGCGCGGTTAGTTTGGCTGCTGCCGAAATTGGAAAGATGTAGAATTATCTTTATCGCTAATAACTCAGCAACCAGATATGGTAGCATTATGTGTTTTTTTTTATTACGTACATCTATATATTATCAACAATCCCACAATGTTTGACATAAATGTTGGCAGCGGTTTCGGAGGTAGAGTGATTTGAAGATATTTCCATCCCCTAAGCTTTGGCAATGGGACAGATTAAGGAGCTGGCTAGTTGTAGAATTATTTTTATTGCTAATTACTCGGCAACCAGTTATGGTAGTATTATTTAGTTTGTTTTATTACGTACATCTATGTATTGTCAACAATCCCACAAAGTTTGATTGAATTGATGATAGTGGTTTTGGAGCTAGGGCAATGTGAAGATATTCACTTTTGCTAAGCTCGGTCTATTTGGCGTTTGAGGAAATTGGATAGATGTAGAATTATTCTTAGTGCTAATAACTCTGCAACAAGTTATGGGAGCATTATGTAGTTTCTTTGCTTACGTTCCTCTATATATTGTGAACAAACCCACAAAGTTTAATTTCATTGATGCTAGTAGTTTTTAGGAAGGGCGATGTGAACATATTCACCTTCGCTTAGCGCGGTCATTTTGGCTGCTGCCGAAATTGGAAAGATGTAGAATTATTTTTATCGCTAATAACTCGGCAACCAGCTATAGTAGCATTATGTGGTTTTTCCTATTACGTACATCTATATATTGTCAACAATCCCACAAAGTTTGATTGAATTGATGCTAGTAGTTTTTGAGATTGGGCGATGTGTACATATTCCACTTTGCTTAGTTCGGTGGATTCGGCTGTTGAAGAAACTTGAAAGATTTAGAATTATGCATTATCGCTAATAACTCGGCAACCAATTATGGTAGCATTATGTGGTTTTTCTTATTACGTACATCTATATATTGTCAACAATCCCACAAAGTTTGATTGAATTGATGCTAGTAGTTTTTGAGATTTGGCGATGTGTACATATTCCACTTTGCTTAGTTCGGTGGATTCGGCTGTTGAAGAAACTTGAAAGATTTAGAATTATGCATTATCGCTAATAACTCGGCAACCAATTATGGTAGCATTATGTGGTTTTTCTTATTACGTACATCTATATATTGTCAACAATCCCACAAAGTTTGATCAAATTGATGATAGTGGTTTCGGAGGTAGGGTGATGTGAACATATTTGACTTTGCTTAGCTCGGTGGATTTGGCTGTTGAAGAAACTTGAAAGATTTAGAATTATACATTATCGCTTCTTTCTCTGGAACCAGTAAAGGCAGCATTTTGTGGTTTCTTTTATTTTTTACATCTATATATTATCAACAATCCCACAATGTTTGACATAAATGTTTCAATCGGTTTCGGAGGTAGAGTGATTTGAAGATATTTCCATCCCCTAAGCTTCGGCAATGTGACAGATCAAGGAGCTGGATAGATGTAAAATTATGTTTATTGCTAATTACTGGGCAACCAGTTATGGTAGCATTATTTAGTTTTTTTTATTACGTACATCTATGTATTGTCAACAATCCCACAAAGTTTGATTGAATTGATGATAGTGGTTTTGGAGCTAGGGCAATGTGAAAATATTCACTTTTGCTAAGCTCGGTCGATTTGGCGTTTGAGGAAATTGGATAGATGTAGAATTATTCTTAGTGCTAATAACGCTGCAACAAGTTATGGGAGCATTATGTAGTTTCTTTGCTTACGTTCCTCTATATATTGTGAACAAACCCACAAAGTTTAATTTCATTGATGCTAGTAGTTTTTGAGGAAGGGCGATGTTAACATATTCACCTTCGCTTAGCGCGGTCATTTTGGCTGCTGCCGAAATTAGAAAGATGTAGAATTATTTTTATCGCTAATAACTCGGCAACCACCTATAGTAGCATTATGTGTTTTTTTTTATTACGTACATCTATATATTGTTTACAAACCCACAAAGTTTGATTCAATTGATGATAGTGGTTTTGGAGCTAGGCCGATGTGAACATATTCACTTTTGCTAAGCTCGGTCGATTTGGCGTTTGAGGAAATTGGATAGATGTAGAATTATTCTTATCGCTAATAACTCTCCAAAAGCTATGGGAGCATTATGTGGTTTCTTTGCTTACGTTCCTCTATGTATTGTCAACAAACCCACAAAGTTTTAATTCATTGATGCTAGTAGTTTTTGAGGAAGGGTGATGTGAACATATTCTCCTTTACTCAGCGTGGTCATTTCGGCTATTGCCGAAATTGGAAAGATGTAGAATTACCTTTAACGCTAATAACTTAGCAACCAGTTATGATAGCATTATGTGGTTTTTTTTTATTACGTACATCTATATATTCTTACCAATCCCACAAAGTTTGATTAAATTGATGATAGTGGTTTCGGAGGTAGACTGATTAGAAGATATATCCCTTTGCTTAGCTCGGTGGATTCGGCTGTTAAAGAAACTTGAAAGATTTAGAATTATACATTATCGCTAAATTCTCTGGAACCAGTAAATGCAGCATTTTGTGGTTTCTTTTATTTTTTACATCTATATATTATCAACAATCCCAAAAAGTAGGACATTAATGTTTCCAGCGGTTTCGGAGGTAGAGTGATTTGAAGATATTTCCATCCCCTAAGCTTCGGCAATGTGACAGATCAAGGAGCCGGATAGATGCAAAATTATGTTTATTGCTAATTACTGGGTAACCAGTAATGGTAACATTATTTAGTTTTTTTTATTACGTACATCTATATATTGTTTACAAACTCACAAAGTTTGATTCAATTGATGATAGTGGTTTTGGAGCTAGGCCGATGTGAACATATTCACTTTTGCTAAGCTCGGTCGATTTGGCGTTTGAAGAAATTGGATAGATGTAGAATTATTCTTATGGCTAATAACTCTGCAACAAGCTATGGGAGCATTTTGTGGTTTCTTTGCTTACGTTCCTCTATGTATTGTCAACCAACCCACAAAGTTTAAATTCATTGGTGCTAGTAGTTTTTGAGGAAGGGCGATGTGAACATATTCCCCTTCGCTTAGCGCGGTTAGTTTGGCTGCTGCCGAAATTGGAAAGATGTAGAATTATCTTTATCGCTAATAACTCAGCAACCAGATATGGTAGCATTATGTGTTTTTTTTTATTACGTACATCTATATATTATCAACAATCCCACAATGTTTGACATAAATGTTGGCAGCGGTTTCGGAGGTAGAGTGATTTGAAGATATTTCCATCCCCTAAGCTTTGGCAATGGGACAGATTAAGGAGCTGGCTAGATGTAGAATTATTTTTATTGCTAATTACTCGGCAACCAGTTATGGTAGTATTATTTAGTTTGTTTTATTACGTACATCTACGTATTGTCAACAATCCCACAAAGTTTGATTGAATTGATGATAGTGGTTTTGGAGCTAGGGCAATGTGAAGATATTCACTTTTGCTAAGCTCGGTCGATTTGGCGTTTGAGGAAATTGGATAGATGTAGAATTATTCTTAGTGCTAATAACTCTGCAACAAGTTATGGGAGCATTATGTAGTTTCTTTGCTTACGTTCCTCTATATATTGTGAACAAACCCACAAAGTTTAATTTCATTGATGCTAGTAGTTTTTAGGAAGGGCGATGTGAACATATTCACCTTCGCTTAGCGCGGTCATTTTGGCTGCTGCCGAAATTGGAAAGATGTAGAATTATTTTTATCGCTAATAACTCGGCAACCACCTATAGTAGCATTATGTGATTTTCTTGTTACGTACATCTATATATTGTCAACAATCCCACAATGTTTGATTGAATTGATGCTAGTAGTTTTTGAGATTGGGCGATGTGAACATGTTCCACTTTGCTTAGTTCGGTGGATTCGGCTGTTGAAGAAACTTGAAAGATTTAGAATTATGCATTATCGCTAATAACTCGGCAACCAATTATGGTAGCATTATGTGGTTTTTCTTATTACGTACATCTATATATTGTCAACAATCCCACAAAGTTTGATCAAATTGATGATAGTGGTTTCGGAGGTAGGGCGATGTGAACATATTTGACTTTGCTTAGCTCGGTGGATTTGGCTGTTGAAGAAACTTGAAAGATTTAGAATTATACATTATCGCTTATTTCTCTGGAACCAGTAAAGGCAGCATTTTGTGGTTTCTTTTATTTTTTACATCTATATATTATCAACAATCCCACAATGTTTGACATAAATGTTTCAATCGGTTTCGGAGGTAGAGTGATTTGAAGATATTTCCATCCCCTAAGCTTCGGCAATGTGACAGATCAAGGAGCTGGATAGATGTAAAATTATGTTTATTGCTAATTACTGGGCAACCAGTTATGGTAGCATTATTTAGTTTTTTTTATTACGTACATCTATGTATTGTCAACAATCCCACAAAGTTTGATTGAATTGATGATAGTGGTTTTGGAGCTAGGGCAATGTGAAAATATTCACTTTTGCTAAGCTCGGTCGATTTGGCGTTTGAGGAAATTGGATAGATGTAGAATTATTCTTAGTGCTAATAACGCTGCAACAAGTTATGGGAGCATTATGTAGTTTCTTTGCTTACGTTCCTCTATATATTGTGAACAAACCCACAAAGTTTAATTTCATTGATGCTAGTAGTTTTTGAGGAAGGGCGATGTTAACATATTCACCTTCGCTTAGCGCGGTCATTTTGGCTGCTGCCGAAATTAGAAAGATGTAGAATTATTTTTATCGCTAATAACTCGGCAACCACCTATAGTAGCATTATGTGTTTTTTTTTATTACGTACATCTATATATTGTTTACAAACCCACAAAGTTTGATTCAATTGATGATAGTGGTTTTGGAGCTAGGCCGATGTGAACATATTCACTTTTGCTAAGCTCGGTCGATTTGGCGTTTGAGGAAATTGGATAGATGTAGAATTATTCTTATCGCTAATAACTCTCCAAAAGCTATGGGAGCATTATGTGGTTTCTTTGCTTACGTTCCTCTATGTATTGTCAACAAACCCACAAAGTTTTAATTCATTGATGCTAGTAGTTTTTGAGGAAGGGTGATGTGAACATATTCTCCTTTACTCAGCGTGGTCATTTCGGCTATTGCCGAAATTGGAAAGATGTAGAATTACCTTTAACGCTAATAACTTAGCAACCAGTTATGATAGCATTATGTGGTTTTTTTTTATTACGTACATCTATATATTCTTACCAATCCCACAAAGTTTGATTAAATTGATGATAGTGGTTTCGGAGGTAGACTGATTAGAAGATATATCCCTTTGCTTAGCTCGGTGGATTCGGCTGTTAAAGAAACTTGAAAGATTTAGAATTATACATTATCGCTAAATTCTCTGGAACCAGTAAATGCAGCATTTTGTGGTTTCTTTTATTTTTTACATCTATATATTATCAACAATCCCAAAAAGTAGGACATTAATGTTTCCAGCGGTTTCGGAGGTAGAGTGATTTGAAGATATTTCCATCCCCTAAGCTTCGGCAATGTGACAGATCAAGGAGCCGGATAGATGCAAAATTATGTTTATTGCTAATTACTGGGTAACCAGTAATGGTAACATTATTTAGTTTTTTTTTATTACGTACATCTATATATTGTTTACAAACTCACAAAGTTTGATTCAATTGATGATAGTGGTTTTGGAGCTAGGCCGATGTGAACATATTCACTTTTGCTAAGCTCGGTCGATTTGGCGTTTGAAGAAATTGGATAGATGTAGAATTATTCTTATGGCTAATAACTCTGCAACAAGCTATGGGAGCATTTTGTGGTTTCTTTGCTTACGTTCCTCTATGTATTGTCAACCAACCCACAAAGTTTAAATTCATTGGTGCTAGTAGTTTTTGAGGAAGGGCGATGTGAACATATTCCCCTTCGCTTAGCGCGGTTAGTTTGGCTGCTGCCGAAATTGGAAAGATGTAGAATTATCTTTATCGCTAATAACTCAGCAACCAGATATGGTAGCATTATGTGTTTTTTTTTATTACGTACATCTATATATTATCAACAATCCCACAATGTTTGACATAAATGTTGGCAGCGGTTTCGGAGGTAGAGTGATTTGAAGATATTTCCATCCCCTAAGCTTTGGCAATGGGACAGATTAAGGAGCTGGCTAGATGTAGAATTATTTTTATTGCTAATTACTCGGCAACCAGTTATGGTAGTATTATTTAGTTTGTTTTATTACGTACATCTACGTATTGTCAACAATCCCACAAAGTTTGATTGAATTGATGATAGTGGTTTTGGAGCTAGGGCAATGTGAAGATATTCACTTTTGCTAAGCTCGGTCGATTTGGCGTTTGAGGAAATTGGATAGATGTAGAATTATTCTTAGTGCTAATAACTCTGCAACAAGTTATGGGAGCATTATGTAGTTTCTTTGCTTACGTTCCTCTATATATTGTGAACAAACCCACAAAGTTTAATTTCATTGATGCTAGTAGTTTTTAGGAAGGGCGATGTGAACATATTCACCTTCGCTTAGCGCGGTCATTTTGGCTGCTGCCGAAATTGGAAAGATGTAGAATTATTTTTATCGCTAATAACTCGGCAACCAGCTATAGTAGCATTATGTGGTTTTTCCTATTACGTACATCTATATATTGTCAACAATCCCACAAAGTTTGATTGAATTGATGCTAGTAGTTTTTGAGATTGGGCGATGTGTACATATTCCACTTTGCTTAGTTCGGTGGATTCGGCTGTTGAAGAAACTTGAAAGATTTAGAATTATGCATTATCGCTAATAACTCGGCAACCAATTATGGTAGCATTATGTGGTTTTTCTTATTACGTACATCTATATATTGTCAACAATCCCACAAAGTTTGATTGAATTGATGCTAGTAGTTTTTGAGATTTGGCGATGTGTACATATTCCACTTTGCTTAGTTCGGTGGATTCGGCTGTTGAAGAAACTTGAAAGATTTAGAATTATGCATTATCGCTAATAACTCGGCAACCAATTATGGTAGCATTATGTGGTTTTTCTTATTACGTACATCTATATATTGTCAACAATCCCACAAAGTTTGATCAAATTGATGATAGTGGTTTCGGAGGTAGGGCGATGTGAACATATTTGACTTTGCTTAGCTCGGTGGATTTGGCTGTTGAAGAAACTTGAAAGATTTAGAATTATACATTATCGCTTATTTCTCTGGAACCAGTAAAGGCAGCATTTTGTGGTTTCTTTTATTTTTTACATCTATATATTATCAACAATCCCACAATGTTTGACATAAATGTTTCAATCGGTTTCGGAGGTAGAGTGATTTGAAGATATTTCCATCCCCTAAGCTTCGGCAATGTGACAGATCAAGGAGCTGGATAGATGTAAAATTATGTTTATTGCTAATTACTGGGCAACCAGTTATGGTAGCATTATTTAGTTTTTTTTATTACGTACATCTATGTATTGTCAACAATCCCACAAAGTTTGATTGAATTGATGATAGTGGTTTTGGAGCTAGGGCAATGTGAAAATATTCACTTTTGCTAAGCTCGGTCGATTTGGCGTTTGAGGAAATTGGATAGATGTAGAATTATTCTTAGTGCTAATAACGCTGCAACAAGTTATGGGAGCATTATGTAGTTTCTTTGCTTACGTTCCTCTATATATTGTGAACAAACCCACAAAGTTTAATTTCATTGATGCTAGTAGTTTTTGAGGAAGGGCGATGTTAACATATTCACCTTCGCTTAGCGCGGTCATTTTGGCTGCTGCCGAAATTAGAAAGATGTAGAATTATTTTTATCGCTAATAACTCGGCAACCACCTATAGTAGCATTATGTGATTTTCTTGTTACGTACATCTATATATTGTCAACAATCCCACAATGTTTGATTGAATTGATGCTAGTAGTTTTTGAGATTGGGCGATGTGAACATGTTCCACTTTGCTTAGTTCGGTGGATTCGGCTGTTGAAGAAATTTGAAAGATTTAGAATTATGCATTATCGCTTATAGCTCGGCTACCAATTATGGTACCATTATGTGTTTTTTTTTATTACGTACATCTATATATTGTTTACAAACCCACAAAGTTTGATTCAATTGATGATAGTGGTTTTGGAGCTAGGCCGATGTGAACATATTCACTTTTGCTAAGCTCGGTCGATTTGGCGTTTGAGGAAATTGGATAGATGTAGAATTATTCTTATCGCTAATAACTCTCCAAAAGCTATGGGAGCATTATGTGGTTTCTTTGCTTACGTTCCTCTATGTATTGTCAACAAACCCACAAAGTTTTAATTCATTGATGCTAGTAGTTTTTGAGGAAGGGTGATGTGAACATATTCTCCTTTACTCAGCGTGGTCATTTCGGCTATTGCCGAAATTGGAAAGATGTAGAATTACCTTTAACGCTAATAACTTAGCAACCAGTTATGATAGCATTATGTGGTTTTTTTTTATTACGTACATCTATATATTCTTACCAATCCCACAAAGTTTGATTAAATTGATGATAGTGGTTTCGGAGGTAGACTGATTAGAAGATATATCCCTTTGCTTAGCTCGGTGGATTCGGCTGTTAAAGAAACTTGAAAGATTTAGAATTATACATTATCGCTAAATTCTCTGGAACCAGTAAATGCAGCATTTTGTGGTTTCTTTTATTTTTTACATCTATATATTATCAACAATCCCAAAAAGTAGGACATTAATGTTTCCAGCGGTTTCGGAGGTAGAGTGATTTGAAGATATTTCCATCCCCTAAGCTTCGGCAATGTGACAGATCAAGGAGCCGGATAGATGCAAAATTATGTTTATTGCTAATTACTGGGTAACCAGTAATGGTAACATTATTTAGTTTTTTTTATTACGTACATCTATATATTGTTTACAAACTCACAAAGTTTGATTCAATTGATGATAGTGGTTTTGGAGCTAGGCCGATGTGAACATATTCACTTTTGCTAAGCTCGGTCGATTTGGCGTTTGAAGAAATTGGATAGATGTAGAATTATTCTTATGGCTAATAACTCTGCAACAAGCTATGGGAGCATTTTGTGGTTTCTTTGCTTACGTTCCTCTATGTATTGTCAACCAACCCACAAAGTTTAAATTCATTGGTGCTAGTAGTTTTTGAGGAAGGGCGATGTGAACATATTCCCCTTCGCTTAGCGCGGTTAGTTTGGCTGCTGCCGAAATTGGAAAGATGTAGAATTATCTTTATCGCTAATAACTCAGCAACCAGATATGGTAGCATTATGTGTTTTTTTTTATTACGTACATCTATATATTATCAACAATCCCACAATGTTTGACATAAATGTTGGCAGCGGTTTCGGAGGTAGAGTGATTTGAAGATATTTCCATCCCCTAAGCTTTGGCAATGGGACAGATTAAGGAGCTGGCTAGATGTAGAATTATTTTTATTGCTAATTACTCGGCAACCAGTTATGGTAGTATTATTTAGTTTGTTTTATTACGTACATCTACGTATTGTCAACAATCCCACAAAGTTTGATTGAATTGATGATAGTGGTTTTGGAGCTAGGGCAATGTGAAGATATTCACTTTTGCTAAGCTCGGTCGATTTGGCGTTTGAGGAAATTGGATAGATGTAGAATTATTCTTAGTGCTAATAACTCTGCAACAAGTTATGGGAGCATTATGTAGTTTCTTTGCTTACGTTCCTCTATATATTGTGAACAAACCCACAAAGTTTAATTTCATTGATGCTAGTAGTTTTTAGGAAGGGCGATGTGAACATATTCACCTTCGCTTAGCGCGGTCATTTTGGCTGCTGCCGAAATTGGAAAGATGTAGAATTATTTTTATCGCTAATAACTCGGCAACCACCTATAGTAGCATTATGTGATTTTCTTGTTACGTACATCTATATATTGTCAACAATCCCACAATGTTTGATTGAATTGATGCTAGTAGTTTTTGAGATTGGGCGATGTGAACATGTTCCACTTTGCTTAGTTCGGTGGATTCGGCTGTTGAAGAAACTTGAAAGATTTAGAATTATGCATTATCGCTAATAACTCGGCAACCAATTATGGTAGCATTATGTGGTTTTTCTTATTACGTACATCTATATATTGTCAACAATCCCACAAAGTTTGATCAAATTGATGATAGTGGTTTCGGAGGTAGGGCGATGTGAACATATTTGACTTTGCTTAGCTCGGTGGATTTGGCTGTTGAAGAAACTTGAAAGATTTAGAATTATACATTATCGCTTATTTCTCTGGAACCAGTAAAGGCAGCATTTTGTGGTTTCTTTTATTTTTTACATCTATATATTATCAACAATCCCACAATGTTTGACATAAATGTTTCAATCGGTTTCGGAGGTAGAGTGATTTGAAGATATTTCCATCCCCTAAGCTTCGGCAATGTGACAGATCAAGGAGCTGGATAGATGTAAAATTATTTTTATTGCTAATTACTCGGCAACCAGTTATGGTAGCATTATTTAGTTTTTTTTATTACGTACATCTATGTATTGTCAACAATCCCACAAAGTTTGATTGAATTGATGATAGTGGTTTTGGAGCTAGGGCAATGTGAAAATATTCACTTTTGCTAAGCTCGGTCGATTTGGCGTTTGAGGAAATTGGATAGATGTAGAATTATTCTTAGTGCTAATAACGCTGCAACAAGTTATGGGAGCATTATGTAGTTTCTTTGCTTACGTTCCTCTATATATTGTGAACAAACCCACAAAGTTTAATTTCATTGATGCTAGTAGTTTTTGAGGAAGGGCGATGTTAACATATTCACCTTCGCTTAGCGCGGTCATTTTGGCTGCTGCCGAAATTAGAAAGATGTAGAATTATTTTTATCGCTAATAACTCGGCAACCACCTATAGTAGCATTATGTGTTTTTTTTTATTACGTACATCTATATATTGTTTACAAACCCACAAAGTTTGATTCAATTGATGATAGTGGTTTTGGAGCTAGGCCGATGTGAACATATTCACTTTTGCTAAGCTCGGTCGATTTGGCGTTTGAGGAAATTGGATAGATGTAGAATTATTCTTATCGCTAATAACTCTCCAAAAGCTATGGGAGCATTATGTGGTTTCTTTGCTTACGTTCCTCTATGTATTGTCAACAAACCCACAAAGTTTTAATTCATTGATGCTAGTAGTTTTTGAGGAAGGGTGATGTGAACATATTCTCCTTTACTCAGCGTGGTCATTTCGGCTATTGCCGAAATTGGAAAGATGTAGAATTACCTTTAACGCTAATAACTTAGCAACCAGTTATGATAGCATTATGTGGTTTTTTTTTATTACGTACATCTATATATTCTTACCAATCCCACAAAGTTTGATTAAATTGATGATAGTGGTTTCGGAGGTAGACTGATTAGAAGATATATCCCTTTGCTTAGCTCGGTGGATTCGGCTGTTAAAGAAACTTGAAAGATTTAGAATTATACATTATCGCTAAATTCTCTGGAACCAGTAAATGCAGCATTTTGTGGTTTCTTTTATTTTTTACATCTATATATTATCAACAATCCCAAAAAGTAGGACATTAATGTTTCCAGCGGTTTCGGAGGTAGAGTGATTTGAAGATATTTCCATCCCCTAAGCTTCGGCAATGTGACAGATCAAGGAGCCGGATAGATGCAAAATTATGTTTATTGCTAATTACTGGTTACCCAGTAATGGTAACATTATTTAGTTTTTTTTATTACGTACATCTATATATTGTTTACAAACTCACAAAGTTTGATTCAATTGATGATAGTGGTTTTGGAGCTAGGCCGATGTGAACATATTCACTTTTGCTAAGCTCGGTCGATTTGGCGTTTGAAGAAATTGGATAGATGTAGAATTATTCTTATGGCTAATAACTCTGCAACAAGCTATGGGAGCATTTTGTGGTTTCTTTGCTTACGTTCCTCTATGTATTGTCAACCAACCCACAAAGTTTAAATTCATTGGTGCCAGTAGTTTTTGAGGAAGGGCGATGTGAACATATTCCCCTTCGCTTAGCGCGGTTAGTTTGGCTGCTGCCGAAATTGGAAAGATGTAGAATTATCTTTATCGCTAATAACTCAGCAACCAGATATGGTAGCATTATGTGTTTTTTTTTATTACGTACATCTATATATTATCAACAATCCCACAATGTTTGACATAAATGTTGGCAGCGGTTTCGGAGGTAGAGTGATTTGAAGATATTTCCATCCCCTAAGCTTTGGCAATGGGACAGATTAAGGAGCTGGCTAGATGTAGAATTATTTTTATTGCTAATTACTCGGCAACCAGTTATGGTAGTATTATTTAGTTTGTTTTATTACGTACATCTACGTATTGTCAACAATCCCACAAAGTTTGATTGAATTGATGATAGTGGTTTTGGAGCTAGGGCAATGTGAAGATATTCACTTTTGCTAAGCTCGGTCGATTTGGCGTTTGAGGAAATTGGATAGATGTAGAATTATTCTTAGTGCTAATAACTCTGCAACAAGTTATGGGAGCATTATGTAGTTTCTTTGCTTACGTTCCTCTATATATTGTGAACAAACCCACAAAGTTTAATTTCATTGATGCTAGTAGTTTTTAGGAAGGGCGATGTGAACATATTCACCTTCGCTTAGCGCGGTCATTTTGGCTGCTGCCGAAATTGGAAAGATGTAGAATTATTTTTATCGCTAATAACTCGGCAACCAGCTATAGTAGCATTATGTGGTTTTTCCTATTACGTACATCTATATATTGTCAACAATCCCACAAAGTTTGATTGAATTGATGCTAGTAGTTTTTGAGATTGGGCGATGTGTACATATTCCACTTTGCTTAGTTCGGTGGATTCGGCTGTTGAAGAAACTTGAAAGATTTAGAATTATGCATTATCGCTAATAACTCGGCAACCAATTATGGTAGCATTATGTGGTTTTTCTTATTACGTACATCTATATATTGTCAACAATCCCACAAAGTTTGATTGAATTGATGCTAGTAGTTTTTGAGATTTGGCGATGTGTACATATTCCACTTTGCTTAGTTCGGTGGATTCGGCTGTTGAAGAAACTTGAAAGATTTAGAATTATGCATTATCGCTAATAACTCGGCAACCAATTATGGTAGCATTATGTGGTTTTTCTTATTACGTACATCTATATATTGTCAACAATCCCACAAAGTTTGATCAAATTGATGATAGTGGTTTCGGAGGTAGGGCGATGTGAACATATTTGACTTTGCTTAGCTCGGTGGATTTGGCTGTTGAAGAAACTTGAAAGATTTAGAATTATACATTATCGCTTATTTCTCTGGAACCAGTAAAGGCAGCATTTTGTGGTTTCTTTTATTTTTTACATCTATATATTATCAACAATCCCACAATGTTTGACATAAATGTTTCAATCGGTTTCGGAGGTAGAGTGATTTGAAGATATTTCCATCCCCTAAGCTTCGGCAATGTGACAGATCAAGGAGCTGGATAGATGTAAAATTATGTTTATTGCTAATTACTGGGCAACCAGTTATGGTAGCATTATTTAGTTTTTTTTATTACGTACATCTATGTATTGTCAACAATCCCACAAAGTTTGATTGAATTGATGATAGTGGTTTTGGAGCTAGGGCAATGTGAAAATATTCACTTTTGCTAAGCTCGGTCGATTTGGCGTTTGAGGAAATTGGATAGATGTAGAATTATTCTTAGTGCTAATAACGCTGCAACAAGTTATGGGAGCATTATGTAGTTTCTTTGCTTACGTTCCTCTATATATTGTGAACAAACCCACAAAGTTTAATTTCATTGATGCTAGTAGTTTTTGAGGAAGGGCGATGTTAACATATTCACCTTCGCTTAGCGCGGTCATTTTGGCTGCTGCCGAAATTAGAAAGATGTAGAATTATTTTTATCGCTAATAACTCGGCAACCACCTATAGTAGCATTATGTGATTTTCTTGTTACGTACATCTATATATTGTCAACAATCCCACAATGTTTGATTGAATTGATGCTAGTAGTTTTTGAGATTGGGCGATGTGAACATGTTCCACTTTGCTTAGTTCGGTGGATTCGGCTGTTGAAGAAATTTGAAAGATTTAGAATTATGCATTATCGCTTATAGCTCGGCTACCAATTATGGTACCATTATGTGTTTTTTTTTATTACGTACATCTATATATTGTTTACAAACCCACAAAGTTTGATTCAATTGATGATAGTGGTTTTGGAGCTAGGCCGATGTGAACATATTCACTTTTGCTAAGCTCGGTCGATTTGGCGTTTGAGGAAATTGGATAGATGTAGAATTATTCTTATCGCTAATAACTCTCCAAAAGCTATGGGAGCATTATGTGGTTTCTTTGCTTACGTTCCTCTATGTATTGTCAACAAACCCACAAAGTTTTAATTCATTGATGCTAGTAGTTTTTGAGGAAGGGTGATGTGAACATATTCTCCTTTACTCAGCGTGGTCATTTCGGCTATTGCCGAAATTGGAAAGATGTAGAATTACCTTTAACGCTAATAACTTAGCAACCAGTTATGATAGCATTATGTGGTTTTTTTTTATTACGTACATCTATATATTCTTACCAATCCCACAAAGTTTGATTAAATTGATGATAGTGGTTTCGGAGGTAGACTGATTTGAAGATATATCCCTTTGCTTAGCTCGGTGGATTCGGCTGTTAAAGAAACTTGAAAGATTTAGAATTATACATTATCGCTAAATTCTCTGGAACCAGTAAATGCAGCATTTTGTGGTTTCTTTTATTTTTTACATCTATATATTATCAACAATCCCAAAAAGTAGGACATTAATGTTTCCAGCGGTTTCGGAGGTAGAGTGATTTGAAGATATTTCCATCCCCTAAGCTTCGGCAATGTGACAGATCAAGGAGCCGGATAGATGCAAAATTATGTTTATTGCTAATTACTGGGTAACCAGTAATGGTAACATTATTTAGTTTTTTTTATTACGTACATCTATATATTGTTTACAAACTCACAAAGTTTGATTCAATTGATGATAGTGGTTTTGGAGCTAGGCCGATGTGAACATATTCACTTTTGCTAAGCTCGGTCGATTTGGCGTTTGAAGAAATTGGATAGATGTAGAATTATTCTTATGGCTAATAACTCTGCAACAAGCTATGGGAGCATTTTGTGGTTTCTTTGCTTACGTTCCTCTATGTATTGTCAACCAACCCACAAAGTTTAAATTCATTGGTGCTAGTAGTTTTTGAGGAAGGGCGATGTGAACATATTCCCCTTCGCTTAGCGCGGTTAGTTTGGCTGCTGCCGAAATTGGAAAGATGTAGAATTATCTTTATCGCTAATAACTCAGCAACCAGATATGGTAGCATTATGTGTTTTTTTTTATTACGTACATCTATATATTATCAACAATCCCACAATGTTTGACATAAATGTTGGCAGCGGTTTCGGAGGTAGAGTGATTTGAAGATATTTCCATCCCCTAAGCTTTGGCAATGGGACAGATTAAGGAGCTGGCTAGATGTAGAATTATTTTTATTGCTAATTACTCGGCAACCAGTTATGGTAGTATTATTTAGTTTGTTTTATTACGTACATCTATGTATTGTCAACAATCCCACAAAGTTTGATTGAATTGATGATAGTGGTTTTGGAGCTAGGGCAATGTGAAGATATTC
The DNA here is from genome assembly GCA_930367205.1 of Acanthosoma haemorrhoidale. Classification (NCBI taxonomy): domain Eukaryota; kingdom Metazoa; phylum Arthropoda; class Insecta; order Hemiptera; family Acanthosomatidae; genus Acanthosoma; species Acanthosoma haemorrhoidale. The sequence goes on from OV884009.1 coordinate 161,521, forward strand.
ACTTTTGCTAAGCTCGGTCGATTTGGCGTTTGAGGAAATTGGATAGATGTAGAATTATTCTTAGTGCTAATAACTCTGCAACAAGTTATGGGAGCATTATGTAGTTTCTTTGCTTACGTTCCTCTATATATTGTGAACAAACCCACAAAGTTTAATTTCATTGATGCTAGTAGTTTTTAGGAAGGGCGATGTGAACATATTCACCTTCGCTTAGCGCGGTCATTTTGGCTGCTGCCGAAATTGGAAAGATGTAGAATTATTTTTATCGCTAATAACTCGGCAACCAGCTATAGTAGCATTATGTGGTTTTTCCTATTACGTACATCTATATATTGTCAACAATCCCACAAAGTTTGATTGAATTGATGCTAGTAGTTTTTGAGATTGGGCGATGTGTACATATTCCACTTTGCTTAGTTCGGTGGATTCGGCTGTTGAAGAAACTTGAAAGATTTAGAATTATGCATTATCGCTAATAACTCGGCAACCAATTATGGTAGCATTATGTGGTTTTTTTTATTACGTACATCTATATATTGTCAACAATCCCACAAAGTTTGATTGAATTGATGCTAGTAGTTTTTGAGATTGGGCGATGTGTACATATTCCACTTTGCTTAGTTCGGTGGATTCGGCTGTTGAAGAAACTTGAAAGATTTAGAATTATGCATTATCGCTAATAACTCGGCAACCAATTATGGTAGCATTATGTGGTTTTTCTTATTACGTACATCTATATATTGTCAACAATCCCACAAAGTTTGATCAAATTGATGATAGTGGTTTCGGAGGTAGGGCGATGTGAACATATTTGACTTTGCTTAGCTCGGTGGATTTGGCTGTTGAAGAAACTTGAAAGATTTAGAATTATACATTATCGCTTATTTCTCTGGAACCAGTAAAGGCAGCATTTTGTGGTTTCTTTTATTTTTTACATCTATATATTATCAACAATCCCACAATGTTTGACATAAATGTTTCAATCGGTTTCTGAGGTAGAGTGATTTGAAGATATTTCCATCCCCTAAGCTTCGGCAATGTGACCGATCAAGGAGCTGGATAGATGTAAAATTATGTTTATTGCTAATTACTGGGCAACCAGTTGTGGTAGCATTATTTAGTTTTTTTTATTACGTACATCTATGTATTGTCAACAATCCCACAAAGTTTGATTGAATTGATGATAGTGGTTTTGGAGCTAGGGCAATGTGAAAATATTCACTTTTGCTAAGCTCGGTCGATTTGGCGTTTGAGGAAATTGGATAGATGTAGAATTATTCTTAGTGCTAATAACGCTGCAACAAGTTATGGGAGCATTATGTAGTTTCTTTGCTTACGTTCCTCTATATATTGTGAACAAACCCACAAAGTTTAATTTCATTGATGCTAGTAGTTTTTGAGGAAGGGCGATGTTAACATATTCCCCTTTGCTTAGCGCGGTCATTTCGGCTGCTGCCGTAATCGGAAAGATGTAGAATTTTTTTTATCGCTAATAACTCAGCAACCAGTTATGGTAGCATTATGTGTTTTTTTTTATTAGGTACATCTATATATTCTCAACAATCCCACAAAGTTTGATTAAATTAATGCTGGTAGTTTTTTAGGAAGGGCGATGTGAACATATTCACCTTCGCTTAGCGCGGTCATTTTGGCTGCTGCCGAAATCGGAAAGATGTAGAATTATTTTAATCGCTAATAACTCGGCAACCAATTATGGTACCATTATGTGGTTTTTCTTATTACGTACATCTATATATTGTCAACAATCCCACAAAGTTTGATTGAATTGATGCTAGTAGTTTTTGAGATTGGGCGATGTGTACATATTCCACTTTGCTTAGTTCGGTGGATTCGGCTGTTGAAGAAACTTGAAAGATTTAGAATTATGCATTATCGCTAATAACTCGGCAACCAATTATGGTAGCATTATGTGGTTTTTCTTATTACGTACATCTATATATTGTCAACAATCCCACAAAGTTTGATCAAATTGATGATAGTGGTTTCAGAGGTAGGGCGATGTGAACATATTTGACTTTGCTTAGCTCGGTGGAGTTGGCTGTTGAAGAAGCTTGAAAGATTTAGAATTATACATTATCGCTTATTTCTCTGGAACCAGTAAAGGCAGCATTTTGTGGTTTCTTTTATTTTTTACATCTATATATTATCAACAATCCCACAATGTTTGACATAAATGTTTCAATCGGTTTCTGAGGTAGAGTGATTTGAAGATATTTCCATCCCCTAAGCTTCGGCAATGTGACCGATCAAGGAGCTGGATAGATGTAAAATTATGTTTATTGCTAATTACTGGGCAACCAGTTGTGGTAGCATTATTTAGTTTTTTTTATTACGTACATCTATGTATTGTCAACAATCCCACAAAGTTTGATTGAATTAATGATAGTGGTTTTGGAGCTAGGGCAATGTGAAAATATTCACTTTTGCTAAGCTCGGTCGATTTGGCGTTTGAGGAAATTGGATAGATGTAGAATTATTCTTAGTGCTAATAACTCTGCAACAAGTTATGGGAGCATTATGTAGTTTCTTTGCTTACGTTCCTCTATATATTGTGAATAAACCCACAAAGTTTAATTTCATTGATGCTAGTAGTTTTTAGGAAGGGCGATGTGAACATATTCACCTTCGCTTAGCGCGGTCATTTCGGCTGCTGCCGTAATCGGAAAGATGTAGAATTTTTTTTATCGCTAATAACTCAGCAACCAGTTATGGTAGCATTATGTGTTTTTTTTTATTAGGTACATCTATATATTCTCAACAATCCCACAAAGTTTGATTAAATTAATGCTGGTAGTTTTTTAGGAAGGGCGATGTGAACATATTCACCTTCGCTTAGCGCGGTCATTTTGGCTGCTGCCGAAATCGGAAAGATGTAGAATTATTTTAATCGCTAATAACTCGGCAACCAATTATGGTACCATTATGTGGTTTTTCTTATTACGTACATCTATATATTGTCAACAATCCCACAAAGTTTGATTGAATTGATGCTAGTAGTTTTTGAGATTGGGCGATGTGTACATATTCCACTTTGCTTAGTTCGGTGGATTCGGCTGTTGAAGAAACTTGAAAGATTTAGAATTATGCATTATCGCTAATAACTCGGCAACCAATTATGGTAGCATTATGTGGTTTTTCTTATTACGTACATCTATATATTGTCAACAATCCCACAAAGTTTGATCAAATTGATGATAGTGGTTTCAGAGGTAGGGCGATGTGAACATATTTGACTTTGCTTAGCTCGGTGGAGTTGGCTGTTGAAGAAGCTTGAAAGATTTAGAATTATACATTATCGCTTATTTCTCTGGAACCAGTAAAGGCAGCATTTTGTGGTTTCTTTTATTTTTTACATCTATATATTATCAACAATCCCACAATGTTTGACATAAATGTTTCAATCGGTTTCTGAGGTAGAGTGATTTGAAGATATTTCCATCCCCTAAGCTTCGGCAATGTGACCGATCAAGGAGCTGGATAGATGTAAAATTATGTTTATTGCTAATTACTGGGCAACCAGTTGTGGTAGCATTATTTAGTTTTTTTTATTACGTACATCTATGTATTGTCAACAATCCCACAAAGTTTGATTGAATTAATGATAGTGGTTTTGGAGCTAGGGCAATGTGAAAATATTCACTTTTGCTAAGCTCGGTCGATTTGGCGTTTGAGGAAATTGGATAGATGTAGAATTATTCTTAGTGCTAATAACGCTGCAACAAGTTATGGGAGCATTATGTAGTTTCTTTGCTTACGTTCCTCTATATATTGTGAACAAACCCACAAAGTTTAATTTCATTGATGCTAGTAGTTTTTGAGGAAGGGCGATGTTAACATATTCCCCTTTGCTTAGCGCGGTCATTTCGGCTGCTGCCGTAATCGGAAAGATGTAGAATTTTTTTTATCGCTAATAACTCAGCAACCAGTTATGGTAGCATTATGTGGTTTTTTTTATTAGGTACATCTATATATTCTCAACAATCCCACAAAGTTTGATTAAATTAATGCTGGTAGTTTTTTAGGAAGGGCGATGTGAACATATTCACCTTCGCTTAGCGCGGTCATTTTGGCTGCTGCCGAAATTGGAAAGATGTAGAATTATTTTTATCGCTAATAACTCGGCAACCAGCTATAGTAGCATTATGTGTTTTTTCCTATTACGTACATCTATATATTGTCAACAATCCCACAAAGTTTGATTGAATTGATGCTAGTAGTTTTTGAGATTGGGCGATGTGTACATATTCCACTTTGCTTAGTTCGGTGGATTCGGCTGTTGAAGAAACTTGAAAGATTTAGAATTATGCATTATCGCTAATAACTCGGCAACCAATTATGGTAGCATTATGTGGTTTTTTTTATTACGTACATCTATATATTGTCAACAATCCCACAAAGTTTGATTGAATTGATGCTAGTAGTTTTTGAGATTGGGCGATGTGTACATATTCCACTTTGCTTAGTTCGGTGGATTCGGCTGTTAAAGAAACTTGAAAGATTTAGAATTATACATTATCGCTAAATTCTCTGGAACCAGTAAATGCAGCATTTTGTGGTTTCTTTTATTTTTTACATCTATATATTATCAACAATCCCAAAAAGTAGGACATTAATGTTTCCAGCGGTTTCGGAGGTAGAGTGATTTGAAGATATTTCCATCCCCTAAGCTTCGGCAATGTGACAGATCAAGGAGCCGGATAGATGCAAAATTATGTTTATTGCTAATTACTGGGTAACCAGTAATGGTAACATTATTTAGTTTTTTTTATTACGTACATCTATATATTGTTTACAAACTCACAAAGTTTGATTCAATTGATGATAGTGGTTTTGGAGCTAGGCCGATGTGAACATATTCACTTTTGCTAAGCTCGGTCGATTTGGCGTTTGAAGAAATTGGATAGATGTAGAATTATTCTTATGGCTAATAACTCTGCAACAAGCTATGGGAGCATTTTGTGGTTTCTTTGCTTACGTTCCTCTATGTATTGTCAACCAACCCACAAAGTTTAAATTCATTGGTGCTAGTAGTTTTTGAGGAAGGGCGATGTGAACATATTCCCCTTCGCTTAGCGCGGTTAGTTTGGCTGCTGCCGAAATTGGAAAGATGTAGAATTATCTTTATCGCTAATAACTCAGCAACCAGATATGGTAGCATTATGTGTTTTTTTTTATTACGTACATCTATATATTATCAACAATCCCACAATGTTTGACATAAATGTTGGCAGCGGTTTCGGAGGTAGAGTGATTTGAAGATATTTCCGTCCCCTAAGCTTTGGCAATGGGACAGATTAAGGAGCTGGCTAGATGTAGAATTATTTTTATTGCTAATTACTCGGCAACCAGTTATGGTAGTATTATTTAGTTTGTTTTATTACGTACATCTATGTATTGTCAACAATCCCACAAAGTTTGATTGAATTGATGATAGTGGTTTTGGAGCTAGGGCAATGTGAAGATATTCACTTTTGCTAAGCTCGGTCGATTTGGCGTTTGAGGAAATTGGATAGATGTAGAATTATTCTTAGTGCTAATAACTCTGCAACAAGTTATGGGAGCATTATGTAGTTTCTTTGCTTACGTTCCTCTATATATTGTGAACAAACCCACAAAGTTTAATTTCATTGATGCTAGTAGTTTTTAGGAAGGGCGATGTGAACATATTCACCTTCGCTTAGCGCGGTCATTTTGGCTGCTGCCGAAATTGGAAAGATGTAGAATTATTTTTATCGCTAATAACCCGGCAACCAGCTATAGTAGCATTATGTGGTTTTTCCTATTACGTACATCTATATATTGTCAACAATCCCACAAAGTTTGATTGAATTGATGCTAGTAGTTTTTGAGATTGGGCGATGTGTACATATTCCACTTTGCTTAGTTCGGTGGATTCGGCTGTTGAAGAAACTTGAAAGATTTAGAATTATGCATTATCGCTAATAACTCGGCAACCAATTATGGTAGCATTATGTGGTTTTTTTTATTACGTACATCTATATATTGTCAACAATCCCACAAAGTTTGATTGAATTGATGCTAGTAGTTTTTGAGATTGGGCGATGTGTACATATTCCACTTTGCTTAGTTCGGTGGATTCGGCTGTTGAAGAAACTTGAAAGATTTAGAATTATGCATTATCGCTAATAACTCGGCAACCAATTATGGTAGCATTATGTGGTTTTTCTTATTACGTACATCTATATATTGTCAACAATCCCACAAAGTTTGATCAAATTGATGATAGTGGTTTCGGAGGTAGGGCGATGTGAACATATTTGACTTTGCTTAGCTCGGTGGATTTGGCTGTTGAAGAAACTTGAAAGATTTAGAATTATACATTATCGCTTATTTCTCTGGAACCAGTAAAGGCAGCATTTTGTGGTTTCTTTTATTTTTTACATCTATATATTATCAACAATCCCACAATGTTTGACATAAATGTTTCAATCGGTTTCGGAGGTAGAGTGATTTGAAGATATTTCCATCCCCTAAGCTTCGGCAATGTGACCGATCAAGGAGCTGGATAGATGTAAAATTATGTTTATTGCTAATTACTGGGCAACCAGTTGTGGTAGCATTATTTAGTTTTTTTTATTACGTACATCTATGTATTGTCAACAATCCCACAAAGTTTGATTGAATTGATGATAGTGGTTTTGGAGCTAGGGCAATGTGAAAATATTCACTTTTGCTAAGCTCGGTCGATTTGGCGTTTGAGGAAATTGGATAGATGTAGAATTATTCTTAGTGCTAATAACGCTGCAACAAGTTATGGGAGCATTATGTAGTTTCTTTGCTTACGTTCCTCTATATATTGTGAACAAACCCACAAAGTTTAATTTCATTGATGCTAGTAGTTTTTGAGGAAGGGCGATGTTAACATATTCCCCTTTGCTTAGCGCGGTCATTTCGGCTGCTGCCGTAATCGGAAAGATGTAGAATTTTTTTTATCGCTAATAACTCAGCAACCAGTTATGGTAGCATTATGTGTTTTTTTTTATTAGGTACATCTATATATTCTCAACAATCCCACAAAGTTTGATTAAATTAATGCTGGTAGTTTTTTAGGAAGGGCGATGTGAACATATTCACCTTCGCTTAGCGCGGTCATTTTGGCTGCTGCCGAAATCGGAAAGATGTAGAATTATTTTAATCGCTAATAACTCGGCAACCAATTATGGTACCATTATGTGGGTTTTCTTATTACGTACACCTATATATTGTCAACAATCCCACAAAGTTTGATTGAATTGATGCTAGTAGTTTTTGAGATTGGGCGATGTGTACATATTCCACTTTGCTTAGTTCGGTGGATTCGGCTGTTGAAGAAACTTGAAAGATTTAGAATTATGCATTATCGCTAATAACTCGGCAACCAATTATGGTAGCATTATGTGGTTTTTCTTATTACGTACATCTATATATTGTCAACAATCCCACAAAGTTTGATCAAATTGATGATAGTGGTTTCAGAGGTAGGGCGATGTGAACATATTTGACTTTGCTTAGCTCGGTGGAGTTGGCTGTTGAAGAAGCTTGAAAGATTTAGAATTATACATTATCGCTTATTTCTCTGGAACCAGTAAAGGCAGCATTTTGTGGTTTCTTTTATTTTTTACATCTATATATTATCAACAATCCCACAATGTTTGACATAAATGTTTCAATCGGTTTCTGAGGTAGAGTGATTTGAAGATATTTCCATCCCCTAAGCTTCGGCAATGTGACCGATCAAGGAGCTGGATAGATGTAAAATTATGTTTATTGCTAATTACTGGGCAACCAGTTGTGGTAGCATTATTTAGTTTTTTTTATTACGTACATCTATGTATTGTCAACAATCCCACAAAGTTTGATTGAATTAATGATAGTGGTTTTGGAGCTAGGGCAATGTGAAAATATTCACTTTTGCTAAGCTCGGTCGATTTGGCGTTTGAGGAAATTGGATAGATGTAGAATTATTCTTAGTGCTAATAACGCTGCAACAAGTTATGGGAGCATTATGTAGTTTCTTTGCTTACGTTCCTCTATATATTGTGAACAAACCCACAAAGTTTAATTTCATTGATGCTAGTAGTTTTTGAGGAAGGGCGATGTTAACATATTCCCCTTTGCTTAGCGCGGTCATTTCGGCTGCTGCCGTAATCGGAAAGATGTAGAATTTTTTTTATCGCTAATAACTCAGCAACCAGTTATGGTAGCATTATGTGTTTTTTTTTATTAGGTACATCTATATATTCTCAACAATCCCACAAAGTTTAATTTCATTGATGCTAGTAGTTTTTGAGGAAGGGCGATGTTAACATATTCCCCTTTGCTTAGCGCGGTCATTTCGGCTGCTGCCGTAATCGGAAAGATGTAGAATTTTTTTTATCGCTAATAACTCAGCAACCAGTTATGGTAGCATTATGTGTTTTTTTTTATTAGGTACATCTATATATTCTCAACAATCCCACAAAGTTTGATTAAATTAATGCTGGTAGTTTTTTAGGAAGGGCGATGTGAACATATTCACCTTCGCTTAGCGCGGTCATTTTGGCTGCTGCCGAAATTGGAAAGATGTAGAATTATTTTTATCGCTAATAACTCGGCAACCAGCTATAGTAGCATTATGTGTTTTTTCCTATTACGTACATCTATATATTGTCAACAATCCCACAAAGTTTGATTGAATTGATGCTAGTAGTTTTTGAGATTGGGCGATATGTACATATTCCACTTTGCTTAGTTCGGTGGATTCGGCTGTTGAAGAAACTTGAAAGATTTAGAATTATGCATTATCGCTAATAACTCGGCAACCAATTATGGTAGCATTATGTGGTTTTTTTTATTACGTACATCTATATATTGTCAACAATCCCACAAAGTTTGATTGAATTGATGCTAGTAGTTTTTGAGATTGGGCGATGTGTACATATTCCACTTTGCTTAGTTCGGTGGATTCGGCTGTTGAAGAAACTTATAAGATTTAGAATTATGCATTATCGCTAATAACTCGGCAACCAATTATGGTAGCATTATGTGGTTTTTCTTATTACGTACATCTATATATTGTCAACAATCCCACAAAGTTTGATCAAATTGATGATAGTGGTTTCGGAGGTAGGGCGATGTGAACATATTTGACTTTGCTTAGCTCGGTGGATTTGGCTGTTGAAGAAACTTGAAAGATTTAGAATTATACATTATCGCTTATTTCTCTGGAACCAGTAAAGGCAGCATTTTGTGGTTTCTTTTATTTTTTACATCTATATATTATCAACAATCCCACAATGTTTGACATAAATGTTTCAATCGGTTTCGGAGGTAGAGTGATTTGAAGATATTTCCATCCCCTAAGCTTCGGCAATGTGACCGATCAAGGAGCTGGATAGATGTAAAATTATGTTTATTGCTAATTACTGGGCAACCAGTTGTGGTAGCATTATTTAGTTTTTTTTATTACGTACATCTATGTATTGTCAACAATCCCACAAAGTTTGATTGAATTAATGATAGTGGTTTTGGAGCTAGGGCAATGTAAAAATATTCACTTTTGCTAAGCTCGGTCGATTTGGCGTTTGAGGAAATTGGATAGATGTAGAATTATTCTTAGTGCTAATAACGCTGCAACAAGTTATGGGAGCATTATGTAGTTTCTTTGCTTACGTTCCTCTATATATTGTGAACAAACCCACAAAGTTTAATTTCATTGATGCTAGTAGTTTTTGAGGAAGGGCGATGTTAACATATTCCCCTTTGCTTAGCGCGGTCATTTCGGCTGCTGCCGTAATCGGAAAGATGTAGAATTTTTTTTATCGCTAATAACTCAGCAACCAGTTATGGTAGCATTATGTGTTTTTTTTTATTAGGTACATCTATATATTCTCAACAATCCCACAAAGTTTGATTAAATTAATGCTGGTAGTTTTTTAGGAAGGGCGATGTGAACATATTCACCTTCGCTTAGCGCGGTCATTTTGGCTGCTGCCGAAATCGGAAAGATGTAGAATTATTTTTATCGCTAATAACTCGGCAACCAATTATGGTACCATTATGTGGTTTTTTTTATTACGTACATCTATATATTGTCAACAATCCCACAAAGTTTGATTGAATTGATGCTAGTAGTTTTTGAGATTGGGCGATGTGTACATATTCCACTTTGCTTAGTTCGGTGGATTCGGCTGTTGAAGAAACTTATAAGATTTAGAATTATGCATTATCGCTAATAACTCGGCAACCAATTATGGTAGCATTATGTGGTTTTTCTTATTACGTACATCTATATATTGTCAACAATCCCACAAAGTTTGATCAAATTGATGATAGTGGTTTCGGAGGTAGGGCGATGTGAACATATTTGACTTTGCTTAGCTCGGTGGATTTGGCTGTTGAAGAAACTTGAAAGATTTAGAATTATACATTATCGCTTATTTCTCTGGAACCAGTAAAGGCAGCATTTTGTGGTTTCTTTTATTTTTTACATCTATATATTATCAACAATCCCACAATGTTTGACATAAATGTTTCAATCGGTTTCGGAGGTAGAGTGATTTGAAGATATTTCCATCCCCTAAGCTTCGGCAATGTGACCGATCAAGGAGCTGGATAGATGTAAAATTATGTTTATTGCTAATTACTGGGCAACCAGTTGTGGTAGCATTATTTAGTTTTTTTTATTACGTACATCTATGTATTGTCAACAATCCCACAAAGTTTGATTGAATTAATGATAGTGGTTTTGGAGCTAGGGCAATGTGAAAATATTCACTTTTGCTAAGCTCGGTCGATTTGGCGTTTGAGGAAATTGGATAGATGTAGAATTATTCTTAGTGCTAATAACTCTGCAACAAGTTATGGGAGCATTATGTAGTTTCTTTGCTTACGTTCCTCTATATATTGTGAACAAACCCACAAAGTTTAATTTTATTGATGCTAGTAGTTTTTAGGAAGGGCGATGTGAACATATTCCCCTTTGCTTAGCGCGGTCATTTCGGCTGCTGCCGTAATCGGAAAGATGTAGAATTTTTTTTATCGCTAATAACTCAGCAACCAGTTATGGTAGCATTATGTGTTTTTTTTTATTAGGTACATCTATATATTCTCAACAATCCCACAAAGTTTGATTAAATTAATGCTGGTAGTTTTTTAGGAAGGGCGATGTGAACATATTCACCTTCGCTTAGCGCGGTCATTTTGGCTGCTGCCGAAATCGGAAAGATGTAGAATTATTTTTATCGCTAATAACTCGGCAACCAATTATGGTACCATTATGTGGTTTTTCTTATTACGTACATCTATATATTGTCAACAATCCCACAAAGTTTGATTGAATTGATGCTAGTAGTTTTTGAGATTGGGCGATGTGTACATATTCTACTTTGCTTAGTTCGGTGAATTCGGCTGTTGAAGAAACTTGAAAGATTTAGAATTATGCATTATCGCTAATAACTCGGCAACCAATTATGGTAGCATTATGTGGTTTTTCTTATTACGTACATCTATATATTGTCAACAATCCCACAAAGTTTGATCAAATTGATGATAGTGGTTTCAGAGGTAGGGCGATGTGAACATATTTGACTTTGCTTAGCTCGGTGGATTTGGCTGTTGAAGAAGCTTGAAAGATTTAGAATTATACATTATCGCTTATTTCTCTGGAACCAGTAAAGGCAGCATTTTGTGGTTTCTTTTATTTTTTACATCTATATATTATCAACAATCCCACAATGTTTGACATAAATGTTGGCAGCGGTTTCGGAGGTAGAGTGATTTGAAGATATTTCCATCCCCTAAGCTTTGGCAATGGGACAGATTAAGGAGCTGGCTAGATGTAGAATTATTTTTATTGCTAATTACTCGGCAACCAGTTATGGTAGTATTATTTAGTTTGTTTTATTACGTACATCTATGTATTGTCAACAATCCCACAAAGTTTGATTGAATTGATGATAGTGGTTTTGGAGCTAGGGCAATGTGAAGATATTCACTTTTGCTAAGCTCGGTCGATTTGGCGTTTGAGGAAATTGGATAGATGTAGAATTATTCTTAGTGCTAATAACTCTGCAACAAGTTATGGGAGCATAATGTAGTTTCTTTGCTTACGTTCCTCTATATATTGTGAACAAACCCACAAAGTTTAATTTCATTGATGCTAGTAGTTTTTAGGAAGGGCGATGTGAACATATTCACCTTCGCTTAGCGCGGTCATTTTGGCTGCTGCCGAAATTGGAAAGATGTAGAATTATTTTTATCGCTAATAACTCGGCAACCAGCTATAGTAGCATTATGTGGTTTTTCCTATTACGTACATCTATATATTGTCAACAATCCCACAAAGTTTGATTGAATTGATGCTAGTAGTTTTTGAGATTGGGCGATGTGTACATATTCCACTTTGCTTAGTTCGGTGGATTCGGCTGTTGAAGAAACTTGAAAGATTTAGAATTATGCATTATCGCTAATAACTCGGCAACCAATTATGGTAGCATTATGTGGTTTTTTTTATTACGTACATCTATATATTGTCAACAATCCCACAAAGTTTGATTGAATTGATGCTAGTAGTTTTTGAGATTGGGCGATGTGTACATATTCCACTTTGCTTAGTTCGGTGGATTCGGCTGTTGAAGAAACTTGAAAGATTTAGAATTATGCTTTATCGCTAATAACTCGGCAACCAATTATGGTAGCATTATGTGGTTTTTCTTATTACGTACATCTATATATTGTCAACAATCCCACAAAGTTTGATCAAATTGATGATAGTGGTTTCGGAGGTAGGGCGATGTGAACATATTTGACTTTGCTTAGCTCGGTGGATTTGGCTGTTGAAGAAACTTGAAAGATTTAGAATTATACATTATCGCTTATTTCTCTGGAACCAGTAAAGGCAGCATTTTGTGGTTTCTTTTATTTTTTACATCTATATATTATCAACAATCCCACAATGTTTGACATAAATGTTTCAATCGGTTTCGGAGGTAGAGTGATTTGAAGATATTTCCATCCCCTAAGCTTCGGCAATGTGACCGATCAAGGAGCTGGATAGATGTAAAATTATGTTTATTGCTAATTACTGGGCAACCAGTTGTGGTAGCATTATTTAGTTTTTTTTATTACGTACATCTATGTATTGTCAACAATCCCACAAAGTTTGATTGAATTGATGATAGTGGTTTTGGAGCTAGGGCAATGTGAAAATATTCACTTTTGCTAAGCTCGGTCGATTTGGCGTTTGAGGAAATTGGATAGATGTAGAATTATTCTTAGTGCTAATAACGCTGCAACAAGTTATGGGAGCATTATGTAGTTTCTTTGCTTACGTTCCTCTATATATTGTGAACAAACCCACAAAGTTTAATTTCATTGATGCTAGTAGTTTTTGAGGAAGGGCGATGTTAACATATTCCCCTTTGCTTAGCGCGGTCATTTCGGCTGCTGCCGTAATCGGAAAGATGTAGAATTTTTTTTATCGCTAATAATTCAGCAACCAGTTATGGTAGCATTATGTGTTTTTTTTTATTAGGTACATCTATATATTCTCAACAATCCCACAAAGTTTGATTAAATTAATGCTGGTAGTTTTTTAGGAAGGGCGATGTGAACATATTCACCTTCGCTTAGCGCGGTCATTTTGGCTGCTGCCGAAATCGGAAAGATGTAGAATTATTTTAATCGCTAATAACTCGGCAACCAATTATGGTACCATTATGTGGTTTTTCTTATTACGTACATCTATATATTGTCAACAATCCCACAAAGTTTGATTGAATTGATGCTAGTAGTTTTTGAGATTGGGCGATGTGTACATATTCCACTTTGCTTAGTTCGGTGGATTCGGCTGTTGAAGAAACTTGAAAGATTTAGAATTATGCATTATCGCTAATAACTCGGCAACCAATTATGGTAGCATTATGTGGTTTTTCTTATTACGTACATCTATATATTGTCAACAATCCCACAAAGTTTGATCAAATTGATGATAGTGGTTTCAGAGGTAGGGCGATGTGAACATATTTGACTTTGCTTAGCTCGGTGGATTTGGCTGTTGAAGAAGCTTGAAAGATTTAGAATTATACATTATCGCTTATTTCTCTGGAACCAGTAAAGGCAGCATTTTGTGGTTTCTTTTATTTTTTACATCTATATATTATCAACAATCCCACAATGTTTGACATAAATGTTTCAATCGGTTTCTGAGGTAGAGTGATTTGAAGATATTTCCATCCCCTAAGCTTCGGCAATGTGACAGATCAAGGAGCTGGATAGATGTAAAATTATGTTTATTGCTAATTACTGGGCAACCAGTTATGGTAGCATTATTTAGTTTTTTTTATTACGTACATCTATGTATTGTCAACACTCACACAAAGTTTGATTGAATTGATGATAGTGGTTTTGGAGCTAGGGCAATGTGAAAATATTCACTTTTGCTAAGCTCGGTCGATTTGGCGTTTGAGGAAATTGGATAGATGTAGAATTATTCTTAGTGCTAATAACGCTGCAACAAGTTATGGGAGCATTATGTAGTTTCTTTGCTTACGTTCCTCTATATATTGTGAACAAACCCACAAAGTTTAATTTCATTGATGCTAGTAGTTTTTGAGGAAGGGCGATGTTAACATATTCACCTTCGCTTAGCGCGGTCATTTTGGCTGCTGCCGAAATTAGAAAGATGTAGAATTATTTTTATCGCTAATAACTCGGCAACCACCTATAGTAGCATTATGTGGTTTTCTTATTACGTACATCTATATATTGTCAACAATCCCACAATGTTTGATTGAATTGATGCTAGTAGTTTTTGAGATTGGGCGATGTGAACATATTCCACTTTGCTTAGTTCGGTGGATTCGGCTGTTGAAGAAATTTGAAAGATTTAGAATTATGCATTATCGCTTATAGCTCGGCTACCAATTATGGTACCATTATGTGTTTTTTTTATTACGTACATCTATATATTGTTTACAAACCCACAAAGTTTGATTCAATTGATGATAGTGGTTTTGGAGCTAGGCCGATGTGAACATATTCACTTTTGCTAAGCTCGGTCGATTTGGCGTTTGAGGAAATTGGATAGATGTAGAATTATTCTTATCGCTAATAACTCTATAAAAGCTATGGGAGCATTATGTGGTTTCTTTGCTTACGTTCCTCTATGTATTGTCAACAAACCCACAAAGTTTTAATTCATTGATGCTAGTAGTTTTTGAGGAAGGGTGATGTGAACATATTCTCCTTTACTCAGCGTGGTCATTTCGGCTATTGCCGAAATTGGAAAGATGTAGAATTATCTTTATCGCTAATAACTCAGCAACCAGATATGGTAGCATTATGTGTTTTTTTTTATTACGTACATCTATATATTATCAACAATCCCACAATGTTTGACATAAATGTTGGCAGCGGTTTCGGAGGTAGAGTGATTTGAAGATATTTCCATCCCCTAAGCTTTGGCAATGGGACAGATTAAGGAGCTGGCTAGATGTAGAATTATTTTTATTGCTAATTACTCGGCAACCAGTTATGGTAGTATTATTTAGTTTGTTTTATTACGTACATCTATGTATTGTCAACAATCCCACAAAGTTTGATTGAATTGATGATAGTGGTTTTGGAGCTAGGGCAATGTGAAGATATTCACTTTTGCTAAGCTCGGTCGATTTGGCGTTTGAGGAAATTGGATAGATGTAGAATTATTCTTAGTGCTAATAACTCTGCAACAAGTTATGGGAGCATTATGTAGTTTCTTTGCTTACGTTCCTCTATATATTGTGAACAAACCCACAAAGTTTAATTTCATTGATGCTAGTAGTTTTTGAGGAAGGGCGATGTTAACATATTCCCCTTTGCTTAGCGCGGTCATTTCGGCTGCTGCCGTAATCGGAAAGATGTAGAATTTTTTTTATCGCTAATAACTCAGCAACCAGTTATGGTAGCATTATGTGTTTTTTTTTATTAGGTACATCTATATATTCTCAACAATCCCACAAAGTTTGATTAAATTAATGCTGGTAGTTTTTTAGGAAGGGCGATGTGAACATATTCACCTTCGCTTAGCGCGGTCATTTTGGCTGCTGCCGAAATCGGAAAGATGTAGAATTATTTTTATCGCTAATAACTCGGCAACCAATTATGGTACCATTATGTGGTTTTTCTTATTACGTACATCTATATATTGTCAACAATCCCACAAAGTTTGATTGAATTGATGCTAGTAGTTTTTGAGATTGGGCGATGTGAACATATTTGACTTTGCTTAGCTCGGTGGATTTGGCTGTTGAAGAAGCTTGAAAGATTTAGAATTATACATTATCGCTTATTTCTCTGGAACCAGTAAAGGCAGCATTTTGTGGTTTCTTTTATTTTTTACATCTATATATTATCAACAATCCCACAATGTTTGACATAAATGTTTCAATCGGTTTCTGAGGTAGAGTGATTTGAAGATATTTCCATCCCCTAAGCTTCGGCAATGTGACAGATCAAGGAGCTGGATAGATGTAAAATTATGTTTATTGCTAATTACTGGGCAACCAGTTATGGTAGCATTATTTAGTTTTTTTTATTACGTACATCTATGTATTGTCAACACTCACACAAAGTTTGATTGAATTGATGATAGTGGTTTTGGAGCTAGGGCAATGTGAAAATATTCACTTTTGCTAAGCTCGGTCGATTTGGCGTTTGAGGAAATTGGATAGATGTAGAATTATTCTTAGTGCTAATAACGCTGCAACAAGTTATGGGAGCATTATGTAGTTTCTTTGCTTACGTTCCTCTATATATTGTGAACAAACCCACAAAGTTTAATTTCATTGATGCTAGTAGTTTTTGAGGAAGGGCGATGTTAACATATTCACCTTCGCTTAGCGCGGTCATTTTGGCTGCTGCCGAAATTAGAAAGATGTAGAATTATTTTTATCGCTAATAACTCGGCAACCACCTATAGTAGCATTATGTGGTTTTCTTATTACGTACATCTATATATTGTCAACAATCCCACAAAGTTTGATTGAATTGATGCTAGTAGTTTTTGAGATTGGGCGATGTGAACATATTCCACTTTGCTTAGTTCGGTGGATTCGGCTGTTGAAGAAATTTGAAAGATTTAGAATTATGCATTATCGCTTATAGCTCGGCTACCAATTATGGTACCATTATGTGTTTTTTTTATTACGTACATCTATATATTGTTTACAAACCCACAAAGTTTGATTCAATTGATGATAGTGGTTTTGGAGCTAGGCCGATGTGAACATATTCACTTTTGCTAAGCTCGGTCGATTTGGCGTTTGAGGAAATTGGATAGATGTAGAATTATTCTTATCGCTAATAACTCTATAAAAGCTATGGGAGCATTATGTGGTTTCTTTGCTTACGTTCCTCTATGTATTGTCAACAAACCCACAAAGTTTTAATTCATTGATGCTAGTAGTTTTTGAGGAAGGGTGATGTGAACATATTCTCCTTTACTCAGCGTGGTCATTTCGGCTATTGCCGAAATTGGAAAGATGTAGAATTATCTTTATCGCTAATAACTCAGCAACCAGATATGGTAGCATTATGTGTTTTTTTTTATTACGTACATCTATATATTATCAACAATCCCACAATGTTTGACATAAATGTTGGCAGCGGTTTCGGAGGTAGAGTGATTTGAAGATATTTCCATCCCCTAAGCTTTGGCAATGGGACAGATTAAGGAGCTGGCTAGATGTAGAATTATTTTTATTGCTAATTACTCGGCAACCAGTTATGGTAGTATTATTTAGTTTGTTTTATTACGTACATCTATGTATTGTCAACAATCCCACAAAGTTTGATTGAATTGATGATAGTGGTTTTGGAGCTAGGGCAATGTGAAGATATTCACTTTTGCTAAGCTCGGTCGATTTGGCGTTTGAGGAAATTGGATAGATGTAGAATTATTCTTAGTGCTAATAACTCTGCAACAAGTTATGGGAGCATTATGTAGTTTCTTTGCTTACGTTCCTCTATATATTGTGAACAAACCCACAAAGTTTAATTTCATTGATGCTAGTAGTTTTTGAGGAAGGGCGATGTTAACATATTCCCCTTTGCTTAGCGCGGTCATTTCGGCTGCTGCCGTAATCGGAAAGATGTAGAATTTTTTTTATCGCTAATAACTCAGCAACCAGTTATGGTAGCATTATGTGTTTTTTTTTATTAGGTACATCTATATATTCTCAACAATCCCACAAAGTTTGATTAAATTAATGCTGGTAGTTTTTTAGGAAGGGCGATGTGAACATATTCACCTTCGCTTAGCGCGGTCATTTTGGCTGCTGCCGAAATCGGAAAGATGTAGAATTATTTTTATCGCTAATAACTCGGCAACCAATTATGGTACCATTATGTGGTTTTTCTTATTACGTACATCTATATATTGTCAACAATCCCACAAAGTTTGATTGAATTGATGCTAGTAGTTTTTGAGATTGGGCGATGTGAACATATTTGACTTTGCTTAGCTCGGTGGATTTGGCTGTTGAAGAAGCTTGAAAGATTTAGAATTATACATTATCGCTTATTTCTCTGGAACCAGTAAAGGCAGCATTTTGTGGTTTCTTTTATTTTTTACATCTATATATTATCAACAATCCCACAATGTTTGACATAAATGTTTCAATCGGTTTCTGAGGTAGAGTGATTTGAAGATATTTCCATCCCCTAAGCTTCGGCAATGTGACAGATCAAGGAGCTGGATAGATGTAAAATTATGTTTATTGCTAATTACTGGGCAACCAGTTATGGTAGCATTATTTAGTTTTTTTTATTACGTACATCTATGTATTGTCAACACTCACACAAAGTTTGATTGAATTGATGATAGTGGTTTTGGAGCTAGGGCAATGTGAAAATATTCACTTTTGCTAAGCTCGGTCGATTTGGCGTTTGAGGAAATTGGATAGATGTAGAATTATTCTTAGTGCTAATAACACTGCAACAAGTTATGGGAGCATTATGTAGTTTCTTTGCTTACGTTCCTCTATATATTGTGAACAAACCCACAAAGTTTAATTTCATTGATGCTAGTAGTTTTTGAGGAAGGGCGATGTTAACATATTCACCTTCGCTTAGCGCGGTCATTTTGGCTGCTGCCGAAATTAGAAAGATGTAGAATTATTTTTATCGCTAATAACTCGGCAACCACCTATAGTAGCATTATGTGGTTTTCTTATTACGTACATCTATATATTGTCAACAATCCCACAATGTTTGATTGAATTGATGCTAGTAGTTTTTGAGATTGGGCGATGTGAACATATTCCACTTTGCTTAGTTCGGTGGATTCGGCTGTTGAAGAAATTTGAAAGATTTAGAATTATGCATTATCGCTTATAGCTCGGCTACCAATTATGGTACCATTATGTGTTTTTTTTATTACGTACATCTATATATTGTTTACAAACCCACAAAGTTTGATTCAATTGATGATAGTGGTTTTGGAGCTAGGCCGATGTGAACATATTCACTTTTGCTAAGCTCGGTCGATTTGGCGTTTGAGGAAATTGGATAGATGTAGAATTATTCTTATCGCTAATAACTCTATAAAAGCTATGGGAGCATTATGTGGTTTCTTTGCTTACGTTCCTCTATGTATTGTCAACAAACCCACAAAGTTTTAATTCATTGATGCTAGTAGTTTTTGAGGAAGGGTGATGTGAACATATTCTCCTTTACTCAGCGTGGTCATTTCGGCTATTGCCGAAATTGGAAAGATGTAGAATTATCTTTATCGCTAATAACTCAGCAACCAGATATGGTAGCATTATGTGTTTTTTTTTATTACGTACATCTATATATTATCAACAATCCCACAATGTTTGACATAAATGTTGGCAGCGGTTTCGGAGGTAGAGTGATTTGAAGATATTTCCATCCCCTAAGCTTTGGCAATGGGACAGATTAAGGAGCTGGCTAGATGTAGAATTATTTTTATTGCTAATTACTCGGCAACCAGTTATGGTAGTATTATTTAGTTTGTTTTATTACGTACATCTATGTATTGTCAACAATCCCACAAAGTTTGATTGAATTGATGATAGTGGTTTTGGAGCTAGGGCAATGTGAAGATATTCACTTTTGCTAAGCTCGGTCGATTTGGCGTTTGAGGAAATTGGATAGATGTAGAATTATTCTTAGTGCTAATAACTCTGCAACAAGTTATGGGAGCATTATGTAGTTTCTTTGCTTACGTTCCTCTATATATTGTGAACAAACCCACAAAGTTTAATTTCATTGATGCTAGTAGTTTTTGAGGAAGGGCGATGTTAACATATTCCCCTTTGCTTAGCGCGGTCATTTCGGCTGCTGCCGTAATCGGAAAGATGTAGAATTTTTTTTATCGCTAATAACTCAGCAACCAGTTATGGTAGCATTATGTGTTTTTTTTTATTAGGTACATCTATATATTCTCAACAATCCCACAAAGTTTGATTAAATTAATGCTGGTAGTTTTTTAGGAAGGGCGATGTGAACATATTCACCTTCGCTTAGCGCGGTCATTTTGGCTGCTGCCGAAATCGGAAAGATGTAGAATTATTTTTATCGCTAATAACTCGGCAACCAATTATGGTACCATTATGTGGTTTTTCTTATTACGTACATCTATATATTGTCAACAATCCCACAAAGTTTGATTGAATTGATGCTAGTAGTTTTTGAGATTGGGCGATGTGTACATATTCCACTTTGCTTAGTTCGGTGGATTCGGCTGTTGAAGAAACTTGAAAGATTTAGAATTATGCATTATCGCTAATAACTCGGCAACCAATTATGGTAGCATTATGTGGTTTTTCTTATTACGTACATCTATATATTGTCAACAATCCCACAAAGTTTGATCAAATTGATGATAGTGGTTTCAGAGGTAGGGCGATGTGAACATATTTGACTTTGCTTAGCTCGGTGGATTTGGCTGTTGAAGAAGCTTGAAAGATTTAGAATTATACATTATCGCTTATTTCTCTGGAACCAGTAAAGGCAGCATTTTGTGGTTTCTTTTATTTTTTACATCTATATATATTCAACAATCCCACAATGTTTGACATAAATGTTTCAATCGGTTTCGGAGGTAGAGTGATTTGAAGATATTTCCATCCCCTAAGCTTCGGCAATGTGACAGATCAAGGAGCTGGATAGATGTAAAATTATGTTTATTGCTAATTACTGGGCAACCAGTTATGGTAGCATTATTTAGTTTTTTTTATTACGTACATCTATGTATTGTCAACAATCCCACAAAGTTTGATTGAATTGATGATAGTGGTTTTGGAGCTAGGGCAATGTGAAAATATTCACTTTTGCTAAGCTTGGTCGATTTGGCGTTTGAGGAAATTGGATAGATGTAGAATTATTCTTAGTGCTAATAACGCTGCAACAAGTTATGGGAGCATTATGTAGTTTCTTTGCTTACGTTCCTCTATATATTGTGAACAAACCCACAAAGTTTAATTTCATTGATGCTAGTAGTTTTTGAGGAAGGGCGATGTTAACATATTCACCTTCGCTTAGCGCGGTCATTTTGGCTGCTGCCGAAATTAGAAAGATGTAGAATTATTTTTATCGCTAATAACTCGGCAACCACCTATAGTAGCATTATGTGGTTTTCTTATTACGTACATCTATATATTGTCAACAATCCCACAATGTTTGATTGAATTGATGCTAGTAGTTTTTGAGATTGGGCGATGTGAACATATTCCACTTTGCTTAGTTCGGTGGATTCGGCTGTTGAAGAAATTTGAAAGATTTAGAATTATGCATTATCGCTTATAGCTCGGCTACCAATTATGGTACCATTATGTGTTTTTTTTATTACGTACATCTATATATTGTTTACAAACCCACAAAGTTTGATTCAATTGATGATAGTGGTTTTGGAGCTAGGCCGATGTGAACATATTCACTTTTGCTAAGCTCGGTCGATTTGGCGTTTGAGGAAATTGGATAGATGTAGAATTATTTTTATCGCTAATAACTCTCCAAAAGCTATGGGAGCATTATGTGGTTTCTTTGCTTACGTTCCTCTATGTATTGTCAACAAACCCACAAAGTTTTAATTCATTGATGCTAGTAGTTTTTGAGGAAGGGTGATGTGAACATATTTGACTTTGCTTAGCTCGGTGGATTTGGCTGTTGAAGAAGCTTGAAAGATTTAGAATTATACATTATCGCTTATTTCTCTGGAACCAGTAAAGGCAGCATTTTGTGGTTTCTTTTATTTTTTACATCTATATATTATCAACAATCCCACAATGTTTGACATAAATGTTTCAATCGGTTTCGGAGGTAGAGTGATTTGAAGATATTTCCATCCCCTAAGCTTCGGCAATGTGACAGATCAAGGAGCTGGATAGATGTAAAATTATGTTTATTGCTAATTACTGGGCAACCAGTTATGGTAGCATTATTTAGTTTTTTTTATTACGTACATCTATGTATTGTCAACAATCCCACAAAGTTTGATTGAATTGATGATAGTGGTTTTGGAGCTAGGGCAATGTGAAAATATTCACTTTTGCTAAGCTCGGTCGATTTGGCGTTTGAGGAAATTGGATAGATGTAGAATTATTCTTAGTGCTAATAACGCTGCAACAAGTTATGGGAGCATTATGTAGTTTCTTTGCTTACGTTCCTCTATATATTGTGAACAAACCCACAAAGTTTAATTTCATTGATGCTAGTAGTTTTTGAGGAAGGGCGATGTTAACATATTCACCTTCGCTTAGCGCGGTCATTTTGGCTGCTGCCGAAATTAGAAAGATGTAGAATTATTTTTATCGCTAATAACTCGGCAACCACCTATAGTAGCATTATGTGGTTTTCTTATTACGTACATCTATATATTGTCAACAATCCCACAATGTTTGATTGAATTGATGCTAGTAGTTTTTGAGATTGGGCGATGTGAACATATTCCACTTTGCTTAGTTCGGTGGATTCGGCTGTTGAAGAAATTTGAAAGATTTAGAATTATGCATTATCGCTTATAGCTCGGCTACCAATTATGGTACCATTATGTGTTTTTTTTATTACGTACATCTATATATTGTTTACAAACCCACAAAGTTTGATTCAATTGATGATAGTGGTTTTGGAGCTAGGCCGATGTGAACATATTCACTTTTGCTAAGCTCGGTCGATTTGGCGTTTGAGGAAATTGGATAGATGTAGAATTATTTTTATCGCTAATAACTCTCCAAAAGCTATGGGAGCATTATGTGGTTTCTTTGCTTACGTTCCTCTATGTATTGTCAACAAACCCACAAAGTTTTAATTCATTGATGCTAGTAGTTTTTGAGGAAGGGTGATGTGAACATATTCTCCTTTACTCAGCGTGGTCATTTCGGCTATTGCCGAAATCGGAAAGATGTAGAATTACCTTTATCGCTAATAACTCAGCAACCAGTTATGATAGCATTATGTCGTTTTTTTTTTATTACGTACATCTATATATTCTTACCAATCCCACAAAGTTTGATTAAATTGATGATAGTGGTTTCGGAGGTAGACTGATTTGAAGATATATCCCTTTGCTTAGCTCGGTGGATTCGGCTGTTAAAGAAACTTGAAAGATTTAGAATTATACATTATCGCTTATTTCTCTGGAACCAGTAAAGGCAGCATTTTGTGGTTTCTTTTATTTTTTACATCTATATATTATCAACAATCCCACAATGTTTGACATAAATGTTTCAATCGGTTTCTGAGGTAGAGTGATTTGAAGATATTTCCATCCCCTAAGCTTCGGCAATGTGACAGATCAAGGAGCTGGATAGATGTAAAATTATGTTTATTGCTAATTACTGGGCAACCAGTTATGGTAGCATTATTTAGTTTTTTTTATTACGTACATCTATGTATTGTCAACAATCCCACAAAGTTTGATTGAATTGATGATAGTGGTTTTGGAGCTAGGGCAATGTGAAAATATTCACTTTTGCTAAGCTCGGTCGATTTGGCGTTTGAGGAAATTGGATAGATGTAGAATTATTCTTAGTGCTAATAACGCTGCAACAAGTTATGGGAGCATTATGTAGTTTCTTTGCTTACGTTCCTCTATATATTGTGAACAAACCCACAAAGTTTAATTTCATTGATGCTAGTAGTTTTTGAGGAAGGGCGATGTTAACATATTCACCTTCGCTTAGCGCGGTCATTTTGGCTGCTGCCGAAATTAGAAAGATGTAGAATTATTTTTATCGCTAATAACTCGGCAACCACCTATAGTAGCATTATGTGGTTTTCTTATTACGTACATCTATATATTGTCAACAATCCCACAATGTTTGATTGAATTGATGCTAGTAGTTTTTGAGATTGGGCGATGTGAACATATTCAACTTTGCTTAGTTCGGTGGATTCGGCTGTTGAAGAAATTTGAAAGATTTAGAATTATGCATTATCGCTTATAGCTCGGCTACCAATTATGGTACCATTATGTGTTTTTTTTATTACGTACATCTATATATTGTTTACAAACCCACAAAGTTTGATTCAATTGATGATAGTGGTTTTGGAGCTAGGCCGATGTGAACATATTCACATTTGCTAAGCTCGGTCGATTTGGCGTTTGAGGAAATTGGATAGATGTAGAATTATTCTTATCGCTAATAACTCTCCAAAAGCTATGGGAGCATTATGTGGTTTCTTTGCTTACGTTCCTCTATGTATTGTCAACAAACCCACAAAGTTTTAATTCATTGGTGCTAGTAGTTTTTGAGGAAGGGTGATGTGAACATATTCTCCTTTACTCAGCGTGGTCATTTCGGCTATTGCCGAAATTGGAAAGATGTAGAATTACCTTTATCGCTAATAACTCAGCAACCAGATATGGTAGCATTATGTGTTTTTTTTTATTACGTACATCTATATATTATCAACAATCCCACAATGTTTGACATAAATGTTGGCAGCGGTTTCGGAGGTAGAGTGATTTGAAGATATTTCCATCCCCTAAGCTTTGGCAATGGGACAGATTAAGGAGCTGGCTAGATGTAGAATTATTTTTATTGCTAATTACTCGGCAACCAGTTATGGTAGTATTATTTAGTTTGTTTTATTACGTACATCTATGTATTGTCAACAATCCCACAAAGTTTGATTGAATTGATGATAGTGGTTTTGGAGCTAGGGCAATGTGAAGATATTCACTTTTGCTAAGCTCGGTCGATTTGGCGTTTGAGGAAATTGGATAGATGTAGAATTATTCTTAGTGCTAATAACTCTGCAACAAGTTATGGGAGCATTATGTAGTTTCTTTGCTTACGTTCCTCTATATATTGTGAACAAACCCACAAAGTTTTAATTCATTGATGCTAGTAGTTTTTGAGGAAGGGTGATGTGAACATATTCTCCTTTACTCAGCGTGGTCATTTCGGCTATTGCCGAAATCGGAAAGATGTAGAATTACCTTTATCGCTAATAACTCAGCAACCAGTTATGATAGCATTATGTCGTTTTTTTTTTATTACGTACATCTATATATTCTTACCAATCCCACAAAGTTTGATTAAATTGATGATAGTGGTTTCGGAGGTAGACTGATTTGAAGATATATCCCTTTGCTTAGCTCGGTGGATTCGGCTGTTAAAGAAACTTGAAAGATTTAGAATTATACATTATCGCTTATTTCTCTGGAACCAGTAAAGGCAGCATTTTGTGGTTTCTTTTATTTTTTACATCTATATATTATCAACAATCCCACAATGTTTGACATAAATGTTTCAATCGGTTTCTGAGGTAGAGTGATTTGAAGATATTTCCATCCCCTAAGCTTCGGCAATGTGACAGATCAAGGAGCTGGATAGATGTAAAATTATGTTTATTGCTAATTACTGGGCAACCAGTTATGGTAGCATTATTTAGTTTTTTTTATTACGTACATCTATGTATTGTCAACAATCCCACAAAGTTTGATTGAATTGATGATAGTGGTTTTGGAGCTAGGGCAATGTGAAAATATTCACTTTTGCTAAGCTCGGTCGATTTGGCGTTTGAGGAAATTGGATAGATGTAGAATTATTCTTAGTGCTAATAACGCTGCAACAAGTTATGGGAGCATTATGTAGTTTCTTTGCTTACGTTCCTCTATATATTGTGAACAAACCCACAAAGTTTAATTTCATTGATGCTAGTAGTTTTTGAGGAAGGGCGATGTTAACATATTCACCTTCGCTTAGCGCGGTCATTTTGGCTGCTGCCGAAATTAGAAAGATGTAGAATTATTTTTATCGCTAATAACTCGGCAACCACCTATAGTAGCATTATGTGGTTTTCTTATTACGTACATCTATATATTGTCAACAATCCCACAATGTTTGATTGAATTGATGCTAGTAGTTTTTGAGATTGGGCGATGTGAACATATTCAACTTTGCTTAGTTCGGTGGATTCGGCTGTTGAAGAAATTTGAAAGATTTAGAATTATGCATTATCGCTTATAGCTCGGCTACCAATTATGGTACCATTATGTGTTTTTTTTATTACGTACATCTATATATTGTTTACAAACCCACAAAGTTTGATTCAATTGATGATAGTGGTTTTGGAGCTAGGCCGATGTGAACATATTCACATTTGCTAAGCTCGGTCGATTTGGCGTTTGAGGAAATTGGATAGATGTAGAATTATTCTTATCGCTAATAACTCTCCAAAAGCTATGGGAGCATTATGTGGTTTCTTTGCTTACGTTCCTCTATGTATTGTCAACAAACCCACAAAGTTTTAATTCATTGGTGCTAGTAGTTTTTGAGGAAGGGTGATGTGAACATATTCTCCTTTACTCAGCGTGGTCATTTCGGCTATTGCCGAAATTGGAAAGATGTAGAATTACCTTTATCGCTAATAACTCAGCAACCAGATATGGTAGCATTATGTGTTTTTTTTTATTACGTACATCTATATATTATCAACAATCCCACAATGTTTGACATAAATGTTGGCAGCGGTTTCGGAGGTAGAGTGATTTGAAGATATTTCCATCCCCTAAGCTTTGGCAATGGGACAGATTAAGGAGCTGGCTAGATGTAGAATTATTTTTATTGCTAATTACTCGGCAACCAGTTATGGTAGTATTATTTAGTTTGTTTTATTACGTACATCTATGTATTGTCAACAATCCCACAAAGTTTGATTGAATTGATGATAGTGGTTTTGGAGCTAGGGCAATGTGAAGATATTCACTTTTGCTAAGCTCGGTCGATTTGGCGTTTGAGGAAATTGGATAGATGTAGAATTATTCTTAGTGCTAATAACTCTGCAACAAGTTATGGGAGCATTATGTAGTTTCTTTGCTTACGTTCCTCTATATATTGTGAACAAACCCACAAAGTTTAATTTCATTGATGCTAGTAGTTTTTAGGAAGGGCGATGTGAACATATTCACCTTCGCTTAGCGCGGTCATTTTGGCTGCTGCCGAAATTGGAAAGATGTAGAATTATTTTTATCGCTAATAACTCGGCAACCAGCTATAGTAGCATTATGTGGTTTTTCCTATTACGTACATCTATATATTGTCAACAATCCCACAAAGTTTGATTGAATTGATGCTAGTAGTTTTTGAGATTGGGCGATGTGTACATATTCCACTTTGCTTAGTTCGGTGGATTCGGCTGTTGAAGAAACTTGAAAGATTTAGAATTATGCATTATCGCTAATAACTCGGCAACCAATTATGGTAGCATTATGTGGTTTTTTTTATTACGTACATCTATATATTGTCAACAATCCCACAAAGTTTGATTGAATTGATGCTAGTAGTTTTTGAAATTGGGCGATGTGTACATATTCCACTTTGCTTAGTTCGGTGGATTCGGCTGTTGAAGAAACTTGAAAGATTTAGAATTATGCATTATCGCTAATAACTCGGCAACCAATTATGGTAGCATTATGTGGTTTTTCTTATTACGTACATCTATATATTGTCAACAATCCCACAATGTTTGATCAAATTGATGATAGTGGTTTCGGAGGTAGGGCGATGTGAACATATTTGACTTTGCTTAGCTCGGTGGATTTGGCTGTTGAAGAAACTTGAAAGATTTAGAATTATACATTATCGCTTATTTCTCTGGAACCAGTAAAGGCAGCATTTTGTGGTTTCTTTTATTTTTTACATCTATATATTATCAACAATCCCACAATGTTTGACATAAATGTTTCAATCGGTTTCGGAGGTAGAGTGATTTGAAGATATTTCCATCCCCTAAGCTTCGGCAATGTGACCGATCAAGGAGCTGGATAGATGTAAAATTATGTTTATTGCTAATTACTGGGCAACCAGTTGTGGTAGCATTATTTAGTTTTTTTTATTACGTACATCTATGTATTGTCAACAATCCCACAAAGTTTGATTGAATTGATGATAGTGGTTTTGGAGCTAGGGCAATGTGAAAATATTCACTTTTGCTAAGCTCGGTCGATTTGGCGTTTGAGGAAATTGGATAGATGTAGAATTATTCTTAGTGCTAATAACGCTGCAACAAGTTATGGGAGCATTATGTAGTTTCTTTGCTTACGTTCCTCTATATATTGTGAACAAACCCACAAAGTTTAATTTCATTGATGCTAGTAGTTTTTGAGGAAGGGCGATGTTAACATATTCACCTTCGCTTAGCGCGGTCATTTTGGCTGCTGCCGAAATTAGAAAGATGTAGAATTATTTTTATCGCTAATAACTCGGCAACCACCTATAGTAGCATTATGTGGTTTTCTTATTACGTACATCTATATATTGTCAACAATCCCACAATGTTTGATTGAATTGATGCTAGTAGTTTTTGAGATTGGGCGATGTGAACATATTCCACTTTGCTTAGTTCGGTGGATTCGGCTGTTGAAGAAATTTGAAAGATTTAGAATTATGCATTATCGCTTATAGCTCGGCTACCAATTATGGTACCATTATGTGTTTTTTTTATTACGTACATCTATATATTGTTTACAAACCCACAAAGTTTGATTCAATTGATGATAGTGGTTTTGGAGCTAGGCCGATGTGAACATATTCACTTTTGCTAAGCTCGGTCGATTTGGCGTTTGAGGAAATTGGATAGATGTAGAATTATTCTTATCGCTAATAACTCTATAAAAGCTATGGGAGCATTATGTGGTTTCTTTGCTTACGTTCCTCTATGTATTGTCAACAAACCCACAAAGTTTTAATTCATTGATGCTAGTAGTTTTTGAGGAAGGGTGATGTGAACATATTCTCCTTTACTCAGCGTGGTCATTTCGGCTATTGCCGAAATTGGAAAGATGTAGAATTATCTTTATCGCTAATAACTCAGCAACCAGATATGGTAGCATTATGTGTTTTTTTTTATTACGTACATCTATATATTATCAACAATCCCACAATGTTTGACATAAATGTTGGCAGCGGTTTCGGAGGTAGAGTGATTTGAAGATATTTCCATCCCCTAAGCTTTGGCAATGGGACAGATTAAGGAGCTGGCTAGATGTAGAATTATTTTTATTGCTAATTACTCGGCAACCAGTTATGGTAGTATTATTTAGTTTGTTTTATTACGTACATCTATGTATTGTCAACAATCCCACAAAGTTTGATTGAATTGATGATAGTGGTTTTGGAGCTAGGGCAATGTGAAGATATTCACTTTTGCTAAGCTCGGTCGATTTGGCGTTTGAGGAAATTGGATAGATGTAGAATTATTCTTAGTGCTAATAACTCTGCAACAAGTTATGGGAGCATTATGTAGTTTCTTTGCTTACGTTCCTCTATATATTGTGAACAAACCCACAAAGTTTAATTTCATTGATGCTAGTAGTTTTTGAGGAAGGGCGATGTTAACATATTCCCCTTTGCTTAGCGCGGTCATTTCGGCTGCTGCCGTAATCGGAAAGATGTAGAATTTTTTTTATCGCTAATAACTCAGCAACCAGTTTTGGTAGCATTATGTGTTTTTTTTTATTAGGTACATCTATATATTCTCAACAATCCCACAAAGTTTGATTAAATTAATGCTGGTAGTTTTTTAGGAAGGGCGATGTGAACATATTCACCTTCGCTTAGCGCGGTCATTTTGGCTGCTGCCGAAATCGGAAAGATGTAGAATTATTTTTATCGCTAATAACTCGGCAACCAATTATGGTACCATTATGTGGTTTTTCTTATTACGTACATCTATATATTGTCAACAATCCCACAAAGTTTAATTGAATTGATGCTAGTAGTTTTTGAGATTGGGCGATGTGTACATATTCCACTTTGCTTAGTTCGGTGGATTCGGCTGTTGAAGAAACTTGAAAGATTTAGAATTATGCATTATCGCTAATAACTCGGCAACCAATTATGGTAGCATTATGTGGTTTTTCTTATTACGTACATCTATATATTGTCAACAATCCCACAAAGTTTGATCAAATTGATGATAGTGGTTTCAGAGGTAGGGCGATGTGAACATATTTGACTTTGCTTAGCTCGGTGGATTTGGCTGTTGAAGAAGCTTGAAAGATTTAGAATTATACATTATCGCTTATTTCTCTGGAACCAGTAAAGGCAGCATTTTGTGGTTTCTTTTATTTTTTACATCTATATATTATCAACAATCCCACAATGTTTGACATAAATGTTTCAATCGGTTTCGGAGGTAGAGTGATTTGAAGATATTTCCATCCCCTAAGCTTCGGCAATGTGACAGATCAAGGAGCTGGATAGATGTAAAATTATGTTTATTGCTAATTACTGGGCAACCAGTTATGGTAGCATTATTTAGTTTTTTTTATTACGTACATCTATGTATTGTCAACAATCCCACAAAGTTTGATTGAATTGATGATAGTGGTTTTGGAGCTAGGGCAATGTGAAAATATTCACTTTTGCTAAGCTCGGTCGATTTGGCGTTTGAGGAAATTGGATAGATGTAGAATTATTCTTAGTGCTAATAACGCTGCAACAAGTTATGGGAGCATTATGTAGTTTCTTTGCTTACGTTCCTCTATATATTGTGAACAAACCCACAAAGTTTAATTTCATTGATGCTAGTAGTTTTTGAGGAAGGGCGATGTTAACATATTCACCTTCGCTTAGCGCGGTCATTTTGGCTGCTGCCGAAATTAGAAAGATGTAGAATTATTTTTATCGCTAATAACTCGGCAACCACCTATAGTAGCATTATGTGGTTTTCTTATTACGTACATCTATATATTGTCAACAATCCCACAATGTTTGATTGAATTGATGCTAGTAGTTTTTGAGATTGGGCGATGTGAACATATTCCACTTTGCTTAGTTCGGTGGATTCGGCTGTTGAAGAAATTTGAAAGATTTAGAATTATGCATTATCGCTTATAGCTCGGCTACCAATTATGGTACCATTATGTGTTTTTTTTATTACGTACATCTATATATTGTTTACAAACCCACAAAGTTTGATTCAATTGATGATAGTGGTTTTGGAGCTAGGCCGATGTGAACATATTCACTTTTGCTAAGCTCGGTCGATTTGGCGTTTGAGGAAATTGGATAGATGTAGAATTATTCTTATCGCTAATAACTCTCCAAAAGCTATGGGAGCATTATGTGGTTTCTTTGCTTACGTTCCTCTATGTATTGTCAACAAACCCACAAAGTTTTAATTCATTGATGCTAGTAGTTTTTGAGGAAGGGTGATGTGAACATATTCTCCTTTACTCAGCGTGGTCATTTCGGCTATTGCCGAAATTGGAAAGATGTAGAATTATCTTTATCGCTAATAACTCAGCAACCAGATATGGTAGCATTATGTGTTTTTTTTTATTACGTACATCTATATATTATCAACAATCCCACAATGTTTGACATAAATGTTGGCAGCGGTTTCGGAGGTAGAGTGATTTGAAGATATTTCCATCCCCTAAGCTTTGGCAATGGGACAGATTAAGGAGCTGGCTAGATGTAGAATTATTTTTATTGCTAATTACTCGGCAACCAGTTATGGTAGTATTATTTAGTTTGTTTTATTACGTACATCTATGTATTGTCAACAATCCCACAAAGTTTGATTGAATTGATGATAGTGGTTTTGGAGCTAGGGCAATGTGAAGATATTCACTTTTGCTAAGCTCGGTCGATTTGGCGTTTGAGGAAATTGGATAGATGTAGAATTATTCTTAGTGCTAATAACTCTGCAACAAGTTATGGGAGCATTATGTAGTTTCTTTGCTTACGTTCCTCTATATATTGTGAACAAACCCACAAAGTTTAATTTCATTGATGCTAGTAGTTTTTAGGAAGGGCGATGTGAACATATTCACCTTCGCTTAGCGCGGTCATTTTGGCTGCGGCCGAAATTGGAAAGATGTAGAATTATTTTTATCGCTAATAACTCGGCAACCAGCTATAGTAGCATTATGTGGTTTTTCCTATTACGTACATCTATATATTGTCAACAATCCCACAAAGTTTGATTGAATTGATGCTAGTAGTTTTTGAGATTGGGCGATGTGTACATATTCCACTTTGCTTAGTTCGGCGGATTCGGCTGTTGAAGAAACTTGAAAGATTTAGAATTATGCATTATCGCTAATAACTCGGCAACCAATTATGGTAGCATTATGTGGTTTTTCTTATTACGTACATCTATATATTGTCAACAATCCCACAAAGTTTGATTGAATTGATGCTAGTAGTTTTTGAGATTGGGCGATGTGTACATATTCCACTTTGCTTAGTTCGGTGGATTCGGCTGTTGAAGAAACTTGAAAGATTTAGAATTATGCATTATCGCTAATAACTCGGCAACCAATTATGGTAGCATTATGTGGTTTTTCTTATTACGTACATCTATATATTGTCAACAATCCCACAAAGTTTGATCAAATTGTTGATAGTGGTTTCGGAGGTAGGGCGATGTGAACATATTTGACTTTGCTTAGCTCGGTGGATTTGGCTGTTGAAGAAACTTGAAAGATTTAGAATTATACATTATCGCTTATTTCTCTGGAACCAGTAAAGGCAGCATTTTGTGGTTTCTTTTATTTTTTACATCTATATATTATCAACAATCCCACAATGTTTGACATAAATGTTTCAATCGGTTTCGGAGGTAGAGTGATTTGAAGATATTTCCATCCCCTAAGCTTCGGCAATGTGACCGATCAAGGAGCTGGATAGATGTAAAATTATGTTTATTGCTAATTACTGGGCAACCAGTTGTGGTAGCATTATTTAGTTTTTTTTATTACGTACATCTATGTATTGTCAACAATCCCACAAAGTTTGATTGAATTGATGATAGTGGTTTTGGAGCTAGGGCAATGTGAAAATATTCACTTTTGCTAAGCTCGGTCGATTTGGCGTTTGAGGAAATTGGATAGATGTAGAATTATTCTTAGTGCTAATAACGCTGCAACAAGTTATGGGAGCATTATGTAGTTTCTTTGCTTACGTTCCTCTATATATTGTGAACAAACCCACAAAGTTTAATTTCATTGATGCTAGTAGTTTTTGAGGAAGGGCGATGTTAACATATTCCCCTTTGCTTAGCGCGGTCATTTCGGCTGCTGCCGTAATCGGAAAGATGTAGAATTTTTTTTATCGCTAATAACTCAGCAACCAGTTATGGTAGCATTATGTGTTTTTTTTTATTAGGTACATCTATATATTCTCAACAATCCCACAAAGTTTAATTTCATTGATGCTAGTAGTTTTTAGGAAGGGCGATGTGAACATATTCACCTTCGCTTAGCGCGGTCATTTTGGCTGCTGCCGAAATTGGAAAGATGTAGAATTATTTTTATCGCTAATAACTCGGCAACCAGCTATAGTAGCATTATGTGGTTTTTCCTATTACGTACATCTATATATTGTCAACAATCCCACAAAGTTTGATTGAATTGATGCTAGTAGTTTTTGAGATTGGGCGATGTGTACATATTCCACTTTGCTTAGTTCGGCGGATTCGGCTGTTGAAGAAACTTGAAAGATTTAGAATTATGCATTATCGCTAATAACTCGGCAACCAATTATGGTAGCATTATGTGGTTTTTCTTATTACGTACATCTATATATTGTCAACAATCCCACAAAGTTTGATTGAATTGATGCTAGTAGTTTTTGAGATTGGGCGATGTGTACATATTCCACTTTGCTTAGTTCGGTGGATTCGGCTGTTGAAGAAACTTGAAAGATTTAGAATTATGCATTATCGCTAATAACTCGGCAACCAATTATGGTAGCATTATGTGGTTTTTCTTATTACGTACATCTATATATTGTCAACAATCCCACAAAGTTTGATCAAATTGATGATAGTGGTTTCGGAGGTAGGGCGATGTGAACATATTTGACTTTGCTTAGCTCGGTGGATTTGGCTGTTGAAGAAACTTGAAAGATTTAGAATTATACATTATCGCTTATTTCTCTGGAACCAGTAAAGGCAGCATTTTGTGGTTTCTTTTATTTTTTACATCTATATATTATCAACAATCCCACAATGTTTGACATAAATGTTTCAATCGGTTTCGGAGGTAGAGTGATTTGAAGATATTTCCATCCCCTAAGCTTCGGCAATGTGACCGATCAAGGAGCTGGATAGATGTAAAATTATGTTTATTGCTAATTACTGGGCAACCAGTTGTGGTAGCATTATTTAGTTTTTTTTATTACGTACATCTATGTATTGTCAACAATCCCACAAAGTTTGATTGAATTGATGATAGTGGTTTTGGAGCTAGGGCAATGTGAAAATATTCACTTTTGCTAAGCTCGGTCGATTTGGCGTTTGAGGAAATTGGATAGATGTAGAATTATTCTTAGTGTTAATAACGCTGCAACAAGTTATGGGAGCATTATGTAGTTTCTTTGCTTACGTTCCTCTATATATTGTGAACAAACCCACAAAGTTTAATTTCATTGATGCTAGTAGTTTTTAGGAAGGGCGATGTTAACATATTCCCCTTTGCTTAGCGCGGTCATTTCGGCTGCTGCCGTAATCGGAAAGATGTAGAATTTTTTTTATCGCTAATAACTCAGCAACCAGTTATGGTAGCATTATGTGTTTTTTTTTATTAGGTACATCTATATATTCTCAACAATCCCACAAAGTTTGATTAAATTAATGCTGGTAGTTTTTTAGGAAGGGCGATGTGAACATATTCACCTTCGCTTAGCGCGGTCATTTTGGCTGCTGCCGAAATCGGAAAGATGTAGAATTATTTTTATCGCTAATAACTCGGCAACCAATTATGGTACCATTATGTGGTTTTTCTTATTACGTACATCTATATATTGTCAACAATCCCACAAAGTTTGATTGAATTGATGCTAGTAGTTTTTGAGATTGGGCGATGTGTACATATTCCACTTTGCTTAGTTCGGCGGATTCGGCTGTTGAAGAAACTTGAAAGATTTAGAATTATGCATTATCGCTAATAACTCGGCAACCAATTATGGTAGCATTATGTGGTTTTTCTTATTACGTACATCTATATATTGTCAACAATCCCACAAAGTTTGATTGAATTGATGCTAGTAGTTTTTGAGATTGGGCGATGTGTACATATTCCACTTTGCTTAGTTCGGTGGATTCGGCTGTTGAAGAAACTTGAAAGATTTAGAATTATGCATTATCGCTAATAACTCGGCAACCAATTATGGTAGCATTATGTGGTTTTTCTTATTACGTACATCTATATATTGTCAACAATCCCACAAAGTTTGATCAAATTGATGATGGTGGTTTCAGAGGTAGGGCGATGTGAACATATTTGACTTTGCTTAGCTCGGTGGATTTGGCTGTTGAAGAAGCTTGAAAGATTTAGAATTATACATTATCGCTTATTTCTCTGGAACCAGTAAAGGCAGCATTTTGTGGTTTCTTTTATTTTTTACATCTATATATTATCAACAATCCCACAAAGTTTGATTAAATTGATGCTGGTAGTTTTTTAGGAAGGGCGATGTGAACATATTCCCCTTCGCTTAGCGTGGTCATTTCGGCTATTGCCGAAATTGGAAAGATGTAGAATCAACTTTATCGCTAATAACTCAGCAACCAGTTATGATAGCATTATGTGGTTTTTTTTTTATTACGTACATCTATATATTCTTACCAATCCCACAAAGTTTGATTAAATTGATGGTAGTGGTTTCGGAGGTAGACTGATTTGAAGATATATCCCTTTGCTTAGCTCGGTGGATTCGGCTGTTAAAGAAACTTGAAAGATTTAGAATTATACATTATCGCTAAATTCTCTGGAACCAGTAAATGCAGCATTTTGTGGTTTCTTTTATTTTTTACATCTATATATTATCAACAATCCCAAAAAGTAGGACATTAATGTTTCCAGCGGTTTCGGAGGTAGAGTGATTTGAAGATATTTCCATCCCCTAAGCTTCGGCAATGTGACAGATCAAGGAGCTGGATAGATGCAAAATTATGTTTATTGCTAATTACTGGGTTACCAGTAATGGTAACATTATTTAGTTTTTTTTATTACGTACATTATATATTGTTTACAAACTCACAAAGTTTGATTCAATTGATGATAGTGGTTTTGGAGCTAGGCCGATGTGAACATATTCACTTTTGCTAAGCTCGGTCGATTTGGCGTTTGAAGAAATTGGATAGATGTAGAATTATTCTTATGGCTAATAACTCTGCAACAAGCTATGGGAGCATTATGTGGTTTCTTTGCTTACGTTTCTCTATGTATTGTCAACCAACCCACAAAGTTTAAATTCATTGGTGCTAGTAGTTTTTGAGAAAGGGCGATGTGAACATATTCCCCTTCGCTTAGCGCGGTTAGTTTGGCTGCTGCCGAAATTGGAAAGATGTAGAATTATCTTTATCGCTAATAACTCAGCAACCAGATATGGTAGCATTATGTGGTTTCTTTTATTTTTTTCACCTATATATTAACAACAATCCCACAATGTTTGACATAAATATTTCAAGCGGTTTCGGAGGTAGAGTGATTTGAAGATATTTCCATCCCCTAAGCTTCGGCAATGTGACAGATCAAGGAGCTGGATAGATGCAAAATTATGTTTATTGCTAATTACTGGGTTACCAGTAATGGTAACATTATTTAGTTTTTTTTATTACGTACATTATATATTGTTTACAAACTCACAAAGTTTGATTCAATTGATGATAGTGGTTTTGGAGCTAGGCCGATGTGAACATATTCACTTTTGCTAAGCTCGGTCGATTTGGCGTTTGAAGAAATTGGATAGATGTAGAATTATTCTTATGGCTAATAACTCTGCAACAAGCTATGGGAGCATTATGTGGTTTCTTTGCTTACGTTTCTCTATGTATTGTCAACCAACCCACAAAGTTTAAATTCATTGGTGCTAGTAGTTTTTGAGAAAGGGCGATGTGAACATATTCCCCTTCGCTTAGCGCGGTTAGTTTGGCTGCTGCCGAAATTGGAAAGATGTAGAATTATCTTTATCGCTAATAACTCAGCAACCAGATATGGTAGCATTATGTGGTTTCTTTTATTTTTTTCATCTATATATTATCAACAATCCCACAATGTTTGACATAAATATTTCAAGCGGTTTTGGAGGTAGAGTGATTTGAAGATATTTCCATCCCCTAAGCTTCGGCAATGTGACAGATCAAGGAGCTGGATAGATTTAGAATTATGCATTATCGCTAATCACTCGGCAACCAATTATGGTAGCATTATGTGGTTTTTTTATTACGTACATCTATATATTGTTTACAAACCCACAAAGTTTGATTCAATTGATAATAGTGGTTTTGGAGCTAGGCCGATGTGAACATATTCACTTTTGCTAAGCTCGGTCGATATGGCGTTTGAGGAAATTGGATAGATGTAGAATTATTCTCATCGCTAATAACTCTCCAACAAGCTATGGGAGCATTATGTGGTTTCTTTGCTTACGTTCCTCTATGTATTGTCAACAAACCCACAAAGTTTAAATTTATTGATGCTAGTAGTTTTTGAGGAAGGGCGATGTGAACATATTCCCCTTCGCTTAGCGTGGTCATTTCGGCTATTGCCGAAATTCGAAAGATGTAGAATTACCTTTATCGCTAATAACTCAGCAACCAGTTATGATAGCATTAAGTGTTTTTTTTTTATTACGTACATCTATATATTCTTACCAATCCCACAAAGTTTGATTAAATTGATGATAGTGGTTTCGGAGGTAGACTGATTTGAAGATATATCCCTTTGCTTAGCTCGGTGGATTCGGCTGTTGAAGAAACTTGAAAGATTTAGAATTATACATTATCGCTAAATTCTCTGGAACCAGTAAATGCAGCATTTTGTGGTTTCTTTTATTTTTTACATCTATATATTATCAACAATCCCAAAAAGTAGGACATTAATGTTTCCAGCGGTTTCGGAGGTAGAGTGATTTGAAGATATTTCCATCCCCTAAGCTTCGGCAATGTGACCGATCAAGGAGCTGGATAGATGTAAAATTATGTTTATTACTAATTACTGGGTAACCAGTAATGGGAACATTATTTAGTTTTTTTTATTACGTACGTCTATATATTGATTACAAACTCACAAAGTTTGATTCAATTGATGATAGTGGTTTTGGAGCTAGGCTGATGTGAACATATTCACTTTTGCTAAGCTCGGTCGATTTGGCGTTTGAAGAAATTGGATAGATGTAGAATTATTCTTATGGCTAATAACTCTGCAACAAGCTATGGGAGCATTATGTGGTTTCTTTGCTTACGTTTCTCTATGTATTGTCAACCAACCCACAAAGTTTAAATTCATTGGTGCTAGTAGTTTTTGAGAAAGGGCGATGTGAACATATTCCCCTTCGCTTAGCGCGGTTAGTTTGGCTGCTGCCGAAATTGGAAAGATGTAGAATTATCTTTATCGCTAATAACTCAGCAACCAGATATGGTGGCATTATGTGTTTTTTTTTATTACGTACATCTATATATTGTCAACAATCCCACAATGTTTGACATAAATGTTGGCAGCGGTTTCGGAGGTAGAGTGATTTGAAGATATTTCCATCCCCTAAGCTTTGGCAATGGGACAGATTAAGGAGCTGGCTAGATGTAGAATTATTTTTATTGCTAATTACTCGGCAACCAGTTATGGTAGTATTATTTAGTTTTTTTTTTACGTACATCTTTGTATTGTCAACAATCCCACAAAGTTTGATTGAATTGATGATAGTGGTTTTGGAGCTAGGGCAATGTGAACATATTCAATTTTGCTAAGCTCGGTCGATTTGGCGTTTAAGGAAATTGGATAGATGTAGAATTATCCTTAGTGCTAATAACTCTGCAACAAGTTATGGGAGCATTATGTAGTTTCTTTGCTTACGTTCCTCTATATATTGTCAACAATCCCACAAAGTTTGATTAAATTGATGCTGGTAGTTTTTTAGGAAGGGCGATGTAAACATATTCACCTTCGCTTAGCGCGGTCATTTTGGCTGCTGCCAAAATTGGAAAGATGTAGAATTATTTTTATCGCTAATAACTCGGCAACCAGCTATAGTAGCATTATGTGGTTTTTCTTATTACGTTCATCTATATATTGTCAACAATCCCGCAACGTTTGATTGAATTGATGCTAGTAGTTTTTGAGATTGGGCGATGAGTACATATTCCACTTTGCTTAGTTCGGCGGATTCGGCTGTTGAAGAAACTTCAAAGATTTAGAATTATGCATTATCGCTAATAACTCGGCAACCAATTATGGTAGCATTATGTGGTTTTTCTTATTACGTACATCTATATATTGTCAACAATCCGACAAAGATTGATTGAATTGATGCTAGTAGTTTTTGAGATTGGGCGATGTGAACATATTCCACTTTGCTTAGTTCGGTGGATTCGGCTGTTGAAGAAACTTGAAAGATTTAGAATTATGCATTATCGCTAATAACTCGGCAACCAATTGTGGTAGCATTATGTGGTTTTTTTATTACGTACATCTATATATTGTTTACAAACCCACAAAGTTTGATTCAATTGATAATAGTGGTTTTGGAGCTAGGCCGATGTGAACATATTCACTTTTGCTAAGCTCGGTCGATATGGCGTTTGAGGAAATTGGATAGATGTAGAATTATTCTCATCGCTAATAACTCTCCAACAAGCTATGGGAGCATTATGTGGTTTCTTTGCTTACGTTCCTCTATGTATTGTCAACAAACCCACAAAGTTTAAATTTATTGATGCTAGTAGTTTTTGAGGAAGGGCGATGTGAACATATTCCCCTTCGCTTAGCGTGGTCATTTCGGCTATTGCCGAAATTCGAAAGATGTAGAATTACCTTTATCGCTAATAACTCAGCAACCAGTTATGATAGCATTAAGTGGTTTTTTTTTATTACGTACATCTATATATTCTTACCAATCCCACAAAGTTTGATTAAATTGATGATAGTGGTTTCGGAGGTAGACTGATTTGAAGATATATCCCTTTGCTTAGCTCGGTGGATTCGGCTGTTGAAGAAACTTGAAAGATTTAGAATTATACATTATCGCTAAATTCTCTGGAACCAGTAAATGCAGCATTTTGTGGTTTCTTTTATTTTTTACATCTATATATTATCAACAATCCCAAAAAGTAGGACATTAATGTTTCCAGCGGTTTCGGAGGTAGAGTGATTTGAAGATATTTCCATCCCCTAAGCTTCGGCAATGTGACCGATCTAGGAGCTGGATAGATGTAAAATTATGTTTATTACTAATTACTGGGTAACCAGTAATGGTAACATTATTTAGTTTTTTTTATTACGTACATCTATATATTGATTACAAACTCACAAAGTTTGATTCAATTGATGATAGTGGTTTTGGAGCTAGGCTGATGTGAACATATTCACTTTTGCTAAGCTCGGTCGATTTGGCGTTTGAAGAAATTGGATAGATGTAGAATTATTCTTATGGCTAATAACTCTGCAACAAGCTATGGGAGCATTATGTGGTTTCTTTGCTTACGTTTCTCTATGTATTGTCAACCAACCCACAAAGTTTAAATTCATTGGTGCTAGTAGTTTTTGAGAAAGGGCGATGTGAACATATTCCCCTTCGCTTAGCGCGGTTAGTTTGGCTGCTGCCGAAATTGGATAGATGTAGAATTATTCTTATGGCTAATAACTCTGCAACAAGCTATGGGAGCATTATGTGGTTTCTTTGCTTACGTTTCTCTATGTATTGTCAACCAACCCACAAAGTTTAAATTCATTGGTGCTAGTAGTTTTTGAGAAAGGGCGATGTGAACATATTCCCCTTCGCTTAGCGCGGTTAGTTTGGCTGCTGCCGAAATTGGAAAGATGTAGAATTATCTTTATCGCTAATAACTCAGCAACCAGATATGGTAGCATTATGTGTTTTTTTTTATTACGTACATCTATATATTGTCAACAATCCCACAATGTTTGACATAAATGTTAGCAGCGGTTTCGGAGGTAGAGTGATTTGAAGATATTTCCATCCCCTAAGCTTTGGCAATGGGACAGATTAAGGAGCTGGCTAGATGTAGAATTATTTTTATTGCTAATTACTCGGCAACCAGTTATGGTAGTATTATTTAGTTTTTTTTATTACGTACATCTTTGTATTGTCAACAATCCCACAAAGTTTGATTGAATTGATGATAGTGGTTTTGGAGCTAGGGCAATGTGAACATATTCACTTTTGCTAAGCTCGGTCGATTTGGCGTTTAAGGAAATTGGATAGATGTAGAATTATCCTTAGTGCTAATAACTCTGCAACAAGTTATGGGAGCATTATGTAGTTTCTTTGCTTACGTTCCTCTATATATTGTCAACAATCCCACAAAGTTTGATTAAATTGATGCTGGTAGTTTTTGAGGAAGGGCGATGTTAACATATTCCCCTTCGCTTAGCGCGGTCATTTCGGCTGCTGCCGTAATTGGAAAGATGTAGAACTTTTTTTATCGCTAATAACTCAGCAACCAGTTATGGTAGCATTATGTGTTTTTTTTTATTAGGTACATCTATATATTGTCAACAATCCCAAAAAGTTTAATTAAATTGATGCTGGTAGTTTTTTAGGAAGGGCGATGTGAACATATTCACCTTCGCTTAGCGCGGTCATTTTGGCTGCTGCCGAAATTGGAAAGATGTAGAATTATTTTTATCGCTAATAACTCGACAACCAGCTATAGTAGCATTATGTGGTTTTTCTTATTACGTACATCTATATATTGTCAACAATCCGACAAAGATTGATTGAATTGATGCTAGTAGTTTTTGAGATTGGGCGATGTGAACATATTCACTTTTGCTAAGCTCGGTCGATTTGGCGTTTGAAGAAATTGGATAGATGTAGAATTATTCTTATGGCTAATAACTCTGCAACAAGCTATGGGAGCATTATGTGGTTTCTTTGCTTACGTTTCTCTATGTATTGTCAACCAACCCACAAAGTTTAAATTCATTGGTGCTAGTAGTTTTTGAGAAAGGGCGATGTGAACATATTCCCCTTCGCTTAGCGCGGTTAGTTTGGCTGCTGCCGAAATTGGAAAGATGTAGAATTATCTTTATCGCTAATAACTCAGCAACCAGATATGGTAGCATTATGTGTTTTTTTTTATTACGTACATCTATATATTGTCAACAATCCCACAATGTTTGACATAAATGTTGGCAGCGGTTTCGGAGGTAGAGTGATTTGAAGATATTTCCATCCCCTAAGCTTTGGCAATGGGACAGATTAAGGAGCTGGCTAGATGTAGAATTATTTTTATTGCTAATTACTCGGCAACCAGTTATGGTAGTATTATTTAGTTTTTTTTTTACGTACATCTTTGTATTGTCAACAATCCCACAAAGTTTGATTGAATTGATGATAGTGGTTTTGGAGCTAGGGCAATGTGAACATATTCAATTTTGCTAAGCTCGGTCGATTTGGCGTTTAAGGAAATTGGATAGATGTAGAATTATCCTTAGTGCTAATAACTCTGCAACAAGTTATGGGAGCATTATGTAGTTTCTTTGCTTACGTTCCTCTATATATTGTCAACAATCCCACAAAGTTTGATTAAATTGATGCTGGTAGTTTTTTAGGAAGGGCGATGTAAACATATTCACCTTCGCTTAGCGCGGTCATTTTGGCTGCTGCCAAAATTGGAAAGATGTAGAATTATTTTTATCGCTAATAACTCGGCAACCAGCTATAGTAGCATTATGTGGTTTTTCTTATTACGTTCATCTATATATTGTCAACAATCCCGCAACGTTTGATTGAATTGATGCTAGTAGTTTTTGAGATTGGGCGATGAGTACATATTCCACTTTGCTTAGTTCGGCGGATTCGGCTGTTGAAGAAACTTCAAAGATTTAGAATTATGCATTATCGCTAATAACTCGGCAACCAATTATGGTAGCATTATGTGGTTTTTCTT
The DNA here is from genome assembly GCA_930367205.1 of Acanthosoma haemorrhoidale. Classification (NCBI taxonomy): domain Eukaryota; kingdom Metazoa; phylum Arthropoda; class Insecta; order Hemiptera; family Acanthosomatidae; genus Acanthosoma; species Acanthosoma haemorrhoidale. Next base: position 204,901 of record OV884009.1, read on the forward strand.
ATTACGTACATCTATATATTGTCAACAATCCGACAAAGATTGATTGAATTGATGCTAGTAGTTTTTGAGATTGGGCGATGTGAACATATTCCACTTTGCTTAGTTCGGTGGATTCGGCTGTTGAAGAAACTTGAAAGATTTAGAATTATGCATTATCGCTAATAACTCGGCAACCAATTGTGGTAGCATTATGTGGTTTTTTTATTACGTACATCTATATATTGTTTACAAACCCACAAAGTTTGATTCAATTGATAATAGTGGTTTTGGAGCTAGGCCGATGTGAACATATTCACTTTTGCTAAGCTCGGTCGATATGGCGTTTGAGGAAATTGGATGGATGTAGAATTATTCTCATCGCTAATAACTCTCCAACAAGCTATGGGAGCATTATGTGGTTTCTTTGCTTACGTTCCTCTATGTATTGTCAACAAACCCACAAAGTTTAAATTCATTGGTGCTAGTAGTTTTTGAGAAAGGGCGATGTGAACATATTCCCCTTCGCTTAGCGCGGTTAGTTTGGCTGCTGCCGAAATTGGAAAGATGTAGAATTATCTTTATCGCTAATAACTCAGCAACCAGATATGGTAGCATTATGTGTTTTTTTTTATTACGTACATCTATATATTGTCAACAATCCCACAATGTTTGACATAAATGTTAGCAGCGGTTTCGGAGGTAGAGTGATTTGAAGATATTTCCATCCCCTAAGCTTTGGCAATGGGACAGATTAAGGAGCTGGCTAGATGTAGAATTATTTTTATTGCTAATTACTCGGCAACCAGTTATGGTAGTATTATTTAGTTTTTTTTATTACGTACTTCTTTGTATTGTCAACAATCCCACAAAGTTTGATTGAATTGATGATAGTGGTTTTGGAGCTAGGGCAATGTGAACATATTCACTTTTGCTAAGCTCGGTCGATTTGGCGTTTAAGGAAATTGGATAGATGTAGAATTATCCTTAGTGCTAATAACTCTGCAACAAGTTATGGGAGCATTATGTAGTTTCTTTGCTTACGTTCCTCTATATATTGTCAACAATCCCACAAAGTTTGATTAAATTGATGCTGGTAGTTTTTGAGATTGGGCGATGTGAACATATTCCACTTTGCTTAGTTCGGTGGATTCGGCTGTTGAAGAAACTTGAAAGATTTAGAATTATGCATTATCGCTAATAACTCGGCAACCAATTATGGTAGCATTATGTGGTTTTTTTTATTACGTACATCTATATATTGTTTACAAACCCACAAAGTTTGATTGAATTGATGCTAGTAGTTTTTGAGATTGGGCGATGTGAACATATTCACTTTTGCTAAGCTCGGTCAATTTGGCGTTTGAAGAAATTGGATAGATGTAGAATTATTCTTATGGCTAATAACTCTGCAACAAGCTATGGGAGCATTATGTGGTTTCTTTGCTTACGTTTCTCTATGTATTGTCAACCAACCCACAAAGTTTAAATTCATTGGTGCTAGTAGTTTTTGAGAAAGGGCGATGTGAACATATTCCCCTTCGCTTAGCGCGGTTAGTTTGGCTGCTGCCGAAATTGGAAAGATGTAGAATTATCTTTATCGCTAATAACTCAGCAACCAGATATGGTAGCATTATGTGTTTTTTTTTATTACGTACATCTATATATTGTCAACAATCCCACAATGTTTGACATAAATGTTAGCAGCGGTTTCGGAGGTAGAGTGATTTGAAGATATTTCCATCCCCTAAGCTTTGGCAATGGGACAGATTAAGGAGCTGGCTAGATGTAGAATTATTTTTATTGCTAATTACTCGGCAACCAGTTATGGTAGTATTATTTAGTTTTTTTTATTACGTACATCTTTGTTTTGTCAACAATCCCACAAAGTTTGATTGAATTGATGATAGTGGTTTTGGAGCTAGGGCAATGTGAACATATTCACTTTTGCTAAGCTCGGTCGATTTGGCGTTTAAGGAAATTGGATAGATGTAGAATTATCCTTAGTGCTAATAACTCTGCAACAAGTTATGGGAGCATTATGTAGTTTCTTTGCTTACGTTCCTCTATATATTGTCAACAATCCCACAAAGTTTGATTAAATTGATGCTGGTAGTTTTTGAGGAAGGGCGATGTTAACATATTCCCCTTCGCTTAGCGCGGTCATTTTGGCTGCTGCCGAAATTGGAAAGATGTAGAATTATTTTTATCGCTAATAACTCGGCAACCAGCTATAGTAGCATTATGTGGTTTTTCTTATTACGTACATCTATATATTGTCAACAATCCCACAAAGTTTGATTGAATTGATGCTAGTAGTTTTTGAGATTGGGCGATGTGTACATATTCCACTTTGCTTAGTTCGGTGGATTCGGCTGTTGAAGAAACTTGAAAGATTTAGAATTATGCATTATCGCTAATAACTCAGCAACCAGTTATGATAGCATTAAGTGGTTTTTTTTTATTACGTACATCTATATATTCTTACCAATCCCACAAAGTTTGATTAAATTGATGATAGTGGTTTCGGAGGTAGACTGATTTGAAGATATATTCCTTTGCTTAGCTCGGTGGATTCGGCTGTTGAAGAAACTTGAAAGATTTAGAATTATACATTATCGCTAAATTCTCTGGAACCAGTAAATGCAGCATTTTGTGGTTTCTTTTATTTTTTACATCTATAAATTATCAACAATCCCACAATGTTTGACATAAATGTTGGCAGCGGTTTCGGAGGTAGAATGATTTGAAGATATTTCCATCCCCTAAGCTTTGGCAATGGGACAGATTAAGGAGCTGGCTAGATGTAGAATTATTTTTATTGCTAATTACTCGGCAACCAGTTATGGTAGTATTATTTAGTTTTTTTTATTACGTACATCTATGTATTGTCAACAATCCCACAAAGTTTGATTAAATTGATGATAGTGGTTTTGGAGCTAGGGCAATGTGAACATATTCACTTTTGCTAAGCTCGGTCGATTTGGCGTTTGAGGAAATTGGATAGATGTAGAATTATCCTTAGTGCTAATAACTCTGAAACAAGTTATGGGAGCATTATGTAGTTACTTTGCTTACGTTCCTCTATATATTTTCAACAAACCCACAAAGTTAAATTTCATTGATGCTAGTAGTTTTTGAGGAAGGGCGATGTTAACATATTCTTCTTCGCTTGGCACGGTCATTTCGGCTGCTGCCGTAATTGGAAAGATGTAGAACATATTTTATCGCTAATAACTCAGCAACCAGTTATGGTAGCATTATGTACTTTTTTTTATTAGGTACATCTATATATTGTCAACAATCCCAAAAAGTTTAATTAAATTGATGCTGGTAGTTTTTTAGGAAGGGCGATGTGAACATATTCACCTTCGCTTAGCGCGGTCATTTTGGCTGCTGCCGAAATTGGAAAGATGTAGAATTATTTTTATCGCTAATAACTCGGCAACCAGCTATAGTAGCATTATGTGGTTTTTCTTATTACGTACATCTATATATTTTCAACAATCCCACAAAGTTTGATTGAATTGATGCTAGTAGTTTTTGAGATTGGGCGATGTGAACATATTCCACTTTGCTTAGTTCGGTGGATTCGGCTGTTGAAGAAACTTGAAAGATTTAGAATTATGCATTATCGCTAATAACTCGGCAACCAATTATGGTAGCATTATGTGGTTTTTTTTATTACGTACATCTATATATTGTTTACAAACCCACAAAGTTTGATTCAATTGATGATAGTGGTTTTGGAGCTAGGCCGATGTGAACATATTCACTTTTGCTAAGCTCGGTCGATTTGGCGTTTGAGGAAATTGGATAGATGTAGAATTATTCTCATCGCTAATAACTCTCCAACAAGCTATGGGAGCATTATGTGGTTTCTTTGCTTACGTTCCTCTATGTATTGTCAACAAACCCACAAAGTTTAAATTCATTGATGCTAGTAGTTTTTGAGGAAGGGCGATGTGAACATATTCCCCTTCGCTTAGCGTGGTCATTTCGGCTATTGCCGAAATTGGAAAGATGTAGAATTACCTTTATCGCTAATAACTCAGCAACCAGTTATGATAGCATTAAGTGGTTTTTTTTTATTACGTACATCTATATATTCTTACCAATCCCACAAAGTTTGATTAAATTGATGATAGTGGTTTCGGAGGTAGACTGATTTGAAGATATATCCCTTTGCTTAGCTCGGTGGATTCGGCTGTTGAAGAAACTTGAAAGATTTAGAATTATACATTATCGCTAAATTCTCTGGAACCAGTAAATGCAGCATTTTGTGGTTTCTTTTATTTTTTACATCTATATATTATCAACAATCCCAAAAAGTAGGACATTAATGTTTCCAGCGGTTTTGGAGGTAGAGTGATTTGAAGATATTTCCATCCCCTAAGCTTCGGCAATGTGACCGATCAAGGACCTGGATAGATGCAAAATTATGTTTATTACTAATTACTGGGTAACCAGTAATGGTAACATTATTTAGTTTTTTTTATTACGTACATTTATATATTGATTACAAACTCACAAAGTTTGATTCAATTGATGAAAGTGGTTTTGGAGCTAGGCTGATGTGAACATATTCACTTTTGCTAAGCTCGCTCGATTTGGCGTTTGAAGAAATTGGATAGATGTAGAATTATTCTTATCACTAATAACTCTGCAACAAGCTATGGGAGCATTATGTGGTTTCTTTGCTCACGTTCCTCTATGTATTGTCAACCAACCCACAAAGTTTGATGAAATTGATGCTGGTAGTTTTTTAGGAAGGGCGATGTAAATATATTCACCTTCGCTTAGCGCGGTCATTTTGGCTGCTGCCGAAATTGAAAAGATGTAGAATTATTTTTGTCGCTAATAACTCGGCAACCAGCTATAGTAGCATTATGTGGTTTTTCTTATTACGTACATCTATATATTATCAACAATCCCACAAAGTTTGATTGAATTGATGCTAGTAGTTATTGAGATTGGGCGATGTGAACATATTCCACTTTGCTTAGTTCGGTGGATTCGGCTGTTGAAGAAACTTGAAAGATTTAGAATTATGCATTATCGCTAATAACTCAGCAACCAGATATGGTAGCATTATGTGTTTTTTTTTATTACGTACATTTATATATTATCAACAATCCCACAAAGTTTGATTGAATTGATGCTAGTAGTTTTTGAGATTGGGCGATGTGTACATATTCCACTTTGCTTAGTTCGGTGGATTCGGCTGTTGAAGAAACTTGAAAGATTTAGAATTATGCATTATCGCTAATAACTCGGCAACCAATTATGGTAGCATTATGTGGTTTTTCTTATTACGTACATCTATATATTGTCAACAATCCCACAATGTTTGATTGAATTGATGCTAGTAGTTTTTGAGATTGGGCGATGTGAACATATTCCACTTTGCTTAGTTCGGTGGATTCGGCTGTTGAAGAAACTTGAAAGATTTAGAATTATGCATTATCGCTAATAACTCGGCAACCAATTATGGTAGCATTATGTGGTTTTTTTTATTACGTACATCTATATATTGTTTACAAACCCACAAAGTTTGATTCAATTGATGATAGTGGTTTTGGAGCTAGGCCGATGTGAACATATTCACTTTTGCTAAGCTCGGTCGATTTGGCGTTTGAGGAAATTGGATAGATGTAGAATTATTCTCATCGCTAATAACTCTCCAACAAGCTATGGGAGCATTATGTGGTTTCTTTGCTTACGTTCCTCTATGTATTGTCAACAAACCCACAAAGTTTAAATTCATTGATGCTAGTAGTTTTTGAGGAAGGGCGATGTGAACATATTCCCCTTCGCTTAGCGTGGTCATTTCGGCTATTGCCGAAATTGGAAAGATGTAGAATTACCTTTATCGCTAATAACTCAGCAACCAGTTATGATAGCATTAAGTGGTTTTTTTTTATTACGTACATCTATATATTCTTACCAATCCCACAAAGTTTGATTAAATTGATGATAGTGGTTTCGGAGGTAGACTGATTTGAAGATATATCCCTTTGCTTAGCTCGGTGGATTCGGCTGTTGAAGAAACTTGAAAGATTTAGAGTTATACATTATCGCTAAATTCTCTGGAACCAGTAAATGCAGCATTTTGTGGTTTCTTTTATTTTTTACATCTATATATTATCAACAATCCCAAAAAGTAGGACATTAATGTTTCCAGCGGTTTCGGAGGTAGAGTGATTTGAAGATATTTCCAGCCCCTAAGCTTTGGCAATGGGACAGATTAAGGACCTGGCTAGATGTAGAATTATTTTTATTGCTAATTACTCGGCAACCAGTTATGGTAGTATTATTTGGTTTTTTTTTTTACGTACATCTATATATTGTCAACAATCCCACAAAGTTTGATTGAATTGATGCTAGTAGTTTTTGAGATTGGGTGACGTGAACATTTTGTGGTTTCTTTTATTTTTTACATCTATATATTATCAACAATCCCACAATGTTTGACATAAATATTTCAAGCGGTTTCGGAGGTAGAGTGATTTGAAGATATTTCCATCCCCTAAGCTTCGGCAATGTGACAGATCAAGGAGCTGGATAGATGTAAAATTATGTTTATTGCTAATCACTGGGCAACCAGTTATGGTAGCATTATTTAGTTTTTTTTATTACGTACATCTATGTATTGTCAACAATCCCACAAAGTTTGATTGAATTGATGATAGTGGTTTTGGAGCTAGGGCAATTTGAACATATTCACTTTTGCTAAGCTCGGTCAATTTGGCGTTTGAGGAAATTGGATAGATGTAGAATTATCCTTAGTGCTAATAACTCTGCAACAAGTTATGGGAGCATTATGTAGTTTCTTTGCTTACGTTCCTCTATATATTGTCAACAAACCCACAAAGTTAAATTTCATTGATGCTAGTAGTTTTTGAGGAAGGGCGATGTTAACATATTCCCCTTCGCTTAGCGCGGTCATTTCGGCTGCTGCCGTAATTGGAAAGATGTAGAACTTTTTTTATCGCTAATAACTCAGCAACCAGTTATGGTAGCATTATGTACTTTTTTTTATTAGGTACATCTATATATTGTCAACAATCCCAAAAAGTTTGATTAAATTGATGCTGGTAGTTTTTGAGGAAGGGCGATGTTAACATATTCCCCTTCGCTTAGCGCGGTCATTTCGGCTGCTGCCGAAATTGGAAAGATGTAGAATTATTTTTATCGCTAATAACTCGGCAACCAGCTATAGTAGCATTATGTGGTTTTTCTTATTACGTACATCTATATATTGTCAACAATCCCACAAAGTTTGATTGAATTGATGCTAGTAGTTTTTGAGATTGGGCGATGTGAACATATTCCACTTTGCTTAGTTCGGTGGATTCGGCTGTTGAAGCAACTTGAAAGATTTAGAATTATGCATTATCGCTAATAACTCGGCAACCAATTATGGTAGCATTATGTGGTTTTTTTTATTACGTACATCTATATATTGTTTACAAACCCACAAAGTTTGATTCAATTGATGATAGTGGTTTTGGAGCTAGGCCGATGTGAACATATTCACTTTTGCTAAGCTCGGTCGATTTGGCGTTTGAGGAAATTGGATAGATGTAGAATTATTCTCATCGCTAATAACTCTCCAACAAGCTATGGGAGCATTATGTGGTTTCTTTGCTTACGTTCCTCTATGTATTGTCAACAAACCCACAAAGTTTAAATTCATTGATGCTAGTAGTTTTTGAGGAAGGGCGATGTGAACATATTCCCCTCCGCTTAGCGTGGTCATTTTTGTAATGAATAAAAGGATGTAATAATAACCTTGAAACGTGATGAAAACTGATTTATTCAGAGCGCACAAAAAGGATCAGAAAAAAAACATACATAAAAACATGTGTAACTTCAACTAACAGAAAACTCACACTGCCATACATATATAGTAGTGACATAATCACATATACATAATAGGTTACATAATATTAGCTAAATGGGGAATTATCAACAACACCCACTCTTAGTTCCACATTCGGTCTAAGATTATACTTTAACAAGATTTACAAGTTTACAGTAATATTCAAACTTATTAAGGTAATGCTTTAGTTAATAAGTCTGCTATTTGTTCTTTAGACTCAATATAATTTATTTTTACAATTCCCTTACTCACTAGGTCTTTAACATAGTTATATTTAATATCATAATGTTTTGATCTTTTTGTTTCTAAGGTTTGAGCTATTTTAATTGTCCCTTGATTATCCTCATTTTTAACCATGTGACTACTTGCACCACTATCAACAACAAACATCAAACTTGCAACCTCCTCACCGGGTGTCATCAAACATGTGACGTGCTTATCAACTGATAAATAATCCATACTCTTTTCTTTAAGTGACGTCATAAATGTGAACTCTTCCTCTTTAGACACTCCAGCTACGTGTTTATTTCTTAATTTCAGACAATTGTTCTTCATATGTCCCTGCTGTTTACAATAATAGCATTTACCAACAAATGAGCTGGATTGCACATTAACTTTAGCGTCCTTTGGATGTTTATAAGATACAAAAGCACTCACCTGCTCTTCCTTCTTGCCTCTTCTCTCCTCTTCTGCAAGTAGAGTATTTTTCACATATTCTAGGCTAATTGCTGATTTGTCCTTATTGCACAAAATATCCAATGCAGAAACTACACTGTCGAAATCCGAAGGCATAGCCACCAATAACTGATTGACGATCTCCTCTTCGTCCAATTTTCCGCCCGCCACTTTAACCTCAGATGCGAGGGATTCAAATTCCTGGAAGAATTCTTGAAGTGCCTTATCCTTTTTAAACTCGAGCTTCCGCCAGATCTTTTGAGCAGTCACAAGTGATTTCATACCTTTCTTCTCATACGTGGATGAGAGGGCATCAAACATTTCTTTTGCAGTCGTCTTATCTTTGATCATCGGCAAAATACTGTCTGCCAAACCCTGAACAATTATGTTTCGTGCTTTAATGTCATCTTGTTTAAACTTTTTAAGTTCCACTTGCTCAGTAGGGGCTTCTTCCGTCAACACATGGGCCACACCATTTTGCTCCAACACAAGCTTCATACGAAAGCTCCAATTAGCGAAGTTGGCTCCATCAAACGGCTTAATTCCCAACAGAATATTTGTCGCACCGGCCATCGTTTAACCGCGTAATAATCCAAGAACACGAGTAACAAAAACTTCGGACCACGTGCGATAATAACCTCGAAACGGATACGCACTAAATTTCCGAAAACACGTTTATCAATTTTCCACTTCAGAGTTTCCTTAGACGTCTGGGCCCATAACCTTTTGTAATGAATAAAAGGATGTAATAATAACCTTGAAACGTGATGAAAACTGATTTATTCAGAGCGCACAAAAAGGTTCAGAAAAAACATACATAAAAACATGTGTAACTTCAACTAACAGAAAACTCACACTGCCATACATATATAGTGGTGACATAATCACATATACATAATAGGTTACATAATATTAGCTAAATGGGGAATTATCAACAACAGTCATTTCGGCTATTGTCGCTAATGTTGTGTCTGTAATATTTTGCACGCAGCCTTGTGCCGCCTTTTGTTATTAGTTATAACCTTCATGTTACCTTTGGCATTCAGTAGAATAGATTCCATCTTTATGTACCACTACTTACTTGTTCACATTATAAAATATATATGTTTTCTCACGTACCCCAACATGTGTGTGCTTTTGTAACTATTAAAACGAACATAACAATTGGGGACGAGTTATAATCAGTGCGTGAGTGAACCGAAAATCGCGACCTATGTGTTTGTTTTAACCTTATCAACGTGTTTAAACAACACTAAAATTCCGGTAAAATGTGTTATTTTGTCTTCAATCGACCGTAAAAGGTAAGAATTAGACTAATTTCTATCGAATTATTAATAAAAAGACTTCGAAATGAACGCTAAACAGTTCGAATCTTTTATGAAGACTTTCAGCGAACAACAGAAAGTTTTCCTCGAAACTGTAACTGCTCAACTTCAGTGTCATTCCGGGAAACCTACTGACGAAAACACAGTCAATTATTCGAGCATTGCACCATTCGAAAACTTTGATCAAAAACGTGAAAAGTTTGCGTGTTACCTTGAGCGGTTTGATAACTATTGTACAATGAAAGGGGTCACAGACAAAGCGAAAATTGGCCAGCTCTTATGTGTTTCAATTGGCTCTTCACACTACAACAATTTAGCTGCGTTTTTAGGCCCAGAAAAACCACTGAAGGGTCTCTCCTTTGATGATCTTGTCAAGTCCTTCAAGACCTTGTTAATTCCGAAGAAAAACGCAGTTGTGTCGCAACACTATTTCCTTAATATTTATCAAACGGAACACCAGTCCATTTCAGAGTTTGTTGCCACTCTTCAACGTGACATATCTGAGTGTGAATTCTCCGTAAAATGCCAGGGTGACCAGTCTGTATCAATCTCAGACGTTTTTCTCAGAGCACAGTTCATTCGAGGCCTTCGAGATGAATGGGTACGGGAACACATATTACAATCGGACAAAAAGACATTCCAGGACATTTTAGCTCTTGCCACAGCTCTTGTGGCATCGAGAATTGAAAGTAAAGAGTTGACTCAGCGCTCTAATCCAGCTCGAACTTTCTCTGCCAGCAAATTGAACAAGATGTCAAGCCCTAGCCAGCGCTCAGGAGCAAGGGCAAGCTCAAATCAACCCAGGACAAGTTCCCGTCCCCGTAGACCTGATTTCAAGGCTCTCGGCATCGATAATCTGTGCATCCGGTGCTCAAGGGGAAACCATCAGGTATCGGAGTGTCGAGTTGATAAGAACAAATTATATTGCACCCTTTGTAAAAAGAAGGGACATGTGGTACGCGTCTGTATCACATCATTGATGGCAGAAAACAGAAGGAAACCAGGCAAATCCAGTTCTACACATTCCCTCCAAATTGCCAACACCAGCCCCGGAGCAACGCCAGCATACGGTCTCAATAAATTAGAAATGGTGATCCAGAAAAATGACGTTATTATTGACTTGTTCGAGTTGAACCGTCATGAATCAGCTAAGTACATGATTGACGTGTCGCTCAATGGAAAATTGCAACGTTTTGAGGTCGATAGTGGCGCCAAATTTACCCTATTAAGTGAGAATGAATTTGACAGACTTAACCTAAATTTGCCAGTTCAACCAACCAACCTAGCTTTTCGATCCTACTCTGGCAACCTAATCCAATCAAAAGGTAAAGTACCAGTCCAGGCTGCTTACAACGGAAAGCAAATAACCAGCGATTTATACATTGTACCAACAGGATACGAAGCGCTTCTTGGACGCCAATGGATACGAGGACTTGCCATTGAACTCAAACAGGTCGACAATAATCCTCCCATGCCAATCTACCAGTTCAATTCAGTCCCCTCGCTCGAGGATATTTTAGAAGAGTTTTCCTCGATCTTCGAACCAAAAATTGGCTGTGTTCCCGGCTATGAAATTTCACTCCAGCTCAAACCAGGAGCAAAGCCATGTTACACCAAGGAGCGTAGTGTTCCACATGCTCTCCTGGACCAAGTCAACCAGGAACTAAACGAACTCGAAGCTGCAGGAATCATTGAACCTGTAGACGCCAGTGATTGGGGTTCCCCTCTCGTGGTGATCGTCAAACCTGACGGAGGCGTTCGCCTCTGCTCAGACTACAAGTGTGGCGTCAATGAACGTCTAATTCAAGTAAACTACCCTATCCGCACCAGAGAAGACGTCCTAAGCAGCTTGCGAGGATCTCGTTATTTTTGTAAAGTAGATTTCTATAAGGCTTACTTACATTTTCGTGTTACGAAAGAAAGCAGCATCGTCCAGACTATAACAACGCATAGAGGTACTTACCGGTTACTGCGGCTTGGTTTTGGAGTCAAAACAGCTCCTGCTGAGTTCAATGAGTACATTCGTCGAATCTTGAAAGGCCTGAAGAAGACTGAAAACTACTTTGACGATATTGTCGTACATGGTGAAACAAAAGAAGAATGTCTCGAAAATTTAAGAAATCTGCTTCAAAGATTAAAAGAACAGATTGAGAGTCCAGATCCGCCTTTACTGTGATAACCGGAAGATTTGGCAGTTCGGCGATGTCATCAAAGTACTTGGCCAACGGCACTATTTGGTCAGACTCGACTCTTCGGGGCAAATACTAAAACGCCACATTGACCAAATTGTGGCAACTTTGGTTCCAAAGCCAAAATCCGTTTCGTTTGGACCGAGTCAATCATTTGAGGTTACCCGACTTCCACCTACTCCAGCAGCAGCGTCATCTCCAGCAGCAGCGCCGAATCAAGACCGACCTCGTCGTGAGATACGCTTTCCGGCACGATTTAATGATTATGTCTTGAATTGTGTTACCTGATGTTTTCAATTTAGTGCGGGAGAATCTGTTGTGTCTGTAATATTTTGCACGCAGCCTTGTGCCGCCTTTTGTTATTAGTTATAACCTTCATGTTACCTTTGGCATTCAGTAGAATAGATTCCATCTTTATGTACCACTACTTACTTGTTCACTTTATAAAATATATATGTTTTCTCACGTACCCCAACATGTGTGTGCTTTTGTAACTATTAAAAAGAACATAACAGCTAATAACTCTGCTACAAGTTTAGGGAGCATTATGTGGATTCTTTGCTTACGTTCCTCTATATATTGTCAACAAACCCACAAAGTTTGATCAAATTGATGATAGTGGCTTCGGAGGTAGGGCGATGTGAACGTATTCGACTTTGCTTAGCTCGGTGGATCTGGCTGTTGAAGAAACTTGGAAGATTTAGAATTATACATTATCGCTAATTTCTCTGGAACCAATAAAGGCAGCATTTTGTGGTTTCTTTTATTTTTTACATCTATATATTATAAACAATTCCACAATGTTTGACATAAATGTTGCCAGCGGTTTCGGAGGTAGAGTGATTTAAAGATATTTCCATCCCCTAAGCTTTGGCAATGGGACAGATTAAGGAGCTGGCTAGATGTAGAATTATTTTTATTGCTAATTACTCGGCAACCAGTTATAATAGCATTATGTGGGTTTTTTTTTACGTACATCTATATATTGTTTACCAACCCACAAAGTTTGATTCAATTGATGATAGTGGTTTTGGAGCTAGGCCGATGTGAACATATTCACTTTTGCTAAGCTCGGTCGATTTGGCGTTTGAGGAAATTGGATAGATGTAGAATTATTCTTATCGCTAATAACTCTCCAACAAGCTATGGGACCATTATGTGGTTTCTTTGCTTACGTTCCTCTATGTATTGTCAACAAACCCACAAAGTTTAAATTCATTGATGCTAGTAGTTTTTAAGGAAGGGCGATGTTAACATATTCACTTTTGCTAAGCTCGGTCGATTTGGCGTTTGAGGAAATTGGAAAGATGTAGAATTACCTTTATCGCTAATAACTCAGCAACCAGTTATGATAGCATTATTTGGTTTTTTTTTATTACATACATCTATATATTTTTACCAATCCCACAAAGTTTGATTTAATTGATGATAGTGGTTTCGGAGGTAGACTGATTTGAAGATATTTCCCTTTGCTTAGCTCGGTGGATTCGGCTGTTGTAGAAACTTGAAAGATTTAGAATTATACATTATCGCTAAATTCTCTGCAACCAGTAAATACAGCATTTTGTGGTTTCTTTTGTTTTTTACATCTATATATTATCAACAATCCCAAAAAGTAGGACATTAATGTTTCCAGCGGTTTCGGAGGTAGAGTGATTTGAAGATATTTCCATCCCCTAAGCTTCGGCAATGTGACAGATCAAGGAGCTGGATAGATGCAAAATTATGTTTATTGCTAATTACTGGGTAACCAGTAATGGTAGCATTATTTAGTTTTTTTTATTACGTACATCTATATATTGTTTACAAACTCACAAAGTTTGATTCAATTGATCATAGTGGTTTTGGAGCTAAGCCTATGTGAACATTTTCACTTTTGCTAAGCTCGGTCGATTTGGCGTTTGAAGATATTGGATAGATGTAGAATTATTCTTATCGCTAATAACTCAGCAACCAGTTATGGTAGCATTATGTGTTTTTTTTTATTAGGTAAATCTATATATTGTTTACAAACTCACAAAGTTTGATTCAATTGATCATAGTGGTTTTGGAGCTAAGCCTATGTGAACATTTTCACTTTTGCTAAGCTCGGTCGATTTGGCGTTTGAAGAAATTGGATAGATGTAGAATTATTCTTATCGCTAATAACTCTGCAACAAGTTATAGGAGCATTATGTAGTTTCTTTTCTTACGTTCCTCAATATATTGTCAACAAACCCACAAAGTTTAATTTCATTGATGCTAGTAGTTTTTGAGGAAGGGCGATGTTAACATATTCCCCTTCACTTAGCGCGGTCATGTCGGCTGCTGCCGTAATTGAAAAGATGTAGAATTTTTTTTATCGCTAATAACTCCGCAACCAGTTATGGTAGCATTATGTGTTTTTTTTTATTAGGTACATCTATACATTGTCAACAATCCCACAAAGTTTGATTAAATTGATGATAGTGGCTTCGGAGGTAGACTGATTTGAAGATATTTCCATCTGCTAAGCTTTGGCAATATGACAGATCAAGGAGCTAGATAGATGCAAAATTATTTTTATTGCTAATTACTCGGCAACCAGTTATGGTAGCATTATGTGGGTTTTTTTTTACGTACATCTATGTATTGTCAACAAACCCACAAAGTTTAAATTCATTGATGCTAGTAGTTTTTAAGGAAGGGCGATGTTAACATATTCACTTTTGCTAAGCTCGGTCGATTTGGCGTTTGAGGAAATTGGAAAGATGTAGAATTACCTTTATCGCTAATAACTCAGCAACCAGTTATGATAGCATTATTTGGTTTTTTTTATTACATACATCTATATATTTTTACCAATCCCACAAAGTTTGATTAAATTGATGATAGTGGTTTTGGAGGTAGACTGATTTGAAGATATTTCCCTTTTCTTAGCTCGGTGGATTCGGCTGTTGTAGAAACTTGAAAGATTTAGAATTATACATTATCGCTAAATTCTCTGCAACCAGTAAATACAGCATTTTGTGGTTTCTTTTATTTTTTACATCTATATATTATCAACAATCCCAAAAAGTAGGACATTAATGTTTCCAGCGGTTTCGGAGGTAGAGTGATTTGAAGATATTTCCATCCCCTAAGCTTCGGCAATGTGACAGATCAAGGAGCTGGATAGATGCAAAATTATGTTTATTGCTAATTACTGGGTAACCAGTAATGGTAGCATTATTTAGTTTTTTTTATTACGTACATCTATATATTGTTTACAAACTCACAAAGTTTGATTCAATTGATCATAGTGGTTTTGGAGCTAAGCCTATGTGAATATTTTCACTTTTGCTAAGCTCGGTCGATTTGGCGTTTGAAGATATTGGATAGATGTAGAATTATTCTTATCGCTAATAACTAAGCAACCAGTAATGGTAGCATTATGTGTTTTTTTTTATTAGGTACATCTATATATTGTTTACAAACTCACAAAGTTTGATTCAATTGATCATAGTGGTTTTGGAGCTAAGCCTATGTGAACATTTTCACTTTTGCTAAGCTCGGTCGATTTGGCGTTTGAAGAAATTGGATAGATGTAGAATTATTCTTATCGCTAATAACTCTGCAACAAGTTATGGGAGCATTATGTAGTTTCTTTTCTTACGTTCCTCTATATATTGTCAACAAACCCACAAAGTTTAATTTCATTGATGCTAGTAGTTTTTGAGGAAGGGCGATGTTAACATATTCCCCTTCGCTTAGCGCGGTCATGTCGGCTGCTGCCGTAATTGAAAAGATGTAGAATTTTTTTTATCGCTAATAACTCCGCAACCAGTTATGGTAGCATTATGTGTTTTTTTTTATTAGGTACATCTATATATTGTCAACAATCCCACAAAGTTTGATTAAATTGATGATAGTGGCTTCGGAGGTAGACTGATTTGAAGATATTTCCATCCGCTAAGCTTTGGCAATATGACAGATCAAGGAGCTGGATAGATGCAAAATTATGTTTATTGCTAATTACTGGGTAACCAGTAATGGTAGCATTATTTATTTTTTTTATTACGTACATCTATATATTGTTTACAAACTCACAAAGTTTGATTCAATTGATCATAGTGGTTTTGGAGCTAAGCCTATGTGAACATTTTCACTTTTGCTAAGCTCGGTTGATTTGGCGTTTGAAGATATTGGATAGATGTAGAATTATTCTTATCGCTAATAACTCAGCAACCAGTTATGGTAGCATTATGTGTTTTTTTTTATTAGGTACATCTATATATTGTTTACAAACTCACCGAGTGTGATTCAATTGATCATAGTGGTTTTGGAGCTACGCCTATGTGAACATTTTCACTTTTGCTAAGCTCGGTCGATTTGGCGTTTGAAGAAATTGGATAGATGTAGAATTATTCTTATCGCTAATAACTCTGCAACAAGTTATGGGAGCATTATGTAGTTTCTTTTCTTACGTTCCTCTATATATTGTCAACAAACCCACAAAGTTTGATTAAATTGATGATAGTGGCTTCGGAGGTAGACTGATTTGAAGATATTTCCATCCGCTAAGCTTTGGCAATATGACAGATCAAGGAGCTGGATAGATGCAAAATTATTTTTATTGCTAATTACTCGGCAACCAGTTATGGTAGCATTATGTGGGTTTTTTTTACGTACATCTATGTATTGTCAACAAACCCACAAAGTTTAAATTCATTGATGCTAGTAGTCTTTAAGGAAGGGCGATGTTAACATATTCACTTTTGCTAAGCTCGGTCGATTTGGCGTTTGAGGAAATTGGAAAGATGTAGAATTACCTTTATCGCTAATAACTCAGCAACCAGTTATGATAGCATTATTTGGTTTTTTTTATTACATACATCTATATATTTTTACCAATCCCACAAAGTTTGATTAAATTGATGATAGTGGTTTTGGAGGTAGACTGATTTGAAGATATTTCCCTTTTCTTAGCTCGGTGGATTCGGCTGTTGTAGAAACTTGAAAGATTTAGAATTATACATTATCGCTAAATTCTCTGCAACCAGTAAATACAGCATTTTGTGGTTTCTTTTATTTTTTACATCTATATATTATCAACAATCCCAAAAAGTAGGACATTAATGTTTCCAGCGGTTTCGGAGGTAGAGTGATTTGAAGATATTTCCATCCCCTAAGCTTCGGCAATGTGACAGATCAAGGAGCTGGATAGATGCAAAATTATGTTTATTGCTAATTACTGGGTAACCAGTAATGGTAGCATTATTTAGTTTTTTTTATTACGTACATCTATATATTGTTTACAAACTCACAAAGTTTGATTCAATTGATCATAGTGGTTTTGGAGCTAAGCCTATGTGAATATTTTCACTTTTGCTAAGCTCGGTCGATTTGGCGTTTGAAGATATTGGATAGATGTAGAATTATTCTTATCGCTAATAACTAAGCAACCAGTTATGGTAGCATTATGTGTTTTTTTTTATTAGGTACATCTATATATTGTTTACATACTCACAAAGTTTGATTCAATTGATCATAGTGGTTTTGGAGCTAAGCCTATGTGAACATTTTCACTTTTGCTAAGCTCGGTCGATTTGGCGTTTGAAGAAATTGGATAGATGTAGAATTATTCTTATCGCTAATAACTCTGCAACAAGTTATGGGAGCATTATGTAGTTTCTTTTCTTACGTTCCTCTATATATTGTCAACAAACCCACAAAGTTTAATTTCATTGATGCTAGTAGTTAGTGAGGAAGGGCGATGTTAACATATTCCCCTTCGCTTAGCGCGGTCATGTCGGCTGCTGCCGTAATTGAAAAGATGTAGAATTTTTTTTATCGCTAATAACTCCGCAACCAGTTATGGTAGCATTATGTGTTTTTTTTTATTAGGTACATCTATATATTGTCAACAATCCCACAAAGTTTGATTAAATTGATGATAGTGGCTTCGGAGGTAGACTGATTTGAAGATATTTCCATCCGCTAAGCTTTGGCAATATGACAGATCAAGGAGCTGGATAGATGCAAAATTATGTTTATTGCTAATTACTGGGTAACCAGTAATGGTAGCATTATTTAGTTTTTTTTATTACGTACATCTATATATTGTTTACAAACTCACAAAGTTTGATTCAATTGATCATAGTGGTTTTGGAGCTAAGCCTATGTGAACATTTTTACTTTTGCTAAGCTCGGTCGATTTGGCGTTTGAAGATATTGGATTGATGTAGAACTATTCTTATCGCTAATAACTATGCAACCAGTTATGGTAGCATTATTTAGTTTTTTTTATTAGGTACATCTATATATTGTTTACAAACTCACAAAGTTTGATTCAATTGATCATAGTGGTTTTGGAGCTAAGCCTATGTGAACCTTTTCACTTTTGCTAAGCTCGGTCGATTTGGCGTTTGAAGAAATTGGATAGATGTAGAATTATTCTTATCGCTAATAACTCTGCAACAAGTTATGGGAGCATTATGTAGTTTCTTTTCTTACGTTCCTCTATATATTGTCAACAAACCCACAAAGTTTAATTTTATTGATGCTAGTAGTTTTTGAGGAAGGGCGATGTTAACATATTCCCCTTCGCTTAGCGCGGTCATGTCGGCTGCTGCCGTAATTGGAAAGATGTAGAATTTTTTTTATCGCTAATAACTCAGCAACCAGTTATGGTAGCATTATGTGTTTTTTTTTATTAGGTACATCTATATATTGTCAAATATCCCACAAAGTTTGATTAAATTGATGCTGGTAGTTTTTTAGGAAGGGCGATTTGAACATATTCACCTTCGCTTAGCGCGGTCATTTTGGCTGCTGCCAAAATTGGAAAGATGTAGAATTATTTTTATCGCTAATAACTCAGCAACCAGCTATAGTAGAATTATGTGGTTTTTTTTATTACGTACATCTATATATTGTTTACAAACCCACAAAGTTTGATTCAATTGATGATAGTGGTTTTGGAGCTAGGCCGATGTGAACATATTCACTTTTGCTAAGCTCGGTCGATTTGGCGTTTGAGGAAATTGGATAGATGTAGAATTATTCTTATCGCTAATAACTCTCCAACAAGCTATGGGAGCATTATGTGGTTTCTTTGCTTACGTTCCTTTATGTATTGTCAACAAACCCACAAAATTTAAATTCATTGATGCTAGTAGTTTTTAAGGAAGGGCGATGTTAACATATTCACTTTTGCTAAGCTCGGTCGATTTAGTGTTTGAGGAAATTGGAAAGATGTAGAATTACCTTTATCGCTAATAACTGAGCAACCAGTTATGATAGCATTATGTGGTTTTTTTTATTACATACATCTATATATTCTTACCAATCCCACAAAGTTTAATTAAATTGATGATAGTGGTTTTGGAGGTAGACTGATTTGAAGATATTTCCCTTTGCTTAGCTCGGTGGATTCGGCTGTTGAAGAAACTTGAAAGATTTAGAATTATACATTATCGCTAATTTCTCTGCAACCAGTAAAGGCAGCATTTTCTGGTTTCTTTTATTTTTTACATCTATATATTATAAACAATCCCAAAAAGTAGGACATTAATGTTTCCAGCGGTTTCGGAGGTAGAGTGATTTGAAGATATTTCCATCCCCTAAGCTTCGGCAATGTGACAGATCAAGGAGCTGGATAGATGCAAAATTATGTTTATTGCTAATTACTGGGTAACCAGTAATGGTAGCATTATTTAGTTTTTTTTATTACGTACATCTATATATTGTTTACAAACTCACAAAGTTTGATTCAATTGGTCATAGTGGTTTTGGAGCTAAGCCTATGTGAACATTTTTACTTTTGCTAAGCTCGGTCGATTTGGCGTTTGAAGATATTGGATAGATGTAGAATTATTCTTATCGCTAATAACTCAGCAACCAGTTATGGTAGCATTATGTGTTTTTTTTTATTAGGTACATCTATATATTGTTTACAAACTCACAAAGTTTGATTCAATTGATCATAGTGGTTTTGGAGCTAAGCCTATGTGAACATTTTCACTTTTGCTAAGCTCGGTCGATTTGGCGTTTGAAGAAATTGGATAGATGTAGAATTATTCTTATCGCTAATAACTCTGCAACAAGTTATGGGAGCATTATGTAGTTTCTTTTCTTACGTTCCTCTATATATTGTCAACAAACCCACAAAGTTTAATTTCATTGATGCTAGTAGTTTTTGAGGAAGGGCGATGTGAACGTATTCGACTTTGCTTAGCTCGGTGGATCTGGCTGTTGAAGAAACTTGGAAGATTTAGAATTATACATTATCGCTAATTTCTCTGGAACCAGTAAAGGCAGCATTTTGTGGTTTCTTTTATTTTTTACATCTATATATTATAAACAATTCCACAATGTTTGACATAAATGTTGCCAGCGGTTTCGGAGGTAGAGTGATTTAAAAATATTTCCATCCCCTAAGCTTTGGCAATGGGACAGATTAAGGAGCTGGCTAGATGTAGAATTATTTTTATTGCTAATTACTCGGCAACCAGTTATGGTAGCATTATGTGGGTTTTTTTTTACGTACATCTATATATTGTTTACAAACTCACAAAGTTTGATTCAATTGATGATAGTGGTTTTGGAGCTAAGCCTATGTGAACATATTCACTTTTGCTAAGCTCGGTCGATTTGGCGTTTGAAGAAATTGGATAGATGTAGAATTATTCTTATCGCTAATAACTCTGCAACAAGGCAAGTGTGCATTATGTGGATTCTTTGCTAACGTTCCTCTATATATTGTCAACAAACCCACAAAGTTTGATCAAATTGATGATAGTGGTTTCGGAGGTAGGGCGATGTGAACATATTCGACTTTGCTTAGCTCGGTGGATTTGGCTGTTGAAGAAACTTGAAAGATTTAGAATTATACATTATCGCTAATTTCTCTTGAACCAGTAAAGGCAGCATTTTGTGGCTTCTTTTATTTTTACATTTATATATTATCAACAATCCCACAATGTTTGACAATAATGTTTCCATCGGTTTCGGAGGTAGAGTGATTTGAAGATATTTCTATCCCGTAAGCTTCGGCAATGTGACAGATCAAGGAGCTGGATAGATGCAGAATTATGTTTATTGCTAATTACTGGCTAACCAGTAATGGTAGCATTATTTAGTTTTTTTTATTACGTACATCTAAATATTGTTTACAAACTCACAAAGTTTGATTCAATTGATCATAGTGGTTTTGGAGCTAGGCCGATGTGAACATATTCACTTTTGCTAACCTCGGTCGATTTGGCGTTTGAAGAAATAGGATAGATGTAGAATTATTCTTATCGCTAATAACTCTGCAACAAGTTAACGGAGCATTATGTGGATTCTTTGCTTACGTTCCTCTATATATTGTCAACAAACCCAGAAAGTTTGATCAAATTGATGATAGTGGTTTCGGAGGTAGGGCGATGTGAACATATTCGACTTTGCTTAGCTCGGTGGATTCGGCTGTTGAAGAAACTTGAAAGATTTAGAATTATACATTATCACTAATTTATCTGCAACCAGTAAATGCAGCATTTTGTGGTTTCTTTTATTTTTTACATCTATATATTATCAACAATCCCAAAAAGTAGGACATTAATGTTTCCAGCGGTTTCGGAGGTAGAGTGATTTGAAGATATTTCCATCCCCTAAGTTTCGGCAATGTGACAGATCAAGGAGCTGGATAGATGTAAAATTATGTTTATTGCTAATTACTGGGCAACCAGTTATGGTAGCATTATTTAGTTTTTTTTATTAGGTACATCTATATATTGTTTACAAACTCACAAAGTTTGATTCAATTGATCATAGTGGTTTTGGAGCTAAGCCTATGTGAACATTTTTACTTTTGCTAAGCTCGGTCGATTTGGCGTTTGAAGAAATTGGATAGATGTAGAATTATTCTTATCGCTAATAACTCTGCAACAAGTTATGGGAGCATTATGTAGTTTCTTTTCTTACGTTCCTCTATATATTGTCAACAAACCCACAAAGTTTGATTAAATTGATGCTGGTAGTTTTTTAGGAAGGGCGATTTGAACATATTCACCTTCGCTTAGCGCGGTCATTTTGGCTGCTGCCAAAATTGGAAAGATGTAGAATTATTTTTATCGCTAATAACTCAGCAACCAGCTATAGTAGAATTATGTGGTTTTTTTTATTACGTACATCTATATATTGTTTACAAACCCACAAAGTTTGATTCAATTGATGATAGTGGTTTTGGAGCTAGGCCGATGTGAACATATTCACTTTTGCTAAGCTCGGTCGATTTGGCGTTTGAGGAAATTGGATAGATGTAGAATTATTCTTATCGCTAATAACTCTCCAACAAGCTATGGGAGCATTATGTGGTTTCTTTGCTTACGTTCCTCTATGTATTGTCAACAAACCCACAAAATTTAAATTCATTGATGCTAGTAGTTTTTAAGGAAGGGCGATGTTAACATATTCACTTTTGCTAAGCTCGGTCGATTTGGCGTTTGAAGATATTGGATAGATGTAGAATTATTCTTATCGCTAATAACTCAGCAACCAGTTATGGTAGCATTATGTGTTTTTTTTTATTAGGTACAACTATATATTGTCAACAATCCCACAAAGTTTGATCAAATTGATGATAGTGGTTTCGGAGGTAGGGCGATGTGAACGTATTCGACTTTGCTTAGCTCGGTGGATCTGGCTGTTGAAGAAACTTGGAAGATTTAGAATTATACATTATCGCTAATTTCTCTGGAACCAGTAAAGGCAGCATTTTGTGGTTTCTTTTATTTTTTACATCTATATATTATAAACAATTCCACAATGTTTGACATAAATGTTGCCAGCGGTTTCGGAGGTAGAGTGATTTAAAAATATTTCCATCCCCTAAGCTTTGGCAATGGGACAGATTAAGGAGCTGGCTAGATGTAGAATTATTTTTATTGCTAATTACTCGGCAACCAGTTATGGTAGCATTATGTGGGTTTTTTTTTACGTACATCTATATATTGTTTACAAACCCACAAAGTTTGATTCAATTGATGATAGTGGTTTTGGAGCTAGGCCGATGTGAACATATTCACTTTTGCTAAGCTCGCTCGATTTGGCGTTTGAAGAAATTGGATAGATGTAGAATTATTCTTATCGCTAATAACTCTGCAACAAGCTATAGGAGCTTTATGTAGTTTCTTTGCTTACGTTCCTCTATGTATTGTCAACCAACCCACAAAGTTTAAATTCATTGATGCTAGCAGTTTTTGAGGAAGGGCGATGTGAAAATATTCACCTTCGCTTAGCGCGGTCATTTTGGCTGCTGCCAAAATTGGAAAGATGTAGAATTACTTTTATCGCTAATAACTCGGCAACAAGCTATAGTAGCATTATGTGGTTTCTTTGCTTACGTTCCTCTATGTATTGTCAACCAACCCACAAAGTTTAAATTCATTGATGCTAGTAGTTTTTGAGGAAGGGCGATGTGAAAATATTCACCTTCGCTTAGTGCGGTCATTTTGGCTGCTGCCAAAATTGGAAAGATGTAGAATTACTTTTATCGCTAATAACTCGGCAACAAGCTATAGTAGCATTATGTGGTTTCTTTGCTTACGTTCCTCTATGTATTGTCAACCAACCCACAAAGTTTAAATTCATTGATGCTAGTAGTTTTTGAGGAAGGGCGATGTGAAAATATTCACCTTCGCTTAGTGCGGTCATTTTGGCTGCTGCCGAAATAGGAAAGATGTAGAATTACTTTTATCGCTAATAACTCGGCAACCAGCTATAGTAGCATTATGTGGTTTTTCTTATTACGTACATCTATATATTGTCAACAATCCCACAAAGTTTGATTGAATTGATGCTAGTAGTTTTTGAGATTGGGCGATGTGAACATTTTTACTTTTGCTAAGCTCGGTCGATTTGGCGTTTGAAGATATTGGATAGATGTAGAATTATTCTATTCGCTAATAACTATGCCACCAGTTATGGTAGCATTATGTGTTTTTTTTTATTAGGTACATCTATATATTGTTTACAAACTCACAAAGTTTGATTCAATTGATCATAGTGGTTTTGGAGCTAAGCCTATGTGAACATTTTCACTTTTGCTAAACTCGGTCGATTTGGCGTTTGAAGAAATTGGATAGATGTAGAATTATTCTTATCGCTAATAACTCTGCAACAAGTTATGGGAGCATTATGTAGTTTCTTTTCTTACGTTCCTCTATATATTGTCAACAAACCCACAAAGTTTAATTTCATTGATGCTAGTAGTTTTTGAGGAAGGGCGATGTTAACATATTCCCCTTCGCTTAGCGCGGTCATGTCGGCTGCTGCCGTAATTGGAAAGATGTAGAATTTTATTTATCGGTAATAACTCTGCAACAAGTTATAGGAGCATTATGTAGTTTCTTTTCTTACGTTCCTCTATATATTGTCAACAAACCCACAAAGTTTAATTTCATTGATGCTAGTAGTTTTTGAGGAAGGGCGATGTTAACATATTCCCCTTCGCTTAGCGCGGTCATGTCGGCTGCTGCCGTAATTGGAAAGATGTAGAATTATTTTTATCGCTAATAACTCAGCAACCAGCTATAGTAGAATTATGTGGTTTTTTTTATTACGTACATCTATATATTGTTTACAAACTCACAAAGTTTGATTCAATTGATCATAGTGGTTTTGGAGCTAAGCCTATGTGAACATTTTCACTTTTGCTAAGCTCGGTCGATTTGGCGTTTGAAGATATTGGATAGATGTAGAATTATTCTTATCGCTAATAACTCAGCAACCAGTTATGGTAGCATTATGTGTTTTTTTTTATTAGGTACATCTATATATTGTCAACAATCCCACAAAGTTTGATCAAATTGATGATAGTGGTTTCGGAGGTAGGGCGATGTGAACGTATTCGACTTTGCTTAGCTCGGTGGATCTGGCTGTTGAAGAAACTTGGAAGATTTAGAATTATACATTATCGCTAATTTCTCTGGAACCAGTAAAGGCAGCATTTTGTGGTTTCTTTTATTTTTTACATCTATATATTATAAACAATTCCACAATGTTTGACATTAATGTTTCCAGCGGTTTCGGAGGTAGAGTGATTTGAAGATATTTCCAACCCCTAAGTTTCGGCAATGTGACAGATCAAGGAGCTGGATAGATGTAAAATTATTCTTATCGCTAATAACTATGCAACCAGTTATGGTAGCATTATGTGTTTTTTTTTATTAGGTACATCTATATATTGTTTACAAACTCACCATTGATCATAGTGGTTTTGGAGCTAAGCCTATGTGAACATTTTCACTTTTGCTAAGCTCGGTCGATTTGGCGTTTGAAGAAATTGGATAGATGTAGAATTATTCTTATCGCTAATAACTCTGCAACAAGTTATGGGAGCATTATGTAGTTTCTTTTCTTACGTTCCTCTATATATTGTCAACAAACCCACAAAGTTTAATTTCATTGATGCTAGTAGTTTTTGAGGAAGGGCGATGTTAACATATTCCCCTTCGCTTAGCGCGGTCATGTCGGCTGCTGCCGTAATTGGAAAGATGTAGAATTTTTTTTATCGCTAATAACTCAGCAACCAGTTATGGTAGCATTATGTGTTTTTTTTTATTAGGTACATCTATATATTGTCAAATATCCCACAAAGTTTGATTAAATTGATGCTGGTAGTTTTTTACGAAGGGCGATTTGAACATATTCACCTTCGCTTAGCGCGGTCATTTTGGCTGCTGCCAAAATTGGAAAGATGTAGAATTATTTTTATCGCTAATAACTCAGCAACCAGCTATAGTAGAATTATGTGGTTTTTTTTATTACGTACATCTATATATTGTTTACAAACCCACAAAGTTTGATTCAATTGATGATAGTGGTTTTGGAGCTAGGCCGATGTGAACATATTCACTTTTGCTAAGCTCGGTCGATTTGGCGTTTGAGGAAATTGGATAGATGTAGAATTGTTCTTATCGCTAATAACTCTCCAACAAGCCATGGGAGCATTATGTGGTTTCTTTGCTTACGTTTCTCTATATATTGTCAACAAACCCACAAAATTTAAATTCATTGATGCTAGTAGTTTTTTAGGAAGGGCGATGTTAACATATTCACTTTTGCTAAGCTCAGTCGATTTAGTGTTTGAGGAAATTGGAAAGATGTAGAATTACCTTTATCGCTAATAACTGAGCAACCAGTTATGATAGCATTATGTGGTTTTTTTTATTACATACATCTATATATTCTTACCAATCCCACAAAGTTTAATTAAATTGATGATAGTGGTTTTGGAGGTAGACTGATTTGAAGATATTTCCCTTTGCTTAGCTCGGTGGATTCGGCTGTTGAAGAAACTTGAAAGATTTAGAATTATACATTATCGCTAATTTCTCTGCAACCAGTAAAGGCAGCATTTTCTGGTTTCTTTTATTTTTTACATCTATATATTATAAACAATCCCAAAAAGTAGGACATTAATGTTTCCAGCGGTTTCGGAGGTAGAGTGATTTGAAGATATTTCCATCCCCTAAGCTTCGGCAATGTGACAGATCAAGGAGCTGGATAGATGCAAAATTATGTTTATTGCTAATTACTGGGTAACCAGTAATGGTAGCATTATTTAGTTTTTTTTATTACGTACATCTATATATTGTTTACAAACTCACAAAGTTTGATTCAATTGGTCATAGTGGTTTTGGAGCTAAGCCTATGTGAACATTTTTACTTTTGCTAAGCTCGGTCGATTTGGCGTTTGAAGATATTGGATAGATGTAGAATTATTCTTATCGCTAATAACTATGCAACCAGTTATGGTAGCATTATGTGTTTTTTTTTATTAGGTACATCTATATATTGTTTACAAACTCACAAAGTTTGATTCAATTGATCATAGTGGTTTTGGAGCTAAGCCTATGTGAACATTTTCACTTTTACTAAGCTCGGTCGATTTGGCGTTTGAAGAAATTGGATAGATGTAGAATTATTCTTATCGCTAATAACTCTGCAACAAGTTATAGGAGCATTATGTAGTTTCTTTTCTTACGTTCCTCTATATATTGTCAACAAACCCACAAAGTTTAATTTCATTGATGCTAGTAGTTTTTGAGGAAGGGCGATGTTAACATATTACCCTTCGCTTAGCGCGGTCATGTCGGCTGCTGCCGTAATTGGAAAGATGTAGAATTATTTTTATCGCTAATAACTCAGCAACCAGCTATAGTAGAATTATGTGGTTTCTTTGCTTACGTTCCTCTATGTATTGTCAACCAACCCACAAAGTTTAAATTCATTGATGCTAGTAGTTTTTGAGGAAGGGCGATGTGAAAATATTCACCTTCGCTTAGCGCGGTCATTTTGGCTGCTGCCGAAATTGGAAAGATGTAGAATTACTTTTATCGCTAATAACTCGGCAACCAGCTATAGTAGCATTATGTGGTTTTTCTTATTACGTACATCTATATATTGTCAACAATCCCACAAAGTTTGATTGAATTGATGCTAGTAGTTTTTGAGATTGGGCGATGTGAACATTTTTACTTTTGCTAAGCTCGGTCGATTTGGCGTTTGAAGATATTGGATAGATGTAGAATTATTCTTATCGCTAATAACTATGCAACCAGTTATGGTAGCATTATGTGTTTTTTTTTATTAGGTACATCTATATATTGTTTACAAACTCACAAAGTTTGATTCAATTGATCATAGTGGTTTTGGAGCTAAGCCTATGTGAACATTTTCACTTTTGCTAAGCTCGGTCGATTTGGCGTTTGAAGAAATTGGATAGATGTAGAATTATTCTTATCGCTAATAACTCTGCAACAAGTTATGGGAGCATTATGTAGTTTCTTTAGTTTCTTTTCTTACGTTCCTCTATATATTGTCAACAAACCCACAAAGTTTAATTTCATTGATGCTAGTAGTTTTTGAGGAAGGGCGATGTTAACATATTCCCCTTCGCTTAGCGCGGTCATGTCGGCTGCTGCCGTAATTGGAAAGATGTAGAATTTTTTTTATCGCTAATAACTCAGCAACCAGTTATGGTAGCATTATGTGTTTTTTTTTATTAGGTACATCTATATATTGTCAAATATCCCACAAAGTTTGATTAAATTGATGCTGGTAGTTTTTTAGGAAGGGCGATTTGAACATATTCACCTTCGCTTAGCGCGGTCATTTTGGCTGCTGCCAAAATTGGAAAGATGTAGAATTATTTTTATCGCTAATAACTCAGCAACCAGCTATAGTAGAATTATATGGTTTTTTTTATTACGTACATCCATATATTGTTTACAAACCCACAAAGTTTGATTCAATTGATGATAGTGGTTTTGGAGCTAGGCCGATGTGAACATATTCACTTTTGCTAAGCTCGGTCGATTTGGCGTTTGAGGAAATTGGATGGATGTAGAATTATTCTTATCGCTAATAACTCTCCAACAAGCTATGGGAGCATTATGTGGTTTCTTTGCTTACGTTCCTCTATGTATTGTCAACAAACCCACAAAATTTAAATTCATTGATGCTAGTAGTTTTTAAGGAAGGGCGATGTTAACATATTCACTTTTGCTAAGCTCGGTCGATTTAGTGTTTGAGGAAATTGGAAAGATGTAGAATTACCTTTATCGCTAATAACTGAGCAACCAGTTATGATAGCATTATGTGGTTTTTTTTATTACATACATCTATATATTCTTACCAATCCCACAAAGTTTAATTAAATTGATGATAGTGGTTTTGGAGGTAGACTGATTTGAAGATATTTCCCTTTGCTTAGCTCGGTGGATTCGGCTGTTGAAGAAACTTGAAAGATTTAGAATTATACATTATCACTAATTTCTCTGCAACCAGTAAAGGCAGCATTTTCTGGTTTCTTTTATTTTTTACATCTATATATTATAAACAATCCCAAAAAGTAGGACATTAATGTTTCCAGCGGTTTCGGAGGTAGAGTGATTTGAAGATATTTCCATCCCCTAAGCTTCGGCAATGTGACAGATCAAGGAGCTGGATAGATGCAAAATTATGTTTATTGCTAATTACTGGGTAACCAGTAATGGTAGCATTATTTAGTTTTTTTTATTACGTACATCTATATATTGTTTACAAACTCACAAAGTTTGATTCAATTGGTCATAGTGGTTTTGGAGCTAAGCCTATGTGAACATTTTTACTTTTGCTAAGCTCGGTCGATTTGGCGTTTGAAGATATTGGATAGATGTAGAATTATTCTTATCGCTAATAACTATGCAACCAGTTATGGTAGCATTATGTGTTTTTTTTTATTAGGTACATCTATATATTGTTTACAAACTCACAAAGTTTGATTCAATTGATCATAGTGGTTTTGGAGCTAAGCCTATGTGAACATTTTCACTTTTGCTAAGCTCGGTCGATTTGGCGTTTAAAGAAATTGGATAGATGTAGAATTATTCTTATCGCTAATAACTCTGCAACAAGTTATAGGAGCATTATGTAGTTTCTTTTCTTACGTTCCTCTATATATTGTCAACAAACCCACAAAGTTTAATTTCATTGATGCTAGTAGTTTTTAAGGAAGGGCGATGTTAACATATTCACTTTTGCTAAGCTCGGTCGATTTAGTGTTTGAGGAAATTGGAAAGATGTAGAATTACCTTTATCGCTAATAACTGAGCAACCAGTTATGATAGCATTATGTGGTTTTTTTTATTACATACATCTATATATTCTTACCAATCCCACAAAGTTTAATTAAATTGATGATAGTGGTTTTGGAGGTAGACTGATTTGAAGATATTTCCCTTTGCTTAGCTCGGTGGATTCGGCTGTTGAAGAAACTTGAAAGATTTAGAATTATACATTATCACTAATTTCTCTGCAACCAGTAAAGGCAGCATTTTCTGGTTTCTTTTATTTTTTACATCTATATATTATAAACAATCCCAAAAAGTAGGACATTAATGTTTCCAGCGGTTTCGGAGGTAGAGTGATTTGAAGATATTTCCATCCCCTAAGCTTCGGCAATGTGACAGATCAAGGAGCTGGATAGATGCAAAATTATGTTTATTGCTAATTACTGGGTAACCAGTAATGGTAGCATTATTTAGTTTTTTTTATTACGTACATCTATATATTGTTTACAAACTCACAAAGTTTGATTCAATTGGTCATAGTGGTTTTGGAGCTAAGCCTATGTGAACATTTTTACTTTTGCTAAGCTCGGTCGATTTGGCGTTTGAAGATATTGGATAGATGTAGAATTATTCTTATCGCTAATAACTATGCAACCAGTTATGGTAGCATTATGTGTTTTTTTTTATTAGGTACATCTATATATTGTTTACAAACTCACAAAGTTTGATTCAATTGATCATAGTGGTTTTGGAGCTAAGCCTATGTGAACATTTTCACTTTTGCTAAGCTCGGTCGATTTGGCGTTTAAAGAAATTGGATAGATGTAGAATTATTCTTATCGCTAATAACTCTGCAACAAGTTATAGGAGCATTATGTAGTTTCTTTTCTTACGTTCCTCTATATATTGTCAACAAACCCACAAAGTTTAATTTCATTGATGCTAGTAGTTTTTGAGGAAGGGCGATGTTAACATATTCCCCTTCGCTTAGCGCGGTCATGTCGGCTGCTGCCGTAATTGGAAAGATGTAGAATTATTTTTATCGCTAATAACTCAGCAACCAGCTATAGTAGAATTATGTGGTTTTTTTTATTACGTACATCTATATATTGTTTACAAACTCACAAAGTTTGATTCAATTGATCATAGTGGTTTTGGAGCTAAGCCTATGTGAACATTTTCACTTTTACTAAGCTCGGTCAATTTGGCGTTTGAAGATATTGGGTAGATGTAGAATTATTCTTATCGCTAATAACTCAGCAACCAGTTATGGTAGCATTATGTGTTTTTTTTTATTAGGTACATCTATATATTGTCAACAATCCCACAAAGTTTGATCAAATTGATGATAGTGGTTTCGGAGGTAGGGCGATGTGAACGTATTCGACTTTGCTTAGCTCGGTGGATCTGGCTGTTGAAGAAACTTGGAAGATTTAGAATTATACATTATCGCTAATTTCTCTGGAACCAGTAAAGGCAGCATTTTGTGGTTTCTTTTATTTTTTACATCTATATATTATAAACAATTCCACAATGTTTGACATAAATGTTGCCAGCGGTTTCGGAGGTAGAGTGATTTAAAAATATTTCCATCCCCTAAGCTTTGGCAATGGGACAGATTAAGGAGCTGGCTAGATGTAGAATTATTTTTATTGCTAATTACTCGGCAACCAGTTATGGTAGCATTATGTGGGTTTTTTTTTACGTACATCTATATATTGTTTACAAACTCACAAAGTTTGATTCAATTGATGATAGTGGTTTTGGAGCTAAGCCTATGTGAACATATTCACTTTTGCTAAGCTCGGTCGATTTGGCGTTTGAAGAAATTGGATAGATGTAGAATTATTCTTATCGCTAATAACTCTGCAACAAGGCAAGTGTGCATTATGTGGATTCTTTGCTAACGTTCCTCTATATATTGTCAACAAACCCACAAAGTTTGATCAAATTGATGATAGTGGTTTCGGAGGTAGGGCGATGTGAACATATTCGACTTTGCTTAGCTCGGTGGATTTGGCTGTTGAAGAAACTTGAAAGATTTAGAATTATACATTATCGCTAATTTCTCTTGAACCAGTAAAGGCAGCATTTTGTGGCTTCTTTTATTTTTACATTTATATATTATCAACAATCCCACAATGTTTGACATTAATGTTTCCATCGGTTTCGGAGGTAGAGTGATTTGAAGATATTTCTATCCCCTAAGCTTCGGCAATGTGACAGATCAAGGAGCTGGATAGATGCAGAATTATGTTTATTGCTAATTACTGGCTAACCAGTAATGGTAGCACTTTTTAGTTTTTTTTATTACGTACATCTAAATATTGTTTACAAACTCACAAAGTTTGATTCAATTGATGATAGTGGTTTTGGAGCTAGGCCGATGTGAACATATTCACTTTTGCTAAGCTCGGTCGATTTGGCGTTTGAAGAAATAGGATGGATGTAGAATTATTCTTATCGCTAATAACTCTGCAACAAGTTAAGGGAGCATTATGTGGATTCTTTGCTTACGTTCCTCTATATATTGTCAACAAACCCAGAAAGTTTGATCAAATTGATGATAGTGGTTTCGGAGGTAGGGCGATGTGAACATATTCGACTTTGCTTAGCTCGGTGGATTCGGCTGTTGAAGAAACTTGAAAGATTTAGAATTATACATTATCACTAATTTATCTGCGACCAGTAAATGCAGCATTTTGTGGTTTCTTTTATTTTTTACATCTATATATTATCAACAATCCCAAAAAGTAGGACATTAATGTTTCCAGCGGTTTCGGAGGTAGAGTTATTTGAAGATATTTCCATCCCCTAAGTTTCGGCAATGTGACAGATCAAGGAGCTGGATAGATGTAAAATTATTCTTATCGCTAATAACTCAGCAACCAGTTATGGTAGCATTATGTGTTTTTTTTTATTAGGTACATCTATATATTGTTTACAAACTCACAAAGTTTGATTCAATTGATCATAGTGGTTTTGGAGCTAAGCCTATGTGAACATTTTCACTTTTGCTAAGCTCGGTCGATTTGGCGTTTGAAGAAATTGGATAGATGTAGAATTATTCTTATCGCTAATTACTCTGCAACAAGTTATGGGAGCATTATGTAGTTTCTTTTCTTACGTTCCTCTATATATTGTCAACAAACCCACAAAGTTTAATTTCATTGATGCTAGTAGTTTTTGAGGAAGGGCGATGTTAACATATTCCCCTTCGCTTAGCGCGGTCATGTCGGCTGCTGCCGTAATTGGAAAGATGTAGAATTTTTTTTATCGCTAATAACTCAGCAACCAGTTATGGTAGCATTATGTGTTTTTTTTTATTAGGTACATCTATATATTGTCAAATATCCCACAAAGTTTGATTAAATTGATGCTGGTAGTTTTTTACGAAGGGCGATTTGAACATATTCACCTTCGCTTAGCGCGGTCATTTTGGCTGCTGCCAAAATTGGAAAGATGTAGAATAATTTTTATCGCTAATAACTCAGCAACCAGCTATAGTAGAATTATGTGGTTTTTTTTATTACGTACATCTATATATTGTTTACAAACCCACAAAGTTTGATTCAATTGATGATAGTGGTTTTTTAGGAAGGGCGATGTTAACATATTCACTTTTGCTAAGCTCGGTCGATTTGGCGTTTGAGGAAATTGGATAGATGTAGAATTATTCTTATCGCTAATAACTGAGCAACCAGTTATGATAGCATTATGTGGTTTTTTTTATTACATACATCTATATATTCTTACCAATCCCACAAAGTTTAATTAAATTGATGATAGTGGTTTTGGAGGTAGACTGATTTGAAGATATTTCCCTTTGCTTAGCTCGGTGGATTCGGCTGTTGAAGAAACTTGAAAGATTTAGAATTATACATTATCGCTAATTTCTCTGCAACCAGTAAAGGCAGCATTTCCTGGTTTCTTTTATTTTTTACATCTATATATTATAAACAATCCCAAAAAGTAGGACATTAATGTTTCCAGCGGTTTCGGAGGTAGAGTGATTTGAAGATATTTCCATCCCCTAAGCTTCGGCAATGTGACAGATCAAGGAGCTGGATAGATGCAAAATTATGTTTATTGCTAATTACTGGGTAACCAGTAATGGTAGCATTATTTAGTTTTTTTTATTACGTACATCTATATATTGTTTACAAACTCACAAAGTTTGATTCAATTGGTCATAGTGGTTTTGGAGCTAAGTCTATGTGAACATTTTTACTTTTGCTAAGCTCGGTCGATTTGGCGTTTGAAGAAATTGGATAGATGTAGAATTATTCTTATCGCTAATTACTCTGCAACAAGTTATGGGAGCATTATGTAGTTTCTTTTCTTACGTTCCTCTATATATTGTCAACAAACCCACAAAGTTTAATTTCATTGATGCTAGTAGTTTTTGAGGAAGGGCGATGTTAACATATTCCCCTTCGCTTAGCGCGGTCATGTCGGCTGCTGCCGTAATTGGAAAGATGTAGAATTTTTTTTATCGCTAATAACTCAGCAACCAGTTATGGTAGCATTATGTGTTTTTTTTTATTAGGTACATCTATATATTGTCAAATATCCCACAAAGTTTGATTAAATTGATGCTGGTAGTTTTTTACGAAGGGCGATTTGAACATATTCACCTTCGCTTAGCGCGGTCATT
Organism: Acanthosoma haemorrhoidale; assembly: GCA_930367205.1. NCBI lineage: Eukaryota > Metazoa > Arthropoda > Insecta > Hemiptera > Acanthosomatidae > Acanthosoma > Acanthosoma haemorrhoidale. The sequence goes on from OV884009.1 coordinate 239,148, forward strand.
TTGGCTGCTGCCAAAATTGGAAAGATGTAGAATAATTTTTATCGCTAATAACTCGGCAACCAGCTATAGTAGCATTATGTGGTTTTTCTTATTACGTACATCTATATATTGTCAACAATCCCACAAAGTTTGATTGAATTGATGCTAGTAGTTTTTGAGATTGGGCGATGTGAACATTTTTACTTTTGCTAAGCTCGGTCGATTTGGCGTTTGAAGATATTGGATAGATGTAGAATTATTTTTATCGCTAATAACTCAGCAACCAGCTATGGTAGCATTATGTGTTTTTTTTTATTAGGTACATCTATATATTGTTTACAAACTCACAAAGTTTGATTCAATTGATCATAGTGGTTTTGGAGCTAAGCCTATGTGAACATTTTCACTTTTGCTAAGCTCGGTCGATTTGGCGTTTGAAGATATTGGATAGATGTAGAATTATTCTTATCGCTAATAACTCAGCAACCAGTTATGGTAGCATTATGTGTTTTTTTTATTAGGTACATCTATATATTGTCAACAATCCCACAAAGTTTGATCAAATTGATGATAGTGGTTTCGGAGGTAGGGCGATGTGAACGTATTCGACTTTGCTTAGCTCGGTGGATCTGGCTGTTGAAGAAACTTGGAAGATTTAGAATTATACATTATCGCTAATTTCTCTGGAACCAGTAAAGGCAGCATTTTGTGGTTTCTTTTATTTTTTACATCTATATATTATAAACAATTCCACAAAGTAGGACATTAATGTTTCCAGCGGTTTCGGAGGTAGAGTTATTTGAAGATATTTCCATCCCCTAAGTTTCGGCAATGTGACAGATCAAGGAGCTGGATAGATGTAAAATTATTCTTATCGCTAATAACTCAGCAACCAGTTATGGTAGCATTATGTGTTTTTTTTTATTAGGTACATCTATATATTGTTTACAAACTCACAAAGTTTGATTCAATTGATCATAGTGGTTTTGGAGCTAAGCCTATGTGAACATTTTCACTTTTGCTAAGCTCGGTCGATTTGGCGTTTGAAGAAATTGGATAGATGTAGAATTATTCTTATCGCTAATTACTCTGCAACAAGTTATGGGAGCATTATGTAGTTTCTTTTCTTACGTTCCTCTATATATTGTCAACAAACCCACAAAGTTTAATTTCATTGATGCTAGTAGTTTTTGAGGAAGGGCGATGTTAACATATTCCCCTTCGCTTAGCGCGGTCATGTCGGCTGCTGCCGTAATTGGAAAGATGTAGACTTTTTTTTATCGCTAATAACTCAGCAACCAGTTATGGTAGCATTATGTGTTTTTTTTTATTAGGTACATCTATATATTGTCAAATATCCCACAAAGTTTGATTAAATTGATGCTGGTAGTTTTTTACGAAGGGCGATTTGAACATATTCACCTTCGCTTAGCGCGGTCATTTTGGCTGCTGCCAAAATTGGAAAGATGTAGAATAATTTTTATCGCTAATAACTCGGCAACCAGCTATAGTAGCATTATGTGGTTTTTCTTATTACGTACATCTATATATTGTTTACAAACTCACAAAGTTTGATTCAATTGATGATAGTGGTTTTGGAGCTAGGCCGATGTGAACATATTCACTTTTGCTAAGCTCGGTCGATTTGGCGTTTGAAGAAATAGGATGGATGTAGAATTATTCTTATCGCTAATAACTCTGCAACAAGTTAAGGGAGCATTATGTGGATTCTTTGCTTACGTTCCTCTATATATTGTCAACAAACCCAGAAAGTTTGATCAAATTGATGATAGTGGTTTCGGAGGTAGGGCGATGTGAACATATTCGACTTTGCTTAGCTCGGTGGATTCGGCTGTTGAAGAAACTTGAAAGATTTAGAATTATACATTATCACTAATTTATCTGCGACCAGTAAATGCAGCATTTTGTGGTTTCTTTTATTTTTTACATCTATATATTATCAACAATCCCAAAAAGTAGGACATTAATGTTTCCAGCGGTTTCGGAGGTAGAGTTATTTGAAGATATTTCCATCCCCTAAGTTTCGGCAATGTGACAGATCAAGGAGCTGGATAGATGTAAAATTATTCTTATCGCTAATAACTCAGCAACCAGTTATGGTAGCATTATGTGTTTTTTTTTATTAGGTACATCTATATATTGTTTACAAACTCACAAAGTTTGATTCAATTGATCATAGTGGTTTTGGAGCTAAGCCTATGTGAACATTTTCACTTTTGCTAAGCTCGGTCGATTTGGCGTTTGAAGAAATTGGATAGATGTAGAATTATTCTTATCGCTAATTACTCTGCAACAAGTTATGGGAGCATTATGTAGTTTCTTTTCTTACGTTCCTCTATATATTGTCAACAAACCCACAAAGTTTAATTTCATTGATGCTAGTAGTTTTTGAGGAAGGGCGATGTTAACATATTCCCCTTCGCTTAGCGCGGTCATGTCGGCTGCTGCCGTAATTGGAAAGATGTAGAATTTTTTTTATCGCTAATAACTCAGCAACCAGTTATGGTAGCATTATGTGTTTTTTTTTATTAGGTACATCTATATATTGTCAAATATCCCACAAAGTTTGATTAAATTGATGCTGGTAGTTTTTTACGAAGGGCGATTTGAACATATTCACCTTCGCTTAGCGCGGTCATTTTGGCTGCTGCCAAAATTGGAAAGATGTAGAATAATTTTTATCGCTAATAACTCAGCAACCAGCTATAGTAGAATTATGTGGTTTTTTTTATTACGTACATCTATATATTGTTTACAAACCCACAAAGTTTGATTCAATTGATGATAGTGGTTTTTTAGGAAGGGCGATGTTAACATATTCACTTTTGCTAAGCTCGGTCGATTTGGCGTTTGAGGAAATTGGATAGATGTAGAATTATTCTTATCGCTAATAACTGAGCAACCAGTTATGATAGCATTATGTGGTTTTTTTTATTACATACATCTATATATTCTTACCAATCCCACAAAGTTTAATTAAATTGATGATAGTGGTTTTGGAGGTAGACTGATTTGAAGATATTTCCCTTTGCTTAGCTCGGTGGATTCGGCTGTTGAAGAAACTTGAAAGATTTAGAATTATACATTATCGCTAATTTCTCTGCAACCAGTAAAGGCAGCATTTCCTGGTTTCTTTTATTTTTTACATCTATATATTATAAACAATCCCAAAAAGTAGGACATTAATGTTTCCAGCGGTTTCGGAGGTAGAGTGATTTGAAGATATTTCCATCCCCTAAGCTTCGGCAATGTGACAGATCAAGGAGCTGGATAGATGCAAAATTATGTTTATTGCTAATTACTGGGTAACCAGTAATGGTAGCATTATTTAGTTTTTTTTATTACGTACATCTATATATTGTTTACAAACTCACAAAGTTTGATTCAATTGGTCATAGTGGTTTTGGAGCTAAGTCTATGTGAACATTTTTACTTTTGCTAAGCTCGGTTGATTTGGCGTTTGAAGATATTGGATAGATGTAGAATTATTCTTATCGCTAATAACTATGCAACCAGTTATGGTAGCATTATGTGTTTTTTTTTTATTAGGTACATGTATATATTGTTTACAAACTCACAAAGTTTGATTCAATTGATCATAGTGGTTTTGGAGCTAAGCCTATGTGAACATTTTCACTTTTGCTAAGCTCGGTCGATTTGGCGTTTGAAGAAATTGGATAGATGTAGAATTATTCTTATCGCTAATAACTCAGCAACCAGCTATAGTAGAATTATGTGGTTTCTTTGCTTACGTTCCTCTATGTATTGTCAACCAACCCACAAAGTTTAAATTCATTGATGCTAGTAGTTTTTGAGGAAGAGCGATGTGAAAATATTCACCTTCGCTTAGCGCGGTCATTTTGGCTGCTGCCGAAATTGGAAAGATGTAGAATTACTTTTATCGCTAATAACTCGGCAACCAGCTATAGTAGCATTATGTGGTTTTTCTTATTACGTACATCTATATATTGTCAACAATCCCACAAAGTTTGATTGAATTGATGCTAGTAGTTTTTGAGATTGGGCGATGTGAACATTTTTACTTTTGCTAAGCTCGGTCGATTTGGCGTTTGAAGATATTGGATAGATGTAGAATTATTTTTATCGCTAATAACTCAGCAACCAGCTATGGTAGCATTATGTGTTTTTTTTTATTAGGTACATCTATATATTGTTTACAAACTCACAAAGTTTGATTCAATTGATCATAGTGGTTTTGGAGCTAAGCCTATGTGAACATTTTCACTTTTGCTAAGCTCGGTCGATTTGGCGTTTGAAGATATTGGATAGATGTAGAATTATTCTTATCGCTAATAACTCAGCAACCAGTTATGGTAGCATTATGTGTTTTTTTTATTAGGTACATCTATATATTGTCAACAATCCCACAAAGTTTGATCAAATTGATGATAGTGGTTTCGGAGGTAGGGCGATGTGAACGTATTCGACTTTGCTTAGCTCGGTGGATCTGGCTGTTGAAGAAACTTGGAAGATTTAGAATTATACATTATCGCTAATTTCTCTGGAACCAGTAAAGGCAGCATTTTGTGGTTTCTTTTATTTTTTACATCTATATATTATAAACAATTCCACAATGTTTGACATTAATGTTTCCATCGGTTTCGGAGGTAGAGTGATTTGAAGATATTTCTATCCCCTAAGCTTCGGCAATGTGACAGATCAAGGAGCTGGATAGATGCAGAATTATGTTTATTGCTAATTACTGGCTAACCAGTAATGGTAGCACTTTTTAGTTTTTTTTATTACGTACATCTAAATATTGTTTACAAACTCACAATGTTTGATTCAATTGATGATAGTGGTTTTGGAGCTAGGCCGATGTGAACATATTCACTTTTGCTAAGCTCGGTCGATTTGGCGTTTGAAGAAATAGGATGGATGTAGAATTATTCTTATCGCTAATAACTCTGCAACAAGTTAAGGGAGCATTATGTGGATTCTTTGCTTACGTTCCTCTATATATTGTCAACAAACCCAGAAAGTTTGATCAAATTGATGATAGTGGTTTCGGAGGTAGGGCGATGTGAACATATTCGACTTTGCTTAGCTCGGTGGATTCGGCTGTTGAATAAACTTGAAAGATTTAGAATTATACATTATCACTAATTTATCTGCGACCAGTAAATGCAGCATTTTGTGGTTTCTTTTATTTTTTACATCTATATATTATCAACAATCCCAAAAAGTAGGACATTAATGTTTCCAGCGGTTTCGGAGGTAGAGTTATTTGAAGATATTTCCATCCCCTAAGTTTCGGCAATGTGACAGATCAAGGAGCTGGATAGATGTAAAATTATTCTTATCGCTAATAACTCAGCAACCAGTTATGGTAGCATTATGTGTTTTTTTTTATTAGGTACATCTATATATTGTTTACAAACTCACAAAGTTTGATTCAATTGATCATAGTGGTTTTGGAGCTAAGCCTATGTGAACATTTTCACTTTTGCTAAGCTCGGTCGATTTGGCGTTTGAAGAAATTGGATAGATGTAGAATTATTCGTATCGCTAATAACTCTGCAACAAGTTATGGGAGCATTATGTAGTTTCTTTTCTTACGTTCCTCTATATATTGTCAACAAACCCACAAAGTTTAATTTCATTGATGCTAGTAGTTTTTGAGGAAGGGCGATGTTAACATATTCCCCTTTGCTTAGCGTGGTCATGTCGGCTGCTGCCGTAATTGGAAAGATGTAGAATTTTTTTTATCGCTAATAACTCAGCAACCAGTTATGGTAGCATTATGTGTTTTTTTTTATTAGGTACATCTATATATTGTCAAATATCCCACAAAGTTTGATTAAATTGATGCTGGTAGTTTTTTACGAAGGGCGATTTGAACATATTCACCTTCGCTTAGCGCGGTCATTTTGGCTGAGGCCAAAATTGGAAAGATGTAGAATTATTTTTATCGCTAATAACTCAGCAACCAGCTATAGTAGAATTATGTGGGTTTTTTTATTACGTACATCTATATATTGTTTACAAACCCACAAAGTTTGATTCAATTGATGATAGTGGTTTTTTAGGAAGGGCGATGTTAACATATTCACTTTTGCTAAGCTCGGTCGATTTGGCGTTTGAGGAAATTGGATAGATGTAGAATTATTCTTATCGCTAATAACTGAGCAACCAGTTATGATAGCATTATGTGGTTTTTTTTATTACATACATCTATATATTCTTACCAATCCCACAAAGTTTAATTAAATTGATGATAGTGGTTTTGGAGGTAGACTGATTTGAAGATATTTCCCTTTGCTTAGCTCGGTGGATTCGGCTGTTGAAGAAACTTGAAAGATTTAGAATTATACATTATCGCTAATTTCTCTGCAACCAGTAAAGGCAGCATTTTCTGGTTTCTTTTATTTTTTACATCTATATATTATAAACAATCCCAAAAAGTAGGACATTAATGTTTCCAGCGGTTTCGGAGGTAGAGTGATTTGAAGATATTTCCATCCCCTAAGCTTCGGCAATGTGACAGATCAAGGAGCTGGATAGATGCAAAATTATGTTTATTGCTAATTACTGGGTAACCAGTAATGGTAGCATTATTTAGTTTTTTTTATTACGTACATCTATATATTGTTTACAAACACACAAAGTTTGATTCAATTGGTCATAGTGGTTTTGGAGCTAAGCCTATGTGAACATTTTTACTTTTGCTAAGCTCGGTCGATTTGGCGTTTGAAGATATTGGATAGATGTAGAATTATTCTTATCGCTAATAACTATGCAACCAGTTATGGTAGCATTATGTGTTTTTTTTTATTAGGTACATCTATATATTGTTTACAAACTCACAAAGTTTGATTCAATTGATCATAGTGGTTTTGGAGCTAAGCCTATGTGAACATTTTCACTTTTGCTAAGCTCGGTCGATTTGGCGTTTGAAGAAATTGGATAGATGTAGAATTATTCTTATCGCTAATAACTCTGCAACAAGTTATAGGAGCATTATGTAGTTTCTTTTCTTACGTTCCTCTATATATTGTCAACAAACCCACAAAGTTTAATTTCATTGATGCTAGTAGTTTTTGAGGAAGGGCGATGTTAACATATTCCCCTTCGCTTAGCGCGGTCATGTCGGCTGCTGCCGTAATTGGAAAGATGTAGAATTATTTTTATCGCTAATAACTCAGCAACCAGCTATAGTAGAATTATGTGGTTTCTTTGCTTACGTTCCTCTATGTATTGTCAACCAACCCACAAAGTTTAAATTCATTGATGCTAGTAGTTTTTGAGGAAGGGCGATGTGAAAATATTCACCTTCGCTTAGCGCGGTCATTTTGGCTGCTGCCGAAATTGGAAAGATGTAGAATTACTTTTATCGCTAATAACTCGGCAACCAGCTATAGTAGCATTATGTGGTTTTTCTTATTACGTACATCTATATATTGTCAACAATCCCACAAAGTTTGATTGAATTGATGCTAGTAGTTTTTGAGATTGGGCGATGTGAACATTTTTACTTTTGCTAAGCTCGGTCGATTTGGCGTTTGAGGAAATTGGATAGATGTAGAATTATTCTTATCGCTAATAACTGAGCAACCAGTTATGATAGCATTATGTGGTTTTTTTTATTACATACATCTATATATTCTTACCAATCCCACAAAGTTTAATTAAATTGATGATAGTGGTTTTGGAGGTAGACTGATTTGAAGATATTTCCCTTTGCTTAGCTCGGTGGATTCGGCTGTTGAAGAAACTTGAAAGATTTAGAATTATACATTATTGCTAATTTCTCTGCAACCAGTAAAGGCAGCATTTTCTGGTTTCTTTTATTTTTTACATCTATATATTATAAACAATCCCAAAAAGTAGGACATTAATGTTTCCAGCGGTTTCGGAGGTAGAGTGATTTGAAGATATTTCCATCCCCTAAGCTTCGGCAATGTGACAGATCAAGGAGCTGGATAGATGCAAAATTATGTTTATTGCTAATTACTGGGTAACCAGTAATGGTAGCATTATTTAGTTTTTTTTATTACGTACATCTATATATTGTTTACAAACTCACAAAGTTTGATTCAATTGGTCATAGTGGTTTTGGAGCTAAGCCTATGTGAACATTTTTACTTTTGCTAAGCTCGGTCGATTGGGCGATTGAAGATATTGGATAGATGTAGAATTATTCTTATCGCTAATAACTATGCAACCAGTTATGGTAGCATTATGTGTTTTTTTTTATTAGGTACATCTATATATTGTTTACAAACTCACAAAGTTTGATTCAATTGATCATAGTGGTTTTGGAGCTAAGCCTATGTGAACATTTTCACTTTTGCTAAGCTCGGTCTATTTGGCGTTTGAAGAAATTGGATAGATGTAGAATTATTCTTATCGCTAATAACTCTGCAACAAGTTATAGGAGCATTATGTAGTTTCTTTTCTTACGTTCCTCTATATATTGTCAACAAACCCACAAAGTTTAATTTCATTGATGCTAGTAGTTTTTGAGGAAGGGCGATGTTAACATATTCCCCTTCGCATAGCGCGGTCATGTCGGCTGCTGCCGTAATTGGAAAGATGTAGAATTATTTTTATCGCTAATAACTCAGCAACCAGCTATAGTAGAATTATGTGGTTTCTTTGCTTACGTTCCTCTATGTATTGTCAACCAACCCACAAAGTTTAAATTCATTGATGCTAGTAGTTTTTGAGGAAGGGCGATGTGAAAATATTCACCTTCGCTTAGCGCGGTCATTTTGGCTGCTGCCGAAATTGGAAAGATGTAGAATTACTTTTATCGCTAATAACTCGGCAACCAGCTATAGTAGCATTATGTGGTTTTTCTTATTACGTACATCTATATATTGTCAACAATCCCACAAAGTTTGATTGAATTGATGCTAGTAGTTTTTGAGATTGGGCGATGTGAACATTTTTACTTTTGCTAAGCTCGGTCGATTTGGCGTTTGAAGATATTGGATAGATGTAGAATTATTTTTATCGCTAATAACTCAGCAACCAGCTATGGTAGCATTATGTGTTTTTTTTTATTAGGTACATCTATATATTGTTTACAAACTCACAAAGTTTGATTCAATTGATCATAGTGGTTTTGGAGCTAAGCCTATGTGAACATTTTCACTTTTGCTAAGCTCGGTCGATTTGGCGTTTGAAGATATTGGATAGATGTAGAATTATTCTTATCGCTAATAACTCAGCAACCAGTTATGGTAGCATTATGTGTTTTTTTTTATTAGGTACATCTATATATTGTCAACAATCCCACAAAGTTTGATCAAATTGATGATAGTGGTTTCGGAGGTAGGGCGATGTGAACGTATTCGACTTTGCTTAGCTCGGTGGATCTGGCTGTTGAAGAAACTTGGAAGATTTAGAATTATACATTATCGCTAATTTCTCTGGAACCAGTAAAGGCAGCATTTTGTGGTTTCTTTTATTTTTTACATCTATATATTATAAACAATTCCACAATGTTTGACATAAATGTTGCCAGCGGTTTCGGAGGTAGAGTGATTTAAAAATATTTCCATCCCCTAAGCTTTGGCAATGGGACAGATTAAGGAGCTGGCTTGATGTAGAATTATTTTTATTGCTAATTACTCGGCAACCAGTTATGGTAGCATTATGTGGGTTTTTTTTTACGTACATCTATATATTGTTTACAAACTCACAAAGTTTGATTCAATTGATGATAGTGGTTTTGGAGCTAAGCCTATGTGAACATATTCACTTTTGCTAAGCTCGGTCGATTTGGCGTTTGAAGAAATTGGATAGATGTAGAATTATTCTTATCGCTAATAACTCTGCAACAAGGCAAGTGTGCATTATGTGGATTCTTTGCTAACGTTCCTCTATATATTGTCAACAAACCCACAAAGTTTGATCAAATTGATGATAGTGGTTTCGGAGGTAGGGCGATGTGAACATATTCGACTTTGCTTAGCTCGGTGGATTTGGCTGTTGAAGAAACTTGAAAGATTTAGAATTATACATTATCGCTAATTTCTCTTGAACCAGTAAAGGCAGCATTTTGTGGCTTCTTTTATTTTTACATTTATATATTTTCAACAATCCCACAATGTTTGACATTAATGTTTCCATCGGTTTCGGAGGTAGAGTGATTTGAAGATATTTCTATCCCCTAAGCTTCGGCAATGTGACAGATCAAGGAGCTGGATAGATGCAGAATTATGTTTATTGCTAATTACTGGCTAACCAGTAATGGTAGCACTTTTTAGTTTTTTTTATTACGTACATCTAAATATTGTTTACAAACTCACAAAGTTTGATTCAATTGATGATAGTGGTTTTGGAGCTAGGCCGATGTGAACATATTCACTTTTGCTAAGCTCGGTCGATTTGGCGTTTGAAGAAATAGGATGGATGTAGAATTATTCTTATCGCTAATAACTCTGCAACAAGTTAAGGGAGCATTATGTGGATTCTTTGCTTACGTTCCTCTATATATTGTCAACAAACCCAGAAAGTTTGATCAAATTGATGATAGTGGTTTCGGAGGTAGGGCGATGTGAACATATTCGACTTTGCTTAGCTCGGTGGATTCGGCTGTTGAAGAAACTTGAAAGATTTAGAATTATACATTATCACTAATTTATCTGCGACCAGTAAATGCAGCATTTTGTGGTTTCTTTTATTTTTTACATCTATATATTATCAACAATCCCAAAAAGTAGGACATTAATGTTTCCAGCGGTTTCGGAGGTAGAGTTATTTGAAGATATTTCCATCCCCTAAGTTTTGGCAATGTGACAGATCAAGGAGCTGGATAGATGTAAAATTATTTTTATCGCTAATAACTCAGCAACCAGTTATGGTAGCATTATGTGTTTTTTTTTATTAGGTACATCTATATATTGTTTACAAACTCGCAAAGTTTGATTCAATTGATCATAGTGGTTTTGGAGCTAAGCCTATGTGAACATTTTCACTTTTGCTAAGCTCGGTCGATTTGGCGTTTGAAGAAATTGGATAGATGTAGAATTATTCTTATCGCTAATAACTCTGCAACAAGTTATGGGAGCATTATGTAGTTTCTTTTCTTACGTTCCTCTATATATTGTCAACAAACCCACAAAGTTTAATTTCATTGATGCTAGTAGTTTTTGAGGAAGGGCGATGTTAACATATTCCCCTTCGCTTAGCGCGGTCATGTCGGCTGCTGCCGTAATTGGAAAGATGTAGAATTTTTTTTATCGCTAATAACTCAGCAACCAGTTATGGTAGCATTATGTGTTTTTTTTTATTAGGTACATCTATATATTGTCAAATATCCCACAAAGTTTGATTAAATTGATGCTGGTAGTTTTTTACGAAGGGCGATTTGAACATATTCACCTTCGCTTAGCGCGGTCATTTTGGCTGCTGCCAAAATTGGAAAGATGTAGAATTATTTTTATCGCTAATAACTCAGCAACCAGCTATAGTAGAATTATGTGGTTTTTTTTATTACGTACATCTATATATTGTTTACAAACCCACAAAGTTTGATTCAATTGATGATAGTGGTTTTGGAGCTAGGCCGATGTGAACATATTCACTTTTGCTAAGCTCGGTCGATTTGGCGTTTGAGGAAATTGGATAGATGTAGAATTATTCTTATCGCTAATAACTCTCCAACAAGCCATGGGAGCATTATGTGGTTTCTTTGCTTACGTTTCTCTATATATTGTCAACAAACCCACAAAATTTAAATTCATTGATGCTAGTAGTTTTTAAGGAAGGGCGATGTTAACATATTCACTTTTGCTAAGCTCGGTCGATTTAGTGTTTGAGGAAATTGGAAAGATGTAGAATTACCTTTATCGCTAATAACTGAGCAACCAGTTATGATAGCATTATGTGGTTTTTTTTATTACATACATCTATATATTCTTACCAATCCCACAAAGTTTAATTAAATTGATGATAGTGGTTTTGGAGGTAGACTGATTTGAAGATATTTCCCTTTGCTTAGCTCGGTGGATTCGGCTGTTGAAGAAACTTGAAAGATTTAGAATTATACATTATCGCTAATTTCTCTGCAACCAGTAAAGGCAGCATTTTCTGGTTTCTTTTATTTTTTACATCTATATATTATAAACAATCCCAAAAAGTAGGACATTAATGTTTCTAGTGGTTTCGGAGGTAGAGTGATTTAAAGATATTTCCATCCCCTAAGCTTCGGCAATGTGACAGATCAAGGAGCTGGATAGATGCATAATTATGTTTATTGCTAATTACTGGGTAACCAGTAATGGTAGCATTATTTAGTTTTTTTTATTACGTACATCTATATATTGTTTACAAACTCACAAAGTTTGATTCAATTGGTCATAGTGGTTTTGGAGCTAAGCCTATGTGAACATTTTTACTTTTGCTAAGCTCGGTCGATTTGGCGTTTGAAGATATTGGATAGATGTAGAATTATTCTTATCGCTAATAACTATGCAACCAGTTATGGTAGCATTATGTGTTTTTTTTTATTAGGTACATCTATATATTGTTTACAAACTCACAAAGTTTGATTCAATTGATCATAGTGGTTTTGGAGCTAAGCCTATGTGAACATTTTCACTTTTGCTAAGCTCGGTCGATTTGGCGTTTGAAGAAATTGGATAGATGTAGAATTATTCTTATCGCTAATAACTCTGCAACAAGTTATGGGAGCATTATGTAGTTTCTTTTCTTACGTTCCTCTATATATTGTGAACAAACCCACAAAGCTTAATTTCATTGATGCTAGTAGTTTTTGAGGAAGGGCGATGTTAACATATTCCCCTTCGCTTAGCGCGGTCATGTCGGCTGCTGCCGTAATTGGAAAGATGTAGAATTTTTTTTATCGCTAATAGCTCAGCAACCAGTTATGGTAGCATTATGTGTTTTTTTTTATTAGGTACATCTATATATTGTCAAATATCCCACAAAGTTTGATTAAATTGATGCTGCTAGTTTTTTACGAAGGGCGATTTGAACATATTCACCTTCGCTTAGCGCGGTCATTTTGGCTGCTGCCAAAATTGGAAAGATGTAGAATTATTTTTATCGCTAATAACTCAGCAACCAGCTATAGTAGAATTATGTGGTTTCTTTGCTTACGTTCCTCTATGTATTGTCAACCAACCCACAAAGTTTAAATTCATTGATGCTAGTAGTTTTTGAGGAAGGGCGATGTGAAAATATTCACCTTCGCTTAGCGCGGTCATTTTGGCTGCTGCCGAAATTGGAAAGATGTAGAATTACTTTTATCGCTAATAACTCGGCAACCAGCTATAGTAGCATTATGTGGTTTTTCTTATTACGTACATCTATATATTGTCAACAATCCCACAAAGTTTGATTGAATTGATGCTAGTAGTTTTTGAGATTGGGCGATGTGAACATTTTTACTTTTGCTAAGCTCGGTCGATTTGGCGTTTGAAGATATTGGATAGATGTAGAATTATTTTTATCGCTAATAACTCAGCAACCAGCTATGGTAGCATTATGTGTTTTTTTTTATTAGGTACATCTATATATTGTTTACAAACTCACAAAGTTTGATTCAATTGATCATAGTGGTTTTGGAGCTAAGCCTATGTGAACATTTTCACTTTTGCTAAGCTCGGTCGATTTGGCGTTTGAAGATATTGGATAGATGTAGAATTATTCTTATCGCTAATAACTCAGCAACCAGTTATGGTAGCATTATGTGTTTTTTTTTATTAGGTACATCTATATATTGTCAACAATCCCACAAAGTTTGATCAAATTGATGATAGTGGTTTCGGAGGTAGGGCGATGTGAACGTATTCGACTTTGCTTAGCTCGGTGGATCTGGCTGTTGAAGAAACTTGGAAGATTTAGAATTATACATTATCGCTAATTTCTCTGGAACCAGTAAAGGCAGCATTTTGTGGTTTCTTTTATTTTTTACATCTATATATTATAAACAATTCCACAATGTTTGACATAAATGTTGCCAGCGGTTTCGGAGGTAGAGTGATTTAAAAATATTTCCATCCCCTAAGCTTTGGCAATGGGACAGATTAAGGAGCTGGCTAGATGTAGAATTATTTTTATTGCTAATTACTCGGCAACCAGTTATGGTAGCATTATGTGGGTTTTTTTTTACGTACATCTATATATTGTTTACAAACTCACAAAGTTTGATTCAATTGATGATAGTGGTTTTGGAGCTAAGCCTATGTGAACATATTCACTTTTGCTAAGCTCGGTCGATTTGGCGTTTGAAGAAATTGGATAGATGTAGAATTATTCTTATCGCTAATAACTCTGCAACAAGGCAAGTGTGCATTATGTGGATTCTTTGCTAACGTTCCTCTATATATTGTCAACAAACCCACAAAGTTTGATCAAATTGATGATAGTGGTTTCGGAGGTAGGGCGATGTGAACATATTCGACTTTGCTTAGCTCGGTGGATTTGGCTGTTGAAGAAACTTGAAAGATTTAGAATTATACATTATCGCTAATTTCTCTTGAACCAGTAAAGGCAGCATTTTGTGGCTTCTTTTATTTTTACATTTATATATTTTCAACAATCCCACAATGTTTGACATTAATGTTTCCATCGGTTTCGGAGGTAGAGTGATTTGAAGATATTTCTATCCCCTAAGCTTCGGCAATGTGACAGATCAAGGAGCTGGATAGATGCAGAATTATGTTTATTGCTAATTACTGGCTAACCAGTAATGGTAGCACTTTTTAGTTTTTTTTATTACGTACATCTAAATATTGTTTACAAACTCACAAAGTTTGATTCAATTGATGATAGTGGTTTTGGAGCTAGGCCGATGTGAACATATTCACTTTTGCTAAGCTCGGTCGATTTGGCGTTTGAAGAAATAGGATGGATGTAGAATTATTCTTATCGCTAATAACTCTGCAACAAGTTAAGGGAGCATTATGTGGATTCTTTGCTTACGTTCCTCTATATATTGTCAACAAACCCAGAAAGTTTGATCAAATTGATGATAGTGGTTTCGGAGGTAGGGCGATGTGAACATATTCGACTTTGCTTAGCTCGGTGGATTCGGCTGTTGAAGAAACTTGAAAGATTTAGAATTATACATTATCACTAATTTATCTGCGACCAGTAAATGCAGCATTTTGTGGTTTCTTTTATTTTTTACATCTATATATTATCAACAATCCCAAAAAGTAGGACATTAATGTTTCCAGCGGTTTCGGAGGTAGAGTTATTTGAAGATATTTCCATCCCCTAAGTTTTGGCAATGTGACAGATCAAGGAGCTGGATAGATGTAAAATTATTTTTATCGCTAATAACTCAGCAACCAGTTATGGTAGCATTATGTGTTTTTTTTTATTAGGTACATCTATATATTGTTTACAAACTCGCAAAGTTTGATTCAATTGATCATAGTGGTTTTGGAGCTAAGCCTATGTGAACATTTTCACTTTTGCTAAGCTCGGTCGATTTGGCGTTTGAAGAAATTGGATAGATGTAGAATTATTCTTATCGCTAATAACTCTGCAACAAGTTATGGGAGCATTATGTAGTTTCTTTTCTTACGTTCCTCTATATATTGTCAACAAACCCACAAAGTTTAATTTCATTGATGCTAGTAGTTTTTGAGGAAGGGCGATGTTAACATATTCCCCTTCGCTTAGCGCGGTCATGTCGGCTGCTGCCGTAATTGGAAAGATGTAGAATTTTTTTTATCGCTAATAACTCAGCAACCAGTTATGGTAGCATTATGTGTTTTTTTTTATTAGGTACATCTATATATTGTCAAATATCCCACAAAGTTTGATTAAATTGATGCTGGTAGTTTTTTACGAAGGGCGATTTGAACATATTCACCTTCGCTTAGCGCGGTCATTTTGGCTGCTGCCAAAATTGGAAAGATGTAGAATTATTTTTATCGCTAATAACTCAGCAACCAGCTATAGTAGAATTATGTGGTTTTTTTTATTACGTACATCTATATATTGTTTACAAACCCACAAAGTTTGATTCAATTGATGATAGTGGTTTTGGAGCTAGGCCGATGTGAACATATTCACTTTTGCTAAGCTCGGTCGATTTGGCGTTTGAGGAAATTGGATAGATGTAGAATTATTCTTATCGCTAATAACTCTCCAACAAGCCATGGGAGCATTATGTGGTTTCTTTGCTTACGTTTCTCTATATATTGTCAACAAACCCACAAAATTTAAATTCATTGATGCTAGTAGTTTTTAAGGAAGGGCGATGTTAACATATTCACTTTTGCTAAGCTCGGTCGATTTAGTGTTTGAGGAAATTGGAAAGATGTAGAATTACCTTTATCGCTAATAACTGAGCAACCAGTTATGATAGCATTATGTGGTTTTTTTTATTACATACATCTATATATTCTTACCAATCCCACAAAGTTTAATTAAATTGATGATAGTGGTTTTGGAGGTAGACTGATTTGAAGATATTTCCCTTTGCTTAGCTCGGTGGATTCGGCTGTTGAAGAAACTTGAAAGATTTAGAATTATACATTATCGCTAATTTCTCTGCAACCAGTAAAGGCAGCATTTTCTGGTTTCTTTTATTTTTTACATCTATATATTATAAACAATCCCAAAAAGTAGGACATTAATGTTTCTAGTGGTTTCGGAGGTAGAGTGATTTAAAGATATTTCCATCCCCTAAGCTTCGGCAATGTGACAGATCAAGGAGCTGGATAGATGCATAATTATGTTTATTGCTAATTACTGGGTAACCAGTAATGGTAGCATTATTTAGTTTTTTTTATTACGTACATCTATATATTGTTTACAAACTCACAAAGTTTGATTCAATTGGTCATAGTGGTTTTGGAGCTAAGCCTATGTGAACATTTTTACTTTTGCTAAGCTCGGTCGATTTGGCGTTTGAAGATATTGGATAGATGTAGAATTATTCTTATCGCTAATAACTATGCAACCAGTTATGGTAGC
Organism: Acanthosoma haemorrhoidale; assembly: GCA_930367205.1. Taxonomy (NCBI): domain Eukaryota; kingdom Metazoa; phylum Arthropoda; class Insecta; order Hemiptera; family Acanthosomatidae; genus Acanthosoma; species Acanthosoma haemorrhoidale. The sequence continues at coordinate 256,080 of OV884009.1, forward strand.
ATTATGTGTTTTTTTTTATTAGGTACATCTATATATTGTTTACAAACTCACAAAGTTTGATTCAATTGATCATAGTGGTTTTGGAGCTAAGCCTATGTGAACATTTTCACTTTTGCTAAGCTCGGTCGATTTGGCGTTTGAAGAAATTGGATAGATGTAGAATTATTCTTATCGCTAATAACTCTGCAACAAGTTATGGGAGCATTATGTAGTTTCTTTTCTTACGTTCCTCTATATATTGTGAACAAACCCACAAAGTTTAATTTCATTGATGCTAGTAGTTTTTGAGGAAGGGCGATGTTAACATATTCCCCTTCGCTTAGCGCGGTCATGTCGGCTGCTGCCGTAATTGGAAAGATGTAGAATTTTTTTTATCGCTAATAACTCAGCAACCAGTTATGGTAGCATTATGTGTTTTTTTTTATTAGGTACATCTATATATTGTCAAATATCCCACAAAGTTTGATTAAATTGATGCTGCTAGTTTTTTACGAAGGGCGATTTGAACATATTCACCTTCGCTTAGCGCGGTCATTTTGGCTGCTGCCAAAATTGGAAAGATGTAGAATTATTTTTATCGCTAATAACTCAGCAACCAGCTATAGTAGAATTATGTGGTTTTTTTTATTACGTACATCTATATATTGTTTACAAACCCACAAAGTTTGATTCAATTGATGATAGTGGTTTTGGAGCTAGGCCGATGTGAACATATTCACTTTTGCTAAGCTCGGTCGATTTGGCGTTTGAGGAAATTGGATAGATGTAGAATTATTCTTATCGCTAATAACTCTCCAACAAGCTATGGGAGCATTATGTGGTTTCTTTGCTTACGTTCCTCTATGTATTGTCAACAAACCCACAAAATTTAAATTCATTGATGCTAGTAGTTTTTAAGGAAGGGCGATGTTAACATATTCACTTTTGCTAAGCTCGGTCGATTTAGTGTTTGAGGAAATTGGAAAGATGTAGAATTACCTTTATCGCTAATAACTGAGCAACCAGTTATGATAGCATTATGTGGTTTTTTTTATTACATACATCTATATATTCTTACCAATCCCACAAAGTTTAATTAAATTGATGATAGTGGTTTTGGAGGTAGACTGATTTGAAGATATTTCCCTTTGCTTAGCTCGGTGGATTCGGCTGTTGAAGAAACTTGAAAGATTTAGAATTATACATTATCGCTAATTTCTCTGCAACCAGTAAAGGCAGCATTTTCTGGTTTCTTTTATTTTTTACATCTATATATTATAAACAATCCCAAAAAGTAGGACATTAATGTTTCCAGCGGTTTCGGAGGTAGAGTGATTTGAAGATATTTCCATCCCCTAAGCTTCGGCAATGTGACAGATCAAGGAGCTGGATAGATGCAAAATTATGTTTATTGCTAATTACTGGGACCAGTAATGGTAGCATTATTTAGTTTTTTTTATTACGTACATCTATATATTGTTTACAAACTCACAAAGTTTGATTCAATTGGTCATAGTGGTTTTGGAGCTAAGCCTATGTGAACATTTTCACTTTTGCTAAGCTCGGTCGATTTGGCGTTTGAAGATATTGGATAGATGTAGAATTATTCTTATCGCTAATAACTCAGCAACCAGTTATGGTAGCATTATGTGTTTTTTTTTATTAGGTACATCTATATATTGTTTACAAACTCACAAAGTTTGATTCAATTGATCATAGTGGTTTTGGAGCTAAGCCTATGTGAACATTTTCACTTTTGCTAAGCTCGGTGGATTTGGCGTTTGAAGAAATTGGATAGATGTAGAATTATTCTTATCGCTAATAACTCTGCAACAAGTTATGGGAGCATTATGTAGTTTCTTTTCTTACGTTCCTCTATATATTGTCAACAAACCCACAAAGTTTAATTTCATTGATGCTAGTAGTTTTTAAGGAAGGGCGATGTTAACATATTCCCCTTCGCTTAGCGCGGTCATGTCGGCTGCTGCCGTAATTGGAAAGATGTAGAATTTTTTTTATCGCTAATAACTCAGCAACCAGTTATGGTAGCATTATGTGTTTTTTTTTATTAGGTACATCTATATATTGTCAACAATCCCACAAAGTTTGATTAAATTGATGCTGGTAAACTTTTAGGAAGGGCGATGTGAAAATATTCACCTTCGCTTAGCGTGGTCATATTGGCTGCTGCCAAAATTGGAAAGATGTAGAATTATTTTTATCGCTAATAACTCGGCAACCAGCTATAGTAGCATTATTTAGTTTTTTTTATTACGTACATCTATATATTGTTTACAAACTCACAAAGTTTGATTCAATTGATGATAGTGGTTTTGGAGCTAGGCCGATGTAAACATATTCACTTTTGCTAAGCTCGGTCGATTTGGCGTTTGAGGAAATTGGATAGATGTTGAATTATTCTTAGTGCTAATAACTCTGCAACATGTTATGGGAGCATTATGTAGTTTCTTTGCTTACGTACCTCTATATATTGTCAACAAACCCACAAAGTTTAATTTCATTGATGCCAGTAGTTTTTGAGGAAGGGCGATGTTAACATATTCCCCTTCGCTTAGCGCGGTCATTTCGGCTGCTGCCGTAATTGGAAAGATGTAGAATTTTTTTTATCGCTAATAACTCAGCAACCAGTTATGGTAGCATTATGTGTTTTTTTTTATTAGGTACATCTATATATTATCAAAAATCCCACAATGTTTGACATAAATGTTTCAAGCGGTTTCGGAGGTGGAGTGATTTGAAGATATTTCAATCCCCTAAGCTTCGGCAATGTGACAGATCAAGGAGCTGGATAGATGTAAAATTATGTTTATTGCTAATTACTGGGCAACCAGTTATAGTAGCATTATTTAGTTTTTTTTATTACGTACATCTATATATTGTCAACAATCTCACGAAGTTTCATTGAATTGATGCTAGTAGTTTTTGAGATTGGGCGATGTGAACATATTCCACTTTGCTTAGTTCGGTGGATTCGGCTGTTGAAGAAACTTGAATGATTTAGAATTATGCATTATCGCTAATAACTCGGCAACTAATTATGGTAGCATTATGTGGTTTTTTTTATTAGGTACATCTATATATTGTCAACAATCCCACAAAGTTTGATTGAATTGATGCTAGTAGTTTTTGAGATTGGGCGATGTGAACATATTCCACTTTGCTAAGTTCGGTGGATTCGGCTGTTGAAGAAACTTGAAAGATTTAGAATTATGCATTATCGCTAATAACTCAACAACCAGTTAAGGTAGCATTATGTGTTTTTTTTTATTAGGTACATCTATATATTGTCAACAATCCCACAAAGTTTGATTAAATTGATGCTGGTAAATTTTTAGGAAGGGCGATGTGAACATATTCACTTTTGCTAAGCTCGGTCGATTTAGTGTTTGAGGAAATTGGAAAGATGTAGAATTACCTTTATCGCTAATAACTGAGCAACCAGTTATGATAGCATTATGTGGTTTTTTTTATTACATACATCTATATATTCTTACCAATCCCACAAAGTTTAATTAAATTGATGATAGTGGTTTTGGAGGTAGACTGATTTGAAGATATTTCCCTTTGCTTAGCTCGGTGGATTCGGCTGTTGAAGAAACTTGAAAGATTTAGAATTATACATTATCGCTAATTTCTCTGCAACCAGTAAAGGCAGCATTTTCTGGTTTCTTTTATTTTTTACATCTATATATTATAAACAATCCCAAAAAGTAGGACATTAATGTTTCTAGTGGTTTCGGAGGTAGAGTGATTTAAAGATATTTCCATCCCCTAAGCTTCGGCAATGTGACAGATCAAGGAGCTGGATAGATGCATAATTATGTTTATTGCTAATTACTGGGTAACCAGTAATGGTAGCATTATTTAGTTTTTTTTATTACGTACATCTATATATTGTTTACAAACTCACAAAGTTTGATTCAATTGGTCATAGTGGTTTTGGAGCTAAGCCTATGTGAACATTTTTACTTTTGCTAAGCTCGGTCGATTTGGCGTTTGAAGATATTGGATAGATGTAGAATTATTCTTATCGCTAATAACTATGCAACCAGTTATGGTAGCATTATGTGTTTTTTTTTATTAGGTACATCTATATATTGTTTACAAACTCACAAAGTTTGATTAAATTGATCATAGTGGTTTTGGAGCTAAGCCTATGTGAACATTTTCACTTTTGCTAAGCTCGGTCGATTTGGCGTTTGAAGAAATTGGATAGATGTAGAATTATTCTTATCGCTAATAACTCTGCAACAAGTTATGGGAGCATTATGTAGTTTCTTTTCTTACGTTCCTCTATATATTGTGAACAAACCCACAAAGTTTAATTTCATTGATGCTAGTAGTTTTTGAGGAAGGGCGATGTTAACATATTCCCCTTCGCTTAGCGCGGTCATGTCGGCTGCTGCCGTAATTGGAAAGATGTAGAATTTTTTTTATCGCTAATAACTCAGCAACCAGTTATGGTAGCATTATGTGTTTTTTTTTATTAGGTACATCTTTATATTGTCAAATATCCCACAAAGTTTGATTAAATTGATGCTGGTAGTTTTTTACGAAGGGCGATTTGAACATATTCACCTTCGCTTAGCGCGGTCATTTTGGCTGCTGCCAAAATTGGAAAGATGTAGAATTATTTTTATCGCTAATAACTCAGCAACCAGCTATAGTAGAATTATGTGGTTTTTTTTATTACGTACATCTATATATTGTTTACAAACCCACAAAGTTTGATTCAATTGATGATAGTGGTTTTGGAGCTAGGCTGATGTGAACATATTCACTTTTGCTAAGCTCGGTCGATTTGGCGTTTGAGGAAAATGGATAGATGAAGAATTATTCTTATCGCTAATAACTCAGCAACCAGTTATGGTAGCATTATGTGTTTTTTTTTATTAGGTACATCTATATATTCTCAACAATCCCACAAAGTTTGATTAAATTGATGCTGGTAGTTTTTTAGGAAGGGCGATGTGAACATATTCACCTTCGCTTAGCGCGGTCATGTCGGCTGCTGCCGTAATTGGAAAGATGTAGAATTTTTTTTATCGCTAATAACTCAGCAACCAGTTATGGTAGCATTATGTGTTTTTTTTTATTAGGTACATCTTTATATTGTCAAATATCCCACAAAGTTTGATTAAATTGATGCTGGTAGTTTTTTACGAAGGGCGATTTGAACATATTCACCTTCGCTTAGCGCGGTCATTTTGGCTGCTGCCAAAATTGGAAAGATGTAGAATTATTTTTATCGCTAATAACTCAGCAACCAGCTATAGTAGAATTATGTGGTTTTTTTTATTACGTACATCTATATATTGTTTACAAACCCACAAAGTTTGATTCAATTGATGATAGTGGTTTTGGAGCTAGGCCGATGTGAACATATTCACTTTTGCTAAGCTCGGTCGATTTGGCGTTTGAGGAAAATGGATAGATGTAGAATTATTCTTATCGCTAATAACTCAGCAACCAGTTATGGTAGCATTATGTGTTTTTTTTTATTAGGTACATCTATATATTCTCAACAATCCCACAAAGTTTGATTAAATTGATGCTGGTAGTTTTTTAGGAAGGGCGATGTGAACATATTCACCTTCGCTTAGCGCGGTCATTTTGGCTGCTGCCGAAATTGGAAAGATGTAGAATTATTTTTATCACTAATAACTCGGCAACCAGCTATAGTAGCATTATGTGGTTTTTCTTATTACGTACATCTATATATTATCAAAAATCCCACAATGTTTGACATAAATGTTTCAAGCGGTTTCGGAGGTGGAGTGATTTGAAGATATTTCAATCCCCTAAGCTTCGGCAATGTGACAGATCAAGGAGCTGGATAGATGTAAAATTATGTTTATTGCTAATTACTGGGCAACCAGTTATAGTAGCATTATTTAGTTTTTTTTATTACGTACATCTATATATTGTCAACAATCTCACGAAGTTTCATTGAATTGATGCTAGTAGTTTTTGAGATTGGGCGATGTGAACATATTCCACTTTGCTTAGTTCGGTGGATTCGGCTGTTGAAGAAACTTGAATGATTTAGAATTATGCATTATCGCTAATAACTCGGCAACTAATTATGGTAGCATTATGTGGTTTTTTTTATTACGTACGTCTATATATTGTTTACAAACCCACAAAGGTTGATTCAATTGATGATAGTGGTTTTGGAGCTAGGCCGATGTGAACATATTCACTTTTGCTAAGCTCGGTCGATTTGGCGTTTGAGGAAATTGGATAGATGTAGAATTATTCTTAGTGCTAATAACTCTGCAACATGTTATGGGAGTATTATGTAGTTTCTTTGCTTACGTACCTCTATATATTGTCAACAAACCCACAAAGTTTAATTTCATTGATGCCAGTAGTTTTTGAGGAAGGGCGATGTTAACATATTCCCCTTCGCTTAGCGCGGTCATTTTGGCTGCTGCCGAAATTTGAAAGATGTAGAATTATTTTTATCGCTAATAACTCGGCAACCAGCTATAGTAGCATTATGTGTTTTTTTTTATTACGAACATCTATATATTGTCAACAATCCCACAAAGTTTGATCGAATTGATGCAAGTAGTTTTTGAGATTGGGCGATGTGAACATATTCCACTTTGCTTAGTGCGGTGGATTCGGCTGTTGAAGAAACTTGAAAGATTTAGAATTATGCATTATCGCTAATAACTCAACAACCAGTTATGGTAGCATTATGTGTTTTTTTTTATTAGGTACATCTATATATTGTCAACAATCCCACAAAGTTTGATTAAATTGATGCTGGTAAATTTTTAGGAAGGGCGATGTGAAAATATTCACCTTCGCTTAGCGTGGTCATATTGGCTGCTGCCAAAATTGGAATGATGTAGAATTATTTTTATCGCTAATAACTCGGCAACCAGCTATAGTAGCATTATTTAGTTTTTTTTATTACGTACATCTATATATTGTTTACAAACTCACAAAGTTTGATTCAATTGATGATAGTGGTTTTGGAGCTAGGCCGATGTAAACATATTCACTTTTGCTAAGCTCGGCCGATTTGGCGTTTGAGGAAATTGGATAGATGTAGAATTATTCTTAGTGCTAATAACTCTGCAACATGTTATGGGAGCATTATGTAGTTTCTTTGCTTACGTACCTCTATATATTGTCAACAAACCCACAAAGTTTAATTTCATTGATGCCAGTAGTTTTTGAGGAAGGGCGATGTTAACATATTCCCCTTCGCTTAGCGCGGTCATTTCGGCTGCTGCCGTAATTGGAAAGATGTAGAATTTTTTTTATCGCTAATAACTCAGCAACCAGTTATGGTAGCATTATGTGTTTTTTTTTATTAGGTACATCTATATATTGTCAACAATCCCACAAAGTTTGATTGAATTGATGCTAGTAGTTTTTGAGATTGGGCGATGTGAACATATTCCACTTTGCTAAGTTCGGTGGATTCGGCTGTTGAAGAAACTTAAAAGAATTAGAATTATGCATTATCGCTAATAACTCAACAACCAGTTAAGGTAGCATTATGTGTTTTTTTTTATTAGGTAAATCTATATATTGTCAACAATCCCACAAAGTTTGATTAAATTGATGCTGGTAAATTTTTAGGAAGGGCGATGTGAACATATTCACCTTCGCTTAGCGCGGTCATATTGGCTGCTGCCAAAATTGGAAAGATGTAGAATTATTTTTATCGCTAATAACTCGGCAACCAGCTATAGTAGCATTATTTAGTTTTTTTTATTACGTACATCTATATATTGTTTACAAACTCACAAAGTTTGATTCAATTGATGATAGTGGTTTTGGAGCTTGGCCGATGTAAACATATTCACTATTGCTAAGCTCGGTCGATTTGGCGTTTAAAGAAATTGGATAGATGTAGAATTATTCTTATCGCTAATAACTCTGCAACAAGTTAAGGGAGCATTATGTGGATTCTTTGCTTACGTTTCTCTATATATTGTCATAAAACCCACAAAGTTTGATCAAATTGATGATAGTGGTTTCGGAGGTAGGGCGATGTGAACATGTTCGACTTTGCTTAGCTCGGTGGATTTGGCTGTTGAGGAAACTTGAAAGATTTGGAATTATACATTATCGCTAATTTCTCTGGAACAAGTAAAGGCTGCATTTTGTGGTTTCTTTTATTTTTTACATCTATATATTATCAACAATCCCACAATGTTTGACATAAATGTTTCAAGCGGTTTCGGAGGTGGAGTGATTTGAAGATATTTCCATCCCCTAGGCTTCGGCAATGTGACAGATCAAGGAGCTGGATAGATGTAAAATTATGTTTATTGCTAATTACTAGGCAACCAGTTATAGTAGCATTATTTAGTTATTTTTATTACGTACATCTATATTGTACCTTCGCTTAGCGCGGTCATTTTGGCTGCTGCCGAAATTAGAAAGATGTAGAATTATTTTTATCGCTAATAACTCGGCAACCAGCTATAGTAGCATTATTTAGTTTTTTTTATTACGTACATCTATATATTGTTTACAAACTCACAAAGTTTGATTCAATTGATGATAGTGGTTTTGGAGCTAGGCCGATGTAAACATATTCACTTTTGCTAAGCTCGGTCGATTTGGCGTTTGAGGAAATTGGATAGATGTAGAATTATTCTTAGTGCTAATAACTCTGCAACATGTTATGGGAGCATTATGTAGTTTCTTTGCTTACGTACCTCTATATATTGTCAACAAACCCACAAAGTTTAATTTCATTGATGCCAGTAGTTTTTGAGGAAGGGCGATGTTAACATATTCCCCTACGCTTAGCGCGGTCATTTCGGCTGCTGCCGTAATTGGAAAGATGTAGAATTTTTTTTATCGCTAATAACTCAGCAACCAGTTATGGTAGCATTATGTGTTTTTTTTTATTAGGTACATCTATATATTCTCAACAATCCCACAAAGTTTGATTGAATTGATGCTAGTAGTTTTTGAGATTGGGCGATGTGAACATATTCCACCTTGCTAAGTTCGGTGGATTCGGCTGTTAAAGAAACTTGAGAGATTTAGAATTATGCATTATCGCTAATAACTCAACAACCAGTTAAGGTAGCATTATGTGTTTTTTTTTATTAGGTACATCTATATATTGTCAACAATCCCACAAAGTTTGATTAAATTGATGCTGGTAAATTTTTAGGAAGGGCGATGTGAACATATTCACCTTCGCTTAGCGCGGTCATATTGGCTGCTGCCAAAATTGGAAAGATGTAGAATTATTTTTATCGCTAATAACTCGGCAACCAGCTATAGTAGCATTATTTAGTTTTTTTTATTACGTACATCTATATATTGTTTACAAACTCACAAAGTTTGATTCAATTGATGATAGTGGTTTTGGAGCTAGGCCGATGTAAACATATTCACTTTTGCTAAGCTCGGTCGATTTGGCGTTTGAGGAAATTGGATAGATGTAGAATTATTCTTAGTGCTAATAACTCTGCAACATGTTATGGGAGCATTATGTAGTTTCTTTGCTTACGTACCTCTATATATTGTCAACAAACCCACAAAGTTTAATTTCATTGATGCCAGTAGTTTTTGAGGAAGGGCGATGTTAACATATTCACCTTCGCTTAGCGCGGTCATTTTGGCTGCTGCCGTAATTGGAAAGATGTAGAATTTTTTTTATCGCTAATAACTCAGCAACCAGTTACGGTAGCATTATGTGTTTTTTTTTATTAGGTACATCAATATATTGTCAACAATCCCACAAAGTTTGATTGAATTGATGCTAGTAGTTTTTGAGATTGGGCGATGTGAACATATTCCACTTTGCTAAGTTCGGTGGATTCGGCTGTTGAAGAAACTTGAGAGATTTAGAATTATGCATTATCGCTAATAACTCAACAACACGTTAAAGTAGCATTATGTGTTTTTTTTTATTAGGTACATCTATATATTGTCAACAATCCCACAAAGTTTGATTAAATTGATGCTGGTAAATTTTTAGGAAGGGCGATGTGAACATATTCACCTTCGCTTAGCGCGGTCATATTGGCTGCTGCCAAAATTGAAAAGATGTAGATTTATTTTTATCGCTAATAACTCGGCAACCAGCTATAGTAGCATTATTTAGTTTTTTTTATTACGTACATCTATATATTGTTTACAAACTCACAAAGTTTGATTCAATTGATGATAGTGGTTTTGGAGCTAGGCCGATGTAAACATATTCACTTTTGCTAAGCTCGGTCGATTTGGCGTTTGAGGAAATTGGATAGATTTAGAATTATGCATTATCGCTAATAACTCAACAACCAGTTAAGGTAGCATTATGTGTTTTTTTTTATTAGGTACATCTATATATTGTCAACAATCCCACAAAGTTTGATTAAATTGATGCTGGTAAATTTTTAGGAAGGGCGATGTGAACATATTCACCTTCGCTTAGCGCGGTCATATTGGCTGCTGCCAAAATTGGAAAGATGTAGAATTATTTTTATCGCTAATAACTCGGCAACCAGCTATAGTAGCATTATTTAGTTTTTTTTATTACGTACATCTATATATTGTTTACAAACTCACAAAGTTTGATTCAATTGATGATAGTGGTTTTGGAGCTAGGCCGATGTAAACATATTCACTTTTGCTAAGCTCGGTCGATTTGGCGTTTGAGGAAATTGGATAGATGTAGAATTATTCTTAGTGCTAATAACTCTGCAACATGTTATGGGAGCATTATGTAGTTTCTTTGCTTACGTACCTCTATATATTGTCAACAAACCCACAAAGTTTAATTTCATTTATGCCAGTAGTTTTTGAGGAAGGGCGATGTTAACATATTCACCTTCGCTTAGCGCGGTCATTTTGGCTGCTGCCGAAATTAGAAAGATGTAGAATTATTTTTATCGCTAATAACTCGGCAACCAGCTATAGTAGCATTATTTAGTTTTTTTTATTACGTACATCTATATATTGTTTACAAACTCACAAAGTTTGATTCAATTGATGATAGTGGTTTTGGAGCTAGGCCGATGTAAACATATTCACTTTTGCTAAGCTCGGTCGATTTGGCGTTTGAGGAAATTGGATAGATGTAGAATTATTCTTAGTGCTAATAACTCTGCAACATGTTATGGGAGCATTATGTAGTTTCTTTGCTTACGTACCTCTATATATTGTCAACAAACCCACAAAGTTTAATTTCATTGATGCCAGTAGTTTTTGAGGAAGGGCGATGTTAACATATTCCCCTACGCTTAGCGCGGTCATTTCGGCTGCTGCCGTAATTGGAAAGATGTAGAATTTTTTTTATCGCTAATAACTCAGCAACCAGTTATGGTAGCATTATGTGTTTTTTTTTATTAGGTACATCAATATATTGTCAACAATCCCACAAAGTTTGATTGAATTGATGCTAGTAGTTTTTGAGATTGGGCGATGTGAACATATTCCACTTTGCTAAGTTCGGTGGATTCGGCTGTTGAAGAAACTTGAGAGATTTAGAATTATGCATTATCGCTAATAACTCAACAACACGTTAAAGTAGCATTATGTGTTTTTTTTTATTAGGTACATCTATATATTGTCAACAATCCCACAAAGTTTGATTAAATTGATGCTGGTAAATTTTTAGGAAGGGCGATGTGAACATATTCACCTTCGCTTAGCGCGGTCATATTGGCTGCTGCCAAAATTGGAAAGATGTAGATTTATTTTTATCGCTAATAACTCGGCAACCAGCTATAGTAGCATTATTTAGTTTTTTTTATTACGTACATCTATATATTGTTTACAAACTCACAAAGTTTGATTCAATTGATGATAGTGGTTTTGGAGCTAGGCCGATGTAAACATATTCACTTTTGCTAAGCTCGGTCGATTTGGCGTTTGAGGAAATTGGATAGATGTAGAATTATTCTTAGTGCTAATAACTCTGCAACATGTTATGGGAGCATTATGTAGTTTCTTTGCTTACGTACCTCTATATATTGTCAAATATCCCACAAAGTTTGATTAAATTGATGCTGGTAGTTTTTTACGAAGGGCGATTTGAACATATTCACCTTCGCTTAGCGCGGTCATTTTGGCTGCTGCCAAAATTGGAAAGATGTAGAATTATTTTTATCGCTAATAACTCAGCAACCAGCTATAGTAGAATTATGTGGTTTTTTTTATTACGTACATCTATATATTGTTTACAAACCCACAAAGTTTGATTCAATTGATGATAGTGGTTTTGGAGCTAGGCCGATGTGAACATATTCACTTTTGCTAAGCTCGGTCGATTTGGCGTTTGAGGAAAATGGATAGATGTAGAATTATTCTTATCGCTAATAACTCTCCAACAAGCTATGGGAGCATTATGTGGTTTCTTTGCTTACGTTCCTCTATGTGTTGTCAACAAACCCACAAAATTTAAATTCATTGATGCTAGTAGTTTTTAAGGAAGGGCGATGTTAACATATTTACTTTTGCTAAGCTCGGTCGATTTAGTGTTTCAGGAAATTGGAAAGATGTAGAATTACCTTTATCGCTAATAACTGAGCAACCAGTTATGGTAGCATTATGTGTTTTTTTTTATTAGGTACATCTATATATTATCAAAAATCCCACAATGTTTGACATAAATGTTTCAAGCGGTTTCGGAGGTGGAGTGATTTGAAGATATTTCAATCCCCTAAGCTTCGGCAATGTGACAGATCAAGGAGCTGGATAGATGTAAAATTATGTTTATTGCTAATTACTGGGCAACCAGTTATAGTAGCATTATTTAGTTTTTTTTATTACGTACATCTATATATTGTCAACAATCTCACGAAGTTTCATTGAATTGATGCTAGTAGTTTTTGAGATTGGGCGATGTGAACATATTCCACTTTGCTTAGTTCGGTGGATTCGGCTGTTGAAGAAACTTGAATGATTTAGAATTATGCATTATCGCTAATAACTCGGCAACTAATTATGGTAGCTTTATGTGGTTTTTTTTATTACGTACGTCTATATATTGTTTACAAACCCACAAAGGTTGATTCAATTGATGATAGTGGTTTTGGAGCTAGGCCGATGTGAACATATTCACTTTTGCTAAGCTCGGTCGATTTGGCGTTTGAGGAAATTGGATAGATGTAGAATTATTCTTAGTGCTAATAACTCTGCAACATGTTATGGGAGTATTATGTAGTTTCTTTGCTTACGTACCTCTATATATTGTCAACAAACCCACAAAGTTTAATTTCATTGATGCCAGTAGTTTTTGAGGAAGGGCGATGTTAACATATTCCCCTTCGCTTAGCGCGGTCATTTTGGCTGCTGCCGAAATTTGAAAGATGTAGAATTATTTTTATCGCTAATAACTCGGCAACCAGCTATAGTAGCATTATGTGGTTTTTTTTATTACGAACATCTATATATTGTCAACAATCCCACAAAGTTTGATTGAATTGATTCAAGTAGTTTTTGAGATTGGGCGATGTGAACATATTCCACTTTGCTTAGTGCGGTGGATTCGGCTGTTGAAGAAACTTGAAAGATTTAGAATTATGCATTATCGCTAATAACTCAACAACCAGTTATGGTAGCATTATGTGTTTTTTTTTATTAGGTACATCTATATATTGTCAACAATCCCACAAAGTTTGATTAAATTGATGCTGGTAAATTTTTAGGAAGGGCGATGTGAACATATTCACCTTCGCTTAGCGCGGTCATATTGGCTGCTGCCAAAATTGGAAAGATGTAGAATTATTTTTATCGCTAATAACTCGGCAACCAGCTATAGTAGCATTATTTAGTTTTTTTTATTACGTACATCTATATATTGTTTACAAACTCACAAAGTTTGATTCAATTGATGATAGTGGTTTTGGAGCTTGGCCGATGTAAACATATTCACTATTGCTAAGCTCGGTCGATTTGGCGTTTAAAGAAATTGGATAGATGTAGAATTATTCTTATCGCTAATAACTCTGCAACAAGTTAAGGGAGCATTATGTGGATTCTTTGCTTACGTTTCTCTATATATTGTCATAAAACCCACAAAGTTTGATCAAATTGATGATAGTGGTTTCGGAGGTAGGGCGATGTGAACATGTTCGACTTAGCTTAGCTCGGTGGATTCGGCTGTTGAAGAAACTTGAAAGATTTAGAATTATGCATTATCGCTAATAACTCAACAACCAGTTAAGGTAGCATTATGTGGTTTTTTTTATTAGGTACATCTATATATTGTCAACAATCCCACAAAGTTTGATTAAATTGATGCTGGTAAATTTTTAGGAAGGGCGATGTGAACATATTCACCTTCGCTTAGCGCGGTCATATTGGCTGCTGCCAAAATTGGAAAGATGTAGAATTATTTGTATCGCTAATAACTCGGCAACCAGCTATAGTAGCATTATTTAGTTTTTTTTATTACGTACATCTATATATTGTTTACAAACTCACAAAGTTTGATTCAATTGATGATAGTGGTTTTGGAGCTAGGCCGATGTAAACATATTCACTATTGCTAAGCTCGGTCGATTTGGCGTTTAAAGAAATTGGATAGATGTAGAATTATTCTTATCGCTAATAACTCAACAACCAGTTAAGGTAGCATTATATGTTTTTTTTTATTAGGTACATATATATATTGTCAACAATCCCACAAAGTTTGATTAAATTGATGCTGGTAAATTTTTAGGAAGGGCGATGTGAACATATTCACCTTCACTTAGCGCGGTCATATTGGCTGCTGCCAAAATTGGAAAGATGTAGAATTATTTTTATCGCTAATAACTCGGCAACCAGCTATAGTAGCATTATTTAGTTTTTTTTATTACGTACATCTATATATTGTTTACAAACTCACAAAGTTTGATTCAATTGATGATAGTGGTTTTGGAGCTTGGCCGATGTAAACATATTCACTATTGCTAAGCTCGGTCGATTTGGCGTTTAAAGAAATTGGATAGATGTAGAATTATTCTTATCGCTAATAACTCTGCAACAAGTTAAGGGAGCATTATGTGGATTCTTTGCTTACGTTTCTCTATATATTGTCATAAAACCCACAAAGTTTGATCAAATTGATGATAGTGGTTTCGGAGGTAGGGCGATGTGAACATGTTCGACTTTGCTTAGCTCGGTGGATTTGGCTGTTGAGGAAACTTGAAAGATTTGGAATTATACATTATCGCTAATTTCTCTGGAACCAGTAAAGGCTGCATTTTGTGGTTTCTTTTATTTTTTACATCTATATATTATCAACAATCCCACAATGTTTGACATAAATGTTTCAAGCGGTTTCGGAGGTGGAGTGATTTGAAGATATTTCCATCCCCTAGGCTTCGGCAATGTGACAGATCAAGGAGCTGGATAGATGTAAAATTATGTTTATTGCTAATTACTGGGCAACCAGTTATAGTAGCATTATTTAGTTTTTTTTATTACGTACATCTATATATTGTACCTTCGCTTAGCGCGGTCATTTTGGCTGCTGCCGAAATTAGAAAGATGTAGAATTATTTTTATCGCTAATAACTCGGCAACCAGCTATAGTAGCATTATTTAGTTTTTTTTATTACGTACATCTATATATTGTTTACAAACTCACAAAGTTTGATTCAATTGATGATAGTGGTTTTGGAGCTAGGCCGATGTAAACATATTCACTTTTGCTAAGCTCGGTCGATTTGGCGTTTGAGGAAATTGGATAGATGTAGAATTATTCTTAGTGCTAATAACTCTGCAACATGTTATGGGAGCATTATGTAGTTTCTTTGCTTACGTACCTCTATATATTGTCAACAAACCCACAAAGTTTAATTTCATTGATGCCAGTAGTTTTTGAGGAAGGGCGATGTTAACATATTCCCCTACGCTTAGCGCGGTCATTTCGGCTGCTGCCGTAATTGGAAAGATGTAGAATTTTTTTTATCGCTAATAACTCAGCAACCAGTTATGGTAGCATTATGTGTTTTTTTTATTAGGTACATCTATATATTCTCAACAATCCCACAAAGTTTGATTGAATTGATGCTAGTAGTTTTTGAGATTGGGCGATGTGAACATATTCCACCTTGCTAAGTTCGGTGGATTCGGCTGTTGAAGAAACTTGAGAGATTTAGAATTATGCATTATCGCTAATAACTCAACAACCAGTTAAGGTAGCATTATGTGTTTTTTTTTATTAGGTACATCTATATATTGTCAACAATCCCACAAAGTTTGATTAAATTGATGCTGGTAAATTTTTAGGAAGGGCGATGTGAACATATTCACCTTCGCTTAGCGCGGTCATATTGGCTGCTGCCAAAATTGGAAAGATGTAGAATTATTTTTATCGCTAATAACTCGGCAACCAGCTATAGTAGCATTATTTAGTTTTTTTTATTACGTACATCTATATATTGTTTACAAACTCACAAAGTTTGATTCAATTGATGATAGTGGTTTTGGAGCTAGGCCGATGTAAACATATTCACTTTTGCTAAGCTCGGTCGATTTGGCGTTTGAGGAAATTGGATAGATGTAGAATTATTCTTAGTGCTAATAACTCTGCAACATGTTATGGGATCATTATGTAGTTTCTTTGCTTACGTACCTCTATATATTGTCAACAAACCCACAAAGTTTAATTTCATTGATGCCAGTAGTTTTTGAGGAAGGGCGATGTTAACATATTCACCTTCGCTTAGCGCGGTCATTTTGGCTGCTGCCGAAATTTGAAAGATGTAGAATTATTTTTATCGCTAATAACTCGGCAACCAGCTATAGTAGCATTATGTGGTTTTTTTTATTACGAACATCTATATATTGTCAACAATCCCACAAAGTTTGATTGAATTGATGCAAGTAGTTTTTGAGATTGGGCGATGTGAACATATTCCACTTTGCTTAGTGCGGTGGATTCGGCTGTTGAAGAAACTTGAAAGATTTAGAATTATGCATTATCGCTAATAACTCAACAACCAGTTATGGTAGCATTATGTGTTTTTTTTTATTAGGTACATCTATATATTGTCAACAATCCCACAAAGTTTGATTAAATTGATGCTGGTAAATTTTTAGGAAGGGCGATGTGAACATATTCACCTTCGCTTAGCGCGGTCATATTGGCTGCTGCCAAAATTGGAAAGATGTAGAATTATTTTTATCGCTAATAACTCGGCAACTAATTATAGTAGCATTATTTAGTTTTTTTTATTACGTACATCTATATATTGTTTACAAACTCACAAAGTTTGATTCAATTGATGATAGTGGTTTTGGAGCTTGGCCGATGTAAACATATTCACTATTGCTAAGCTCGGTCGATTTGGCGTTTAAAGAAATTGGATAGATGTAGAATTATTCTTATCGCTAATAACTCTGCAACAAGTTAAGGGAGCATTATGTGGATTCTTTGCTTACGTTTCTCTATATATTGTCATAAAACCCACAAAGTTTGATCAAATTGATGATAGTGGTTTCGGAGGTAGGGCGATGTGAACATGTTCGACTTAGCTTAGCTCGGTGGATTCGGCTGTTGAAGAAACTTGAAAGATTTAGAATTATGCATTATCGCTAATAACTCAACAACCAGTTAAGGTAGCATTATGTGGTTTTTTTTATTAGGTACATCTATATATTGTCAACAATCCCACAAAGTTTGATTAAATTGATGCTGGTAAATTTTTAGGAAGGGCGATGTGAACATATTCACCTTCGCTTAGCGCGGTCATATTGGCTGCTGCCAAAATTGGAAAGATGTAGAATTATTTGTATCGCTAATAACTCGGCAACCAGCTATAGTAGCATTATTTAGTTTTTTTTATTACGTACATCTATATATTGTTTACAAACTCACAAAGTTTGATTCAATTGATGATAGTGGTTTTGGAGCTAGGCCGATGTAAACATATTCACTATTGCTAAGCTCGGTCGATTTGGCGTTTAAAGAAATTGGATAGATGTAGAATTATTCTTATCGCTAATAACTCAACAACCAGTTAAGGTAGCATTATATGTTTTTTTTTATTAGGTACATATATATATTGTACACAATCCCACAAAGTTTGATTAAATTGATGCTGGTAAATTTTTAGGAAGGGCGATGTGAACATATTCACCTTCACTTAGCGCGGTCATATTCCCATAAAGTTTGATTAAATTGATGCTGGTAAATTTTTAGGAAGGGCGATGTGAACATATTCACCTTCACTTAGCGCGGTCATATTGGCTGCTGCCAAAATTGGAAAGATGTAGAATTATTTTTATCGCTAATAACTCGGCAACCAGCTATAGTAGCATTATTTAGTTTTTTTTATTACGTACATCTATATATTGTTTACAAACTCACAAAGTTTGATTCAATTGATGATAGTGGTTTTGGAGCTTGGCCGATGTAAACATATTCACTATTGCTAAGCTCGGTCGATTTGGCGTTTAAAGAAATTGGATAGATGTAGAATTATTCTTATCGCTAATAACTCTGCAACAAGTTAAGGGAGCATTATGTGGATTCTTTGCTTACGTTTCTCTATATATTGTCATAAAACCCACAAAGTTTGATCAAATTGATGATAGTGGTTTCGGAGGTAGGGCGATGTGAACATGTTCGACTTTGCTTAGCTCGGTGGATTTGGCTGTTGAGGAAACTTGAAAGATTTGGAATTATACATTATCGCTAATTTCTCTGGAACCTGTAAAGGCTGCATTTTGTGGTTTCTTTTATTTTTTACATCTATATATTATCAACAATCCCACAATGTTTGACATAAATGTTTCAAGCGGTTTCGGAGGTGGAGTGATTTGAAGATATTTCCATCCCCTAGGCTTCGGCAATGTGACAGATCAAGGAGCTGGATAGATGTAAAATTATGTTTATTGCTAATTACTGGGCAACCAGTTATAGTAGCATTATTTAGTTTTTTTTATTACGTACATCTATATATTGTACCTTCGCTTAGCGCGGTCATTTTGGCTGCTGCCGAAATTAGAAAGATGTAGAATTATTTTTATCGCTAATAACTCGGCAACCAGCTATAGTAGCATTATTTAGTTTTTTTTATTACGTACATCTATATATTGTTTACAAACTCACAAAGTTTGATTCAATTGATGATAGTGGTTTTGGAGCTAGGCCGATGTAAACATATTCACTTTTGCTAAGCTCGGTCGATTTGGCGTTTGAGGAAATTGGATAGATGTAGAATTATTCTTAGTGCTAATAACTCTGCAACATGTTATGGGAGCATTATGTAGTTTCTTTGCTTACGTACCTCTATATATTGTCAACAAACCCACAAAGTTTAATTTCATTGATGCCAGTAGTTTTTGAGGAAGGGCGATGTTAACATATTCCCCTACGCTTAGCGCGGTCATTTCGGCTGCTGCCGTAATTGGAAAGATGTAGAATTTTTTTTATCGCTAATAACTCAGCAACCAGTTATGGTAGCATTATGTGTTTTTTTTTATTAGGTACATCTATATATTCTCAACAATCCCACAAAGTTTGATTGAATTGATGCTAGTAGTTTTTGAGATTGGGCGATGTGAACATATTCCACCTTGCTAAGTTCGGTGGATTCGGCTGTTGAAGAAACTTGAGAGATTTAGAATTATGCATTATCGCTAATAACTCAACATCCAGTTAAGGTAGCATTATGTGTTTTTTTTTATTAGGTACATCTATATATTGTCAACAATCCCACAAAGTTTGATTAAATTGATGCTGGTAAATTTTTAGGAAGGGCGATGTGAACATATTCACCTTCGCTTAGCGCGGTCATATTGGCTGCTGCCAAAATTGGAAAGATGTAGAATTATTTTTATCGCTAATAACTCGGCAACCAGCTATAGTAGCATTATTTAGTTTTTTTTATTACGTACATCTATATATTGTTTACAAACTCACAAAGTTTGATTCAATTGATGATAGTGGTTTTGGAGCTAGGCCGATGTAAACATATTCACTTTTGCTAAGCTCGGTCGATTTGGCGTTTGAGGAAATTGGATAGATGTAGAATTATTCTTAGTGCTAATAACTCTGCAACATGTTATGGGATCATTATGTAGTTTCTTTGCTTACGTACCTCTATATATTGTCAACAAACCCACAAAGTTTAATTTCATTGATGCCAGTAGTTTTTGAGGAAGGGCGATGTTAACATATTCACCTTCGCTTAGCGCGGTCATTTTGGCTGCTGCCGAAATTAGAAAGATGTAGAATTATTTTTATCGCTAATAACTCGGCAACCAGCTATAGTAGCATTATTTAGTTTTTTTTATTACGTACATCTATATATTGTTTACAAACTCACAAAGTTTGATTCAATTGATGATAGTGGTTTTGGAGCTAGGCCGATGTAAACATATTCACTTTTGCTAAGCTCGGTCGATTTGGCGTTTGAGGAAATTGGATAGATGTAGAATTATTCTTAGTGCTAATAACTCTGCAACATGTTATGGGAGCATTATGTAGTTTCTTTGCTTACGTACCTCTATATATTGTCAACAAACCCACAAAGTTTAATTTCATTGATGCCAGTAGTTTTTGAGGAAGGGCGATGTTAACATATTCCCCTACGCTTAGCGCGGTCATTTCGGCTGCTGCCGTAATTGGAAAGATGTAGAATTTTTTTTATCGCTAATAACTCAGCAACCAGTTATGGTAGCATTATGTGTTTTTTTTTATTAGGTACATCAATATATTGTCAACAATCCCACAAAGTTTGATTGAATTGATGCTAGTAGTTTTTGAGATTGGGCGATGTGAACATATTCCACTTTGCTAAGTTCGGTGGATTCGGCTGTTGAAGAAACTTGAGAGATTTAGAATTATGCATTATCGCTAATAACTCAACAACCAGTTAAAGTAGCATTATGTGTTTTTTTTTATTAGGTACATCTATATATTGTCAACAATCCCACAAAGTTTGATTAAATTGATGCTGGTAAATTTTTAGGAAGGGCGATGTGAACATATTCACCTTCGCTTAGCGCGGTCATATTGGCTGCTGCCAAAATATGGAAAGATGTAGAATTATTTTTATCGCTAATAACTCGGCAACCAGCTATAGTAGCATTATTTAGTTTTTTTTATTACGTACATCTATATATTGTTTACAAACTCACAAAGTTTGATTCAATTGATGATAGTGGTTTTGGAGCTAGGCCGATGTAAACATATTCACTTTTGCTAAGCTCGGTCGATTTGGCGTTTGAGGAAATTGGATAGATGTAGAATTATTCTTAGTGCTAATAACTCTGCAACATGTTATGGGAGCATTATGTAGTTTCTTTGCTTACGTACCTCTATATATTGTCAACAATCCCACAAAGTTTGATTGAATTGATGCTGGTAAATTTTTAGGAAGGGCGATGTGAACATATTCACCTTCGCTAAGCGCGGTCATATTGGCTGCTGCCAAAATTGGAAAGATGTAGAATTATTTTTATCGCTAATAACTCGGCAACCAGCTATAGTAGCATTATTTAGTTTTTTTTATTACGTACATCTATATATTGTTTACAAACTCACAAAGTTTGATTCAATTGATGATAGTGGTTTTGGAGCTAGGCCGATGTAAACATATTCACTTTTGCTAAGCTCGGTCGATTTGGCGTTTGAGGAAATTGGATAGATGTAGAATTATTCTTAGTGCTAATAACTCTGCAACATGTTATGGGAGCATTATGTAGTTTCTTTGCTTACGTACCTCTATATATTGTCAACAAACCCACAAAGTTTAATTTCATTGATGCCAGTAGTTTTTGAGGAAGGGCGATGTTAACATATTCCCCTACGCTTAGCGCGGTCATTTCGGCTGCTGCCGTAATTGGAAAGATGTAGAATTTTTTTTATCGCTAATAACTCAGCAACCAGTTATGGTAGCATTATGTGTTTTTTTTTATTAGGTACATCTATATATTCTCAACAATCCCACAAAGTTTGATTGAATTGATGCTAGTAGTTTTTGAGATTGGGCGATGTGAACATATTCCACTTTGCTAAGTTCGGTGGATTCGGCTGTTGAAGAAACTTGAGAGATTTAGAATTATGCATTATCGCTAATAACTCAACATCCAGTTAAGGTAGCATTATGTGTTTTTTTTTATTAGGTACATCTATATATTGTCAACAATCCCACAAAGTTTGATTAAATTGATGCTGGTAAATTTTTAGGAAGGGCGATGTGAACATATTCACCTTCGCTTAGCGCGGTCATATTGGCTGCTGCCAAAATTGGAAAGATGTAGAATTATTTTTATCGCTAATAACTCGGCAACCAGCTATAGTAGCATTATTTAGTTTTTTTTATTACGTACATCTATATATTGTTTACAAACTCACAAAGTTTGATTCAATTGATGATAGTGGTTTTGGAGCTAGGCCGATGTAAACATATTCACTTTTGCTAAGCTCGGTCGATTTGGCGTTTGAGGAAATTGGATAGATGTAGAATTATTCTTAGTGCTAATAACTCTGCAACATGTTATGGGATCATTATGTAGTTTCTTTGCTTACGTACCTCTATATATTGTCAACAAACCCACAAAGTTTAATTTCATTGATGCCAGTAGTTTTTGAGGAAGGGCGATGTTAACATATTCACCTTCGCTTAGCGCGGTCATTTTGGCTGCTGCCGAAATTGGAAAGATGTAGAATTATTTTTATCGCTAATAACTCGGCAACCAGCTATAGTAGCATTATTTAGTTTTTTTTATTACGTACATCTATATATTGTTTACAAACTCACAAAGTTTGATTCAATTGATGATAGTGGTTTTGGAGCTAGGCCGATGTAAACATATTCACTTTTGCTAAGCTCGGTCGATTTGGCGTTTGAGGAAATTGGATAGATGTAGAATTATTCTTAGTGCTAATAACTCTGCAACATGTTATGGGAGCATTATGTAGTTTCTTTGCTTACGTACCTCTATATATTGTCAACAAACCCACAAAGTTTAATTTCATTGATGCCAGTAGTTTTTGAGGAAGGGCGATGTTAACATATTCCCCTACGCTTAGCGCGGTCATTTCGGCTGCTGCCGTAATTGGAAAGATGTAGAATTTTTTTTATCGCTAATAACTCAGCAACCAGTTATGGTAGCATTATGTGTTTTTTTTTATTAGGTACATCAATATATTGTCAACAATCCCACAAAGTTTGATTGAATTGATGCTAGTAGTTTTTGAGATTGGGCGATGTGAACATATTCCACTTTGCTAAGTTCGGTGGATTCGGCTGTTGAAGAAACTTGAGAGATTTAGAATTATGCATTATCGCTAATAACTCAACAACCAGTTAAAGTAGCATTATGTGTTTTTTTTTATTAGGTACATCTATATATTGTCAACAATCCCACAAAGTTTGATTAAATTGATGCTGGTAAATTTTTAGGAAGGGCGATGTGAACATATTCACCTTCGCTTAGCGCGGTCATATTGGCTGCTGCCAAAATATGGAAAGATGTAGAATTATTTTTATCGCTAATAACTCGGCAACCAGCTATAGTAGCATTATTTAGTTTTTTTTATTACGTACATCTATATATTGTTTACAAACTCACAAAGTTTGATTCAATTGATGATAGTGGTTTTGGAGCTAGGCCGATGTAAACATATTCACTTTTGCTAAGCTCGGTCGATTTGGCGTTTGAGGAAATTGGATAGATGTAGAATTATTCTTAGTGCTAATAACTCTGCAACATGTTATGGGAGCATTATGTAGTTTCTTTGCTTACGTACCTCTATATATTGTCAACAAACCCACAAAGTTTGATTAAATTGATGCTGGTAAATTTTTAGGAAGGGCGATGTGAACATATTCACCTTCGCTAAGCGCGGTCATATTGGCTGCTGCCAAAATTGGAAAGATGTAGAATTATTTTTATCGCTAATAACTCGGCAACCAGCTATAGTAGCATTATTTAGTTTTTTATATTACGTACATCTATATATTGTTTACAAACTCACAAAGTTTGATTCAATTGATGATAGTGGTTTTGGAGCTAGGCCGATGTAAACATATTCACTTTTGCTAAGCTCGGTCGATTTGGCGTTTGAGGAAATTGGATAGATGTAGAATTATTCTTAGTGCTAATAACTCTGCAACATGTTATGGGAGCATTATGTAGTTTCTTTGCTTACGTACCTCTATATATTGTCAACAAACCCACAAAGTTTAATTTCATTGATGCCAGTAGTTTTTGAGGAAGGGCGATGTTAACATATTCCCCTACGCTTAGCGCGGTCATTTCGGCTGCTGCCGTAATTGGAAAGATGTAGAATTTTTTTTATCGCTAATAACTCAGCAACCAGTTATGGTAGCATTATGTGTTTTTTTTTATTAGGTACATCTATATATTCTCAACAATCCCACAAAGTTTGATTGAATTGATGCTAGTAGTTTTTGAGATTGGGCGATGTGAACATATTCCACCTTGCTAAGTTCGGTGGATTCGGCTGTTGAAGAAACTTGAGAGATTTAGAATTATGCATTATCGCTAATAACTCAACAACCAGTTAAGGTAGCATTATGTGTTTTTTTTTATTAGGTACATCTATATATTGTCAACAATCCCGCAAAGTTTGATTAAATTGATGCTGGTAAATTTTTAGGAAGGGCGATGTGAACATATTCACCTTCGCTTAGCGCGGTCATATTGGCTGCTGCCAAAATATGGAAAGATGTAGAATTTTTTTTATCGCTAATAACTCAGCAACCAGTTATGGTAGCATTATGTGTTTTTTTTTATTAGGTACATCAATATATTGTCAACAATCCCACAAAGTTTGATTGAATTGATGCTAGTAGTTTTTGAGATTGGGCGATGTGAACATATTCCACTTTGCTAAGTTCGGTGGATTCGGCTGTTGAAGAAACTTGAGAGATTTAGAATTATGCATTATCGCTAATAACTCAACAACACGTTAAAGTAGCATTATGTGTTTTTTTTTATTAGGTACATCTATATATTGTCAACAATCCCACAAAGTTTGATTAAATTGATGCTGGTAAATTTTTAGGAAGGGCGATGTGAACATATTCACCTTCGCTTAGCGCGGTCATATTGGCTGCTGCCAAAATTGAAAAGATGTAGATTTATTTTTATCGCTAATAACTCGGCAACCAGCTATAGTAGCATTATTTAGTTTTTTTTATTACGTACATCTATATATTGTTTACAAACTCACAAAGTTTGATTCAATTGATGATAGTGGTTTTGGAGCTAGGCCGATGTAAACATATTCACTTTTGCTAAGCTCGGTCGATTTGGCGTTTGAGGAAATTGGATAGATTTAGAATTATGCATTATCGCTAATAACTCAACAACCAGTTAAGGTAGCATTATGTGTTTTTTTTTATTAGGTACATCTATATATTGTCAACAATCCCACAAAGTTTGATTAAATTGATGCTGGTAAATTTTTAGGAAGGGCGATGTGAACATATTCACCTTCGCTTAGCGCGGTCATATTGGCTGCTGCCAAAATTGGAAAGATGTAGAATTATTTTTATCGCTAATAACTCGGCAACCAGCTATAGTAGCATTATTTAGTTTTTTTTATTACGTACATCTATATATTGTTTACAAACTCACAAAGTTTGATTCAATTGATGATAGTGGTTTTGGAGCTAGGCCGATGTAAACATATTCACTTTTGCTAAGCTCGGTCGATTTGGCGTTTGAGGAAATTGGATAGATGTAGAATTATTCTTAGTGCTAATAACTCTGCAACATGTTATGGGAGCATTATGTAGTTTCTTTGCTTACGTACCTCTATATATTGTCAACAAACCCACAAAGTTTAATTTCATTTATGCCAGTAGTTTTTGAGGAAGGGCGATGTTAACATATTCA
This sequence comes from Acanthosoma haemorrhoidale, assembly GCA_930367205.1. Taxonomy (NCBI): domain Eukaryota; kingdom Metazoa; phylum Arthropoda; class Insecta; order Hemiptera; family Acanthosomatidae; genus Acanthosoma; species Acanthosoma haemorrhoidale. The sequence goes on from OV884009.1 coordinate 281,874, forward strand.
CCTTCGCTTAGCGCGGTCATTTTGGCTGCTGCCGAAATTAGAAAGATGTAGAATTATTTTTATCGCTAATAACTCGGCAACCAGCTATAGTAGCATTATTTAGTTTTTTTTATTACGTACATCTATATATTGTTTACAAACTCACAAAGTTTGATTCAATTGATGATAGTGGTTTTGGAGCTAGGCCGATGTAAACATATTCACTTTTGCTAAGCTCGGTCGATTTGGCGTTTGAGGAAATTGGATAGATGTAGAATTATTCTTAGTGCTAATAACTCTGCAACATGTTATGGGAGCATTATGTAGTTTCTTTGCTTACGTACCTCTATATATTGTCAACAAACCCACAAAGTTTAATTTCATTGATGCCAGTAGTTTTTGAGGAAGGGCGATGTTAACATATTCCCCTACGCTTAGCGCGGTCATTTCGGCTGCTGCCGTAATTGGAAAGATGTAGAATTTTTTTTATCGCTAATAACTCAGCAACCAGTTATGGTAGCATTATGTGTTTTTTTTTATTAGGTACATCAATATATTGTCAACAATCCCACAAAGTTTGATTGAATTGATGCTAGTAGTTTTTGAGATTGGGCGATGTGAACATATTCCACTTTGCTAAGTTCGGTGGATTCGGCTGTTGAAGAAACTTGAGAGATTTAGAATTATGCATTATCGCTAATAACTCAACAACACGTTAAAGTAGCATTATGTGTTTTTTTTTATTAGGTACATCTATATATTGTCAACAATCCCACAAAGTTTGATTAAATTGATGCTGGTAAATTTTTAGGAAGGGCGATGTGAACATATTCACCTTCGCTTAGCGCGGTCATATTGGCTGCTGCCAAAATTGGAAAGATGTAGATTTATTTTTATCGCTAATAACTCGGCAACCAGCTATAGTAGCATTATTTAGTTTTTTTTATTACGTACATCTATATATTGTTTACAAACTCACAAAGTTTGATTCAATTGATGATAGTGGTTTTGGAGCTAGGCCGATGTAAACATATTCACTTTTGCTAAGCTCGGTCGATTTGGCGTTTGAGGAAATTGGATAGATGTAGAATTATTCTTAGTGCTAATAACTCTGCAACATGTTATGGGAGCATTATGTAGTTTCTTTGCTTACGTACCTCTATATATTGTCAAATATCCCACAAAGTTTGATTAAATTGATGCTGGTAGTTTTTTACGAAGGGCGATTTGAACATATTCACCTTCGCTTAGCGCGGTCATTTTGGCTGCTGCCAAAATTGGAAAGATGTAGAATTATTTTTATCGCTAATAACTCAGCAACCAGCTATAGTAGAATTATGTGGTTTTTTTTATTACGTACATCTATATATTGTTTACAAACCCACAAAGTTTGATTCAATTGATGATAGTGGTTTTGGAGCTAGGCCGATGTGAACATATTCACTTTTGCTAAGCTCGGTCGATTTGGCGTTTGAGGAAAATGGATAGATGTAGAATTATTCTTATCGCTAATAACTCTCCAACAAGCTATGGGAGCATTATGTGGTTTCTTTGCTTACGTTCCTCTATGTGTTGTCAACAAACCCACAAAATTTAAATTCATTGATGCTAGTAGTTTTTAAGGAAGGGCGATGTTAACATATTTACTTTTGCTAAGCTCGGTCGATTTAGTGTTTCAGGAAATTGGAAAGATGTAGAATTACCTTTATCGCTAATAACTGAGCAACCAGTTATGGTAGCATTATGTGTTTTTTTTTATTAGGTACATCTATATATTATCAAAAATCCCACAATGTTTGACATAAATGTTTCAAGCGGTTTCGGAGGTGGAGTGATTTGAAGATATTTCAATCCCCTAAGCTTCGGCAATGTGACAGATCAAGGAGCTGGATAGATGTAAAATTATGTTTATTGCTAATTACTGGGCAACCAGTTATAGTAGCATTATTTAGTTTTTTTTATTACGTACATCTATATATTGTCAACAATCTCACGAAGTTTCATTGAATTGATGCTAGTAGTTTTTGAGATTGGGCGATGTGAACATATTCCACTTTGCTTAGTGCGGTGGATTCGGCTGTTGAAGAAACTTGAAAGATTTAGAATTATGCATTATCGCTAATAACTCAACAACCAGTTATGGTAGCATTATGTGTTTTTTTTTATTAGGTACATCTATATATTGTCAACAATCCCACAAAGTTTGATTAAATTGATGCTGGTAAATTTTTAGGAAGGGCGATGTGAACATATTCACCTTCGCTTAGCGCGGTCATATTGGCTGCTGCCAAAATTAGAAAGATGTAGAATTATTTTTATCGCTAATAACTCGGCAACCAGCTATAGTAGCATTATTTAGTTTTTTTTATTACGTACATCTATATATTGTTTACAAACTCACAAAGTTTGATTCAATTGATGATAGTGGTTTTGGAGCTTGGCCGATGTAAACATATTCACTATTGCTAAGCTCGGTCGATTTGGCGTTTAAAGAAATTGGATAGATGTAGAATTATTCTTATCGCTAATAACTCTGCAACAAGTTAAGGGAGCATTATGTGGATTCTTTGCTTACGTTTCTCTATATATTGTCATAAAACCCACAAAGTTTGATCAAATTGATGATAGTGGTTTCGGAGGTAGGGCGATGTGAACATGTTCGACTTAGCTTAGCTCGGTGGATTCGGCTGTTGAAGAAACTTGAAAGATTTAGAATTATGCATTATCGCTAATAACTCAACAACCAGTTAAGGTAGCATTATGTGGTTTTTTTTATTAGGTACATCTATATATTGTCAACAATCCCACAAAGTTTGATTAAATTGATGCTGGTAAATTTTTAGGAAGGGCGATGTGAACATATTCACCTTCGCTTAGCGCGGTCATATTGGCTGCTGCCAAAATTGGAAAGATGTAGAATTATTTGTATCGCTAATAACTCGGCAACCAGCTATAGTAGCATTATTTAGTTTTTTTTATTACGTACATCTATATATTGTTTACAAACTCACAAAGTTTGATTCAATTGATGATAGTGGTTTTGGAGCTAGGCCGATGTAAACATATTCACTATTGCTAAGCTCGGTCGATTTGGCGTTTAAAGAAATTGGATAGATGTAGAATTATTCTTATCGCTAATAACTCAACAACCAGTTAAGGTAGCATTATATGTTTTTTTTTATTAGGTACATATATATATTGTCAACAATCCCACAAAGTTTGATTAAATTGATGCTGGTAAATTTTTAGGAAGGGCGATGTGAACATATTCACCTTCACTTAGCGCGGTCATATTGGCTGCTGCCAAAATTGGAAAGATGTAGAATTATTTTTATCGCTAATAACTCGGCAACCAGCTATAGTAGCATTATTTAGTTTTTTTTATTACGTACATCTATATATTGTTTACAAACTCACAAAGTTTGATTCAATTGATGATAGTGGTTTTGGAGCTTGGCCGATGTAAACATATTCACTATTGCTAAGCTCGGTCGATTTGGCGTTTAAAGAAATTGGATAGATGTAGAATTATTCTTATCGCTAATAACTCTGCAACAAGTTAAGGGAGCATTATGTGGATTCTTTGCTTACGTTTCTCTATATATTGTCATAAAACCCACAAAGTTTGATCAAATTGATGATAGTGGTTTCGGAGGTAGGGCGATGTGAACATGTTCGACTTTGCTTAGCTCGGTGGATTTGGCTGTTGAGGAAACTTGAAAGATTTGGAATTATACATTATCGCTAATTTCTCTGGAACCAGTAAAGGCTGCATTTTGTGGTTTCTTTTATTTTTTACATCTATATATTATCAACAATCCCACAATGTTTGACATAAATGTTTCAAGCGGTTTCAGAGGTGGAGTGATTTGAAGATATTTCCATCCCCTAGGCTTCGGCAATGTGACAGATCAAGGAGCTGGATAGATGTAAAATTATGTTTATTGCTAATTACTGGGCAACCAGTTATAGTAGCATTATTTAGTTTTTTTTATTACGTACATCTATATATTGTACCTTCGCTTAGCGCGGTCATTTTGGCTGCTGCCGAAATTAGAAAGATGTAGAATTATTTTTATCGCTAATAACTCGGCAACCAGCTATAGTAGCATTATTTAGTTTTTTTTATTACGTACATCTATATATTGTTTACAAACTCACAAAGTTTGATTCAATTGATGATAGTGGTTTTGGAGCTAGGCCGATGTAAACATATTCACTTTTGCTAAGCTCGGTCGATTTGGCGTTTGAGGAAATTGGATAGATGTAGAATTATTCTTAGTGCTAATAACTCTGCAACATGTTATGGGAGCATTATGTAGTTTCTTTGCTTACGTACCTCTATATATTGTCAACAAACCCACAAAGTTTAATTTCATTGATGCCAGTAGTTTTTGAGGAAGGGCGATGTTAACATATTCCCCTACGCTTAGCGCGGTCATTTCGGCTGCTGCCGTAATTGGAAAGATGTAGAATTTTTTTTATCGCTAATAACTCAGCAACCAGTTATGGTAGCATTATGTGTTTTTTTTATTAGGTACATCTATATATTCTCAACAATCCCACAAAGTTTGATTGAATTGATGCTAGTAGTTTTTGAGATTGGGCGATGTGAACATATTCCACCTTGCTAAGTTCGGTGGATTCGGCTGTTGAAGAAACTTGAGAGATTTAGAATTATGCATTATCGCTAATAACTCAACAACCAGTTAAGGTAGCATTATGTGTTTTTTTTTATTAGGTACATCTATATATTGTCAACAATCCCACAAAGTTTGATTAAATTGATGCTGGTAAATTTTTAGGAAGGGCGATGTGAACATATTCACCTTCGCTTAGCGCGGTCATATTGGCTGCTGCCAAAATTGGAAAGATGTAGAATTATTTTTATCGCTAATAACTCGGCAACCAGCTATAGTAGCATTATTTAGTTTTTTTTATTACGTACATCTATATATTGTTTACAAACTCACAAAGTTTGATTCAATTGATGATAGTGGTTTTGGAGCTAGGCCGATGTAAACATATTCACTTTTGCTAAGCTCGGTCGATTTGGCGTTTGAGGAAATTGGATAGATGTAGAATTATTCTTAGTGCTAATAACTCTGCAACATGTTATGGGATCATTATGTAGTTTCTTTGCTTACGTACCTCTATATATTGTCAACAAACCCACAAAGTTTAATTTCATTGATGCCAGTAGTTTTTGAGGAAGGGCGATGTTAACATATTCACCTTCGCTTAGCGCGGTCATTTTGGCTGCTGCCGAAATTTGAAAGATGTAGAATTATTTTTATCGCTAATAACTCGGCAACCAGCTATAGTAGCATTATGTGGTTTTTTTTATTACGAACATCTATATATTGTCAACAATCCCACAAAGTTTGATTGAATTGATGCAAGTAGTTTTTGAGATTGGGCGATGTGAACATATTCCACTTTGCTTAGTGCGGTGGATTCGGCTGTTGAAGAAACTTGAAAGATTTAGAATTATGCATTATCGCTAATAACTCAACAACCAGTTATGGTAGCATTATGTGTTTTTTTTTATTAGGTACATCTATATATTGTCAACAATCCCACAAAGTTTGATTAAATTGATGCTGGTAAATTTTTAGGAAGGGCGATGTGAACATATTCACCTTCGCTTAGCGCGGTCATATTGGCTGCTGCCAAAATTGGAAAGATGTAGAATTATTTTTATCGCTAATAACTCGGCAACTAATTATAGTAGCATTATTTAGTTTTTTTTATTACGTACATCTATATATTGTTTACAAACTCACAAAGTTTGATTCAATTGATGATAGTGGTTTTGGAGCTTGGCCGATGTAAACATATTCACTATTGCTAAGCTCGGTCGATTTGGCGTTTAAAGAAATTGGATAGATGTAGAATTATTCTTATCGCTAATAACTCTGCAACAAGTTAAGGGAGCATTATGTGGATTCTTTGCTTACGTTTCTCTATATATTGTCATAAAACCCACAAAGTTTGATCAAATTGATGATAGTGGTTTCGGAGGTAGGGCGATGTGAACATGTTCGACTTAGCTTAGCTCGGTGGATTCGGCTGTTGAAGAAACTTGAAAGATTTAGAATTATGCATTATCGCTAATAACTCAACAACCAGTTAAGGTAGCATTATGTGGTTTTTTTTATTAGGTACATCTATATATTGTCAACAATCCCACAAAGTTTGATTAAATTGATGCTGGTAAATTTTTAGGAAGGGCGATGTGAACATATTCACCTTCGCTTAGCGCGGTCATATTGGCTGCTGCCAAAATTGGAAAGATGTAGAATTATTTGTATCGCTAATAACTCGGCAACCAGCTATAGTAGCATTATTTAGTTTTTTTTATTACGTACATCTATATATTGTTTACAAACTCACAAAGTTTGATTCAATTGATGATAGTGGTTTTGGAGCTAGGCCGATGTAAACATATTCACTATTGCTAAGCTCGGTCGATTTGGCGTTTAAAGAAATTGGATAGATGTAGAATTATTCTTATCGCTAATAACTCAACAACCAGTTAAGGTAGCATTATATGTTTTTTTTTATTAGGTACATATATATATTGTCAACAATCCCACAAAGTTTGATTAAATTGATGCTGGTAAATTTTTAGGAAGGGCGATGTGAACATATTCACCTTCACTTAGCGCGGTCATATTCCCATAAAGTTTGATTAAATTGATGCTGGTAAATTTTTAGGAAGGGCGATGTGAACATATTCACCTTCACTTAGCGCGGTCATATTGGCTGCTGCCAAAATTGGAAAGATGTAGAATTATTTTTATCGCTAATAACTCGGCAACCAGCTATAGTAGCATTATTTAGTTTTTTTTATTACGTACATCTATATATTGTTTACAAACTCACAAAGTTTGATTCAATTGATGATAGTGGTTTTGGAGCTTGGCCGATGTAAACATATTCACTATTGCTAAGCTCGGTCGATTTGGCGTTTGAGGAAATTGGATAGATGTAGAATTATTCTTATCGCTAATAACTCTGCAACAAGTTAAGGGAGCATTATGTGGATTCTTTGCTTACGTTTCTCTATATATTGTCATAAAACCCACAAAGTTTGATCAAATTGATGATAGTGGTTTCGGAGGTAGGGCGATGTGAACATGTTCGACTTTGCTTAGCTCGGTGGATTTGGCTGTTGAGGAAACTTGAAAGATTTGGAATTATACATTATCGCTAATTTCTCTGGAACCTGTAAAGGCTGCATTTTGTGGTTTCTTTTATTTTTTACATCTATATATTATCAACAATCCCACAATGTTTGACATAAATGTTTCAAGCGGTTTCGGAGGTGGAGTGATTTGAAGATATTTCCATCCCCTAGGCTTCGGCAATGTGACAGATCAAGGAGCTGGATAGATGTAAAATTATGTTTATTGCTAATTACTGGGCAACCAGTTATAGTAGCATTATTTAGTTTTTTTTATTACGTACATCTATATATTGTACCTTCGCTTAGCGCGGTCATTTTGGCTGCTGCCGAAATTAGAAAGATGTAGAATTATTTTTATCGCTAATAACTCGGCAACCAGCTATAGTAGCATTATTTAGTTTTTTTTATTACGTACATCTATATATTGTTTACAAACTCACAAAGTTTGATTCAATTGATGATAGTGGTTTTGGAGCTAGGCCGATGTAAACATATTCACTTTTGCTAAGCTCGGTCGATTTGGCGTTTGAGGAAATTGGATAGATGTAGAATTATTCTTAGTGCTAATAACTCTGCAACATGTTATGGGAGCATTATGTAGTTTCTTTGCTTACGTACCTCTATATATTGTCAACAAACCCACAAAGTTTAATTTCATTGATGCCAGTAGTTTTTGAGGAAGGGCGATGTTAACATATTCCCCTACGCTTAGCGCGGTCATTTCGGCTGCTGCCGTAATTGGAAAGATGTAGAATTTTTTTTATCGCTAATAACTCAGCAACCAGTTATGGTAGCATTATGTGTTTTTTTTTATTAGGTACATCTATATATTCTCAACAATCCCACAAAGTTTGATTGAATTGATGCTAGTAGTTTTTGAGATTGGGCGATGTGAACATATTCCACCTTGCTAAGTTCGGTGGATTCGGCTGTTGAAGAAACTTGAGAGATTTAGAATTATGCATTATCGCTAATAACTCAACATCCAGTTAAGGTAGCATTATGTGTTTTTTTTTATTAGGTACATCTATATATTGTCAACAATCCCACAAAGTTTGATTAAATTGATGCTGGTAAATTTTTAGGAAGGGCGATGTGAACATATTCACCTTCGCTTAGCGCGGTCATATTGGCTGCTGCCAAAATTGGAAAGATGTAGAATTATTTTTATCGCTAATAACTCGGCAACCAGCTATAGTAGCATTATTTAGTTTTTTTTATTACGTACATCTATATATTGTTTACAAACTCACAAAGTTTGATTCAATTGATGATAGTGGTTTTGGAGCTAGGCCGATGTAAACATATTCACTTTTGCTAAGCTCGGTCGATTTGGCGTTTGAGGAAATTGGATAGATGTAGAATTATTCTTAGTGCTAATAACTCTGCAACATGTTATGGGATCATTATGTAGTTTCTTTGCTTACGTACCTCTATATATTGTCAACAAACCCACAAAGTTTAATTTCATTGATGCCAGTAGTTTTTGAGGAAGGGCGATGTTAACATATTCACCTTCGCTTAGCGCGGTCATTTTGGCTGCTGCCGAAATTAGAAAGATGTAGAATTATTTTTATCGCTAATAACTCGGCAACCAGCTATAGTAGCATTATTTAGTTTTTTTTATTACGTACATCTATATATTGTTTACAAACTCACAAAGTTTGATTCAATTGATGATAGTGGTTTTGGAGCTAGGCCGATGTAAACATATTCACTTTTGCTAAGCTCGGTCGATTTGGCGTTTGAGGAAATTGGATAGATGTAGAATTATTCTTAGTGCTAATAACTCTGCAACATGTTATGGGAGCATTATGTAGTTTCTTTGCTTACGTACCTCTATATATTGTCAACAAACCCACAAAGTTTAATTTCATTGATGCCAGTAGTTTTTGAGGAAGGGCGATGTTAACATATTCCCCTACGCTTAGCGCGGTCATTTCGGCTGCTGCCGTAATTGGAAAGATGTAGAATTTTTTTTATCGCTAATAACTCAGCAACCAGTTATGGTAGCATTATGTGTTTTTTTTTATTAGGTACATCAATATATTGTCAACAATCCCACAAAGTTTGATTGAATTGATGCTAGTAGTTTTTGAGATTGGGCGATGTGAACATATTCCACTTTGCTAAGTTCGGTGGATTCGGCTGTTGAAGAAACTTGAGAGATTTAGAATTATGCATTATCGCTAATAACTCAACAACCAGTTAAAGTAGCATTATGTGTTTTTTTTTATTAGGTACATCTATATATTGTCAACAATCCCACAAAGTTTGATTAAATTGATGCTGGTAAATTTTTAGGAAGGGCGATGTGAACATATTCACCTTCGCTTAGCGCGGTCATATTGGCTGCTGCCAAAATATGGAAAGATGTAGAATTATTTTTATCGCTAATAACTCGGCAACCAGCTATAGTAGCATTATTTAGTTTTTTTTATTACGTACATCTATATATTGTTTACAAACTCACAAAGTTTGATTCAATTGATGATAGTGGTTTTGGAGCTAGGCCGATGTAAACATATTCACTTTTGCTAAGCTCGGTCGATTTGGCGTTTGAGGAAATTGGATAGATGTAGAATTATTCTTAGTGCTAATAACTCTGCAACATGTTATGGGAGCATTATGTAGTTTCTTTGCTTACGTACCTCTATATATTGTCAACAAACCCACAAAGTTTGATTAAATTGATGCTGGTAAATTTTTAGGAAGGGCGATGTGAACATATTCACCTTCGCTAAGCGCGGTCATATTGGCTGCTGCCAAAATTGGAAAGATGTAGAATTATTTTTATCGCTAATAACTCGGCAACCAGCTATAGTAGCATTATTTAGTTTTTTTTATTACGTACATCTATATATTGTTTACAAACTCACAAAGTTTGATTCAATTGATGATAGTGGTTTTGGAGCTAGGCCGATGTAAACATATTCACTTTTGCTAAGCTCGGTCGATTTGGCGTTTGAGGAAATTGGATAGATGTAGAATTATTCTTAGTGCTAATAACTCTGCAACATGTTATGGGAGCATTATGTAGTTTCTTTGCTTACGTACCTCTATATATTGTCAACAAACCCACAAAGTTTAATTTCATTGATGCCAGTAGTTTTTGAGGAAGGGCGATGTTAACATATTCCCCTACGCTTAGCGCGGTCATTTCGGCTGCTGCCGTAATTGGAAAGATGTAGAATTTTTTTTATCGCTAATAACTCAGCAACCAGTTATGGTAGCATTATGTGTTTTTTTTTATTAGGTACATATATATATTCTCAACAATCCCACAAAGTTTGATTGAATTGATGCTAGTAGTTTTTGAGATTGGGCGATGTGAACATATTCCACCTTGCTAAGTTCGGTGGATTCGGCTGTTGAAGAAACTTGAGAGATTTAGAATTATGCATTATCGCTAATAACTCAACATCCAGTTAAGGTAGCATTATGTGTTTTTTTTTATTAGGTACATCTATATATTGTCAACAATCCCACAAAGTTTGATTAAATTGATGCTGGTAAATTTTTAGGAAGGGCGATGTGAACATATTCACCTTCGCTTAGCGCGGTCATATTGGCTGCTGCCAAAATTGGAAAGATGTAGAATTATTTTTATCGCTAATAACTCGGCAACCAGCTATAGTAGCATTATTTAGTTTTTTTTATTACGTACATCTATATATTGTTTACAAACTCACAAAGTTTGATTCAATTGATGATAGTGGTTTTGGAGCTAGGCCGATGTAAACATATTCACTTTTGCTAAGCTCGGTCGATTTGGCGTTTGAGGAAATTGGATAGATGTAGAATTATTCTTAGTGCTAATAACTCTGCAACATGTTATGGGATCATTATGTAGTTTCTTTGCTTACGTACCTCTATATATTGTCAACAAACCCACAAAGTTTAATTTCATTGATGCCAGTAGTTTTTGAGGAAGGGCGATGTTAACATATTCACCTTCGCTTAGCGCGGTCATTTTGGCTGCTGCCGAAATTAGAAAGATGTAGAATTATTTTTATCGCTAATAACTCGGCAACCAGCTATAGTAGCATTATTTAGTTTTTTTTATTACGTACATCTATATATTGTTTACAAACTCACAAAGTTTGATTCAATTGATGATAGTGGTTTTGGAGCTAGGCCGATGTAAACATATTCACTTTTGCTAAGCTCGGTCGATTTGGCGTTTGAGGAAATTGGATAGATGTAGAATTATTCTTAGTGCTAATAACTCTGCAACATGTTATGGGAGCATTATGTAGTTTCTTTGCTTACGTACCTCTATATATTGTCAACAAACCCACAAAGTTTAATTTCATTGATGCCAGTAGTTTTTGAGGAAGGGCGATGTTAACATATTCCCCTACGCTTAGCGCGGTCATTTCGGCTGCTGCCGTAATTGGAAAGATGTAGAATTTTTTTTATCGCTAATAACTCAGCAACCAGTTATGGTAGCATTATGTGTTTTTTTTTATTAGGTACATCAATATATTGTCAACAATCCCACAAAGTTTGATTGAATTGATGCTAGTAGTTTTTGAGATTGGGCGATGTGAACATATTCCACTTTGCTAAGTTCGGTGGATTCGGCTGTTGAAGAAACTTGAGAGATTTAGAATTATGCATTATCGCTAATAACTCAACAACCAGTTAAAGTAGCATTATGTGTTTTTTTTTATTAGGTACATCTATATATTGTCAACAATCCCACAAAGTTTGATTAAATTGATGCTGGTAAATTTTTAGGAAGGGCGATGTGAACATATTCACCTTCGCTTAGCGCGGTCATATTGGCTGCTGCCAAAATATGGAAAGATGTAGAATTATTTTTATCGCTAATAACTCGGCAACCAGCTATAGTAGCATTATTTAGTTTTTTTTATTACGTACATCTATATATTGTTTACAAACTCACAAAGTTTGATTCAATTGATGATAGTGGTTTTGGAGCTAGGCCGATGTAAACATATTCACTTTTGCTAAGCTCGGTCGATTTGGCGTTTGAGGAAATTGGATAGATGTAGAATTATTCTTAGTGCTAATAACTCTGTAACATGTTATGGGAGCATTATGTAGTTTCTTTGCTTACGTACCTCTATATATTGTCAACAAACCCACAAAGTTTGATTAAATTGATGCTGGTAAATTTTTAGGAAGGGCGATGTGAACATATTCACCTTCGCTAAGCGCGGTCATATTGGCTGCTGCCAAAATTGGAAAGATGTAGAATTATTTTTATCGCTAATAACTCGGCAACCAGCTATAGTAGCATTATTTAGTTTTTTTTATTACGTACATCTATATATTGTTTACAAACTCACAAAGTTTGATTCAATTGATGATAGTGGTTTTGGAGCTAGGCCGATGTAAACATATTCACTTTTGCTAAGCTCGGTCGATTTGGCGTTTGAGGAAATTGGATAGATGTAGAATTATTCTTAGTGCTAATAACTCTGCAACATGTTATGGGAGCATTATGTAGTTTCTTTGCTTACGTACCTCTATATATTGTCAACAAACCCACAAAGTTTAATTTCATTGATGCCAGTAGTTTTTGAGGAAGGGCGATGTTAACATATTCCCCTACGCTTAGCGCGGTCATTTCGGCTGCTGCCGTAATTGGAAAGATGTAGAATTTTTTTTATCGCTAATAACTCAGCAACCAGTTATGGTAGCATTATGTGTTTTTTTTTATTAGGTACATCTATATATTCTCAACAATCCCACAAAGTTTGATTGAATTGATGCTAGTAGTTTTTGAGATTGGGCGATGTGAACATATTCCACCTTGCTAAGTTCGGTGGATTCGGCTGTTGAAGAAACTTGAGAGATTTAGAATTATGCATTATCGCTAATAACTCAACATCCAGTTAAGGTAGCATTATGTGTTTTTTTTTATTAGGTACATCTATATATTGTCAACAATCCCACAAAGTTTGATTAAATTGATGCTGGTAAATTTTTAGGAAGGGCGATGTGAACATATTCACCTTCGCTTAGCGCGGTCATATTGGCTGCTGCCAAAATTGGAAAGATGTAGAATTATTTTTATCGCTAATAACTCGGCAACCAGCTATAGTAGCATTATTTAGTTTTTTTTATTACGTACATCTATATATTGTTTACAAACTCACAAAGTTTGATTCAATTGATGATAGTGGTTTTGGAGCTTGGCCGATGTAAACATATTCACTATTGCTAAGCTCGGTCGATTTGGCGTTTAAAGAAATTGGATAGATGTAGAATTATTCTTATCGCTAATAACTCTGCAACAAGTTAAGGGAGCATTATGTGGATTCTTTGCTTACGTTTCTCTATATATTGTCATAAAACCCACAAAGTTTGATCAAATTGATGATAGTGGTTTCGGAGGTAGGGCGATGTGAACATGTTCGACTTTGCTTAGCTCGGTGGATTTGGCTGTTGAGGAAACTTGAAAGATTTGGAATTATACATTATCGCTAATTTCTCTGGAACCAGTAAAGGCTGCATTTTGTGGTTTCTTTTATTTTTTACATCTATATATTATCAACAATCCCACAATGTTTGACATAAATGTTTCAAGCGGTTTCAGAGGTGGAGTGATTTGAAGATATTTCCATCCCCTAGGCTTCGGCAATGTGACAGATCAAGGAGCTGGATAGATGTAAAATTATGTTTATTGCTAATTACTGGGCAACCAGTTATAGTAGCATTATTTAGTTTTTTTTATTACGTACATCTATATATTGTACCTTCGCTTAGCGCGGTCATTTTGGCTGCTGCCGAAATTAGAAAGATGTAGAATTATTTTTATCGCTAATAACTCGGCAACCAGCTATAGTAGCATTATTTAGTTTTTTTTATTACGTACATCTATATATTGTTTACAAACTCACAAAGTTTGATTCAATTGATGATAGTGGTTTTGGAGCTAGGCCGATGTAAACATATTCACTTTTGCTAAGCTCGGTCGATTTGGCGTTTGAGGAAATTGGATAGATGTAGAATTATTCTTAGTGCTAATAACTCTGCAACATGTTATGGGAGCATTATGTAGTTTCTTTGCTTACGTACCTCTATATATTGTCAACAAACCCACAAAGTTTAATTTCATTGATGCCAGTAGTTTTTGAGGAAGGGCGATGTTAACATATTCCCCTACGCTTAGCGCGGTCATTTCGGCTGCTGCCGTAATTGGAAAGATGTAGAATTTTTTTTATCGCTAATAACTCAGCAACCAGTTATGGTAGCATTATGTGTTTTTTTTATTAGGTACATCTATATATTCTCAACAATCCCACAAAGTTTGATTGAATTGATGCTAGTAGTTTTTGAGATTGGGCGATGTGAACATATTCCACTTTGCTTAGTGCGGTGGATTCGGCTGTTGAAGAAACTTGAAAGATTTAGAATTATGCATTATCGCTAATAACTCAACAACCAGTTATGGTAGCATTATGTGTTTTTTTTTATTAGGTACATCTATATATTGTCAACAATCCCACAAAGTTTGATTAAATTGATGCTGGTAAATTTTTAGGAAGGGCGATGTGAACATATTCACCTTCGCTTAGCGCGGTCATATTGGCTGCTGCCAAAATTGGAAAGATGTAGAATTATTTTTATCGCTAATAACTCGGCAACTAATTATAGTAGCATTATTTAGTTTTTTTTATTACGTACATCTATATATTGTTTACAAACTCACAAAGTTTGATTCAATTGATGATAGTGGTTTTGGAGCTTGGCCGATGTAAACATATTCACTATTGCTAAGCTCGGTCGATTTGGCGTTTAAAGAAATTGGATAGATGTAGAATTATTCTTATCGCTAATAACTCTGCAACAAGTTAAGGGAGCATTATGTGGATTCTTTGCTTACGTTTCTCTATATATTGTCATAAAACCCACAAAGTTTGATCAAATTGATGATAGTGGTTTCGGAGGTAGGGCGATGTGAACATGTTCGACTTAGCTTAGCTCGGTGGATTCGGCTGTTGAAGAAACTTGAAAGATTTAGAATTATGCATTATCGCTAATAACTCAACAACCAGTTAAGGTAGCATTATGTGGTTTTTTTTATTAGGTACATCTATATATTGTCAACAATCCCACAAAGTTTGATTAAATTGATGCTGGTAAATTTTTAGGAAGGGCGATGTGAACATATTCACCTTCGCTTAGCGCGGTCATATTGGCTGCTGCCAAAATTGGAAAGATGTAGAATTATTTGTATCGCTAATAACTCGGCAACCAGCTATAGTAGCATTATTTAGTTTTTTTTATTACGTACATCTATATATTGTTTACAAACTCACAAAGTTTGATTCAATTGATGATAGTGGTTTTGGAGCTAGGCCGATGTAAACATATTCACTATTGCTAAGCTCGGTCGATTTGGCGTTTAAAGAAATTGGATAGATGTAGAATTATTCTTATCGCTAATAACTCAACAACCAGTTAAGGTAGCATTATATGTTTTTTTTTATTAGGTACATATATATATTGTCAACAATCCCACAAAGTTTGATTAAATTGATGCTGGTAAATTTTTAGGAAGGGCGATGTGAACATATTCACCTTCACTTAGCGCGGTCATATTCCCATAAAGTTTGATTAAATTGATGCTGGTAAATTTTTAGGAAGGGCGATGTGAACATATTCACCTTCACTTAGCGCGGTCATATTGGCTGCTGCCAAAATTGGAAAGATGTAGAATTATTTTTATCGCTAATAACTCGGCAACCAGCTATAGTAGCATTATTTAGTTTTTTTTATTACGTACATCTATATATTGTTTACAAACTCACAAAGTTTGATTCAATTGATGATAGTGGTTTTGGAGCTTGGCCGATGTAAACATATTCACTATTGCTAAGCTCGGTCGATTTGGCGTTTAAAGAAATTGGATAGATGTAGAATTATTCTTATCGCTAATAACTCTGCAACAAGTTAAGGGAGCATTATGTGGATTCTTTGCTTACGTTTCTCTATATATTGTCATAAAACCCACAAAGTTTGATCAAATTGATGATAGTGGTTTCGGAGGTAGGGCGATGTGAACATGTTCGACTTTGCTTAGCTCAGTGGATTTGGCTGTTGAGGAAACTTGAAAGATTTGGAATTATACATTATCGCTAATTTCTCTGGAACCTGTAAAGGCTGCATTTTGTGGTTTCTTTTATTTTTTACATCTATATATTATCAACAATCCCACAATGTTTGACATAAATGTTTCAAGCGGTTTCGGAGGTGGAGTGATTTGAAGATATTTCCATCCCCTAGGCTTCGGCAATGTGACAGATCAAGGAGCTGGATAGATGTAAAATTATGTTTATTGCTAATTACTGGGCAACCAGTTATAGTAGCATTATTTAGTTTTTTTTATTACGTACATCTATATATTGTACCTTCGCTTAGCGCGGTCATTTTGGCTGCTGCCGAAATTAGAAAGATGTAGAATTATTTTTATCGCTAATAACTCGGCAACCAGCTATAGTAGCATTATTTAGTTTTTTTTATTACGTACATCTATATATTGTTTACAAACTCACAAAGTTTGATTCAATTGATGATAGTGGTTTTGGAGCTAGGCCGATGTAAACATATTCACTTTTGCTAAGCTCGGTCGATTTGGCGTTTGAGGAAATTGGATAGATGTAGAATTATTCTTAGTGCTAATAACTCTGCAACATGTTATGGGAGCATTATGTAGTTTCTTTGCTTACGTACCTCTATATATTGTCAACAAACCCACAAAGTTTAATTTCATTGATGCCAGTAGTTTTTGAGGAAGGGCGATGTTAACATATTCCCCTACGCTTAGCGCGGTCATTTCGGCTGCTGCCGTAATTGGAAAGATGTAGAATTTTTTTTATCGCTAATAACTCAGCAACCAGTTATGGTAGCATTATGTGTTTTTTTTTATTAGGTACATCTATATATTCTCAACAATCCCACAAAGTTTGATTGAATTGATGCTAGTAGTTTTTGAGATTGGGCGATGTGAACATATTCCACCTTGCTAAGTTCGGTGGATTCGGCTGTTGAAGAAACTTGAGAGATTTAGAATTATGCATTATCGCTAATAACTCAACATCCAGTTAAGGTAGCATTATGTGTTTTTTTTTATTAGGTACATCTATATATTGTCAACAATCCCACAAAGTTTGATTAAATTGATGCTGGTAAATTTTTAGGAAGGGCGATGTGAACATATTCACCTTCGCTTAGCGCGGTCATATTGGCTGCTGCCAAAATTGGAAAGATGTAGAATTATTTTTATCGCTAATAACTCGGCAACCAGCTATAGTAGCATTATTTAGTTTTTTTTATTACGTACATCTATATATTGTTTACAAACTCACAAAGTTTGATTCAATTGATGATAGTGGTTTTGGAGCTAGGCCGATGTAAACATATTCACTTTTGCTAAGCTCGGTCGATTTGGCGTTTGAGGAAATTGGATAGATGTAGAATTATTCTTAGTGCTAATAACTCTGCAACATGTTATGGGATCATTATGTAGTTTCTTTGCTTACGTACCTCTATATATTGTCAACAAACCCACAAAGTTTAATTTCATTGATGCCAGTAGTTTTTGAGGAAGGGCGATGTTAACATATTCACCTTCGCTTAGCGCGGTCATTTTGGCTGCTGCCGAAATTGGAAAGATGTAGAATTATTTTTATCGCTAATAACTCGGCAACCAGCTATAGTAGCATTATTTAGTTTTTTTTATTACGTACATCTATATATTGTTTACAAACTCACAAAGTTTGATTCAATTGATGATAGTGGTTTTGGAGCTAGGCCGATGTAAACATATTCACTTTTGCTAAGCTCGGTCGATTTGGCGTTTGAGGAAATTGGATAGATGTAGAATTATTCTTAGTGCTAATAACTCTGCAACATGTTATGGGAGCATTATGTAGTTTCTTTGCTTACGTACCTCTATATATTGTCAACAAACCCACAAAGTTTAATTTCATTGATGCCAGTAGTTTTTGAGGAAGGGCGATGTTAACATATTCCCCTACGCTTAGCGCGGTCATTTCGGCTGCTGCCGTAATTGGAAAGATGTAGAATTTTTTTTATCGCTAATAACTCAGCAACCAGTTATGGTAGCATTATGTGTTTTTTTTTATTAGGTACATCAATATATTGTCAACAATCCCACAAAGTTTGATTGAATTGATGCTAGTAGTTTTTGAGATTGGGCGATGTGAACATATTCCACTTTGCTAAGTTCGGTGGATTCGGCTGTTGAAGAAACTTGAGAGATTTAGAATTATGCATTATCGCTAATAACTCAACAACCAGTTAAAGTAGCATTATGTGTTTTTTTTTATTAGGTACATCTATATATTGTCAACAATCCCACAAAGTTTGATTAAATTGATGCTGGTAAATTTTTAGGAAGGGCGATGTGAACATATTCACCTTCGCTTAGCGCGGTCATATTGGCTGCTGCCAAAATATGGAAAGATGTAGAATTATTTTTATCGCTAATAACTCGGCAACCAGCTATAGTAGCATTATTTAGTTTTTTTTATTACGTACATCTATATATTGTTTACAAACTCACAAAGTTTGATTCAATTGATGATAGTGGTTTTGGAGCTAGGCCGATGTAAACATATTCACTTTTGCTAAGCTCGGTCGATTTGGCGTTTGAGGAAATTGGATAGATGTAGAATTATTCTTAGTGCTAATAACTCTGCAACATGTTATGGGAGCATTATGTAGTTTCTTTGCTTACGTACCTCTATATATTGTCAACAAACCCACAAAGTTTGATTAAATTGATGCTGGTAAATTTTTAGGAAGGGCGATGTGAACATATTCACCTTCGCTTAGCGCGGTCATATTGGCTGCTGCCAAAATTGGAAAGATGTAGAATTATTTTTATCGCTAATAACTCGGCAACCAGCTATAGTAGCATTATTTAGTTTTTTTTATTACGTACATCTATATATTGTTTACAAACTCACAAAGTTTGATTCAATTGATGATAGTGGTTTTGGAGCTAGGCCGATGTAAACATATTCACTTTTGCTAAGCTCGGTCGATTTGGCGTTTGAGGAAATTGGATAGATGTAGAATTATTCTTAGTGCTAATAACTCTGCAACATGTTATGGGAGCATTATGTAGTTTCTTTGCTTACGTACCTCTATATATTGTCAACAAACCCACAAAGTTTAATTTCATTGATGCCAGTAGTTTTTGAGGAAGGGCGATGTTAACATATTCCCCTACGCTTAGCGCGGTCATTTCGGCTGCTGCCGTAATTGGAAAGATGTAGAATTTTTTTTATCGCTAATAACTCAGCAACCAGTTATGGTAGCATTATGTGTTTTTTTTTATTAGGTACATCTATATATTCTCAACAATCCCACAAAGTTTGATTGAATTGATGCTAGTAGTTTTTGAGATTGGGCGATGTGAACATATTCCACCTTGCTAAGTTCGGTGGATTCGGCTGTTGAAGAAACTTGAGAGATTTAGAATTATGCATTATCGCTAATAACTCAACATCCAGTTAAGGTAGCATTATGTGTTTTTTTTTATTAGGTACATCTATATATTGTCAACAATCCCACAAAGTTTGATTAAATTGATGCTGGTAAATTTTTAGGAAGGGCGATGTGAACATATTCACCTTCGCTTAGCGCGGTCATATTGGCTGCTGCCAAAATTGGAAAGATGTAGAATTATTTTTATCGCTAATAACTCGGCAACCAGCTATAGTAGCATTATTTAGTTTTTTTTATTACGTACATCTATATATTGTTTACAAACTCACAAAGTTTGATTCAATTGATGATAGTGGTTTTGGAGCTAGGCCGATGTAAACATATTCACTTTTGCTAAGCTCGGTCGATTTGGCGTTTGAGGAAATTGGATAGATGTAGAATTATTCTTAGTGCTAATAACTCTGCAACATGTTATGGGATCATTATGTAGTTTCTTTGCTTACGTACCTCTATATATTGTCAACAAACCCACAAAGTTTAATTTCATTGATGCCAGTAGTTTTTGAGGAAGGGCGATGTTAACATATTCACCTTCGCTTAGCGCGGTCATTTTGGCTGCTGCCGAAATTAGAAAGATGTAGAATTATTTTTATCGCTAATAACTCGGCAACCAGCTATAGTAGCATTATTTAGTTTTTTTTATTACGTACATCTATATATTGTTTACAAACTCACAAAGTTTGATTCAATTGATGATAGTGGTTTTGGAGCTAGGCCGATGTAAACATATTCACTTTTGCTAAGCTCGGTCGATTTGGCGTTTGAGGAAATTGGATAGATGTAGAATTATTCTTAGTGCTAATAACTCTGCAACATGTTATGGGAGCATTATGTAGTTTCTTTGCTTACGTACCTCTATATATTGTCAACAAACCCACAAAGTTTAATTTCATTGATGCCAGTAGTTTTTGAGGAAGGGCGATGTTAACATATTCCCCTACGCTTAGCGCGGTCATTTCGGCTGCTGCCGTAATTGGAAAGATGTAGAATTTTTTTTATCGCTAATAACTCAGCAACCAGTTATGGTAGCATTATGTGTTTTTTTTTATTAGGTACATCAATATATTGTCAACAATCCCACAAAGTTTGATTGAATTGATGCTAGTAGTTTTTGAGATTGGGCGATGTGAACATATTCCACTTTGCTAAGTTCGGTGGATTCGGCTGTTGAAGAAACTTGAGAGATTTAGAATTATGCATTATCGCTAATAACTCAACAACCAGTTAAAGTAGCATTATGTGTTTTTTTTTATTAGGTACATCTATATATTGTCAACAATCCCACAAAGTTTGATTAAATTGATGCTGGTAAATTTTTAGGAAGGGCGATGTGAACATATTCACCTTCGCTTAGCGCGGTCATATTGGCTGCTGCCAAAATATGGAAAGATGTAGAATTATTTTTATCGCTAATAACTCGGCAACCAGCTATAGTAGCATTATTTAGTTTTTTTTATTACGTACATCTATATATTGTTTACAAACTCACAAAGTTTGATTCAATTGATGATAGTGGTTTTGGAGCTAGGCCGATGTAAACATATTCACTTTTGCTAAGCTCGGTCGATTTGGCGTTTGAGGAAATTGGATAGATGTAGAATTATTCTTAGTGCTAATAACTCTGCAACATGTTATGGGAGCATTATGTAGTTTCTTTGCTTACGTACCTCTATATATTGTCAACAAACCCACAAAGTTTGATTAAATTGATGCTGGTAAATTTTTAGGAAGGGCGATGTGAACATATTCACCTTCGCTAAGCGCGGTCATATTGGCTGCTGCCAAAATTGGAAAGATGTAGAATTATTTTTATCGCTAATAACTCGGCAACCAGCTATAGTAGCATTATTTAGTTTTTTTTATTACGTACATCTATATATTGTTTACAAACTCACAAAGTTTGATTCAATTGATGATAGTGGTTTTGGAGCTAGGCCGATGTAAACATATTCACTTTTGCTAAGCTCGGTCGATTTGGCGTTTGAGGAAATTGGATAGATGTAGAATTATTCTTAGTGCTAATAACTCTGCAACATGTTATGGGAGCATTATGTAGTTTCTTTGCTTACGTACCTCTATATATTGTCAACAAACCCACAAAGTTTAATTTCATCGATGCCAGTAGTTTTTGAGGAAGGGCGATGTTAACATATTCCCCTACGCTTAGCGCGGTCATTTCGGCTGCTGCCGTAATTGGAAAGATGTAGAATTTTTTTTATCGCTAATAACTCAGCAACCAGTTATGGTAGCATTATGTGTTTTTTTTTATTAGGTACATCTATATATTCTCAACAATCCCACAAAGTTTGATTGAATTGATGCTAGTAGTTTTTGAGATTGGGCGATGTGAACATATTCCACCTTGCTAAGTTCGGTGGATTCGGCTGTTGAAGAAACTTGAGAGATTTAGAATTATGCATTATCGCTAATAACTCAACAACCAGTTAAGGTAGCATTATGTGTTTTTTTTTATTAGGTACATCTATATATTGTCAACAATCCCACAAAGTTTGATTAAATTGATGCTGGTAAATTTTTAGGAAGGGCGATGTGAACATATTCACCTTCGCTTAGCGCGGTCATATTGGCTGCTGCCAAAATATGGAAAGATGTAGAATTATTTTTATCGCTAATAACTCGGCAACCAGCTATAGTAGCATTATTTAGTTTTTTTTATTACGTACATCTATATATTGTTTACAAACTCACAAAGTTTGATTCAATTGATGATAGTGGTTTTGGAGCTAGGCCGATGTAAACATATTCACTTTTGCTAAGCTCGGTCGATTTGGCGTTTGAGGAAATTGGATAGATGTAGAATTATTCTTAGTGCTAATAACTCTGCAACATGTTATGGGATCATTATGTAGTTTCTTTGCTTACGTACCTCTATATATTGTCAACAAACCCACAAAGTTTAATTTCATTGATGCCAGTAGTTTTTGAGGAAGGGCGATGTTAACATATTCACCTTCGCTTAGCGCGGTCATTTTGGCTGCTGCCGAAATTAGAAAGATGTAGAATTATTTTTATCGCTAATAACTCGGCAACCAGCTATAGTAGCATTATTTAGTTTTTTTTATTACGTACATCTATATATTGTTTACAAACTCACAAAGTTTGATTCAATTGATGATAGTGGTTTTGGAGCTAGGCCGATGTAAACATATTCACTTTTGCTAAGCTCGGTCGATTTGGCGTTTGAGGAAATTGGATAGATGTAGAATTATTCTTAGTGCTAATAACTCTGCAACATGTTATGGGAGCATTATGTAGTTTCTTTGCTTACGTACCTCTATATATTGTCAACAAACCCACAAAGTTTAATTTCATTGATGCCAGTAGTTTTTGAGGAAGGGCGATGTTAACATATTCCCCTACGCTTAGCGCGGTCATTTCGGCTGCTGCCGTAATTGGAAAGATGTAGAATTTTTTTTATCGCTAATAACTCAGCAACCAGTTATGGTAGCATTATGTGTTTTTTTTTATTAGGTACATCTATATATTCTCAACAATCCCACAAAGTTTGATTGAATTGATGCTAGTAGTTTTTGAGATTGGGCGATGTGAACATATTCCACTTTGCTAAGTTCGGTGGATTCGGCTGTTGAAGAAACTTGAGAGATTTAGAATTATGCATTATCGCTAATAACTCAACAACCAGTTAAAGTAGCATTATGTGTTTTTTTTTATTAGGTACATCTATATATTGTCAACAATCCCACAAAGTTTGATTAAATTGATGCTGGTAAATTTTTAGGAAGGGCGATGTGAACATATTCACCTTCGCTTAGCGCGGTCATATTGGCTGCTGCCAAAATATGGAAAGATGTAGAATTATTTTTATCGCTAATAACTCGGCAACCAGCTATAGTAGCATTATTTAGTTTTTTTTATTACGTACATCTATATATTGTTTACAAACTCACAAAGTTTGATTCAATTGATGATAGTGGTTTTGGAGCTAGGCCGATGTAAACATATTCACTTTTGCTAAGCTCGGTCGATTTGGCGTTTGAGGAAATTGGATAGATGTAGAATTATTCTTAGTGCTAATAACTCTGCAACATGTTATGGGAGCATTATGTAGTTTCTTTGCTTACGTACCTCTATATATTGTCAACAAACCCACAAAGTTTGATTAAATTGATGCTGGTAAATTTTTAGGAAGGCCGATGTGAACATATTCACCTTCGCTAAGCGCGGTCATATTGGCTGCTGCCAAAATTGGAAAGATGTAGAATTATTTTTATCGCTAATAACTCGGTAACCAGCTATAGTAGCATTATTTAGTTTTTTTTATTACGTACATCTATATATTGTTTACAAACTCACAAAGTTTGATTCAATTGATGATAGTGGTTTTGGAGCTAAGCCTATGTGAACATTTTCACTTTTGCTTAGCTCGGTCGATTTGGCGTTTGAAGAAATTGGATAGATATAGAATTATTCTTATCGCTAATAACTCTGCAACAAGTTATGGGAGCATTATGTAGTTTCTTTTCTTACGTTCCTCTATATATTGTCAACAAACCCACAAAGTTTAATTTCATTGATGCTAGTAGTTTTTAAGGAAGGGCGATGTTAACATATTCCCCTTCGCTTAGCGCGGTCATGTCGGCTGCTGCCGTAATTGGAAAGATGTAGAATTTTTTTTATCGCTAATAACTCAGCAACCAGTCATGGTAGCATTATGTGTTTTTTTTTATTAGGTACATCTATATATTGTCAAATATCCCACAAAGTTTGATTAAATTGATGCTGGTAGTTTTTTAGGAAGGGCGATTTGAACATATTCACCTTCGCTTAGCGCGGTCATTTTGGCTGCTGCCAAAATTGGAAAGATGTATAATTATTTTTATCGCTAATAACTCAGCAACCAGCTATAGTAGCATTATTTAGTTTTTTTTATTACGTACATCTATATATTGTTTACAAACTCACAAAGTTCTATTCAATTGATGATAGTGGTTTTGGAGCTAGGCCGATGTAAACATATTCACTTTTGCTAAGCTCGGTCGATTTGGCGTTTGAGGAAATTGGATAGATGTAGAATTATTCTTAGTGCTAATAACTCTGCAACATGTTATGGGAGCATTATGTAGTTTCTTTGCTTACGTACCTCTATATATTGTCAACAAACCCACAAAGTTTGATTAAATTGATGCCGGTAAATTTTTAGGAAGGGCGATGTGAACATATTCACCTTCGCTAAGCGCGGTCATATTGGCTGCTGCCAAAATTGGAAAGATGTAGAATTATTTTTATCGCTAATAACTCGGCAACCAGCTATAGTAGCATTATTTAGTTTTTTTTATTACGTACATCTATATATTGTTTACAAACTCACAAAGTTTGATTCAATTGATGATAGTGGTTTTGGAGCTAAGCCTATGTGAACATTTTCACTTTTGCTAAGCTCGGTCGATTTGGCGTTTGAAGAAATTGGATAGATGTAGAATTATTCTTATCGCTAATAACTCTGCAACAAGTTATGGGAGCATTATGTAGTTTCTTTGCTTACGTACCTCTATATATTGTCAACAAACCCACAAAGTTTAATTTCATTGATGCCAGTAGTTTTTGAGGAAGGGCGATGTTAACATATTCCCCTTCGCTTAGCGCGGTCATTTTGGCTGCTGCCGAAATTTGAAAGATGTAGAATTATTTTTATCGCTAATAACTCGGCAACCAGCTATAGTAGCATTATGTGGTTTTTTTTATTACGAACATCTATATATTGTCAACAATCCCACAAAGTTTGATTAAATTGATGCTGGTAAATTTTTAGGAAGGGCGATGTGAACATATTCACCTTCGCTTAGCGCGGTCATATTGGCTGCTGCCAAAATTGGAAAGATGTAGAATTATTTTTATCGCTAATAACTCGGCAACCAGCTATAGTAGCATTATTTAGTTTTTTTTATTACGTACATCTATATATTGTTTACAAACTCACAATGTTTGATTCAATTGATGATAGTGGTTTTGGAGCTAAGCCTATGTGAACATTTTCACTTTTGCTAAGCTCGGTCGATTTGGCGTTTGAAGAAATTGGATAGATGTAGAATTATTCTTATCGCTAATAACTCTGCAACAAGTTATGGGAGCATTATGTAGTTTCTTTTCTTACGTTCCTCTATATATTGTCAACAAACCCACAAAGTTTAATTTCATTGATGCTAGTAGTTTTTAAGGAAGGGCGATGTTAACATATTCCCCTTCGCTTAGCGCGGTCATGTCGGCTGCTGCCGTAATTGGAAAGATGTAGAATTTTTTTTATCGCTAATAACTCAGCAACCAGTCATAGTAGCATTATGTGTTTTTTTTTATTAGGTACATCTATATATTGTCAAATATCCCACAAAGTTTGATTGAATTGATGCTGGTAGTTTTTTAGGAAGGGCGATTTGAACATATTCACCTTCGCTTAGCGCGGTCATTTTGGCTGCTGCCAAAATTGGAAAGATGTATAATTATTTTTATCGCTAATAACTCAGCAACCAGCTATAGTAGAATTATGTGGTTTTTTTTATTACGTACATCTATATATTGTTTACAAACCCACAAAGTTTGATTTAATTGATGATAGTGGTTTTGGAGCTAGGCCGATGTGAACATATTTACTTTTGCTAAGCTCGGTCGATTTGGCGTTTGAGGAAATTAGATAGATGTTGAATTATTCTTAGTGCTAATAACTCTGCAACATGTTATGGGAGCATTATGTAGTTTCTTTGCTTACGTACCTCTATATATTGTCAACAAACCCACAAAGTTTAATTTCATTGATGCCAGTAGTTTTTGAGGAAGGGCGATGTTAACATATTCCCCTTCGCTTAGCGCGGTCATTTCGGCTGCTGCCGTAATTGGAAAGATGTAGAATTTTTTTTATCGCTAATAACTCAGCAACCAGTTATGGTAGCATTATGTGTTTTTTTTTATTAGGTACATCTATATATTATCAAAAATCCCACAATGTTTGACATAAATGTTTCAAGCGGTTTCGGAGGTGGAGTGATTTGAAGATATTTCAATCCCCTAAGCTTCGGCAATGTGACAGATCAAGGAGCTGGATAGATGTAAAATTATGTTTATTGCTAATTACTGGGCAACCAGTTATAGTAGCATTATTTAGTTTTTTTTATTACGTACATCTATATATTGTCAACATTCTCACGAAGTTTCATTGAATTGATGCTAGTAGTTTTTGAGATTGGGCGATGTGAACATATTCCACTTTGCTTAGTTCGGTGGATTCGGCTGTTGAAGAAACTTGAATGATTTAGAATTATGCATTATCGCTAATAACTCGGCAACTAATTATGGTAGCATTATGTGGTTTTTTTTATTACGTACGTCTATATATTGTTTACAAACCCACAAAGGTTGATTCAATTGATGATAGTGGTTTTGGAGCTAGGCCGATGTGAACATATTCACTTTTGCTAAGCTCGGTCGATTTGGCGTTTGAGGAAATTGGATAGATGTAGAATTATTCTTAGTGCTAATAACTCTGCAACATGTTATGGGAGTATTATGTAGTTTCTTTGCTTACGTACCTCTATATATTGTCAACAAACCCACAAAGTTTAATTTCATTGATGCCAGTAGTTTTTGAGGAAGGGCGATGTTAACATATTCCCCTTCGCTTAGCGCGGTCATTTTGGCTGCTGCCGAAATTTGAAAGATATAGAATTATTTTTATCGCTAATAACTCGGCAACCAGCTATAGTAGCATTATGTGGTTTTTTTTATTACGAACATCTATATATTGTCAACAATCCCACAAAGTTTGATTGAATTGATGCAAGTAGTTTTTGAGATTGGGCGATGTGAACATATTTCACTTTGCTTAGTTCGGTGGATTCGGCTGTTGAAGAAACTTGAATGATTTAGAATTATGCATTATCGCTAATAACTCGGCAACTAATTATGGTAGCATTATGTGGTTTTTTTTATTACGTACGTCTATATATTGTTCACAAACCCACAAAGGTTGATTCAATTGATGATAGTGGTTTTGGAGCTAGGCCGATAAGAACATATTCACTTTTGCTAAGCTCGGTCGATTTGGCGTTTGAGGAAATTGGATAGATGTAGAATTATTCTTAGTGCTAATAACTCTGCAACATGTTATGGGAGCATTATGTAGCTTCTTTGCTTACGTACCTCTATATATTGTCAACAAACCCACAAAGTTTAATTTCATTGATGCCAGTAGTTTTTGAGGAAGGGCGATGTTAACATATTCCCCTTCGCTTAGCGCGGTCATTTCGACTGCTGCCGTAATTGGAAAGATGTAGAATTTTTTTTATCGCTAATAACTCAGCAACCAGTTATGTTAGCATTATGTGTTTATTTTTATTAGGTACATCAATATATTGTCAACAATCCCACAAAGTTTGATTGAATTGATGCTAGTAGTTTTTGAGATTGGGCGATGTGAACATATTCCACTTTGCTAAGTTCGGTGGAGTCGGCTGTTGAAGAAACTTGAAAGATTTAGAATTATGCATTATCGCTAATAACTCAACAACCAGTTAAGGTAGCATTATGTGTTTTTTTTTATTAGGTACATCTATATATTGTCAACAATCCCACAAAGTTTGAATAAATTGATGCTGGTAAATTTTTAGGAAGGGCGATGTGAACATATTCACCTTCGCTTAGCGCGGTCATATTGGCTGCTGCCAAAATTGGAAAGATGTAGAATTATTTTTATCGCTAATAACTCGGCAACCAGCTATAGTAGCATTATTTAGTTTTTTTTATTACGTACATCTATATATTGCTTATAAACTCACAAAGTTTGATTCAATTGATGATAGTGGTTTTGGAGCTTGGCCGATGTAAACATATTCACTATTGCTAAGCTCGGTCGATTTGGCGTTTGAGGAAATTGGATAGATGTAGAATTATTCTTAGTGCTAATAACTCTGCAACATGTTATGGGAGCATTATGTAGTTTCTTTGCTTACGTACCTCTATATATTGTCAACAAACCCACAAAGTTTAATTTCATTGATGCCAGTAGTTTTTGAGGAAGGGCGATGTTAACATATTCCCCTTCGCTTAGCGCGGTCATTTTGGCTGCTGCCGAAATTTGAAAGATGTAGAATTATTTTTATCGCTAATAACTCGGCAACCAGCTATAGTAGCATTATGTGGTTTTTTTTATTACGTACATCTATATATTGTCAACAATCCCACAAAGTTTGATTGAATTGATGCTAGTAGTTTTTGAGATTGGGCGATGTGAACATATTCCACTTTGCTAAGTTCGGTGGATTCGGCTGTTGAAGAAACTTAAAAGATTTAGAATTATGCATTATCGCTAATAACTCAACAACCAGTTAAGGTAGCATTATGTGTTTTTTTTTATTAGGTACATCTATATATTGTCAACAATCCCACAAAGTTTGATTAAATTGATGCTGGTAAATTTTTAGGAAGGGCGATGTGAACATATTCACCTTCGCTTAGCGCGGTCATATTGGCTGCTGCCAAAATTGGAAAGATGTAGAATTATTTTTATCGCTAATAACTCGGCAACCAGCTATAGTAGCATTATTTAGTTTTTTTTATTACGTACATCTATATATTGTTTACAAACTCACAAAGTTTGATTCAATTGATGATAGTGGTTTTGGAGCTTGGCCGATGTAAACATATTCACTATTGCTAAGCTCGGTCGATTTGGCGTTTAAAGAAATTGGATAGATGTAGAATTATTCTTATCGCTAATAACTCTGCAACAAGTTAAGGGAGCATTATGTGGATTCTTTGCTTACGTTTCTCTATATATTGTCAACAAACCCACAAAGTTTGATCAAATTGATGATAGTGGTTTCGGAGGAAGGGCGATGTGAACATGTTCGACTTTGCTTAGCTCGGTGGATTTGGCTGTTGAGGAAACTTGAAAGATTTGGAATTATACATTATCGCTAATTTCTCTGGAACCAGTAAAGGCTGCATTTTGTGGTTTCTTTTATTTTTTACATCTATATATTATCAACAATCCCACAATGTTTGACATAAATGTTTCAAGCGGTTTCGGAGGTGGAGTGATTTGAAGATATTTCCATCCCCTAAGCTTCGGCAATGTGACAGATCAAGGAGCTGGATAGATGTAAAATTATGTTTATTGCTAATTACTGGGCAACCAGTTATAGTAGCATTATTTAGTTTTTTTTATTACGTACATCTATATATTGTCAATAATCTCACGAAGTTTCATTGAATTGATTCTAGTAGTTTTTGAGATTGGGCGATGTGAACATATTCCACTTTGCTTAGTTCGGTGGATTCGGCTGTTGAAGAAACTTGAATGATTTAGAATTATGCATTATCGCTAATAACTCGGCAACTAATTATGGTAGCATTATGTGGTTTTTTTTATTACGTACGTCTATATATTGTTCACAAACCCACAAAGGTTGATTCAATTGATGATAGTGGTTTTGGAGCTAGGCCGATAAGAACATATTCACTTTTGCTAAGCTCGGTCGATTTGGCGTTTGAGGAAATTGGATAGATGTAGAATTATTCTTAGTGCTAATAACTCTGCAACATGTTATGGGAGCATTATGTAGCTTCTTTGCTTACGTACCTCTATATATTGTCAACAAACCCACAAAGTTTAATTTCATTGATGCCAGTAGTTTTTGAGGAAGGGCGATGTTAACATATTCCCCTTCGCTTAGCGCGGTCATTTTGGCTGCTGCCGAAATTTGAAAGATGTAGAATTATTCTTATCGCTAATAACTCAGCAACCAGCTATAGTAGCATTATATGTTTTTTTTTATTAGGTACATCTATATATTGTCAACAATCCCACAAAGTTTGATTGAATTGATGCTGGTAAATTTTTAGGAAGGGCGATGTGAACATATTCACCTTCGCTTAGCGCGGTCATATTGGCTGCTGCCAAAATTGGAAAGATGTAGAATTATTTTTATCGCTAATAACTCGGCAACCAGCTATAGTAGCATTATTTAGTTTTTTTTATTACGTACATCTATATATTGTTTACAAACTCACAAAGTTTGATTCAATTGATGATAGTGGTTTTGGAGCTAGGCCGATGTAAACATATTCACTTTTGCTAAGCTCGGTCGATTTGGCGTTTGAGGAAATTGGATAGATGTTGAATTATTCTTAGTGCTAATAACTCTGCAACATGTTATGGGAGCATTATGTAGTTTCTTTGCTTACGTACCTCTATATATTGTCAACAAACCCACAAAGTTTAATTTCATTGATGCCAGTAGTTTTTGAGGAAGGGCGATGTTAACATATTCCCCTTCGCTTAGCGCGGTCATTTCGGCTGCTGCCGTAATTGGAAAGATGTAGAATTTTTTTTATCGCTAATAACTCAGCAACCAGTTATGGTAGCATTATGTGTTTTTTTTTATTAGGTACATCTATATATTATCAAAAATCCCACAATGTTTGACATAAATGTTTCAAGCGGTTTCGGAGGTGGAGTGATTTGAAGATATTTCAATCCCCTAAGCTTCGGCAATGTGACAGATCAAGGAGCTGGATAGATGTAAAATTATGTTTATTGCTAATTACTGGGCAACCAGTTATAGTAGCATTATTTAGTTTTTTTTATTACGTACATCTATATATTGTCAACATTCTCACGAAGTTTCATTGAATTGATGCTAGTAGTTTTTGAGATTGGGCGATGTGAACATATTCCACTTTGCTTAGTTCGGTGGATTCGGCTGTTGAAGAAACTTGAATGATTTAGAATTATGCATTATCGCTAATAACTCGGCAACTAATTATGGTAGCATTATGTGGTTTTTTTTATTACGTACGTCTATATATTGTTTACAAACCCACAAAGGTTGATTCAATTGATGATAGTGGTTTTGGAGCTAGGCCGATGTGAACATATTCACTTTTGCTAAGCTCGGTCGATTTGGCGTTTGAGGAAATTGGATAGATGTAGAATTATTCTTAGTGCTAATAACTCTGCAACATGTTATGGGAGCATTATGTAGTTTCTTTGCTTACGTACCTCTATATATTGTCAACAAACCCACAAAGTTTAATTTCATTGATGCCAGTAGTTTTTGAGGAAGGGCGATGTTAACATGTTCGACTTTGCTTAGCTCGGTGGATTTGGCTGTTGAGGAAACTTGAAAGATTTGGAATTATACATTATCGCTAATTTCTCTGGAACCAGTAAAGGCTGCATTTTGTGGTTTCTTTTATTTTTTACATCTATATATTATCAACAATCCCACAATGTTTGACATAAATGTTTCAAGTGGTTTCGGAGGTGGAGTGATTTGAAGATATTTCCATCCCCTAGGCTTCAGCAATGTGACAGATCAAGGAGCTGGATAGATGTAAAATTATGTTTATTGCTAATTACTGGGCAACCAGTTATAGTAGCATTATTTAGTTTTTTTTATTACGTACATCTATATATTGTCAATAATCTCACGAAGTTTCATTGAATTGATGCTAGTAGTTTTTGAGATTGGGCGATGTGAACATATTTCACTTTGCTTAGTTCGGTGGATTCGGCTGTTGAAGAAACTTGAATGATTTAGAATTATGCATTATCGCTAATAACTCGGCAACTAATTATGGTAGCATTATGTGGTTTTTTTTATTACGTACGTCTATATATTGTTCACAAACCCACAAAGGTTGATTCAATTGATGATAGTGGTTTTGGAGCTAGGCCGATAAGAACATATTCACTTTTGCTAAGCTCGGTCGATTTGGCGTTTGAGGAAATTGGATAGATGTAGAATTATTCTTAGTGCTAATAACTCTGCAACATGTTATGGGAGCATTATGTAGCTTCTTTGCTTACGTACCTCTATATATTGTCAACAAACCCACAAAGTTTAATTTCATTGATGCCAGTAGTTTTTGAGGAAGGGCGATGTTAACATATTCCCCTTCGCTTAGCGTGGTCATTTCGACTGCTGCCGTAATTGGAAAGATGTAGAATTTTTTTTATCGCTAATAACTCAGCAACCAGTTATGTTAGCATTATGTGTTTATTTTTATTAGGTACATCAATATATTGTCAACAATCCCACAAAGTTTGATTGAATTGATGCTAGTAGTTTTTGAGATTGGGCGATGTGAACATATTCCACTTTGCTAAGTTCGGTGGAGTCGGCTGTTGAAGAAACTTGAAAGATTTAGAATTATGCATTATCGCTAATAACTCAACAACCAGTTAAGGTAGCATTATGTGTTTTTTTTTATTAGGTACATCTATATATTGTCAACAATCCCACAAAGTTTGAATAAATTGATGCTGGTAAATTTTTAGGAAGGGCGATGTGAACATATTCACCTTCGCTTAGCGCGGTCATATTGGCTGCTGCCAAAATTGGAAAGATGTAGAATTATTTTTATCGCTAATAACTCGGCAACCAGCTATAGTAGCATTATTTAGTTTTTTTTATTACGTACATCTATATATTGTTTATAAACTCACAAAGTTTGATTCAATTGATGATTGTGGTTTTGGAGCTTGGCCGATGTAAACATATTCACTATTGCTAAGCTCGGTCGATTTGGCGTTTGAGGAAATTGGATAGATGTAGAATTATTCTTAGTGCTAATAACTCTGCAACATGTTATGGGAGCATTATGTAGTTTCTTTGCTTACGTACCTCTATATATTGTCAACAAACCCACAAAGTTTAATTTCATTGATGCCAGTAGTTTTTGAGGAAGGGCGATGTTAACATATTCCCCTTCGCTTAGCGCGGTCATTTTGGCTGCTGCCGAAATTTGAAAGATGTAGAATTATTTTTATCGCTAATAACTCGGCAACCAGCTATAGTAGCATTATGTGGTTTTTTTTATTACGTACACCTATATATTGTCAACAATCCCACAAAGTTTGATTGAATTGATGCTAGTAGTTTTTGAGATTGGGCGATGTGAACATATTCCACTTTGCTAAGTTCGGTGGATTCGGCTGTTGAAGAAACTTAAAAGATTTAGAATTATGCATTATCGCTAATAACTCAACAACCAGTTAAGGTAGCATTATGTGTTTTTTTTTATTAGGTACATCTATATATTGTCAACAATCCCACAAAGTTAGATTAAATTGATGCTGGTAAATTTTTAGGAAGGGCGATGTGAACATATTCACCTTCGCTTAGCGCGGTCATATTGGCTGCTGCCAAAATTGGAAAGATGTAGAATTATTTTTATCGCTAATAACTCGGCAACCAGCTATAGTAGCATTATTTAGTTTTTTTTATTACGTACATCTATATATTGTTTACAAACTCACAAAGTTTGATTCAATTGATGATAGTGGTTTTGGAGCTTGGCCGATGTAAACATATTCACTATTGCTAAGCTCGGTCGATTTGGCGTTTAAAGAAATTGGATAGATGTAGAATTATTCTTATCGCTAATAACTCTGCAACAAGTTAAGGGAGCATTATGTGGATTCTTTGCTTACGTTTCTCTATATATTGTCAACAAACCCACAAAGTTTGATCAAATTGATGATAGTGGTTTCGGAGGAAGGGCGATGTGAACATGTTCGACTTTGCTTAGCTCGGTGGATTTGGCTGTTGAGGAAACTTGAAAGATTTGGAATTATACATTATCGCTAATTTCTCTGGAACCAGTAAAGGCTGCATTTTGTGGTTTCTTTTATTTTTTACATCTATATATTATCAACAATCCCACAATGTTTGACATAAATGTTTCAAGCGGTTTCGGAGGTGGAGTGATTTGAAGATATTTCCATCCCCTAAGCTTCGGCAATGTGACAGATCAAGGAGCTGGATAGATGTAAAATTATGTTTATTGCTAATTACTGGGCAACCAGTTATAGTAGCATTATTTAGTTTTTTTTATTACGTACATCTATATATTGTCAATAATCTCACGAAGTTTCATTGAATTGATTCTAGTAGTTTTTGAGATTGGGCGATGTGAACATATTCCACTTTGCTTAGTTCGGTGGATTCGGCTGTTGAAGAAACTTGAATGATTTAGAATTATGCATTATCGCTAATAACTCGGCAACTAATTATGGTAGCATTATGTGGTTTTTTTTATTACGTACGTCTATATATTGTTCACAAACCCACAAAGGTTGATTCAATTGATGATAGTGGTTTTGGAGCTAGGCCGATAAGAACATATTCACTTTTGCTAAGCTCGGTCGATTTGGCGTTTGAGGAAATTGGATAGATGTAGAATTATTCTTAGTGCTAATAACTCTGCAACATGTTATGGGAGCATTATGTAGTTTCTTTGCTTACGTACCTCTATATATTGTCAACAAACCCACAAAGTTTAATTTCATTGATGCCAGTAGTTTTTGAGGAAGGGCGATGTTAACATATTCCCCTTCGCTTAGCGCGGTCATTTCGACTGCTGCCGTAATTGGAAAGATGTAGAATTTTTTTTATCGCTAATAACTCAGCAACCAGTTATGTTAGCATTATGTGTTTATTTTTATTAGGTACATCTATATATTGTCAACAATCCCACAAAGTTTGATTGAATTGATGCTAGTAGTTTTTGAGATTGGGCGATGTGAACATATTCCACTTTGCTAAGTTCGGTGGAGTCGGCTGTTGAAGAAACTTGAAAGATTTAGAATTATGCATTATCGCTAATAACTCTGCAACATGTTATGGGAGCATTATGTAGTTTCTTTGCTTACGTACCTCTATATATTGTCAACAAACCCACAAAGTTTAATTTCATTGATGCCAGTAGTTTTTGAGGAAGGGCGATGTTAACATATTCCCCTTCGCTTAGCGCGGTCATTTTGGCTGCTGCCGAAATTTGAAAGATGTAGAATTATTTTTATCGCTAAAAACTCGGCAACCAGCTATAGTAGCATTATGTGGTTTTTTTTATTACGTACATCTATATATTGTCAACAATCCCACAAAGTTTGATTGAATTGATGCTAGTAGTTTTTGAGATTGGGCGATGTGAACATATTCCACTTTGCTAAGTTCGGTGGATTCGGCTGTTGAAGAAACTTAAAAGATTTAGAATTATGCATTATCGCTAATAACTCAACAACCAGTTAAGGTAGCATTATGTGTTTTTTTTTATTAGGTACATCTATATATTGTCAACAATCCCACAAAGTTTGATTAAATTGATGCTGGTAAATTTTTAGGAAGGGCGATGTGAACATATTCACCTTCGCTTAGCGCGGTCATATTGGCTGCTGCCAAAATTGGAAAGATGTAGAATTATTTTTATCGCTAATAACTCGGCAACCAGCTATAGTAGCATTATTTAGTTTTTTTTATTACGTACATCTATATATTGTTTACAAACTCACAAAGTTTGATTCAATTGATGATAGTGGTTTTGGAGCTTGGCCGATGTAAACATATTCACTATTGCTAAGCTCGGTCGATTTGGCGTTTAAAGAAATTGGATAGATGTAGAATTATTCTTATCGCTAATAACTCTGCAACAAGTTAAGGGAGCATTATGTGGATTCTTTGCTTACGTTTCTCTATATATTGTCAACAAACCCACAAAGTTTGATCAAATTGATGATAGTGGTTTCGGAGGAAGGGCGATGTGAACATGTTCGACTTTGCTTAGCTCGGTGGATTTGGCTGTTGAGGAAACTTGAAAGATTTGGAATTATACATTATCGCTAATTTCTCTGGAACCAGTAAAGGCTGCATTTTGTGGTTTCTTTTATTTTTTACATCTATATATTATCAACAATCCCACAATGTTTGACATAAATGTTTCAAGCGGTTTCGGAGGTGGAGTGATTTGAAGATATTTCCATCCCCTAAGCTTCGGCAATGTGACAGATCAAGGAGCTGGATAGATGTAAAATTATGTTTATTGCTAATTACTGGGCAACCAGTTATAGTAGCATTATTTAGTTTTTTTTATTACGTACATCTATATATTGTCAATAATCTCACGAAGTTTCATTGAATTGATTCTAGTAGTTTTTGAGATTGGGCGATATGAACATATTCCACTTTGCTTAGTTCGGTGGATTCGGCTGTTGAAGAAACTTGAATGATTTAGAATTATGCATTATCGCTAATAACTCGGCAACTAATTATGGTAGCATTATGTGGTTTTTTTTATTACGTACGTCTATATATTGTTCACAAACCCACAAAGGTTGATTCAATTGATGATAGTGGTTTTGGAGCTAGGCCGATAAGAACATATTCACTTTTGCTAAGCTCGGTCGATTTGGCGTTTGAGGAAATTGGATAGATGTAGAATTATTCTTAGTGCTAATAACTCTGCAACATGTTATGGGAGCATTATGTAGTTTCTTTGCTTACGTACCTCTATATATTGTCAACAAACCCACAAAGTTTAATTTCATTGATGCCAGTAGTTTTTGAGGAAGGGCGATGTTAACATATTCCCCTTCGCTTAGCGCGGTCATTTCGACTGCTGCCGTAATTGGAAAGATGTAGAATTTTTTTTATCGCTAATAACTCAGCAACCAGTTATGTTAGCATTATGTGTTTATTTTTATTAGGTACATCTATATATTGTCAACAATCCCACAAAGTTTGATTGAATTGATGCTAGTAGTTTTTGAGATTGGGCGATGTGAACATATTCCACTTTGCTAAGTTCGGTGGAGTCGGCTGTTGAAGAAACTTGAAAGATTTAGAATTATGCATTATCGCTAATAACTCTGCAACATGTTATGGGAGCATTATGTAGTTTCTTTGCTTACGTACCTCTATATATTGTCAACAAACCCACAAAGTTTAATTTCATTGATGCCAGTAGTTTTTGAGGAAGGGCGATGTTAACATATTCCCCTTCGCTTAGCGCGGTCATTTTGGCTGCTGCCGAAATTTGAAAGATGTAGAATTATTTTTATCGCTAAAAACTCGGCAACCAGCTATAGTAGCATTATGTGGTTTTTTTTATTACGTACATCTATATATTGTCAACAATCCCACAAAGTTTGATTGAATTGATGCTAGTAGTTTTTGAGATTGGGCGATGTGAACATATTCCACTTTGCTAAGTTCGGTGGATTCGGCTGTTGAAGAAACTTAAAAGATTTAGAATTATGCATTATCGCTAATAACTCAACAACCAGTTAAGGTAGCATTATGTGTTTTTTTTTATTAGGTACATCTATATATTGTCAACAATCCCACAAAGTTTGATTAAATTGATGCTGGTAAATTTTTAGGAAGGGCGATGTGAACATATTCACCTTCGCTTAGCGCGGTCATATTGGCTGCTGCCAAAATTGGAAAGATGTAGAATTATTTTTATCGCTAATAACTCGGCAACCAGCTATAGTAGCATTATTTAGTTTTTTTTATTACGTACATCTATATATTGTTTACAAACTCACAAAGTTTGATTCAATTGATGATAGTGGTTTTGGAGCTTGGCCGATGTAAACATATTCACTATTGCTAAGCTCGGTCGATTTGGCGTTTAAAGAAATTGGATAGATGTAGAATTATTCTTATCGCTAATAACTCTGCAACAAGTTAAGGGAGCATTATGTGGATTCTTTGCTTACGTTTCTCTATATATTGTCAACAAACCCACAAAGTTTGATCAAATTGATGATAGTGGTTTCGGAGGAAGGGCGATGTGAACATGTTCGACTTTGCTTAGCTCGGTGGATTTGGCTGTTGAGGAAACTTGAATGATTTAGAATTATGCATTATCGCTAATAACTCGGCAACTAATTATGGTAGCATTATGTGGTTTTTTTTATTACGTACGTCTATATATTGTTCACAAACCCACAAAGGTTGATTCAATTGATGATAGTGGTTTTGGAGCTAGGCCGATAAGAACATATTCACTTTTGCTAAGCTCGGTCGATTTGGCGTTTGAGGAAATTGGATAGATGTAGAATTATTCTTAGTGCTAATAACTCTGCAACATGTTATGGGAGCATTATGTAGTTTCTTTGCTTACGTACCTCTATATATTGTCAACAAACCCACAAAGTTTAATTTCATTGATGCCAGTAGTTTTTGAGGAAGGGCGATGTTAACATATTCCCCTTCGCTTAGCGCGGTCATTTCGACTGCTGCCGTAATTGGAAAGATGTAGAATTTTTTTTATCGCTAATAACTCAGCAACCAGTTATGTTAGCATTATGTGTTTATTTTTATTAGGTACATCTATATATTGTCAACAATCCCACAAAGTTTGATTGAATTGATGCTAGTAGTTTTTGAGATTGGGCGATGTGAACATATTCCACTTTGCTAAGTTCGGTGGAGTCGGCTGTTGAAGAAACTTGAAAGATTTAGAATTATGCATTATCGCTAATAACTCTGCAACATGTTATGGGAGCATTATGTAGTTTCTTTGCTTACGTACCTCTATATATTGTCAACAAACCCACAAAGTTTAATTTCATTGATGCCAGTAGTTTTTGAGGAAGGGCGATGTTAACATATTCCCCTTCGCTTAGCGCGGTCATTTTGGCTGCTGCCGAAATTTGAAAGATGTAGAATTATTTTTATCGCTAAAAACTCGGCAACCAGCTATAGTAGCATTATGTGGTTTTTTTTATTACGTACATCTATATATTGTCAACAATCCCACAAAGTTTGATTGAATTGATGCTAGTAGTTTTTGAGATTGGGCGATGTGAACATATTCCACTTTGCTAAGTTCGGTGGATTCGGCTGTTGAAGAAACTTAAAAGATTTAGAATTATGCATTATCGCTAATAACTCAACAACCAGTTAAGGTAGCATTATGTGTTTTTTTTTATTAGGTACATCTATATATTGTCAACAATCCCACAAAGTTTGATTAAATTGATGCTGGTAAATTTTTAGGAAGGGCGATGTGAACATATTCACCTTCGCTTAGCGCGGTCATATTGGCTGCTGCCAAAATTGGAAAGATGTAGAATTATTTTTATCGCTAATAACTCGGCAACCAGCTATAGTAGCATTATTTAGTTTTTTTTATTACGTACATCTATATATTGTTTACAAACTCACAAAGTTTGATTCAATTGATGATAGTGGTTTTGGAGCTTGGCCGATGTAAACATATTTACTATTGCTAAGCTCGGTCGATTTGGCGTTTAAAGAAATTGGATAGATGTAGAATTATTCTTATCGCTAATAACTCTGCAACAAGTTAAGGGAGCATTATGTGGATTCTTTGCTTACGTTTCTCTATATATTGTCAACAAACCCACAAAGTTTGATCAAATTGATGATAGTGGTTTCGGAGGAAGGGCGATGTGAACATGTTCGACTTTGCTTAGCTCGGTGGATTTGGCTGTTGAGGAAACTTGAAAGATTTGGAATTATACATTATCGCTAATTTCTCTGGAACCAGTAAAGGCTGCATTTTGTGGTTTCTTTTATTTTTTACATCTATATATTATCAACAATCCCACAATGTTTGACATAAATGTTTCAAGCGGTTTCGGAGGTGGAGTGATTTGAAGATATTTCCATCCCCTAAGCTTCGGCAATGTGACAGATCAAGGAGCTGGATAGATGTAAAATTATGTTTATTGCTAATTACTGGGCAACCAGTTATAGTAGCATTATTTAGTTTTTTTTATTACGTACATCTATATATTGTCAATAATCTCACGAAGTTTCATTGAATTGATTCTAGTAGTTTTTGAGATTGGGCGATGTGAACATATTCCACTTTGCTTAGTTCGGTGGATTCGGCTGTTGAAGAAACTTGAATGATTTAGAATTATGCATTATCGCTAATAACTCGGCAACTAATTATGGTAGCATTATGTGGTTTTTTTTATTACGTACGTCTATATATTGTTCACAAACCCACAAAGGTTGATTCAATTGATGATAGTGGTTTTGGAGCTAGGCCGATAAGAACATATTCACTTTTGCTAAGCTCGGTCGATTTGGCGTTTGAGGAAATTGGATAGATGTAGAATTATTCTTAGTGCTAATAACTCTGCAACATGTTATGGGAGCATTATGTAGTTTCTTTGCTTACGTACCTCTATATATTGTCAACAAACCCACAAAGTTTAATTTCATTGATGCCAGTAGTTTTTGAGGAAGGGCGATGTTAACATATTCCCCTTCGCTTAGCGCGGTCATTTCGACTGCTGCCGTAATTGGAAAGATGTAGAATTTTTTTTATCGCTAATAACTCAGCAACCAGTTATGTTAGCATTATGTGTTTATTTTTATTAGGTACATCAATATATTGTCAACAATCCCACAAAGTTTGATTGAATTGATGCTAGTAGTTTTTGAGATTGGGCGATGTGAACATATTCCACTTTGCTAAGTTCGGTGGAGTCGGCTGTTGAAGAAACTTGAAAGATTTAGAATTATGCATTATCGCTAATAACTCTGCAACATGTTATGGGAGCATTATGTGGTTTCTTTGCTTACGTTCCTCTATATATTGTCAACAAACCCACAAAGTTTAATTTCATTGATGCCAGTAGTTTTTGAGGAAGGGCGATGTTAACATATTCCCCTTCGCTTAGCGCGGTCATTTTGGCTGCTGCCGAAATTTGAAAGATGTAGAATTATTTTTATCGCTAAAAACTCGGCAACCAGCTATAGTAGCATTATGTGGTTTTTTTTATTACGTACATCTATATATTGTCAACAATCCCACAAAGTTTGATTGAATTGATGCTAGTAGTTTTTGAGATTGGGCGATGTGAACATATTCCACTTTGCTAAGTTCGGTGGATTCGGCTGTTGAAGAAACTTAAAAGATTTAGAATTATGCATTATCGCTAATAACTCAACAACCAGTTAAGGTAGCATTATGTGTTTTTTTTTATTAGGTACATCTATATATTGTCAACAATCCCACAAAGTTTGATTAAATTGATGCTGGTAAATTTTTAGGAAGGGCGATGTGAACATATTCACCTTCGCTTAGCGCGGTCATATTGGCTGCTGCCAAAATTGGAAAGATGTAGAATTATTTTTATCGCTAATAACTCGGCAACCAGCTATAGTAGCATTATTTAGTTTTTTTTATTACGTACATCTATATATTGTTTACAAACTCACAAAGTTTGATTCAATTGATGATAGTGGTTTTGGAGCTTGGCCGATGTAAACATATTCACTATTGCTAAGCTCGGTCGATTTGGCGTTTAAAGAAATTGGATAGATGTAGAATTATTCTTATCGCTAATAACTCTGCAACAAGTTAAGGGAGCATTATGTGGATTCTTTGCTTACGTTTCTCTATATATTGTCAACAAACCCACAAAGTTTGATCAAATTGATGATAGTGGTTTCGGAGGAAGGGCGATGTGAACATGTTCGACTTTGCTTAGCTCGGTGGATTTGGCTGTTGAGGAAACTTGAATGATTTAGAATTATGCATTATCGCTAATAACTCGGCAACTAATTATGGTAGCATTATGTGGTTTTTTTTATTACGTACGTCTATATATTGTTCACAAACCCACAAAGGTTGATTCAATTGATGATAGTGGTTTTGGAGCTAGGCCGATAAGAACATATTCACTTTTGCTAAGCTCGGTCGATTTGGCGTTTGAGGAAATTGGATAGATGTAGAATTATTCTTAGTGCTAATAACTCTGCAACATGTTATGGGAGCATTATGTAGTTTCTTTGCTTACGTACCTCTATATATTGTCAACAAACCCACAAAGTTTAATTTCATTGATGCCAGTAGTTTTTGAGGAAGGGCGATGTTAACATATTCCCCTTCGCTTAGCGCGGTCATTTCGACTGCTGCCGTAATTGGAAAGATGTAGAATTTTTTTTATCGCTAATAACTCAGCAACCAGTTATGTTAGCATTATGTGTTTATTTTTATTAGGTACATCAATATATTGTCAACAATCCCACAAAGTTTGATTGAATTGATGCTAGTAGTTTTTGAGATTGGGCGATGTGAACATATTCCACTTTGCTAAGTTCGGTGG
This sequence comes from Acanthosoma haemorrhoidale, assembly GCA_930367205.1. Taxonomy (NCBI): domain Eukaryota; kingdom Metazoa; phylum Arthropoda; class Insecta; order Hemiptera; family Acanthosomatidae; genus Acanthosoma; species Acanthosoma haemorrhoidale. The sequence goes on from OV884009.1 coordinate 324,473, forward strand.
AGTCGGCTGTTGAAGAAACTTGAAAGATTTAGAATTATGCATTATCGCTAATAACTCTGCAACATGTTATGGGAGCATTATGTAGTTTCTTTGCTTACGTACCTCTATATATTGTCAACAAACCCACAAAGTTTAATTTCATTGATGCCAGTAGTTTTTGAGGAAGGGCGATGTTAACATATTCCCCTTCGCTTAGCGCGGTCATTTTGGCTGCTGCCGAAATTTGAAAGATGTAGAATTATTTTTATCGCTAAAAACTCGGCAACCAGCTATAGTAGCATTATGTGGTTTTTTTTATTACGTACATCTATATATTGTCAACAATCCCACAAAGTTTGATTGAATTGATGCTAGTAGTTTTTGAGATTGGGCGATGTGAACATATTCCACTTTGCTAAGTTCGGTGGATTCGGCTGTTGAAGAAACTTAAAAGAGTTAGAATTATGCATTATCGCTAATAACTCAACAACCAGTTAAGGTAGCATTATGTGTTTTTTTTTATTAGGTACATCTATATATTGTCAACAATCCCACAAAGTTTGATTAAATTGATGCTGGTAAATTTTTAGGAAGGGCGATGTGAACATATTCACCTTCGCTTAGCGCGGTCATATTGGCTGCTGCCAAAATTGGAAAGATGTAGAATTATTTTTATCGCTAATAACTCGGCAACCAGCTATAGTAGCATTATTTAGTTTTTTTTATTACGTACATCTATATATTGTTTACAAACTCACAAAGTTTGATTCAATTGATGATAGTGGTTTTGGAGCTTGGCCGATGTAAACATATTTACTATTGCTAAGCTCGGTCGATTTGGCGTTTAAAGAAATTGGATAGATGTAGAATTATTCTTATCGCTAATAACTCTGCAACAAGTTAAGGGAGCATTATGTGGATTCTTTGCTTACGTTTCTCTATATATTGTCAACAAACCCACAAAGTTTGATCAAATTGATGATAGTGGTTTCGGAGGAAGGGCGATGTGAACATGTTCGACTTTGCTTAGCTCGGTGGATTTGGCTGTTGAGGAAACTTGAAAGATTTGGAATTATACATTATCGCTAATTTCTCTGGAACCAGTAAAGGCTGCATTTTGTGGTTTCTTTTATTTTTTACATCTATATATTATCAACAATCCCACAATGTTTGACATAAATGTTTCAAGCGGTTTCGGAGGTGGAGTGATTTGAAGATATTTCCATCCCCTAAGCTTCGGCAATGTGACAGATCAAGGAGCTGGATAGATGTAAAATTATGTTTATTGCTAATTACTGGGCAACCAGTTATAGTAGCATTATTTAGTTTTTTTTATTACGTACATCTATATATTGTCAATAATCTCACGAAGTTTCATTGAATTGATTCTAGTAGTTTTTGAGATTGGGCGATGTGAACATATTCCACTTTGCTTAGTTCGGTGGATTCGGCTGTTGAAGAAACTTGAATGATTTAGAATTATGCATTATCGCTAATAACTCGGCAACTAATTATGGTAGCATTATGTGGTTTTTTTTATTACGTACGTCTATATATTGTTCACAAACCCACAAAGGTTGATTCAATTGATGATAGTGGTTTTGGAGCTAGGCCGATAAGAACATATTCACTTTTGCTAAGCTCGGTCGATTTGGCGTTTGAGGAAATTGGATAGATGTAGAATTATTCTTAGTGCTAATAACTCTGCAACATGTTATGGGAGCATTATGTAGTTTCTTTGCTTACGTACCTCTATATATTGTCAACAAACCCACAAAGTTTAATTTCATTGATGCCAGTAGTTTTTGAGGAAGGGCGATGTTAACATATTCCCCTTCGCTTAGCGCGGTCATTTCGACTGCTGCCGTAATTGGAAAGATGTAGAATTTTTTTTATCGCTAATAACTCAGCAACCAGTTAAGGTAGCATTATGTGTTTTTTTTTATTAGGTACATCTATATATTGTCAACAATCCCACAAAGTTTGATTAAATTGATGCTGGTAAATTTTTAGGAAGGGCGATGTGAAAATATTCACCTTCGCTTAGCGTGGTCATATTGGCTGCTGCCAAAATTGGAAAGATGTAGAATTATTTTTATCGCTAATAACTCGGCAACCAGCTATAGTAGCATTATTTAGTTTTTTTTATTACGTACATCTATATATTGTTTACAAACTCACAAAGTTTGATTCAATTGATGATAGTGGTTTTGGAGCTAGGCCGATGTAAACATATTCACTTTTGCTAAGCTCGGTCGATTTGGCGTTTGAGGAAATTGGATAGATGTTGAATTATTCTTAGTGCTAATAACTCTGCAACATGTTATGGGAGCATTATGTAGTTTCTTTGCTTACGTACCTCTATATATTGTCAACAAACCCACAAAGTTTAATTTCATTGATGCCAGTAGTTTTTGAGGAAGGGCGATGTGAACATATTCCACTTTGCTAAGTTCGGTGGAGTCGGCTGTTGAAGAAACTTGAAAGATTTAGAATTATGCATTATCGCTAATAACTCTGCAACATGTTATGGGAGCATTATGTAGTTTCTTTGCTTACGTACCTCTATATATTGTCAACAAACCCACAAAGTTTAATTTCATTGATGCCAGTAGTTTTTGAGGAAGGGCGATGTTAACATATTCCCCTTCGCTTAGCGCGGTCATTTTGGCTGCTGCCGAAATTTGAAAGATGTAGAATTATTTTTATCGCTAAAAACTCGGCAACCAGCTATAGTAGCATTATGTGGTTTTTTTTATTACGTACATCTATATATTGTCAACAATCCCACAAAGTTTGATTGAATTGATGCTAGTAGTTTTTGAGATTGGGCGATGTGAACATATTCCACTTTGCTAAGTTCGGTGGATTCGGCTGTTGAAGAAACTTAAAAGATTTAGAATTATGCATTATCGCTAATAACTCAACAACCAGTTAAGGTAGCATTATGTGTTTTTTTTTATTAGGTACATCTATATATTGTCAACAATCCCACAAAGTTTGATTAAATTGATGCTGGTAAATTTTTAGGAAGGGCGATGTGAACATATTCACCTTCGCTTAGCGCGGTCATATTGGCTGCTGCCAAAATTGGAAAGATGTAGAATTATTTTTATCGCTAATAACTCGGCAACCAGCTATAGTAGCATTATTTAGTTTTTTTTATTACGTACATCTATATATTGTTTACAAACTCACAAAGTTTGATTCAATTGATGATAGTGGTTTTGGAGCTTGGCCGATGTAAACATATTTACTATTGCTAAGCTCGGTCGATTTGGCGTTTAAAGAAATTGGATAGATGTAGAATTATTCTTATCGCTAATAACTCTGCAACAAGTTAAGGGAGCATTATGTGGATTCTTTGCTTACGTTTCTCTATATATTGTCAACAAACCCACAAAGTTTGATCAAATTGATGATAGTGGTTTCGGAGGAAGGGCGATGTGAACATGTTCGACTTTGCTTAGCTCGGTGGATTTGGCTGTTGAGGAAACTTGAAAGATTTGGAATTATACATTATCGCTAATTTCTCTGGAACCAGTAAAGGCTGCATTTTGTGGTTTCTTTTATTTTTTACATCTATATATTATCAACAATCCCACAATGTTTGACATAAATGTTTCAAGCGGTTTCGGAGGTGGAGTGATTTGAAGATATTTCCATCCCCTAAGCTTCGGCAATGTGACAGATCAAGGAGCTGGATAGATGTAAAATTATGTTTATTGCTAATTACTGGGCAACCAGTTATAGTAGCATTATTTAGTTTTTTTTATTACGTACATCTATATATTGTCAATAATCTCACGAAGTTTCATTGAATTGATTCTAGTAGTTTTTGAGATTGGGCGATGTGAACATATTCCACTTTGCTTAGTTCGGTGGATTCGGCTGTTGAAGAAACTTGAATGATTTAGAATTATGCATTATCGCTAATAACTCGGCAACTAATTATGGTAGCATTATGTGGTTTTTTTTATTACGTACGTCTATATATTGTTCACAAACCCACAAAGGTTGATTCAATTGATGATAGTGGTTTTGGAGCTAGGCCGATAAGAACATATTCACTTTTGCTAAGCTCGGTCGATTTGGCGTTTGAGGAAATTGGATAGATGTAGAATTATTCTTAGTGCTAATAACTCTGCAACATGTTATGGGAGCATTATGTAGTTTCTTTGCTTACGTACCTCTATATATTGTCAACAAACCCACAAAGTTTAATTTCATTGATGCCAGTAGTTTTTGAGGAAGGGCGATGTTAACATATTCCCCTTCGCTTAGCGCGGTCATTTCGACTGCTGCCGTAATTGGAAAGATGTAGAATTTTTTTTATCGCTAATAACTCAGCAACCAGTTAAGGTAGCATTATGTGTTTTTTTTTATTAGGTACATCTATATATTGTCAACAATCCCACAAAGTTTGATTAAATTGATGCTGGTAAATTTTTAGGAAGGGCGATGTGAAAATATTCACCTTCGCTTAGCGTGGTCATATTGGCTGCTGCCAAAATTGGAAAGATGTAGAATTATTTTTATCGCTAATAACTCGGCAACCAGCTATAGTAGCATTATTTAGTTTTTTTTATTACGTACATCTATATATTGTTTACAAACTCACAAAGTTTGATTCAATTGATGATAGTGGTTTTGGAGCTAGGCCGATGTAAACATATTCACTTTTGCTAAGCTCGGTCGATTTGGCGTTTGAGGAAATTGGATAGATGTTGAATTATTCTTAGTGCTAATAACTCTGCAACATGTTATGGGAGCATTATGTAGTTTCTTTGCTTACGTACCTCTATATATTGTCAACAAACCCACAAAGTTTAATTTCATTGATGCCAGTAGTTTTTGAGGAAGGGCGATGTTAACATATTCACCTTCGCTTAGCGCGGTCATTTCGGCTGCTGCCGTAATTGGAAAGATGTAGAATTTTTTTTATCGCTAATAACTCAGCAACCAGTTATGGTAGCATTATGTGTTTTTTTTTATTAGGTACATCTATATATTATCAAAAATCCCACAATGTTTGACATAAATGTTTCAAGCGGTTTCGGAGGTGGAGTGATTTGAAGATATTTCAATCCCCTAAGCTTCGGCAATGTGACAGATCAAGGAGCTGGATAGATGTAAAATTATGTTTATTGCTAATTACTGGGCAACCAGTTATAGTAGCATTATTTAGTTTTTTTTATTACGTACATCTATATATTGTCAACATTCTCACGAAGTTTCATTGAATTGATGCTAGTAGTTTTTGAGATTGGGCGATGTGAACATATTCCACTTTGCTTAGTTCGGTGGATTCGGCTGTTGAAGAAACTTGAATGATTTAGAATTATGCATTATCGCTAATAACTCGGCAACTAATTATGGTAGCATTATGTGGTTTTTTTTATTACGTACGTCTATATATTGTTTACAAACCCACAAAGGTTGATTCAATTGATGATAGTGGTTTTGGAGCTAGGCCGATGTGAACATATTCACTTTTGCTAAGCTCGGTCGATTTGGCGTTTGAGGAATTTGGATAGATGTAGAATTATTCTTAGTGCTAATAACTCTGCAACATGTTATGGGAGTATTATGTAGTTTCTTTGCTTACGTACCTCTATATATTGTCAACAAACCCACAAAGTTTAATTTCATTGATGCCAGTAGTTTTTGAGGAAGGGCGATGTTAACATATTCCCCTTCGCTTAGCGCGGTCATTATGGCTGCTGCCGAAATTTGAAAGATGTAGAATTATTCTTATCGCTAATAACTCAGCAACCAGCTATAGTAGCATTATATGTTTTTTTTTATTAGGTACATCTATATATTGTCAACAATCCCACAAAGTTTGATTGAATTGATGCTGGTAAATTTTTAGGAAGGGCGATGTGAACATATTCACCTTCGCTTAGCGCGGTCATATTGGCTGCTGCCAAAATTGGAAAGATGTAGAATTATTTTTATCGCTAATAACTCGGCAACCAGCTATAGTAGCATTATTTAGTTTTTTTTATTACGTACATCTATATATTGTTTACAAACTCACAAAGTTTGATTCAATTGATGATAGTGGTTTTGGAGCTAGGCCGATGTAAACATATTCACTTTTGCTAAGCTCGGTCGATTTGGCGTTTGAGGAAATTGGATAGATGTTGAATTATTCTTAGTGCTAATAACTCTGCAACATGTTATGGGAGCATTATGTAGTTTCTTTGCTTACGTACCTCTATATATTGTCAACAAACCCACAAAGTTTAATTTCATTGATGCCAGTAGTTTTTGAGGAAGGGCGATGTTAACATATTCCCCTTCGCTTAGCGCGGTCATTTCGGCTGCTGCCGTAATTGGAAAGATGTAGAATTTTTTTTATCGCTAATAACTCAGCAACCAGTTATGGTAGCATTATGTGTTTTTTTTTATTAGGTACATCTATATATTATCAAAAATCCCACAATGTTTGACATAAATGTTTCAAGCGGTTTCGGAGGTGGAGTGATTTGAAGATATTTCAATCCCCTAAGCTTCGGCAATGTGACAGATCAAGGAGCTGGATAGATGTAAAATTATGTTTATTGCTAATTACTGGGCAACCAGTTATAGTAGCATTATTTAGTTTTTTTTATTACGTACATCTATATATTGTCAATAATCTCACGAAGTTTCATTGAATTGATTCTAGTAGTTTTTGAGATTGGGCGATGTGAACATATTCCACTTTGCTTAGTTCGGTGGATTCGGCTGTTGAAGAAACTTGAATGATTTAGAATTATGCATTATCGCTAATAACTCGGCAACTAATTATGGTAGCATTATGTGGTTTTTTTTATTACGTACGTCTATATATTGTTCACAAACCCACAAAGGTTGATTCAATTGATGATAGTGGTTTTGGAGCTAGGCCGATAAGAACATATTCACTTTTGCTAAGCTCGGTCGATTTGGCGTTTGAGGAAATTGCATAGATGTAGAATTATTCTTAGTGCTAATAACTCTGCAACATGTTATGGGAGCATTATGTAGTTTCTTTGCTTACGTACCTCTATATATTGTCAACAAACCCACAAAGTTTAATTTCATTGATGCCAGTAGTTTTTGAGGAAGGGCGATGTTAACATATTCCCCTTCGCTTAGCGCGGTCATTTCGACTGCTGCCGTAATTGGAAAGATGTAGAATTTTTTTTATCGCTAATAACTCAGCAACCAGTTAAGGTAGCATTATGTGTTTTTTTTTATTAGGTACATCTATATATTGTCAACAATCCCACAAAGTTTGATTAAATTGATGCTGGTAAATTTTTAGGAAGGGCGATGTGAAAATATTCACCTTCGCTTAGCGTGGTCATATTGGCTGCTGCCAAAATTGGAAAGATGTAGAATTATTTTTATCGCTAATAACTCGGCAACCAGCTATAGTAGCATTATTTAGTTTTTTTTATTACGTACATCTATATATTGTTTACAAACTCACAAAGTTTGATTCAATTGATGATAGTGGTTTTGGAGCTAGGCCGATGTAAACATATTCACTTTTGCTAAGCTCGGTCGATTTGGCGTTTGAGGAAATTGGATAGATGTTGAATTATTCTTAGTGCTAATAACTCTGCAACATGTTATGGGAGCATTATGTAGTTTCTTTGCTTACGTACCTCTATATATTGTCAACAAACCCACAAAGTTTAATTTCATTGATGCCAGTAGTTTTTGAGGAAGGGCGATGTTAACATATTCCCCTTCGCTTAGCGCGGTCATTTCGGCTGCTGCCGAAATTTGAAAGATGTAGAATTATTTTTATCGCTAATAACTCGGCAACCAGCTATAGTAGCATTATGTGGTTTTTTTTATTACGAACATCTATATATTGTCAACAATCCCACAAAGTTTGATTGAATTGATGCAAGTAGTTTTTGAGATTGGGCGATGTGAACATATTCCACTTTGCTTAGTGCGGTGGATTCGGCTGTTGAAGAAACTTGAAAGATTTAGAATTATGCATTATCGCTAATAACTCAACAACCAGTTATGGTAGCATTATGTGTTTTTTTTTATTAGGTACATCTATATATTGTCAACAATCCCACAAAGTTTGATTAAATTGATGCTGGTAAATTTTTAGGAAGGGCGATGTGAAAATATTCACCTTCGCTTAGCGTGGTCATATTGGCTGCTGCCAAAATTGGAATGATGTAGAATTATTTTTATCGCTAATAACTCGGCAACCAGCTATAGTAGCATTATTTAGTTTTTTTTATTACGTACATCTATATATTGTTTACAAACTCACAAAGTTTGATTCAATTGATGATAGTGGTTTTGGAGCTAGGCCGATGTAAACATATTCACTATTGCTAAGCTCGGTCGATTTGGCGTTTAAAGAAATTGGATAGATGTAGAATTATTCTTATCGCTAATAACTCAAGAACCAGTTAAGGTAGCATTATATGTTTTTTTTTATTAGGTACATCTATATATTGTCAACAATCCCACAAAGTTTAATTAAATTGATGCTGGTAAATTTTTAGGAAGGGCGATGTGAACATATTCACCTTCGCTTAGCGCGGTCATATTGGCTGCTGCCAAAATTGGAAAGATGTAGAATTATTTTTATCGCTAATAACTCGGCAACCAGCTATAGTAGCATTATTTAGTTTTTTTTATTACGTACATCTATATATTGTTTACAAACTCACAAAGTTTGATTCAATTGATGATAGTGGTTTTGGAGCTAGGCCGATGTAAACATATTCACTTTTGCTAAGCTCGGTCGATTTGGCGTTTGAGGAAATTGGATAGATGTTGAATTATTCTTAGTGCTAATAACTCTGCAACATGTTATGGGAGCATTATGTAGTTTCTTTGCTTACGTACCTCTATATATTGTCAACAAACCCACAAAGTTTAATTTCATTGATGCCAGTAGTTTTTGAGGAAGGGCGATGTTAACATATTCCCCTTCGCTTAGCGCGGTCATTTCGGCTGCTGCCGTAATTGGAAAGATGTAGAATTTTTTTTATCGCTATTAACTCAGCAACCAGTTATGGTAGCATTATGTGTTTTTTTTTATTAGGTACATCTATATATTATCAAAAATCCCACAATGTTTGACATAAATGTTTCAAGCGGTTTCGGAGGTGGAGTGATTTGAAGATATTTCAATCCCCTAAGCTTCGGCAATGTGACAGATCAAGGAGCTGGATAGATGTAAAATTATGTTTATTATTAATTACTGGGCAACCAGTTATAGTAGCATTATTTAGTTTTTTTTATTACGTACATCTATATATTGTCAACATTCTCACGAAGTTTCATTGAATTGATGCTAGTAGTTTTTGAGATTGGGCGATGTGAACATATTCCATTTTGCTTAGTTCGGTGGATTCGGCTGTTGAAGAAACTTGAATGATTTAGAATTATGCATTATCGCTAATAACTCGGCAACTAATTATGGTAGCATTATGTGGTTTTTTTTATTACGTACGTCTATATATTGTTTACAAACCCACAAAGGTTGATTCAATTGATGATAGTGGTTTTGGAGCTAGGCCGATGTGAACATATTCACTTTTGCTAAGCTCGGTCGATTTGGCGTTTGAGGAAATTGGATAGATGTAGAATTATTCTTAATGCTAATAACTCTGCAACATGTTATGGGAGTATTATGTAGTTTCTTTGCTTACGTACCTCTATATATTGTCAACAAACCCACAAAGTTTAATTTCATTGATGCCAGTAGTTTTTGAGGAAGGGCGATGTTAACATATTCCCCTTCGCTTAGCGCGGTCATTTCGGCTGCTGCCGAAATTTGAAAGATGTAGAATTATTTTTATCGCTAATAACTCGGCAACCAGCTATAGTAGCATTATGTGGTTTTTTTTATTACGAACATCTATATATTGTCAACAATCCCACAAAGTTTGATTGAATTGATGCAAGTAGTTTTTGAGATTGGGCGATGTGAACATATTCCACTTTGCTTAGTGCGGTGGATTCGGCTGTTGAAGAAACTTGAAAGATTTAGAATTATGCATTATCGCTAATAACTCAACAACCAGTTATGGTAGCATTATGTGTTTTTTTTTATTAGGTACATCTATATATTGTCAACAATCCCACAAAGTTTGATTAAATTGATGCTGGTAAATTTTTAGGAAGGGCGATGTGAAAATATTCACCTTCGCTTAGCGTGGTCATATTGGCTGCTGCCAAAATTGGAATGATGTAGAATTATTTTTATCGCTAATAACTCGGCAACCAGCTATAGTAGCATTATTTAGTTTTTTTTATTACGTACATCTATATATTGTTTACAAACTCACAAAGTTTGATTCAATTGATGATAGTGGTTTTGGAGCTAGGCCGATGTAAACATATTCACTATTGCTAAGCTCGGTCGATTTGGCGTTTAAAGAAATTGGATAGATGTAGAATTATTCTTATCGCTAATAACTCAACAACCAGTTAAGGTAGCATTATATGTTTTTTTTTATTAGGTACATCTATATATTGTCAACAATCCCACAAAGTTTGATTAAATTGATGCTGGTAAATTTTTAGGAAGGGCGATGTGAACATATTCACCTTCGCTTAGCGCGGTCATATTGGCTGCTGCCAAAATTGGAAAGATGTAGAATTATTTTTATCGCTAATAACTCGGCAACCAGCTATAGTAGCATTATTTAGTTTTTTTTATTACGTACATCTATATATTGTTTACAAACTCACAAAGTTTGATTCAATTGATGATAGTGGTTTTGGAGCTTGGCCGATGTAAACATATTCACTATTGCTAAGCTCGGTCGATTTGGCGTTTAAAGAAATTGGATAGATGTAGAATTATTCTTATCGCTAATAACTCTGCAACAAGTTAAGGGAGCATTATGTGGATTCTTTGCTTACGTTTCTCTATATATTGTCATAAAACCCACAAAGTTTGATCAAATTGATGATAGTGGTTTCGGAGGTAGGGCGATGTGAACATGTTCGACTTTGCTTAGCTCGGTGGATTTGGCTGTTGAGGAAACTTGAAAGATTTGGAATTATACATTATCGCTAATTTCTCTGGAACCAGTAAAGGCTGCATTTTGTGGTTTCTTTTATTTTTTACATCTATATATTATCAACAATCCCACAATGTTTGACATAAATGTTTCAAGCGGTTTCGGAGGTGGAGTGATTTGAAGATATTTCCATCCCCTAGGCTTCGGCAATGTGACAGATCAAGGAGCTGGATAGATGTAAAATTATGTTTATTGCTAATTACTGGGCAACCAGTTATAGTAGCATTATTTAGTTTTTTTTATTACGTACATCTATATATTGTCAATAATCTCACGAAGTTTCATTGAATTGATGCTAGTAGTTTTTGAGATTGGGCGATGTGAACATATTCCACTTTGCTTAGTTCGGTGGATTCGGCTGTTGAAGAAACTTGAATGATTTAGAATTATGCATTATCGCTAATAACTCGGCAACTAATTATGGTAGCATTATGTGGTTTTTTTTATTACGTACGTCTATATATTGTTCACAAACCCAAAAAGGTTGATTCAATTGATGATAGTGGTTTTGGAGCTAGGCCGATAAGAACATATTCACTTTTGCTAAGCTCGGTCGATTTGGCGTTTGAGGAAATTGGATAGATGTAGAATTATTCTTAGTGCTAATAACTCTGCAACATGTTATGGGAGCATTATGTAGCTTCTTTGCTTACGTACCTCTATATATTGTCAACAAACCCACAAAGTTTAATTTCATTGATGCCAGTAGTTTTTGAGGAAGGGCGATGTTAACATATTCTCCTTCGCTTAGCGCGGTCATTTTGGCTGCTGCCGAAATTAGAAAGATGTAGAATTATTTTTATCGCTAATAACTCGGCAACCAGCTATAGTAGCATTATTTAGTTTTTTTTATTACGTACATCTATATATTGTTTACAAACTCACAAAGTTTGATTCAATTGATGATAGTGGTTTTGGAGCTAGGCCGATGTAAACATATTCACTTTTGCTAAGCTCGGTCGATTTGGCGTTTGAGGAAATTGGATAGATGTAGAATTATTCTTAGTGCTAATAACTCTGCAACATGTTATGGGAGCATTATGTAGTTTCTTTGCTTACGTACCTCTATATATTGTCAACAAACCCACAAAGTTTGATCAAATTAATGATAGTGGTTTCGGAGGTAGGGCGATGTGAACATATTCCACTTTGCTTAGTTCGGTGGATTCGGCTGTTGAAGAAACTTGAATGATTTAGAATTATACATTATCGCTAATTTCTCTGGAACCAGTAAAGGCTGCATTTTGTGGTTTCTTTTATTTTTTACATCTATATATTATCAACAATCCCACAATGTTTGACATAAATGTTTCAAGCGGTTTCGGAGGTGGAGTGATTTGAAGATATTTCCATCCCCTAGGCTTCGGCAATGTGACAGATCAAGGAGCTGGATAGATGTAAAATTATGTTTATTGCTAATTACTGGGCAACCAGTTATAGTAGCATTATTTAGTTTTTTTTATTACATACATCTATATATTGTCAATAATCTCACGAAGTTTCATTGAATTGATGCTAGTAGTTTTTGAGATTGGGCGATGTGAACATATTTCACTTTGCTTAGTTCGGTGGATTCGGCTGTTGAAGAAACTTGAATGATTTAGAATTATGCATTATCGCTAATAACTCGGCAACTAATTATGGTAGCATTATGTGGTTTTTTTTATTACGTACGTCTATATATTGTTCACAAACCCACAAAGGTTGATTCAATTGATGATAGTGGTTTTGGAGCTAGGCCGATAAGAACATATTCACTTTTGCTAAGCTCGGTCGATTTGGCGTTTGAGGAAATTGGATAGATGTAGAATTATTCTTAGTGCTAATAACTCTGCAACATGTTATGGGAGCATTATGTAGTTTCTTTGCTTACGTACCTCTATATATTGTCAACAAACCCACAAAGTTTAATTTCATTGATGCCAGTAGTTTTTGAGGAAGGGCGATGTTAACATATTCCCCTTCGCTTAGCGCGGTCATTTCGACTGCTGCCGTAATTGGAAAGATGTAGAATTTTTTTTATCGCTAATAACTCAGCAACCAGTTATGTTAGCATTATGTGTTTATTTTTATTAGGTACATCAATATATTGTCAACAATCCCACAAAGTTTGATTGAATTGATGCTAGTAGTTTTTGAGATTGGGCGATGTGAACATATTCCACTTTGCTAAGTTCGGTGGAGTCGGCTGTTGAAGAAACTTGAAAGATTTAGAATTATGCATTATCGCTAATAACTCAACAACCAGTTAAGGTAGCATTATGTGTTTTTTTTTATTAGGTACATCTATATATTGTCAACAATCCCACAAAGTTTGAATAAATTGATGCTGGTAAATTTTTAGGAAGGGCGATGTGAACATATTCACCTTCTCTTAGCGCGGTCATATTGGCTGCTGCCAAAATTGGAAAGATGTAGAATTATTTTTATCGCTAATAACTCGGCAACCAGCTATAGTAGCATTATTTAGTTTTTTTTATTACGTACATCTATATATTGTTTATAAACTCACAAAGTTTGATTCAATTGATGATAGTGGTTTTGGAGCTTGGCCGATGTAAACATATTCACTATTGCTAAGCTCGGTCGATTTGGCGTTTGAGGAAATTGGATAGATGTAGAATTATTCTTAGTGCTAATAACTCTGCAACATGTTATGGGAGCATTATGTAGTTTCTTTGCTTACGTACCTCTATATATTGTCAACAAACCCACAAAGTTTAATTTCATTGATGCCAGTAGTTTTTGAGGAAGGGCGATGTTAACATATTCCCCTTCGCTTAGCGCGGTCATTTTGGCTGCTGCCGAAATTTGAAAGATGTAGAATTATTTTTATCGCTAATAACTCAGCAACCAGTTATGGTAGCATTATGTGTTTTTTTTTATTAGGTACATCTATATATTCTCAACAATCCCACAAAGTTTGATTGAATTGATGCTAGTAGTTTTTGAGATTGGGCGATGTGAACATATTCCACTTTGCTAAGTTCGGTGGATTCGGCTGTTGAAGAAACTTGAGAGATTTAGAATTATGCATTATCGCTAATAACTCAACAACCAGTTAAGGTAGCATTATGTGTTTTTTTTTATTAGGTACATCTATATACTGTCAACAATCCCACAAAGTTTGATTAAATTGATGCTGGTAAATTTTTAGGAAGGGCGATGTGAAAATATTCACCTTCGCTTAGCGTGGTCATATTGGCTGCTGCCAAAATTGGAAAGATGTAGAATTATTTTTATGGCTAATAACTCGGCAACCAGCTATAGTAGCATTATTTAGTTTTTTTTATTACGTACATCTATATATTGTTTACAAACTCACAAAGTTTGATTCAATTGATGATAGTGGTTTTGGAGCTAGGCCGATATAAACATATTCACTTTTGCTAAGCTCGGTCGATTTGGCGTTTGAGGAAATTGGATAGATGTAGAATTATTCTTAGTGCTAATAACTCTGCAACATGTTATGGGAGCATTATGTAGTTTCTTTGCTTACGTACCTCTATATATTGTCAACAAACCCACAAAGTTTGATCAAATTGATGATAGTGGTTTCGGAGGTAGGGCGATGTGAACATGTTCGACTTTGCTTAGCTCGGTGGATTTGGCTGTTGAGGAAACTTGAAAGATTTGGAATTATACATTATCGCTAATTTCTCTGGAACCAGTAAAGGCTGCATTTTGTGGTTTCTTTTATTTTTTACATCTATATATTATCAACAATCCCACAATGTTTGACATAAATGTTTCAAGCGGTTTCGGAGGTGGAGTGATTTGAAGATATTTCCATCCCCTAAGCTTCGGCAATGTGACAGATCAAGGAGCTGGATAGATGTAAAATTATGTTTATTGCTAATTACTGGGCAACCAGTTATAGTAGCATTATTTAGTTTTTTTTATTACGTACATCTATATATTGTCAATAATCTCACGAAGTTTCATTGAATTGATTCTAGTAGTTTTTGAGATTGGGCGATGTGAACATATTCCACTTTGCTTAGTTCGGTGGATTCGGCTGTTGAAGAAACTTGAATGATTTAGAATTATGCATTATCGCTAATAACTCGGCAACTAATTATGGTAGCATTATGTGGTTTTTTTTATTACGTACGTCTATATATTGTTCACAAACCCACAAAGGTTGATTCAATTGATGATAGTGGTTTTGGAGCTAGGCCGATAAGAACATATTCACTTTTGCTAAGCTCGGTCGATTTGGCGTTTGAGGAAATTGGATAGATGTAGAATTATTCTTAGTGCTAATAACTCTGCAACATGTTATGGGAGCATTATGTAGTTTCTTTGCTTACGTACCTCTATATATTGTCAACAAACCCACAAAGTTTAATTTCATTGATGCCAGTAGTTTTTGAGGAAGGGCGATGTTAACATATTCCCCTTCGCTTAGCGCGGTCATTTCGACTGCTGCCGTAATTGGAAAGATGTAGAATTTTTTTTATCGCTAATAACTCAGCAACCAGTTAAGGTAGCATTATGTGTTTTTTTTTATTTGGTACATCTATATATTGTCAACAATCCCACAAAGTTTGATTAAATTGATGCTGGTAAATTTTTAGGAAGGGCGATGTGAAAATATTCACCTTCGCTTAGCGTGGTCATATTGGCTGCTGCCAAAATTGGAAAGATGTAGAATTATTTTTATGGCTAATAACTCGGCAACCAGCTATAGTAGCATTATTTAGTTTTTTTTATTACGTACATCTATATATTGTTTACAAACTCACAAAGTTTGATTCAATTGATGATAGTGGTTTTGGAGCTAGGCCGATGTAAACATATTCACTTTTGCTAAGCTCGGTCGATTTGGCGTTTGAGGAAATTGGATAGATGTAGAATTATTCTTAGTGCTAATAACTCTGCAACATGTTATGGGAGCATTATGTAGTTTCTTTGCTTACGTACCTCTATATATTGTCAACAAACCCACAAAGTTTAATTTCATTGATGCCAGTAGTTTTTGAGGAAGGGCGATGTTAACATATTTACCTTCGCTTAGCGCGGTCATTTTGGCTGCTGCCGAAATTAGAAAGATGTAGAATTATTTTTATCGCTAATAACTCGGCAACCAGCTATAGTAGCATTATTTAGTTTTTTTTATTACGTACATCTATATATTGTCAACAATCCCACAAAGTTTGATTGAATTGATGCTGGTAAACTTTTAGGAAGGGCGATGTGAAAATATTCACCTTCGCTTAGCGTGGTCATATTGGCTGCTGCCAAAATTGGAAAGATGTAGAATTATTTTTATCGCTAATAACTCGGCAACCAGCTATAGTAGCATTATTTAGTTTTTTTTATTACGTACATCTATATATTGTTTACCAACTCACAAAGTTTGATTCAATTGATGATAGTGGTTTTGGAGCTAGGCCGATGTAAACATATTCACTTTTGCTAAGCTCGGTCGATTTGGCGTTTGAGGAAATTGGATAGATGTTGAATTATTCTTAGTGCTAATAACTCTGCAACATGTTATGGGAGCAATATGTAGTTTCTTTGCTTACGTACCTCTATATATTGTCAACAAACCCACAAAGTTTAATTTCATTGATGCCAGTAGTTTTTGAGGAAGGGCGATGTTAACATATTCCCCTTCGCTTAGCGCGGTCATTTCGGCTGCTGCCGTAATTGGAAAGATGTAGAATTTTTTTTATCGCTAATAACTCAGCAACCAGTTATGGTAGCATTATGTGTTTTTTTTTATTAGGTACATCTATATATTATCAAAAATCCCACAATGTTTGACATAAATGTTTCAAGCGGTTTCGGAGGTGGAGTGATTTGAAGATATTTCAATCCCCTAAGCTTCGGCAATGTGACAGATCAAGGAGCTGGATAGATGTAAAATTATGTTTATTGCTAATTACTGGGCAACCAGTTATAGTAGCATTATTTAGTTTTTTTTATTACGTACATCTATATATTGTCAACATTCTCACGAAGTTTCATTGAATTGATGCTAGTAGTTTTTGAGATTGGGCGATGTGAACATATTCCACTTTGCTTAGTTCGGTGGATTCGGCTGTTGAAGAAACTTGAATGATTTAGAATTATGCATTATCGCTAATAACTCGGCAACTAATTATGGTAGCATTATGTGGTTTTTTTTATTACGTACGTCTATATATTGTTTACAAACCCACAAAGGTTGATTCAATTGATGATAGTGGTTTTGGAGCTAGGCCGATGTGAACATATTCACTTTTGCTAAGCTCGGTCGATTTGGCGTTTGAGGAAATTGGATAGATGTAGAATTATTCTTAGTGCTAATAACTCTGCAACATGTTATGGGAGCATTATGTAGTTTCTTTGCTTACGTACCTCTATATATTGTCAACAAACCCACAAAGTTTAATTTCATTGATGCCAGTAGTTTTTGAGGAAGGGCGATGTTAACATATTCCCCTTCGCTTAGCGCGGTCATTTTGGCTGCTGCCGAAATTTGAAAGATGTAGAATTATTCTTATCGCTAATAACTCAGCAACCAGCTATAGTAGCATTATATGTTTTTTTTTATTAGGTACATCTATATATTGTCAACAATCCCACAAAGTTTGATTGAATTGATGCTGGTAAATTTTTAGGAAGGGCGATGTGAACATATTCACCTTCGCTTAGCGCGGTCATATTGGCTGCTGCCAAAATTGGAAAGATGTAGAATTATTTTTATCGCTAATAACTCGGCAACCAGCTATAGTAGCATTATTTAGTTTTTTTTATTACGTACATCTATATATTGTTTACAAACTCACAAAGTTTGATTCAATTGATGATAGTGGTTTTGGAGCTAGGCCGATGTAAACATATTCACTTTTGCTAAGCTCGGTCGATTTGGCGTTTGAGGAAATTGGATAGATGTTGAATTATTCTTAGTGCTAATAACTCTGCAACATGTTATGGGAGCATTATGTAGTTTCTTTGCTTACGTACCTCTATATATTGTCAACAAACCCACAAAGTTTAATTTCATTGATGCCAGTAGTTTTTGAGGAAGGGCGATGTTAACATATTCCCCTTCGCTTTGCGCGGTCATTTCGGCTGCTGCCGTAATTGGAAAGATGTAGAATTTTTTTTATCGCTAATAACTCAGCAACCAGTTATGGTAGCATTATGTGTTTTTTTTTATTAGGTACATCTATATATTATCAAAAATCCCACAATGTTTGACATAAATGTTTCAAGCGGTTTCGGAGGTGGAGTGATTTGAAGATATTTCAATCCCCTAAGCTTCGGCAATGTGACAGATCAAGGAGCTGGATAGATGTAAAATTATGTTTATTGCTAATTACTGGGCAACCAGTTATAGTAGCATTATTTAGTTTTTTTTATTACGTACATCTATATATTGTCAACATTCTCACGAAGTTTCATTGAATTGATGCTAGTAGTTTTTGAGATTGGGCGATGTGAACATATTCCACTTTGCTTAGTTCGGTGGATTCGGCTGTTGAAGAAACTTGAATGATTTAGAATTATGCATTATCGCTAATAACTCGGCAACTAATTATGGTAGCATTATGTGGTTTTTTTTATTACGTACGTCTATATATTGTTTACAAACCCACAAAGGTTGATTCAATTGATGATAGTGGTTTTGGAGCTAGGCCGATGTGAACATATTCACTTTTGCTAAGCTCGGTCGATTTGGCGTTTGAGGAAATTGGATAGATGTAGAATTATTCTTAGTGCTAATAACTCTGCAACATGTTATGGGAGCATTATGTAGCTTCTTTGCTTACGTACCTCTATATATTGTCAACAAACCCACAAAGTTTAATTTCATTGATGCCAGTAGTTTTTGAGGAAGGGCGATGTTAACATATTCCCCTTCGCTTAGCGCGGTCATTTCGACTGCTGCCGTAATTGGAAAGATGTAGAATTTTTTTTATCGCTAATAACTCAGCAACCAGTTATGGTAGCATTATGTGTTTTTTTTTATTAGGTACATCTATATATTCTCAACAATCCCACAAAGTTTGATTGAATTGATGCTAGTAGTTTTTGAGATTGGGCGATGTGAACATATTCCACTTTGCTAAGTTCGGTGGATTCGGCTGTTGAAGAAACTTGAGAGATTTAGAATTATGCATTATCGCTAATAACTCAACAACCAGTTAAGGTAGCATTATGTGTTTTTTTTTATTAGGTACATCTATATACTGTCAACAATCCCACAAAGTTTGATTAAAATGATGCTGGTAAATTTTTAGGAAGGGCGATGTGAAAATATTCACCTTCGCTTAGCGTGGTCATATTGGCTGCTGCCAAAATTGGAAAGATGTAGAATTATTTTTATGGCTAATAACTCGGCAACCAGCTATAGTAGCATTATTTAGTTTTTTTTATTACGTACATCTATATATTGTTTACAAACTCACAAAGTTTGATTCAATTGATGATAGTGGTTTTTGAGCTAGGCCGATGTAAACATATTCACTTTTGCTAAGCTCGGTCGATTTGGCGTTTGAGGAAATTGGATAGATGTAGAATTATTCTTAGTGCTAATAACTCTGCAACATGTTATGGGAGCATTATGTAGTTTCTTTGCTTACGTACCTCTATATATTGTCAACAAACCCACAAAGTTTAATTTCATTGATGCCAGTAGTTTTTGAGGAAGGGCGATGTTAACATATTCACCTTCGCTTAGCGCGCTCATTTTGGCTGCTGCCGAAATTAGAAAGATGTAGAATTATTTTTATCGCTAATAACTCGGCAACCAGCTATAGTAGCATTATTTAGTTTTTTTTATTACGTACATCTATATATTGTTTACAAACTCACAAAGTTTGATTCAATTGATGATAGTGGTTTTGGAGCTAGGCCGATGTAAACATATTCACTTTTGCTAAGCTCGGTCGATTTGGCGTTTGAGGAAATTGGATAGATGTAGAATTATTCTTAGTGCTAATAACTCTGCAACATGTTATGGGAGCATTATGTAGTTTCTTTGCTTACGTACCTCTATATATTGTCAACAAACCCACAAAGTTTGATCAAATTGATGATAGTGGTTTCGGAGGTAGGGCGATGTGAACATGTTCGACTTTGCTTAGCTCGGTGGATTTGGCTGTTGAGGAAACTTGAAAGATTTGGAATTATACATTATCGCTAATTTCTCTGGAACCAGTAAAGGCTGCATTTTGTGGTTTCTTTTATTTTTTACATCTATATATTATCAACAATCCCACAATGTTTGACATAAATGTTTCAAGCGGTTTCGGAGGTGGAGTGATTTGAAGATATTTCCATCCCCTAGGCTTCGGCAATGTGACAGATCAAGGAGCTGGATAGATGTAAAATTATGTTTATTGCTAATTACTGGGCAACCAGTTATAGTAGCATTATTTAGTTTTTTTTATTACGTACATCTATATATTGTCAATAATCTCACGAAGTTTCATTGAATTGATGCTAGTAGTTTTTGAGATTGGGCGATGTGAACATATTTCACTTTGCTTAGTTCGGTGGATTCGGCTGTTGAAGAAACTTGAATGATTTAGAATTATGCATTATCGCTAATAACTCGGCAACTAATTATGGTAGCATTATGTGGTTTTTTTCATTACGTACGTCTATATATTGTTCACAAACCCACAAAGGTTGATTCAATTGATGATAGTGGTTTTGGAGCTAGGCCGATAAGAACATATTCACTTTTGCTAAGCTCGGTCGATTTGGCGTTTGAGGAAATTGGATAGATGTAGAATTATTCTTAGTGCTAATAACTCTGCAACATGTTATGGGAGCATTATGTAGTTTCTTTGCTTACGTACCTCTATATATTGTCAACAAACCCACAAAGTTTAATTTCATTGATGCCAGTAGTTTTTGAGGAAGGGCGATGTTAACATATTCCCCTTCGCTTAGCGCGGTCATTTTGGCTGCTGCCGAAATTTGAAAGATGTAGAATTATTTTTATCGCTAATAACTCGGCAACCAGCTATAGTAGCATTATGTGGTTTTTTTTATTACGTACATCTATATATTGTCAACAATCCCACAAAGTTTGATTGAATTGATGCTAGTAGTTTTTGAGATTGGGCGATGTGAACATATTCCACTTTGCTAAGTTCGGTGGATTCGGCTGTTGAAGAAACTTAAAAGATTTAGAATTATGCATTATCGCTAATAACTCAGCAACCAGCTATAGTAGCATTATATGTTTTTTTTTATTAGGTACATCTATATATTGTCAACAATCCCACAAAGTTTGATTAAATTGATGCTGGTAAATTTTTAGGAAGGGCGATGTGAACATATTCACCTTCGCTTAGCGCGGTCATATTGGCTGCTGCCAAAATTGGAAAGATGTAGAATTATTTTTATCGCTAATAACTCGGCAACCAGCTATAGTAGCATTATTTAGTTTTTTTTATTACGTACATCTATATATTGTTTACAAACTCACAAAGTTTGATTCAATTGATGATAGTGGTTTTGGAGCTTGGCCGATGTAAACATATTCACTATTGCTAAGCTCGGTCGATTTGGCGTTTAAAGAAATTGGATAGATGTAGAATTATTCTTATCGCTAATAACTCTGCAACAAGTTAAGGGAGCATTATGTGGATTCTTTGCTTACGTTTCTCTATATATTGTCAACAAACCCACAAAGTTTGATCAAATTGATGATAGTGGTTTCGGAGGAAGGGCGATGTGAACTTATTCGACTTTGCTTAGCTCGGTGGATTTGGCTGTTGAGGAAACTTGAAAGATTTGGAATTATACATTATCGCTAATTTCTCTGGAACCAGTAAAGGCTGCATTTTGTGGTTTCTTTTATTTTTTACATCTATATATTATCAACAATCCCACAATGTTTGACATAAATGTTTCAAGCGGTTTCGGAGGTGGAGTGATTTGAAGATATTTCCATCCCCTAAGCTTCGGCAATGTGACAGATCAAGGAGCTGGATAGATGTAAAATTATGTTTATTGCTAATTACTGGGCAACCAGTTATAGTAGCATTATTTAGTTTTTTTTATTACGTACATCTATATATTGTCAATAATCTCACGAAGTTTCATTGAATTGATGCTAGTAGTTTTTGAGATTGGGCGATGTGAACATATTCCACTTTGCTTAGTTCGGTGGATTCGGCTGTTGAAGAAACTTGAATGATTTAGAATTATGCATTATCGCTAATAACTCGGCAACTAATTATGGTAGCATTATGTGGTTTTTTTTTATTACGTACGTCTATATATTGTTCACAAACCCACAAAGGTTGATTCAATTGATGATAGTGGTTTTGGAGCTAGGCCGATAAGAACATATTCACTTTTGCTAAGCTCGGTCGATTTGGCGTTTGAGGAAATTGGATAGATGTAGAATTATTCTTAGTGCTAATAACTCTGCAACATGTTATGGGAGCATTATGTAGTTTCTTTGCTTACGTACCTCTATATATTGTCAACAAACCCACAAAGTTTAATTTCATTGATGCCAGTTGTTTTTGAGGAAGGGCGATGTTAACATATTCCCCTTCGCTTAGCGCGGTCATTTCGACTGCTGCCGTAATTGGAAAGATGTAGAATTTTTTTTATCGCTAATAACTCAGCAACCAGTTAAGGTAGCATTATGTGTTTTTTTTTATTAGGTACATCTATATATTGTCAACAATCCCACAAAGTTTGATTAAATTGATGCTGGTAAATTTTTAGGAAGGGCGATGTGAAAATATTCACCTTCGCTTAGCGTGGTCATATTGGCTGCTGCCAAAATTGGAAAGATGTAGAATTATTTTTATGGCTAATAACTCGGCAACCAGCTATAGTAGCATTATTTAGTTTTTTTTATTACGTACATCTATATATTGTTTACAAACTCACAAAGTTTGATTCAATTGATGATAGTGGTTTTGGAGCTAGGCCGATGTAAACATATTCACCTTCGCTTAGCGCGGTCATATTGGCTGCTGCCAAAATTGGAAAGATGTAGAATTATTTTTATCGCTAATAACTCGGCATCCAGCTATAGTAGCATTATTTAGTTTTTTTTATTACGTACATCTATATATTGTTTACAAACTCACAAAGTTTGATTCAATTGATGATAGTGGTTTTGGAGCTTGGCCGATGTAAACATATTCACTATTGCTAAGCTCGGTCGATTTGGCGTTTAAAGAAATTGGATAGATGTAGAATTATTCTTATCGCTAATAACTCTGCAACAAGTTAAGGGAGCATTATGTGGATTCTTTGCTTACGTTTCTCTATATATTGTCAACAAACCCACAAAGTTTGATCAAATTGATGATAGTGGTTTCGGAGGAAGGGCGATGTGAACATGTTCGACTTTGCTTAGCTCGGTGGATTTGGCTGTTGAGGAAACTTGAAAGATTTGGAATTATACATTATCGCTAATTTCTCTGGAACCAGTAAAGGCTGCATTTTGTGGTTTCTTTTATTTTTTACATCTATATATTGTCATAAAACCCACAAAGTTTGACATAAATGTTTCAAGCGGTTTCGGAGGTGGAGTGATTTGAAGATATTTCAATCCCCTAAGCTTCGGCAATGTGACAGATCAAGGAGCTGGATAGATGTAAAATTATGTTTATTGCTAATTACTGGGCAACCAGTTATAGTAGCATTATTTAGTTTTTTTTATTACGTACATCTATATATTGTCAATAATCTCACGAAGTTTCATTGAATTGATGCTAGTAGTTTTTGAGATTGGGCGATGTGAACATATTCCACTTTGCTTAGTTCGGTGGATTCGGCTGTTGAAGAAACTTGAATGATTTAGAATTATGCATTATCGCTAATAACTCGGCAACTAATTATGGTAGCATTATGTGGTTTTTTTTATTACGTACGTCTATATATTGTTCACAAACCCACAAAGGTTGATTCAATTGATGATAGTGGTTTTGGAGCTAGGCCGATAAGAACATATTCACTTTTGCTAAGCTCGGTCGATTTGGCGTTTGAGGAAATTGGATAGATGTAGAATTATTCTTAGTGCTAATAACTCTGCAACATGTTATGGGAGCATTATGTAGCTTCTTTGCTTACGTACCTCTATATATTGTCAACAAACCCACAAAGTTTAATTTCATTGATGCCAGTAGTTTTTGAGGAAGGGCGATGTTAACATATTCCCCTTCGCTTAGCGCGGTCATTTCGACTGCTGCCGTAATTGGAAAGATGTAGAATTTTTTTTATCGCTAATAACTCAGCAACCAGTTATGTTAGCATTATGTGTTTATTTTTATTAGGTACATCAATATATTGTCAACAATCCCACAAAGTTTGATTGAATTGATGCTAGTAGTTTTTGAGATTGGGCGATGTGAACATATTCCACTTTGCTAAGTTCGGTGGAGTCGGCTGTTGAAGAAACTTGAAAGATTTAGAATTATGCATTATCGCTAATAACTCAACAACCAGTTAAGGTAGCATTATGTGTTTTTTTTTATTAGGTACATCAATATATTGTCAACAATCCCACAAAGTTTGAATAAATTGATGCTGGTAAATTTTTAGGAAGGGCGATGTGAACATATTCACCTTCGCTTAGCGCGGTCATATTGGCTGCTGCCAAAATTGGAAAGATGTAGAATTATTTTTATCGCTAATAACTCGGCAACCAGCTATAGTAGCATTATTTAGTTTTTTTTATTACGTACATCTATATATTGTTTATAAACTCACAAAGTTTGATTCAATTGATGATAGTGGTTTTGGAGCTTGGCCGATGTAAACATATTCACTATTGCTAAGCTCGGTCGATTTGGCGTTTGAGGAAATTGGATAGATGTAGAATTATTCTTAGTGCTAATAACTCTGCAACATGTTATGGGAGCATTATGTAGTTTCTTTGCTTACGTACCTCTATATATTGTCAACAAACCCACAAAGTTTAATTTCATTGATGCCAGTAGTTTTTGAGGAAGGGCGATGTTAACATATTCCCCTTCGCTTAGCGCGGTCATTTTGGCTGCTGCCGAAATTTGAAAGATGTAGAATTATTTTTATCGCTAATAACTCGGCAACCAGCTATAGTAGCATTATGTGGTTTTTTTTATTACGTACATCTATATATTGTCAACAATCCCACAAAGTTTGATTGAATTGATGCTAGTAGTTTTTGAGATTGGGCGATGTGAACATATTCCACTTTGCTAAGTTCGGTGGATTCGGCTGTTGAAGAAACTTAAAAGATTTAGAATTATGCATTATCGCTAATAACTCAACAACCAGTTAAGGTAGCATTATATGTTTTTTTTTATTAGGTACATCTATATATTGTCAACAATCCCACAAAGTTTGATTAAATTGATGCTGGTAAATTTTTAGGAAGGGCGATGTGAACATATTCACCTTCGCTTAGCGCGGTCATATTGGCTGCTGCCAAAATTGGAAAGATGTAGAATTATTTTTATCGCTAATAACTCGGCATCCAGCTATAGTAGCATTATTTAGTTTTTTTTATTACGTACATCTATATATTGTTTACAAACTCACAAAGTTTGATTCAATTGATGATAGTGGTTTTGGAGCTTGGCCGATGTAAACATATTCACTATTGCTAAGCTCGGTCGATTTGGCGTTTAAAGAAATTGGATAGATGTAGAATTATTCTTATCGCTAATAACTCTGCAACAAGTTAAGGGAGCATTATGTGGATTCTTTGCTTACGTTTCTCTATATATTGTCAACAAACCCACAAAGTTTGATCAAATTGATGATAGTGGTTTCGGAGGAAGGGCGATGTGAACATGTTCGACTTTGCTTAGCTCGGTGGATTTGGCTGTTGAGGAAACTTGAAAGATTTGGAATTATACATTATCGCTAATTTCTCTGGAACCAGTAAAGGCTGCATTTTGTGGTTTCTTTTATTTTTTACATCTATATATTGTCATAAAACCCACAAAGTTTGACATAAATGTTTCAAGCGGTTTCGGAGGTGGAGTGATTTGAAGATATTTCAATCCCCTAAGCTTCGGCAATGTGACAGATCAAGGAGCTGGATAGATGTAAAATTATGTTTATTGCTAATTACTGGGCAACCAGTTATAGTAGCATTATTTAGTTTTTTTTATTACGTACATCTATATATTGTCAATAATCTCACGAAGTTTCATTGAATTGATGCTAGTAGTTTTTGAGATTGGGCGATGTGAACATATTCCACTTTGCTTAGTTCGGTGGATTCGGCTGTTGAAGAAACTTGAATGATTTAGAATTATGCATTATCGCTAATAACTCGGCAACTAATTATGGTAGCATTATGTGGTTTTTTTTATTACGTACGTCTATATATTGTTCACAAACCCACAAAGGTTGATTCAATTGATGATAGTGGTTTTGGAGCTAGGCCGATAAGAACATATTCACTTTTGCTAAGCTCGGTCGATTTGGCGTTTGAGGAAATTGGATAGATGTAGAATTATTCTTAGTGCTAATAACTCTGCAACATGTTATGGGAGCATTATGTAGCTTCTTTGCTTACGTACCTCTATATATTGTCAACAAACCCACAAAGTTTAATTTCATTGATGCCAGTAGTTTTTGAGGAAGGGCGATGTTAACATATTCCCCTTCGCTTAGCGCGGTCATTTCGACTGCTGCCGTAATTGGAAAGATGTAGAATTTTTTTTATCGCTAATAACTCAGCAACCAGTTATGTTAGCATTATGTGTTTATTTTTATTAGGTACATCTATATATTGTCAACAATCCCACAAAGTTTGATTGAATTGATGCTAGTAGTTTTTGAGATTGGGCGATGTGAACATATTCCACTTTGCTAAGTTCGGTGGAGTCGGCTGTTGAAGAAACTTGAAAGATTTAGAATTATGCATTATCGCTAATAACTCAACAACCAGTTAAGGTAGCATTATGTGTTTTTTTTTATTAGGTACATCAATATATTGTCAACAATCCCACAAAGTTTGAATAAATTGATGCTGGTAAATTTTTAGGAAGGGCGATGTGAACATATTCACCTTCGCTTAGCGCGGTCATATTGGCTGCTGCCAAAATTGGAAAGATGTAGAATTATTTTTATCGCTAATAACTCGGCAACCAGCTATAGTAGCATTATTTAGTTTTTTTTATTACGTACATCTATATATTGTTTATAAACTCACAAAGTTTGATTCAATTGATGATAGTGGTTTTGGAGCTTGGCCGATGTAAACATATTCACTATTGCTAAGCTCGGTCGATTTGGCGTTTGAGGAAATTGGATAGATGTAGAATTATTCTTAGTGCTAATAACTCTGCAACATGTTATGGGAGCATTATGTAGTTTCTTTGCTTACGTACCTCTATATATTGTCAACAAACCCACAAAGTTTAATTTCATTGATGCCAGTAGTTTTTGAGGAAGGGCGATGTTAACATATTCCCCTTCGCTTAGCGCGGTCATTTTGGCTGCTGCCGAAATTTGAAAGATGTAGAATTATTTTTATCGCTAATAACTCGGCAACCAGCTATAGTAGCATTATGTGGTTTTTTTTATTACGTACATCTATATATTGTCAACAATCCCACAAAGTTTGATTGAATTGATGCTAGTAGTTTTTGAGATTGGGCGATGTGAACATATTCCACTTTGCTAAGTTCGGTGGATTCGGCTGTTGAAGAAACTTAAAAGATTTAGAATTATGCATTATCGCTAATAACTCAACAACCAGTTAAGGTAGCATTATATGTTTTTTTTTATTAGGTACATCTATATATTGTCAACAATCCCACAAAGTTTGATTAAATTGATGCTGGTAAATTTTTAGGAAGGGCGATGTGAACATATTCACCTTCGCTTAGCGCGGTCATATTGGCTGCTGCCAAAATTGGAAAGATGTAGAATTATTTTTATCGCTAATAACTCGGCATCCAGCTATAGTAGCATTATTTAGTTTTTTTTATTACGTACATCTATATATTGTTTACAAACTCACAAAGTTTGATTCAATTGATGATAGTGGTTTTGGAGCTTGGCCGATGTAAACATATTCACTATTGCTAAGCTCGGTCGATTTGGCGTTTAAAGAAATTGGATAGATGTAGAATTATTCTTATCGCTAATAACTCTGCAACAAGTTAAGGGAGCATTATGTGGATTCTTTGCTTACGTTTCTCTATATATTGTCAACAAACCCACAAAGTTTGATCAAATTGATGATAGTGGTTTCGGAGGAAGGGCGATGTGAACATGTTCGACTTTGCTTAGCTCGGTGGATTTGGCTGTTGAGGAAACTTGAAAGATTTGGAATTATACATTATCGCTAATTTCTCTGGAACCAGTAAAGGCTGCATTTTGTGGTTTCTTTTATTTTTTACATCTATATATTATCAACAATCCCACAATGTTTGACATAAATGTTTCAAGCGGTTTCGGAGGTGGAGTGATTTGAAGATATTTCCATCCCCTAAGCTTTGGCAATGTGACAGATCAAGGAGCTGGATAGATGTAAAATTATGTTTATTGCTAATTACTGGGCAACCAGTTATAGTAGCATTATTTAGTTTTTTTTATTACGTACATCTATATATTGTCAATAATCTCACGAAGTTTCATTGAATTGATGCTAGTAGTTTTTGAGATTGGGCGATGTGAACATATTCCACTTTGCTTAGTTCGGTGGATTCGGCTGTTGAAGAAACTTGAATGATTTAGAATTATGCATTATCGCTAATAACTCGGCAACTAATTATGGTAGCATTATGTGGTTTTTTTTATTACGTACGTCTATATATTGTTCACAAACCCACAAAGGTTGATTCAATTGATGATAGTGGTTTTGGAGCTAGGCCGATAAGAACATATTCACTTTTGCTAAGCTCGGTCGATTTGGCGTTTGAGGAAATTGGATAGATGTAGAATTATTCTTAGTGCTAATAACTCTGCAACATGTTATGGGAGCATTATGTAGTTTCTTTGCTTACGTACCTCTATATATTGTCAACAAACCCACAAAGTTTAATTTCATTGATGCCAGTAGTTTTTGAGGAAGGGCGATGTTAACATATTCCCCTTCGCTTAGCGCGGTCATTTCGACTGCTGCCGTAATTGGAAAGATGTAGAATTTTTTTTATCGCTAATAACTCAGCAACCAGTTATGGTAGCATTATGTGTTTTTTTTTATTAGGTACATCAATATATTGTCAACAATCCCACAAAGTTTGATTGAATTGATGCTAGTAGTTTTTGAGATTGGGCGATGTGAACATATTCCACTTTGCTAAGTTCGGTGGATTCGGCTGTTGAAGAAACTTGAGAGATTTAGAATTATGCATTATCGCTAATAACTCAACAACCAGTTAAGGTAGCATTATGTGTTTTTTTTTATTAGGTACATCTATATACTGTCAACAATCCCACAAAGTTTGATTAAATTGATGCTGGTAAATTTTTAGGAAGGGCGATGTGAAAATATTCACCTTCGCTTAGCGTGGTCATATTGGCTGCTGCCAAAATTGGAAAGATGTAGAATTATTTTTATGGCTAATAACTCGGCAACCAGCTATAGTAGCATTATTTAGTTTTTTTTATTACGTACATCTATATATTGTTTACAAACTCACAAAGTTTGATTCAATTGATGATAGTGGTTTTGGAGCTAGGCCGATGTAAACATATTCACTTTTGCTAAGCTCGGTCGATTTGGCGTTTGAGGAAATTGGATAGATGTAGAATTATTCTTAGTGCTAATAACTCTGCAACATGTTATGGGAGCATTATGTAGTTTCTTTGCTTACGTACCTCTATATATTGTCAACAAACCCACAAAGTTTAATTTCATTGATGCCAGTTGTTTTTGAGGAAGGGCGATGTTAACATATTCCCCTTCGCTTAGCGCGGTCATTTCGACTGCTGCCGTAATTGGAAAGATGTAGAATTTTTTTTATCGCTAATAACTCAGCAACCAGTTAAGGTAGCATTATGTGTTTTTTTTTATTAGGTACATCTATATATTTTCAACAATCCCACAAAGTTTGATTAAATTGATGCTGGTAAATTTTTAGGAAGGGCGATGTGAAAATATTAACCTTCGCTTAGCGTGGTCATATTGGCTGCTGCCAAAATTGGAAAGATGTAGAATTATTTTTATGGCTAATAACTCGGCAACCAGCTATAGTAGCATTATTTAGTTTTTTTTATTACGTACATCTATATATTGTTTACAAACTCACAAAGTTTGATTCAATTGATGATAGTGGTTTTGGAGCTAGGCCGATGTAAACATATTCACTTTTGCTAAGCTCGGTCGATTTGGCGTTTGAGGAAATTGGATAGATGTAGAATTATTCTTAGTGCTAATAACTCTGCAACATGTTATGGGAGCATTATGTAGTTTCTTTGCTTACGTACCTCTATATATTGTCAACAAACCCACAAAGTTTAATTTCATTGATGCCAGTAGTTTTTGAGGAAGGGCGATGTTAACATATTCACCTTCGCTTAGCGCGGTCATTTTGGCTGCTGCCGAAATTAGAAAGATGTAGAATTATTTTTATCGCTAATAACTCGGCAACCA
The DNA here is from genome assembly GCA_930367205.1 of Acanthosoma haemorrhoidale. NCBI lineage: Eukaryota > Metazoa > Arthropoda > Insecta > Hemiptera > Acanthosomatidae > Acanthosoma > Acanthosoma haemorrhoidale. The sequence goes on from OV884009.1 coordinate 355,028, forward strand.
GCTATAGTAGCATTATTTAGTTTTTTTTATTACGTACATCTATATATTGTTTAAGAACTCACAAAGTTTGATTCAATTGATGATAGTGGTTTTGGAGCTAGGCCGATGTAAACATATTCACTATTGCTAAGCTCGGTCGATTTGGCGTTTAAAGAAATTGGATAGATGTAGAATTATTCTTATCGCTAATAACTCTGCAACAAGTTAAGGGAGCATTATGTGGATTCTTTGCTTACGTTTCTCTATATATTGTCATAAAACCCACAAAGTTTGATCAAATTGATGATAGTGGTTTCGGAGGTAGGGCGATGTGAACATGTTCGACTTTGCTTAGCTCGGTGGATTTGGCTGTTGAGGAAACTTGAAAGATTTGGAATTATACATTATCGCTAATTTCTCTGGAACCAGTAAAGGCTGCATTTTGTGGTTTCTTTTATTTTTTACATCTATATATTATCAACAATCCCACAATGTTTGACATAAATGTTTCAAGCGGTTTCGGAGGTGGAGTGATTTGAAGATATTTCCATCCCCTAGGCTTCGGCAATGTGACAGATCAAGGAGCTGGATAGATGTAAAATTATGTTTATTGCTAATTACTGGGCAACCAGTTATAGTAGCATTATTTAGTTTTTTTTATTACGTACATCTATATATTGTCAATAATCTCACGAAGTTTCATTGAATTGATGCTAGTAGTTTTTGAGATTGGGCGATGTGAACATATTCCACTTTGCTTAGTTCGGTGGATTCGGCTGTTGAAGAAACTTGAATGATTTAGAATTATGCATTATCGCTAATAACTCGGCAACTAATTATGGTAGCATTATGTGGTTTTTTTTATTACGTACGTCTATATATTGTTCACAAACCCACAAAGGTTGATTCAATTGATGATAGTGGTTTTGGAGCTAGGCCGATAAGAACATATTCACTTTTGCTAAGCTCGGTCGATTTGGCGTTTGAGGAAATTGGATAGATGTAGAATTATTCTTAGTGCTAATAACTCTGCAACATGTTATGGGAGCATTATGTAGTTTCTTTGCTTACGTACCTCTATATATTGTCAACAAACCCACAAAGTTTAATTTCATTGATGCCAGTAGTTTTTGAGGAAGGGCGATGTTAACATATTCCCCTTCGCTTAGCGCGGTCATTTTGGCTGCTGCCGAAATTTGAAAGATGTAGAATTATTTTTATCGCTAATAACTCGGCAACAAGCTATAGTAGCATTATGTGGTTTCTTTGCTTACGTACATCTATATATTGTCAACAATCCCACAAAGTTTGATTGAATTGATGCTAGTAGTTTTTGAGATTGGGCGATGTGAACATATTCCACTTTGCTAAGTTCGGTGGATTCGGCTGTTGAAGAAACTTAAAAGATTTAGAATTATGCATTATCGCTAATAACTCAACAACCAGTTAAGGTAGCATTATGTGTTTTTTTTTATTAGGTACATCTATATATTGTCAACAATCCCACAAAGTTTGATTAAATTGATGCTGGTAAATTTTTAGGAAGGGCGATGTGAACATATTCACCTTCGCTTAGCGCGGTCATATTGGCTGCTGCCAAAATTGGAAAGATGTAGAATTATTTTTATCGCTAATAACTCGGCATCCAGCTATAGTAGCATTATTTAGTTTTTTTTATTACGTACATCTATATATTGTTTACAAACTCACAAAGTTTGATTCAATTGATGATAGTGGTTTTGGAGCTTGGCCGATGTAAACATATTCACTATTGCTAAGCTCGGTCGATTTGGCGTTTAAAGAAATTGGATAGATGTAGAATTATTCTTATCGCTAATAACTCTGCAACAAGTTAAGGGAGCATTATGTGGATTCTTTGCTTACGTTTCTCTATATATTGTCATAAAACCCACAAAGTTTGATCAAATTGATGATAGTGGTTTCGGAGGTAGGGCGATGTGAACATGTTCGACTTTGCTTAGCTCGGTGGATTTGGCTGTTGAGGAAACTTGAAAGATTTGGAATTATACATTATCGCTAATTTCTCTGGAACCAGTAAAGGCTGCATTTTGTGGTTTCTTTTATTTTTTACATCTATATATTATCAACAATCCCACAATGTTTGACATAAATGTTTCAAGCGGTTTCGGAGGTGGAGTGATTTGAAGATATTTCCATCCCCTAAGCTTCGGCAATGTGACAGATCAAGGAGCTGGATAGATGTAAAATTATGTTTATTGCTAATTACTGGGCAACCAGTTATAGTAGCATTATTTAGTTTTTTTTATTACGTACATCTATATATTGTCAATAATCCCACGAAGTTTCATTGAATTGATGCTAGTAGTTTTTGAGATTGGGCGATGTGAACATATTCCACTTTGCTTAGTTCGGTGGATTCGGCTGTTGAAGAAACTTGAATGATTTAGAATTATGCATTATCGCTAATAACTCGGCAACTAATTATGGTAGCATTATGTGGTTTTTTTTATTACGTACGTCTATATATTGTTCACAAACCCACAAAGGTTGATTCAATTGATGATAGTGGTTTTGGAGCTAGGCCGATAAGAACATATTCACTTTTGCTAAGCTCGGTCGATTTGGCGTTTGAGGAAATTGGATAGATGTAGAATTATTCTTAGTGCTAATAACTCTGCAACATGTTATGGGAGCATTAGGTAGTTTCTTTGCTTACGTACCTCTATATATTGTCAACAAACCCACAAAGTTTAATTTCATTGATGCTGGTAAATTTTTAGGAAGGGCGATGTGAACATATTCACCTTCGCTTAGCGCGGTCATATTGGCTGCTGCCAAAATTGGAAAGATGTAGAATTATTTTTATCGCTAATAACTCGGCATCCAGCTATAGTAGCATTATTTAGTTTTTTTTATTACGTACATCTATATATTGTTTACAAACTCACAAAGTTTGATTCAATTGATGATAGTGGTTTTGGAGCTTGGCCGATGTAAACATATTCACTATTGCTAAGCTCGGTCGATTTGGCGTTTAAAGAAATTGGATAGATGTAGAATTATTCTTATCGCTAATAACTCTGCAACAAGTTAAGGGAGCATTATGTGGATTCTTTGCTTACGTTTCTCTATATATTGTCAACAAACCCACAAAGTTTGATCAAATTGATGATAGTGGTTTCGGAGGAAGGGCGATGTGAACATGTTCGACTTTGCTTAGCTCGGTGGATTTGGCTGTTGAGGAAACTTGAAAGATTTGGAATTATACATTATCGCTAATTTCTCTGGAACCAGTAAAGGCTGCATTTTGTGGTTTCTTTTATTTTTTACATCTATATATTGTCATAAAACCCACAAAGTTTGACATAAATGTTTCAAGCGGTTTCGGAGGTGGAGTGATTTGAAGATATTTCAATCCCCTAAGCTTCGGCAATGTGACAGATCAAGGAGCTGGATAGATGTAAAATTATGTTTATTGCTAATTACTGGGCAACCAGTTATAGTAGCATTATTTAGTTTTTTTTATTACGTACATCTATATATTGTCAATAATCTCACGAAGTTTCATTGAATTGATGCTAGTAGTTTTTGAGATTGGGCGATGTGAACATATTCCACTTTGCTTAGTTCGGTGGATTCGGCTGTTGAAGAAACTTGAATGATTTAGAATTATGCATTATCGCTAATAACTCGGCAACTAATTATGGTAGCATTATGTGGTTTTTTTTATTACGTACGTCTATATATTGTTCACAAACCCACAAAGGTTGATTCAATTGATGATAGTGGTTTTGGAGCTAGGCCGATAAGAACATATTCACTTTTGCTAAGCTCGGTCGATTTGGCGTTTGAGGAAATTGGATAGATGTAGAATTATTCTTAGTGCTAATAACTCTGCAACATGTTATGGGAGCATTATGTAGCTTCTTTGCTTACGTACCTCTATATATTGTCAACAAACCCACAAAGTTTAATTTCATTGATGCCAGTAGTTTTTGAGGAAGGGCGATGTTAACATATTCCCCTTCGCTTAGCGCGGTCATTTCGACTGCTGCCGTAATTGGAAAGATGTAGAATTTTTTTTATCGCTAATAACTCAGCAACCAGTTATGTTAGCATTATGTGTTTATTTTTATTAGGTACATCAATATATTGTCAACAATCCCACAAAGTTTGATTGAATTGATGCTAGTAGTTTTTGAGATTGGGCGATGTGAACATATTCCACTTTGCTAAGTTCGGTGGAGTCGGCTGTTGAAGAAACTTGAAAGATTTAGAATTATGCATTATCGCTAATAACTCAACAACCAGTTAAGGTAGCATTATGTGTTTTTTTTTATTAGGTACATCAATATATTGTCAACAATCCCACAAAGTTTGAATAAATTGATGCTGGTAAATTTTTAGGAAGGGCGATGTGAACATATTCACCTTCGCTTAGCGCGGTCATATTGGCTGCTGCCAAAATTGGAAAGATGTAGAATTATTTTTATCGCTAATAACTCGGCAACCAGCTATAGTAGCATTATTTAGTTTTTTTTATTACGTACATCTATATATTGTTTATAAACTCACAAAGTTTGATTCAATTGATGATAGTGGTTTTGGAGCTTGGCCGATGTAAACATATTCACTATTGCTAAGCTCGGTCGATTTGGCGTTTGAGGAAATTGGATAGATGTAGAATTATTCTTAGTGCTAATAACTCTGCAACATGTTATGGGAGCATTATGTAGTTTCTTTGCTTACGTACCTCTATATATTGTCAACAAACCCACAAAGTTTAATTTCATTGATGCCAGTAGTTTTTGAGGAAGGGCGATGTTAACATATTCCCCTTCGCTTAGTGCGGTCATTTTGGCTGCTGCCGAAATTTGAAAGATGTAGAATTATTTTTATCGCTAATAACTCGGCAACCAGCTATAGTAGCATTATGTGTTTTTTTTATTACGTACATCTATATATTGTCAACAATCCCACAAAGTTAGATTAAATTGATGCTGGTGGTTTTGGAGCTAGGCCGATGTAAACATATTCACTATTGCTAAGCTCGGTCGATTTGGCGTTTAAAGAAATTGGATAGATGTAGAATTATTCTTATCGCTAATAACTCTGCAACAAGTTAAGGGAGCATTATGTGGATTCTTTGCTTACGTTTCTCTATATATTGTCAACAAACCCACAAAGTTTGATCAAATTGATGATAGTGGTTTCGGAGGAAGGGCGATGTGAACATGTTCGACTTTGCTTAGCTCGGTGGATTTGGCTGTTGAGGAAACTTGAAAGATTTGGAATTATACATTATCGCTAATTTCTCTGGAACCAGTAAAGGCTGCATTTTGTGGTTTCTTTTATTTTTTACATCTATATATTGTCATAAAACCCACAAAGTTTGACATAAATGTTTCAAGCGGTTTCGGAGGTGGAGTGATTTGAAGATATTTCAATCCCCTAAGCTTCGGCAATGTGACAGATCAAGGAGCTGGATAGATGTAAAATTATGTTTATTGCTAATTACTGGGCAACCAGTTATAGTAGCATTATTTAGTTTTTTTTATTACGTACATCTATATATTGTCAATAATCTCACGAAGTTTCATTGAATTGATGCTAGTAGTTTTTGAGATTGGGCGATGTGAACATATTCCACTTTGCTTAGTTCGGTGGATTCGGCTGTTGAAGAAACTTGAATGATTTAGAATTATGCATTATCGCTAATAACTCGGCAACTAATTATAACTCTATATATTGTCAACAAACCCACAAAGTTTAATTTCATTGATGCCAGTTGTTTTTGAGGAAGGGCGATGTTAACATATTCCCCTTCGCTTAGCGCGGTCATTTCGACTGCTGCCGTAATTGGAAAGATGTAGAATTTTTTTTATCGCTAATAACTCAGCAACCAGTTAAGGTAGCATTATGTGTTTTTTTTTATTAGGTACATCTATATATTGTCAACAATCCCACAAAGTTTGATTAAATTGATGCTGGTAAATTTTTAGGAAGGGCGATGTGAAAATATTAACCTTCGCTTAGCGTGGTCATATTGGCTGCTGCCAAAATTGGAAAGATGTAGAATTATTTTTATGGCTAATAACTCGGCAACCAGCTATAGTAGCATTATTTAGTTTTTTTTATTACGTACATCTATATATTGTTTACAAACTCACAAAGTTTGATTCAATTGATGATAGTGGTTTTGGAGCTAGGCCGATGTAAACATATTCACTTTTGCTAAGCTCGGTCGATTTGGCGTTTGAGGAAATTGGATAGATGTAGAATTATTCTTAGTGCTAATAACTCTGCAACATGTTATGGGAGCATTATGTAGTTTCTTTGCTTACGTACCTCTATATATTGTCAACAAACCCACAAAGTTTAATTTCATTGATGCCAGTAGTTTTTGAGGAAGGGCGATGTTAACATATTCACCTTCGCTTAGCGCGGTCATTTTGGCTGCTGCCGAAATTAGAAAGATGTAGAATTATTTTTATCGCTAATAACTCGGCAACCAGCTATAGTAGCATTATTTAGTTTTTTTTATTACGTACATCTATATATTGTTTAAGAACTCACAAAGTTTGATTCAATTGATGATAGTGGTTTTGGAGCTAGGCCGATGTAAACATATTCACTATTGCTAAGCTCGGTCGATTTGGCGTTTAAAGAAATTGGATAGATGTAGAATTATTCTTATCGCTAATAACTCTGCAACAAGTTAAGGGAGCATTATGTGGATTCTTTGCTTACGTTTCTCTATATATTGTCATAAAACCCACAAAGTTTGATCAAATTGATGATAGTGGTTTCGGAGGTAGGGCGATGTGAACATGTTCGACTTTGCTTAGCTCGGTGGATTTGGCTGTTGAGGAAACTTGAAAGATTTGGAATTATACATTATCGCTAATTTCTCTGGAACCAGTAAAGGCTGCATTTTGTGGTTTCTTTTATTTTTTACATCTATATATTATCAACAATCCCACAATGTTTGACATAAATGTTTCAAGCGGTTTCGGAGGTGGAGTGATTTGAAGATATTTCCATCCCCTAGGCTTCGGCAATGTGACAGATCAAGGAGCTGGATAGATGTAAAATTATGTTTATTGCTAATTACTGGGCAACCAGTTATAGTAGCATTATTTAGTTTTTTTTATTACGTACATCTATATATTGTCAATAATCTCACGAAGTTTCATTGAATTGATGCTAGTAGTTTTTGAGATTGGGCGATGTGAACATATTCCACTTTGCTTAGTTCGGTGGATTCGGCTGTTGAAGAAACTTGAATGATTTAGAATTATGCATTATCGCTAATAACTCGGCAACTAATTATGGTAGCATTATGTGGTTTTTTTTATTACGTACGTCTATATATTGTTCACAAACCCACAAAGGTTGATTCAATTGATGATAGTGGTTTTGGAGCTAGGCCGATAAGAACATATTCACTTTTGCTAAGCTCGGTCGATTTGGCGTTTGAGGAAATTGGATAGATGTAGAATTATTCTTAGTGCTAATAACTCTGCAACATGTTATGGGAGCATTATGTAGTTTCTTTGCTTACGTACCTCTATATATTGTCAACAAACCCACAAAGTTTAATTTCATTGATGCCAGTAGTTTTTGAGGAAGGGCGATGTTAACATATTCCCCTTCGCTTAGCGCGGTCATTTTGGCTGCTGCCGAAATTTGAAAGATGTAGAATTATTTTTATCGCTAATAACTCGGCAACCAGCTATAGTAGCATTATTTAGTTTTTTTTATTACGTACATCTATATATTGTCAACAATCCCACAAAGTTTGATTGAATTGATGCTAGTAGTTTTTGAGATTGGGCGATGTGAACATATTCCACTTTGCTAAGTTCGGTGGATTCGGCTGTTGAAGAAACTTAAAAGATTTAGAATTATGCATTATCGCTAATAACTCAACAACCAGTTAAGGTAGCATTATGTGTTTTTTTTTATTAGGTACATCTATATATTGTCAACAATCCCACAAAGTTTGATTAAATTGATGCTGGTAAATTTTTAGGAAGGGCGATGTGAACATATTCACCTTCGCTTAGCGCGGTCATATTGGCTGCTGCCAAAATTGGAAAGATGTAGAATTATTTTTATCGCTAATAACTCGGCATCCAGCTATAGTAGCATTATTTAGTTTTTTTTATTACGTACATCTATATATTGTTTACAAACTCACAAAGTTTGATTCAATTGATGATAGTGGTTTTGGAGCTTGGCCGATGTAAACATATTCACTATTGCTAAGCTCGGTCGATTTGGCGTTTAAAGAAATTGGATAGATGTAGAATTATTCTTATCGCTAATAACTCTGCAACAAGTTAAGGGAGCATTATGTGGATTCTTTGCTTACGTTTCTCTATATATTGTCATAAAACCCACAAAGTTTGATCAAATTGATGATAGTGGTTTCGGAGGTAGGGCGATGTGAACATGTTCGACTTTGCTTAGCTCGGTGGATTTGGCTGTTGAGGAAACTTGAAAGATTTGGAATTATACATTATCGCTAATTTCTCTGGAACCAGTAAAGGCTGCATTTTGTGGTTTCTTTTATTTTTTACATCTATATATTATCAACAATCCCACAATGTTTGACATAAATGTTTCAAGCGGTTTCGGAGGTGGAGTGATTTGAAGATATTTCCATCCCCTAAGCTTCGGCAATGTGACAGATCAAGGAGCTGGATAGATGTAAAATTATGTTTATTGCTAATTACTGGGCAACCAGTTATAGTAGCATTATTTAGTTTTTTTTATTACGTACATCTATATATTGTCAATAATCTCACGAAGTTTCATTGAATTGATGCTAGTAGTTTTTGAGATTGGGCGATGTGAACATATTCCACTTTGCTTAGTTCGGTGGATTCGGCTGTTGAAGAAACTTGAATGATTTAGAATTATGCATTATCGCTAATAACTCGGCAACTAATTATGGTAGCATTATGTGGTTTTTTTTATTACGTACGTCTATATATTGTTCACAAACCCACAAAGGTTGATTCAATTGATGATAGTGGTTTTGGAGCTAGGCCGATAAGAACATATTCACTTTTGCTAAGCTCGGTCGATTTGGCGTTTGAGGAAATTGGATAGATGTAGAATTATTCTTAGTGCTAATAACTCTGCAACATGTTATGGGAGCATTAGGTAGTTTCTTTGCTTACGTACCTCTATATATTGTCAACAAACCCACAAAGTTTAATTTCATTGATGCTGGTAAATTTTTAGCAAGGGCGATGTGAACATATTCACCTTCGCTTAGCGCGGTCATTTTGGCTGCTGCCGAAATTTGAAAGATGTAGAATTATTCTTATCGCTAATAACTCAGCAACCAGCTATAGTAGCATTATATGTTTTTTTTTATTAGGTACATCTATATATTGTCAACAATCCCACAAAGTTTGATTGAATTGATGCTGGTAAATTTTTAGGAAGGGCGATGTGAACATATTCACCTTCGCTTAGCGCGGTCATATTGGCTGCTGCCAAAATTGGAAAGATGTAGAATTATTTTTATCGCTAATAACTCGGCAACAAGTTAAGGGAGCATTATGTGGATTCTTTGCTTACGTTTCTCTATATATTGTCAACAAACCCACAAAGTTTGATCAAATTGATGATAGTGGTTTCGGAGGAAGGGCGATGTGAACATGTTCGACTTTGCTTAGCTCGGTGGATTTGGCTGTTGAGGAAACTTGAAAGATTTGGAATTATACATTATCGCTAATTTCTCTGGAACCAGTAAAGGCTGCATTTTGTGGTTTCTTTTATTTTTTACATCTATATATTATCAACAATCTCACAATGTTTGACATAAATGTTTCAAGCGGTTTCGGAGGTGGAGTGATTTGAAGATATTTCCATCCCCTAAGCTTCGGCAATGTGACAGATCAAGGAGCTGGATAGATGTAAAATTATGTTTATTGCTAATTACTGGGCAACCAGTTATAGTAGCATTATTTAGTTTTTTTTATTACGTACATCTATATATTGTCAATAATCTCACGAAGTTTCATTGAATTGATGCTAGTAGTTTTTGAGATTGGGCGATGTGAACATATTCCACTTTGCTTAGTTCGGTGGATTCGGCTGTTGAAGAAACTTGAATGATTTAGAATTATGCATTATCGCTAATAACTCGGCAACTAATTATGGTAGCATTATGTGGTTTTTTTTATTACGTACATCTATATATTGTTCACAAACCCACAAAGGTTGATTCAATTGATGATAGTGGTTTTGGAGCTAGGCCGATAAGAACATATTCACTTTTGCTAAGCTCGGTCGATTTGGCGTTTGAGGAAATTGGATAGATGTAGAATTATTCTTAGTGCTAATAACTCTGCAACATGTTATGGGAGCATTATGTAGTTTCTTTGCTTACGTACCTCTATATATTGTCAACAAACCCACAAAGTTTAATTTCATTGATGCCAGTAGTTTTTGAGGAAGGGCGATGTTAACATATTCCCCTTCGCTTAGCGCGGTCATTTCGACTGCTGCCGTAATTAGAAAGATGTAGAATTATTTTTATCGCTAATAACTCGGCAACCAGCTATAGTAGCATTATTTAGTTTTTTTTATTACGTACATCTATATATTGTTTAAGAACTCACAAAGTTTGATTCAATTGATGATAGTGGTTTTGGAGCTAGGCCGATGTAAACATATTCACTATTGCTAAGCTCGGTCGATTTGGCGTTTAAAGAAATTGGATAGATGTAGAATTATTCTTATCGGTAATAACTCTGCAACAAGTTAAGGAAGCATTATGTGGATTCTTTGCTTACGTTTCTCTATATATTGTCATAAAACCCACAAAGTTTGACATAAATGTTTCAAGCGGTTTCGGAGGTGGAGTGATTTGAAGATATTTCAATCCCCTAAGCTTCGGCAATGTGACAGATCAAGGAGCTGGATAGATGTAAAATTATGTTTATTGCTAATTACTGGGCAACCAGTTATAGTAGCATTATTTAGTTTTTTTTATTACGTACATCTATATATTGTCAACATTCTCACGAAGTTTCATTGAATTGATGCTAGTAGTTTTTGAGATTGGGCGATGTGAACATATTCCACTTTGCTTAGTTCGGTGGATTCGGCTGTTGAAGAAACTTGAAAGATTTAGAATTATGCATTATCGCTAATAACTCAACAACCAGTTAAGGTAGCATTATGTGTTTTTTTTTATTAGGTACATCTATATATTGTCAACAATCCCACAAAGTTTGATTAAATTGATGCTGGTAAATTTTTAGGAAGGGCGATGTGAAAATATTCACCTTCGCTTAGCGTGGTCATATTGGCTGCTGCCAAAATTGGAAAGATGTAGAATTATTTTTATGGCTAATAACTCGGCAACCAGCTATAGTAGCATTATTTAGTTTTTTTTATTACGTACATCTATATATTGTTTACAAACTCACAAAGTTTGATTCAATTGATGATAGTGGTTTTGGAGCTAGGCCGATGTAAACATATTCACTTTTGCTAAGCTCGGTCGATTTGGCGTTTGAGGAAATTGGATAGATGTAGAATTATTCTTAGTGCTAATAACTCTGCAACATGTTATGGGAGCATTATGTAGTTTCTTTGCTTACGTACCTCTATATATTGTCAACAAACCCACAAAGTTTAATTTCATTGATGCCAGTAGTTTTTGAGGAAGGGCGATGTTAACATATTCACCTTCGCTTAGCGCGGTCATTTTGGCTGCTGCCGAAATTAGAAAGATGTAGAATTATTTTTATCGCTAATAACTCGGCAACCAGCTATAGTAGCATTATTTAGTTTTTTTTATTACGTACATCTATATATTGTTTAAGAACTCACAAAGTTTGATTCAATTGATGATAGTGGTTTTGGAGCTAGGCCGATGTAAACATATTCACTATTGCTAAGCTCGGTCGATTTGGCGTTTAAAGAAATTGGATAGATGTAGAATTATTCTTATCGGTAATAACTCTGCAACAAGTTAAGGGAGCATTATGTGGATTCTTTGCTTACGTTTCTCTATATATTGTCATAAAACCCACAAAGTTTGACATAAATGTTTCAAGCGGTTTCGGAGGTGGAGTGATTTGAAGATATTTCAATCCCCTAAGCTTCGGCAATGTGACAGATCAAGGAGCTGGATAGATGTAAAATTATGTTTATTGCTAATTACTGGGCAACCAGTTATAGTAGCATTATTTAGTTTTTTTTATTACGTACATCTATATATTGTCAACATTCTCACGAAGTTTCATTGAATTGATGCTAGTAGTTTTTGAGATTGGGCGATGTGAACATATTCCACTTTGCTTAGTTCGGTTGATTCGGCTGTTGAAGAAACTTGAATGATTTAGAATTATGCATTATCGCTAATAACTCGGCATCTAATTATGGTAGCATTATGTGGTTTTTTTTATTACGTACGTCTATATATTGTTTACAAACCCACAAAGGTTGATTCAATTGATGATAGTGGTTTTGGAGCTAGGCCGATGTGAACATATTCACTTTTGCTAAGCTCGGTCGATTTGGCGTTTGAGGAAATTGGATAGATGTAGAATTATTCTTAGTGCTAATAACTCTGCAACATGTTATGGGAGTATTATGTAGTTTCTTTGCTTACGTACCTCTATATATTGTCAACAAACCCACAAAGTTTAATTTCATTGATGCCAGTAGTTTTTGAGGAAGGGCGATGTTAACATATTCCCCTTCGCTTAGCGCGGTCATTTTGGCTGCTGCCGAAATTTGAAAGATGTAGAATTATTCTTATCGCTAATAACTCAGCAACCAGCTATAGTAGCATTATATGTTTTTTTTTATTAGGTACATCTATATATTGTCAACAATCCCACAAAGTTTGATTGAATTGATGCTGGTAAATTTTTAGGAAGGGCGATGTGAACATATTCACCTTCGCTTAGCGCGGTCATATTGGCTGCTGCCAAAATTGGAAAGATGTAGAATTATTTTTATCGCTAATAACTCGGCAACCAGCTATAGTAGCATTATTTAGTTTTTTTTATTACGTACATCTATATATTGTTTACAAACTCACAAAGTTTGATTCAATTGATGATAGTGGTTTTGGAGCTAGGCCGATGTAAACATATTCACTTTTGCTAAGCTCGGTCGATTTGGCGTTTGAGGAAATTGGATAGATGTTGAATTATTCTTAGTGCTAATAACTCTGCAACATGTTATGGGAGCATTATGTAGTTTCTTTGCTTACGTACCTCTATATATTGTCAACAAACCCACAAAGTTTAATTTCATTGATGCCAGTAGTTTTTGAGGAAGGGCGATGTTAACATATTCCCCTTCGCTTAGCGCGGTCATTTCGGCTGCTGCCGTAATTGGAAAGATGTAGAATTTTTTTTATCGCTAATAACTCAGCAACCAGTTATGGTAGCATTATGTGTTTTTTTTTATTAGGTACATCTATATATTATCAAAAATCCCACAATGTTTGACATAAATATTTCAAGCGGTTTCGGAGGTGGAGTGATTTGAAGATATTTCAATCCCCTAAGCTTCGGCAATGTGACAGATCAAGGAGCTGGATAGATGTAAAATTATGTTTATTGCTAATTACTGGGCAACCAGTTATAGTAGCATTATTTAGTTTTTTTTATTACGTACATCTATATATTGTCAACATTCTCACGAAGTTTCATTGAATTGATGCTAGTAGTTTTTGAGATTGGGCGATGTAAACATATTCCACTTTGCTTAGTTCGGTGGATTCGGCTGTTGAAGAAACTTGAATGATTTAGAATTATGCATTATCGCTAATAACTCGGCAACCAGCTATAGTAGCATTATTTAGTTTTTTTTATTACGTACATCTATATATTGTTTACAAACTCACAAAGTTTGATTCAATTGATGATAGTGGTTTTGGAGCTAGGCCGATGTAAACATATTCACTTTTGCTAAGCTCGGTCGATTTGGCGTTTGAGGAAATTGGATAGATGTAGAATTATTCTTAGTGCTAATAACTCTGCAACATGTTATGGGAGTATTATGTAGTTTCTTTGCTTACGTACCTCTATATATTGTCAACAAACCCACAAAGTTTAATTTCATTGATGCCAGTAGTTTTTGAGGAAGGGCGATGTTAACATATTCCCCTTCGCTTAGCGCGGTCATTTTGGCTGCTGCCGAAATTTGAAAGATGTAGAATTATTTTTATCGCTAATAACTCGGCAACCAGCTATAGTAGCATTATGTGGTTTTTTTTATTACGAACATCTATATATTGTCAACAATCCCACAAAGTTTGATTGAATTGATGCAAGTAGTTTTTGAGATTGGGCGATGTGAACATATTCCACTTTGCTTAGTGCGGTGGATTCGGCTGTTGAAGAAACTTAAAAGATTTAGTATTATGCATTATCGCTAATAACTCAACAACCAGTTATGGTAGCATTATGTGTTTTTTTTTATTAGGTACATCTATATATTGTCAACAATCCCACAAAGTTTGATTAAATTGATGCTGGTAAATTTTTAGGAAGGGCGATGTGAAAATATTCACCTTCGCTTAGCGTGGTCATATTGGCTGCTGCCAAAATTGGAATGATGTAGAATTATTTTTATCGCTAATAACTCGGCAACCAGCTATAGTAGCATTATTTAGTTTTTTTTATTACGTACATCTATATATTGTTTACAAACTCACAAAGTTTGATTCAATTGATGATAGTGGTTTTGGAGCTAGGCCGATGTAAACATATTCACTATTGCTAAGCTCGGTCGATTTGGCGTTTAAAGAAATTGGATAGATGTAGAATTATTCTTATCGCTAATAACTCAACAACCAGTTAAGGTAGCATTATATGTTTTTTTTTATTAGGTACATCTATATATTGTCAACAATCCCACAAAGTTTGATTGAATTGATGCTGGTAAATTTTTAGGAAGGGCGATGTGAACATATTCACCTTCGCTTAGCGCGGTCATATTGGCTGCTGCCAAAATTGGAAAGATGTAGAATTATTTTTATCGCTAATAACTCGGCAACCAGCTATAGTAGCATTATTTAGTTTTTTTTATTACGTACATCTATATATTGTTTACAAACTCACAAAGTTTGATTCAATTGATGATAGTGGTTTTGGAGCTAGGCCGATGTAAACATATTCACTTTTGCTAAGCTCGGTCGATTTGGCGTTTGAGGAAATTGGATAGATGTAGAATTATTCTTAGTGCTAATAACTCTGCAACATGTTATGGGAGCATTATGTAGTTTCTTTGCTTACGTACCTCTATATATTGTCAACAAACCCACAAAGTTTAATTTCATTGATGCCAGTAGTTTTTGAGGAAGGGCGATGTTAACATATTCCCCTTCGCTTAGCGCGGTCATTTTGGCTGCTGCCGAAATTTGAAAGATGTAGAATTATTTTTATCGCTAATAACTCGGCAACCAGCTATAGTAGCATTATGTGGTTTTTTTTATTACGTACATCTATATATTGTCAACAATCCCACAAAGTTTGATTGAATTGATGCTAGTAGTTTTTGAGATTGGGCGATGTGAACATATTCCACTTTGCTAAGTTCGGTGGATTCGGCTGTTGAAGAAACTTAAAAGATTTAGAATTATGCATTATCGCTAATAACTCAACAACCAGTTAAGGTAGCATTATATGTTTTTTTTTATTAGGTACATCTATATATTGTCAACAATCCCACAAAGTTTGATTAAATTGATGCTGGTAAATTTTTAGGAAGGGCGATGTGAACATATTCACCTTCGCTTAGCGCGGTCATATTGGCTGCTGCCAAAATTGGAAAGATGTAGAATTATTTTTATCGCTAATAACTCGGCATCCAGCTATAGTAGCATTATTTAGTTTTTTTTATTACGTACATCTATATATTGTTTACAAACTCACAAAGTTTGATTCAATTGATGATAGTGGTTTTGGAGCTTGGCCGATGTAAACATATTCACTATTGCTAAGCTCGGTCGATTTGGCGTTTAAAGAAATTGGATAGATGTAGAATTATTCTTATCGCTAATAACTCTGCAACAAGTTAAGGGAGCATTATGTGGATTCTTTGCTTACGTTTCTCTATATATTGTCAACAAACCCACAAAGTTTGATCAAATTGATGATAGTGGTTTCGGAGGAAGGGCGATGTGAACATGTTCGACTTTGCTTAGCTCGGTGGATTTGGCTGTTGAGGAAACTTGAAAGATTTGGAATTATACATTATCGCTAATTTCTCTGGAACCAGTAAAGGCTGCATTTTGTGGTTTCTTTTATTTTTTACATCTATATATTATCAACAATCCCACAATGTTTGACATAAATGTTTCTAGCGGTTTCGGAGGTGGAGTGATTTGAAGATATTTCCATCCCCTAAGCTTTGGCAATGTGACAGATCAAGGAGCTGGATAGATGTAAAATTATGTTTATTGCTAATTACTGGGCAACCAGTTATAGTAGCATTATTTAGTTTTTTTTATTACGTACATCTATATATTGTCAATAATCTCACGAAGTTTCATTGAATTGATGCTAGTAGTTTTTGAGATTGGGCGATGTGAACATATTCCACTTTGCTTAGTTCGGTGGATTCGGCTGTTGAAGAAACTTGAATGATTTAGAATTATGCATTATCGCTAATAACTCGGCAACTAATTATGGTAGCATTATGTGGTTTTTTTTATTACGTACGTCTATATATTGTTCACAAACCCACAAAGGTTGATTCAATTGATGATAGTGGTTTTGGAGCTAGGCCGATAAGAACATATTCACTTTTGCTAAGCTCGGTCGATTTGGCGTTTGAGGAAATTGGATAGATGTAGAATTATTCTTAGTGCTAATAACTCTGCAACATGTTATGGGAGCATTATGTAGTTTCTTTGCTTACGTACCTCTATATATTGTCAACAAACCCACAAAGTTTAATTTCATTGATGCCAGTAGTTTTTGAGGAAGGGCGATGTTAACATATTCCCCTTCGCTTAGCGCGGTCATTTCGACTGCTGCCGTAATTGGAAAGATGTAGAATTTTTTTTATCGCTAATAACTCAGCAACCAGTTATGGTAGCATTATGTGTTTTTTTTTATTAGGTACATCAATATATTGTCAACAATCCCACAAAGTTTGATTGAATTGATGCTAGTAGTTTTTGAGATTGGGCGATGTGAACATATTCCACTTTGCTAAGTTCGGTGGATTCGGCTGTTGAAGAAACTTGAGAGATTTAGAATTATGCATTATCGCTAATAACTCAACAACCAGTTAAGGTAGCATTATGTGTTTTTTTTTATTAGGTACATCTATATACTGTCAACAATCCCACAAAGTTTGATTAAATTGATGCTGGTAAATTTTTAGGAAGGGCGATGTGAAAATATTCACCTTCGCTTAGCGTGGTCATATTGGCTGCTGCCAAAATTGGAAAGATGTAGAATTATTTTTATGGCTAATAACTCGGCAACCAGCTATAGTAGCATTATTTAGTTTTTTTTATTACGTACATCTATATATTGTTTACAAACTCACAAAGTTTGATTCAATTGATGATAGTGGTTTTGGAGCTAGGCCGATGTAAACATATTCACTTTTGCTAAGCTCGGTCGATTTGGCGTTTGAGGAAATTGGATAGATGTAGAATTATTCTTAGTGCTAATAACTCTGCAACATGTTATGGGAGCATTATGTAGTTTCTTTGCTTACGTACCTCTATATATTGTCAACAAACCCACAAAGTTTAATTTCATTGATGCCAGTTGTTTTTGAGGAAGGGCGATGTTAACATATTCCCCTTCGCTTAGCGCGGTCATTTCGACTGCTGCCGTAATTGGAAAGATGTAGAATTTTTTTTATCGCTAATAACTCAGCAACCAGTTAAGGTAGCATTATGTGTTTTTTTTTATTAGGTACATCTATATATTTTCAACAATCCCACAAAGTTTGATTAAATTGATGCTGGTAAATTTTTAGGAAGGGCGATGTGAAAATATTAACCTTCGCTTAGCGTGGTCATATTGGCTGCTGCCAAAATTGGAAAGATGTAGAATTATTTTTATGGCTAATAACTCGGCAACCAGCTATAGTAGCATTATTTAGTTTTTTTTATTACGTACATCTATATATTGTTTACAAACTCACAAAGTTTGATTCAATTGATGATAGTGGTTTTGGAGCTAGGCCGATGTAAACATATTCACTTTTGCTAAGCTCGGTCGATTTGGCGTTTGAGGAAATTGGATAGATGTAGAATTATTCTTAGTGCTAATAACTCTGCAACATGTTATGGGAGCATTATGTAGTTTCTTTGCTTACGTACCTCTATATATTGTCAACAAACCCACAAAGTTTAATTTCATTGATGCCAGTAGTTTTTGAGGAAGGGCGATGTTAACATATTCACCTTCGCTTAGCGCGGTCATTTTGGCTGCTGCCGAAATTAGAAAGATGTAGAATTATTTTTATCGCTAATAACTCGGCAACCAGCTATAGTAGCATTATTTAGTTTTTTTTATTACGTACATCTATATATTGTTTAAGAACTCACAAAGTTTGATTCAATTGATGATAGTGGTTTTGGAGCTAGGCCGATGTAAACATATTCACTATTGCTAAGCTCGGTCGATTGTGCGTTTAAAGAAATTGGATAGATGTAGAATTATTCTTATCGCTAATAACTCTGCAACAAGTTAAGGGAGCATTATGTGGATTCTTTGCTTACGTTTCTCTATATATTGTCATAAAACCCACAAAGTTTGATCAAATTGATGATAGTGGTTTCGGAGGTAGGGCGATGTGAACATGTTCGACTTTGCTTAGCTCGGTGGATTTGGCTGTTGAGGAAACTTGAAAGATTTGGAATTATACATTATCGCTAATTTCTCTGGAACCAGTAAAGGCTGCATTTTGTGGTTTCTTTTATTTTTTACATCTATATATTATCAACAATCCCACAATGTTTGACATAAATGTTTCAAGCGGTTTCGGAGGTGGAGTGATTTGAAGATATTTCCATCCCCTAGGCTTCGGCAATGTGACAGATCAAGGAGCTGGATAGATGTAAAATTATGTTTATTGCTAATTACTGGGCAACCAGTTATAGTAGCATTATTTAGTTTTTTTTATTACGTACATCTATATATTGTCAATAATCTCACGAAGTTTCATTGAATTGATGCTAGTAGTTTTTGAGATTGGGCGATGTGAACATATTCCACTTTGCTTAGTTCGGTGGATTCGGCTGTTGAAGAAACTTGAATGATTTAGAATTATGCATTATCGCTAATAACTCGGCAACTAATTATGGTAGCATTATGTGGTTTTTTTTATTACGTACGTCTATATATTGTTCACAAACCCACAAAGGTTGATTCAATTGATGATAGTGGTTTTGGAGCTAGGCCGATAAGAACATATTCACTTTTGCTAAGCTCGGTCGATTTGGCGTTTGAGGAAATTGGATAGATGTAGAATTATTCTTAGTGCTAATAACTCTGCAACATGTTATGGGAGCATTATGTAGTTTCTTTGCTTACGTACCTCTATATATTGTCAACAAACCCACAAAGTTTAATTTCATTGATGCCAGTAGTTTTTGAGGAAGGGCGATGTTAACATATTCCCCTTCGCTTAGCGCGGTCATTTTGGCTGCTGCCGAAATTGGAAAGATGTAGAATTATTTTTATCGCTAATAACTCGGCAACCAGCTATAGTAGCATTATGTGGTTTTTTTTATTACGTACATCTATATATTGTCAACAATCCCACAAAGTTTGATTGAATTGATGCTAGTAGTTTTTGAGATTGGGCGATGTGAACATATTCCACTTTGCTAAGTTCGGTGGATTCGGCTGTTGAAGAAACTTAAAAGATTTAGAATTATGCATTATCGCTAATAACTCAACAACCAGTTAAGGTAGCATTATGTGTTTTTTTTTATTAGGTACATCTATATATTGTCAACAATCCCACAAAGTTTGATTAAATTGATGCTGGTAAATTTTTAGGAAGGGCGATGTGAACATATTCACCTTCGCTTAGCGCGGTCATATTGGCTGCTGCCAAAATTGGAAAGATGTAGAATTATTTTTATCGCTAATAACTCGGCATCCAGCTATAGTAGCATTATTTAGTTTTTTTTATTACGTACATCTATATATTGTTTACAAACTCACAAAGTTTGATTCAATTGATGATAGTGGTTTTGGAGCTTGGCCGATGTAAACATATTCACTATTGCTAAGCTCGGTCGATTTGGCGTTTAAAGAAATTGGATAGATGTAGAATTATTCTTATCGCTAATAACTCTGCAACAAGTTAAGGGAGCATTATGTGGATTCTTTGCTTACGTTTCTCTATATATTGTCATAAAACCCACAAAGTTTGATCAAATTGATGATAGTGGTTTCGGAGGTAGGGCGATGTGAACATGTTCGACTTTGCTTAGCTCGGTGGATTTGGCTGTTGAGGAAACTTGAAAGATTTGGAATTATACATTATCGCTAATTTCTCTGGAACCAGTAAAGGCTGCATTTTGTGATTTCTTTTATTTTTTACATCTATATATTATCAACAATCCCACAATGTTTGACATAAATGTTTCAAGCGGTTTCGGAGGTGGAGTGATTTGAAGATATTTCCATCCCCTAAGCTTCGGCAATGTGACAGATCAAGGAGCTGGATAGATGTAAAATTATGTTTATTGCTAATTACTGGGCAACCAGTTATAGTAGCATTATTTAGTTTTTTTTATTACGTACATCTATATATTGTCAATAATCCCACGAAGTTTCATTGAATTGATGCTAGTAGTTTTTGAGATTGGGCGATGTGAACATATTCCACTTTGCTTAGTTCGGTGGATTCGGCTGTTGAAGAAACTTGAATGATTTAGAATTATGCATTATCGCTAATAACTCGGCAACTAATTATGGTAGCATTATGTGGTTTTTTTTATTACGTACGTCTATATATTGTTCACAAACCCACAAAGGTTGATTCAATTGATGATAGTGGTTTTGGAGCTAGGCCGATAAGAACATATTCACTTTTGCTAAGCTCGGTCGATTTGGCGTTTGAGGAAATTGGATAGATGTAGAATTATTCTTAGTGCTAATAACTCTGCAACATGTTATGGGAGCATTAGGTAGTTTCTTTGCTTACGTACCTCTATATATTGTCAACAAACCCACAAAGTTTAATTTCATTGATGCTGGTAAATTTTTAGGAAGGGCGATGTGAACATATTCACCTTCGCTTAGCGCGGTCATATTGGCTGCTGCCAAAATTGGAAAGATGTAGAATTATTTTTATCGCTAATAACTCGGCATCCAGCTATAGTAGCATTATTTAGTTTTTTTTATTACGTACATCTATATATTGTTTACAAACTCACAAAGTTTGATTCAATTGATGATAGTGGTTTTGGAGCTTGGCCGATGTAAACATATTCACTATTGCTAAGCTCGGTCGATTTGGCGTTTAAAGAAATTGGATAGATGTAGAATTATTCTTATCGCTAATAACTCTGCAACAAGTTAAGGGAGCATTATGTGGATTCTTTGCTTACGTTTCTCTATATATTGTCAACAAACCCACAAAGTTTGATCAAATTGATGATAGTGGTTTCGGAGGAAGGGCGATGTGAACATGTTCGACTTTGCTTAGCTCGGTGGATTTGGCTGTTGAGGAAACTTGAAAGATTTGGAATTATACATTATCGCTAATTTCTCTGGAACCAGTAAAGGCTGCATTTTGTGGTTTCTTTTATTTTTTACATCTATATATTGTCATAAAACCCACAAAGTTTGACATAAATGTTTCAAGCGGTTTCGGAGGTGGAGTGATTTGAAGATATTTCAATCCCCTAAGCTTCGGCAATGTGACAGATCAAGGAGCTGGATAGATGTAAAATTATGTTTATTGCTAATTACTGGGCAACCAGTTATAGTAGCATTATTTAGTTTTTTTTATTACGTACATCTATATATTGTCAATAATCTCACGAAGTTTCATTGAATTGATGCTAGTAGTTTTTGAGATTGGGCGATGTGAACATATTCCACTTTGCTTAGTTCGGTGGATTCGGCTGTTGAAGAAACTTGAATGATTTAGAATTATGCATTATCGCTAATAACTCGGCAACTAATTATGGTAGCATTATGTGGTTTTTTTTATTACGTACGTCTATATATTGTTCACAAACCCACAAAGGTTGATTCAATTGATGATAGTGGTTTTGGAGCTAGGCCGATAAGAACATATTCACTTTTGCTAAGCTCGGTCGATTTGGCGTTTGAGGAAATTGGATAGATGTAGAATTATTCTTAGTGCTAATAACTCTGCAACATGTTATGGGAGCATTATGTAGCTTCTTTGCTTACGTACCTCTATATATTGTCAACAAACCCACAAAGTTTAATTTCATTGATGCCAGTAGTTTTTGAGGAAGGGCGATGTTAACATATTCCCCTTCGCTTAGCGCGGTCATTTCGACTGCTGCCGTAATTGGAAAGATGTAGAATTTTTTTTATCGCTAATAACTCAGCAACCAGTTATGTTAGCATTATGTGTTTATTTTTATTAGGTACATCAATATATTGTCAACAATCCCACAAAGTTTGATTGAATTGATGCTAGTAGTTTTTGAGATTGGGCGATGTGAACATATTCCACTTTGCTAAGTTCGGTGGAGTCGGCTGTTGAAGAAACTTGAAAGATTTAGAATTATGCATTATCGCTAATAACTCAACAACCAGTTAAGGTAGCATTATGTGTTTTTTTTTATTAGGTACATCAATATATTGTCAACAATCCCACAAAGTTTGAATAAATTGATGCTGGTAAATTTTTAGGAAGGGCGATGTGAACATATTCACCTTCGCTTAGCGCGGTCATATTGGCTGCTGCCAAAATTGGAAAGATGTAGAATTATTTTTATCGCTAATAACTCGGCAACCAGCTATAGTAGCATTATTTAGTTTTTTTTATTACGTACATCTATATATTGTTTATAAACTCACAAAGTTTGATTCAATTGATGATAGTGGTTTTGGAGCTTGGCCGATGTAAACATATTCACTATTGCTAAGCTCGGTCGATTTGGCGTTTGAGGAAATTGGATAGATGTAGAATTATTCTTAGTGCTAATAACTCTGCAACATGTTATGGGAGCATTATGTAGTTTCTTTGCTTACGTACCTCTATATATTGTCAACAAACCCACAAAGTTTAATTTCATTGATGCCAGTAGTTTTTGAGGAAGGGCGATGTTAACATATTCCCCTTCGCTTAGTGCGGTCATTTTGGCTGCTGCCGAAATTTGAAAGATGTAGAATTATTTTTATCGCTAATAACTCGGCAACCAGCTATAGTAGCATTATGTGTTTTTTTTATTACGTACATCTATATATTGTCAACAATCCCACAAAGTTAGATTAAATTGATGCTGGTGGTTTTGGAGCTAGGCCGATGTAAACATATTCACTATTGCTAAGCTCGGTCGATTTGGCGTTTAAAGAAATTGGATAGATGTAGAATTATTCTTATCGCTAATAACTCTGCAACAAGTTAAGGGAGCATTATGTGGATTCTTTGCTTACGTTTCTCTATATATTGTCAACAAACCCACAAAGTTTGATCAAATTGATGATAGTGGTTTCGGAGGAAGGGCGATGTGAACATGTTCGACTTTGCTTAGCTCGGTGGATTTGGCTGTTGAGGAAACTTGAAAGATTTGGAATTATACATTATCGCTAATTTCTCTGGAACCAGTAAAGGCTGCATTTTGTGGTTTCTTTTATTTTTTACATCTATATATTGTCATAAAACCCACAAAGTTTGACATAAATGTTTCAAGCGGTTTCGGAGGTGGAGTGATTTGAAGATATTTCAATCCCCTAAGCTTCGGCAATGTGACAGATCAAGGAGCTGGATAGATGTAAAATTATGTTTATTGCTAATTACTGGGCAACCAGTTATAGTAGCATTATTTAGTTTTTTTTATTACGTACATCTATATATTGTCAATAATCTCACGAAGTTTCATTGAATTGATGCTAGTAGTTTTTGAGATTGGGCGATGTGAACATATTCCACTTTGCTTAGTTCGGTGGATTCGGCTGTTGAAGAAACTTGAATGATTTAGAATTATGCATTATCGCTAATAACTCGGCAACTAATTATAACTCTATATATTGTCAACAAACCCACAAAGTTTAATTTCATTGATGCCAGTTGTTTTTGAGGAAGGGCGATGTTAACATATTCCCCTTCGCTTAGCGCGGTCATTTCGACTGCTGCCGTAATTGGAAAGATGTAGAATTTTTTTTATCGCTAATAACTCAGCAACCAGTTAAGGTAGCATTATGTGTTTTTTTTTATTAGGTACATCTATATATTGTCAACAATCCCACAAAGTTTGATTAAATTGATGCTGGTAAATTTTTAGGAAGGGCGATGTGAAAATATTAACCTTCGCTTAGCGTGGTCATATTGGCTGCTGCCAAAATTGGAAAGATGTAGAATTATTTTTATGGCTAATAACTCGGCAACCAGCTATAGTAGCATTATTTAGTTTTTTTTATTACGTACATCTATATATTGTTTACAAACTCACAAAGTTTGATTCAATTGATGATAGTGGTTTTGGAGCTAGGCCGATGTAAACATATTCACTTTTGCTAAGCTCGGTCGATTTGGCGTTTGAGGAAATTGGATAGATGTAGAATTATTCTTAGTGCTAATAACTCTGCAACATGTTATGGGAGCATTATGTAGTTTCTTTGCTTACGTACCTCTATATATTGTCAACAAACCCACAAAGTTTAATTTCATTGATGCCAGTAGTTTTTGAGGAAGGGCGATGTTAACATATTCACCTTCGCTTAGCGCGGTCATTTTGGCTGCTGCCGAAATTAGAAAGATGTAGAATTATTTTTATCGCTAATAACTCGGCAACCAGCTATAGTAGCATTATTTAGTTTTTTTTATTACGTACATCTATATATTGTTTAAGAACTCACAAAGTTTGATTCAATTGATGATAGTGGTTTTGGAGCTAGGCCGATGTAAACATATTCACTATTGCTAAGCTCGGTCGATTTGGCGTTTAAAGAAATTGGATAGATGTAGAATTATTCTTATCGCTAATAACTCTGCAACAAGTTAAGGGAGCATTATGTGGATTCTTTGCTTACGTTTCTCTATATATTGTCATAAAACCCACAAAGTTTGATCAAATTGATGATAGTGGTTTCGGAGGTAGGGCGATGTGAACATGTTCGACTTTGCTTAGCTCGGTGGATTTGGCTGTTGAGGAAACTTGAAAGATTTGGAATTATACATTATCGCTAATTTCTCTGGAACCAGTAAAGGCTGCATTTTGTGGTTTCTTTTATTTTTTACATCTATATATTATCAACAATCCCACAATGTTTGACATAAATGTTTCAAGCGGTTTCGGAGGTGGAGTGATTTGAAGATATTTCCATCCCCTAGGCTTCGGCAATGTGACAGATCAAGGAGCTGGATAGATGTAAAATTATGTTTATTGCTAATTACTGGGCAACCAGTTATAGTAGCATTATTTAGTTTTTTTTATTACGTACATCTATATATTGTCAATAATCTCACGAAGTTTCATTGAATTGATGCTAGTAGTTTTTGAGATTGGGCGATGTGAACATATTCCACTTTGCTTAGTTCGGTGGATTCGGCTGTTGAAGAAACTTGAATGATTTAGAATTATGCATTATCGCTAATAACTCGGCAACTAATTATGGTAGCATTATGTGGTTTTTTTTATTACGTACGTCTATATATTGTTCACAAACCCACAAAGGTTGATTCAATTGATGATAGTGGTTTTGGAGCTAGGCCGATAAGAACATATTCACTTTTGCTAAGCTCGGTCGATTTGGCGTTTGAGGAAATTGGATAGATGTAGAATTATTCTTAGTGCTAATAACTCTGCAACATGTTATGGGAGCATTATGTAGTTTCTTTGCTTACGTACCTCTATATATTGTCAACAAACCCACAAAGTTTAATTTCATTGATGCCAGTAGTTTTTGAGGAAGGGCGATGTTAACATATTCCCCTTCGCTTAGCGCGGTCATTTTGGCTGCTGCCGAAATTTGAAAGATGTAGAATTATTTTTATCGCTAATAACTCGGCAACCAGCTATAGTAGCATTATGTGGTTTTTTTTATTACGTACATCTATATATTGTCAACAATCCCACAAAGTTTGATTGAATTGATGCTAGTAGTTTTTGAGATTGGGCGATGTGAACATATTCCACTTTGCTAAGTTCGGTGGATTCGGCTGTTGAAGAAACTTAAAAGATTTAGAATTATGCATTATCGCTAATAACTCAACAACCAGTTAAGGTAGCATTATGTGTTTTTTTTTATTAGGTACATCTATATATTGTCAACAATCCCACAAAGTTTGATTAAATTGATGCTGGTAAATTTTTAGGAAGGGCGATGTGAACATATTCACCTTCGCTTAGCGCGGTCATATTGGCTGCTGCCAAAATTGGAAAGATGTAGAATTATTTTTATCGCTAATAACTCGGCATCCAGCTATAGTAGCATTATTTAGTTTTTTTTATTACGTACATCTATATATTGTTTACAAACTCACAAAGTTTGATTCAATTGATGATAGTGGTTTTGGAGCTTGGCCGATGTAAACATATTCACTATTGCTAAGCTCGGTCGATTTGGCGTTTAAAGAAATTGGATAGATGTAGAATTATTCTTATCGCTAATAACTCTGCAACAAGTTAAGGGAGCATTATGTGGATTCTTTGCTTACGTTTCTCTATATATTGTCATAAAACCCACAAAGTTTGATCAAATTGATGATAGTGGTTTCGGAGGTAGGGCGATGTGAACATGTTCGACTTTGCTTAGCTCGGTGGATTTGGCTGTTGAGGAAACTTGAAAGATTTGGAATTATACATTATCGCTAATTTCTCTGGAACCAGTAAAGGCTGCATTTTGTGGTTTCTTTTATTTTTTACATCTATATATTATCAACAATCCCACAATGTTTGACATAAATGTTTCAAGCGGTTTCGGAGGTGGAGTGATTTGAAGATATTTCCATCCCCTAAGCTTCGGCAATGTGACAGATCAAGGAGCTGGATAGATGTAAAATTATGTTTATTGCTAATTACTGGGCAACCAGTTATAGTAGCATTATTTAGTTTTTTTTATTACGTACATCTATATATTGTCAATAATCTCACGAAGTTTCATTGAATTGATGCTAGTAGTTTTTGAGATTGGGCGATGTGAACATATTCCACTTTGCTTAGTTCGGTGGATTCGGCTGTTGAAGAAACTTGAATGATTTAGAATTATGCATTATCGCTAATAACTCGGCAACTAATTATGGTAGCATTATGTGGTTTTTTTTATTACGTACGTCTATATATTGTTCACAAACCCACAAAGGTTGATTCAATTGATGATAGTGGTTTTGGAGCTAGGCCGATAAGAACATATTCACTTTTGCTAAGCTCGGTCGATTTGGCGTTTGAGGAAATTGGATAGATGTAGAATTATTCTTAGTGCTAATAACTCTGCAACATGTTATGGGAGCATTAGGTAGTTTCTTTGCTTACGTACCTCTATATATTGTCAACAAACCCACAAAGTTTAATTTCATTGATGCTGGTAAATTTTTAGCAAGGGCGATGTGAACATATTCACCTTCGCTTAGCGCGGTCATTTTGGCTGCTGCCGAAATTTGAAAGATGTAGAATTATTCTTATCGCTAATAACTCAGCAACCAGCTATAGTAGCATTATATGTTTTTTTTTATTAGGTACATCTATATATTGTCAACAATCCCACAAAGTTTGATTGAATTGATGCTGGTAAATTTTTAGGAAGGGCGATGTGAACATATTCACCTTCGCTTAGCGCGGTCATATTGGCTGCTGCCAAAATTGGAAAGATGTAGAATTATTTTTATCGCTAATAACTCGGCAACAAGTTAAGGGAGCATTATGTGGATTCTTTGCTTACGTTTCTCTATATATTGTCAACAAACCCACAAAGTTTGATCAAATTGATGATAGTGGTTTCGGAGGAAGGGCGATGTGAACATGTTCGACTTTGCTTAGCTCGGTGGATTTGGCTGTTGAGGAAACTTGAAAGATTTGGAATTATACATTATCGCTAATTTCTCTGGAACCAGTAAAGGCTGCATTTTGTGGTTTCTTTTATTTTTTACATCTATATATTATCAACAATCTCACAATGTTTGACATAAATGTTTCAAGCGGTTTCGGAGGTGGAGTGATTTGAAGATATTTCCATCCCCTAAGCTTCGGCAATGTGACAGATCAAGGAGCTGGATAGATGTAAAATTATGTTTATTGCTAATTACTGGGCAACCAGTTATAGTAGCATTATTTAGTTTTTTTTATTACGTACATCTATATATTGTCAATAATCTCACGAAGTTTCATTGAATTGATGCTAGTAGTTTTTGAGATTGGGCGATGTGAACATATTCCACTTTGCTTAGTTCGGTGGATTCGGCTGTTGAAGAAACTTGAATGATTTAGAATTATGCATTATCGCTAATAACTCGGCAACTAATTATGGTAGCATTATGTGGTTTTTTTTATTACGTACATCTATATATTGTTCACAAACCCACAAAGGTTGATTCAATTGATGATAGTGGTTTTGGAGCTAGGCCGATAAGAACATATTCACTTTTGCTAAGCTCGGTCGATTTGGCGTTTGAGGAAATTGGATAGATGTAGAATTATTCTTAGTGCTAATAACTCTGCAACATGTTATGGGAGCATTATGTAGTTTCTTTGCTTACGTACCTCTATATATTGTCAACAAACCCACAAAGTTTAATTTCATTGATGCCAGTAGTTTTTGAGGAAGGGCGATGTTAACATATTCCCCTTCGCTTAGCGCGGTCATTTCGACTGCTGCCGTAATTAGAAAGATGTAGAATTATTTTTATCGCTAATAACTCGGCAACCAGCTATAGTAGCATTATTTAGTTTTTTTTATTACGTACATCTATATATTGTTTAAGAACTCACAAAGTTTGATTCAATTGATGATAGTGGTTTTGGAGCTAGGCCGATGTAAACATATTCACTATTGCTAAGCTCGGTCGATTTGGCGTTTAAAGAAATTGGATAGATGTAGAATTATTCTTATCGGTAATAACTCTGCAACAAGTTAAGGAAGCATTATGTGGATTCTTTGCTTACGTTTCTCTATATATTGTCATAAAACCCACAAAGTTTGACATAAATGTTTCAAGCGGTTTCGGAGGTGGAGTGATTTGAAGATATTTCAATCCCCTAAGCTTCGGCAATGTGACAGATCAAGGAGCTGGATAGATGTAAAATTATGTTTATTGCTAATTACTGGGCAACCAGTTATAGTAGCATTATTTAGTTTTTTTTATTACGTACATCTATATATTGTCAACATTCTCACGAAGTTTCATTGAATTGATGCTAGTAGTTTTTGAGATTGGGCGATGTGAACATATTCCACTTTGCTTAGTTCGGTGGATTCGGCTGTTGAAGAAACTTGAAAGATTTAGAATTATGCATTATCGCTAATAACTCAACAACCAGTTAAGGTAGCATTATGTGTTTTTTTTTATTAGGTACATCTATATATTGTCAACAATCCCACAAAGTTTGATTAAATTGATGCTGGTAAATTTTTAGGAAGGGCGATGTGAAAATATTCACCTTCGCTTAGCGTGGTCATATTGGCTGCTGCCAAAATTGGAAAGATGTAGAATTATTTTTATGGCTAATAACTCGGCAACCAGCTATAGTAGCATTATTTAGTTTTTTTTATTACGTACATCTATATATTGTTTACAAACTCACAAAGTTTGATTCAATTGATGATAGTGGTTTTGGAGCTAGGCCGATGTAAACATATTCACTTTTGCTAAGCTCGGTCGATTTGGCGTTTGAGGAAATTGGATAGATGTAGAATTATTCTTAGTGCTAATAACTCTGCAACATGTTATGGGAGCATTATGTAGTTTCTTTGCTTACGTACCTCTATATATTGTCAACAAACCCACAAAGTTTAATTTCATTGATGCCAGTAGTTTTTGAGGAAGGGCGATGTTAACATATTCACCTTCGCTTAGCGCGGTCATTTTGGCTGCTGCCGAAATTAGAAAGATGTAGAATTATTTTTATCGCTAATAACTCGGCAACCAGCTATAGTAGCATTATTTAGTTTTTTTTATTACGTACATCTATATATTGTTTAAGAACTCACAAAGTTTGATTCAATTGATGATAGTGGTTTTGGAGCTAGGCCGATGTAAACATATTCACTATTGCTAAGCTCGGTCGATTTGGCGTTTAAAGAAATTGGATAGATGTAGAATTATTCTTATCGGTAATAACTCTGCAACAAGTTAAGGGAGCATTATGTGGATTCTTTGCTTACGTTTCTCTATATATTGTCATAAAACCCACAAAGTTTGACATAAATGTTTCAAGCGGTTTCGGAGGTGGAGTGATTTGAAGATATTTCAATCCCCTAAGCTTCGGCAATGTGACAGATCAAGGAGCTGGATAGATGTAAAATTATGTTTATTGCTAATTACTGGGCAACCAGTTATAGTAGCATTATTTAGTTTTTTTTATTACGTACATCTATATATTGTCAACATTCTCACGAAGTTTCATTGAATTGATGCTAGTAGTTTTTGAGATTGGGCGATGTGAACATATTCCACTTTGCTTAGTTCGGTTGATTCGGCTGTTGAAGAAACTTGAATGATTTAGAATTATGCATTATCGCTAATAACTCGGCATCTAATTATGGTAGCATTATGTGGTTTTTTTTATTACGTACGTCTATATATTGTTTACAAACCCACAAAGGTTGATTCAATTGATGATAGTGGTTTTGGAGCTAGGCCGATGTGAACATATTCACTTTTGCTAAGCTCGGTCGATTTGGCGTTTGAGGAAATTGGATAGATGTAGAATTATTCTTAGTGCTAATAACTCTGCAACATGTTATGGGAGTATTATGTAGTTTCTTTGCTTACGTACCTCTATATATTGTCAACAAACCCACAAAGTTTAATTTCATTGATGCCAGTAGTTTTTGAGGAAGGGCGATGTTAACATATTCCCCTTCGCTTAGCGCGGTCATTTTGGCTGCTGCCGAAATTTGAAAGATGTAGAATTATTCTTATCGCTAATAACTCAGCAACCAGCTATAGTAGCATTATATGTTTTTTTTTATTAGGTACATCTATATATTGTCAACAATCCCACAAAGTTTGATTGAATTGATGCTGGTAAATTTTTAGGAAGGGCGATGTGAACATATTCACCTTCGCTTAGCGCGGTCATATTGGCTGCTGCCAAAATTGGAAAGATGTAGAATTATTTTTATCGCTAATAACTCGGCAACCAGCTATAGTAGCATTATTTAGTTTTTTTTATTACGTACATCTATATATTGTTTACCAACTCACAAAGTTTGATTCAATTGATGATAGTGGTTTTGGAGCTAGGCCGATGTAAACATATTCACTTTTGCTAAGCTCGGTCGATTTGGCGTTTGAGGAAATTGGATAGATGTTGAATTATTCTTAGTGCTAATAACTCTGCAACATGTTATGGGAGCATTATGTAGTTTCTTTGCTTACGTACCTCTATATATTGTCAACAAACCCACAAAGTTTAATTTCATTGATGCCAGTAGTTTTTGAGGAAGGGCGATGTTAACATATTCCCCTTCGCTTAGCGCGGTCATTTCGGCTGCTGCCGTAATTGGAAAGATGTAGAATTTTTTTTATCGCTAATAACTCAGCAACCAGTTATGGTAGCATTATGTGTTTTTTTTTATTAGGTACATCTATATATTATCAAAAATCCCACAATGTTTGACATAAATATTTCAAGCGGTTTCGGAGGTGGAGTGATTTGAAGATATTTCAATCCCCTAAGCTTCGGCAATGTGACAGATCAAGGAGCTGGATAGATGTAAAATTATGTTTATTGCTAATTACTGGGCAACCAGTTATAGTAGCATTATTTAGTTTTTTTTATTACGTACATCTATATATTGTCAACATTCTCACGAAGTTTCATTGAATTGATGCTAGTAGTTTTTGAGATTGGGCGATGTAAACATATTCCACTTTGCTTAGTTCGGTGGATTCGGCTGTTGAAGAAACTTGAATGATTTAGAATTATGCATTATCGCTAATAACTCGGCAACCAGCTATAGTAGCATTATTTAGTTTTTTTTATTACGTACATCTATATATTGTTTACAAACTCACAAAGTTTGATTCAATTGATGATAGTGGTTTTGGAGCTAGGCCGATGTAAACATATTCACTTTTGCTAAGCTCGGTCGATTTGGCGTTTGAGGAAATTGGATAGATGTAGAATTATTCTTAGTGCTAATAACTCTGCAACATGTTATGGGAGTATTATGTAGTTTCTTTGCTTACGTACCTCTATATATTGTCAACAAACCCACAAAGTTTAATTTCATTGATGCCAGTAGTTTTTGAGGAAGGGCGATGTTAACATATTCCCCTTCGCTTAGCGCGGTCATTTTGGCTGCTGCCGAAATTTGAAAGATGTAGAATTATTTTTATCGCTAATAACTCGGCAACCAGCTATAGTAGCATTATGTGGTTTTTTTTATTACGAACATCTATATATTGTCAACAATCCCACAAAGTTTGATTGAATTGATGCAAGTAGTTTTTGAGATTGGGCGATGTGAACATATTCCACTTTGCTTAGTGCGGTGGATTCGGCTGTTGAAGAAACTTAAAAGATTTAGTATTATGCATTATCGCTAATAACTCAACAACCAGTTATGGTAGCATTATGTGTTTTTTTTTATTAGGTACATCTATATATTGTCAACAATCCCACAAAGTTTGATTAAATTGATGCTGGTAAATTTTTAGGAAGGGCGATGTGAAAATATTCACCTTCGCTTAGCGTGGTCATATTGGCTGCTGCCAAAATTGGAATGATGTAGAATTATTTTTATCGCTAATAACTCGGCAACCAGCTATAGTAGCATTATTTAGTTTTTTTTATTACGTACATCTATATATTGTTTACAAACTCACAAAGTTTGATTCAATTGATGATAGTGGTTTTGGAGCTAGGCCGATGTAAACATATTCACTATTGCTAAGCTCGGTCGATTTGGCGTTTAAAGAAATTGGATAGATGTAGAATTATTCTTATCGCTAATAACTCAACAACCAGTTAAGGTAGCATTATATGTTTTTTTTTATTAGGTACATCTATATATTGTCAACAATCCCACAAAGTTTGATTGAATTGATGCTGGTAAATTTTTAGGAAGGGCGATGTGAACATATTCACCTTCGCTTAGCGCGGTCATATTGGCTGCTGCCAAAATTGGAAAGATGTAGAATTATTTTTATCGCTAATAACTCGGCAACCAGCTATAGTAGCATTATTTAGTTTTTTTTATTACGTACATCTATATATTGTTTACAAACTCACAAAGTTTGATTCAATTGATGATAGTGGTTTTGGAGCTAGGCCGATGTAAACATATTCACTTTTGCTAAGCTCGGTCGATTTGGCGTTTGAGGAAATTGGATAGATGTTGAATTATTCTTAGTGCTAATAACTCTGCAACATGTTATGGGAGCATTATGTAGTTTCTTTGCTTACGTACCTCTATATATTGTCAACAAACCCACAAAGTTTAATTTCATTGATGCCAGTAGTTTTTGAGGAAGGGCGATGTTAACATATTCCCCTTCGCTTAGCGCGGTCATTTCGGCTGCTGCCGTAATTGGAAAGATGTAGAATTTTTTTTATCGCTAATAACTCAGCAACCAGTTATGGTAGCATTATGTGTTTTTTTTTATTAGGTACATCTATATATTATCAAAAATCCCACAATGTTTGACATAAATGTTTCAAGCGGTTTCGGAGGTGGAGTGATTTGAAGATATTTCAATCCCCTAAGCTTCGGCAATGTGACAGATCAAGGAGCTGGATAGATGTAAAATTATGTTTATTGCTAATTACTGGGCAACCAGTTATAGTAGCATTATTTAGTTTTTTTTATTACGTACATCTATATATTGTCAACATTCTCACGAAGTTTCATTGAATTGATGCTAGTAGTTTTTGAGATTGGGCGATGTAAACATATTCCACTTTGCTTAGTTCGGTGGATTCGGCTGTTGAAGAAACTTGAATGATTTAGAATTATGCATTATCGCTAATAACTCGGCAACCAGCTATAGTAGCATTATTTAGTTTTTTTTATTACGTACATCTATATATTGTTTACAAACTCACAAAGTTTGATTCAATTGATGATAGTGGTTTTGGAGCTAGGCCGATGTAAACATATTCACTTTTGCTAAGCTCGGTCGATTTGGCGTTTGAGGAAATTGGATAGATGTAGAATTATTCTTAGTGCTAATAACTCTGCAACATGTTATGGGAGTATTATGTAGTTTCTTTGCTTACGTACCTCTATATATTGTCAACAAACCCACAAAGTTTAATTTCATTGATGCCAGTAGTTTTTGAGGAAGGGCGATGTTAACATATTCCCCTTCGCTTAGCGCGGTCATTTTGGCTGCTGCCGAAATTTGAAAGATGTAGAATTATTTTTATCGCTAATAACTCGGCAACCAGCTATAGTAGCATTATGTGGTTTTTTTTATTACGAACATCTATATATTGTCAACAATCCCACAAAGTTTGATTGAATTGATGCAAGTAGTTTTTGAGATTGGGCGATGTGAACATATTCCACTTTGCTTAGTGCGGTGGATTCGGCTGTTGAAGAAACTTAAAAGATTTAGTATTATGCATTATCGCTAATAACTCAACAACCAGTTATGGTAGCATTATGTGTTTTTTTTTATTAGGTACATCTATATATTGTCAACAATCCCACAAAGTTTGATTAAATTGATGCTGGTAAATTTTTAGGAAGGGCGATGTGAAAATATTCACCTTCGCTTAGCGTGGTCATATTGGCTGCTGCCAAAATTGGAATGATGTAGAATTATTTTTATCGCTAATAACTCGGCAACCAGCTATAGTAGCATTATTTAGTTTTTTTTATTACGTACATCTATATATTGTTTACAAACTCACAAAGTTTGATTCAATTGATGATAGTGGTTTTGGAGCTAGGCCGATGTAAACATATTCACTATTGCTAAGCTCGGTCGATTTGGCGTTTAAAGAAATTGGATAGATGTAGAATTATTCTTATCGCTAATAACTCAACAACCAGTTAAGGTAGCATTATATGTTTTTTTTTATTAGGTACATCTATATATTGTCAACAATCCCACAAAGTTTGATTGAATTGATGCTGGTAAATTTTTAGGAAGGGCGATGTGAACATATTCACCTTCGCTTAGCGCGGTCATATTGGCTGCTGCCAAAATTGGAAAGATGTAGAATTATTTTTATCGCTAATAACTCGGCAACCAGCTATAGTAGCATTATTTAGTTTTTTTTATTACGTACATCTATATATTGTTTACAAACTCACAAAGTTTGATTCAATTGATGATAGTGGTTTTGGAGCTAGGCCGATGTAAACATATTCACTTTTGCTAAGCTCGGTCGATTTGGCGTTTGAGGAAATTGGATAGATGTTGAATTATTCTTAGTGCTAATAACTCTGCAACATGTTATGGGAGCATTATGTAGTTTCTTTGCTTACGTACCTCTATATATTGTCAACAAACCCACAAAGTTTAATTTCATTGATGCCAGTAGTTTTTGAGGAAGGGCGATGTTAACATATTCCCCTTCGCTTAGCGCGGTCATTTCGGCTGCTGCCGTAATTGGAAAGATGTAGAATTTTTTTTATCGCTAATAACTCAGCAACCAGTTATGGTAGCATTATGTGTTTTTTTTTATTAGGTACATCTATATATTATCAAAAATCCCACAATGTTTGACATAAATGTTTCAAGCGGTTTCGGAGGTGGAGTGATTTGAAGATATTTCAATCCCCTAAGCTTCGGCAATGTGACAGATCAAGGAGCTGGATAGATGTAAAATTATGTTTATTGCTAATTACTGGGCAACCAGTTATAGTAGCATTATTTAGTTTTTTTTATTACGTACATCTATATATTGTCAACATTCTCACGAAGTTTCATTGAATTGATGCTAGTAGTTTTTGAGATTGGGCGATGTAAACATATTCCACTTTGCTTAGTTCGGTGGATTCGGCTGTTGAAGAAACTTGAATGATTTAGAATTATGCATTATCGCTAATAACTCGGCAACTAATTATGGTAGCATTATGTGGTTTTTTTTATTACGTACGTCTATATATTGTTCACAAACCCACAAAGGTTGATTCAATTGATGATAGTGGTTTTGGAGCTAGGCCGATAAGAACATATTCACTTTTGCTAAGCTCGGTCGATTTGGCGTTTGAGGAAATTGGATAGATGTAGAATTATTCTTAGTGCTAATAACTCTGCAACATGTTATGGGAGCATTATGTAGCTTCTTTGCTTACGTACCTCTATATATTGTCAACAAACCCACAAAGTTTAATTTCATTGATGCCAGTAGTTTTTGAGGAAGGGCGATGTTAACATATTCCCCTTCGCTTAGCGCGGTCATTTCGACTGCTGCCGTAATTGGAAAGATGTAGAATTTTTTTTATCGCTAATAACTCAGCAACCAGTTATGGTAGCATTATGTGTTTTTTTTTATTAGGTACATCAATATATTGTCAACAATCCCACAAAGTTTGATTGAATTGATGCTAGTAGTTTTTGAGATTGGGCGATGTGAACATATTCCCCTTCGCTTAGCGCGGTCATTTTGGCTGCTGCCGAAATTTGAAAGATGTAGAATTATTCTTATCGCTAATAACTCAGCAACCAGCTATAGTAGCATTATATGTTTTTTTTTATTAGGTACATCTATATATTGTCAACAATCCCACAAAGTTTGATTGAATTGATGCTGGTAAATTTTTAGGAAGGGCGATGTGAACATATTCACCTTCGCTTAGCGCGGTCATATTGGCTGCTGCCAAAATTGGAAAGATGTAGAATTATTTTTATCGCTAATAACTCGGCAACCAGCTATAGTAGCATTATTTAGTTTTTTTTATTACGTACATCTATATATTGTTTACAAACTCACAAAGTTTGATTCAATTGATGATAGTGGTTTTGGAGCTAGGCCGATGTAAACATATTCACTTTTGCTAAGCTCGGTCGATTTGGCGTTTGAGGAAATTGGATAGATGTTGAATTATTCTTAGTGCTAATAACTCTGCAACATGTTATGGGAGCATTATGTAGTTTCTTTGCTTACGTACCTCTATATATTGTCAACAAACCCACAAAGTTTAATTTCATTGATGCCAGTAGTTTTTGAGGAAGGGCGATGTTAACATATTCCCCTTCGCTTAGCGCGGTCATTTCGGCTGCTGCCGTAATTGGAAAGATGTAGAATTTTTTTTATCGCTAATAACTCAGCAACCAGTTATGGTAGCATTATGTGTTTTT
This sequence comes from Acanthosoma haemorrhoidale, assembly GCA_930367205.1. Taxonomy (NCBI): domain Eukaryota; kingdom Metazoa; phylum Arthropoda; class Insecta; order Hemiptera; family Acanthosomatidae; genus Acanthosoma; species Acanthosoma haemorrhoidale. Next base: position 392,594 of record OV884009.1, read on the forward strand.
TTTTATTAGGTACATCTATATATTATCAAAAATCCCACAATGTTTGACATAAATGTTTCAAGCGGTTTCGGAGGTGGAGTGATTTGAAGATATTTCAATCCCCTAAGCTTCGGCAATGTGACAGATCAAGGAGCTGGATAGATGTAAAATTATGTTTATTGCTAATTACTGGGCAACCAGTTATAGTAGCATTATTTAGTTTTTTTTATTACGTACATCTATATATTGTCAACATTCTCACGAAGTTTCATTGAATTGATGCTAGTAGTTTTTGAGATTGGGCGATGTAAACATATTCCACTTTGCTTAGTTCGGTGGATTCGGCTGTTGAAGAAACTTGAATGATTTAGAATTATGCATTATCGCTAATAACTCGGCAACTAATTATGGTAGCATTATGTGGTTTTTTTTATTACGTACGTCTATATATTGTTTACAAACCCACAAAGGTTGATTCAATTGATGATAGTGGTTTTGGAGCTAGGCCGATGTGAACATATTCACTTTTGCTAAGCTCGGTCGATTTGGCGTTTGAGGAAATTGGATAGATGTAGAATTATTCTTAGTGCTAATAACTCTGCAACATGTTATGGGAGTATTATGTAGTTTCTTTGCTTACGTACCTCTATATATTGTCAACAAACCCACAAAGTTTAATTTCATTGATGCCAGTAGTTTTTGAGGAAGGGCGATGTTAACATATTCCCCTTCGCTTAGCGCGGTCATTTTGGCTGCTGCCGAAATTTGAAAGATGTAGAATTATTTTTATCGCTAATAACTCGGCAACCAGCTATAGTAGCATTATGTGGTTTTTTTTATTACGAACATCTATATATTGTCAACAATCCCACAAAGTTTGATTGAATTGATGCAAGTAGTTTTTGAGATTGGGCGATGTGAACATATTCCACTTTGCTTAGTGCGGTGGATTCGGCTGTTGAAGAAACTTGAAAGATTTAGAATTATGCATTATCGCTAATAACTCAACAACCAGTTATGGTAGCATTATGTGTTTTTTTTTATTAGGTACATCTATATATTGTCAACAATCCCACAAAGTTTGATTAAATTGATGCTGGTAAATTTTTAGGAAGGGCGATGTGAAAATATTCACCTTCGCTTAGCGTGGTCATATTGGCTGCTGCCAAAATTGGAATGATGTAGAATTATTTTTATCGCTAATAACTCGGCAACCAGCTATAGTAGCATTATTTAGTTTTTTTTATTACGTACATCTATATATTGTTTACAAACTCACAAAGTTTGATTCAATTGATGATAGTGGTTTTGGAGCTAGGCCGATGTAAACATATTCACTTTTGCTAAGCTCGGTCGATTTGGCGTTTGAGGAAATTGGATAGATGTTGAATTATTCTTAGTGCTAATAACTCTGCAACATGTTATGGGAGCATTATGTAGTTTCTTTGCTTACGTACCTCTATATATTGTCAACAAACCCACAAAGTTTAATTTCATTGATGCCAGTAGTTTTTGAGGAAGGGCGATGTTAACATATTCCCCTTCGCTTAGCGCGGTCATTTCGGCTGCTGCCGAAATTGGAAAGATGTAGAATTTTTTTTATCGCTAATAACTCAGCAACCAGTTATGGTAGCATTATGTGTTTTTTTTTATTAGGTACATCTATATATTATCAAAAATCCCACAATGTTTGACATAAATGTTTCAAGCGGTTTCGGAGGTGGAGTGATTTGAAGATATTTCAATCCCCTAAGCTTCGGCAATGTGACAGATCAAGGAGCTGGATAGATGTAAAATTATGTTTATTGCTAATTACTGGGCAACCAGTTATAGTAGCATTATTTAGTTTTTTTTATTACGTACATCTATATATTGTCAACATTCTCACGAAGTTTCATTGAATTGATGCTAGTAGTTTTTGAGATTGGGCGATGTAAACATATTCCACTTTGCTTAGTTCGGTGGATTCGGCTGTTGAAGAAACTTGAATGATTTAGAATTATGCATTATCGCTAATAACTCGGCAACTAATTATGGTAGCATTATGTGGTTTTTTTTATTACGTACGTCTATATATTGTTCACAAACCCACAAAGGTTGATTCAATTGATGATAGTGGTTTTGGAGCTAGGCCGATAAGAACATATTCACTTTTGCTAAGCTCGGTCGATTTGGCGTTTGAGGAAATTGGATAGATGTAGAATTATTCTTAGTGCTAATAACTCTGCAACATGTTATGGGAGCATTATGTAGCTTCTTTGCTTACGTACCTCTATATATTGTCAACAAACCCACAAAGTTTAATTTCATTGATGCCAGTAGTTTTTGAGGAAGGGCGATGTTAACATATTCCCCTTCGCTTAGCGCGGTCATTTCGACTGCTGCCGTAATTGGAAAGATGTAGAATTTTTTTTATCGCTAATAACTCAGCAACCAGTTATGGTAGCATTATGTGTTTTTTTTTATTAGGTACATCAATATATTGTCAACAATCCCACAAAGTTTGATTGAATTGATGCTAGTAGTTTTTGAGATTGGGCGATGTGAACATATTCCACTTTGCTAAGTTCGGTGGATTCGGCTGTTGAAGAAACTTGAAAGATTTAGAATTATGCATTATCGCTAATAACTCAACAACCAGTTAAGGTAGCATTATGTGTTTTTTTTTATTAGGTACATCTATATATTGTCAACAATCCCACAAAGTTTGATTAAATTGATGCTGGTAAATTTTTAGGAAGGGCGATGTGAAAATATTCACCTTCGCTTAGCGTGGTCATATTGGCTGCTGCCAAAATTGGAAAGATGTAGAATTATTTTTATGGCTAATAACTCGGCAACCAGCTATAGTAGCATTATTTAGTTTTTTTTATTTCGTACCTCTATATATTGTCAACAAACCCACAAAGTTTAATTTCATTGATGCCAGTAGTTTTTGAGGAAGGGCGATGTTAACATATTCCCCTTCGCTTAGCGCGGTCATTTTGGCTGCTGCCGAAATTTGAAAGATGTAGAATTATTCTTATCGCTAATAACTCAGCAACCAGCTATAGTAGCATTATATGTTTTTTTTTATTAGGTACATCTATATATTGTCAACAATCCCACAAAGTTTGATTGAATTGATGCTGGTAAATTTTTAGGAAGGGCGATGTGAACATATTCACCTTCGCTTAGCGCGGTCATATTGGCTGCTGCCAAAATTGGAAAGATGTAGAATTATTTTTATCGCTAATAACTCGGCAACCAGCTATAGTAGCATTATTTAGTTTTTTTTATTACGTACATCTATATATTGTTTACAAACTCACAAAGTTTGATTCAATTGATGATAGTGGTTTTGGAGCTAGGCCGATGTAAACATATTCACTTTTGCTAAGCTCGGTCGATTTGGCGTTTGAGGAAATTGGATAGATGTTGAATTATTCTTAGTGCTAATAACTCTGCAACATGTTATGGGAGCATTATGTAGTTTCTTTGCTTACGTACCTCTATATATTGTCAACAAACCCACAAAGTTTAATTTCATTGATGCCAGTAGTTTTTGAGGAAGGGCGATGTTAACATATTCCCCTTCGCTTAGCGCGGTCATTTCGGCTGCTGCCGTAATTGGAAAGATGTAGAATTTTTTTTATCGCTAATAACTCAGCAACCAGTTATGGTAGCATTATGTGTTTTTTTTTATTAGGTACATCTATATATTATCAAAAATCCCACAATGTTTGACATAAATGTTTCAAGCGGTTTCGGAGGTGGAGTGATTTGAAGATATTTCAATCCCCTAAGCTTCGGCAATGTGACAGATCAAGGAGCTGGATAGATGTAAAATTATGTTTATTGCTAATTACTGGGCAACCAGTTATAGTAGCATTATTTAGTTTTTTTTATTACGTACATCTATATATTGTCAACATTCTCACGAAGTTTCATTGAATTGATGCTAGTAGTTTTTGAGATTGGGCGATGTAAACATATTCCACTTTGCTTAGTTCGGTGGATTCGGCTGTTGAAGAAACTTGAATGATTTAGAATTATGCATTATCGCTAATAACTCGGCAACTAATTATGGTAGCATTATGTGGTTTTTTTTATTACGTACGTCTATATATTGTTTACAAACCCACAAAGGTTGATTCAATTGATGATAGTGGTTTTGGAGCTAGGCCGATGTGAACATATTCACTTTTGCTAAGCTCGGTCGATTTGGCGTTTGAGGAAATTGGATAGATGTAGAATTATTCTTAGTGCTAATAACTCTGCAACATGTTATGGGAGTATTATGTAGTTTCTTTGCTTACGTACCTCTATATATTGTCAACAAACCCACAAAGTTTAATTTCATTGATGCCAGTAGTTTTTGAGGAAGGGCGATGTTAACATATTCCCCTTCGCTTAGCGCGGTCATTTTGGCTGCTGCCGAAATTTGAAAGATGTAGAATTATTTTTATCGCTAATAACTCGGCAACCAGCTATAGTAGCATTATGTGGTTTTTTTTATTACGAACATCTATATATTGTCAACAATCCCACAAAGTTTGATTGAATTGATGCAAGTAGTTTTTGAGATTGGGCGATGTGAACATATTCCACTTTGCTTAGTGCGGTGGATTCGGCTGTTGAAGAAACTTGAAAGATTTAGAATTATGCATTATCGCTAATAACTCAACAACCAGTTATGGTAGCATTATGTGTTTTTTTTTATTAGGTACATCTATATATTGTCAACAATCCCACAAAGTTTGATTAAATTGATGCTGGTAAATTTTTAGGAAGGGCGATGTGAAAATATTCACCTTCGCTTAGCGTGGTCATATTGGCTGCTGCCAAAATTGGAATGATGTAGAATTATTTTTATCGCTAATAACTCGGCAACCAGCTATAGTAGCATTATTTAGTTTTTTTTATTACGTACATCTATATATTGTTTACAAACTCACAAAGTTTGATTCAATTGATGATAGTGGTTTTGGAGCTAGGCCGATGTAAACATATTCACTTTTGCTAAGCTCGGTCGATTTGGCGTTTGAGGAAATTGGATAGATGTTGAATTATTCTTAGTGCTAATAACTCTGCAACATGTTATGGGAGCATTATGTAGTTTCTTTGCTTACGTACCTCTATATATTGTCAACAAACCCACAAAGTTTAATTTCATTGATGCCAGTAGTTTTTGAGGAAGGGCGATGTTAACATATTCCCCTTCGCTTAGCGCGGTCATTTCGGCTGCTGCCGTAATTGGAAAGATGTAGAATTTTTTTTATCGCTAATAACTCAGCAACCAGTTATGGTAGCATTATGTGTTTTTTTTTATTAGGTACATCTATATATTATCAAAAATCCCACAATGTTTGACATAAATGTTTCAAGCGGTTTCGGAGGTGGAGTGATTTGAAGATATTTCAATCCCCTAAGCTTCGGCAATGTGACAGATCAAGGAGCTGGATAGATGTAAAATTATGTTTATTGCTAATTACTGGGCAACCAGTTATAGTAGCATTATTTAGTTTTTTTTATTACGTACATCTATATATTGTCAACATTCTCACGAAGTTTCATTGAATTGATGCTAGTAGTTTTTGAGATTGGGCGATGTAAACATATTCCACTTTGCTTAGTTCGGTGGATACGGCTGTTGAAGAAACTTGAATGATTTAGAATTATGCATTATCGCTAATAACTCGGCAACTAATTATGGTAGCATTATGTGGTTTTTTTTATTACGTACGTCTATATATTGTTTACAAACCCACAAAGGTTGATTCAATTGATGATAGTGGTTTTGGAGCTAGGCCGATGTGAACATATTCACTTTTGCTAAGCTCGGTCGATTTGGCGTTTGAGGAAATTGGATAGATGTAGAATTATTCTTAGTGCTAATAACTCTGCAACATGTTATGGGAGTATTATGTAGTTTCTTTGCTTACGTACCTCTATATATTGTCAACAAACCCACAAAGTTTAATTTCATTGATGCCAGTAGTTTTTGAGGAAGGGCGATGTTAACATATTCCCCTTCGCTTAGCGCGGTCATTTTGGCTGCTGCCGAAATTTGAAAGATGTAGAATTATTTTTATCGCTAATAACTCGGCAACCAGCTATAGTAGCATTATGTGGTTTTTTTTATTACGAACATCTATATATTGTCAACAATCCCACAAAGTTTGATTAAATTGATGCTGGTAAATTTTTAGGAAGGGCGATGTGAACATATTCACCTTCGCTTAGCGCGGTCATATTGGCTGCTGCCAAAATTGGAAAGATGTAGAATTATTTTTATCGCTAATAACTCGGCAACCAGCTATAGTAGCATTATTTAGTTTTTTTTATTACGTACATCTATATATTGTTTACAAACTCACAAAGTTTGATTCAATTGATGATAGTGGTTTTGGAGCTTGGCCGATGTAAACATATTCACTATTGCTAAGCTCGGTCGATTTGGCGTTTAAAGAAATTGGATAGATGTAGAATTATTCTTATCGCTAATAACTCTGCAACAAGTTAAGGGAGCATTATGTGGATTCTTTGCTTACGTTTCTCTATATATTGTCATAAAACCCACAAAGTTTGATCAAATTGATGATAGTGGTTTCGGAGGTAGGGCGATGTGAACATGTTCGACTTTGCTTAGCTCGGTGGATTTGGCTGTTGAGGAAACTTGAAAGATTTGGAATTATACATTATCGCTAATTTCTCTGGAACCAGTAAAGGCTGCATTTTGTGGTTTCTTTTATTTTTTACATCTATATATTATCAACAATCCCACAATGTTTGACATAAATGTTTCAAGCGGTTTCGGAGGTGGAGTGATTTGAAGATATTTCCATCCCCTAGGCTTCGGCAATGTGACAGATCAAGGAGCTGGATAGATATAAAATTATGTTTATTGCTAATTACTGGGCAACCAGTTATAGTAGCATTATTTAGTTTTTTTTATTACGTACATCTATATATTGTCAATAATCTCACGAAGTTTCATTGAATTGATGCTAGTAGTTTTTGAGATTGGGCGATGTGAACATATTCCACTTTGCTTAGTTCGGTGGATTCGGCTGTTGAAGAAACTTGAATGATTTAGAATTATGCATTATCGCTAATAACTCGGCAACTAATTATGGTAGCATTATGTGGTTTTTTTTATTACGTACGTCTATATATTGTTCACAAACCCACAAAGGTTGATTCAATTGATGATAGTGGTTTTGGAGCTAGGCCGATAAGAACATATTCACTTTTGCTAAGCTCGGTCGATTTGGCGTTTGAGGAAATTGGATAGATGTAGAATTATTCTTAGTGCTAATAACTCTGCAACATGTTATGGGAGCATTATGTAGCTTCTTTGCTTACGTACCTCTATATATTGTCAACAAACCCACAAAGTTTAATTTCATTGATGCCAGTAGTTTTTGAGGAAGGGCGATGTTAACATATTCCCCTTCGCTTAGCGCGGTCATTTCGACTGCTGCCGTAATTGGAAAGATGTAGAATTTTTTTTATCGCTAATAACTCAGCAACCAGTTATGGTAGCATTATGTGTTTTTTTTTATTAGGTACATCAATATATTGTCAACAATCCCACAAAGTTTGATTGAATTGATGCTAGTAGTTTTTGAGATTGGGCGATGTGAACATATTCCACTTTGCTAAGTTCGGTGGATTCGGCTGTTGAAGAAACTTGAAAGATTTAGAATTATGCATTATCGCTAATAACTCAACAACCAGTTAAGGTAGCATTATGTGTTTTTTTTTATTAGGTACATCTATATATTGTCAACAATCCCACAAAGTTTGATTAAATTGATGCTGGTAAATTTTTAGGAAGTGCGATGTGAAAATATTCACCTTCGCTTAGCGTGGTCATATTGGCTGCTGCCAAAATTGGAAAGATGTAGAATTATTTTTATGGCTAATAACTCGGCAACCAGCTATAGTAGCATTATTTAGTTTTTTTTATTACGTACCTCTATATATTGTCAACAAACCCACAAAGTTTAATTTCATTGATGCCAGTAGTTTTTGAGGAAGGGCGATGTTAACATATTCCCCTTCACTTAGCGCGGTCATTTCGGCTGCTGCCGTAATTGGAAAGATGTAGAATTTTTTTTATCGCTAATAACTCAGCAACCAGTTATGGTAGCATTATGTGTTTTTTTTTATTAGGTACATCTATATATTATCAAAAATCCCACAATGTTTGACATAAATGTTTCAAGCGGTTTCGGAGGTGGAGTGATTTGAAGATATTTTAATCCCCTAAGCTTCGGCAATGTGACAGATCAAGGAGCTGGATAGATGTAAAATTATGTTTATTGCTAATTACTGGGCAACCAGTTATAGTAGCATTATTTAGTTTTTTTTATTACGTACATCTATATATTGTCAACATTCTCACGAAGTTTCATTGAATTGATGCTAGTAGTTTTTGAGATTGGGCGATGTAAACATATTCCACTTTGCTTAGTTCGGTGGATTCGGCTGTTGAAGAAACTTGAATGATTTAGAATTATGCATTATCGCTAATAACTCGGCAACTAATTATGGTAGCATTATGTGGTTTTTTTTATTACGTACGTCTATATATTGTTTACAAACCCACAAAGGTTGATTCAATTGATGATAGTGGTTTTGGAGCTAGGCCGATGTGAACATATTCACTTTTGCTAAGCTCGGTCGATTTGGCGTTTGAGGAAATTGGATAGATGTAGAATTATTCTTAGTGCTAATAACTCTGCAACATGTTATGGGAGTATTATGTAGTTTCTTTGCTTACGTACCTCTATATATTTTCAACAAACCCACAAAGTTTAATTTCATTGATGCCAGTAGTTTTTGAGGAAGGGCGATGTTAACATATTCCCCTTCGCTTAGCGCGGTCATTTTGGCTGCTGCCGAAATTTGTAAGATGTAGAATTATTTTTATCGCTAATAACTCGGCAACCAGCTATAGTAGCATTATGTGGTTTTTTTTATTACGAACATCTATATATTGTCAACAATCCCACAAAGTTTGATTGAATTGATGCAAGTAGTTTTTGAGATTGGGCGATGTGAACATATTCCACTTTGCTTAGTGCGGTGGATTCGGCTGTTGAAGAAACTTGAAAGATTTAGAATTATGCATTATCGCTAATAACTCAACAACCAGTTATGGTAGCATTATGTGTTTTTTTTTATTAGGTACATCTATATATTGTCAACAATCCCACAAAGTTTGATTAAATTGATGCTGGTAAATTTTTAGGAAGGGCGATGTGAAAATATTCACCTTCGCTTAGCGTGGTCATATTGGCTGCTGCCAAAATTGGAATGATGTAGAATTATTTTTATCGCTAATAACTCGGCAACCAGCTATAGTAGCATTATTTAGTTTTTTTTATTACGTACATCTATATATTGTTTACAAACTCACAAAGTTTGATTCAATTGATGATAGTGGTTTTGGAGCTAGGCCGATGTAAACATATTTACTATTGCTAAGCTCGGTCGATTTGGCGTTTAAAGAAATTGGATAGATGTAGAATTATTCTTATCGCTAATAACTCAACAACCAGTTATGGTAGCATTATATGTTTTTTTTTATTAGGTACATCTATATATTGTCAACAATCCCACAAAGTTTGATTAAATTGATGCTGGTAAATTTTTAGGAAGGGCGATGTGAACATATTCACCTTCGCTTAGCGCGGTCATATTGGCTGCTGCCAAAATTGGAAAGATGTAGAATTATTTTTATCGCTAATAACTCGGCAACCAGCTATAGTAGCATTATTTAGTTTTTTTTATTACGTACATCTATATATTGTTTACAAACTCACAAAGTTTGATTCAATTGATGATAGTGGTTTTGGAGCTTGGCCGATGTAAACATATTCACTATTGCTAAGCTCGGTCGATTTGGCGTTTAAAGAAATTGGATAGATGTAGAATTATTCTTATCGCTAATAACTCTGCAACAAGTTAAGGGAGCATTATGTGGATTCTTTGCTTACGTTTCTCTATATATTGTCATAAAACCCACAAAGTTTGATCAAATTGATGATAGTGGTTTCGGAGGTAGGGCGATGTGAACATGTTCGACTTTGCTTAGCTCGGTGGATTTGGCTGTTGAGGAAACTTGAAAGATTTGGAATTATACATTATCGCTAATTTCTCTGGAACCAGTAAAGGCTGCATTTTGTGGTTTCTTTTATTTTTTACATCTATATATTATCAACAATCCCACAATGTTTGACATCAATGTTTCAAGCGGTTTCGGAGGTGGAGTGATTTGAAGATATTTCCATCCCCTAGGCTTCGGCAATGTGACAGATCAAGGAGCTGGATAGATGTAAAATTATGTTTATTGCTAATTACTGGGCAACCAGTTATAGTAGCATTATTTAGTTTTTTTTATTACGTACATCTATATATTGTCAATAATCTCACGAAGTTTCATTGAATTGATGCTAGTAGTTTTTGAGATTGGGCGATGTGAACATATTCCACTTTGCTTAGTTCGGTGGATTCGGCTGTTGAAGAAACTTGAATGATTTAGAATTATGCATTATCGCTAATAACTCGGCAACTAATTATGGTAGCATTATGTGGTTTTTTTTATTACGTACGTCTATATATTGTTCACAAACCCACAAAGGTTGATTCAATTGATGATAGTGGTTTTGGAGCTAGGCCGATAAGAACATATTCACTTTTGCTAAGCTCGGTCGATTTGGCGTTTGAGGAAATTGGATAGATGTAGAATTATTCTTAGTGCTAATAACTCTGCAACATGTTATGGGAGCATTATGTAGCTTCTTTGCTTACGTACCTCTATATATTGTCAACAAACCCACAAAGTTTAATTTCATTGATGCCAGTAGTTTTTGAGGAAGGGCGATGTTAACATATTCCCCTTCGCTTAGCGCGGTCATTTCGACTGCTGCCGTAATTGGAAAGATGTAGAATTTTTTCTATCGCTAATAACTCAGCAACCAGTTATGGTAGCATTATGTGTTTTTTTTTATTAGGTACATCTATATATTCTCAACAATCCCACAAAGTTTGATTGAATTGATGCTGGTAGTTTTTGAGATTGGGCGATGTGAACATATTCCACTTTGCTAAGTTCGGTGGATTCGGCTGTTGAAGAAACTTGAGAGATTTAGAATTATGCATTATCGCTAATAACTCAACAACCAGTTAAGGTAGCATTATGTGTTTTTTTTTATTAGGTACATCTATATATTGTCAACAATCCCACAAAGTTTGAATAAATTGATGCTGGTAAATTTTTAGGAAGGGCGATGTGAACATATTCACCTTCGCTTAGCGCGGTCATATTGGCTGCTGCCAAAATTGGAAAGATGTAGAATTATTTTTATCGCTAATAACTCGGCAACCAGCTATAGTAGCATTATTTAGTTTTTTTTATTACGTACATCTATATATTGTTTACAAACTCACAAAGTTTGATTCAATTGATGATAGTGGTTTTGGAGCTAGGCCGATGTAAACATATTCACTTTTGCTAAGCTCGGTCGATTTGGCGTTTGAGGAAATTGGATAGATGTAGAATTATTCTTAGTGCTAATAACTCTGCAACATGTTATGGGAGCATTATGTAGTTTCTTTGCTTACGTACCTCTATATATTGTCAACAAACCCACAAAGTTTAATTTCATTGATGCCAGTAGTTTTTGAGGAAGGGCGATGTTAACATATTCACCTTCGCTTAGCGCGGTCATTTTGGCTGCTGCCGAAATTAGAAAGATGTAGAATTATTTTTATCGCTAATAACTCGGCAACCAGCTATAGTAGCATTATTTAGTTTTTTTTATTACGTACATCTATATATTGTTTACAAACTCACAAAGTTTGATTCAATTGATGATAGTGGTTTTGGAGCTAGGCCGATGTAAACATATTCACTTTTGCTAAGCTCGGTCGATTTGGCGTTTGAGGAAATTGGATAGATGTAGAATTATTCTTAGTGCTAATAACTCTGCAACATGTTATGGGAGCATTATGTAGTTTCTTTGCTTACGTACCTCTATATATTGTCAACAAACCCACAAAGTTTGATCAAATTCATGATAGTGGTTTCGGAGGTAGGGCGATGTGAACATGTTCGACTTTGCTTAGCTCGGTGGATTTGGCTGTTGAGGAAACTTGAAAGATTTGGAATTATACATTATCGCTAATTTCTCTGGAACCAGTAAAGGCTGCATTTTGTGGTTTCTTTTATTTTTTACATCTATATATTATCAACAATCCCACAATGTTTGACATAAATGTTTCAAGCGGTTTCGGAGGTGGAGTGATTTGAAGATATTTCCATCCCCTAGGCTTCGGCAATGTGACAGATCAAGGAGCTGGATAGATGTAAAATTATGTTTATTGCTAATTACTGGGCAACCAGTTATAGTAGCATTATTTAGTTTTTTTTATTACGTACATCTATATATTGTCAATAATCTCACGAAGTTTCATTGAATTGATGCTAGTAGTTTTTGAGATTGGGCGATGTGAACATATTTCACTTTGCTTAGTTCGGTGGATTCGGCTGTTGAAGAAACTTGAATGATTTAGAATTATGCATTATCGCTAATAACTCGGCAACTAATTATGGTAGCATTATGTGGTTTTTTTTATTACGTACGTCTATATATTGTTCACAAACCCACAAAGGTTGATTCAATTGATGATAGTGGTTTTGGAGCTAGGCCGATAAGAACATATTCACTTTTGCTAAGCTCGGTCGATTTGGCGTTTGAGGAAATTGGATAGATGTAGAATTATTCTTAGTGCTAATAACTCTGCAACATGTTATGGGAGCATTATGTAGCTTCTTTGCTTACGTACCTCTATATATTGTCAACAAACCCACAAAGTTTAATTTCATTGATGCCAGTAGTTTTTGAGGAAGGGCGATGTTAACATATTCCCCTTCGCTTAGCGCGGTCATTTTGACTGCTGCCGTAATTGGAAAGATGTAGAATTTTTTTTATCGCTAATAACTCAGCAACCAGTTATGTTAGCATTATGTGTTTATTTTTATTAGGTACATCAATATATTGTCAACAATCCCACAAAGTTTGATTGAATTGATGCTAGTAGTTTTTGAGATTGGGCGATGTGAACATATTCCACTTTGCTAAGTTCGGTGGAGTCGGCTGTTGAAGAAACTTGAAAGATTTAGAATTATGCATTATCGCTAATAACTCAACAACCAGTTAAGGTAGCATTATGTGTTTTTTTTTATTAGGTACATCTATATATTGTCAACAATCCCACAAAGTTTGAATAAATTGATGCTGGTAAATTTTTAGGAAGGGCGATGTGAACATATTCACCTTCGCTTAGCGCGGTCATATTGGCTGCTGCCAAAATTGGAAAGATGTAGAATTATTTTTATCGCTAATAACTCGGCAACCAGCTATAGTAGCATTATTTAGTTTTTTTTATTACGTACATCTATATATTGTTTATAAACTCACAAAGTTTGATTCAATTGATGATAGTGGTTTTGGAGCTTGGCCGATGTAAACATATTCACTATTGCTAAGCTCGGTCGATTTGGCGTTTGAGGAAATTGGATAGATGTAGAATTATTCTTAGTGCTAATAACTCTGCAACATGTTATGGGAGCATTATGTAGTTTCTTTGCTTACGTACCTCTATATATTGTCAACAAACCCACAAAGTTTAATTTCATTGATGCCAGTAGTTTTTGAGGAAGGGCGATGTTAACATATTCCCCTTCGCTTAGCGCGGTCATTTTGGCTGCTGCCGAAATTTGAAAGATGTAGAATTATTTTTATCGCTAATAACTCGGCAACCAGCTATAGTAGCATTATGTGGTTTTTTTTATTACGTACATCTATATATTGTCAACAATGCCACAAAGTTTGATTGAATTGATGCTAATAGTTTTTGAGATTGGGCGATGTGAACATATTCCACTTTGCTAAGTTCGGTGGATTCGGCTGTTGAAGAAACTTAAAAGATTTAGAATTATGCATTATCGCTAATAACTCAACAACCAGTTAAGGTAGCATTATGTGTTTTTTTTTATTAGGTACATCTATATATTGTCAACAATCCCACAAAGTTTGATTAAATTGATGCTGGTAAATTTTTAGGAAGGGCGATGTGAACATATTCACCTTCGCTTAGCGCGGTCATATTGGCTGCTGCCAAAATTGGAAAGATGTAGAATTATTTTTATCGCTAATAACTCGGCAACCAGCTATAGTAGCATTATTTAGTTTTTTTTATTACGTACATCTATATATTGTTTACAAACTCACAAAGTTTGATTCAATTGATGATAGTGGTTTTGGAGCTTGGCCGATGTAAACATATTCACTATTGCTAAGCTCGGTCGATTTGGCGTTTAAAGAAATTGGATAGATGTAGAATTATTCTTATCGCTAATAACTCTGCAACAAGTTAAGGGAGCATTATGTGGATTCTTTGCTTACGTTTCTCTATATATTGTCAACAAACCCACAAAGTTTGATCAAATTGATGATAGTGGTTTCGGAGGAAGGGCGATGTGAACATGTTCGACTTTGCTTAGCTCGGTGGATTTGGCTGTTGAGGAAACTTGAAAGATTTGGAATTATACATTATCGCTAATTTCTCTGGAACCAGTAAAGGCTGCATTTTGTGGTTTCTTTTATTTTTTACATCTATATATTATCAACAATATCACAATGTTTGACATAAATGTTTCAAGCGGTTTCGGAGGTGGAGTGATTTGAAGATATTTCCATCCCCTAAGCTTCGGCAATGTGACAGATCAAGGAGCTGGATAGATGTAAAATTATGTTTATTGCTAATTACTGGGCAACCAGTTATAGTAGCATTATTTAGTTTTTTTTATTACGTACATCTTTATATATTGTCAATAATCTCACGAAGTTTCATTGAATTGATGCTAGTAGTTTTTGAGATTGGGCGATGTGAACATATTCCACTTTGCTTAGTTCGGTGGATTCGGCTGTTGAAGAAACTTGAATGATTTAGAATTATGCATTATCGCTAATAACTCGGCAACTAATTATGGTAGCATTATGTGGTTTTTTTTATTACGTACGTCTATATATTGTTCACAAACCCACAAAGGTTGATTCAATTGATGATAGTGGTTTTGGAGCTAGGCCGATAAGAACATATTCACTTTTGCTAAGCTCGGTCGATTTGGCGTTTGAGGAAATTGGATAGATGTAGAATTATTCTTAGTGCTAATAACTCTGCAACATGTTATGGGAGCATTATGTAGCTTCTTTGCTTACGTACCTCTATATATTGTCAACAAACCCACAAAGTTTAATTTCATTGATGCCAGTAGTTTTTGAGGAAGGGCGATGTTAACATATTCCCCTTCGCTTAGCGCGGTCATTTCGACTGCTGCCGTAATTGGAAAGATGTAGAATTTTTTTTATCGCTAATAACTCAGCAACCAGTTATGGTAGCATTATGTGTTTTTTTTTATTAGGTACATCAATATATTGTCAACAATCCCACAAAGTTTGATTGAATTGATGCTAGTAGTTTTTGAGATTGGGCGATGTGAACATATTCCACTTTGCTAAGTTCGGTGGATTCGGCTGTTGAAGAAACTTGAAAGATTTAGAATTATGCATTATCGCTAATAACTCAACAACCAGTTAAGGTAGCATTATGTGTTTTTTTTTATTAGGTACATCTATATATTGTCAACAATCCCACAAAGTTTGATTAAATTGATGCTGGTAAATTTTTAGGAAGGGCGATGTGAAAATATTCACCTTCGCTTAGCGTGGTCATATTGGCTGCTGCCAAAATTGGAAAGATGTAGAATTATTTTTATGGCTAATAACTCGGCAACCAGCTATAGTAGCATTATTTAGTTTTTTTTATTACGTACATCTATATATTGTTTACAAACTCACAAAGTTTGATTCAATTGATGATAGTGGTTTTGGAGCTAGGCCGATGTAAACATATTCACTTTTGCTAAGCTCGGTCGATTTGGCGTTTGAGGAAATTGGATAGATGTAGAATTATTCTTAGTGCTAATAACTCTGCAACATGTTATGGGAGCATTATGTAGTTTCTTTGCTTACGTACCTCTATATATTGTCAACAAACCCACAAAGTTTAATTTCATTGATGCCAGTAGTTTTTGAGGAAGGGCGATGTTAACATATTCACCTTCGCTTAGCGCGGTCATTTTGGCTGCTGCCGAAATTAGAAAGATGTAGAATTATTTTTATCGCTAATAACTCGGCAACCAGCTATAGTAGCATTATTTAGTTTTTTTTATTACGTACATCTATATATTGTTTAAGAACTCACAAAGTTTGATTCAATTGATGATAGTGGTTTTGGAGCTAGGCCGATGTAAACATATTCACTATTGCTAAGCTCGGTCGATTTGGCGTTTAAAGAAATTGGATAGATGTAGAATTATTCTTATCGCTAATAACTCTGCAACAAGTTAAGGGAGCATTATGTGGATTCTTTGCTTACGTTTCTCTATATATTGTCATAAAACCCACAAAGTTTGATCAAATTGATGATAGTGGTTTCGGAGGTAGGGCGATGTGAACATGTTCGACTTTGCTTAGCTCGGTGGAGTTGGCTGTTGAGGAAACTTGAAAGATTTGGAATTATACATTATCGCTAATTTCTCTGGAACCAGTAAAGGCTGCATTTTGTGGTTTCTTTTATTTTTTACATCTATATATTATCAACAATCCCACAATGTTTGATTCAATTGATGATAGTGGTTTTGGAGCTTGGCCGATGTAAACATATTCACTATTGCTAAGCTCGGTCGATTTGGCGTTTAAAGAAATTGGATAGATGTAGAATTATTCTTATCGCTAATAACTCTGCAACAAGTTAAGGGAGCATTATGTGGATTCTTTGCTTACGTTTCTCTATATATTGTCAACAAACCCACAAAGTTTGATCAAATTGATGATAGTGGTTTCGGAGGAAGGGCGATGTGAACATGTTCGACTTTGCTTAGCTCGGTGGATTTGGCTGTTGAGGAAACTTGAAAGATTTGGAATTATACATTATCGCTAATTTCTCTGGAACCAGTAAAGGCTGCATTTTGTGGTTTCTTTAATTTTTTACATCTATATATTATCAACAATCCCACAATGTTTGACATAAATGTTTCAAGCGGTTTCGGAGGTGGAGTGATTTGAAGATATTTCCATCCCCTAAGCTTCGGCAATGTGACAGATCAAGGAGCTGGATAGATGTAAAATTATGTTTATTGCTAATTACTGGGCAACCAGTTATAGTAGCATTATTTAGTTTTTTTTATTACGTACATCTATATATTGTCAATAATCTCACGAAGTTTCATTGAATTGATGCTAGTAGTTTTTGAGATTGGGCGATGTGAACATATTCCACTTTGCTTAGTTCGGTGGATTCGGCTGTTGAAGAAACTTGAATGATTTAGAATTATGCATTATCGCTAATAACTCAGCAACCAGTTATGTTAGCATTATGTGTTTATTTTTATTAGGTACATCAATATATTGTCAACAATCCCACAAAGTTTGATTGAATTGATGCTAGTAGTTTTTGAGATTGGGCGATGTGAACATATTCCACTTTGCTAAGTTCGGTGGATTCGGCTGTTGAAGAAATTTGAAAGATTTAGAATTATGCATTATCGCTAATAACTCAACAACCAGTTAAGGTAGCATTATGTGTTTTTTTTTATTAGGTACATCTATATATTGTCAACAATCCCACAAAGTTTGATTAAATTGATGCTGGTAAATTTTTAGGAAGGGCGATGTGAACATATTCACCTTCGCTTAGCGCGGTCATTTTGGCTGCTGCCGAAATTTGAAAGATGTAGAATTATTTTTATCGCTAATAACTCGGCAACCAGCTATAGTAGCATTATTTAGTTTTTTTTATTACGTACATCTATATATTGTTTATAAACTCACAAAGTTTGATTCAATTGATGATAGTGGTTTTGGAGCTTGGCCGATGTAAACATATTCACTATTGCTAAGCTCGGTCGATTTGGCGTTTGAGGAAATTGGATAGATGTAGAATTATTCTTAGTGCTAATAACTCTGCAACATGTTATGGGAGCATTATGTAGTTTCTTTGCTTACGTACCTCTATATATTGTCAACAAACCCACAAAGTTTAATTTCATTGATGCCAGTAGTTTTTGAGGAAGGGCGATGTTAACATATTCCCCTTCGCTTAGCGCGGTCATTTTGGCTGCTGCCGAAATTTGAAAGATGTAGAATTATTTTTATCGCTAATAACTCGGCAACCAGCTATAGTAGCATTATGTGGTTTTTTTTATTACGTACATCTATATATTGTCAACAATCCCACAAAGTTTGATTGAATTGATGCTAGTAGTTTTTGAGATTGGGCGATGTGAACATATTCCACTTTGCTAAGTTCGGTGGATTCGGCTGTTGAAGAAACTTAAAAGATTTAGAATTATGCATTATCGCTAATAACTCAACAACCAGTTAAGGTAGCATTATGTGTTTTTTTTTATTAGGTACATCTATATATTGTCAACAATCCCACAAAGTTTGATTAAATTGATGCTGGTAAATTTTTAGGAAGGGCGATGTGAACATATTCACCTTCGCTTAGCGCGGTCATATTAGCTGCTGCCAAAATTGGAAAGATGTAGAATTATTTTTATCGCTAATAACTCGGCAACCAGCTATAGTAGCATTATTTAGTTTTTTTTATTACGTACATCTATATATTGTTTACAAACTCACAAAGTTTGATTCAATTGATGATAGTGGTTTTGGAGCTTGGCCGATGTAAACATATTCACTATTGCTAAGCTCGGTCGATTTGGCGTTTAAAGAAATTGGATAGATGTAGAATTATTCTTATCGCTAATAACTCTGCAACAAGTTAAGGGAGCATTATGTGGATTCTTTGCTTACGTTTCTCTATATATTGTCAACAAACCCACAAAGTTTGATCAAATTGATGATAGTGGTTTCGGAGGAAGGGCGATGTGAACATGTTCGACTTTGCTTAGCTCGGTGGATTTGGCTGTTGAGGAAACTTGAAAGATTTGGAATTATACATTATCGCTAATTTCTCTGGAACCAGTAAAGGCTGCATTTTGTGGTTTCTTTAATTTTTTACATCTATATATTATCAACAATCCCACATTGTTTGACATAAATGTTTCAAGCGGTTTCGGAGGTGGAGTGATTTGAAGATATTTCCATCCCCTAAGCTTCGGCAATGTGACAGATCAAGGAGCTGGATAGATGTAAAATTATGTTTATTGCTAATTACTGGGCAACCAGTTATAGTAGCATTATTTAGTTTTTTTTATTACGTACATCTATATATTGTCAATAATCTCACGAAGTTTCATTGAATTGATGCTAGTAGTTTTTGAGATTGGGCGATGTGAACATATTCCACTTTGCTTAGTTCGGTGGATTCGGCTGTTGAAGAAACTTGAATGATTTAGAATTATGCATTATCGCTAATAACTCGGCAACTAATTATGGTAGCATTATGTGGTTTTTTTTATTACGTACGTCTATATATTGTTCACAAACCCACCAAGGTTGATTCAATTGATGATAGTGGTTTTGGAGCTAGGCCAATGTGAACATATTCACTTTTGCTAAGCTCGGTCGATTTGGCGTTTGAGGAAATTGGATAGATGTAGAATTATTCTTAGTGCTAATAACTCTGCAACATGTTATGGGAGCATTATGTAGTTTCTTTGCTTACGTACCTCTATATATTGTCAACAAACCCACAAAGTTTAATTTCATTGATGCCAGTAGTTTTTGAGGAAGGGCGATGTTAACATATTCCCCTTCGCTTAGCGCGGTCATTTCGACTGCTGCCGTAATTGGAAAGATGTAGAATTATTTTTATCGCTAATAACTCGGCAACCAGCTATAGTAGCATTATGTGGTTTTTTTTATTACGTACATCTATATATTGTCAACAATCCCACAAAGTTTGATTGAATTGATGCTAGTAGTTTTTGAGATTGGGCGATGTGAACATATTCCACTTTGCTAAGTTCGGTGGATTCGGCTGTTGAAGAAATTTGAAAGATTTAGAATTATGCATTATCGCTAATAACTCAACAACCAGTTAAGGTAGCATTATGTGTTTTTTTTTATTAGGTACATCTATATATTGTCAACAATCCCACAAAGTTTGATTAAATTGATGCTGGTAAATTTTTAGGAAGGGCGATGTGAACATATTCACCTTCGCTTAGCGCGGTCATATTAGCTGCTGCCAAAATTGGAAAGATGTAGAATTATTTTTATCGCTAATAACTCGGCAACCAGCTATAGTAGCATTATTTAGTTTTTTTTATTACGTACATCTATATATTGTTTATAAACTCACAAAGTTTGATTCAATTGATGATAGTGGTTTTGGAGCTTGGCCGATGTAAACATATTCACTATTGCTAAGCTCGGTCGATTTGGCGTTTGAGGAAATTGGATAGATGTAGAATTATTCTTAGTGCTAATAACTCTGCAACATGTTATGGGAGCATTATGTAGTTTCTTTGCTTACGTACCTCTATATATTGTCAACAAACCCACAAAGTTTAATTTCATTGATGCCAGTAGTTTTTGAGGAAGGGCGATGTTAACATATTCCCCTTCGCTTAGCGCGGTCATTTTGGCTGCTGCCGAAATTTGAAAGATGTAGAATTATTTTTATCGCTAATAACTCGGCAACCAGCTATAGTAGCATTATGTGGTTTTTTTTATTACGTACATCTATATATTGTCAACAATCCCACAAAGTTTGATTGAATTGATGCTAGTAGTTTTTGAGATTGGGCGATGTGAACATATTCCACTTTGCTAAGTTCGGTGGATTCGGCTGTTGAAGAAACTTAAAAGATTTAGAATTATGCATTATCGCTAATAACTCAACAACCAGTTAAGGTAGCATTATGTGTTTTTTTTTATTAGGTACATCTATATATTGTCAACAATCCCACAAAGTTTGATTAAATTGATGCTGGTAAATTTTTAGGAAGGGCGATGTGAACATATTCACCTTCGCTTAGCGCGGTCATATTAGCTGCTGCCAAAATTGGAAAGATGTAGAATTATTTTTATCGCTAATAACTCGGCAACCAGCTATAGTAGCATTATTTAGTTTTTTTTATTACGTACATCTATATATTGTTTACAAACTCACAAAGTTTGATTCAATTGATGATAGTGGTTTTGGAGCTTGGCCGATGTAAACATATTCACTATTGCTAAGCTCGGTCGATTTGGCGTTTAAAGAAATTGGATAGATGTAGAATTATTCTTATCGCTAATAACTCTGCAACAAGTTAAGGGAGCATTATGTGGATTCTTTGCTTACGTTTCTCTATATATTGTCAACAAACCCACAAAGTTTGATCAAATTGATGATAGTGGTTTCGGAGGAAGGGCGATGTGAACATGTTCGACTTTGCTTAGCTCGGTGGATTTGGCTGTTGAGGAAACTTGAAAGATTTGGAATTATACATTATCGCTAATTTCTCTGGAACCAGTAAAGGCTGCATTTTGTGGTTTCTTTAATTTTTTACATCTATATATTATCAACAATCCCACAATGTTTGACATAAATGTTTCAAGCGGTTTCGGAGGTGGAGTGATTTGAAGATATTTCCATCCCCTAAGCTTCGGCAATGTGACAGATCAAGGAGCTGGATAGATGTAAAATTATGTTTATTGCTAATTACTGGGCAACCAGTTATAGTAGCATTATTTAGTTTTTTTTATTACGTACATCTATATATTGTCAATAATCTCACGAAGTTTCATTGAATTGATGCTAGTAGTTTTTGAGATTGGGCGATGTGAACATATTCCACTTTGCTTAGTTCGGTGGATTCGGCTGTTGAAGAAACTTGAATGATTTAGAATTATGCATTATCGCTAATAACTCAGCAACCAGTTATGTTAGCATTATGTGTTTATTTTTATTAGGTACATCAATATATTGTCAACAATCCCACAAAGTTTGATTGAATTGATGCTAGTAGTTTTTGAGATTGGGCGATGTGAACATATTCCACTTTGCTAAGTTCGGTGGATTCGGCTGTTGAAGAAATTTGAAAGATTTAGAATTATGCATTATCGCTAATAACTCAACAACCAGTTAAGGTAGCATTATGTGTTTTTTTTTATTAGGTACATCTATATATTGTCAACAATCCCACAAAGTTTGATTAAATTGATGCTGGTAAATTTTTAGGAAGGGCGATGTGAACATATTCACCTTCGCTTAGCGCGGTCATATTGGCTGCTGCCAAAATTGGAAAGATGTAGAATTATTTTTATCGCTAATAACTCGGCAACCAGCTATAGTAGCATTATTTAGTTTTTTTTATTACGTACATCTATATATTGTTTACAAACTCACAAAGTTTGATTCAATTGATGATAGTGGTTTTGGAGCTTGGCCGATGTAAACATATTCACTATTGCTAAGCTCGGTCGATTTGGCGTTTAAGGAAATTGGATAGATGTAGAATTATTCTTAGTGCTAATAACTCTGCAACATGTTATGGGAGCATTATGTAGTTTCTTTGCTTACGTACCTCTATATATTGTCAACAAACCCACAAAGTTTAATTTCATTGATGCCAGTAGTTTTTGAGGAAGGGCGATGTTAACATATTCCCCTTCGCTTAGCGCGGTCATTTTGGCTGCTGCCGAAATTTGAAAGATGTAGAATTATTTTTATCGCTAATAACTCGGCAACCAGCTATAGTAGCATTATGTGGTTTTTTTTATTACGTACATCTATATATTGTCAACAATCCCACAAAGTTTGATTGAATTGATGCTAGTAGTTTTTGAGATTGGGCGATGTGAACATATTCCACTTTGCTAAGTTCGGTGGATTCGGCTGTTGAAGAAACTTAAAAGATTTAGAATTATGCATTATCGCTAATAACTCAACAACCAGTTAAGGTAGCATTATGTGTTTTTTTTTATTAGGTACATCTATATATTGTCAACAATCCCACAAAGTTTGATTAAATTGATGCTGGTAAATTTTTAGGAAGGGCGATGTGAACATATTCACCTTCGCTTAGCGCGGTCATATTAGCTGCTGCCAAAATTGGAAAGATGTAGAATTATTTTTATCGCTAATAACTCGGCAACCAGCTATAGTAGCATTATTTAGTTTTTTTTATTACGTACATCTATATATTGTTTACAAACTCACAAAGTTTGATTCAATTGATGATAGTGGTTTTGGAGCTTGGCCGATGTAAACATATTCACTATTGCTAAGCTCGGTCGATTTGGCGTTTAAAGAAATTGGATAGATGTAGAATTATTCTTATCGCTAATAACTCTGCAACAAGTTAAGGGAGCATTATGTGGATTCTTTGCTTACGTTTCTCTATATATTGTCAACAAACCCACAAAGTTTGATCAAATTGATGATAGTGGTTTCGGAGGAAGGGCGATGTGAACATGTTCGACTTTGCTTAGCTCGGTGGATTTGGCTGTTGAGGAAACTTGAAAGATTTGGAATTATACATTATCGCTAATTTCTCTGGAACCAGTAAAGGCTGCATTTTGTGGTTTCTTTAATTTTTTACATCTATATATTATCAACAATCCCACAATGTTTGACATAAATGTTTCAAGCGGTTTCGGAGGTGGAGTGATTTGAAGATATTTCCATCCCCTAAGCTTCGGCAATGTGACAGATCAAGGAGCTGGATAGATGTAAAATTATGTTTATTGCTAATTACTGGGCAACCAGTTATAGTAGCATTATTTAGTTTTTTTTATTACGTACATCTATATATTGTCAATAATCTCACGAAGTTTCATTGAATTGATGCTAGTAGTTTTTGAGATTGGGCGATGTGAACATATTCCACTTTGCTTAGTTCGGTGGATTCGGCTGTTGAAGAAACTTGAATGATTTAGAATTATGCATTATCGCTAATAACTCAGCAACCAGTTATGTTAGCATTATGTGTTTATTTTTATTAGGTACATCAATATATTGTCAACAATCCCACAAAGTTTGATTGAATTGATGCTAGTAGTTTTTGAGATTGGGCGATGTGAACATATTCCACTTTGCTAAGTTCGGTGGATTCGGCTGTTGAAGAAATTTGAAAGATTTAGAATTATGCATTATCGCTAATAACTCAACAACCAGTTAAGGTAGCATTATGTGTTTTTTTTTATTAGGTACATCTATATATTGTCAACAATCCCACAAAGTTTGATTAAATTGATGCTGGTAAATTTTTAGGAAGGGCGATGTGAACATATTCACCTTCGCTTAGCGCGGTCATATTGGCTGCTGCCAAAATTGGAAAGATGTAGAATTATTTTTATCGCTAATAACTCGGCAACCAGCAATAGTAGCATTATTTAGTTTTTTTTATTACGTACATCTATATATTGTTTATAAACTCACAAAGTTTGATTCAATTGATGATAGTGGTTTTGGAGCTTGGCCGATGTAAACATATTCACTATTGCTAAGCTCGGTCGATTTGGCGTTTGAGGAAATTGGATAGATGTAGAATTATTCTTAGTGCTAATAACTCTGCAACATGTTATGGGAGCATTATGTAGTTTCTTTGCTTACGTACCTCTATATATTGTCAACAAACCCACAAAGTTTAATTTCATTGATGCCAGTAGTTTTTGAGGAAGGGCGATGTTAACATATTCCCCTTCGCTTAGCGCGGTCATTTTGGCTGCTGCCGAAATTTGAAAGATGTAGAATTATTTTTATCGCTAATAACTCGGCAACCAGCTATAGTAGCATTATGTGGTTTTTTTTATTACGTACATCTATATATTGTCAACAATCCCACAAAGTTTGATTGAATTGATGCTAGTAGTTTTTGAGATTGGGCGATGTGAACATATTCCACTTTGCTAAGTTCGGTGGATTCGGCTGTTGAAGAAACTTAAAAGATTTAGAATTATGCATTATCGCTAATAACTCAACAACCAGTTAAGGTAGCATTATATGTTTTTTTTTATTAGGTACATCTATATATTGTCAACAATCCCACAAAGTTTGATTAAATTGATGCTGGTAAATTTTTAGGAAGGGCGATGTGAACATATTCACCTTCGCTTAGCGCGGTCATATTGGCTGCTGCCAAAATTGGAAAGATGTAGAATTATTTTTATCGCTAATAACTCGGCAACCAGCTATAGTAGCATTATTTAGTTTTTTTTATTACGTACATCTATATATTGTTTACAAACTCACAAAGTTTGATTCAATTGATGATAGTGGTTTTGGAGCTTGGCCGATGTAAACATATTCACTATTGCTAAGCTCGGTCGATTTGGCGTTTAAAGAAATTGGATAGATGTAGAATTATTCTTATCGCTAATAACTCTGCAACAAGTTAAGGGAGCATTATGTGGATTCTTTGCTTACGTTTCTCTATATATTGTCAACAAACCCACAAAGTTTGATCAAATTGATGATAGTGGTTTCGGAGGAAGGGCGATGTGAACATGTTCGACTTTGCTTAGCTCGGTGGATTTGGCTGTTGAGGAAACTTGAAAGATTTGGAATTATACATTATCGCTAATTTCTCTGGAACCAGTAAAGGCTGCATTTTGTGGTTTCTTTAATTTTTTACATCTATATATTATCAACAATCCCACAATGTTTGACATAAATGTTTCAAGCGGTTTCGGAGGTGGAGTGATTTGAAGATATTTCCATCCCCTAAGCTTCGGCAATGTGACAGATCAAGGAGCTGGATAGATGTAAAATTATGTTTATTGCTAATTACTGGGCAACCAGTTATAGTAGCATTATTTAGTTTTTTTTATTACGTACATCTATATATTGTCAATAATCTCACGAAGTTTCATTGAATTGATGCTAGTAGTTTTTGAGATTGGGCGATGTGAACATATTCCACTTTGCTTAGTTCGGTGGATTCGGCTGTTGAAGAAACTTGAATGATTTAGAATTATGCATTATCGCTAATAACTCGGCAACTAATTATGGTAGCATTATGTGGTTTTTTTTATTACGTACGTCTATATATTGTTCACAAACCCACCAAGGTTGATTCAATTGATGATAGTGGTTTTGGAGCTAGGCCAATGTGAACATATTCACTTTTGCTAAGCTCGGTCGATTTGGCGTTTGAGGAAATTGGATAGATGTAGAATTATTCTTAGTGCTAATAACTCTGCAACATGTTATGGGAGCATTATGTAGTTTCTTTGCTTACGTACCTCTATATATTGTCAACAAACCCACAAAGTTTAATTTCATTGATGCCAGTAGTTTTTGAGGAAGGGCGATGTTAACATATTCCCCTTCGCTTAGCGCGGTCATTTCGACTGCTGCCGAAATTTGAAAGATGTAGAATTATTTTTAACGCTAATAACTCGGCAACCAGCTATAGTAGCATTATGTGGTTTTTTTTATTACGTACATCTATATATTGTCAACAATCTCACGAAGTTTCATTGAATTGATGCTAGTAGTTTTTGAGATTGGGCGATGTGAACATATTCCACTTTGCTTAGTTCGGTGGATTCGGCTGTTGAAGAAACTTGAATGATTTAGAATTATGCATTATCGCTAATAACTCGGCAACTAATTATGGTAGCATTATGTGGTTTTTTTTATTACGTACGTCTATATATTGTTCACAAACCCACCAAGGTTGATTCAATTGATGATAGTGGTTTTGGAGCTAGGCCAATGTGAACATATTCACTTTTGCTAAGCTCGGTCGATTTGGCGTTTGAGGAAATTGGATAGATGTAGAATTATTCTTAGTGCTAATAACTCTGCAACATGTTATGGGAGCATTATGTAGTTTCTTTGCTTACGTACCTCTATATATTGTCAACAAACCCACAAAGTTTAATTTCATTGATGCCAGTAGTTTTTGAGGAAGGGCGATGTTAACATATTCCCCTTCGCTTAGCGCGGTCATTTCGACTGCTGCCGAAATTTGAAAGATGTAGAATTATTTTTAACGCTAATAACTCGGCAACCAGCTATAGTAGCATTATGTGGTTTTTTTTATTACGTACATCTATATATTGTCAACAATCCCACAAAGTTTGATTGAATTGATGCTAGTAGTTTTTGAGATTGGGCGATGTGAACATATTCCACTTTGCTAAGTTCGGTGGATTCGGCTGTTGAAGAAATTTGAAAGATTTAGAATTATGCATTATCGCTAATAACTCAACAACCAGTTATGGTAGCATTATGTGTTTTTTTTTATTAGGTACTTCTATATATTGTCAACAATCCCACAAAGTTTGATTAAATTGATGCTGGTAAATTTTTAGGAAGGGCGATGTGAACATATTCACCTTCGCTTAGCGCGGTCATATTGGCTGCTGCCAAAATTGGAAAGATGTAGAATTATTTTTATCGCTAATAACTCGGCAACCAGCTATAGTAGCATTATTTAGTTTTTTTTATTACGTACATCTATATATTGTTTATAAACTCACAAAGTTTGATTCAATTGATGATAGTGGTTTTGGAGCTTGGCCGATGTAAACATATTCACTATTGCTAAGCTCGGTCGATTTGGCGTTTGAGGAAATTGGATAGATGTAGAATTATTCTTAGTGCTAATAACTCTGCAACATGTTATGGGAGCATTATGTAGTTTCTTTGCTTACGTACCTCTATATATTGTCAACAAACCCACAAAGTTTAATTTCATTGATGCCAGTAGTTTTTGAGGAAGGGCGATGTTAACATATTCCCCTTCGCTTAGCGCGGTCATTTTGGCTGCTGCCGAAATTTGAAAGATGTAGAATTATTTTTATCGCTAATAACTCGGCAACCAGCTATAGTAGCATTATGTGGTTTTTTTTATTACGTACATCTATATATTGTCAACAATCCCACAAAGTTTGATTGAATTGATGCTAGTAGTTTTTGAGATTGGGCGATGTGAACATATTCCACTTTGCTAAGTTCGGTGGATTCGGCTGTTGAAGAAACTTAAAAGATTTAGAATTATGCATTATCGCTAATAACTCAACAACCAGTTAAGGTAGCATTATGTGTTTTTTTTTATTAGGTACATCTATATATTGTCAACAATCCCACAAAGTTTGATTAAATTGATGCTGGTAAATTTTTAGGAAGGGCGATGTGAACATATTCACCTTCGCTTAGCGCGGTCATATTAGCTGCTGCCAAAATTGGAAAGATGTAGAATTATTTTTATCGCTAATAACTCGGCAACCAGCTATAGTAGCATTATTTAGTTTTTTTTATTACGTACATCTATATATTGTTTACAAACTCACAAAGTTTGATTCAATTGATGATAGTGGTTTTGGAGCTTGGCCGATGTAAACATATTCACTATTGCTAAGCTCGGTCGATTTGGCGTTTGAGGAAATTGGATAGATGTAGAATTATTCTTATCGCTAATAACTCTGCAACAAGTTAAGGGAGCATTATGTGGATTCTTTGCTTACGTTTCTCTATATATTGTCAACAAACCCACAAAGTTTGATCAAATTGATGATAGTGGTTTCGGAGGAAGGGCGATGTGAACATGTTCGACTTTGCTTAGCTCGGTGGATTTGGCTGTTGAGGAAACTTGAAAGATTTGGAATTATACATTATCGCTAATTTCTCTGGAACCAGTAAAGGCTGCATTTTGTGGTTTCTTTAATTTTTTACATCTATATATTATCAACAATCCCACAATGTTTGACATAAATGTTTCAAGCGGTTTCGGAGGTGGAGTGATTTGAAGATATTTCCATCCCCTAAGCTTCGGCAATGTGACAGATCAAGGAGCTGGATAGATGTAAAATTATGTTTATTGCTAATTACTGGGCAACCAGTTATAGTAGCATTATTTAGTTTTTTTTATTACGTACATCTATATATTGTCAATAATCTCACGAAGTTTCATTGAATTGATGCTAGTAGTTTTTGAGATTGGGCGATGTGAACATATTCCACTTTGCTTAGTTCGGTGGATTCGGCTGTTGAAGAAACTTGAATGATTTAGAATTATGCATTATCGCTAATAACTCAGCAACCAGTTATGTTAGCATTATGTGTTTATTTTTATTAGGTACATCAATATATTGTCAACAATCCCACAAAGTTTGATTGAATTGATGCTAGTAGTTTTCGAGATTGGGCGATGTGAACATATTCCACTTTGCTAAGTTCGGTGGATTCGGCTGTTGAAGAAATTTGAAAGATTTAGAATTATGCATTATCGCTAATAACTCAACAACCAGTTAAGGTAGCATTATGTGTTTTTTTTTATTAGGTACATCTATATATTGTCAACAATCCCACAAAGTTTGATTAAATTGATGCTGGTAAATTTTTAGGAAGGGCGATGTGAACATATTCACCTTCGCTTAGCGCGGTCATATTGGCTGCTGCCAAAATTGGAAAGATGTAGAATTATTTTTATCGCTAATAACTCGGCAACCAGCTATAGTAGCATTATTTAGTTTTTTTTATTACGTACATCTATATATTGTTTATAAACTCACAAAGTTTGATTCAATTGATGATAGTGGTTTTGGAGCTTGGCCGATGTAAACATATTCACTATTGCTAAGCTCGGTCGATTTGGCGTTTGAGGAAATTGGATAGATGTAGAATTATTCTTAGTGCTAATAACTCTGCAACATGTTATGGGAGCATTATGTAGTTTCTTTGCTTACGTACCTCTATATATTGTCAACAAACCCACAAAGTTTAATTTCATTGATGCCAGTAGTTTTTGAGGAAGGGCGATGTTAACATATTCCCCTTCGCTTAGCGCGGTCATTTTGGCTGCTGCCGAAATTTGAAAGATGTAGAATTATTTTTATCGCTAATAACTCGGCAACCAGCTATAGTAGCATTATGTGGTTTTTTTTATTAGGTACATCTATATATTGTCAACAATCCCACAAAGTTTGATTGAATTGATGCTAGTAGTTTTTGAGATTGGGCGATGTGAACATATTCCACTTTGCTAAGTTCGGTGGATTCGGCTGTTGAAGAAACTTAAAAGATTTAGAATTATGCATTATCGCTAATAACTCAACAACCAGTTAAGGTAGCATTATGTGTTTTTTTTTATTAGGTACATCTATATATTGTCAACAATCCCACAAAGTTTGATTAAATTGATGCTGGTAAATTTTTAGGAAGGGCGATGTGAACATATTCACCTTCGCTTAGCGCGGTCATATTAGCTGCTGCCAAAATTGGAAAGATGTAGAATTATTTTTATCGCTAATAACTCGGCAACCAGCTATAGTAGCATTATTTAGTTTTTTTTATTACGTACATCTATATATTGTTTACAAACTCACAAAGTTTGATTCAATTGATGATAGTGGTTTTGGAGCTTGGCCGATGTAAACATATTCACTATTGCTAAGCTCGGTCGATTTGGCGTTTAAAGAAATTGGATAGATGTAGAATTATTCTTATCGCTAATAACTCTGCAACAAGTTAAGGGAGCATTATGTGGATTCTTTGCTTACGTTTCTCTATATATTGTCAACAAACCCACAAAGTTTGATCAAATTGATGATAGTGGTTTCGGAGGAAGGGCGATGTGAACATGTTCGACTTTGCTTAGCTCGGTGGATTTGGCTGTTGAGGAAACTTGAAAGATTTGGAATTATACATTATCGCTAATTTCTCTGGAACCAGTAAAGGCTGCATTTTGTGGTTTCTTTAATTTTTTACATCTATATATTATCAACAATCCCACAATGTTTGACATAAATGTTTCAAGCGGTTTCGGAGGTGGAGTGATTTGAAGATATTTCCATCCCCTAAGCTTCGGCAATGTGACAGATCAAGGAGCTGGATAGATGTAAAATTATGTTTATTGCTAATTACTGGGCAACCAGTTATAGTAGCATTATTTAGTTTTTTTTATTACGTACATCTATATATTGTCAATAATCTCACGAAGTTTCATTGAATTGATGCTAGTAGTTTTTGAGATTGGGCGATGTGAACATATTCCACTTTGCTTAGTTCGGTGGATTCGGCTGTTGAAGAAACTTGAATGATTTAGAATTATGCATTATCGCTAATAACTCGGCAACTAATTATGGTAGCATTATGTGGTTTTTTTTATTACGTACGTCTATATATTGTTCACAAACCCACCAAGGTTGATTCAATTGATGATAGTGGTTTTGGAGCTAGGCCAATGTGAACATATTCACTTTTGCTAAGCTCGGTCGATTTGGCGTTTGAGGAAATTGGATAGATGTAGAATTATTCTTAGTGCTAATAACTCTGCAACATGTTATGGGAGCATTATGTAGTTTCTTTGCTTACGTACCTCTATATATTGTCAACAAACCCACAAAGTTTAATTTCATTGATGCCAGTAGTTTTTGAGGAAGGGCGATGTTAACATATTCCCCTTCGCTTAGCGCGGTCATTTCGACTGCTGCCGAAATTTGAAAGATGTAGAATTATTTTTATCGCTAATAACTCGGCAACCAGCTATAGTAGCATTATGTAGTTTTTTTTATTACGTACATCTATATATTGTCAACAATCCCACAAAGTTTGATTGAATTGATGCTAGTAGTTTTTGAGATTGGGCGATGTGAACATATTCCACTTTGCTTAGTTCGGTGGATTCGGCTGTTGAAGAAACTTGAAAGATTTAGAATTATGCATTATCGCTAATAACTCAACAACCAGTTATGGTAGCATTATGTGTTTTTTTTTATTAGGTACATCTATATATTGTCAACAATCCCACAAAGTTTGATTGAATTGATGCTAGTAGTTTTTGAGATTGGGCGATGTGAACATATTCCACTTTGCTAAGTTCGGTGGATTCGGCTGTTGAAGAAATTTGAAAGATTTAGAATTATGCATTATCGCTAATAACTCAACAACCAGTTAAGGTAGCATTATGTGTTTTTTTTTATTAGGTACATCTATATATTGTCAACAATCCCACAAAGTTTGATTAAATTGATGCTGGTAAATTTTTAGGAAGGGCGATGTGAACATATTCACCTTCGCTTAGCGCGGTCATATTGGCTGCTGCCAAAATTGGAAAGATGTAGAATTATTTTTATCGCTAATAACTCGGCAACCAGCTATAGTAGCATTATTTAGTTTTTTTTATTACGTACATCTATATATTGTTTATAAACTCACAAAGTTTGATTCAATTGATGATAGTGGTTTTGGAGCTTGGCCGATGTAAACATATTCACTATTGCTAAGCTCGGTCGATTTGGCGTTTGAGGAAATTGGATAGATGTAGAATTATTCTTAGTGCTAATAACTCTGCAACATGTTATGGGAGCATTATGTAGTTTCTTTGCTTACGTACCTCTATATATTGTCAACAAACCCACAAAGTTTAATTTCATTGATGCCAGTAGTTTTTGAGGAAGGGCGATGTTAACATATTCCCCTTCGCTTAGCGCGGTCATTTCGACTGCTGCCGAAATTTGAAAGATGTAGAATTATTTTTAACGCTAATAACTCGGCAACCAGCTATAGTAGCATTATGTGGTTTTTTTTATTACGTACATCTATATATTGTCAACAATCCCACAAAGTTTGATTGAATTGATGCTAGTAGTTTTTGAGATTGGGCGATGTGAACATATTCCACTTTGCTAAGTTCGGTGGATTCGGCTGTTGAAGAAATTTGAAAGATTTAGAATTATGCATTATCGCTAATAACTCAACAACCAGTTAAGGTAGCATTATGTGTTTTTTTTTATTAGGTACATCTATATATTGTCAACAATCCCACAAAGTTTGATTAAATTGATGCTGGTAAATTTTTAGGAAGGGCGATGTGAACATATTCACCTTCGCTTAGCGCGGTCATATTGGCTGCTGCCAAAATTGGAAAGATGTAGAATTATTTTTATCGCTAATAACTCGGCAACCAGCTATAGTAGCATTATTTAGTTTTTTTTATTACGTACATCTATATATTGTTTATAAACTCACAAAGTTTGATTCAATTGATGATAGTGGTTTTGGAGCTTGGCCGATGTAAACATATTCACTATTGCTAAGCTCGGTCGATTTGGCGTTTGAGGAAATTGGATAGATGTAGAATTATTCTTAGTGCTAATAACTCTGCAACATGTTATGGGAGCATTATGTAGTTTCTTTGCTTACGTACCTCTATATATTGTCAACAAACCCACAAAGTTTAATTTCATTGATGCCAGTAGTTTTTGAGGAAGGGCGATGTTAACATATTCCCCTTCGCTTAGCGCGGTCATTTTGGCTGCTGCCGAAATTTGAAAGATGTAGAATTATTTTTATCGCTAATAACTCGGCAACCAGCTATAGTAGCATTATGTGGTTTTTTTTATTACGTACATCTATATATTGTCAACAATCCCACAAAGTTTGATTGAATTGATGCTAGTAGTTTTTGAGATTGGGCGATGTGAACATATTCCACTTTGCTAAGTTCGGTGGATTCGGCTGTTGAAGAAACTTAAAAGATTTAGAATTATGCATTATCGCTAATAACTCAACAACCAGTTAAGGTAGCATTATGTGTTTTTTTTTATTAGGTACATCTATATATTGTCAACAATCCCACAAAGTTTGATTAAATTGATGCTGGTAAATTTTTAGGAAGGGCGATGTGAACATATTCACCTTCGCTTAGCGCGGTCATATTAGCTGCTGCCAAAATTGGAAAGATGTAGAATTATTTTTATCGCTAATAACTCGGCAACCAGCTATAGTAGCATTATTTAGTTTTTTTTTATTACGTACATCTATATATTGTTTACAAACTCACAAAGTTTGATTCAATTGATGATAGTGGTTTTGGAGCTTGGCCGATGTAAACATATTCACTATTGCTAAGCTCGGTCGATTTGGCGTTTAAAGAAATTGGATAGATGTAGAATTATTCTTATCGCTAATAACTCTGCAACAAGTTAAGGGAGCATTATGTGGATTCTTTGCTTACGTTTCTCTATATATTGTCAACAAACCCACAAAGTTTGATCAAATTGATGATAGTGGTTTCGGAGGAAGGGCGATGTGAACATGTTCGACTTTGCTTAGCTCGGTGGATTTGGCTGTTGAGGAAACTTGAAAGATTTGGAATTATACATTATCGCTAATTTCTCTGGAACCAGTAAAGGCTGCATTTTGTGGTTTCTTTAATTTTTTACATCTATATATTATAAACAATCCCACAATGTTTGACATAAATGTTTCAAGCGGTTTCGGAGGTGGAGTGATTTGAAGATATTTCCATCCCCTAAGCTTCGGCAATGTGACAGATCAAGGAGCTGGATAGATGTAAAATTATGTTTATTGCTAATTACTGGGCAACCAGTTATAGTAGCATTATTTAGTTTTTTTTATTACGTACATCTATATATTGTCAATAATCTCACGAAGTTTCATTGAATTGATGCTAGTAGTTTTTGAGATTGGGCGATGTGAACATATTCCACTTTGCTTAGTTCGGTGGATTCGGCTGTTGAAGAAACTTGAATGATTTAGAATTATGCATTATCGCTAATAACTCGGCAACTAATTATGGTAGCATTATGTGGTTTTTTTTATTACGTACGTCTATATATTGTTCACAAACCCACCAAGGTTGATTCAATTGATGAAAGTGGTTTTGGAGCTAGGCCAATGTGAACATATTCACTTTTGCTAAGCTCGGTCGATTTGGCGTTTGAGGAAATTGGATAGATGTAGAATTATTCTTAGTGCTAATAACTCTGCAACATGTTATGGGAGCATTATGTAGTTTCTTTGCTTACGTACCTCTATATATTGTCAACAAACCCACAAAGTTTAATTTCATTGATGCCAGTAGTTTTTGAGGAAGGGCGATGTTAACATATTCCCCTTCGCTTAGCGCGGTCATTTCGACTGCTGCCGAAATTTGAAAGATGTAGAATTATTTTTAACGCTAATAACTCGGCAACCAGCTATAGTAGCATTATGTGGTTTTTTTTATTACGTACATCTATATATTGTCAACTATCCCACAAAGTTTGATTGAATTGATGCTAGTAGTTTTTGAGATTGGGCAATGTGAACATATTCCACTTTGCTTAGTTCGGTGGATTCGGCTGTTGAAGAAACTTGAAAGATTTAGAATTATGCATTATCGCTAATAACTCAACAACCAGTTAAGGTAGCATTATGTGTTTTTTTTTTATTAGGTACATCTATATATTGTCAACAATCCCACAAAGTTTGATTAAATTGATGCTGGTAAATTTTTAGGAAGGGCGATGTGAAAATATTCACCTTCGCTTAGCGTGGTCATATTGGCTGCTGCCAAAATTGGAATGATGTAGAATTACTTTTATCGCTAATAACTCGGCAACCAGCTATAGTAGCATTATTTAGTTTTTTTTATTACGTACATCTATATATTGTTTACAAACTCACAAAGTTTGATTCAATTGATGATAGTGGTTTTGGAGCTAGGCCGATGTAAACATATTCACTTTTGCTAAGCTCGGTCGATTTGGCGTTTGAGGAAATTGGATAGATGTAGAATTATTCTTAGTGCTAATAACTCTGCAACATGTTATGGGAGCATTATGTAGTTTCTTTGCTTACGTTCCTCTATATATTTTCAACAAACCCACAAAGTTTAATTTCATTGATGCAAGTAGTTTTTGAGGAAGGGCGATGTTAACATATTCCCCTTCGCTTAGCGCGGTCATTTTGGCTGCTGCCGTAATTGGAAAGATGTAGAATTTTTTTTATCGCTAATAACTCAGCAACCAGTTATGGTAGCATTATGTGTTTTTTTTTATTAGGTACATCTATATATTGTCAACAATCCCACAAAGTTTGATTGAATTGATGCTAGTAGTTTTTGAGATTGGGCGATGTGAACATATTCCACTTTGCTAAGTTCGGTGAAT
The DNA here is from genome assembly GCA_930367205.1 of Acanthosoma haemorrhoidale. Lineage (NCBI taxonomy): Eukaryota > Metazoa > Arthropoda > Insecta > Hemiptera > Acanthosomatidae > Acanthosoma > Acanthosoma haemorrhoidale. Next base: position 428,500 of record OV884009.1, read on the forward strand.
TCGGCTGTTGAAGAAACTTGAAAGATTTAGAATTATGCATTATCGCTAATATCTCAACAACCAGTTAAGGTAGCATTATGTGTTTTTTTTTATTAGGTACATCTATATATTGTCAACAATCCCACAAAGTTTGATTAAATTGATGCTGGTAAATTTTTAGGAAGGGCGATGTGAAAATATTCACCTTCGCTTAGCGTGGTCATATTGGCTGCTGCCAAAATTGGAATGATGTAGAATTACTTTTATCGCTAATAACTCGGCAACCAGCTATAGTAGCATTATTTAGTTTTTTTTATTACGTACATCTATATATTGTTTACAAACTCACAAAGTTTGATTCAATTGATGATAGTGGTTTTGGAGCTAGGCCGATGTAAACATATTCACTTTTGCTAAGCTCGGTCGATTTGGCGTTTGAGGAAATTGGATAGATGTAGAATTATTCTTAGTGCTAATAACTCTGCAACATGTTATGGGAGCATTATGTAGTTTCTTTGCTTACGTACCTCTATATATTGTCAACAAACCCACAAAGTTTAATTTCATTGATGCAAGTAGTTTTTGAGGAAGGGCGATGTTAACATATTCCCCTTCGCTTAGCGCGGTCATTTTGGCTGCTGCCGTAATTGGAAAGATGTAGAATTTTTTTTATCGCTAATAACTCAGCAACCAGTTATGGTAGCATTATGTGTTTTTTTTTATTAGGTACATCTATATATTGTCAACAATCCCACAAAGTTTGATTGAATTGATGCTAGTAGTTTTTGAGATTGGGCGATGTGAACATATTCCACTTTGCTAAGTTCGGTGGATTCGGCTGTTGAAGAAACTTGAAAGATTTAGAATTATGCATTATCGCTAATATCTCAACAACCAGTTAAGGTAGCATTATGTGTTTTTTTTTATTAGGTACATCTATATATTGTCAACAATCTCACAAAGTTTGATTAAATTGATGCTGGTAAATTTATAGGAAGGGCGATGTGAACATATTCACCTTCGCTTAGCGCGGTCATATTGGCTGCTGCCAAAATTGGAAAGATGTAGAATTATTTTTATCGCTAATAACTCGGCAACCAGCTATAGTAGCATTATTTAGTTTTTTTTATTACGTACGTCTATATATTGTTCACAAACCCACCAAGGTTGATTCAATTGATGATAGTGGTTTTGGAGCTAGGCCAATGTGAACATATTCACTTTTGCTAAGCTCGGTCGATTTGGCGTTTGAGGAAATTGGATAGATGTAGAATTATTCTTAGTGCTAATAACTCTGCAACAAGTTAAGGGAGCATTATGTGGATTCTTTGCTTACGTTTCTCTATATATTGTCAACAAACCCACAAAGTTTGATCAAATTGATGATAGTGGTTTCGGAGGAAGGGCGATGTGAACATGTTCGACTTTGCTTAGCTCGGTGGATTTGGCTGTTGAGGAAACTTGAAAGATTTGGAATTATACATTATCGCTAATTTCTCTGGAACCAGTAAAGGCTGCATTTTGTGGTTTCTTTAATTTTTTACATCTATATATTATCAACAATCCCACAATGTTTGACATAAATGTTTCAAGCGGTTTCGGAGGTGGAGTGATTTGAAGATATTTCCATCCCCTAAGCTTCGGCAATGTGACAGATCAAGGAGCTGGATAGATGTAAAATTATGTTTATTGCTAATTACTGGGCAACCAGTTATAGTAGCATTATTTAGTTTTTTTTATTACGTACATCTATATATTGTCAATAATCTCACGAAGTTTCATTGAATTGATGCTAGTAGTTTTTGAGATTGGGCGATGTGAACATATTCCACTTTGCTTAGTTCGGTGGATTCGGCTGTTGAAGAAACTTGAATGATTTAGAATTATGCATTATCGCTAATAACTCGGCAACTAATTATGGTAGCATTATGTGGTTTTTTTTATTACGTACGTCTATATATTGTTCACAAACCCACTAAGGTTGATTCAATTGATGATAGTGGTTTTGGAGCTAGGCCAATGTGAACATATTCACTTTTGCTAAGCTCGGTCGATTTGGCGTTTGAGGAAATTGGATAGATGTAGAATTATTCTTAGTGCTAATAACTCTGCAACATGTTATGGGAGCATTATGTAGTTTCTTTGCTTACGTACCTCTATATATTGTCAACAAACCCACAAAGTTTAATTTCATTGATGCCAGTAGTTTTTGAGGAAGGGCGATGTTAACATATTCCCCTTCGCTTAGCGCGGTCATTTCGACTGCTGCCGAAATTTGAAAGATGTAGAATTATTTTTAACGCTAATAACTCGGCAACCAGCTATAGTAGCATTATGTGGTTTTTTTTATTACGTACATCTATATATTGTCAACAATCCCACAAAGTTTGATTGAATTGATGCTAGTAGTTTTTGAGATTGGGCGATGTGAACATATTCCACTTTGCTTAGTTCGGTGGATTCGGCTGTTGAAGAAACTTGAAAGATTTAGAATTATGCATTATCGCTAATAACTCAACAACCAGTTAAGGTAGCATTATGTGTTTTTTTTTATTAGGTACATCTATATATTGTCAACAATCCCACAAAGTTTGATTGAATTGATGCTAGTAGTTTTTGAGATTGGGCGATGTGAACATATTCCACTTTGCTAAGTTCGGTGGATTCGGCTGTTGAAGAAATTTGAAAGATTTAGAATTATGCATTATCGCTAATAACTCAACAACCAGTTAAGGTAGCATTATGTGTTTTTTTTTATTAGGTACATCTATATATTGTCAACAATCCCACAAAGTTTGATTAAATTGATGCTGGTAAATTTTTAGGAAGGGCGATGTGAACATATTCACCTTCGCTTAGCGCGGTCATATTGGCTGCTGCCAAAATTGGAAAGATGTAGAATTATTTTTATCGCTAATAACTCGGCAACCAGCTATAGTAGCATTATTTAGTTTTTTTTATTACGTACATCTATATATTGTTTATAAACTCACAAAGTTTGATTCAATTGATGATAGTGGTTTTGGAGCTTGGCCGATGTAAACATATTCACTATTGCTAAGCTCGGTCGATTTGGCGTTTGAGGAAATTGGATAGATGTAGAATTATTCTTAGTGCTAATAACTCTGCAACATGTTATGGGAGCATTATGTAGTTTCTTTGCTTACGTACCTCTATATATTGTCAACAAACCCACAAAGTTTAATTTCATTGATGCCAGTAGTTTTTGAGGAAGGGCGATGTTAACATATTCCCCTTCGCTTAGCGCGGTCATTTTGGCTGCTGCCGAAATTTGAAAGATGTAGAATTATTTTTATCGCTAATAACTCGGCAACCAGCTATAGTAGCATTATGTGGTTTTTTTTATTACGTACATCTATATATTGTCAACAATCCCACAAAGTTTGATTGAATTGATGCTAGTAGTTTTTGAGATTGGGCGATGTGAACATATTCCACTTTGCTAAGTTCGGTGGATTCGGCTGTTGAAGAAACTTAAAAGATTTAGAATTATGCATTATCGCTAATAACTCAACAACCAGTTAAGGTAGCATTATGTGTTTTTTTTTATTAGGTACATCTATATATTGTCAACAATCCCACAAAGTTTGATTAAATTGATGCTGGTAAATTTTTAGGAAGGGCGATGTGAACATATTCACCTTCGCTTAGCGCGGTCATATTAGCTGCTGCCAAAATTGGAAAGATGTAGAATTATTTTTATCGCTAATAACTCGGCAACCAGCTATAGTAGCATTATTTAGTTTTTTTTATTACGTACATCTATATATTGTTTACAAACTCACAAAGTTTGATTCAATTGATGATAGTGGTTTTGGAGCTTGGCCGATGTAAACATATTCACTATTGCTAAGCTCGGTCGATTTGGCGTTTAAAGAAATTGGATAGATGTAGAATTATTCTTATCGCTAATAACTCTGCAACAAGTTAAGGGAGCATTATGTGGATTCTTTGCTTACGTTTCTCTATATATTGTCAACAAACCCACAAAGTTTGATCAAATTGATGATAGTGGTTTCGGAGGAAGGGCGATGTGAACATGTTCGACTTTGCTTAGCTCGGTGGATTTGGCTGTTGAGGAAACTTGAAAGATTTGGAATTATACATTATCGCTAATTTCTCTGGAACCAGTAAAGGCTGCATTTTGTGGTTTCTTTAATTTTTTACATCTATATATTATCAACAATCCCACAATGTTTGACATAAATGTTTCAAGCGGTTTCGGAGGTGGAGTGATTTGAAGATATTTCCATCCCCTAAGCTTCGGCAATGTGACAGATCAAGGAGCTGGATAGATGTAAAATTATGTTTATTGCTAATTACTGGGCAACCAGTTATAGTAGCATTATTTAGTTTTTTTTATTACGTACATCTATATATTGTCAATAATCTCACGAAGTTTCATTGAATTGATGCTAGTAGTTTTTGAGATTGGGCGATGTGAACATATTCCACTTTGCTTAGTTCGGTGGATTCGGCTGTTGAAGAAACTTGAATGATTTAGAATTATGCATTATCGCTAATAACTCGGCAACTAATTATGGTAGCATTATGTGGTTTTTTTTATTACGTACGTCTATATATTGTTCACAAACCCACCAAGGTTGATTCAATTGATGATAGTGGTTTTGGAGCTAGGCCAATGTGAACATATTCACTTTTGCTAAGCTCGGTCGATTTGGCGTTTGAGGAAATTGGATAGATGTAGAATTATTCTTAGTGCTAATAACTCTGCAACATGTTATGGGAGCATTATGTAGTTTCTTTGCTTACGTACCTCTATATATTGTCAACAAACCCACAAAGTTTAATTTCATTGATGCCAGTAGTTTTTGAGGAAGGGCGATGTTAACATATTCCCCTTCACTTAGCGCGGTCATTTCGACTGCTGCCGTAATTGGAAAGATGTAGAATTTTTTTTATCGCTAATAACTCAGCAACCAGTTATGTTAGCATTATGTGTTTATTTTTATTAGGTACATCAATATATTGTCAACAATCCCACAAAGTTTGATTGAATTGATGCTAGTAGTTTTTGAGATTGGGCGATGTGAACATATTCCACTTTGCTAAGTTCGGTGGATTCGGCTGTTGAAGAAATTTGAAAGATTTAGAATTATGCATTATCGCTAATAACTCAACAACCAGTTAAGGTAGCATTATGTGTTTTTTTTTATTAGGTACATCTATATATTGTCAACAATCCCACAAAGTTTGATTAAATTGATGCTGGTAAATTTTTAGGAAGGGCGATGTGAACATATTCACCTTCGCTTAGCGCGGTCATATTGGCTGCTGCCAAAATTGGAATGATGTAGAATTACTTTTATCGCTAATAACTCGGCAACCAGCTATAGTAGCATTATTTAGTTTTTTTTATTACGTACATCTATATATTGTTTACAAACTCACAAAGTTTGATTCAATTGATGATAGTGGTTTTGGAGCTAGGCCGATGTAAACATATTCACTTTTGCTAAGCTCGGTCGATTTGGCGTTTGAGGAAATTGGATAGATGTAGAATTATTCTTAGTGCTAATAACTCTGCAACATGTTATGGGAGCATTATGTAGTTTCTTTGCTTACGTACCTCTATATATTGTCAACAAACCCACAAAGTTTAATTTCATTGATGCAAGTAGTTTTTGAGGAAGGGCGATGTTAACATATTCCCCTTCGCTTAGCGCGGTCATTTTGGCTGCTGCCGTAATTGGAAAGATGTAGAATTTTTTTTATCGCTAATAACTCAGCAACCAGTTATGGTAGCATTATGTGTTTTTTTTTATTAGGTACATCTATATATTGTCAACAATCCCACAAAGTTTGATTGAATTGATGCTAGTAGTTTTTGAGATTGGGCGATGTGAACATATTCCACTTTGCTAAGTTCGGTGGATTCGGCTGTTGAAGAAACTTGAAAGATTTAGAATTATGCATTATCGCTAATATCTCAACAACCAGTTAAGGTAGCATTATGTGTTTTTTTTTATTAGGTACATCTATATATTGTCAACAATCTCACAAAGTTTGATTAAATTGATGCTGGTAAATTTATAGGAAGGGCGATGTGAACATATTCACCTTCGCTTAGCGCGGTCATATTGGCTGCTGCCAAAATTGGAAAGATGTAGAATTATTTTTATCGCTAATAACTCGGCAACCAGCTATAGTAGCATTATTTAGTTTTTTTTATTACGTACGTCTATATATTGTTCACAAACCCACCAAGGTTGATTCAATTGATGATAGTGGTTTTGGAGCTAGGCCAATGTGAACATATTCACTTTTGCTAAGCTCGGTCGATTTGGCGTTTGAGGAAATTGGATAGATGTAGAATTATTCTTAGTGCTAATAACTCTGCAACAAGTTAAGGGAGCATTATGTGGATTCTTTGCTTACGTTTCTCTATATATTGTCAACAAACCCACAAAGTTTGATCAAATTGATGATAGTGGTTTCGGAGGAAGGGCGATGTGAACATGTTCGACTTTGCTTAGCTCGGTGGATTTGGCTGTTGAGGAAACTTGAAAGATTTGGAATTATACATTATCGCTAATTTCTCTGGAACCAGTAAAGGCTGCATTTTGTGGTTTCTTTAATTTTTTACATCTATATATTATCAACAATCCCACAATGTTTGACATAAATGTTTCAAGCGGTTTCGGAGGTGGAGTGATTTGAAGATATTTCCATCCCCTAAGCTTCGGCAATGTGACAGATCAAGGAGCTGGATAGATGTAAAATTATGTTTATTGCTAATTACTGGGCAACCAGTTATAGTAGCATTATTTAGTTTTTTTTATTACGTACATCTATATATTGTCAATAATCTCACGAAGTTTCATTGAATTGATGCTAGTAGTTTTTGAGATTGGGCGATGTGAACATATTCCACTTTGCTTAGTTCGGTGGATTCGGCTGTTGAAGAAACTTGAATGATTTAGAATTATGCATTATCGCTAATAACTCGGCAACTAATTATGGTAGCATTATGTGGTTTTTTTTATTACGTACGTCTATATATTGTTCACAAACCCACTAAGGTTGATTCAATTGATGATAGTGGTTTTGGAGCTAGGCCAATGTGAACATATTCACTTTTGCTAAGCTCGGTCGATTTGGCGTTTGAGGAAATTGGATAGATGTAGAATTATTCTTAGTGCTAATAACTCTGCAACATGTTATGGGAGCATTATGTAGTTTCTTTGCTTACGTACCTCTATATATTGTCAACAAACCCACAAAGTTTAATTTCATTGATGCCAGTAGTTTTTGAGGAAGGGCGATGTTAACATATTCCCCTTCGCTTAGCGCGGTCATTTCGACTGCTGCCGAAATTTGAAAGATGTAGAATTATTTTTAACGCTAATAACTCGGCAACCAGCTATAGTAGCATTATGTGGTTTTTTTTATTACGTACATCTATATATTGTCAACAATCCCACAAAGTTTGATTGAATTGATGCTAGTAGTTTTTGAGATTGGGCGATGTGAACATATTCCACTTTGCTTAGTTCGGTGGATTCGGCTGTTGAAGAAACTTGAAAGATTTAGAATTATGCATTATCGCTAATAACTCAACAACCAGTTAAGGTAGCATTATGTGTTTTTTTTTATTAGGTACATCTATATATTGTCAACAATCCCACAAAGTTTGATTGAATTGATGCTAGTAGTTTTTGAGATTGGGCGATGTGAACATATTCCACTTTGCTAAGTTCGGTGGATTCGGCTGTTGAAGAAATTTGAAAGATTTAGAATTATGCATTATCGCTAATAACTCAACAACCAGTTAAGGTAGCATTATGTGTTTTTTTTTATTAGGTACATCTATATATTGTCAACAATCCCACAAAGTTTGATTAAATTGATGCTGGTAAATTTTTAGGAAGGGCGATGTGAACATATTCACCTTCGCTTAGCGCGGTCATATTGGCTGCTGCCAAAATTGGAAAGATGTAGAATTATTTTTATCGCTAATAACTCGGCAACCAGCTATAGTAGCATTATTTAGTTTTTTTTATTACGTACATCTATATATTGTTTATAAACTCACAAAGTTTGATTCAATTGATGATAGTGGTTTTGGAGCTTGGCCGATGTAAACATATTCACTATTGCTAAGCTCGGTCGATTTGGCGTTTGAGGAAATTGGATAGATGTAGAATTATTCTTAGTGCTAATAACTCTGCAACATGTTATGGGAGCATTATGTAGTTTCTTTGCTTACGTACCTCTATATATTGTCAACAAACCCACAAAGTTTAATTTCATTGATGCCAGTAGTTTTTGAGGAAGGGCGATGTTAACATATTCCCCTTCGCTTAGCGCGGTCATTTTGGCTGCTGCCGAAATTGGAAAGATGTAGAATTATTTTTATCGCTAATAACTCGGCAACCAGCTATAGTAGCATTATGTGGTTTTTTTTATTACGTACATCTATATATTGTCAACAATCCCACAAAGTTTGATTGAATTGATGCTAGTAGTTTTTGAGATTGGGCGATGTGAACATATTCCACTTTGCTAAGTTCGGTGGATTCGGCTGTTGAAGAAACTTAAAAGATTTAGAATTATGCATTATCGCTAATAACTCAACAACCAGTTAAGGTAGCATTATGTGTTTTTTTTTATTAGGTACATCTATATATTGTCAACAATCCCACAAAGTTTGATTAAATTGATGCTGGTAAATTTTTAGGAAGGGCGATGTGAACATATTCACCTTCGCTTAGCGCGGTCATATTAGCTGCTGCCAAAATTGGAAAGATGTAGAATTATTTTTATCGCTAATAACTCGGCAACCAGCTATAGTAGCATTATTTAGTTTTTTTTATTACGTACATCTATATATTGTTTACAAACTCACAAAGTTTGATTCAATTGATGATAGTGGTTTTGGAGCTTGGCCGATGTAAACATATTCACTATTGCTAAGCTCGGTCGATTTGGCGTTTAAAGAAATTGGATAGATGTAGAATTATTCTTATCGCTAATAACTCTGCAACAAGTTAAGGGAGCATTATGTGGATTCTTTGCTTACGTTTCTCTATATATTGTCAACAAACCCACAAAGTTTGATCAAATTGATGATAGTGGTTTCGGAGGAAGGGCGATGTGAACATGTTCGACTTTGCTTAGCTCGGTGGATTTGGCTGTTGAGGAAACTTGAAAGATTTGGAATTATACATTATCGCTAATTTCTCTGGAACCAGTAAAGGCTGCATTTTGTGGTTTCTTTAATTTTTTACATCTATATATTATCAACAATCCCACAATGTTTGACATAAATGTTTCAAGCGGTTTCGGAGGTGGAGTGATTTGAAGATATTTCCATCCCCTAAGCTTCGGCAATGTGACAGATCAAGGAGCTGGATAGATGTAAAATTATGTTTATTGCTAATTACTGGGCAACCAGTTATAGTAGCATTATTTAGTTTTTTTTATTACGTACATCTATATATTGTCAATAATCTCACGAAGTTTCATTGAATTGATGCTAGTAGTTTTTGAGATTGGGCGATGTGAACATATTCCACTTTGCTAAGTTCGGTGGATTCGGCTGTTGAAGAAACTTGAATGATTTAGAATTATGCATTATCGCTAATAACTCGGCAACTAATTATGGTAGCATTATGTGGTTTTTTTTATTACGTACGTCTATATATTGTTCACAAACCCACCAAGGTTGATTCAATTGATGATAGTGGTTTTGGAGCTAGGCCAATGTGAACATATTCACTTTTGCTAAGCTCGGTCGATTTGGCGTTTGAGGAAATTGGATAGATGTAGAATTATTCTTAGTGCTAATAACTCTGCAACATGTTATGGGAGCATTATGTAGTTTCTTTGCTTACGTACCTCTATATATTGTCAACAAACCCACAAAGTTTAATTTCATTGATGCCAGTAGTTTTTGAGGAAGGGCGATGTTAACATATTCCCCTTCACTTAGCGCGGTCATTTCGACTGCTGCCGTAATTGGAAAGATGTAGAATTTTTTTTATCGCTAATAACTCAGCAACCAGTTATGTTAGCATTATGTGTTTATTTTTATTAGGTACATCAATATATTGTCAACAATCCCACAAAGTTTGATTGAATTGATGCTAGTAGTTTTTGAGATTGGGCGATGTGAACATATTCCACTTTGCTAAGTTCGGTGGATTCGGCTGTTGAAGAAATTTGAAAGATTTAGAATTATGCATTATCGCTAATAACTCAACAACCAGTTAAGGTAGCATTATGTGTTTTTTTTATTAGGTACATCTATATATTGTCAACAATCCCACAAAGTTTGATTAAATTGATGCTGGTAAATTTTTAGGAAGGGCGATGTGAACATATTCACCTTCGCTTAGCGCGGTCATATTGGCTGCTGCCAAAATTGGAAAGATGTAGAATTATTTTTATCGCTAATAACTCGGCAACCAGCTATAGTAGCATTATTTAGTTTTTTTTATTACGTACATCTATATATTGTTTATAAACTCACAAAGTTTGATTCAATTGATGATAGTGGTTTTGGAGCTTGGCCGATGTAAACATATTCACTATTGCTAAGCTCGGTCGATTTGGCGTTTGAGGAAATTGGATAGATGTAGAATTATTCTTAGTGCTAATAACTCTGCAACATGTTATGGGAGCATTATGTAGTTTCTTTGCTTACGTACCTCTATATATTGTCAACAAACCCACAAAGTTTAATTTCATTGATGCCAGTAGTTTTTGAGGAAGGGCGATGTTAACATATTCCCCTTCGCTTAGCGCGGTCATTTTGGCTGCTGCCGAAATTTGAAAGATGTAGAATTATTTTTATCGCTAATAACTCGGCAACCAGCTATAGTAGCATTATGTGGTTTTTTTTATTACGTACATCTATATATTGTCAACAATCCCACAAAGTTTGATTGAATTGATGCTAGTAGTTTTTGAGATTGGGCGATGTGAACATATTCCACTTTGCTAAGTTCGGTGGATTCGGCTGTTGAAGAAACTTAAAAGATTTAGAATTATGCATTATCGCTAATAACTCAACAACCAGTTAAGGTAGCATTATGTGTTTTTTTTTATTAGGTACATCTATATATTGTCAACAATCCCACAAAGTTTGATTAAATTGATGCTGGTAAATTTTTAGGAAGGGCGATGTGAACATATTCACCTTCGCTTAGCGCGGTCATATTAGCTGCTGCCAAAATTGGAAAGATGTAGAATTATTTTTATCGCTAATAACTCGGCAACCAGCTATAGTAGCATTATTTAGTTTTTTTTATTACGTACATCTATATATTGTTTACAAACTCACAAAGTTTGATTCAATTGATGATAGTGGTTTTGGAGCTTGGCCGATGTAAACATATTCACTATTGCTAAGCTCGGTCGATTTGGCGTTTAAAGAAATTGGATAGATGTAGAATTATTCTTATCGCTAATAACTCTGCAACAAGTTAAGGGAGCATTATGTGGATTCTTTGCTTACGTTTCTCTATATATTGTCAACAAACCCACAAAGTTTGATCAAATTGATGATAGTGGTTTCGGAGGAAGGGCGATGTGAACATGTTCGACTTTGCTTAGCTCGGTGGATTTGGCTGTTGAGGAAACTTGAAAGATTTGGAATTATACATTATCGCTAATTTCTCTGGAACCAGTAAAGGCTGCATTTTGTGGTTTCTTTAATTTTTTACATCTATATATTATCAACAATCCCACAATGTTTGACATAAATGTTTCAAGCGGTTTCGGAGGTGGAGTGATTTGAAGATATTTCCATCCCCTAAGCTTCGGCAATGTGACAGATCAAGGAGCTGGATAGATGTAAAATTATGTTTATTGCTAATTACTGGGCAACCAGTTATAGTAGCATTATTTAGTTTTTTTTATTACGTACATCTATATATTGTCAATAATCTCACGAAGTTTCATTGAATTGATGCTAGTAGTTTTTGAGATTGGGCGATGTGAACATATTCCACTTTGCTTAGTTCGGTGGATTCGGCTGTTGAAGAAACTTGAATGATTTAGAATTATGCATTATCGCTAATAACTCGGCAACTAATTATGGTAGCATTATGTGGTTTTTTTTATTACGTACGTCTATATATTGTTCACAAACCCACCAAGGTTGATTCAATTGATGATAGTGGTTTTGGAGCTAGGCCAATGTGAACATATTCACTTTTGCTAAGCTCGGTCGATTTGGCGTTTGAGGAAATTGGATAGATGTAGAATTATTCTTAGTGCTAATAACTCTGCAACATGTTATGGGAGCATTATGTAGTTTCTTTGCTTACGTACCTCTATATATTGTCAACAAACCCACAAAGTTTAATTTCATTGATGCCAGTAGTTTTTGAGGAAGGGCGATGTTAACATATTCCCCTTCGCTTAGCGCGGTCATTTCGACTGCTGCCGAAATTTGAAAGATGTAGAATTATTTTTAACGCTAATAACTCGGCAACCAGCTATAGTAGCATTATGTGGTTTTTTTTATTACGTACATCTATATATTGTCAACAATCCCACAAAGTTTGATTGAATTGATGCTAGTAGTTTTTGAGATTGGGCGATGTGAACATATTCCACTTTGCTTAGTTCGGTGGATTCGGCTGTTGAAGAAACTTGAAAGATTTAGAATTATGCATTATCGCTAATAACTCAACAACCAGTTAAGGTAGCATTATGTGTTTTTTTTTTATTAGGTACATCTATATATTGTCAACAATCCCACAAAGTTTGATTAAATTGATGCTGGTAAATTTTTAGGAAGGGCGATGTGAAAATATTCACCTTCGCTTAGCGTGGTCATATTGGCTGCTGCCAAAATTGGAATGATGTAGAATTACTTTTATCGCTAATAACTCGGCAACCAGCTATAGTAGCATTATTTAGTTTTTTTTATTACGTACATCTATATATTGTTTACAAACTCACAAAGTTTGATTCAATTGATGATAGTGGTTTTGGAGCTAGGCCGATGTAAACATATTCACTATTGCTAAGCTCGGTCGATTTGGCGTTTTAAGAAATTGGATAGATGTAGAATTATTCTTATCGCTAATAACTCTGCAACAAGTTAAGGGAGCATTATGTGGATTCTTTGCTTACGTTTCTCTATATATTGTCAACAAACCCACAAAGTTTGATCAAATTGATGATAGTGGTTTCGGAGGTAGGGCGATGTGAACATGTTCGACTTTGCTTAGCTCGGTGGATTTGGCTGTTGAGGAAACTTGAAAGATTTGGAATTATACATTATCGCTAATTTCTCTGGAACCAGTAAAGGCTGCATTTTGTGGTTTCTTTTATTTTTTACATCTATATATTATCAACAATCCCACAATGTTTGACATAAATGTTTCAAGCGGTTTCGGAGGTGGAGTGATTTGAAGATATTTTCATCCCCTAAGCTTCGGCAATGTGACAGATCAAGGAGCTGGATAGATGTAAAATTATGTTTATTGCTAATTACTGGGCAACCAGTTATAGTAGCATTATTTAGTTTTTTTTATTACGTACATCTATATATTGTCAATAATCTCACGAAGTTTCATTGAATTGATGCTAGTAGTTTTTGAGATTGGGCGATGTGAACATATTCCACTTTGCTTAGTTCGGTGGATTCGGCTGTTGAAGAAACTTGAATGATTTAGAATTATGCATTATCGCTAATAACTCGGCAACTAATTATGGTAGCATTATGTGGTTTTTTTTATTACGTACGTCTATATATTGTTCACAAACCCACAAAGGTTGATTCAATTGATGATAGTGGTTTTGGGGCTAGGCCGATGTGAACATATTCACTTTTGCTAAGCTCGGTCGATTTGGCGTTTGAGGAAATTGGATAGATGTAGAATTATTCTTAGTGCTAATAACTCTGCAACATGTTATGGGAGCATTATGTAGTTTCTTTGCTTACGTACCTCTATATATTGTCAACAAACCCACAAAGTTTAATTTCATTGATGCAAGTAGTTTTTAAGGAAGGGCGATGTGAACATATTCACCTTCGCTTAGCGCGGTCATATTAGCTGCTGCCAAAATTGGAAAGATGTAGAATTATTTTTATCGCTAATAACTCGGCAACCAGCTATAGTAGCATTATTTAGTTTTTTTTATTACGTACATCTATATATTGTTTACAAACTCACAAAGTTTGATTCAATTGATGATACTGGTTTTGGAGCTTGGCCGATGTAAACATATTCACTATTGCTAAGCTCGGTCGATTTGGCGTTTAAAGAAATTGGATAGATGTAGAATTATTCTTATCGCTAATAACTCTGCAACAAGTTAAGGGAGCATTATGTGGATTCTTTGCTTACGTTTCTCTATATATTGTCAACAAACCCACAAAGTTTGATCAAATTGATGATAGTGGTTTCGGAGGAAGGGCGATGTGAACATGTTCGACTTTGCTTAGCTCGGTGGATTTGGCTGTTGAGGAAACTTGAAAGATTTGGAATTATACATTATCGCTAATTTCTCTGGAACCAGTAAAGGCTGCATTTTATGGTTTCTTTAATTTTTTACATCTATATATTATCAACAATCCCACAATGTTTGACATAAATGTTTCAAGCGGTTTCGGAGGTGGAGTGATTTGAAGATATTTCCATCCCCTAAGCTTCGGCAATGTGACAGATCAAGGAGCTGGATAGATGTAAAATTATCTTTATTGCTAATTACTGGGCAACCAGTTATAGTAGCATTATTTAGTTTTTTTTATTACGTACATCTATATATTGTCAATAATCTCACGAAGTTTCATTGAATTGATGCTAGTAGTTTTTGACATTGGGCGATGTGAACATATTCCACTTTGCTTAGTTCGGTGGATTCGGCTGTTGAAGAAACTTGAATGATTTAGAATTATGCATTATCGCTAATAACTCGGCAACTAATTATGGTAGCATTATGTGGTTTTTTTTATTACGTACGTCTATATATTGTTCACAAACCCACCAAGGTTGATTCAATTGATGATAGTGGTTTTGGAGCTAGGCCAATGTGAACATATTCACTTTTGCTAAGCTCGGTCGATTTGGCGTTTGAGGAAATTGGATAGATGTAGAATTATTCTTAGTGCTAATAACTCTGCAACATGTTATGGGAGCATTATGTAGTTTCTTTGCTTACGTACCTCTATATATTGTCAACAAACCCACAAAGTTTAATTTCATTGATGCCAGTAGTTTTTGAGGAAGGGCGATGTTAACATATTCCCCTTCGCTTAGCGCGGTCATTTCGACTGCTGCCGAAATTTGAAAGATGTAGAATTATTTTTAACGCTAATAACTCGGCAACCAGCTATAGTAGCATTATGTGGTTTTTTTTATTACGTACATCTATATATTGTCAACAATCCCACAAAGTTTGATTGAATTGATGCTAGTAGTTTTTGAGATTGGGCGATGTGAACATATTCCACTTTGCTTAGTTCGGTGGATTCGGCTGTTGAAGAAACTTGAAAGATTTAGAATTATGCATTATCGCTAATAACTCAACAACCAGTTAAGGTAGCATTATGTGTTTTTTTTTTATTAGGTACATCTATATATTGTCAACAATCCCACAAAGTTTGATTAAATTGATGCTGGTAAATTTTTAGGAAGGGCGATGTGAAAATATTCACCTTCGCTTAGCGTGGTCATATTGGCTGCTGCCAAAATTGGAATGATGTAGAATTACTTTTATCGCTAATAACTCGGCAACCAGCTATAGTAGCATTATTTAGTTTTTTTTATTACGTACATCTATATATTGTTTACAAACTCACAAAGTTTGATTCAATTGATGATAGTGGTTTTGGAGCTAGGCCGATGTAAACATATTCACTTTTGCTAAGCTCGGTCGATTTGGCGTTTGAGGAAATTGGATAGATGTAGAATTATTCTTTTGTGCTAATAACTCTGCAACATGTTATGGGAGCATTATGTAGTTTCTTTGCTTACGTACCTCTATATATTGTCAACAAACCCACAAAGTTTAATTTCATTGATGCAAGTAGTTTTTGAGGAAGGGCGATGTTAACATATTCCCCTTCGCTTAGCGCGGTCATTTTGGCTGCTGCCGTAATTGGAAAGATGTAGAATTTGTTTTATCGCTAATAACTCAGCAACCAGCTATGGTAGCATTATGTGTTTTTTTTTATTAGGTACATCTATATATTGTCAACAATCCCACAAAGTTTGATTGAATTGATGCTAGTAGTTTTTGAGATTGGGCGATGTGAACATATTCCACTTTGCTAAGTTCGGTGGATTCGGCTGTTGAAGAAACTTGAAAGATTTAGAATTATGCATTATCGCTAATATCTCAACAACCAGTTAAGGTAGCATTATGTGTTTTTTTTTATTAGGTACATCTATATATTGTCAACAATCCCACAAAGTTTGATTAAATTGATGCTGGTAAATTTTTAGGAAGGGCGATGTGAAAATATTCACCTTCGCTTAGCGTGGTCATATTGGCTGCTGCCAAAATTGGAATGATGTAGAATTACTTTTATCGCTAATAACTCGGCAACCAGCTATAGTAGCATTATTTAGTTTTTTTTATTACGTACATCTATATATTGTTTACAAACTCACAAAGTTTGATTCAATTGATGATAGTGGTTTTGGAGCTAGGCCGATGTAAACATATTCACTTTTGCTAAGCTCGGTCGATTTGGCGTTTGAGGAAATTGGATAGATGTAGAATTATTCTTAGTGCTAATAACTCTGCAACATGTTATGGGAGCATTATGTAGTTTCTTTGCTTACGTACCTCTATATATTGTCAACAAACCCACAAAGTTTAATTTCATTGATGCAAGTAGTTTTTGAGGAAGGGCGATGTTAACATATTCCCCTTCGCTTAGCGCGGTCATTTTGGCTGCTGCCGTAATTGGAAAGATGTAGAATTTTTTTTATCGCTAATAACTCAGCAACCAGTTATGGTAGCATTATGTGTTTTTTTTTATTAGGTACATCTATATATTGTCAACAATCCCACAAAGTTTGATTAAATTGATGCTAGTAGTTTTTGAGATTGGGCGATGTGAACATATTCCACTTTGCTAAGTTCGGTGGATTCGGCTGTTGAAGAAACTTGAAAGATTTAGAATTATGCATTATCGCTAATATCTCAACAACCAGTTAAGGTAGCATTATGTGTTTTTTTTTATTAGGTACATCTATATATTGTCAACAATCTCACAAAGTTTGATTAAATTGATGCTGGTAAATTTATAGGAAGGGCGATGTGAACATATTCACCTTCGCTTAGCGCGGTCATATTGGCTGCTGCCAAAATTGGAAAGATGTAGAATTATTTTTATCGCTAATAACTCGGCAACCAGCTATAGTAGCATTATTTAGTTTTTTTTATTACGTACGTCTATATATTGTTCACAAACCCACCAAGGTTGATTCAATTGATGATAGTGGTTTTGGAGCTAGGCCAATGTGAACATATTCACTTTTGCTAAGCTCGGTCGATTTGGCGTTTGAGGAAATTGGATAGATGTAGAATTATTCTTAGTGCTAATAACTCTGCAACATGTTATGGGAGCATTATGTAGTTTCTTTGCTTACGTACCTCTATATATTGTCAACAAACCCACAAAGTTTAATTTCATTGATGCAAGTAGTTTTTGAGGAAGGGCGATGTTAACATATTCCCCTTCGCTTAGCGCGGTCATTTTGGCTGCTGCCGTAATTGGAAAGATGTAGAATTTTTTTTATCGCTAATAACTCAGCAACCAGTTATGGTAGCATTATGTGTTTTTTTTTATTAGGTACATCTATATATTGTCAACAATCCCACAAAGTTTGATTGAATTGATGCTAGTAGTTTTTGAGATTGGGCGATGTGAACATATTCCACTTTGCTAAGTTCGGTGGATTCGGCTGTTGAAGAAACTTGAAAGATTTAGAATTATGCATTATCGCTAATATCTTTACAACCAGTTAAGGTAGCATTATGTGTTTTTTTTTATTAGGTACATCTATATATTGTCAACAATCTCACAAAGTTTGATTAAATTGATGCTGGTAAATATATAGGAAGGGCGATGTGAACATATTCACCTTCGCTTAGCGCGGTCATATTGGCTGCTGCCAAAATTGGAAAGATGTAGAATTATTTTTATCGCTAATAACTCGGCAACCAGCTATAGTAGCATTATTTAGTTTTTTTTATTACGTACATCTATATATTGTTTACAAACTCACAAAGTTTGATTCAATTGATGATAGTAGTTTTGGAGCTAGGCCGATGTAAACATATTCACTTTTGCTAAGCTCGGTCGATTTGGCGTTTAAAGAAATTGGATAGATGTAGAATTATTCTTATCGCTAATAACTCTGCAACAAGTTAAGGGAGCATTATGTGGATTCTTTGCTTACGTTTCTCTATATATTGTCAACAAACCCACAAAGTTTGATCAAATTGATGATAGTGGTTTCGGAGGTAGGGCGATGTGAACATGTTCGACTTTGCTTAGCTCGGTGGATTTGGCTGTTGAGGAAACTTGAAAGATTTGGAATTATACATTATCGCTAATTTCTCTGAAACCAGTAAAGGCTGCATTTTGTGGTTTCTTTTATTTTTTACATCTATATATTATCAACAATCCCACAATGTTTGACATAAATGTTTCAAGCGGTTTCGGAGGTGGAGTTATTTGAAGATATTTCCATCCCCTAAGCTTCGGCAATGTGACAGATCAAGGAGCTGGATAGATGTAAAATTATGTTTATTGCTAATTACTGGGCAACCAGTTATAGTAGCATTATTTAGTTTTTTTTATTACGTACATCTATATATTGTCAACAATCTCACGAAGTTTCATTGATTTGATGCTAGTAGTTTTTGAGGTTGGGCGATGTGAACATATTCCACTTTGCTTAGTTCGGTGGATTCGGCTGTTGAAGAAACTTGAATGATTTAGAATTATGCATTATCGCTAATAACTCGGCAACTAATTATGGTAGCATTATGTGGTTTTTTTTATTACGTACGTCTATATATTGCTTACAAACCCACAAAGGTTGATTCGATTGATGATAGTGGTTTTGGAGCTAGGCCGATGTGAACATATTCACTTTTGCTAAGCTCGGTCGATTTGGCGTTTGAGGAAATTGGATAGATGTAGAATTATTCTTAGTGCTAATAACTCTGCAACATGTTATGGGAGCATTATGTAGTTTCTTTGCTTACGTTCCTCTATGTATTGTCAAAAAACCCACAAAGTTTAAATTCATTGATGATAGTAGTTTTTGAGGAAGGGCGATGTGAACATATTCCCCTTCGCTTAGCGCGGTCATTTCGGCTAATGCCGAAATTGGAAAGATGTGGAATTAGCTTTATCGCTAATAACTCAGCAACCAGTTATGGTAGCATTATGTGTTTTTTTTTATTACGTACATCTCTATATTCTTAACAATCCAACAAAGTTTGATTAAATTGATGATAGTAACTTCGGAGGTAGACTGATTTGAAGATATTTCCATCCGCTAAGCTTTGGCAATATGACGGATGAAGAAGCTGGATAGATGCAAAATTATGTTTATTGGTAATTACTGGGTAACCAGTAATGGTAGCATTATTTAGTTTTTTTTATTACGTACATCTATATATTGTTTACAAACTCACAAAGTTTGATTCAATTGATGATAGTGGTTTTGAAGCTAGGCCGATGTGAACATATTTACTTTTGCTAAGCTCGGTCGATTTGGCATTTGAAGAAATTGGATAGATGTAGAATTATTCTTATCGCTAATAACTCTGCAACAAAATAAGGGAGCATTATGTGGATTCTTTGCTTACGTTTCTCTATATATTGTCAACAAACCCACAAAGTTTGATCAAATTGATGATAGTGGTTTCGGAGGTAGGGCGATGTGAACATGTTCGACTTTGCTTAGCTCGGTGGATTTGGCTGTTGAGGAAACTTGAAAGATTTGGAATTATACATTATCGCTAATTTCTCTGAAACCAGTAAAGGCTGCATTTTGTGGTTTCTTTTATTTTTTACATCTATATATTATCAACAATCCCACAATGTTTGACATAAATGTTTCAAGCGGTTTCGGAGGTGGAGTTATTTGAAGATATTTCCATCCCCTAAGCTTCGGCAATGTGACAGATCAAGGAGCTGGATAGATGTAAAATTATGTTTATTGCTAATTACTGGGCAACCAGTTATAGTAGCATTATTTAGTTTTTTTTATTACGTACATCTATATATTGTCAACAATCTCACGAAGTTTCATTGATTTGATGCTAGTAGTTTTTGAGGTTGGGCGATGTGAACATATTCCACTTTGCTTAGTTCGGTGGATTCGGCTGTTGAAGAAACTTGAATGATTTAGAATTATGCATTATCGCTAATAACTCGGCAACTAATTATGGTAGCATTATGTGGTTTTTTTTATTACGTACGTCTATATATTGCTTACAAACCCACAAAGGTTGATTCGATTGATGATAGTGGTTTTGGAGCTAGGCCGATGTGAACATATTCACTTTTGCTAAGCTCGGTCGATTTGGCGTTTGAGGAAATTGGATAGATGTAGAATTATTCTTAGTGCTAATAACTCTGCAACATGTTATGGGAGCATTATGTAGTTTCTTTGCTTACGTTCCTCTATGTATTGTCAAAAAACCCACAAAGTTTAAATTCATTGATGATAGTAGTTTTTGAGGAAGGGCGATGTGAACATATTCCCCTTCGCTTAGCGCGGTCATTTCGGCTAATGCCGAAATTGGAAAGATGTGGAATTAGCTTTATCGCTAATAACTCAGCAACCAGTTATGGTAGCATTATGTGTTTTTTTTTATTACGTACATCTCTATATTCTTAACAATCCAACAAAGTTTGATTAAATTGATGATAGTAACTTCGGAGGTAGACTGATTTGAAGATATTTCCATCCGCTAAGCTTTGGCAATATGACGGATGAAGAAGCTGGATAGATGCAAAATTATGTTTATTGGTAATTACTGGGTAACCAGTAATGGTAGCATTATTTAGTTTTTTTTATTACGTACATCTATATATTGTTTACAAACTCACAAAGTTTGATTCAATTGATGATAGTGGTTTTGAAGCTAGGCCGATGTGAACATATTTACTTTTGCTAAGCTCGGTCGATTTGGCATTTGAAGAAATTGGATAGATGTAGAATTATTCTTATCGCTAATAACTCTGCAACAAAATAAGGGAGCATTATGTGGATTCTTTGCTTACGTTTCTCTATATATTGTCAACAAACCCACAAAGTTTGATCAAATTGATGATAGTGGTTTCGGAGGTAGGGCGATGTGAACATGTTCGACTTTGCTTAGCTCGGTGGATTTGGCTGTTGAGGAAACTTGAAAGATTTGGAATTATACATTATCGCTAATTTCTCTGAAACCAGTAAAGGCTGCATTTTGTGGTTTCTTTTATTTTTTACATCTATATATTATCAACAATCCCACAATGTTTGACATAAATGTTTCAAGCGGTTTCGGAGGTGGAGTTATTTGAAGATATTTCCATCCCCTAAGCTTCGGCAATGTGACAGATCAAGGAGCTGGATAGATGTAAAATTATGTTTATTGCTAATTACTGGGCAACCAGTTATAGTAGCATTATTTAGTTTTTTTTATTACGTACATCTATATATTGTCAACAATCTCACGAAGTTTCATTGATTTGATGCTAGTAGTTTTTGAGGTTGGGCGATGTGAACATATTCCACTTTGCTTAGTTCGGTGGATTCGGCTGTTGAAGAAACTTGAATGATTTAGAATTATGCATTATCGCTAATAACTCGGCAACTAATTATGGTAGCATTATGTGGGTTTTTTTATTACGTACGTCTATATATTGCTTACAAACCCACAAAGGTTGATTCGATTGATGATAGTGGTTTTGGAGCTAGGCCGATGTGAACATATTCACTTTTGCTAAGCTCGGTCGATTTGGCGTTTGAGGAAATTGGATAGATGTAGAATTATTCTTAGTGCTAATAACTCTGCAACATGTTATGGGAGCATTATGTAGTTTCTTTGCTTACGTTCCTCTATGTATTGTCAAAAAACCCACAAAGTTTAAATTCATTGATGATAGTAGTTTTTGAGGAAGGGCGATGTGAACATATTCCCCTTCGCTTAGCGCGGTCATTTCGGCTAATGCCGAAATTGGAAAGATGTGGAATTAGCTTTATCGCTAATAACTCAGCAACCAGTTATGGTAGCATTATGTGTTTTAAGGGGGGTAAATGGGTAGGGTAATGGAAAGACTAGAGAGGGAGACAGGTGCGGGGGTCTCCTGTACTCGTAGCGGAGGAATCAAGCAATAGTGCCCTACTCACTGCTTGTGAACTCCCAGTCTGACCTATCCCTACCAACGCCTACTGTCACCTCCAAGTGGTACCCCCTGGGGAGTCCGATGGACTCGCGGACGACAGAGGCGGGATCTCCCCATGAAATCCATGTGGAGATCTCCTTAACACCCAAGCCAAGTGTAGAGGAGCTCGAGCTGTGGCCGAATGGCAGGGGGTGTATAAAAATGCACTGTCTTTAATCGACCCCCTTGGGGCACCAGGCGCACCCCATTGTATTAAATGCCCTCTGCAGGGAGAGGGGGCAGTACCTGCAGAGTAACTTCCCCCGCTTTCGTGGGAACAAAATATGAGTACTACAACAACTAATAATGAAGACATGGAGGAGCTGGTCAGCTTGATCAGCGGAGAGGACTCAGCCCAGGGGCCTTCAATGGACCTTGGCGCTGAGGTAGTGGACGACGAAGCCTCTATGAGCTCGCTTGCGACGCTTGTAGAGGAGGTAAGCGGACTGGTAATGGAGCCAGAGAGCTTGGCGCCTGGTAGGGACGCTGCATCCAAGGATGCAGGCGAGACCTCCAAGCACAAGTTCTCTGGAGCCCAGAGAAAGAAGTGGAGGAGGGCAATGTTGGCTGGAGGGCCACCTGAGGATCCGGCCGGACTTTCAGGACCTTCGGGGTCCGGGAATACGGCAGGGTCTGGGTGCGCTCCAGAGAAAAGGATTAGGTCCTCACCCGGTACCTCTGCGCCTACGGCAAAGAGGCATAGGGGTGGGGATGCTAGTATTGCATCCTACGCGATTGCTGCCGGAGGAAGCAGGGTGGCGATTATCCCTAGTGGATATCCGTCCACTCAGCTGACGAAGGAGAATTGCGAGGAAATGAAGGGCCAGCTGATGAAATTTGTCGATCAGCTGGAAGAAGAGAAAGGGACACAGGCTGAATTCAGTGGAATTTACCCACATGTTGGAGCCTGTGTCATAATCTGCGACAACCAGGAGACCAAGGACTGGTTGTCGATTATAGTACCCAATTTTAACATCAGTGGGGATCTGGAGCTCCGTGTAGGAAAGGTGGAGGAGCTTCATAAAACCGTGAAGGTAGGAACCTTCATTACAGGAGAAATGCCTCTGGAAGAACATTTCATGAAGAGGATCAGGACCCAAAACTCTAGGGTACCTGATATTAGATTATGGAGACTCCTGGGCATCAAGGTGGAGAAGCATGGCTTCTTTGCGATCCTGTCTGCCCCAGAGACTAGCATGGAATACCTTGAGAAGCGGAAGCTTAAGCTGAACTATGGGTTCACTAAGGTCGCTCTCAGGGTATTGGATAAGAAGAAGCCGCCGAAAGTAGTACAGGAGAGGAAGCCGGCTGATAAGGTGGAGGAGGCAAGGAGCGATCCTGAGGCGGTGGAGTCGAAGGGGATCGCTACGACGAATTTGCCAACTCCTAAGGATGGCCCCAAGGCGATGACTATGGCGGCTGCGGGGGTTGGCCCCGTGGCGGGGGCTGGGGGGCGCGCTGGGTCTCGGCCCTCTGTGATGGGGAGGCCTGGGTTTGGCGCTGTCTCCCGGCGTCCGCCTCGGGGTGGCCCTCCGGGGGCCGGCGGGCACTGATCATGGTGGTGAGGCTGCTGCAAATTAATCTACACCACTGTATTGCAGCATGTGGTGTTCTGCAGCAGTATGTGAGAGGTAAGGATATTGATATTATTCTAATACAAGAACCTTACCTGTATAAGGGCAGGATGGGGGGGCTGGCGATGCGTGGGTATGAGATTATTTCTGTACCTGAGCGTGCCAGAGCCTGTATCCTGCATAAGAGTAGTCTTAAAATGCTGCCTCTATGGCAATATTGTTCTAGAGATTTAGCAGCAGCTCAAATGGCCCTCAACGAGGGAAATCAAGGTGGGAGGTTGACGATTGCATCGGTCTACCTCCCATATGAAGAAAGAGTCCCGACCGAGGCACTTAGTAAGCTAACGGAAGGGACTGGCTTAAGGGGCGAGCTTATAGCATCGCTTGATGCGAACGCTCACCATCAGCTCTGGGGGAGCAAGAACAACAACCAGAGAGGTGAGTGTTTAGTAGAGTACATAACTAGTAATGACCTAGACATTCTAAACAGAGGCAATATTGCCACTTTTAACAACAGAATCAGATCTGAGGTCATTGACATAACCCTTAGCACACGTGCTATAAGCCTAAGGGTTAAAGGCTGGCACGTCTCTGAAGAAGAGTCATGCTCAGATCATAGATACATTAGATTTGATCTAAGTGGTAACATCACGTCCGAAGCTGTGTATAGGAATCCCAAACTTACAAACTGGGAAACCTACTATACACAGCTTGAGGAGGAGGTCAAATGCTGTCCTAGAGTGGTGAGTAGCAACTGGCATTTGGAACATTTAAACTCAACATTGACTGAGGCAATGATTAAGTCATACACTGATAATAACACTGTATGTAATGTTAGATCCAACAGGAACTGTCCCTGGTGGAACAATGAACTTGGCAAGTTAAGAGCTCTTACACGTAAACTCTTTAACGCGGCCAAAAGATCAGGCAGATGGGACACTTATAAACGTGCACTCACTGATTATCACAAAGAAGTCAGAAAGGCTAAAAGAAGGGCGTGGAAGAAATTTTGTAGCGAAATAAACGATACAACTTCCATGTTTAGAGTAAATAGGATCTTATCCAAGCAGTCTGACAGGGGAGTATTGGGCTCCGTCAGGGTGGGAGGGGGCTATACAGATTCTGAGGAGGGAACCCTCGGTGCCCTGGCGCGCGCACATTTTCCTGGCTGCGGACTGATGGATACGATTAACAATGACCCTACCAACTGTGAACACACTAGTTGCAAGGGTAACTGGGCAGAAGCAAATAAAATTGTCAATTCTGCAAGAGTGGAGTGGGCAATTAATTATTTTGCTCCTTTCAAATCACCTGGTACTGATGGGATATTCCCAGCCTTGCTACAAAAAGGCCTACCAGTAATTAGGCCCCTTATACTTACCTTGTTAAGGGGAAGCTTGGCACTGAGCTATATTCCAGTAAGCTGGAGGATGGCAAAAGTGTGTTACATACCAAAACCCGGGAAAAAGTCCTATGACGAACCCAAGTCTTACAGACCAATATGTCTGACTTCATTTTTAATGAAGACCTTGGAAAAGGTCATAGACAGACATATTAGGGATGGAATACTGGTAGAACGACCGCTCCATAGCGCTCAATTCGCATACCAGGCAGGAAAATCCTGTGAAATTGCTCTCCACCACCTGGTTTCCAGGATAGAGAGATCCCTAGTTCATAAAGAAATAATGGCAGGCATCTTTGTTGATATAGAAGGTGCCTTTGATCGCACACCCTATAACACTATGGCATCAGCCTTAGAAAGAAAGGGGATTAGTTCCTTAGCCTCTAGCTGGATAAACACCATGCTAGAGAATAGGATTTTACAATCACAATTGGGACAAACCAAACTGTGGATGAAGCCAGTGGGAGGATGTCCACAGGGAGGGGTGTTATCTCCATTACTGTGGTGTTTGGTCGTTGACTCATTGTTAACAAACCTAAACTCTGCAGGGTTCTACGCACAGGGATATGCTGATGACATTGCTGTGCTCATAGGGGGCAAGTTCTCAGAAACCATTTCTGAGTTGCTTTCCGCATCGATGGATCTTTTGAGGGATTGGTGTGAAAAGAATGGTTTAGGAATCAATCCCCAGAAGATAAATCTCTGTATCTTCACTAACAAAAGAAATGCTATAGTTAGACCACCCTATATAGGGGGGACACAGGTAAGCATTTGTAGTGAGGTAAAGCATCTAGGGGTTACTCTGGATAGAAAATTGGACTGGTCTAAACACATCAGGAATACTACTATGAAGGCACTTCGATGCCTCTATGCATGTAAAAGGGCTGTGGGTAGGACCTGGGGACTACAACCCAGAATGTTATTCTGGCTATATACCGCAGCAGTTAGACCAATGGTGCTCTATGCCTCTATGGTGTGGTGGCACAGAGGTAGTATTAGTAAAAATAAAACTTTGCTTGGCAAATTACAGAGGCTTTCATGTCTCATGATCACTGGTGCCATGAGTACAACTCCTACTGCTGCAATGGAAGTCTTATTGAACTTGAATCCACTGCACATAGAAGTAGAAGCGCAAGCCTTGAACGTGGCTTACAGACTTGCGAAATCAGGAACAAGATCCAAAGTCATGACTCGCATGGGGCATGGGAACTTGTTCAGAAGAATTGATGAGGACGAGGTGCTGTCAATGCACTCTGACCTACAAGTTAAGAAACACACAGACGTTTTGTACTGTGCGGAAAACACAAAGACCAAACCACATAAACTGTGTAATGGGATTAATTGCTACACAGACGGCTCACTAACAGAAAACGGATCAGGGGCCGGCATATGGAGGAAAGATAAACCAGAATCTGGGATTTCTATTCCTTTAGGTAGACACACCTCGGTCTTTCAGGCCGAAGTGATGGCGATCAATGTCTGTACCCAAACCTTAATTGGGGAGGGTGTAAGAAACAGACTGATCACAATTTTCACGGATAGCCAGGCAGCCATTGGCGCCCTGAGAAGCTATACGACCAGATCTTATTTGGTTGAGGAGTGTAAAAACAACTTAAACACACTCTCGCTAGCCAATAAGGTTAGAATCGACTGGGTGCCAGGACACACAGGCATCACAGGCAATGAGAAGGCAGATGGCCTTGCAAGGGTGGGCTCAGAACAGACACCTCTTGCACCTGAACCCATATGTGGTATCAGCCTCAGCTACGCTAAAAGGCGTATAAAATTAGCTTTAGAGGACAAGGCAAGACTTTCTTGGAGAGAAACTAAGAAACAGGAACACTCGAAACTGTTTCTTAATGGACCCTGTAAGAGAAGAAGCTCAGCACTTCTATCAATGGACAGGTGGACACTCAAAAGTGTGACAGGACTCTATACAGGTCACTGTCGGTTAAATAAACACCTCTTTAATTTGGGGATAGTGGGATCACCAATCTGCAGATTCTGCAAGAAAGAGGGAGAAACGGCACGTCATATAATATGTGACTGTGATAACTTAGCTAGAAGGCGATACCTTCACTTTGGTAGTGATCGCATTGTAGACCCCAAACTATGTGAACTGATCGATCCATTCAGTATCCTCAGATTTGCAAAGGCCGTGGGCCTGTCACATATATAGGACAGGGACATGGACGGCGCACAATAGGTCTCAGTGAGGCCGCGGTGCACAAATGCCGGAACAAATAATAATAATAATAACTTCGGAGGTAGACTGATTTGAAGATATTTCCATCCGCTAAGCTTTGGCAATATGACGGATGAAGAAGCTGGATAGATGCAAAATTATGTTTATTGGTAATTACTGGGTAACCAGTAATGGTAGCATTATTTAGTTTTTTTTATTACGTACATCTATATATTGTTTACAAACTCACAAAGTTTGATTCAATTGATGATAGTGGTTTTGAAGCTAGGCCGATGTGAACATATTTACTTTTGCTAAGCTCGGTCGATTTGGCGTTTGAAGAAATTGGATAGATGTAGAATTATTCTTATCGCTAATAACTCTGCAACAAAATAAGGGAGCATTATGTGGATGTGTTTTTTTTTATTAGGTACATCTATATATTGTCAACAATCCCACAATGTTTGATTAAATTGATGCTCGTAGTTTTTTAGGAAGGGCGATGTGAACATATTCACCTTCGCTTAGCGCGGTCATTTTGGCTGCTGCCGAAATTGGAAAGATGTAGAATTATTTTTATCGCTAATAACTCAGCAACCAGCTATAGTAGCATTATGTGGTTTTTTTTATTACGTACATCTATATATTGTCAACAATCCCACAAAGTTTGATTGAATTGATGCTAGTAGTTTTTGAGATTGGGCGATGTGAACATATTCCACTTTGCTTAGTTCGGTGAATTCGGCTTTTGAAGAAACTTGAAAGATTTAGAATTATGCATTATCGCTAATAACTCAACAACCAGTTATGGTAGCATTATGTGTTTTTTTTTTATTAGGTACATCTATATATTGTCAACAATCCCACAAAGTTTGATTAAATTGATGCTGGTAAATTTTTAGGAAGGGCGATGTGAAAATATTCACCTTCGCTTAGCGTGGTCATATTGGCTGCTGCCAAAATTGGAAAGATGTAGAATTATTTTTATCGCTAATAACTCGGCAACCAGCTATAGTAGCATTATTTAGTTTTTTTTATTACGTACATCTATATATTGTTTACAAACTCACAAAGTTTGATTCAATTGATGATAGTAGTTTTGGAGCTAGGCCGATGTAAACATATTCACTTTTGCTAAGCTCGGTCGATTTGGCGTTTAAAGAAATTGGATAGATGTAGAATTATTCTTATCGCTAATAACTCTGCAACAAGTTAAGGGAGCATTATGTGGATTCTTTGCTTACGTTTCTCTATATATTGTCAACAAACCCACAAAGTTTGATCAAATTGATGATAGTGGTTTCGGAGGTAGGGCGATGTGAACATGTTCGACTTTGCTTAGCTCGGTGGATTTGGCTGTTGAGGAAACTTGAAAGATTTGGAATTATACATTATCGCTAATTTCTCTGAAACCAGTAAAGGCTGCATTTTGTGGTTTCTTTTATTTTTTACATCTATATATTATCAACAATCCCACAATGTTTGACATAAATGTTTCAAGCGGTTTCGGAGGTGGAGTTATTTGAAGATATTTCCATCCCCTAAGCTTCGGCAATGTGACAGATCAAGGAGCTGGATAGATGTAAAATTATGTTTATTGCTAATTACTGGGCAACCAGTTATAGTAGCATTATTTAGTTTTTTTTATTACGTACATCTATATATTGTCAACAATCTCACGAAGTTTCATTGATTTGATGCTAGTAGTTTTTGAGGTTGGGCGATGTGAACATATTCCACTTTGCTTAGTTCGGTGGATTCGGCTGTTGAAGAAACTTGAATGATTTAGAATTATGCATTATCGCTAATAACTCGGCAACTAATTATGGTAGCATTATGTGGTTTTTTTTATTACGTACGTCTATATATTGCTTACAAACCCACAAAGGTTGATTCGATTGATGATAGTGGTTTTGGAGCTAGGCCGATGTGAACATATTCACTTTTGCTAAGCTCGGTCGATTTGGCGTTTGAGGAAATTGGATAGATGTAGAATTATTCTTAGTGCTAATAACTCTGCAACATGTTATGGGAGCATTATGTAGTTTCTTTGCTTACGTTCCTCTATGTATTGTCAAAAAACCCACAAAGTTTAAATTCATTGATGATAGTAGTTTTTGAGGAAGGGCGATGTGAACATATTCCCCTTCGCTTAGCGCGGTCATTTCGGCTAATGCCGAAATTGGAAAGATGTGGAATTAGCTTTATCGCTAATAACTCAGCAACCAGTTATGGTAGCATTATGTGTTTTTTTTATTACGTACATCTCTATATTCTTAACAATCCAACAAAGTTTGATTAAATTGATGATAGTAACTTCGGAGGTAGACTGATTTGAAGATATTTCCATCCGCTAAGCTTTGGCAATATGACGGATGAAGAAGCTGGATAGATGCAAAATTATGTTTATTGGTAATTACTGGGTAACCAGTAATGGTAGCATTATTTAGTTTTTTTTATTACGTACATCTATATATTGTTTACAAACTCACAAAGTTTGATTCAATTGATGATAGTGGTTTTGAAGCTAGGCCGATGTGAACATATTTACTTTTGCTAAGCTCGGTCGATTTGGCATTTGAAGAAATTGGATAGATGTAGAATTATTCTTATCGCTAATAACTCTGCAACAAAATAAGGGAGCATTATGTGGATTCTTTGCTTACGTTTCTCTATATATTGTCAACAAACCCACAAAGTTTGATCAAATTGATGATAGTGGTTTCGGAGGTAGGGCGATGTGAACATGTTCGACTTTGCTTAGCTCGGTGGATTTGGCTGTTGAGGAAACTTGAAAGATTTGGAATTATACATTATCGCTAATTTCTCTGAAACCAGTAAAGGCTGCATTTTGTGGTTTCTTTTATTTTTTACATCTATATATTATCAACAATCCCACAATGTTTGACATAAATGTTTCAAGCGGTTTCGGAGGTGGAGTTATTTGAAGATATTTCCATCCCCTAAGCTTCGGCAATGTGACAGATCAAGGAGCTGGATAGATGTAAAATTATGTTTATTGCTAATTACTGGGCAACCAGTTATAGTAGCATTATTTAGTTTTTTTTATTACGTACATCTATATATTGTCAACAATCTCACGAAGTTTCATTGATTTGATGCTAGTAGTTTTTGAGGTTGGGCGATGTGAACATATTCCACTTTGCTTAGTTCGGTGGATTCGGCTGTTGAAGAAACTTGAATGATTTAGAATTATGCATTATCGCTAATAACTCGGCAACTAATTATGGTAGCATTATGTGTTTTTTTTTATTACGTACGTCTATATATTGCTTACAAACCCACAAAGGTTGATTCGATTGATGATAGTGGTTTTGGAGCTAGGCCGATGTGAACATATTCACTTTTGCTAAGCTCGGTCGATTTGGCGTTTGAGGAAATTGGATAGATGTAGAATTATTCTTAGTGCTAATAACTCTGCAACATGTTATGGGAGCATTATGTAGTTTCTTTGCTTACGTTCCTCTATGTATTGTCAAAAAACCCACAAAGTTTAAATTCATTGATGATAGTAGTTTTTGAGGAAGGGCGATGTGAACATATTCCCCTTCGCTTAGCGCGGTCATTTCGGCTAATGCCGAAATTGGAAAGATGTGGAATTAGCTTTATCGCTAATAACTCAGCAACCAGTTATGGTAGCATTATGTGTTTTTTTTTATTACGTACATCTCTATATTCTTAACAATCCAACAAAGTTTGATTAAATTGATGATAGTAACTTCGGAGGTAGACTGATTTGAAGATATTTCCATCCGCTAAGCTTTGGCAATATGACGGATGAAGAAGCTGGATAGATGCAAAATTATGTTTATTGGTAATTACTGGGTAAACAGTAATGGTAGCATTATTTAGTTTTTTTTTATTACGTACATCTATATATTGTTTACAAACTCACAAAGTTTGATTCAATTGATGATAGTGGTTTTGAAGCTAGGCCGATGTGAACATATTTACTTTTGCTAAGCTCGGTCGATTTGGCGTTTGAAGAAATTGGATAGATGTAGAATTATTCTTATCGCTAATAACTCTGCAACAAAATAAGGGAGCATTATGTGGATGTGTTTTTTTTTATTAGGTACATCTATATATTGTCAACAATCCCACAATGTTTGATTAAATTGATGCTCGTAGTTTTTTAGGAAGGGCGATGTGAACATATTCACCTTCGCTTAGCGCGGTCATTTTGGCTGCTGCCGAAATTGGAAAGATGTAGAATTATTTTTATCGCTAATAACTCAGCAACCAGCTATAGTAGCATTATGTGGTTTTTTTTATTACGTACATCTATATATTGTCAACAATCCCACAAAGTTTGATTGAATTGATGCTAGTAGTTTTTGAGATTGGGCGATGTGAACATATTCCACTTTGCTTAGTTCGGTGAATTCGGCTTTTGAAGAAACTTGAAAGATTTAGAATTATGCATTATCGCTAATAACTCAACAACCAGTTATGGTAGCATTATGTGTTTTTTTTTTATTAGGTACATCTATATATTGTCAACAATCCCACAAAGTTTGATTAAATTGATGCTGGTAAATTTTTAGGAAGGGCGATGTGAAAATATTCACCTTCGCTTAGCGTGGTCATATTGGCTGCTGCCAAAATTGGAAAGATGTAGAATTATTTTTATCGCTAATAACTCGGCCACCAGCTATAGTAGCATTATTTAGTTTTTTTTATTACGTACATCTATATATTGTTTACAAACTCACAAAGTTTGATTCAATTGATGATAGTAGTTTTGGAGCTAGGCCGATGTAAACATATTCACTTTTGCTAAGCTCGGTCGATTTGGCGTTTAAAGAAATTGGATAGATGTAGAATTATTCTTATCGCTAATAACTCTGCAACAAGTTAAGGGAGCATTATGTGGATTCTTTGCTTACGTTTCTCTATATATTGTCAACAAACCCACAAAGTTTGATCAAATTGATGATAGTGGTTTCGGAGGTAGGGCGATGTGAACATGTTCGACTTTGCTTAGCTCGGTGGATTTGGCTGTTGAGGAAACTTGAAAGATTTGGAATTATACATTATCGCTAATTTCTCTGAAACCAGTAAAGGCTGCATTTTGTGGTTTCTTTTATTTTTTACATCTATATATTATCAACAATCCCACAATGTTTGACATAAATGTTTCAAGCGGTTTCGGAGGTGGAGTTATTTGAAGATATTTCCATCCCCTAAGCTTCGGCAATGTGACAGATCAAGGAGCTGGATAGATGTAAAATTATGTTTATTGCTAATTACTGAGCAACCAGTTATAGTAGCATTATTTAGTTTTTTTTATTACGTACATCTATATATTGTCAACAATCTCACGAAGTTTCATTGATTTGATGCTAGTAGTTTTTGAGGTTGGGCGATGTGAACATATTCCACTTTGCTTAGTTCGGTGGATTCGGCTGTTGAAGAAACTTGAATGATTTAGAATTATGCATTATCGCTAATAACTCGGCAACTAATTATGGTAGCATTATGTGGTTTTTTTTATTACGTACGTCTATATATTGCTTACAAACCCACAAAGGTTGATTCGATTGATGATAGTGGTTTTGGAGCTAGGCCGATGTGAACATATTCACTTTTGCTAAGCTCGGTCGATTTGGCGTTTGAGGAAATTGGATAGATGTAGAATTATTCTTAGTGCTAATAACTCTGCAACATGTTATGGGAGCATTATGTAGTTTCTTTGCTTACGTTCCTCTATGTATTGTCAAAAAACCCACAAAGTTTAAATTCATTGATGATAGTAGTTTTTGAGGAAGGGCGATGTGAACATATTCCCCTTCGCTTAGCGCGGTCATTTCAGCTAATGCCGAAATTGGAAAGATGTAGAATTATCTTTATCGCTAATAACTCAGCAACCAGTTATGGTAGCATTATGTGTTTTTTTTTTATTACGTACATCTATATATTCTTAACAATCCCACAAAGTTTGATTAAATTGATGATAGTGGTTTTGGAGCTAGGCCGATGTGAACATATTCACTTTTGCTAAGCTCGGTCGATTTGGCGTTAGAAGAAATTGGATAGATGTAGAATTATTCTTATCGCTAATAACTCTGCAACAAGTTAAGGGAGCATTATGTGGATTCTTTGCTTACGTTTCTCTATATATTGTCAACAAACCCACAAAGTTTGATCAAATTGATGATAGTGGTTTCGGAGGTAGGGCGATGTGAACATGTTCGACTTTGCTTAGCTCGGTGGATTTGGCTGTTGAGGAAACTTGAAAGATTTGGAATTATACATTATCGCTAATTTCTCTGAAACCAGTAAAGGCTGCATTTTGTGGTTTCTTTTATTTTTTACATCTATATATTATCAACAATCCCACAATGTTTGACATAAATGTTTCAAGCGGTTTCGGAGGTGGAGTTATTTGAAGATATTTCCATCCCCTAAGCTTCGGCAATGTGACAGATCAAGGAGCTGGATAGATGTAAAATTATGTTTATTGCTAATTACTGGGCAACCAGTTATAGTAGCATTATTTAGTTTTTTTTATTAGGTACATCTATATATTGTCAACAATCTCACGAAGTTTCATTGATTTGATGCTAGTAGTTTTTGAGGTTGGGCGATGTGAACATATTCCACTTTGCTTAGTTCGGTGGATTCGGCTGTTGAAGAAACTTGAATGATTTAGAATTATGCATTATCGCTAATAACTCGGCAACTAATTATGGTAGCATTATGTGGTTTTTTTTATTACGTACGTCTATATATTGCTTACAAACCCACAAAGGTTGATTCGATTGATGATAGTGGTTTTGGAGCTAGGCCGATGTGAACATATTCACTTTTGCTAAGCTCGGTCGATTTGGCGTTTGAGGAAATTGGATAGATGTAGAATTATTCTTAGTGCTAATAACTCTGCAACATGTTATGGGAGCATTATGTGGTTTCTTTGCTTACGTTCCTTCTATGTATTGTCAACAAACCCACAAAGTTTAAATTCATTGATGATAGTAGTTTTTGAGGAAGGGCGATGTGAACATATTCCCCTTCGCTTAGCGCGGTCATTTCGGCTAATGCCGAAATTGGAAAGATGTAGAATTAGCTTTATCGCTAATAACTCAGCAACCAGTTATGGTAGCATTATGTGTTTTTTTTTATTACGTACGTCTATATATTCTTAACAATCCCACAAAGTTTGATTAAATTGATGATAGTGCCTTCGGAGGTAGACTGATTTGAAGATATTTCCATCCGCTAAGCTTTGGCAATATGACGGATGAAGAAGCTGGATAGAAGTAGAATTATTTTTATTGCTAATTACTCGGCAACCAGTTATAGTTGCATTATGTGTTTTTTTCATTACGTACATCTATATATTGTTTACAAACTCACAAAGTATGATTCAATTGATGATAGTGGTTTTGGAGCTAGGCCGATGTGAACATATTCACTTTTGCTAAGCTCGGTCGATTTGGCGTTTGAAGAAATTCGATAGATGTAGAATTATTCTTATCGCTAATAACTCTGCAACAATTTAAGGGAGCATTATGTGGATTCTTTGCTTACGTTCCCCTATATATTATCAACAAACCCACAAAGTTTGATCAAATTGATGATAGTGGTTTCGGAGGTAGGGCGATGTGAACATATTCCCCACTTTGCTTAGCTCGGTGGATTTGGCTGTTGAAGAAACTTGAAAGATTTAGAATTATACATTATCGCTAATAACTCAGCAAACAGTCATGGTAGCATTATGTGTTTTTTTTTATTACGTACATCTATATATTATCAACAATCCCACAATCTTTGAAATAAATGTTGCCAGCGGTTTTGGAGGTAGAGTGATTTGAAGATATTTCCATCCCCTAAGCTTTGGCAATGGGACAGATTAAGGAGCTGGCTAGATGTAGAATTATTTTTATTGCTAATTACTCGGCAACAAGTTATGGTAGTATTATTTGGTTTTTTTTTTTTACGTACATCTATATATTGTCAACAATCCCACAAAGTTTAATTGAATTAATGCTAGTAGTTTTTGAGATTGGGCGATGTGAACATATTTACTTTTGCTAAGCTCGCTCGATTTGGCGTTTGAGGAAATTGGATAGATGTAGAATTATTCTTAGTGCTAATAACTCTGCAACAAGTTATGGGAGCATTATGTAGTTTCTTTGCTTACGTTCCTCTATATATTGTCAACAAACCCACAAAGTTTAATTTCATTGGTGCTAGTAGTTTTTGAGGAAGGGCGATGTTAACATATTCCCCTTCGCTTAGCGCGGTCATTTTGGCTGCTGCCGGAATTGGAAAGATGTAGAATTATTTTTATCGCTAATAACTCGGCAACCAGCTATAGTAGCATTATTTAATTTTTTTTATTACGTACATCTATATATTGTCAACAATCCCACAAAGTTTCATTGAATTGATGCTAGTAGTTTTTGAGATTGGGCGATGTGAACATATTCCACTTTGCTTAGTTCGGTGGATTCGGCTGTTGAAGAAACTTAAAAGATTTAGCATTATGCATTACCGCTAATAACTCAACAACCAGTTATGGTAGCATTATGTGTTTTTTTTTTATTAGGTACATCTATATATTGTCAACAATCCCACAAAGTTTGATTAAATTAATGCTGGTAAATTTTTAGGAAGGGCGATGTTAACATATTCCCCTTCGCTTAGCGCGGTCATTTCGGCTGCTGCCGTAATTGGAGAGATGTAGAATTTTTTTTATCGCTAATAACTCAGCAACCAGTTATGGTAGCATTATGTGTTTTTCTTTATTAGGTACATCTATTTATTGTCAACAATCCCACAAAGTTTGATTAAATTGATGCTGGTAGTTTTTTAGGAAGGGCGATGTGAACATATTCACCTTCGCTTAGCGCGGTCATTTTGGCTGCTGCCGAAATTGGAAAGATGTAGAATTTTTTTTATCGCTAATAACTCAGCAACCAGTTATGGTAGCATTATGTGTTTTTCTTTATTAGGTACATCTATTTATTGTCAACAATCCCACAAAGTTTGATTAAATTGATGCTGGTAGTTTTTTAGGAAGGGCGATGTGAACATATTCACCTTCGCTTAGCGCGGTCATTTTGGCTGCTGCCGAAATTGGAAAGATGTAGAATTTTTTTTATCGCTAATAACTCAGCAACCAGTGATGGTAGCATTATGTGTTTTTCTTTATTAGGTACATCTATTTATTGTCAACAATCCCACAAAGTTTGATTAAATTGATGCTGGTAGTTTTTTAGGAAGGGCGATGTGAACATATTCACCTTCGCTTAGCGCGGTCATTTTGGCTGCTGCCGAAATTGGAAAGATGTAGAATTATTTTTATCGCTAATAAATCAGCAACCAGATATAGTAGCATTATGTGGTTTTTTTTATTACGTACATCTATATATTTTTTACAAACCCAAAAAGTTTGATTCAATTGATGATAGTGGTTTAAGAGCTAAGCCTATGTGAACATATTTACTTTTGCTAGGCTCGGTCGATTTGGCGTTTGAGGAAATTGGATAGATGTAGAATTATTCTTATCGCTAATAACTCTGCAACAAGTTATGGAAGCATTATGTGTTTTTTTTGCTTACGTTCCTCTATATATTGTCAACAAACCTACAAAGTTTAATCTCATTGATGCTAGTAGTTTTTGAGGTAGGGCGATGTTAACATATTCCCCTTCGCTTAGCGCGGTCATTTCAGCTAATGCCGAAATTGGAAAGATGTAGAATTATCTTTATCGCTAATAACTCAGCAACCAGTTATGGTAGCATTATGTGTTTTTTTTTTATTACGTACATCTATATATTCTTAACAATCCCACAAAGTTTGATTAAATTGATGATAGTGGTTTTGGAGCTAGGCCGATGTGAACATATTCACTTTTGCTAAGCTCGGTCGATTTGGCGTTAGAAGAAATTGGATAGATGTAGAATTATTTTTATCGCTAATAACTCGGCAACCAGCTATAGTAGCATTATGTGGTTTTTTTTATTACGTACATCTATATATTGTTTACAAACCCAAAAAGTTTGATCAAATTGATGATAGTGGTTTCGGAGGTAGGGCGATGTGAACATATTCCACTTTGCTTAGCTCGGTGGATTTGGCTGTTGAAGAAACTTGAAAGATTTAGAATTATACATTATCGCTAATTTCTCTGGAACCAGTAAAGGCAGTATTTTGTGGTTTCTTTTATTTTTTACATCTATATATTATCAACAATCCCACAATGTTTGACATTAATGTTTCCAGCGGTTTCGGAGGTAGAGTGATTTGAAGATATTTCCATCCCCTAACCTTCGGCAATGTGACAGATCAAGGAGCTGGATAGATGCAAAATTATGTTTATTGCTAATTACTGGGTAACCAGTAATGGTAGCATTATTTAGTTTTTTTTATTACGTACAACTATATATTGTTTACAAACTCACAAAGTTTGATTCAATTGATGATAGTGGTTTTGGAGCTAGGCCGATGTGAACATATTCACTTTTGCTAAGCTCGGTCGATTTGGCGTTTGAAGAAATAGGATAGATGTAGAATTATTTTTATTGCTAATTACTCGGCAACCAGTTATAGTTCCATTATGTGTTTTTTTTATTACGTACATCTATATATTGTTTACAAACTCACAAAGTTTGATTAAATTGATGATAGTGGTTTCTGAGCTAGGCCGATGTGAACATATTCACTTTTGCTAAGCTCGGTCGATTTGGCGTTTGAGGAAACTTGAAAGATTTAGAATTATGCATTATCGCTAATAACTCGGCAACCAATTATGGTAGCATTATGTGGTTTTTTTTATTACGTACATCTATATATTGTCACCTAAGTCAGGCAAAGATACCCCTTCACCCCCCACTTTTGATCACCTTAGAGAAGAGTGGGAGTAGCCCCTGGTGGGGGGAGGTGGGGAGATGGTAACAGAGTGGGGAGTTCAGTAGAGTTGTAAGTAAAAAAGAAGAGAGACGTGACATTTTGGTGGAGGCGCCGGGCAAAATTCACCTGTAACTTTAATCATACGACCGTATCACGTGAAACAATCAGTGCTAATGATACATTATACAATCATATTCAACATCATTTGATGTAATATTCACTCGTGACTTCAATCATACGATCGTATCACGGGATATAATGATTGCCAATGATGCGGTGCATTATCATATTCGACATTATTTGATGTTATATTCACTCGTAACTTTCATCATACGATCGTATCACGTGAAACAATGAGTGCTAATGATACAATATACAATCATAATTGACATCATTTGATGTTATATTCACTCGTGACTTCAATCATACGATCGTGTCACGTGATATAATGAGTGCCAATGATGCGGTACACTATCATAATCGACATCATTTGATGTTATATTCACCTGTAACTTTAATCATACGACCGTATCACGTGATATAATGATTGCCAATGATGCGGTGCATTATCATATTCGACATTATTTGATGTTATATTCACTCGTAACTTTCATCATACGATCGTATCACGTGATACAATGTGTGCTAATGATGCGGTACACTATCATAATCGACATCATTTGATGTTATATTCATTCGTGACTTCAATCATACGATCGTATCACGTGATA
Source organism: Acanthosoma haemorrhoidale (assembly GCA_930367205.1). NCBI lineage: Eukaryota > Metazoa > Arthropoda > Insecta > Hemiptera > Acanthosomatidae > Acanthosoma > Acanthosoma haemorrhoidale. The sequence goes on from OV884009.1 coordinate 467,663, forward strand.
TAATGAGTGCCAATGATGCGGTACACTATCATAATCAACATCATTTAATAGTATATTCACTCGTAACTTTCATTATACGATCGTATCACGTGATATAATGAGTGCCAATGATGCGGTACACTATCACAATTGACATCATTTGATGTTATATTCACTCGTAACTTTCATCATACGATCGTATCACGTGATACAATGAGTGCTAATGATACGGTACATTATCATATTCGACATCATTTGATGTTATATTTACTCGTAACTTTAATCATACAATCGTATCACGTGAAACAATGAGTGCTAATGATACATTATACAATCATATTCAACATCATTTGATGTTATATTCACTCGTAACTTTCATCATATGATCGTATCACGTGATACAATGAGTGCCAATGATACGGTACACTATCATAATCGACATCATTTGATGTTATATTCACTCGTAACTTTCATCATACGATCGTATCACTTGATACAATGAGTGCTAATGATACGGTACACTATCTTATTCGATATAATATAGTGAATATGTTGACATCGCTCTATCTCCGAAACCACTTACAACAATTTTGTAAAGCTTGGTAGAAATGTTGTTAATATGTAGACGTACGTAATTATAGAAACCACAACATGTTACCATTACTAGTTGCAGAGATATTAGCGATAATGTATAATTCTACAACTTTCAAATTTCTTCAAAGGCCAAATCGACTGAGATTAGCGAACAAGAAGATGTTCACATCGCCCTACATCCTAAACCACAAGCATCAATAAAATCAAACTTTGTGGAATATTTGATAATATACAGATGTATGAAATAAAGGAAACCACATCATTCTGCCTGCCATAACTGGTTGAAGAGTTATTGAAGATAAGAATAATTATACATCCATCCAGCTCCTTCATCGGTCATATTGCAGGAGCTACGGGGGTGGAAATATCTTCACATCGCTCTACCTACGAAACCACAGGCAACATTTATGTCAAACTTTGTGGGAATGTTGAAAATATACAGTTGTAAGAAATAAAAGATACCACATCATGCTGCCATAACTGGTTTCAGAGTTATAGAAGATAAAAAATATGTTTACATCGCCCTACCTCCTAAACCACTAGCATAGATATAATCAAACTTTGTGTGATTGTTGACAGTATATAGATAGACGTACGTAATAAAAGAAACCACAACATGATGCTATAACTGGTAGTTGTGTTACTAGCCATAATGTATAATTCTACATCTTTCTAATCTTCAAACGCGAAATTGACTGAACTTAGTGAAAGTCAATAGGTTTACATCGCCCGACCTCTAAAACCATTAGCATCAATATAATCAAACTTTATCGGATCGTAGATAATATATGGACGTACGTAATAAAAGAAACCACAATATGCTGCTATAACTGGTAGTTGAGTTACTAGCGATAATGTATACTTCTACATCTTTCCAATTTCTTCAACGGTTGAACCGACCGAGCCCGCTTAATGTAAATAAGTTCCCTTCGCCCATCCTCAAAAACCACTAGCATCAATATAATCAAACTTTGTGGAATATTTGATAATATACAGATGTAAGAAATAAAGGAAACCACATATTGCTGCTATAACTCGTTGCAGAGTTATTAGCGATAAAAATAATTCTACATCTATCCAGCTCCTTTATCAGTCACATTGCCGGAGCAACGCGGGTGGAAATATCTTCACATCGCTCTATCTCTAAAACCACTCACAATAATTTCGTCAACCATTGTGGTATTGCTGATAATAAATAGGCGTACGTAAAAAAATAAACCTGATCAAGCTGCCACATCTAGTTTTAGAGTTAATAACGATAATGTATAATTCTACATCGTTCAATTTTCTTCAAAGGCCAAATCAACCAGGCTAAGCAAAGAAGAAGATGTTCACATCGCCCTACCTCCTAAACCGCAAGCATCAATATAATCAAACTTTGTATGATTGTTGACAGTATATAGATAGACGAACGTAATAAAAGAAACCACAACATGTTGCTATAACTGGTTGTTGAGTGATTTGTGATGAGAATAATTCTACATCCATCCAATTTCTTCAAAGGCCAAATCGACCGAGCTAAGCGAAGAAGAAGAGGTTCATATCGCCATACCTCTTAAGCAACAAGCATCAATATAATCAAACTTTGTGGAATATTTGATAATATACAGATGTAAGAAATAAAGGGAACCACATCGTGCTGCCTGCCATAACTGGTTGAAGAGTTATTGAAGATAAGAATAATTATACATCCATCCAGCTCCTTCATCGGTCATATTGCTGGAGCTACAGGGGTGGAAATATCTTCACATCGCTCTACCTTCGAAACCACAGGCAACATTTATGTCAAACTTTGTGGGAATGTTGATAATATACAGTTGTATGAAATAAAAGATACCACATCATGCTGCCATAACTGGTTTTAGAGTTATAGAAGATAAAAATAATTCCACTCCTTTCTAATTTCTTCAATGGGCGAATCGACCGAGCTAAGCGAAGAGGAATATGTTTACATCGCCCTACCTCCTAAACCACTAGCATAGATATAATCAAACTTTGTGTGATTGTTGACAGTATATAGATAGACGTACGTAATAAAAGAAACCACAACATGCTGCTATAACTGGTAGTTGTGTTACTAGCTATAATGTATAATTCTACATCTTTCCGATTCCTTCAAACGCCAAATTGACTAAACTTAGTGAAAGTCAATATGTTCACATCGCCCGACCTCTAAAACCAATAGCATCAATATAATCAAACTTTATCGGATTGTAGATAATATATGGACGTACGTAATAAACGAAACCACAACATGCTGCTATAACTGGTTGTTAGTGATTATAGATAAGAATAAATCTACCTCAATCCAATTTCTTCAAAAGCCAAATCGACCTACCTCAGCTAAAGTGAATATGTTGACATCGCTGTATCTCCGAAACCACTTACAACAATTTTGTCAAGCTTTGTGGAAATGTTGTTAATATGTAGACGTACATAATTATAGAAACCACAACATGTTACCATTACTAGTTGCAGAGATATTAGCGATAATGTATAATTCTACATCTTTCGAATTTCTTCAACGGTTGAACCGACCGAGCCCGCTTAATGAAAATAAGTTCCCTTCGCCCATCCTCAAAAACCACTAGCATCAATATAATCAAAATTTGTGGAATATTTGATAATATACAGATGTAAGAAATAAAGGAAACCACATCATGCTGCCTGCCATACCTGGTTGAAGAGTTATTAAAGATATGAATAATTATACATCCATCCAGCTCCTTCATCAGTCACATTGCCGGAGCAACGCGGGTGGAAATATCTTCACATCGCTCTATCTCTAAAACCACTCGCAATAATTTCCTCAACCATTGTGGGATTGCTGAAATAAATAGGCGTACGTAAAAAAATAAACCCTTATCAAGCTGCCACAACTAGTTTTAGAGTTATTAACGATAATGTATAATTCTACATCGTTCAATTTTCTTCAAAGGCCAAATCAACCGGGCTAAGCGAAGAAGAAGATGTTCACATCGCTCTACCTCCTAAACCGCAAGCATCAATATAATCAAACTTTGTATGATTGTTGACAGTATATAGATAGAGGAACGTAATAAAAGAAACCACAACATGTTGCTATAACTGGTTGTTGAGTGATTTGTGATGAGAATAATTCTACATCTATCCAATTTCTTCAAAGGCCAAATCGACCGAGCTAAGCGAAGAAGAAGAGGTTCATATCGCCATACCTCCTAAGCAACAAGCATCAATATAATCAAACTTTGTGGAATATTTGATAATATACAGATGTAAGAAATAAAGGAAACCACATCATGCTGCCTGCCATAACTGGTTGAAGAGTTATTGAAGATAAGAATAATTATACATCCATCCAGCTCCTTCATCAGTTAAATAATTGATGACCAAAGGGGCCTTTTTTAAAAAGTGGTTTATTAACTAGACAAAACAATACAACTTATATGACAAAGTGATTAAGTAATACGTCAGGGGTACAGTAACGAGATGAATGAGAGCTGGTGAGAGGAAAAGGAGGATTATATAATGACAGATTAGATTAAGGAGTGCTGATATTTATGCTGACTTATGCGATGTGCAGGTGTCAGCTGGGTGTTGACTGTCGGTGTGCGTGTGTCAGCTGCTTCCATAACTCCTTCCGTCTTTAGGTTTCTTGTTCCATCAAGAAATTAAGTTGATGGCTGCAGGTGCATGAGGGCTGTTATTTGGGTGATAAACCCTTGTTGCCAAAATGTTGATAGGCTCTTGTTGTCCGGGATGGTATACAACTGTTGGTGTAGGGTTTTGTAAGGAATTGGTAGTTTTACATTTTTTAAGGTAGTAGAGGATTACAATTATAATAGCGGCCCCTATAATTAAATAAAAATAAGTATTGGATTGATTAAATATAAGTGGTTCTAAAACTATGTCTGTTATATTTAGGTTTTCTATTTCGCTTATATTTGCGATTACATCTATATCTATTTTATTGTACAATTTGTTTATGGTGGAGTCTATTACATGTCTTGAAATTTTGGGGAGTTCTTTATAACAATCATTTTGATCTAGGGTGAGTAAGCTAACGGGTGGTAGGTATACAGTATCATTAGTAAGGCAATTGTCTAATTTGGAGAGGTTAGTGGTTATAAAACTGTTTATATTATCTATATATCTAATGTTAGTATTGGCTAATTTATATTTGCATGCATTCATCGTTCCAGATGAAATAATATTATTTATACAAGTATTATTTAAAATAAAAAGGTTTTTACAGTAATATTCATTGTTTAAAAATGTACAATTTGTTGTATATAACATATTAAATTTTTTTATTATAATAGTTTCGTCTATATCTAAAGTCACGTATTGTTTGTTAATTTTTACAGGCGAAGGTATGAGTAAATAAGTCTTTATATTTCAATTTGTCTTAGGAAGGTCTACAAAGATATGGAGTGTTTTATTATGAGTAGTGCAGTGAATTTTACTCATTATCCACAGGATTTCAGGATTCCTAGAAGCTAGATTTACATTTTGGTTTATGTCATGTAGTATTTGGGACATTAATGATGAGTGTGTGATGCCAATTTTGCATAGTTCCAGTGTTAATGTAAGTTCATCTATTTTGTTGTGTAGGTGTGTCAGAATTATGTACATGTCAAAGAATGTCATTTCCTTGTTTATCTTCATTATTTTGTCTTGTTCTGTTTTAAAATTGTTATTAATTAATTGTATGTCCTTTTGAAAGTTTTTAATTACGTGTTTATTAAGTTTTATGTCTTGTTCTATTTTGTGTTCTATATTATAGTTGTTCCGTCCTAACTCACTTATTACTTCGTCATAATGTGATTTGTCATCAGCTGTCATGGTGCCAGTAAGCCAGCTGAGAGCTGTTCCAAGTCCGTTTATTAGTCCTCTCTTAGTTCGTTTGTTGTGTGATTTTAATAGGTTTAATTTGTTTTGTGTTTGTATGATAAGGTTTTTGATTATAGGGTATGTCGGTAGGTCCCTATAAGATGGTACATTGTTTAGTTCCTTGTCAAGTAAGCTAATGTCATAAAAATGGTATGTCCTGTAGTAATTTTCTATTACCTTTGCGTTCTTTATAGTGTAATGTAGGACTCCGGGGTTATCACTTATATCAGTCACTGTCATAGTATATGTCAATGTCCATAGAAGTGTCTGGATTAGTACTGTCCGAGTAGGATTCATTTTCTCCTTCTGAAACAGTAATGTTTGGTCTCGGTCTCAAGTGTTGTTTACGTGGTCTTTTGATTCTATTAACGTGTGCTTTGTTAGTTTCGTTTCTGTCTTTGTACAATAGTACGGGTCTGTAGGGATTATTGTATTTGCGGTGATGGGTTGTTTTTATATATATCTGTTCGTCATTTATGTCAGGTGGGTCTTCGCGATTTGTATTTAATAACTCTGTTCTATTTTCTTTTTCTGTCACGATTTTATTCCGTATTAGTTCATGTGTCATGTTCTTTTCGTCATGGTATTTTTGTACGTATTGTTCTTTTATTTCTATTTGTTTGTTAGGTCTTCTTGTTATTCCGAATGTTATTTCGTCCGGTGTCATGTTTAGTTTAGAGTTTAAGGTATTGTTGTATGATATTGTTGCTAGCATTAGTCTGTTATTTAATGATGTGTTTGTTAGTTCTTTTTCGTTAAGTGTTCGTAATATTTCGATGAGTGTACTATGTGCTCTGTTTAGTGTTCCTAATGAATTAGGATTTCCTGGGGTCACGTAAATTGGTTCGATTTCGTTAGTTTGTAAGAAGTTGAGTACTAAATTATTTTTGTATTCTTTGCCGTTGTCCATTTTTATCGATACGGGTGTTGGATATAGTGTTAAGTAAAGTTTAATGGCTTCGCATATGTTAATTCCAGTTACGGCTGGTATCATGTGTGTAAATAGTCTTTTTGAGAATGTGTCAATTATAGTTACTATGTATTTTCTGTCAAAATGTAATGTGTCTATCATTAATTCTTCGAACGGTCTATTTGTGTTGGTGTTATCATGTACTTTGCTTTTATAGGGTTGCGTTCGTATTTAGTTTTCTTACATGTCTTGCAATTGTTAATAAAGTCATTTATCGTTTCTTTCATTAATGGGAAGTAGTATAATTTTCTAAGTTTGTCGTATGTTTCGACTGTGCCTCTGTGGGATGTTTTTCCTATGTGGTAGTCATTAATTATTTCAATTTGTCCTTCTTTGTCTAAGATATCGGTTACATAGTTTTTGTATCTTTTTAGTTTAACTGTTGGGTATGATTCTTGTATGAGTCTAGAAATGTCTTTAAATGTTTTATCGTACCATGGTTGGAGTAATGGGATATCTGGTTCACAGTAAATTTCATAAGTAATTTTGGGTCTAATAAATTGTTCGATTAGTGATTCTAAGTCGTCTAAGTTGTCAAATTTAATTTCATGTCTTTTTTTGTTAAATGGTTTAGTAAAGTTTATTTCTTTTATTCCCTTTTTTATTATTATCTGATGTTTCTCTATATTAATATTCTTGTCATTGTCTACTATCCAAATTTGTTCGTTGGATGATCGTTGGGAGTGAACAGTTGCTCCACATGTTCTAATTGCGTCATTTATTTGTTCTGTTTGAGTCATGTTTTCTAATTCTTCTATAAGTGTGTCATAGTCTGGGTTCTCGTCTAACGGGAGTATTGCTAGTTCGTTTAGAAATTCGTCAAAATCTCCGTCTATATGGTTAGTATTTGTGTTTTGTTCTAAGTTCTCGTTTTGTCGTGATAGTAAGTCCGCTACGTAATTTGTTTTTCCATTAATGTGGTTTATGTCAAATTCAAAGTCCTGTAATTTCCAGATCCATTTCATGATTCTGGTGTTTCCGTTTTTCATTGTATAGATCCATTTTAATGGTTTGTGGTCAGTTAGTAATTGGAATTTAGTACCGTACAAGTATGGTTTGAAATGGTGTGTAGACCAAACAATTGCTAAAAGTTCTTTTTCAATCGTTGAATAATTTATCTCGGGAGGCTGTAGCACTCGTGAGGCGAACGCTACAGGGTGTTCTATTCCGTCGTTATCTTTTTGCGATAGCACCGAGCCGATGGCTTTATCACTTGCGTCTGTCGTTAAGTAAAATGTCTTATTCCAGTCCGGGTATGCTAATATGGGTGAATTTGTCATAAGGGTTTTTAGTATGTCACAAGCCTTTTTTATTTCTTCTGTCTCGTATGTTTTAGTTTGTAGTGATTTCGATATTGGTTTCGTTATTTTCGCATAGTCTTTTATGAATTTTCGGTAGTATCCGGTCATTCCGAGAAATTGTCTAGTCGTTTTTTCGTTGTTTGGGTATGGTAATTTTGTGATTGCTTCTATTTTTTTGAGGTTAGTTTTTAGTCCGTCGGGAGTGACAATATATCCTAAGAAGGGGATTTCATTTTTAAAAAATTCTGTCTTGTCTAGTTGGATAGAAAGTGCATGTTCTTTTAACTTTTGGAATACGTTTTCGAGATGTTCTAGGTGTTCTTGTATTGTGTTTGAGTAAATGATTATGTCGTCAATGTATATCATAGCGTTAGGGACGTTCGCTATCATCATGTTCATGGCTCGTTGGAATGTGGGTGGTGCGTTACAAAGTCCGTAGGGCATTCGTAAGAATTCAAAGTGTCCGTCTTCTGTACTAAATGCGGTTTTTGGTATTGAATCTAGATCCATTTCGATTTGATGGAATCCTGATGCAAGGTCTATTGTTGAGAATATTTTTGCTTTTTGTAGTCTGTTTAGTAAGTCTTCAATGTTGGGTAATGGGTATTTGTCATTAGTCGTCATTTCGTTCAGTTTTCGGTAGTCTATTACCATTCGAACCTTTTTTATGCCTGAGGCATCCATTTTTTTTGGTACTATCCATACTGGTGAGTTGTATGGGGAATTACTCTTTCTAATAATGTTATTTTTTAATAAATTCGCGACTTCTTCGTTTATTTGATTTTTGAATTGCACGGGGTACCGATAGTTCCTAGTGTAGCAAGGGTTTTCGTTTTTTGTGTTTATTTTATGTTTAATTAAATTTGTCGAGCATAATTTTTCTTCATTTGTTTTTATTATTTCACCATATTTACCAATCAGTACCACAAGTTCGTCCGAAAGCTTGTTATCAATGTGGTCTGTCCTAATTAGTTGTTTTATTGTTTGTAAGTCATTTATATAGTAAATTTCATTTTCCAGGTTATGTTTGGTTCCGTATATTACTATTTCGTCATTGTGACATTTTATTTCTGTTTTCAGTTCTTTCATCGTTTCGTATCCTAAAAGAATATCGAAACGATTGCTAAAGGGGTATATTAGCATTTTTACCTTTGCTGGAATTCCTAACAGGGGATAGAGATCGATTATGGCGCTTTGAGTGCCTTCGGCTCTGCCTGTAGGAGTTTTCATTACAAAGTCTTCCGAATTAATTTTTGTTCCCTCGGGTAAGGAATGGGGATTGATATAATTTTTAGAAGCTCCAGTGTCGATTAGCCATGTCTTGCCTTTTCTGTCTTTTATTTTTGGGAGACTGTCCGTGTAATTTAATTGGTATTCGGGTCTGGAGGTTCGTTGTTGTTGGGACCTACGTCTAAAAAATCCTCATAACGAGATTCTAATTGTTGTATTCTGTCTTGTAATTCATTTATTTGTTGGTCTTTCTCATTTTCCGTGTGGTGTACGCGATTGCTGACTGTGCGCATTGATACGGTCTGATTTTCTCTTTGTTCCGGTCTGGGGTTTGGTTTGTTAAAGTATTGTCTTTGTTCATAGGGTTTCCATGATTGATTATGTCTTTCGTTTTCGTCTCGGGGGTAGTTATTGTTAAAACGTGGTTGTTCTTGATTGTACTGTCTTGGTTGTTGGGATTGTTGTCTATTATTGTCGTAAAATTCACGTTTTTTCTCGTGATAATGTGGGTCGTAATTCCTCCCTTTATAATTGCTAGTGGAGGGCGGTTGGTTTTGACTGCGTCTTTGTGTGGATTCGTTGTGTGTTAGTTTGTTACCGTATGCTCTTTCGACTACTCGTACTGCTGTGGTTTTTAATGCCTTTTTCAAATCCCTCAAATTTTTAATTTGTAGGTGTTGGAGGAAATTGTCAACTGAAGTTTCAAGTTGTCTTTGGCAATGGTCAACTATTTGCTCATCAAATACGTTTATTTCTGTGTGTTTTTGTAAGTCTGATTTTGTGTCGTCCGTATATAATCTACCTTCAAGGTTGTCTCGTAATAATATCAGTCTTTCTACATAGCTTGTGGGATGTTCGTTTCTTACGGGTTTAGTTTGATATATTTCTGCTATGGATTGGGGTATTGTTTTGTCGTCACGAAAGTTAAGTTTGAGTTCTTGGATCAGTTCTAGTAAAGAGTTATAGTTACGTCTTCCGCAATATTCGGCATGTTCTACTAATTTGTTTGTTGCATGTCCTATCAATTGTTTCGCGTTATATTCGTGATGTGGATTGTCAGTTGTGCAGACGTTATTTGCTACAAAATTTATTTTATTAATAAATCGTACTAGATGGCTGGGATTTCCGTCGAATTCTGGGATTAGTTTAAGGTCTGTAGTAGACATTTTTTAATCGTTAGAAGTCATGTTTACGGTTTCTTCTAAGTTACGGTTTATATTAAGTCTGTCAGTAATGGGCATGTAAATGTGTACAAAAAATATATTTACCAATACAAGTGATGTCTTCTTCTAGATAATGTTGCCTTCTATCGGCTTCCTCTGGTCGCTAGATAACAGATTTTGTGGTTCTTGGAGCCTCGGTGAATGTATATTAAAATATACCAGTGCTCGATCAGTCCTGAAGTCCTGTTCAATATTGCATCGGCCTTCTCATGGAAAGAATCGAAAAGTTCTCAGGTCTAGCCTAGCCAAACGCGGGATCGCTGAATGGGGAGATTCTTCTGAAGTTATATAAACACTGCCAAGGTCCCTGTTCGGGCGCCAGTTAAATAATTGATGACCAAAGGGGCCTTTTTTAAAAAGTGGTTTATTAACTAGACAAAACAATACAACTTATATGACAAAGTGATTAAGTAATACGTCATGGGTACAGTAACGAGATGAATGAGAGCTGGTGAGAGGAAAAGGAGGATTATATAATGACAGATTAGATTAAGGAGTGCTGATATTTATGCTGACTTATGCGATGTGCAGGTGTCAGCTGGGTGTTGACTGTCGGTGTGCGTGTGTCAGCTGCTTCCTTAACTATCGGTCATATTGCAGGAGCTACGGGGGTGGAAATATCTTCACATCGCTCTACCTTTGAAACCACAGGCAACATTTATGTCAAACATTGTCGGAATGTTGATAATATACAGTTGTAAGAAATAAAAGATACCACATCATGCTGCCATAACTGGTTTCAGAGTTATAAAAGATAAAAATAATTCCACTCCTTTCAAATTTCTTCAATGGGCGAATCGACAGAGCTAAGCGAAGGGGAATATGTTTACATCGCCCTTCCTCCTAAACCACTAGCATAGATATAATCAAACTTTGTGTGGTTGTTGACAGTATATAGATAGACTTACGTAATAAAAGAAACCACAACATGCTGCTGTAACCGGTAGTTGTGTTACTAGCCATAATGTATAATTCTACATCTTACAAATTTCTTCAAAGGTCAAATCGACCGAGCTAAGCAAACAAGAAGATGTTCACATCGCCCTACATCCTAAACCACAAGCATATATATAATTAAACTTTGTGGAATATTTGATAATATACAGATGTAAGAAATAAAGGAAACCACATCGTGCTGCCTACCATAACTGGTTGAAGAGTTATTGAAGATAAGAATAATTATACATCCATCCAGCTCCTTCATCGGTCATATTGCAGGAGCTACGGGGGTGGAAATATCTTCACATCGCTCTACCTTCGAAACCACAGGCAACATTTATGTCAAACTTTGTCGGAATGTTGATAATATACAGTTGTAAGAAATAAAAGATACCACATCATGCTGCCATAACTGGTTTCAGAGTTATAAAAGATAAAAATAATTCCACTCCTTTCAAATTTCTTCAATGGGCGAATCGACAGAGCTAAGCGAAGGGGAATATGTTTACATCGCCCTTCCTCCTAAACCACTAGCATAGATATAATCAAACTTTGTGTGGTTGTTGACAGTATATAGATAGACTTACGTAATAAAAGAAACCACAACATGCTGCTGTAACCGGTAGTTGTGTTACTAGCCATAATGTATAATTCTACATCTTACAAATTTCTTCAAAGGTCAAATCGACCGAGCTAAGCAAACAAGAAGATGTTCACATCGCCCTACATCCTAAACCACAAGCATATATATAATTAAACTTTGTGGAATATTTGATAATATACAGATGTAAGAAATAAAGGAAACCACATCGTGCTGCCTACCATAACTGGTTGAAGAGTTATTGAAGATAAGAATAATTATACATCCATCCAGCTCCTTCATCGGTCATATTGCAGGAGCTACGGGGGTGGAAATATCTTCACATCGCTCTACCTTCGAAACCACAGGCAACATTTATGTCAAACTTTGTCGGAATGTTGATAATATACAGTTGTAAGAAATAAAAGATACCACATCATGCTGCCATAACTGGTTTTAGAGTTATAAAAGACAAAAATAATTCCACTCCTTTCAAATTTCTTCAATGGGCGAATCGACCGAGCTAAGCGAAAGGGAATATTTTTACATCGCCATACCTCCTAAACCACTAGCATAGATATAATCAAACTTTGTGTGATTGTTGACAGTATATAGATAGACGTACGTAATAAAAGAAACCACAACATGCTGCTATAACTGGTAGTTGTGTTACTAGCCATAATGTATAATTCTACATCTTTCTAATCTTCAAACGCCAAATTGACTGAACTTAGTGAAAGTCAATATGTTCACATCGCCCGACCTCTAAAACCAGTAGCATCAATATAATCAAACTTTATTGAATTGTAGATAATATATAGACGTACGTAATAAAAGAAACCACAACATGCTGCTATAACTGGTAGTTGAGTTACTAGCGATAATGTATAATTCTACATCTTTCCAATTTCTTCAACGGTTGAACCGACCGAGCCCACTTAATGTAAATAAGTTCCCTTCGCCCATCCTCAAAAACCACTAGCATCGATATAATCAATTTTTGTGGGATTGTTGACAATATATAGATGTACGTAATAAAAGAAACCACATATTGCTGCTATAACTCGTTGCAGAGTTATTAGCGATAAAAATAATTCTACATCTATCCAGCTCCTTTATCAGTCACATTGACGGAGCAACGCGGGTGGAAATATCTTCACATCGCTCTATCTCTAAAACCACTCACAATAATTTCGTCAACCATTGTGGGATTGCTGATAATAAATAGGCGTATGTAAAAAAATAAACCTGATCAAGCTGCCAAAACTAGTTTTAGAGTTATTAACGATAATGTATAATTCTACATCGTTCAATTTTCTTCAAAGGCCAAATCGACCGGGCTAAGCGAAGAAGAAGATGATCACATCGCTCTACCTCCTAAACCGCAAGCATCAATATAATCAAATTTTGTGTGATTGTTTACAGTATATAGATAGACGAACGTAATAAAAGAAACCACAACATGTTGCTATAACTGGTTGTTGAGTGATTAGTGATGAGAATAATTCTACATCTATCCAATTTCTTCAAAGGCCAAATCGACCGAGCTAAGCGAAGAAGAAGAGGTTCATATCGCCATACCTCTTAAGCAACAAGCATCAATATAATCAAACTTTGTGGAATATTTGATAATATACAGATGTAAGAAATAAAGGAAACCACATCGTGCTGCCTGCCATAACTGGTTGAAGAGTTATTGAAGATAAGAATAATTATACATCCATCCAGCTCCTTCATCGGTCATATTGCAGGAGCTACGAGGGTGGAAATATCTTCACATCGCTCTACCTTTGAAACCACAGGCAACATTTATGTCAAACATTGTCGGAATGTTGATAATATACAGTTGTAAGAAATAAAAGATACCACATCATGCTGCCATAACTGGTTTCAGAGTTATAAAAGATAAAAATAATTCCACTCCTTTCAAATTTCTTCAATGGGCGAATCGACAGAGCTAAGCGAAGGGGAATATGTTTACATCGCCCTTCCTCCTAAACCACTAGCATAGATATAATCAAACTTTGTGTGGTTGTTGACAGTATATAGATAGACTTACGTAATAAAAGAAACCACAACATGCTGCTGTAACCGGTAGTTGTGTTACTAGCCATAATGTATAATTCTACATCTTTCAAATTTCTTCAAAGGCCAAATCGACCGGGCTATGCAAAGAAGAAGAGGTTCATATCGCCATACCTCCTAAACCACAAGCATCAATATAATCAAACTTTGTGGAATATTTGATAATATACAGATGTAAGAAATAAAGGAAACCACATTGTGCTGTCTGCCATAACTGGTTGAAGAGTTATTGAAGATAAGAATAATTATACATCCATCCAGCTCCTTCATCGGTCATATTGCTGGAGCTACGGGGGTGGAAATATCTTCACATCGCTCTACCTTAGTTTCACAGCTTTATTTATATCGCCATTTCACCATTGGACGAGCCAATGAAAAAAAATAATATAATTGTTTCGAGTACCGATACTCAAAATTGAGACATTTGTACATAGGTATTTTTATATGTCAGAAAATACACTTGGAGACAAAATAAATCTGTTTTTTTTTATTATATCACCCTCTCAGTCAACGTTTCGCCTATTCAAGCATCATCTACAGTTTAGAACAAGATACATACATTTACATATTTAGAAGTAACTTTCACTACTCTGGTCCAGAGGTCGGCTTGGAGGCATCGTCACCCAAAAATCCACGATCATAATCGTTTACCTCAGCATCTCAAAGATCTAATCCAATCCAAACGCCGCTCCAGAACGGGCAGAGATCCCGGCATCCTGCTGATCGCCACTCGTACAATCAGTACAGCCGATTGGTAAAGCGGTGATTGGCATCCTTCCGTTCCGATTCTTTCAATTCCTACCTCTCCTCTCTGTCTACCAGGGATAATTCCTTGTGGAATGTAACCAAAAAAATCCTAAAGTATCATCCTGTTTCACACCCACTCCGTCGTGATGATGGGTCCTGGACGGCTTCAGGTGGGGATAGGTCGGAGGAATTTGCTCTGCATCTCACCCATATATTCACACCTCACCTTTCTCATACTCACAGCACAACTGTGGAATATTTCCTAACTTCACCTATTCCTCTCTCGTCACAAAAAACAATATTCAATGCTGCTATTGAATGTGGATACGGTTTTCACGAATCGGAAAACCATGGTTTGATTCGGGTTCACAGGACTGACTGAAACGTCATTACTCGACGTCAGTAATAGATGATATTGAAAAACAGTTTAGAAGCTCTAGGTCAAAGGGAGAAAAACGCAGAGCTACGAGGGTTGTCTGAAAAGTTTCCAACTTCAACATGAAGATAGCAGCAATCGTAAATAAAAGCTAGTGAATTTCATTGTTCATCTGTTGACAGTTACTCACCAAAGTTTCAGCCATTTTGGACGCGCAGTTGTTGTGTAACAGTCGGTTGAGTGAGTCGATGTGAGTGTTTTTATGAAAATGGACAAAATCGAGTATCGAGCTGTCATTAAATA
The DNA here is from genome assembly GCA_930367205.1 of Acanthosoma haemorrhoidale. Classification (NCBI taxonomy): domain Eukaryota; kingdom Metazoa; phylum Arthropoda; class Insecta; order Hemiptera; family Acanthosomatidae; genus Acanthosoma; species Acanthosoma haemorrhoidale. Next base: position 482,862 of record OV884009.1, read on the forward strand.
TTTGTTTTTGAAAGGCAATTCGCCTACGTAAATCAAAGATGAGTTGGATTTGTGTATGGGGACTCTGCACCATCATTTACCAGAGTGAAATTTTGGGCAGCAGAATTTAAACGTGGTCGTAAGCGCTTGGGAGACGATGAACGTTCGGGACGTCCAAAAACTGCAACTACCGACGAAAAGATCGCCAAAGTTCACCAAATGGTGCTAGACGACCGCCGATTTAAAGTGAGAGAGATAGCAGAGGTTAAGAACGTGTTTGTCACATATTAAATCAACATTTAGATATGAGAAAGCTGTCCGCGCTTTGAGTGCCGCGTTTGCTCACGTTAGACCAAAAACGTGTTCGAATGAACATTTCCAACGCTCTGTTGGCGCAGTTTAGGCGCAATAAATCCGAGTTTTGTCGCCGATTAATTACTGTGGATGAAACTTGGATACACCATTATACGCCCAAAACAAAAATACAGTCTAAACAGCCGACTGCAAAGGGGGAACCGGCTCCAAAAAAAGCAAAAACTGTTTTTTCGGCTGGGAAAGTGATGGCGACAGTTTTTTTGGGATAGTCATGGAGTTATTTTAATCGATTATCTTCAAAAAGGAAAAACCATTATAGGAGCATACTACGTATCATTACTTGACAAGCTGAAGGCAGAACTTGCGGAAAAACGGCCACATTTGCAGAAAAAGAAAATCCTGTTTCACCAAGACAACGCACCGTCTCACACCTCAGCGGTTGCCATGGTGAAAATCCATGAATTACGGTTTGAACTGCTTGACCATCCACCTTACTCTCCAGGTCTAGCCCCAAGCGACTTCTTTTTGTTCCCTCATCTAAAATTGCGCTCGGAGGATAGAGATTTTCGTCAAATGAAGAGGCAATCGCCTTCGTGAACGATTATTTTGCAGAGAAAAACGCCGAGTACTATTTGGACGGGTTACAGAGATGGGAGCATGGCTGGGATAAGTGTGTAGAGTTACAAGGAGACTATGTTGAAAAATAGACAAAAAATTTCTGAAAAAACCACGTGTCTTTTATCTTTGTTAGGTCGGAAACTTTTCAGACCACCCTCGTATCTATGGGAATCAAGGAGAACAAGACAATTCCATTTCGTTAATATTTACAATGTCTTAAGACACACCTCAGAAGGTATTTAACATTTAAATTTCTGAATTTAACCCATGATTGATGTCACATTACAGACTTCTAGCACTGAAATATTTAAGAAATGCGTCTCGTGACTACACCACACACAACCTCTTCACTTTGTAAGCTTTTTTGTACTCGTTTTTATATATTTTATAATTTAGGTCACCATACATTACATTAATCGTTAATTATTTTAAAAAGAAATGATTCATTTATCATTTTCTGGTGGTTAAATGACTCTCTTCAACGACTTAGTAACTAAAATTAATCATATTAAACTAGTTTCTTTTGTAGATATTTTCCTATTGTCAAGCGATCTAGGTAATGCAATATATTACCTGCCTTAGTTTCAATAAATATATTTTTGATAGAGGCATATTTTATCTTTTCATTTTTTTTTTAATGTGGTTTGCTAAATAGTTGATGGTGCTTTGTTCTGAATAAGAGGCGGGACAACTGGAGCTCTGTTGGAGAGGTATGGCTCTTTATAGCTTATGTAGTCAACTGTTAGATCATTTCAACGATGTATCCCATATACTCTTTTCGCCTCGCACGCTTGAATCAAACCAATGTTTTTGGCTGACGTATGTGCGGGTATGATGCATTTTCATAGCAGATTAGCGAATTCATAGAAATTTCCACAATATTCATATCCTCGTGTAAAATTGAATAATTTACTTAAGCCGTATTTGAATGAATTGGTGAATAAATGTATTGTCTCGTTTCAGCATCTTCAGAAGAAAGAGGAAGAAGAAAGCGAGACCTGATGAACATGAGAGTGAATAGGAAGGGTATGATGTAGAGCCAATTTGGGGCCAAAAGGCCAAAAAGCAAAATAAATTTGATTATTAAGCAACCATATCTCTTTCATCAGCGCAGCCCGCTATTCCAAACAAATGCATTCGTTCATTTATCCACTACTAACAACGAACTCGGGAGTGATTGATCACAGTTTAAAGTGTACTCGTGGTTTTCGGTGCATTTTAAAAGCGCTAATATTAGCATAGCCATTTCTCAAGGGTAAATACGACAATGCATACAAGAGTTGAGGATATTTTATAGATTATAGTCAGGAAAAAAAAGGTTAACTAAAAAAGGTGGGAAATGTTGATTTTGAGATCTAGTTATGGCCAGTATAGAGGGTAGAGAGATTTGATCTGCAACAATACCTACACGGTTGGTGACACCTCATTACTGTATTGGCCAAATTACGGTATATAATACAGATGAATTAATTACAACATAATTGCTTAATTACACATGAGACCAATACACGTGCGAGTGGTTCATTCCTAAGCGGATTGGAGCAATTAGAGTTAGATGTGGGCAGCAACTCTACTGTAGGCTGTTTCCATTCGTGTCTAAATAAAGTTCATAGAAGATTTAGGAACATAGATAAATATATCAGCTAGTGATAAACTGGAACAGGTAAACAAATACGTAGCTTTATAAACTGGCCGAATGGATTTCATACATTAGAATTTTTCGTTAGATGAAAAAAAAATACATTTTTTCTTTCTTTCTGAATTTAGTGTATCTCTCGAGAGGTTAAAGAACGCCGACACGTTGCTTGGTGTACCATCGGTGGGTGAGTTCTTCCACCGGAGACATTAAGTTTTTTGACTCGTTGCAGCATCTCACAAACCCAGTGTTTAACACTATGACCCCACCACCTTTCCCGCATCGATGGCAACAGACTGTTGGGGAAAAGTAGGTTAAGATTTAGTTAAAGTTTTTATTGTTAGATTTAAGTTAGTTTTAAGTCTATGATAAATAAGGTGAGCCCCATCACTTTTAATAAATTCAGTCCATTAATGTATAATGGACATCATTATACTTTTGTACAATGCAGATCACTATTAGTAGAAAGAAAACAAAATTCGTATACAATGTAGCCAAGCTACAGTAAATAAATTGAAACAATTGTTAATAGATTCGTTCGTAGAATCTATATTTTGTAATATATATTAATTTTGTAACAAGGGGATATGAAATAACAAAGAAAAAAAATAAAGCGCATCTGTGAAAAATGTGCAAGCTAAATGAATATCTTTAAGATTATATGTATTAAATAATTTTCATTCTTCCCGGAGGGACTAAACCAATATAGACACAAACCCTAATCAAATAAATGGTGCTAGCCCTAGTTCCAAGGAGAGGTTGTCACTCCAACTCCGCTGAAAATCGATATATTGTGAATAATTTAGTTTATTTCACAGTCCCGTTTGTTCGAACAGAAAAATCCATATTCACATCTAATTACTTAACGGTCGTAAAATGAATAACCTGTCAAAGGAATTTCCGATAGCAAGTCAACACAGACTTCCTGAAAAAATATTGGTTCACTTTTTTTTTAAGTCGAGGAGATCTGGGACTCCATAGAATTGAAACCAAGTTTGGAGGGCGCCACTCACCACCGCTGCCGATTTCTCCTGCACTGGGTGGGCCATGGCTGTTTTACTAAATATTACAACCACCGTCACCCACTCAAAGCCTCTCCACATAAAAGTGTCTATCTGCAGGTCTGTTAACGGTGCTGTAGGAGTACCCGTCTCCGTTTGTAACTAGGATGGTGGTCATACTTTGTAGTATGGCAAATGACGCATTCTCTCACGATCTCTTCCACAGTTTTTCGCATCCCTACCCAATACTATTTCCGTTCGAGTGCGCTGTAACGAGATTCCACATCCGTAAGTCTCCTGCTCGCGTATGCCACGGGTCTTTCCCCCTTCTCGCTTTCCTGTGATAAGACCGCCCCCAGTGCATATTCGCTGGCATCCATGGTGATCGAAAATGTCTTCGCGAAATCTGGGAATGCAAGGACTGGTTCCGTTTGCAACCTCATCATACATTTCTGTATATTCGTTTCGATCTCTGGCGTAATCCTAACTGTGCGTCCCTTCCTCAATAGTTCGTTGAGAGGAACCATACTTTCGGCCATCTCCAGTACGAATCTGCGGTAATAATTTAAGGTTCCTAACAACCTCCGGATCCACTTCACATCGCTTGGCATTACCATTTTCCCGATCGCTTCGACTTTTTTTCCATCTGGTCTTACCCCTTCTTCCGAAATCACGTGTCCCAGAAAACTAATCTGTCTTTGTCCCAGTATCGACTTTTCTTGTGATAATTTCAACCCGAACTGGCGTATCCTGTTGAAGACTTGACGCAAGTCCTCTAGATGACTCGACTCTGACTTGCTAAATACCAGGAGATCGTCCATATAAACTTGACACATGTTTTCGTCGAGGCCGCGCAGGAATTCGTCCATCAATCTTTGAAATGTTATAGGCGCATTTTTTAACCCAAATGGCATACGGGTAAACTCGTAATGCCCCCTTTCAAAAGTAAACGCCGTTTTGGCCTGGTCTCTGGGATGCATACGGATCTGGTGATATCTGGACTATAAATCGAGCGCACTAAATATTGATGCTCCTCCCAGCCGATCCAAGATATCTTCCAATCTCGGAATGGGGTATTTTTCATCCCGTGTGTTTTCGTTTAATTGTCGAAAATCAACCACCACCCTATATCGTTCCTTTTTGTCCCCTTCGACCGCCTTCTTCTTCACAGCCCATAATGGACTATTAAAGGCCGATACGCTATTCACGATAACCCCTTGCCACTTCAACTCCTCGATCTCCTCACGAATGTGTCCTCTTAACACTTGGGGGTACCTCCGCTCCTTTACATATGTGACCTTATCCGACTTCAAATGGATCTCGTGAAGAGTTTCCCCCGTCGCACTCAACGGATCCCCTTCGCGGAAAAAAGTGTCTCCAAATTCATCTCTCGCCCTTTTTCCAGTCTACCCCCTTAGTGATTACTCCCGCGCGCCTAACACTTTCCATCACATCTTGCGTCGTCCGGTACCTCTTTTTCCCAATCCGAACTACCCACTGACCCCCTGAGCTACGAATTTGTATCCCTAGTGTGTTAAATAGATCGCATCCCGAAATCCCCCGTACTCCCGCGGCATGTTTTCCACAACGTGCAGTGTCATCACCTCCCCCTGCTTTCCCCGCTTATCTAGGGCTAACTCGATTTCCCCGTCTATAGTACAGGGCCCACTCAAAGTGATCACTTTACATTGACATGGCTTAACATGTGGTTTACATTTTGCTTTAAATAGTACCTCTAATTTATCCCTACTCACTAACGTACAGGAACTCCCCGTATCCACTAAACATTCCCACCCTTTGCAGAATTCTATAATAGGCAACCTGTCCCACTTCTTTACAACACTATTCACAAAAAGGTTGCCCCTCCTTTCACACAATTCTCATTCTTTACTAACCTGCTCTGTTCTCCGCCCTGTGCTCCGTTGTTCGCTTCTCCTTCCCGAGATTCCTCCGCCACCGGATTCACTGCCCTCCATCTCCGATCCTGATGCCTCCGAAGATCTGGCCGATTCTGACGACATCCTGCTTCTTCGCCACACTCTTTGAGCATTGATCTCCATAGGTTCACCTCGGTCGTACTCCCTGCGCCGTATATATGGGCATTGTCTGGCCATATGTCCCTCATTGTGGCATTCGAAACATCTTGTACGTGGGCACTGGGCTACCAAGTGTCCTGTCTTGCCGCACTCATGGCACCTCCTTTCCTCTCTTCTCCCATTCTTCCTCTCCACAAGTGGCCTTCTTTCTCTCGGTATTCTGTCTCTTCTCCCGAACTCTCCCTCTCTTCTTCTTCCCATATCCTGTCTCCCTTTATTCCTTCCTTGTGTCCACACACTTGTGTCCATTACTTCTCGCAATTTCTCATTTATTTTACTCAGCTTCGCGAGGAGGCCTGCGGCGTACTGGCCGTTCGTCTGGTTCGTTTTTTTCAACTCCCGGAACATTTGCAACATATCCTCTTCTGGGGCCCATCGCCCCCCTCCATAGGTCTTTTTAAGTCTTTCTTTGATCACCTGCCACGTAGTATCTTCGTCTGCTTGGATCAAATTCAGCACACTTCTTCTCACCCTTCGATCCAGGGCCGCCCGCAACCTTTTGGCATCCGACTCCTCTAGCAGGTCCGCTGCAACCTGGGCTTGAATGCTACTCATAATTCCGTCCCCGCCTTTGAGGAAATGGTTTAGTTCTCCTATATCCCCATTAAATTTTTCTAGATCTGATATCTCTCTTCGTATGTCCTGGGCGTTCGCCTTCTTTGATTTCATTTTTTCTAGTTCGTTGGTCTCCTGTGCTATCCTATTCGCTTCCTGAGCTGCCAAGTCTGCCCACGCCATTGCCAAAGTTGTTGATGGTAATGGTGGGATTCCGTGATTTACCTGTTCTGGTTGTTGAGGCTCCAGAGTCAGCGTTGGTGGCTCATTCATGATTTACTCGAGTGACTTCCTCGACAGAAGAGAAAACAAAATAACAAAGAATCACGAAGTTAAAAAAAAAATTATTCTCACTTGAAACTGTTAAAAAAGTTCCCGGGTTTCGGCACCACTTATGTGTATCGGATCGTGAAACGTAAAAAAAAGAATAAGTAAGGAACGAAATAACACTCTTGAAGGCTGGTTAAGAACTAGCTTCATTCAAATTATAATCCTCTACGTATGTATTCACAATGTTTATCAAGGTAGTTTGGAATTAGTGGCTACTCCCGTAGGTCACATCTTAACTTATATATAATTAATCGTATCCCAGCTGTTGACGATCGAGAAAAAGGAATGAATGAGGTAGATGATATAATAAGAAGGTTTGTTTTATAACTGGCTTTATTTTCCTCCTGATCCTCTATACACACGTTACGGGTTTGTTTACCCTAGGCTACAAGGTATTAGGCTTAACATTGCAGTACCGCTAGACGTAACTTATATATATATATATATATATATATATATATATATATATATATATATATATATAAGTTAATGTTTATTGAATTACAAGCTAAGAAAGGTTGGTAATAAGAACACGTAGAACGTTATAACAAGACTGCTTTATTTAGACCAAGATACCTCTATCTATAGGTATTACCTGTAAACATATACAGATAACATATGTTTGGGGATTAAGGCTGGGCACTAGCGGTGCCTGGACTTAACTCCCCCCCACCAGTTTACGAACACCCATTCGCAAACTTTGAAGTCCAACACTCGGACGTCTTAGTCCATTCAAATAATGCTCCGCTAATGTTAGAAAGGAGCAAAGGCCAGCCCCGCCCGTACACAGCCTGTAATCCCTCACATTAAGCTCTAATCCTATAAAACGTAAAAACCAACTGTCACTTGTAAACAAAAAACATAAAAGAAAACTTTGACTTTTAAAAAAAAAACAATACTTCTGTGGGAAAAATCACATAACTATAACTATTTACAATGTTCCTTGCGTGTATGCTGCGAGGACACTCCAGCTCATTCCTGATCTACAACCTCCCCCCCTGGTGGAAGCTTTAACTGTTCTATGTGGACATTTCGCCGCTTCTTAGGGGGTCGTATACTCTCAATTGTCACGACGTTGTGTTCCCTAATCACGACCACTTTAAATGGGCCCTCATATCGCACCAGCTCTTTGCTCCTATTTGACCCTAGTTTTTTATAGACGATAGTCCCGATTTTAAGTTCCCCCATTCGATCCCGGACTTTGAGGTTTTCCCGTTCCACTCGTCTCGCTTTGTCCCTCGTTATCCTTTTTCGGACTTTGTCGCATATTTTCCTCAAACCGACAGTATTACTCACCATTTTCTCCGCCATTCCCTTGTCTGCTACCGTCTCTGCCCCATTTCTCCGTCTTTCGCGCAGCCCAAAGAGGATCTCGAACGGGGAGAACCCCGTCGCGGTGTGGATCGAATGATTGTAAGCGGCCACCGCCTTCGGCATTGCCTCATTCGCCGGCAGACCCTTTTCCGCGTGATATACCCGCAGGTGGTCACTCAGGGTGCTGTGCAATCTTTCTATCCCTCCTCTACTCTTAGGGTGCCCTGGGGTATTAAGATGCCAAGAGACATCGAGAGTCTTCATTTCTTTTCGGATGTTGGCATTGTCAAATTCTCTGCCCCCATCCGACGAGATCCGGTCTGGTACTCCGTAAAACTGGAACCAGGTATTTAATGCCAGCATTACCGCGTCTGATGACCGATCTTGCACCGGGTGCGCCATGGCCACTTTGCTAAAGCTGTCGATTGTGGTAACCCACTTATACCCCCTCCAAGTGAAGGTATCCACTTGTAAGTCACTCAACGGTGTCTCGGCGGTGGGCGATTCTTCTTGTCGCCCCCGTGGCGGATGTCTGTCATACTTCGTAGTGAGACAAACTGCACATGCCCCTATCATTTCTTGTATGCTCTTTTTCATTCCCCACCAAAAGTACCTCCGCCACAACGCTTGCAACGTTTCCTCCACGGTGGTTCGTTTTTCCTTGGTGATAGGCCAGCGTCACTTCCAGCTGCTGTTCTCTGTCTTTGTGTGTCTCCACCATCGACGTGCACCGAATAAATATCCTATCCACTCCAAGTTGTTCCGTTCGCCAGAGTCTACGAATTTTCTCCCAAATAGTGGCATTCCCTACAAATACATGATGGGTCTTTCCGGGTTCCGAGGCATCTTTCAATGCACGGCAAATTTGGTCGTTCCTAACCCCTGGTGGCGACTAAATCGTCGCGATTTTACTTCTCCCATAACTGTCATATGCGATCTGCAGCCACCCTGAGGTCTTGGATTTCCAAATGATCTGCCGTCTTTTGTCGTTCACGATCCCTTCTGTTACTTCCATTTCAACAGGTCTTTCAGCGGCGGAACCTTCCTCTTCAAGGGTTTCCTCACCTTCGCTATCTCCTCGCGTACCGAGGCTTCCATCCTCCCCGGGTGTCCATTCCCGGAGAAACTGTTGGTTTTCCCCGGATGGTTCCCCTTCTTCCAATGCATTCACAGTAATGGCTCTGGACAGCCAGTCTGCCACTACGTTCTCTTTCCCGGGTTTATATATGATCTCCATATTGTACTGGGACAAAAACTCTTTCCACCTCGTGACTCGCGCCGAGGACTCCTTCAACTTTCCTACCCATTGTAGGGGTCTGTGGTCGGTGTGAACACGGAATTTTCTGCCGAAGACATATGGGCGGAAATGGTCTATAGCCCAGACGATACCTAGGAGCTCTCTCTCTAGAGCACTATACCGCGCTTCCGTTTCTGTGAGCCGTCGACTAGCGTACGCCACCGGGCGCTCCCCACCGTCTCTCTCCTGCGACAACACTGCCCCCAGTGCGTATTCGCTGGCATCAGTGGTGATTGTGAAGGGATGTTGGAAATCGGGAAATGCTAATATTGGTTCCTCTTGTAAGCTAGACATACATTTCCGGATGTTCTGCTCCATGATTGGGGTAATTACCACCCTCGCTCCCTTTCACAGTAAATTATTAATAGGCACCAGGTATGCCGCCATGTCCGGCACAAATCTTCTGTAATAATTAAGCGTCCCCAGAAGTCGACGGATCCCCTTTACATCTGTGGGCACCACCATCCTTCTAATCGCCTCGACCTTCGTAGAGTCTGGCTTAACCCCCTCCTGTGAGATGGTGTGGCCCAAAAAATTGATTTTTTTCTCCCCAACAGAGACTTCTCCATGGACAATTTTAATCCGAATTCGCGGACTCTTTGACATACACTTCTTAGGTGCTCAACGTGCTCTGCCTCCGTTCTGCTGAAAACTAACAGATCGTCCATGTAGACCTGGCATACCGCTTCGTCTATTCCCCTCAAAAATTCATCCATTAGGCGTTGAAAGGTAATCGGGGCGTTTTTCAGTCCAAATGGCATCCTGGTAAATTGATAATGCCCCCTCTCAAATGTAAAGGCCGTTTTGTGTTGGTCGTTCGCACTCATCTTGATCTGGTGATAGCCTGCCTTTAGATCTAAGGTACTAAATATTGTCGCCCCGTTCAATCTGTCTAATATGTCCTCAAATCGGGGAATAGGATACTTCTCGTCCGTCGTGTTCTCGTTTAACTTCCGATAATCGATAACTACCCTGTATTTCTCCGTCTCGTCCCCAGGTCTATTTTTCTTCCTCACTGCCCATAGAGGACTGTTATATGGCGAAGTGCTATCAATTATAATCCCTTGCCGTTTGAGACTCTCTAGCTCCTCTCTAATATGCCTACGTAGTGCCTGCGGATATCGTCTCTCTTTCACGTATGTGACGCGTTCTTTCTTTAACTGGATCTCGTGGACCGTCTTCCCAGTCGCTCCTAGCGTGCCTCCCTCTACGTAAAAAATATCCTCAAACTCCCTCTGTAGGCCTTCCCTCCAGCCCTCTATTTTATTAACCGCCCCTATCCGCGCTCTTCCGTCCCATATAGTCCCTTGACATTTATATTCCACTTTCCCCAACTTAATGTCCCATTTTTCCCCGATATTCTCCACACGCGCGCCTACCTTCCCCAACATGTCGCACCCAACTATCACCTGTTACTCCCGCGGCATGTTTCCTACGATATGTATCTTTAGATCTCCCCCTTTCTTCGCCCACCTATTTAGCCCTATGACTAACTCTCCCACTACCTCGCAAGGGCCTCCCAGGGTGATTAAACTACAATTACATACCTGAATCTGGAGTGCCCTCTCTCCGCCATACAGCCTCTCCAGCGCTCCGCGGGACATGATGGTGTTGGTGCTTACCGTGTCCACCAGACACATCTCTCCTCCTTTGACCCTAATTATTGGCAACGCACACATCCTCTCCCGAATTGCATTACATCTCAGGATGCGGTCGCCTCTCTGCCGACACGCTTCTCAGGCTTCATCACGTTGCTCCCATCTACGTGACTCGACCTTCTGCCCTGTCTGTCTCCTGTTTCTGCTGCGCCTCGCTTCTTCTCCTTCAGTTCCCGAAGTCCCTGATGACTCATCTTCTGATGATCCACTCTCCCCATGTGTCATGCTCCGTCTCTCTCTTACTTCTTGAGTGTTTACCTCCATTGGTTCTGGTCGTTGGTATTCTCTCCTCCGGAAGATATACGGGCAATGCCTCGCGATGTGTCCTTCCTCGCCACACTCAAAACATTTTGTTCGAGGACACTGAGCCACTAAATGTCCTGCCTTCCTACATCCGTGGCATTTTCTTTCTTCCCTGGGCGGGGCATACCTCGGTCTCGTTCCTCTAAATCTTCTTTCTCCTGTCGTTCCCTTGTCTCTGCCAATAACGGACGTTTCTGGTCTCCTCCAGGTTGGTTTCAGGGTCCGGGTTCTTTTGTATGCAACTCGGCTCCACTCATTGTCGACGTCTTGCACCCTCACTTCTTCCTCCTTGGCACTAGTGTCGATCATTGATTGTGCACACTCCGAGAACGAGCGCTCATCAGAGAATCCTTCCTTTCTTCCTGTCTCCTTGGCCAGTTGCACTTTTAGAATTGTGGATAAGAATCCCATTCTACCCTCCACCTCTTCTACGCTAATCGACTCTCTCATCTTCTCCGTTCTTATTGAAACGGACCACTAACCCCGCAGCATATTGCCCGTTACTTTGTCTTGGGGACTTTGTCTCCCTAAACATTTGGAATATGTCCTCCTCCGCACGCCTTCTTCAATCTCATCTTAATTAATTTCCACGGGGTTTCTTCATATGCCTGAATTTGATTCAGTATACTTCTCTTGACCCGACATATCAGGGCCGCCTTCAACGATTCCGCGTCTCTGGGATCTATTAAATTTTCTTCTGCTTTAGCTCCAATTAAAGCTGTGAGACGGTCTCCTCCTTTTAGGAAATGGTTCAGCTCACCCAGTTCCCCAGTGAATCTCTCCAGCTCCGCAACAGCCTTCCTCAGATCCTGGGTATTCATCGCTTTTACCCTCATCAGCGCGAGCGCCGTGGCATGAACTTCTGGCATAGTTCCCACTCTTCTAATATCTGCTCCCTCTACGAGATTCAAGACGGGCTGTCTCAAAACTCCTCCTTCAGTCATCTTCTCTCTTTCGCGTATAGAAGAAAAAAAAACAAAAAAAAATTACGCTCGCACTCGATAACTCTCTTTCTCCACGGTTCACGGGTTTCGGCACCAGTTAATGTTTATTGAATTACAAGCTAAGAAAGGTTGGTAATAAGAACACGTAGAACGTTATAACAAGACTGCTTTATTTAGACCAAGATACCTCTATCTATAGGTATTACCTGTAAACATATACAGATAACATATGTTTGGGGATTAAGGCTGGGCACTAGCGGTGCCTGGACTTAACTTCTAAGGAGGAAGCATTGACTTTCGTTGTAACCCACGAGTAAGCAATCGCTGTTAGTGACTGGCATCTGAAAAACGATGAATGAAAAAAATATTTACTATGTGACTTTTTCCCTTATGAAAAAGGGGCAGCAAAATTTCTAGCTGACAGATATATATAAGTTAAAGTCAGAGGTAGCTCTGTTTTGTAAACTAATGCGATCATGGGACGTAAACATCCCATGATCCCGTATATGTCGTATTACAAAGAAAAATAAAGACAGTCTATTTCGAGAGCTGAAGTTAGTCTTACGTTCCCGTTTTCCTTCTCTTTATCACATTCTACCCGGTGGCGAATAACTGGTGCCGAAACCTGGGAACCTATCGTTTTTTATTCTCTCTTTTTTTTGTTCTCTTATTTTACGGGAATGCCGGAGGGAGTACTTAGGCCAGGGGTGCTGAATGCAGCAGCGGATATACCACAGCTCCCCCAAATAACTATGGCAGCCGCTCATGCCAATACTATGGCCTGGATGAAAATTCAGGCAATTACGGCTCAAGATGTGAGAAAATCGATCTCCGATCTGGAGAGATTTGCAGGAGAGGGAACTGAACCACTTCCTGGAGGGAGGTGACAGGCTGATGACGCGAATAGAAGGAAAACGAGCGGAAGACCTTATCACCGAAGGAGACGCTGAGTCACTGAGAGCAGCGCTCGTGTGTAGGGTGAAGCGAAGCATCCTCAATATGATTCAGGCGGACGAAGAGACCCCATGGAGCACCGTATAATTTCCTGATAACACTCGGCCTCATTCCATTTAATTTACAACCTGAGTTGAAGTGTGGGAATGGGGAGCAGGGGGCCGGAGTAAGTTTGATTTAATTTTTAGTTGCCTATTTAAATAATGTCCGACTGGTGAATGAAAATGAAAACATTAATCACAATTACTTATTGCCCAATGAGGCAGATTGTAATTTTATCATAATAAAGCTGACTAATAATTAATTGAAAATAATGACGTGTAGATTATTAATTGTTTATTTGCAATTAAAAACAAGTATTTTCTTATTGTATTAATCTAAATTAAAGGTTTCGACGTTCTGATTAATAATATAATATATTATTAATAATAATAATAATAATATATTATATTATTTGTGTGTGTGGAAAACTATTACACAATTAGTCACACCACACCACATATACACAACTGGTTTCTATTTTCCTTCGGTCTTAGGAACTAATATTATAAATTTCCAGTTCCAACTTATCAAAATACATTAATGTTCACTTTCATTAACTTACTTTACTATCCATTACTGTCAAGAGTTTACGCATCATGATGAATGCTTCTAGGAGAAAATGAGTTTGAAGGACTGTGAGAGTTTGAAGTATGTTCCACGTGTGCTTGTGCAGAAATGGATTTTTATATATTTCCTTATCCCACTGTAATTTAGCTAAGCCAAAACCCTCTACATATTTCAGTTTCTTAATGCTCATGAATAAACAACTCATTAATTCGCAAAAGTGTTCATGTGCCATAATTTTTTAATTCCAAAACAAACACCTGTCATATTCATTGGCACATATGTCAATATTAACTCAAAGACAACTTTTGTGGCAGCAAATAAAGTAGAATACTTAATTATGATGAACGAGAACACTGAATCGCAAATATATTCTAACACGCTCTTCAGGCAAAGCTTTTGAATCAATATTAAATCTTAGTCTTCTCAGTGACCGCTTCGTGAAAGACAGTGAAACCTATACATACATTGGGAGGTCTATTTGTTTTATGAACTTGATTGCCCGTAGAAAGGTAATTGAAGCTAAGAAATGACAAACAATTACTGATTGTGGTTTTTATTTCCACTGTTGCTTCATAATTTCCTATCACAGAATGTGTCGGAGCTAGGATTCCAGCCATCCCTGTCGTACCCTTAGCCTAGCCTCTTATATAATCTCTTTAGTCCGTCACGTATGATTTCGATCTAGAGATGCTCTCAGAGATCTTGTTGGTAGTTAAACGATCTTTTTAGCTAGTCCCGTAAACCCGCTGGAACATTGCCACAGCGAATGGAATGGCTTAAGAAATTATTGCTTCGGTGGTATTGAAAAAACAGATAAATTAAAATCATTGAATTTTCAGGAGAGTAATTTTAAGTTTTGTGACAATTCAAAAATACTGGAATGGCATTATAAAATATTTTCGGGGACAGAATTTTTGATGTTATAATAATTTTGATACTGGGAAAATAAAAACTAATTTTATAAAGAATTTATTTTATGACATTTTTCAAATATAAAATAATATTATCTCAGACAACAACAACTTTATTATGATAAAATTACATTGCCTCATTGGGCAATAAGTAATTGTGATAAATGATCTCATTCATACCATATTTACAATTTTCATTCACTCGCTCATTTATACAGTATCTACCAACACCCCAGAGACCTCCCAAGTCCACATGGTGATAAAATAATAAGTTAAGCTCGTTTTATCATGACTTACCTTTTTTTACACCTGTTTTTTTTTTTTTAATTTAAAAAGTGGAGGAAAAGAGAAGGAAAACGGGAACGTAAGACTAACTTCAGTCCTCGAAATAGACTCTCTTTATTTATCTTTGTAATCCGACATATACGGGATCATGGGATGTTTACGTCCCATGATCGCATTAGTTTACAAAACAGAGCTACCTCTGACTTTAACTTATATATATCTGTCAGCTAGAAATTTTGCTGCCCCTTTTTCATAAGGGAAAAAGTCACATAGTAAATATTTTTTTCATTCATCGTTTTTCAGATGCCAGTCACTAACAGCGATTGCTTACTCGTGGGTTACAACGAAAGTCAATGCTTCCTCCTTAGAATCGGCGCAATGTACACCCTTCAAGACAAAAACCAATTTCTCAACTGGATCTATGTGGCTTTATTCCACCTCACCTACTACATCTTTCTAGTCTGGCTCCTTCCGTACGACTTGTTGCATACAATACCGATGGGGCATATGACAGCCACCTTCCAAGCTATGCATTATTACTGCACAATGTTTGGCTTCATCATCACAAGTTATCTCTACCATTTTAATAGGAAGAGCATAAATTACTGTCTGATAATAATTGGGAAAGGCTTCTTCCATTATGAGGGAGAAGAAGAGAGCTACAGAATGGCACGAAACGATGAAATAAAGAAGAAGAAGGAATATTCGAAAAAACTAACCAACCGAGTGATGGTAATGGTCATCACGGCAGCTTTTGCCGTTATATTTTTGCCCTCGGTAGCTGAGCTTCTGACCAGGAATGAGCCCATTGCTGAAGGTGATCCAATAAACCCATACTTGCCCATACCTCTGGTTATGCCATGGGATACCTTCACTGTTAGTGGCTTCCTTGCCATTTACGTTCTACTGATAATGGTTTCCTACAATATATGCATGCAAATATTAGCGCTAAGCATGGGGTATGTAAGTTTAATGATAATATACATCAATCAGTTCAGCAACTTAAACGATTCAGTCTCGAAAATCGAAGAGAGAGCTGCTGACCGTTACAAAAAGCTAAGTGGCAAACAAATGAAGGGATATGAACATTTTAAAGATCCCCTTTTTCAAGAATGTATGACTTTCTGTTTAAGACAAAATGTTAGGCACCACCAAGTTCTACTCAAGTGAGTACTATGTTAAACCTATTATCTAAAAAGCTTTATCTAATTATTAATAGTGTGTGATTTTTTAAAAGCTTTTTGTTTTTTTGAATTGGCATTCATGTTGTAAAACATTTGGATTATTTCTGATAACATGAGCATTTCAGAAAAGTCTACAAATAACCAAGTAAATAATAAATGGAGCACTCTTAAAATATTTTACATACACTACTATTTTGTTTTCTGACTATGCATTTAAAAATTTATTTGTATACATGAAACATAAAATCAACGTGTACAAACATACTTACAAAATATCAAACATCATTGTATTCTAGCGATGCTTCCTACCCAATAAAGTAGTAAGTAAAAAATTAAAGTTGACTTTGAAAAAGAATCATAGACAAGATATATAATCAAAGAAAATTAGTGAATGAGGATAAAACGTATTTAGTAGTCTATATTGCTAATTGCCCCCCCCCCCTACTAAATATACAAACAACCAAATTACAATCGTTCTCCTGGTATTCATTCTTTTATTGTAAAGTTCTAGTAAATAACCAAAAATTACAGTAGTCTTTACTTAGTCTATGACTCTTAAAAGTCATGTAGATTCATGGTTTTTATTATTGGTATAATAACTTATCATTAGCAGTGCTTGCTATATTTTAGGTGGATGAAAGAGACTAGTAGATTTCTTGGATGGGCACTATTATGTAACATTTTCACCACTTCTTTTCTTCTTGCTGCATCAGGATTCCTAATCACGGTGGTTTGTTCCGTTTTAATATTATTTAATTATCTAATGTTAAAATTTAAGCAACAAAAAATATAGGTACTTTCAGAAACAATCATTTCTTATTAATATTATTAACATGCACTGGTTTCGTTCACTATATCTGATCAATTAGTTGTTGTTTTTTCAGTTTTTTATTGATAAAATTAAAATTTGATTATGCATCATTAATAATTATGATTTAAAAGATTATTCGTGTGTTTTACACAATTCCTATCACCCAAAATATGCAGCTCACACTCATACCAACATTCATACAATGTGTACATACATGTTCTGACCTGAAGCCCCCGTGCCCCCAAGGCATTACCCCAGTTAGTCGAGGAAAAATCAAGGAAACGTAGCTCCCCCCGTCCCACACTCCGACCGTTTCGCTATGCGGTGAAGACTGGAGAGGGACATGAGAGCTAAATAGGCTCAGGATAAGAATGACATATCACATATTTATGAATTTACAATAGATCATGAGGTCATCGCCACTTTAGGTGACGAGGAGGATTGTAAGGGTGAGTGTTTCTGCATAAGGAGGAGTTTACTGTAGGATTTGGATGAGCGGATAGGTTTTCATGGAATTTGGTAATTCTAGACTTTATAAGGTCAAGAAATATTGGTAGGTACATGGAAAACATTGTGAAGGGATGGGTTTGAGAGTACTTTGGATTGGAATGTTTGAATTCGTTTGATGTTTGAAGGGTTGGCTGTTCCCCATAGTTCCAACCCGTAGTTAAAATCAGCTTTAGTAACTGTATATATAAGTGCAGCTTGTTTTCAAGTGTGATATTTTCTATTAAGCAGTCTGTAGAAAACGCCTATTGTATCTTAAGTCACATCATGTCTAAGGGTTCCACGTTAGTTCTGATGAAAGTCTAGTTATCTAACATTATTTTATGAAGGAAGCGGTATGTTGTTGAAGATAATGGTTGGTCAGAATCCTCTTCAAAGGGTGAATGTGGTATTTACGTATTTGCCTTATTTGAAGCATTGGTTGCACAAGTTCTCTACTTCTGTGAGGTAATTTTGGAGGGAAATGAATGTGGATAGCAGATCGGGATGAGGTGGAAGGATTGCTGTGTCATCAACAAAAGTTGCAAGGATGGTGGAAGAACTCACTGGAATGTCAGCAGTGAAAGGGTTTCAGAGATGCAAAATGGAAGATGTTGATGCTCTCAAACAATCATAACAACAATTGTTAGGAAGAACAAACAAATATATATATCTCATAATAGGAACAAAAAAATAAATTTATCAATATATAAAATAAAATGTCTATCTTCAGTTGAGGAAATATCTATCAAGTGAATTGCTGATTGAAAGTTTCTGGTTTAAAATGGAGATGACAGCCGGTATCAATTGTAGCTCCTACCGATTCAGTTTGGACTACAATCGGTAAGCAATAGGTTGCATATGGTCACTCAACTGATAACCAGCCCTCAAAAAAAAAAAATATATATATATATATATATAAACTTTATTATGATAAAATTACAATCTGCCTTATTAGGCAATACGTAATTGTGACAAATGTTCTCATTCGTACCATATTTAAACTTTTCATTCACTCACTCATTCATACAGTATTTACAAATAGAGACCTTCCAAATCCACATGGTTGTCACCTCCCTCGCATGCGAAAGAGAAAACGGAGTCTTTGGGAGTCCCCCACGCTCCTCTGTCAGCCGTGTCACTGGGTAAGAGCCAGTGGAGGCTTACGAAGAGCGCGAGTGCCACTGAAACACCGGATAAGATTGGAGAAACTGGCCATTGCCAGAACTCCTACTGTCACATATTTATAGCAGGTCTCGAGGCCACTGTCCCTTAAGTCTCCGAGGAGGATTATAGGGATAAATGGCGCAGTTTAATGGCTGTTCTATGAGATTAGGGTGGTAGGATAGGTTTCTATGGAATTTTATGAGTTTGGAAGAGATGAGATCAAGGTTGTAGAGTAAGACCATTATGAAGGGTTTTGTTGCTGACGCAATAAGGGGCATTTTATATTGTTCTCAGGACTTTTGAATGATAGGATTTGATACGCTTGTTGTTCGACTTGTTTGCTGTCCCTCATAGTTCTATTCCGTATGTCTACCTTGGCTTAAGTATAACATTGTAGATTAGTAATTTATTTTATATCGAGAGATGTGATATCCTTTGGAGTTGTCTGTACAGTTATCCAAAGGGTATGTTTGGTTCTTGTCTTTTTAGCCTCGTGTGTGGGTTCCATGTCAGCCTTTTGTCGAGGTGGAAGCTTAAGTACCTTATTGTCTTGTACACAGCAAGAGGAATGGAATTAAAAATATTAGTTGACAGGACTTGCGGAAGAGGGTAAAGGTAATGTCGGAACATTTCGCTTTATTAACTTTGATGCGCCATTGGTTGCACCAATACTCGACTTATCAAGGTGTTTTTAAGGTTATGGGATGCTACATTAGGGTCTGGTTGGTATGACAGGACTGCAGTCTCATCTGAAAATGTTACCAAAAATGTATTGGGGGTAGAGGGATATTAGCGGTGTATAGCTTATAAAGAATGGGGCCCAGCACGCTGCCCTGTGGAACTCCTGCTTTTATAAGATAGTAGTTACAATATTCTAAACTACAGCGGACTTGGAAGAAGCGGTTTGAAATGTAGGGCTGTAGGATTAGGAAAAGGGTCTATCGTAAATATCTTTTGAGCTAGTAAAGCAAACCTGCGTGCCATACCCTGTCAATAGCTTGAGCTATGTCCAGAAAGGCAGCAGTGGAATACTGTTTGGTTTCAAGGACTGAGGATAAGCATTCAACAACGCAAAGGCCTTGATGAGAAGTGGAATGTCATAGACGGAAACCAAACTGGTGTGTAGTAAAAAGGTTTTTGGATTCAACAAGTAGACGTTTTAATAGGAGTTTTTCAAATATTTTTGAGAGGATAGGGAGTAGGCTAATTGGACAGTAAGATGAGGCGTCATTGGGTGGTTTACCGAGTTTGGTGAATAGGACAATAATAGAATTTTTACAGAGGATAAGAAAGTGCGTCGTTCGGATAATGCAATTGTAAATGTAGGTTATGAAGATGATGGCTTTAGGAGGAAGTGGTTGGAGAATTGAAGAGTAAGGAGATTATATCCGGGAGGTTATCAGCGTTTTGTTTTTCGCTTTTTTTTTCGTTTATTTTTGCGTTGGTGGAAGTGAGAGAGGGATAGTCGAAGTGAGGGAATCTTCAACAGTTGTGCCACGAGTATGGTTTTGATGAGAAAGATGAGGCGTGAAAGTACGGGTAAGATGCAGAGCGATAATTCCGACCTTTCGCCATCCAAAGCTGCCCAGGACCCACCATCACGATGGAGTGGGTGTGAAACAGGATGATATTTTAGGAATTTTTTAAGTTACATTCCACTGGGAGTTATCCCTGGTAGACAGAGAGTGTGCTTTCAAGTCTAGATGATCCGGTTGAGCATTGGAGTGTCTAGAACGGAAGCCAAACCAGTGGCCGATAAAGAAGTTTTTGGATTCGAATATGACAAGAGGCGTTTAAGTAAAATTATTTTATATTTATATTATTTTGAAAACTTGAGAGAGGGTCGCAGTAGGCTGATAGGGCAGTAAGGTGAGAGATCTTCTGGCGACAACATGTTTCTGAAAGAGGACAATAATCGAATATTTCTGAAGTAGAGGATAGTTGGTAGTTCTAAAAATACCATTTAATGTATAAATCAATTTATTTTGGTTGGAATTGTAATTAATTTGAATATAAATTTTCTCATACAATTCTATAACTTATTTAATTATCAAAATAGTTTAAAGGGTCAATAAATTAAGTGTTCCCTGATTTTCTGAGGTTAAATCGTTATCTCTTCAGATTTTCCTACCAATTTTCTTCTAACTATGGATTAACCTCAATTGTTTTTATAAGCTCGCACCTTCGCTTTGTCAGTACGAGTTCTATTCATTATTTTTTAAATTTATCTATCATCATCGCATCAAGAACAATGATTACTAGCCACTACTTCCCGCTTTATTTCTATACTATATTATTCTCATAGAATCATGCAAAATATCAATAATTGCAGGAAGACACCACGATTCTAAAGTCATTAATCTTGATTCAAGTACAAATTGTGGAACTTCTCTATGCCTACTTATTTTGTTGGTGGGGTGAAAACTTATCAATGGAGGTAAGTAATTTCTTGAATCAAAATATTATTTTCTAAAGATAAAATCAGTATTACTAAGGATCGCCAGATATATTTTAGGATAGCCCCAAAAATGGGGATAAGCAAACAAGTTTATAACGAAATAGAAGCGAATAGAGAAACAAAAAGAACGGCGCATGATGGAAAAACATAAGCATGCACTAAAACAAACGTCCATTGCCAACTAAATACTTATCACTATATTAAATTGAATATTAGCCCTAATATTTTACACATAATCCAGCAATACACAAAAAACATCCAAGGAGAAAAAAATAATTAAAACAAAATGATTACAGCTACCAGCAATTAATGCCTAGTCCGTAGGGAGAGGAAGAATCCCTTTCATTCGGCTATGGGGTGATAGTTTTTTTTCTATCAGTGTGCATGTTTTACGATAATGGTCGTAAACATGATTCAATTGGTCTCAAATTATATTTTTCTATGAGTAATATTCTATGCCACTCTAAATATTGGGGAAGGGATTGGCTTAAGGTCAAAATAGAATGACTGTAAGTATGGAAAAAAAAATAAACGTTAAAAAAGTATGTTTTGCAAGCTTTTAAGCTTAGAAGCTGTGCAAGATTTAAAGGTCTGATTTTTTACCCATTGTAAAAGATACTATAATGTGGCACAATCAATTTAAAAGATATTCCAAAAAGTAATGTTTTGGGAGGGACTGAAATCGGGTGTTTAATGTCGTTCCCAACGATTTTAATATTGTTTTATGTTTACAAAAACTTTAGTAACTAAAAATAATAAAATAGTGGGGGTACTGACTGATAGATCAACTATTATAGATCACTTACTGCAGCAACAAGTAAGTGGCACTTAATATGTTGCAAGGAGATCGAGTTAAACATTATTATCGAGTTTAAATAATGTGTTTAAACTTAGATTTGGTAGAAAATAAATAATAGAACTGTTTAAGAAGGAAACATGTTTTCGGGTTATCATTATACTTTACAAATAATTTTTAATTAATGTTGTTTGTGACTGTATTTTCAGAGTAGTAAACTGCCTCATATCCTTTACAGTACTCCGTGGTATTATTGTGGGACCCGGTACAACAAAATAATGCAAATAATGCTGTGCAATTCTAAACCGGTTATTCCAAAGGATCCTATCTTAAAAATCGATGCTTCATTGGAACTTTACAAATCAGTAAGTAATGATGTTTGATGTAACACTATAGTGGAATATTTATCACATTTAAATCATGTATGATGTTAATTGTCTTGATCAATGAGAATACACTTTTGTGGTAGTGTCATGGATCACAATCGCCCTGTGACTAAAATTTTTTTACTTACTTACCTGATTTCGCAATCATTTTTTTGTCATAAATTGTTGAATCATCGATAGTCTCAAGGATAAGGGTTTATTAGAAAAAATCGATTTATAGGAAACATTCCTTCACTTGATTGTTTACAGAAATTTATCACATTGAAGAATAATAAAACAATACTGAGAATAGAACGAAGAATCCTAAGAAGGATCTACGGCCCCAAAAAGACACAAGAAGGATACAGACTGAGATCCAACCAAGAAATCTACAAAGACACAAAAGACCTAGAAACGGACATAAGGATCAGGAGACTGAAATTCCACGGACATATGGTAACAATGGCCCCGAAAAGACTAAACAAGGAAATATTCCAGAAAATCCGAGGATACAAAAGCTCAAGGGGATACACCAAGCAGATGAAAAAAGAAACTGAAAGACTAGGAATAACGGACCAGGATTGTCAGGACAGAGAAATATATAGCAAAAGACTGAGGGAAATCAAGGTTCTTGTGGGAAAGAAAAAATTGAAAAAGGGAGTCGCGTGGACAGAAGAAAGAAAAGAAAAGCACGTAGAGATAATGAGGGAAAATGGAAGGAAAGGAAAAGCAGAAACAAGAAAAGGACCAAAAGTAATAATATTCGCGTGGTCTTTAAGGCCTTTCCTTGACGAAAAAAAACAGTACATGTAGGTTAAATCGTAAAGGATACGCATAGGTCATGTGACTAGCGGATTATAGCATTAGTGTTTAAACTATATATTCTAAAGTACCACAGACAAAGATTAGGCCTCAAATCTTAGAAGGAGTTGGCGTAATCATAAGAAGAAGAAGATGTAACAAGGAGACTAAGACACTGAAACACCAACCCATAGACTGGGTAAGAACATGTTCTTCATAAAAATGCCGGCACCGTAATATAAAGGAGGAATTTATAAAGATGTTTCAAGAAAAAAGAGTTTTCATGCTGGTTTAAGACGACTCCAATCGTTTTTTTTTTTTTTAAATATGTCGAGCCTTTTTTTTCTGAACCACTATTTATTTATTGTAAACTAAAATATATACAAATACATACTGGGGTAAAATGAGTACTGCATCAAAGATTTTTTTTGCAAATACCTTTATTGATATTCTTTACATGTTTAACCTATTATAGATCCTACAGTAATTAAACCTATTTACAAAATCACACTTTGTATTTATTATATTTATATCTGATACATTTTTCGTGGATATACAGTCATTTTTCTGTTACAGTCTGATGTGGATAATACAAGGCTTTACTAACTCCTCTGGCGCTTCCGCCTCAGAATTATTCCCTGTTTCACCTAATGTCATAGGCTCCATATTCCTCCTCAGATCCTTTGGCAATATCCCGCTTTAACCCTTAATAACCATCACACCACTTTCTGCTCCACCGTCAAAAATCTACCTAGGGCTAGTAAAAGTTACCGAGGGATAACCATTGACCAAGCCCTCTCTTGGAACCAAAATATCTCCCGAATTTGCGGTCGGTCAATAGGTACCCTGAATTTATTCCATTTCTCTCCCCATCTCCTCCCCCAGCCTACACGTCAACTCCTTGAATCCTCCCTCACTTTGACCATGGCTGTGTGGTGTATGGGGGTCTTTTGGTGGAACTCGAGAACAAGTAGAAACGGATCATTAATCGTACCTTCAGAAAAACAGCACCTTCAGAGTTTATCATCTCTCAAATTTTAAAGGGGCTTCCAAAGACAGAGTCTTATTTTAATGATATAATTATTCATGGTTCAACATTGGAAGAATTTACCCAAAACCTTTTGATTTCTGAATGTATCTACGAAGCATACGATTACGATCTACATCTAAACAAAAATAACATTTTTTAAATCTAAAATAGAATATTTTGGACGCGTTATTGATCATAATAAAAAGTCTCCAATTAAATTTAGAGCTATTCAAAACATGCCTTGCCCATCAAACGTTGATGACGCAAGAAGATTTCTCGGTTTAGTTACATATTACTCTCGATTTGTACCAGATTTATCTACCATGTCATATCCACCAAAATGTCTACTCAGAAAGGGACAACGCTGGCATTGGTCTTCAAGTTGTGAAGCAGCATCCCTCAAATTGAAATGAGAACTTTGTAGTGACCGAGTTATGGTTCTATTCGATCCAAATCTTTATCCTATTCTAACTGCGCACTCAAGCCCAACAAGGATACCAGTGATTCTCAGTCATCTTATCAAGGGAATTGAAAAACCAATAGCCTACCCATTGCACTCATTAACGTAATCTGAAATAAATTACAGTTAACTCGAAGTAGTTGAGAGAAATTAGAGTCAAGACCGAGAGCCAATTATATGGAGTCAGATAAGTACGATTAAAGCTACCCACCGACTAGTACGCCAGCAAAGGTCAAAGACCACAGGTTTACCCATTTTATCTCTTTCTTGACCCCCTACGGACAAAGGCCGGGTCGAAGAGACCCTAGTCCGCGATGGGCGTCCCCCCTAGAACCTGACGACATATAAGACTAAATTAATACTATGAACCAAACTAAATTCGCCTTCTGTTCTCCAATTTTAATGGTGGTTCTTTCTCACCCCATATGGCGGGGTTGAATAGTTAAGTTGGCTTGGTAGCTGCTGCCATCTGATGTGAGAATTAGACATAGTATTAAGCGACTTAATACTGACGTCATTCAACCCTTATAGAAAAGACCGGGTCATAAATGCAACTTTTAAGCGTTCTAATTCACTGACTGAACAAATCTCATTTCCCCATGATTTCACTGTTCTTAAACTATTTCACCTTACACAATTTTACATTCAACGAACGGATTGAATATTTAAAATAATTAACACAATCGTTAAATGAAGATTTTTATTATGGTATAATTTTAATTGTTCCTCAACTATTTTATATTTGCAATTTGATTTTCAAAGATACCATACCATAATAATACATACATATATATAAGTTAAGGCCTGGGCACTGTCGGTAAGTTAAGATGTGACCTACGGGAGTAGCCACTAATTCCAAACTACCTTGATAAACATCGTGAATACATACGTAGAGGATTATAATTTGAATAAAGCTAGTTCTTAACCAGCTTTCAAGAGTGTTATTTCGTCCCTTACTTATTCTTTTTTTTACGTTTCACGATCCGATACACATAAGTGGTACACGGTCTTAATACCAAAACATCGGGATGTAAACATTCCGATTGTATGTGTATGGGATTAAGAGCTACGAATAAAGCAGTCTTATACTATCGTTTGCCCTATTAATTTCTATTACCTCTTTCTCGATCTTTTTTCTGTTTTAGTTCTCACGAACGTTAACTTATATATATATGTAAAGAAAACACATGCTTTTCTTAAGTTTATATTTGCCACCGTTGAGCATCTAACTATAGACACCAGATGTCAGGTCGGACAGCTGTGATAGACTGTTAACCACATGGAAGGATTTTATTTTAATTTAGTTTTCAAAAAGAACCTGAAATACCGATATAGGGACTTTTAATGTCGTTTCTGTTGTATTTTCAGGTGAGATGAATGTTTTGTAAATTTGTTTAAAATTGTAAATACGAATTACAAATAAACTGTTGTATTTTCAGAACCGCATTTCAGTCTCTATTTCCACCAAAGGTGAAACCTCATTATAAAACGACATTATCTGCAACTAATTCAGGAGAGATGGAGAAATTGAGGTTTGATTTTGCTATAAAACCAACGGCAGATGGAAAATCAAATGTTATGTGCATTACGTCGATAGCTACGCCTGATGGACGGATTTTTGAAATACCACCCGATTTTCAACTTGCGGATCTACATCAAGAAATCACAAACACTCCGAACTATGCCAAGGTAAAAAAATCATTAACTAAAAGACATCAAACAAGAAAAATATGGATAACCTTAACGGGGAATTCATCAAAAATATACTTAGATAATGAAAATAATTTACAATTTAATGATATCTACCTAGAGGAAAATATCGAAAATTCAGATACTTCAGAACATAAACCTAGTGGTCAAACGCTAGAAAAACTATTGGAGAAATTTCTTGACGATAAACAAACAAAATCTGAAACAAAAAATTTAGGTAACATGTCAAAAGATTTCATGATAGATAAATTTTCGGATAGAAGCCAAGATGCAAACCAGTGGATTGGGGTTTTTAATACAGAATGTCAACGTTTCAAAATCGAAGACGACACAAAGAAGATTGAAATTTTAAAACATTTTCTGGAATACTCGGGTATGGAGTGGTACAGCTGCATGTTAATGAAACTTACAGTGGAATCTGAATGGGACACATGGGAAAAAAATTTTTGTGGGACTTTTGCAAACAAAGGGTGGTCACCCATTAGATATGCTCTCGCTTTTAAATATCAAGGGGGCTCATTGCTTGAATATGCCCTAAAAAAGGAAAAATTATTGCTTGAAGTAAGGAAATCAATTGATACTGGGACATGTATAGACCTAATAGCTTTCGGATTACCTAATAATGTGGCTGATAAAATTGACAGAGCACCTTTAAAAGGAACGGAAGATCTGTACAATGAAATAGGGAAATTAGAACATCTTGTTGAGAAGAATAAATATGGAAAAAAAAGTGTTATATATTCTGACTCAAAATTTAAACATATTGAAGAAAAAAAGCCATACCGAATCTGCATTGAGAAAAAAGGGAAACGATTTTACCATCCTGAGGAAAATTGTTGGTTTAAAGAGAAAAATCAAAAAGCAGCTGTGATATCTGTGAATACTCTGAATTAGAAATTGAACTGAATGAGAAGAATCCAAAAAAACTAGAGGTGCCACCATTGATCAAAGTCAAATTGCTATTGAATGATACTTTGAAAGTTTCTGGAATTTATGATTCTGGTTCGAATGTGTCATTAATTAATGCGAAATTACTGAAAATAAAGCCAAAACAATTTACAAGTAATACACAAATAGTAAACTTGAAGACTATCAATGGTGAGAAGAAAACAAAAGGTATGATCACACTAAAAATAAAAATTTACAATATAGAGAGAGTTATGGATATATTTGTAGTCGATAATGATAACTTTAACTACGATTTTTTAATTGGTTTGGATTGTATCAAACATTTCAAATTGATACAAAATGAAGAATTAAAAATCATACAATGTAACAACCCAGATAGCAAGAAAATGGCTTCAAATGAAGAGGATATAAAAAACAATAACTACAATAAAAATAGCAATTCGAATTTAACAGGTAATGATTACATTCCTGATAAACTAGGTGAACAAAATGAAGGTTTTGTTTTGTTCAATTCTGAAAAACAAGAAACTAGACACATAGACAAATGTGAAATCAATTTCAATGAACATATTAACACAGATGAATTTGAAATTATAGTAGACCATCTAGATTTATACAAAAAAATAGAAATTGACAAGTTGATAGAAAAATATAAACCGGTCTTCGCCGCAGATAAAATTCAGCAACTAAAAGAACAAGAAAAAAGAAGAGTAAATTGGGTACAAGAAATTGAAAAAGAAAATGACCGTTTGATAAGTGAATTTAAAAAGATTCAAGATAACAATGAAATTTTGAAATCCAATATAAAATTAAAAGTAGATAAAATTAATGATCTTGAAAACCAAATAATGCAGAGAGTGAGTATACAGATGAATGAGAGCATCAGAGAAAGAGAAGAATCAATAAATCAGTTAGAAGTGGCTGTAAATGAGAAAGAAACTGTACGTACAACTTAGTCTTGTTAGTTTGAATGAAAAGTTAAAAGAAAAAAGTAAAGAGTGTGAAGAAATGTACTCCTCCCTGGAAAAGAAAGCTGAAAGTATTTTTAATTTGGAAAAACTTCTAAGTAAATGTGCTTCAGAAAATGCTATTTTAGAAAAGGAAGTACAAAGTTTAAGAGAACCAGTCCTATTAAATCTTAATAATTTTAACGATAACATAAGTTTAGAAAATGATGTAAATTATAAACTTCAAATTGAACAACATAATATGATGCTAGATAATCAAGAAGCTAACTTGAAAGAAAAGATAACTCTTCAGAAAAAAACTGAAACAAACACCAAATCTGTATCTACTGATTTTGATGAAGAGTTTGAAATAGGGCAAATTATTGAAGGTTCATTAAATAATTATTTAGTAAAGATAGAATTATTGAACAGTAAGATAGTAGAGTTAAATTCCCAACTGAAACAGCAAAGTGATAAATTTAATGAAGACTTTAAAAATCAAAGCAAATTGATAGAAAGTTTACAGGAAGAATTGGATTTAGCTAATGGATTAAATGCTGAATTAAAAAATAATAATGCTGTAATTCTAAAACAGAAAGAAGATGCAATGCAGCAGTATAGCCTTATTGAAAAATTGCAAGTTGAATTAAATGAACAAAATAATGTGTTAGAGAACAAAAAAGTATTGCTTTTTAAGGACAAAGAAGCACTAGAACAATTACTAGCAATTCATTCAGAAAATGAGGAATCATTTGAGAAAGGAAATTGAAATTCTTCAGAATGAACTGTGTGAGGAACAAAATTTAAAAATACAAATGCAGAAACAAGTTGAGAAAATGCTTTGTGAATTGCATTGCATCAAGAATGAACTAGCTTCTTCTGAGGAAGCTAGAGATAACTTACTTGAGCAGAAAATTGAAGCTGAAAAATATAAAGAAGAAATTAAATCCATTACTGAGGAGTTGGAGCATTGCCAAATGAAAATCAAGACATTAATTCAAGAAAAAGAAAACTCATTGTCAGAGCACTTTAACAATTTGAAATTAGAAAAAGAAATAAATTCACTGATTACAGCTAAATTGGAACAAACAAGCCTTGAGTTATTAAATTTAAAGAATGAAAAAGAACTTTTCATGAAGGAATATCATAAAAACATGCAGTCTGAAAGAGAAATGTGCTCTATTCTAAATTCTGATTTATTAAAAATGAAGGAAATAAATATAAATCTAGAAAGTGACTTGCAATTCATAAAGAAAGAACTTGGTGAAAAAGAGGCTCAGCTCGAAGAAATTAAAGCAAATTGCCATTCGGAAAAGGCTGAGCAGTTAGAAGAGGAATGTGAGGTATTAAATGGAGATATTAAGTATCATGAGAATGTAATTGGGGATTTGTTTGAAAAAAATAAAGTGCAAGAAGAAAAGTGGATCAGCGAAATGAAAGAATTGGAAAGGAAATGCTTAAAAAGCAAGGATCTACTTGAAAAAAATTAATACTCAGGAGAATGTAATTCTTTCATTGCAAACAGAAATAGAAAAGTATGAAAAAAGTCTTAAAAAAGTTATGGAAGATAAGAAAGCAGTTGAGTTAGTAAAATTGGAGCTAGAAGGAAATATTGTTGAGTTAAAAAGAAACCTAAACTCCTTGAAAAATTAAGAAATAAGCTGTGCCGATAGAATCAAACAAGAGATAAATCACTTGAAATTAGAACTAGTCAGAAAACATAAGATTGAGGTTTTTTTTTGGTTTTTTTTCTAAAGGGGGGAGATGTAAAGAAAACACATGCTTTTCTTAAGTTTATATTTGCCACCGTTGAGCATCTAACTATAGACACCAGATGTCAGGTCGGACAGCTGTGATAGACTGTTAACCACATGGAAGGATTTTATTTTAATTTAGTTTTCAAAAAGAACCTGAAATACCGATATAGGGACTTTTAATGTCGTTTCTGTTGTATTTTCAGGTGAGATGAATGTTTTGTAAATTTGTTTAAAATTGTAAATACGAATTATAAATAAACTGTTGTATTTTCAGAACCGCATTTCAGTCTCTATTTCCACCAAAGGTGAAACCTCATTATATATATATGTATTCATTATGCATGAATAATTACAGACTAATGAATAATAACACATGTAGGTAATGAGCCCTTATCTACCCTTCACCAAATATCACTGTATTGTTTGTAAGGTCGCCTCTATTAGTGTAGGGACTTCCCCAGATACAAATGTGCTTTACTTAGCAGCAAGACTGCATTACAATGTAATTTATTTATTTTGTTCTCTTCTTTATTGTAATGAAGGACCCCCTTTACTTAGGAATAAAAGAATTTTTTTATTAAATACGGAAATCTATCATCTATCTTGTTTTTAGAAGGCAGGGAGTAAACCAGGTTAGGATAACACGATGTTCACTACCTACCTACCTGAGGTTTATGCAATTTTTTATCTGTAGTAAAGTGAAAATTTTGACATGCCTTCTAGAAAAGTATATTATACAAAAACCTGTAAAGCTAAGCCCTCCCCGTCAATCCGAGTGTACAGATTCCATCAATTTATCATGAAATTTCAAAGAAATTCTGAAATTGAAAATTTTCTTTACATTTCATTGTCTGATTTATCGTTTCTTTTCAGATTTTAAGCACAGGTTATTCATATTTTAATCTGCTAAGAAAAATGAACTAAACAGAAAAGGATTTATCAGAATCATCAGGTAAATTTGTTAATGTTAATATTTGATGGCATAAATTTGTATTTCAAAATTATTGAAGAAGTAATAAATATTTTATCAGCCCAGCAGAAATCATTGTGATAATACTAGCCATTCCATTTTTTTTTAACAGTGGCGATAAAAGTAATAATCAGAACTTTTTATCTTCCACTTAATCTGTATAAGGACTATTGGACCCAATAACAAAACTTTTGAAGAACCTTCGTCCACTGTAACCGTTTTCTAAAAGAAGTTCATGGTCAAGATATGTTCCTATAGCTCTGCTAAATTCTGATGATTTGAGGCTCCAGCAGGTGACCACTCCATTACTGTGCAAAAAAGACGTTACCTCTCTTTACACATAGTAAGAACCACGGTCAAAATGTACAAATGGTGGCCTTCCAAATATTGAAAACAAACTGAAGGGGAATTTAACAATTGTTGCCGAAGACAAATCCTGACAGTAATGCAAATGGGAACTAAGAATATTTCTGGACCTTAATTGGAGAGTGCCCTTACAATCAATCTTTAGGCGTACAAGGACTCGTCGCTTTAATTAATGTCCCTGTATTTTTCAAAAACCTAGGCTTCGCTTCTGCACTTATACGACAAGCAGGAGGTCGTGTATGTGCAGAATTCTTGGTTTCTTTGATTGAATATGGCAGGTTATTGACCCCTTATCCAATGATACAGCCTTGTAATACCAGAATGGGAAAGTAAATTGTGAAGATCCTGCTTGTAATCCTAGTATCACAAATTCTTGATAAATTTTTGAATGGTTGATATTGGGGTATAAACCCTGAATTCCCTTTTTTTAATCCAAAAATGGACGTTTAAATAAAGAGTCAAATGTCAAGCTTCAAAAGAGCTTTATTGTGAATAATATAGTCATGTTAGCCCTAAGGAGTCCAAGTGGAAATAAGTCTTGGAGACCAACTAGTTTGTTTGAAATTAAGTCAATATATAAATCTGATAAAAGTCATGTCAGATAAAGTCCATGCTATCCAGATTCAAACTAGTCATTTAGATAAAAAGTTTCATCCACTGGAAGTCTCGGTTCAAGAGAATGTTGATTTGGTTTTGCGCATTACTGAGAGGGAAAGGCAAGACATGGGGGTCAGAGAAGATAGATAGGGCTAGTGAGGCTGGCATAAGACATAGTAACTATTATTAAAGTTGTAAATGTTAAATTCAAAATATTAAACAAAGTGTTAGTAATAATTATATTGTAAGTAGCAAGTATGTTTATTTAGGTTCGAATAAACTTACCTATCCTTCCTATCTGGGCAATTATTCCTGGAAAGAATTAAGACATAGATTTTAATTGTTTATCGTTTCCCCCCCTTGTTAGTTTATTTCTCTATGGAGTAGCAGGTTTCGCTATTTTTTTCCCTGCAACCTTTGGCCAGTTCAATTAATAACCGACTGGATTCAAACAGCATGATGCTTAATTTCAAATAGTTTTTTCTAACTTTTTTTTTTCCTGCTGTTTATGACCCCCACCCTTCTGAACATCCAGGGTAGTACCTTGCTATGTGGAATTCCAAATTTTTTCCTGTAACAATACTATTGCACAAGCGATTTATGATACGCTCAAATCTACCTCTTATTTGTATCTATATTTTTATCTACCTCTTGTAAATAACTATTGTCACACTATGTTTAACAAATACCTTTATTTTCTTGTTACCAGGACCTGATGCAGATATACATATTGTGATGAAAAGTTGTTCAGGAATATATTTGATGAAAATATATCACCTTCATCAACCTTAGCTGATATCCCAACAAACAATCTTCTCATATTCTAAATTCATGGCTAACAATGAACTCCCAGCTTAAAACGATGGATGTAATAAAATTGTTATGCCTAAAATATATTTAATTTAAATCAATTGATTTATTTGTATAGACCTCCCTTTAATCCACTATTTATTACTTATACTATATAATAGTTCAATGTTTCAAAATCAATGTAGTCAAACATTAAAGAATAAAAAATATTTATATTGTCCAATAAGAGATGCTCAGGCATGATACAATATACACTGCATTAATTTTATCATACATGAAATGATAGTAAAGGTAATAAAAGAAACTACACAAACTGAAAATACTTCCAAAATCAAGGTTAAATTTATCTCAAATACAAATTATTACTATAAATAATACTAGTTTTTATTTGATGTATGTACAATACATATTTTATTTTATACATATTATACATGAATGTGCTTACATTTCTCTTGGGAGATTGATGCATTTTGACTTATACCAATCATACTTTTTAAGTTAAAATTCATAAATAAATTAGTTCCTAATATTTTGGTTTAAATTATTTACTATATTAATAGTAAAATTGAAATATAATGAATAATAAGCTAAATAATTAAAAAAAAATCTTCAGATACAATTTTCTCTGTCATGTAAATAACTTAAACAGACAATGACAATTTAAAAAAAAAATGCATTAAATCACACTAATTCACCTACATTATAAAAAAGGACATATCTACATGGTTGAAGTTATCTTCCCTTTAATAATTATACAATAACTATTAAATTTATCAGGCCATGTCCTCCAGTCCAGGACGAAGTTGATAATTCATACGACGGCGACCAGGAATTCTTGATGTTTTATTGAATTCAGAGAAAGGTTGAATACTTATTTCAGAACAAAGAAGCTCTGAGAGATGCTAAAATTTAAAATAATTTTCTATAGACACAAATTTTTTTTTCAAAAGAATATCAAAGATTTTAAATAACTAAATTAATTTTACTTATTATGTAATAGGTTTTAAAATTTAAAGAACTGATACTAGTTTGCTCTACTAATGCAAAGTTTAATCAATATGCAGGCTCAAATAAATGATTTTTTTACTATATTCAGGTGATATATTTTAAGATACTGTTTTAAATTAAACAATAAGTATTAAATACATTTTTTTTAACCATTTTTCGGCTAATTAATAACAAAATATGTTGGTATTAATACTTGACTTTTCACAAAAAAAGTTTATATTTAGGACTGAAAATATATAAATTCAAAAGTAGTAATAATAGTAACAATGTCTGTAAATTTTTCTTTAAGATTTCCACTACTATTTTTTAGGCAAAGGGATGTGATGCGATATAGGGAAATATGTGACCCCATATCTTATGAATAATTAACGAAGATTTTAATTTTATATTAATTGTGAATTTGTAGTTTCATTAATAATTACTATAGGTAGGTAAGAAAATATATCTTTAGAAAGAAAAAAAAATTTTTAAGTACAATGGATGTGTCAAAAGTTAGAATAACTTAACAATAAAGAAAATTTTACAAGGGACTGGAGAAGTTTTAATGAAAGTTAAATTCAATTTGCCACTGCCAACTGATCCCTAATAGAAATTATTATTCCCTAGGACAAACGGATTAACTAGCCAGATGCTAAAGATAGCATGACTTCGTTCAATCTCCATAATATGTTATAATTAAACAATTTAAAAGAAATATATACCTAAAATCTGGAAATATGAACACCATATTCCCTTGAAGTAGTTAATTTTTCTTTTTATACAGATATATGGCAAATAATGCTCCCCCCTACTTTCGCAGCTTCATCCCAAGCTGAAAAACAAGATGAAGTTTGCTGGCTTGACACATAGGAGATGACACCTCTTGGGTTAATGTAGATGGTACTGGACTAAATTGATGATGTAAGCTAAGCTGGGCAAGTGCTTAAGAGAGCAATGTTGGTGTTGGTCATTAAAAACCACAGACAGTTATTAATTAGTAATGTACCACAGCCTGTTGCCAATTTATGTGAATAAGATGGCATATTTCGAGCCAATTAATTTCAATAATCCAGTTCTGGTGAATATACTTATGAAGGAAATGCAATAGTTAAGACTAAGTGGTTATAAGTAAACACTTATTTAAACCAGTTTATATATATATATATATAATAAACCAGTAATATTTTGTTTAGTGTAATAAGAATATTTTCCTTTAGATATTCTCTGTTGGTAGAGAATGATGATTAAATAAATCATGCATATTCCCAAGTATTGTTGGGTTATTTTTATAAATCTATAATGCTTTTCTTTATTTAATAAAATCTTGTTATTCATGGTTCTTCACATATTGTTTTTTATTTTTTCTCAAGCACATCTATTCATGTTATTATTCCATCATGCCAGTAGTTGGGCCTAAT
Organism: Acanthosoma haemorrhoidale; assembly: GCA_930367205.1. Taxonomy (NCBI): domain Eukaryota; kingdom Metazoa; phylum Arthropoda; class Insecta; order Hemiptera; family Acanthosomatidae; genus Acanthosoma; species Acanthosoma haemorrhoidale. Next base: position 517,696 of record OV884009.1, read on the forward strand.
AAGAGGTATCATTAGAATTAATTAAGGTATTAATTAAGGATATCGAATAAGTACTTTTTTATCTATCTGCCACCATATATGTTTGGTGAACAAAATGGACAAAACTACCGATTCCAATCAAACATATTATTATTACCTTACTTTTACAACTGTATAGCCTAAGCCCCAATTAAATATCATGGCGGCAACCCCAACTAATGCCCAGTCATTATACCACAAGCACTAACTGACCAAGTTGAGGAACAGAAAATGTATTATTTTTACTTACACATGCCCAACACAAAACATTAAAGCACTAACATGCAACTTTCAAAGCCGCTGCATGAGTGGTGGTATTCATCAAATCAACAAATGATCGATAGCCCAGGGTTGTGGGTGAAATATTCAAAGTAAACATTAAAAGTGATATACACCAATTCTTGTTTTAAAATTTCAATTATAATTATTCCTTAATGTTAAAAAACTAATAAGAAAATAATTATTTAATAAGATAATTAAAATTTTAAATTATTACCATAGAAGATATATGGCCTGATTTTCTTAATTGGGAATGTATTCTATCAAACTCCAATGATAACTCTTTTCTATCAAATTTCTCAATTGCTGCACTTAGTTTATCCACCTTAAAGGAAAAAAATTGGATGATAGAAAAACAATTATTAAAAAAATTATGCAACTTACTTTGAATGTAATTCATTGATATAAATTCAAGAAAACAACATTATTTCTGATAAAGATATATGCTTTAGACATTAGTATTTAGATACAGAATTTCACCCTGTTCCCAGTTGCAGAAAACAACTTTAGGAATTTGCAGGAGAGAAGAACTGGTATTCCCTAAAACTATCATTAAAAAAACAAACATATAAATCATAAATAAATATATAAATCATAAATAAATATATAAAAATAGAACCACATAATACACATCAGACCAGAATAGCATTAAGGTGCTCATACAAACTAGAACAATTGTTAATTTAAAGGTCTAATAGTTATTACATCTTAAGTAAAAAATGTTCACTCATTGTAATTTACATTTCAAATCATTTGTAATAAGTTACTAAAAACATCAGGCTTTAGAGCTGAGAGAGACCAAATTTTCATTGAACAGGAAATCATGTGTGACAAGGAGGTATGTCTATTATTATCCATAAAGTACATACTCCATGTAAAAGAATGGCTGTCACTAGGTGGCTAAACATTGTCCTCAATTATGTGCCTGTAAATTGGGCAAAGGATAGGCAGATGATGGGAGGGATGAGGAGATGACAGGAAGAGTAAACTTGGCACAATGACTGGCAGGCCACTTAGGATTTAAATGACAGAATAATAAAAATAATGTATTGGGTTGGAACGGATGAAATGTCAGATTTATTTATTTTGATGAATTTATTTATTAAAATTAAAAACGGGTTAGACTATCACAGGGGCAGCTTACTGTTAAATAGACAAATTGAAAGAAAAAGTTCCATCCATGGTCAACAGGAGAGGACCTATACTTCTTCATGACAATGCACGACCAAATGTTTGTCAGTTAGCTTAAAAAAGATTACGTGATCTGAAAATAGAAGTTTTACCACATATACCATATTCACCTGACTATAATTTTTTCAGAATGTTTAATGCATTTAAAAGAATATATTCCAAAAGGAAAACAAGGTAAGATTTTCATTTCTCAAATTTATTGATTCAAAGCCAAAAACTTTTGTTGAACAAGGGATAAAAAACCTTTTGGGCGGCAGGAGAAATGTATTGAAACTAATGGAAATTAATTTGAATAAAAATAATATCGTTAAAGTTTGTATTTTCTTTCATTTAGCTTTATCCCCTAGGAACTGCCATTTTCTATCTTCCGACCCATTAATCTAAAAAATAAATAAGGGTGTTTCTAAATATTTACCACTTCCTCACAAATTGTGTTTTTTTCAGCTTCTTTGTCAGTTCCTAGTATGGCCCTTAAAAGTGGAAGTGCGTCATCTGGTCTTCCAAGATCAGAAAGTGCTAATACCTGTCGTAAAAAAGAAATATGAACAAACAAAAATAAAAAAAAACTAGACCTAGTAAGAAATATTATTAATAATGACCTTTAAATTTTTTATGGTAACATAACCTTGTTGTTTCATAGAGGTGAGAATTTCCAGGGCAATATCAGGTGCACTTTGCTGAATAGCAAGAGCTGCAGCATAAGTGCCAGCTCTCCTCATAGGATAACTACCTGATTGATTAAGATCAGACCATAGCTGCTTAGCATAATTAAATGAATTTGGAGTATTCTGAAAAAAATAATTACAAATATATTTATTGCAAAAAGTACCTATATATTTCTGTAAATCTTGATTTCTAATTAGAATCCTTGCCTTCTTTGGTAATTTTCTGAAAATTAGAATTTAATAAACAAAGAGAAAAATAATTTATTTTTTTAAGTGGGAGTAAATTCTTTTGGTGTAGTTTAATTAGAAACTTTAACTCAGGAACTATTTAGTTTACCCTTACCCGATCTCTCCTGACAATTTTTTTTTTTCAACTTTTTGCAATTGAATTGACTACACAAACATATCTTTGTTTTTTTAAATTTTGAAATGTTTTTGGGTTTAGTGGTATTGACATTCTGAATCTCAATAAGGAAGAAGCAGAAATATTTGTGCAATCATTATGTCTAAAGATGGGTTAAAACTCAGAATGGCTCAAAATGCATAATTCTACAGTACCTTGACTATTAAAAAGATATAAAAAAACTAAGAGATACTCAATAAGGCTAACCCCAACCAAGCCTTCCAAGAGGGATGGATTCAAGAGACAGCAGTTACTGCTTCAGATCACTTAAACACAGAACATCCATACTCCATTCAAGGGAGAGATTTCACCAATACTGTTTAGTAAAACATCACCCTCAAGGTATATATCTTAAAAAACTAGGTGTTGCAATACTTTTGAAAAGGAGTGTACAATAATTTAACCAAAACACAATTAAGGTAAAATAGCTCCAATGTTGCATAAAAATGTGATTAGGACAAGTGGAACATCCTCTTTAAGATGTACAAAATATTTAGATGTCGTAATTCTTATGACAAAGATCATATGTTAATTTTACCAAAAAATAATAAAGAACAGCAATGTTCAGAAAGTTACCATTATGATTTATTTGGACATGGTAACATTACTTATAAACATTTGCATCCCAAATCATGATTAATATTCAAGATGGATTCTACGATGTTGTTTACCTTGGTGTTCGCTTGTATTTCTGGCAGCAATCATTAAACCTATTGGTGGGGCTTTATTGACAACTGAGGATTTTTTTTTATGACAGGATACTGTGGCATTAGAAGATTCAGTTCTATTCATTAATATTAATCTCCAAGTGGTGGTCTACATAGAATGTATAAAATGAATTAGATCATTATTTATGAATTATAAAGGCTGCAGTTAGCACTTGTAGAAGTTAATAAGAAGTCAAGTAAACATAAAAGACTTTAAAAAATGTACTAGATAACTGTCAAGCAATCTAAGTTTTGAGAGTGTTACAGTGTAACTGAATTAGTGATTTTGGCGAGAAAAAAAAGGAAACCATGGTTTGTTAATTAGAATTGTTTTGTATTATTATTAGGGGGAACAAACAAAGTCGAGACTTGATCTACGGGGTCATTCTCGATCACTCAGCCGATTTTTTTTATTTTGAAAAAGAAATAGAAGAAATAGGTATATTTCTTATAGGTTCTTTATAAGTAATGAAAGTAGCATGTGGTTTTTGTTAATGAAATGAAAACTATTGCAATTACTACAAAGAAAATTGACTGTAAAAATAAATTTTTTAGTTTGGTTTTTCTGGGTATTTTTTTTTTTTTTTTTGACCCACAGACTGCTATTATTGTCATTATTTTGAATGTTGTTTAGATTTAAGAATGATTTTGGTTTATTTATTGTCAATTTTTTTTTTTCCAAGGTAAGTTTGAACCAATAAGAAAAAGTGACAAGTTGTGGTTATGCTTAAATCAACGTTTTATTTTAATTTATTCCAAAAATGAACTCGTTTATTTTGGTTTATTAATATTTTTAAATTTCAACAGGAAATGAAGGTTAGAATTGGGGTGTCCTTTAAAGAGATACAGAAGGGGTTCAACAGAAAGGAAGGATTACATTCTCTGCCTGTTTAAAGTTAACCCAGAGGGTCAACTATTCGCCCGTGGCTAAGGTGCTTGGAGCATTGGGCTTGTATGCTACGATACTGGGGTTCGAGACTTGGCCAGACCTTTTATTTTTTTTCTACAAGAACACTCGTAAATTAATTTATCTTTTTTTTGTAATAATTTTTTAATATTTTTTATTATTATTGATTTGATTAGAAATGACACAACATAATAGTATTAAGCATTTGTTTTACTGGCAATGGGCTAATTGAGTTAGAAACCTTGTAACAAGGAATGATGAAAGAATAAAAAATTGTGTATAGGAGGATATTATGAACAATTTTTTAAAAATTATTATATACTTATTCATCCTTCAATTAACAAATATTAATGAATAATATGTGTGTTAATTTGAATTTGTATTTACATGTATAGCTTATTGTTAATAACTATTATTCACAGAGGACCAGTTATGAAAACCAAATTTAAGGTTAAGAGGTAATGCCTAGTGAGTGATATTGTTTACCACACAAGACCTCAAACCAACCCATACTGGCAACAACCTTTGGTCGGCCATTACTTATTCCTACTGTGTTATGCAATAGATTTATTTTATTTTAAATCTTAAAAAGGATCGAGTAATTCAGAAAATAATGTATATCACTGAAAAAAAAAAATCATTACTGCAAGAATGATTGAACCTGTACAAAGAAAATTATAATTTTTTTTTAAAAAGTAAATATGATGGTTCCAGAGAATATTTATGTTAAATAAACTAAAATCAATTGTACGAATCATAGAAACCTGATGGGTCAAAAACATATAATTATTAAGAACCAAAATTAATAGTACCATATAAAATCTTAGAAATAGATAAAAATATTTACAAGCATATAACAAGCAGCAAGCACCAAAACAACAGCATTTTTAGGAAATTTTGATCCATGAAGCTGCTTGCCTCTCACCACATCAAAAACATTCAAAACCTCTTGATACATTTTGTGCTTCAATAATAAATCCATTAGAATTTGGTAGGAAATAAGTTGGTCAAAGAAGCCATTCTTTTCAAGTTCTGTGAAAGCCTGTAAAATATATAGACTTATTAGTAACACAAAACAAAAGTAGATAAATAGGAAACAAATAATTTATATTTTAAAATAAAACTTTTGGATTACATCCTAACCACAAGAAATTTCTAAAAAAAGTTTAACATTACTTTATTAAAACTTTTTTTTGTACACTATCATAATGCTACATGAACTAATAACTAGATAATTAGCTTACATCAACGAAAATGGAAAAAATTAAGCTTTCTTCAAAATAAAAATAGTATTGTACTATATAAAAATTTTATTTTATAAAACTACACATTTAATTTTTCTTTTACATTAGGGTCACAGTAATCTGTTCTCTTATAGTTTGACATCTACAGCAGGTCTAACAACTCAATAAGGGCTGATTAGTGTAATAAATAAATAAGAACTGGGCACCTATTGTAACTGTAGCCATAAAGATCAAAATTAAATTATCAAATTTTCGGGCTGAGGAGAAAATCATAATAAAAAGGCTGATGAAGGTAGGCAAATTAGGGAAACCATTTATGATAAGCTAAAACTATTTAATGATACAAAAATTTGTGACAACTACCAACAATACATCCTGTAAGAGAAAAGCAATTGAATACAACATTTTTATTTACTGAAAAGAAAAAAGTAAATAAGTTCAGGTAATTGGGATGTAAAAAAGGTAACTATGGATATCCTATTGTTGGAATATAAGGTGTTGATGACGGTACTCTATAATCTAATGAAAAGTATACCACAACGTTTGGTTGATTTGGTGCCTCACAATGCACTATTTAAAGAGGTCACACAAATTTTTAATACCTAAACAGAAACATGGTAACTGTAAGGTTCCTGATATAATATATGGGTGTCATGAGCCCAACAGAAAAAATAAAATTTATAATTTATCCTGTATTTGACTATAATACATTTTCTAAAGAATGGTGCATTAAGATGTGTTAATACGTCATGCATACAATTCTCTAATTAGTTAAAATTGGTAAAAAATAATTAATAAATAATCCCTGATTGAAGAGTGTGAATGTCCTGTGTACAAGGCTGGGATCTATTCTATGAGCCTAAAGTGACCTTTATGAGGTGTTATAGGAGACACTACCAGGAAGGTACAGAAAATCTTGGACTTATTAAATAAAATTGTACCTCTTACACTTTTATGGTTGACCTAACATTACCTAGACAATAATGAAAATTAGTGAGCAACAGCAGATTTATTTTTGAATTAACTGTATGGTCGTTTTTTTCTCATCTTTGCAATATTCAAATTATTATTGTATCTGTTCACTAAAGATTAACTTTTGTGTTTCCATTAGTAGCTTTATCTAACATAACAACAAATGTAACTCTGTAAATATGAAGGAAAACACCAAAATATACAGAATAATGTCAATACTCTCATAAGTTAACACATTAAATGAAATGGAGAGTATTAAGATTACACGAGTGTCACACAAAGTCTGCTTCAGGGTGAGGTTCTAAGACCATACCTGTCCTGTTCAGTTGGTCTATAACCAATAATAAGCACACAGAATATTGAAAGGTTTGATGCATGGGTCAGGAGGACACACATCGAAAATCATGAAGCTTGCCACAAAACCATTGATGCACCCCTACTCTACTGACCCCTTAAAAATCTTTGCTTTTTTCACTCTCAACACCTGTTGCTTAGAGGTAATTTTGTGGAATTTTTTCAGTATGTAAAACCACAAAAAAATTTTATTTTATAGTGAATTATTTAATTGTGGGAAATAATAAAATTATAAAAAAGAAAATATGCTGTTAAAAAACTGGTGGCAAAATACAACTTGATTCTGACTGAAGTTAAAAAAATTAATATCTTATGCTCATATTTTTTGCCAGAGCTTATGAGAGTTACTAAAAAGAAAACGTTGTTCTGATGCTGATAAAACTTAAATATCTACCTGGTTTGCACACCGAACCCATTTTCAACTCAGTCAATGTCGAAAGAATAATCTTGTCAGAAAAAGGTACATTTTTTCAGCAATCTCTGACTTCACTAATAGAAGACGCTCATTCTCAATTAAAATGTCCAACAATATCCAAGAATTTTAACCATTAGATGAAAACGAGAAACAACAGGTTTCATTTTGAATTCCCGCCTGAAGGATAATAAAAACTTTTATTTATATAATTTTGAAAAAGTTTTTCTTATGGGGATTTTGTTTTCATGGTGGCAGCATCCAATAATGGCAACTTTCTAAATTTTAATCTAAATCAAATCATGCAGAATACAGAACACAAAATAAATAGACAGGTTTCAATTTTTTTTTGAAGCTCCCAAGGCTCATTTGTTGACGATCAATTTTGAGTAGTTAACTGCACCAATTATTACTTGGAAAGAGAGAAAGTGTTTAATCGAGCACCAACTAGGCAGCCAGTCCTGGACTGTATTGGTGGCCTACTCAGAGGCTTCTTCCGAACTGGTTTGTCAAGGTAACGGGTTATTTTGACCAATTAAGTCCAAGTAGGTCAAGGTTCCGGAAAATAGTACAAACGACTTTTGTCTCTTTCTACACTGAACCGAGCGATTTATTGACATAAAAAAGTAGGTGTTTTCAGACCCTTGAAGAGGGTAACTTCCTCTCGAGTTTGGCCACGGAGAATCTGTAACAGTATGTTTACAGTCTTTTATGCAGCTCTTCTTGCATTTAAAGATGTGGTATATGCTGTATACATAATAATATATTTTTATTATGACATAATATATTTTTTCATTATAATAACAATTGTTCAGTTATTTACTCAGTTTCTAGTCAACGGTAATAAATAATATTCGAAGTTCTAACCCATGTTTACACTAGAATCGCAGATACTTAGTGACATTTAACAAAAACAGAACTAAGTTTGTCATTGACAGATTTGACTTTTCCGCACCAGGAGTAGGTAAAGACTTTTCACAATACCTGGCATTCACCCTCTCTCTAACCGTTGCCAATGCCATCGATGGCGGACACCTTAAAGTATTATGGCATCACAATGACAACTTTTGTTCTAATTATAGAAAATATTGTAATTTTATTTAGAAGGCCACAAAATACTAAATCTATTTATGTTCATTAAACTGGAATAGTTAAGTTTAATTAATTGGATGAAGTTGGATATAACATAAAAATTACCACAAGTGGAATGCCCGACGAGAGAGAGAGAAGATTACCTGACATTCTGAAATTACCCAAATCAATAATTAAACATTAGTAGCAAAAATAAAATCTTCCTTAACACAATGAGATGGCAATAAAAGTCAATATCTTTGCAGATAACACATAAATACATAGTTAAAAACAAAATAAAATAACGAATACTATTTAAATTTTAAAAGTGAAATACAAACTTGAATAAAATTCTGTATCAAATGCATTTATACCCCGTTTAGTAGAAATGTGCATTTCTCTGTAATTCCTGCAATATGAAAATTGCAATAAACTATGACCGAACATTAATCAACTTTCATATTACTGATACTTCTTGATTTGTGCTGCTACACTTATTCAATAACGCACAAAGTCTAATTACATAAAGAGGAATAAAATACAGAATAACAAAGTTATTAACATTGTAAAGGAATTATTGATGAAAATACACAAAAGAAACAACATATGTAAATTATTATTAATGATTTTTTCTGAGTTTCAAAAGGATCCTTTATTTAATTTGAGATTGTGGTTAGCTCCTTGTTGCAACATTAGTCCAGTATAAAGTTTGTCTGATAGGTGACAAGATCATAATAAGTTTTGTTTTTGATTAATTAAGGTTTCTGGTCGCCCAATGATAACCAAACAACTGGTTAATTGGTCAGCTAAGTAGATCAAGACTAAATTTCAATTTCAAATTATCAACTGAAAATTCTAAACCTTAGATTTAGGAAACCTCTCAAAGAACATTACCAAATCTGTTAATGCAGATTGACATTGTGACTATGATACATTTCAACATTAAACCATTTAATCCATAAGTAAACAGATGAAATGTGTGAAACCATTAATACATATTGTATAACATTTCAACCTAATTGGTTGTCACACTTGTTTTTTCCTAAAATAGTCTTACTGCTTTGAAATTTTTTAATGAAAAGATATACTCAGACCTGATGAAAAATATTTCCATAATGCAGTTTTCAAACTACAACCACTAAAGGAGAAATAGATAGATATCATTCATGACATTAAGAGTTCATGGACAATGATACAAGATTAATATTAATACAATTTAGGGTTGTGTAAGAGAAGGTACCAGTCAGAATTTCACTTACAAATTAATCACGATTTAATAATTAAAGCATGTCACCTTGAGAGCTTCATTAGGTTTTTCTAAATTATAGTACATCCTCATCACAACTGGTCCGAATACAAAAGAGCCAAATCTTATTTCTTTATTTTGATTGGAAAATCTAAAACAATACATAATCAGTAGGTGTTCAGTGATTTAATGCAATTCAAATAATCAAAACTATACTTTAACATCATCCTATGAACTAAGTCCATGTCGTTTTCTGTTCCTTCTGCCAAATGGACCATATGTTTTAAATCTTCAGTAAATATCATACTTGGATTATCCTCATTAGCAAAATCAGCCATTTTAACTTTAAATTTTTCTTCAACTTCTCGAAATTGGTCCTTAATTTTATTTCTCATATTGATAAAGTTATCTACCCCCAGAGAAGTAGCATTATATAGACATCTAATGCCTATAACAAATAATAATTTAAAACATGAGTGTATATTTGAGAACATGAGGGTTGGTATAAAACCATTTAAGTAAGTTCACGATAATTAACATTAGATATTTCTCAATAATAACTATGTTCAAATTATAAAGTCAAAAGTGTATGTTACCCGCTAAAGAAAATGGTCTTAAACGAATCACTTGCATTGTAACAATTAAAGACTATTACCCCCAGGCTAGCGCGAGATATTTGGGGAGGTATTAAGCTGGTTACATACTAGAGATATGCCAGTACTAGGGGAGCAGTGACGCGAACGTAATCTCGGCTCGGAGCAGTTACGAGCTGCTCCACTCTCTTGATCTTGACCCTACGTGACCGCCACAACCCCGAAGCAGCTAGCATCTTCACTCTGCATTCTGTCACAGTCACAATCGCTTCTCCTTCCTCTGTTTCGTCACAGCAGCTTGCCACTGTCCCTTCCTTCACTTCCCCCCTTTAGCTATATTTATGTATTATATATTTAAAAACATATATCTTGGCTAATACCAACAGTGGTAATACTTACCGTAAGATAATTTTTCCATTAAAAACATTTTTTGAACTACGATAATTTACGTGTAGGATAGGAATGTTCATATATGAGCACAACAATATTTATATACATATTTGTTTACTCTGAAAATCAAAAATTGACACAAAAATCAGGTTAAATTAAATGCGACAAAATTAATTAAGTATATTATTTATTTATATGAGATAAACCTAGTTACATACAAAGACAAATTAATTAATTTACATTTGAAAAAGTATAAAAATTTAATATAATAATTAATATATTATGAAACGTAATATATAGGTAATGTACTGATAAAAATATGTATGTAAAACATGATATATTTTGGGATAACTCATTAAATTTCTGTCAATCAGTTGCTATTGAGTGAGGTGCCCACCAGCCCTGGTGGGGGAACAGAAGCAGAAGTTATTCAGAAGAAATAAGGCAAAGGCATATTTTATTTTCATTCCCAGTTGTTAAAAGATCAGGCTTACTGGACCGGTACCGGTTTTCTTTCTGTTATACAAATCAAAATAGTAGAAAGATTATCTCAAATCATGTTCAGGGAAAGTGCAAATCGCTTCCTAAATTGGCAAATAAAAACCTAATTTACCATTCAATTAAGTACAGATGTGCAGCCCGAGGAAAATATGATCATTCTGGAGTCATTGTGACAAAATCCAGGCATCCTAAGTGAATTCTACCTTTAAATTTAAGTCATTTTAATTTGCAGAACCAACAAAAAAGGTTGCTTGAAAATAGTGAGATATTGACACCTCTATAGGAAATCTTTAGGAAAATCCCTGTCCTGTACCTTTTCATTGGATCCATAAATTAGGAAATCCGTTATATTCAGAAATTATGATTACATACAGTTACACCCATCACTTGTGTCTGATCCTCTGAAAAATTTCATTTTATTCAAGCCTCGCTTAAGAATTTACCTTATTAATATTAGATAATTAACAACAATCATTCACAGCAGAAACGGTCTACCGTCTATCTAACCTTTAATTAATCTGGTTGACTAATGGTTATGTGCTAATAATAATTATGGATTAGTATTTGGTTTTTATAAGTATAGATCAGAAAATCATTGAAAGGATAGAAAGTTCAAACATTGTATTGTAAGCATCGCTTACTTAATGTCTAGCACCAAGTGTCCCGACAGTAATGGGAGACAATGTGCCTTATTTCTTACATTATTTTAATATAATATTTTTTCTATACTTATTTTTCCGGTACTCTGAGGAAGGGCTGTCCTTTATTTATAAATATTGGACTGGCAGCAGATAGACAGAGTCTTGTGGTCAAGGATTTTGTGGATGCTCACAACGATCCGATTAATAATGATTTATTTGAAACCCTATTTCAACAGCAAAGATTATCTTCTCAATACCAGCGAGATAGCTAATGTATTGATTGAATGGTTACTCACAGTAAACTTCAATAGTAATTTAGTTAGAAGTGTGAACAATGCACATGTGGAGGTTTTAGTAGATGGGAGTAAACTAGAAGGGACATTTTCCAGACTAAAAGAATGGAAAAGGCATTTTATTTTTTCCCGGGATTACTAATTTTTGATGCAATTTATCAATTAAATAATATAAAAATGCCGCTTTATATTCTTCTGGCAATAAATGTAAATGGTCAAGGTGAAGTAGTGTGTGTTTTTCTATTGGTAAACGAAACTGCCAGAAACATCACAGCGATGTTCAAAATTTTCAAAACAAACAATCCAGAATGGATCAAGATTCAGTTCCTAATAACGGATAAAGATATGAGTGAAAGACAAGATAGCGAATCTTTGCCAGGGACGAAATTAGTATTGTGTTTATTCCAAACATTGAAAACACTTTTAACCGAGATGTTAGTACAACCAAGAAAGTAGATTCCTTAGAAATATTAGAAAAAATGGCATTTGCTAAAAACAAAGAACTGTATATGAAGGAATACAATAATCCACTGATTTTGAATTTGAAAGAAGTTTCACATTATATAATTAAAAACTCTTATAATTTAAGATAACAGTGGGTTGTAGGGCTGATTTCAAGAATCAGAATTCTTTGAATCAAAAAATAAAACAAGTGATGGTGAAAAATAGTCCACTTCTATATTTTTTTAAAAGATTTTGCAATAATGCAACGCACAATTCATTCAGAAAAGAAAGATTGCTGTATGCAAGCTCATGAACCTCTACCACTGAATTAATTTATCGCTAGGCTTACGGAGAAAGTGACTCCTTTCAGCTTTGATATTATTTTTTGAAAATATTTCAAAATCTAGGAAAATAAAATCTGTCACATCAACTTATAAAACCACTATTTCATGTTGTAACTGCATTTTTCAATAATTGGTAAATGGCTTGCCGTCATATTTTTTTTAAAGAGCTAAGATGGTCGACAACGGGAATTACTTGCTTTCCTTTCGGCAAAGTCTACTACAAACTGAAAGGAATGCCAAGTAATTCCCACCGTTAGCCATCTTGCCTCGTTAAAACTCCGAAACGTACTCTTCATTTAATTACAATATTAGGCATAGTTAATTCCATTATTTAGTCAATAAAAAATGACGTCACTTTAAAGTTGTTGTTAATGCAATAACAAATGGAGAAAACTATGTAAAAAATATATAATTGGGGAAAAAGTACAAGCAAAAACTAAAACGTTTTTCAAATAATTGTTTGAAGTTTATTTATTTTTCTTAAAAATATTTTAAGGTGCTCAACTAATGGTTTTAAGTCTACATTATGGAACTAGTTTTGCTGAATCTTAAATAAAAATTTTAGAAAAATAATTTAAGCTGAAATAAACAGATGACCTAAGGGATGTTTTTTCCCTCAAAAAATCGTAATAGATTCGATATTTTGAGCCTTTTTTTTTAAAATAATACCCCTTAGATTACCAATCTCAAAATAACTAAAACTAGCTCTTGAGCGGATTCTATCTTATTATCCTTTTGGAAAAAAACCTCCCTTAGATTACACAGGCCAAACAGGTGTTTTGGTGCCGGAGTATTTGGAGCTAATTTCATATAAATTTGATGCCCTGAATTTAAATATGGCATTATTTTTTTGCCTAGGAGCTCAAAATTCTAAGATATAACATATTAGTGAAATATACGTTACACTATTTTAAGTTAAATTCATGGATCAAATAAAAAAACTAAACTCGGAATTTTTATTATTATATTATAATAATATTATTGTATACAAAGATAGAGGACATGGATGAAACCAACTAGTTAGTCACTAAACACTTCGGAAGCTTCTTTTCCGTAACATTCTTGAGTGCATTTTGGAACAGTAATCTGCCATGTCGTATCACATCTTTCTTGGTAACGGCCCTCTAGAGTTTTAATTTCCTAGTGCGATCTTTCACCTTGTTCCTCACTGGTGTCTCCTAAATTTTCAGGAAATAGTACAACTTAATGCTCATGTTACACCCAAGGGATTTGAAAATTTTAAGCATCTCGTTTAACAGGTCAAGATAGTTTCAGTTTTGCGTTTGCCAAAGTTTTGCAACTAATGAAGTCAAAGTTTGCTCAGCCACATTCATTGAATGTACGAAGGCAGGATTCCTAATGAATTTTCTTATTTATGGGACGTGAAATATTCCTGCTTTAATTTTTTCCATACTCACCTGAGGCATTTTTCCCATTTTCAAGCCCAAAAAAATACCCCAATGGTGTTCACGATACTTTTTCTTTTCCAAGACCAACAACTATGGTGTTATATTCTTATTTTATTTTCGTTAGGTGATCAATTGGTATTGAACCATATTTATTTCCATTGTGTATAAGGACACATTTCAAACTTCACTTTGAGTTGTCAATAAAATAGGCGTCAATCATCTGGAAAATAGTCAGGAAGGCCCATTTTTTCAGGATTCCTCTCATATATGTTCAACCCCCGCCATGGGGAGTGTAGTAGGCCGACTGACGGCATGCCATAAAACCCTCTTTTGATGTAGTCCGACCGATGTGTCTACCTCATCTGTTTTGCCGTGTCCCGTCTGTTTGGGATATGGGACACAACCGCTAGTGTTGTCTTACGTGCTAAGTAACCCACTCGCAAGATGTTGTGGAAAGGCATACACGATCACAAGGGCCAAGAAAAAAGCCTTCTGTTGAAGAGAGGTAGACACGATCCATTACGTAGTCCACTGCCGCAAATGTTCTGTACAAGTTTTACTGACCAGATGTGGACCTGATCCTAGCCTAACACCTAACACCTAAGCATATATAAGTTATTGGATGCTTAATACAGCTGGTGAATTTTCCGGGAACTAACTAGATAGTAGGCTGACTATAGAGCAAACATACAGGAACCAATCCTTTTATGAATTGAATTCTATCATTTTAAGACATCTATTTATATATTAATTGACGCTACCGTTAAGTGGCTGTTAGAAGAACTCAAGCTGGAGCATTTATACTTAGCCGTTAAAAATAATAACATATACGTTCTTTGGTAATTGCTATTGAAAGATTATGAACCATTACTTCATTGGATCGTGATACGTATAATAAAACATTTTTGCATTATGTCTAGGAGTAGCATAGAAACATTTAGAAATTGTTTAAACTATTAAATCTTCATATCACCAGGCTTTGCCAGCTAGCTATATGTCAAAATCGAAGCTTATTGTTATCCCGCAAAAAATTTAAATCTGTATTTTCCAGGTAATAATCGAACTAAACCGTTTCAGCCGTAGTAGTATTAAATTGAAAATAAAAGTAATTAAGTCAGGCTACATCTAACAATTGTTTCAGGATGAGTTGGTCACCAGAAAAAAATAAATTATCATTGAACAATAATTGTGCCATCCGTCATGATCCATATGATCGGGTACTCCATCGAGTCACCATTACATGGGGTGTCATGAAGTCCATATTCAATATACTCTTAAAAATACCACTTACAGTATTATTCTTAAATTTAGAGCCTGCGCCTAACAACTCCAACATTTTTATCTTCCACTTCCTTCTTTATACCAAAATAAAGGTGAAGAGTCTTACAAGAAAGAAAAGAAATCCCACAATGCACTCACTGCCAAGGGTACTTCTACACAAAAAACTTCTGCCGGTTAAACCCTGTTTGTGTGAAGTGTGCAGGATTTCACCATGCTAAGAGCTGCTCAAAAAGCCGGATCTCCCACCAATCTGCGTCCACTGCTCTCTTCAGCGCCCAGCTAAGTCTAGGGGATGTACCGACTCCCAGGACATGGCTTCTTGATGAAGATCGCAAAGCCGTCAGCTATCCACTTACCAACCACGGGACAACCAGACCCCACCGGCTCCAGTCACCCATCACCTGCCTCCGACGGAAGGAACATGAAGACGCCAATCACCATTTCGGCGACTTCCTCAAGGCCAGTCCCAATGAGCACTACACCACTAGGAAACCCCGCTTAGCCTTAAAAACATGTTAGTACAGGCTGAATCGAAAAAAAAATGAATAATACTTGGAAAACTTTTAAATATATTTGGCCAATATATATTTCTGAGGGCGTATCTTTGCAATTTATACACTCGTCTGTAATTATTGGTTAGTGATTAGTATTGAAATATAAGAAACTATAATGATAACAATGATAAAGCAGAAATATACTTAAAATAAGTATCAGACTCTGTGTAACCCTTTTGGTTGATAGGGTCTGTTAGAATGGCTCAGTGTAACCTACATTGAAGATTGTGTCCCTTCGGAAAACCCACTTTGGTTGTGGTCGGGCACTGGGCTCGTCGGCCTCGCTCCAGATCTGGTTGGGAACTGCAACGTCGGACTTACTCGGGCCCCTAGCCGGTAACTTGCCGTAAACGGAGCCTCCTCGAGTGACTGACTTCGGGTACCAATCGGGAACTACCACCCTTACTATAGTCACCTCCATAGTGGTACCTGCTGACTTCTCTAGGAGGTAGTAACCTGAACGACACGTTCGTCGAGGCGAGATTCGGCCTCGCGTTATCCGATTGTGAGAACCCTTTAGTAATTCGGCATCAGTGAAGGGGCTCGGTCGGAAAGAGCCGTGAAAAAACACATATGATAAATTATAAACATGAATTTAATGAATATTTGAAAACTAAATACAAATCATATTTCTTAGCAATGATATAGTGTTAATAAAGGTAAATAAATATAAGTGTACTATCTAATAAAGAAAATACATTCGGTTGAAAATAAAAGAAACAACCTCCTGGTCAGCTAGCTACCACATAAATAATATCTTTGCATAGTAATATTCTGGCCCGAACAATCCTCCTAAGTGAAATATTACAATAGTTCAAAACAATGCTAGTCCCCACCTCCCACCCATGATTGTCCCACCTTACGAACCTCCATCCATTCTACCATGGAACTTTATGTACTTCTTCGATACCATAACGAACTTGCATCGTTTCTACAAACCAAAAACATTAGCATTCCCCTACTAACAGAAACCAATCATACCACACGACATATCTTCTTTATTTCCGGGCACAACATATACCGACCTGACCATCAAGATGGCAGTGCTCATGGTAGTTCCGCAAATAATATAAATCAAAATAAAATACAACCTAATCAACTTACAAGATAACTTTAGGAATAACTACAATTTCACCTCAACTTAACTTTCACAGAATTTACTAACCTACTAACTCCTACTGATTAGTCACTACGGTCAGCTACCAAAAGAATTTTATCATTTCCTAACACTCTACATATCCTCCTTATTGACGATGCCTCCTGGGCAAAGAAAAACGAAAACAATTATTCAACCTTTCCTTTTTATCTGCCAAACCAGTTTCGGCCAAATGAAACCATCCTAGACTCTGAACGACTCTGAACGCTGTTCAGCTGTATCTAATCAACTGGACACACCCCTGTCTCTCCTCCACTCCATGCTGTCCATCACAAAGACGTAGTCACAATTATTTACAAACTTCCAATCTGAAAAGCTGGTGGTAAATGGCTTTGATCTTATAACTCCAATTATCCTCAAACATTTTTCAAAGAAATCTATTTTATTCCTGACATTCATCTATTTCATCAACTCGGTCCTCAAAACCGCTTATTTCCGTCTCCACTGAAAATACTAGTGAATCAAAAGTAATCAACAAAAAACGAGAAGATCTCCACTCTTCTGCATCTTACAGACCCATTTCCTTCCTACTAATCGTGGGAAATATCCTTGAAAAACTTT
Organism: Acanthosoma haemorrhoidale; assembly: GCA_930367205.1. Lineage (NCBI taxonomy): Eukaryota > Metazoa > Arthropoda > Insecta > Hemiptera > Acanthosomatidae > Acanthosoma > Acanthosoma haemorrhoidale. The sequence continues at coordinate 535,332 of OV884009.1, forward strand.
TTCCATCCATGAATGTCATCGCAAAGTCGATTCCATTTCCTCCTCATTTAAGAAGGCAGATTATCGCTCTGGTGTATTTATTGACGTTTATAAGGCCTTTGATCGAGTATGACACCAGGGCTTGCTCTGTAAACTCAAAAATAACCTTCCTTCCACTCACTACCTCATCATTCTGCCATACCTAACTAAAAGATATTACAGCGTATACTAGACCTATTTCAGATCCACCTCATTTCTGTGACACGCCAGAGTTACCCAGGGTGGGGTACATTGCCCCATTCTGTTCTTTCTGTACTGGATTGATATGGATACTCATCCTTCAATCTCCTTCTATGAATCCTTTGATGACAAATCCATCCTCTCTTTCAATCCTGACACCATCCTCACTTCCCAAGCGTTACAAGAAGTCTTCACTTGTCACTTTCACCATCCATCACCCATTCTGTCATTCAGTTTTACTTTTGACCTTATACTACTTATCTAATACTTATCATAGAGAAACGGCTCACATGAAACTAACAGGTGATTTAGAACTAATTTTTCGCGTTGTGTAAAATCATTTAAAAATGTCAATAGAAAATAAGAGACGTTCCTCAACGATTCTTCAACATACCTGGTTCTACGAAATAGAAATCTGGTGGAGTAGTGCCAAGCCATCCAATATTCTTCGCATCCAGTCACAGCCATCTAGAACCCTTTGCAAGATAGCTAATGATCTATGTCAACAACCGCACCTTTCTCGCTGATCTAATCTTATTTATTCAAGACCTAGCCATGAATATGCATGACTCACCCTCCTATGAATCCGCTGACGACACTGCAATCCTATCTTCCTATCTGGAACCTATCCTCGCTTCCCGAGCTTCGCAGGAGCACCTTGCCCATGGAGAGTCACAGTGAATGATGACAAGTCTTCTCATGCCGCCTTCATCTCCGTCACTCATCAACCAACTTTTGCTATTCAACAAACCCATTCTTGTTATATCCCAGACCACCTTAGGACTTCTACTACTAGGACTACTAGAAAGAGAATGCCATGCCCAAACCACAAGAAACTGATGTACGATTCTGTAACAGCACGTCATTTCAATATTTAAAATTCTATTTTATCATCAGGTTTGACAGATAAAGAGAAAAGGTAGCATTAATTAATTCGTTGGTCCTTCCGCAGGAGCGATATCATGACGGAAGGGTGTAGAGTGTTAGGGAATGATAAACGTAGCTGACCATTGCGACTCGTCAGTAGGAGTCGGTCGGTTAGGAAATTCTGTGAAAGTTTTGTTGTAGTTCTTCCTGAAGTTATCATGTAAGTTGATTAGGTTGTATTTTGTCCGATTTGTAGAGAGAATATTGCCAATACTTTCTTGCTCTCCTTTTATTTGGTATTGTATGTCCGGTGACAAGGTTTGTGTGTCTGTTTGTTTGAAGAGAGGCATTCAAGTACACTAGTTAGAGCGGCAGTCGTGAACTAATAGAAAGCTGTATATCGTCCTTAGTTTTGAATGGGGAATATATGAAGGGAGGAATCAAAACTATTTTGGAATGACATCTAATCAACTGATCCTTTATAAGAGAGGGTGCTTGCATTGGAGACAAATACACTTCTGTACCGATATTGTGTGGATCCATGTAATTATTAGAGTTAAGATTTAGTTTGTAAATATAGTAGGTTTAATTAACATTAGTAAGGAGAAGGAGAAATTTGTAAATAGTTTCAAGGTAGATTTATAAGAACTATTTACGCATTTATAAGCTAGATAATAGTGTAAATATAGTTTCCAAGCTATGTAAATTTTTGGAAAAAAAAATCAAAATGACTTGGGATTATAGCTAATTAACTACATTTGCGTTGTTGTGAACATCGCAGGTGCGAGGACTTACTATACCAGCCTAGAGAAGGGCTGGTTGACTGATACGTCAACAAAGTGTTTCTGAGTTTTAATGCCGGATTGTTTTCCCTTAACTACAATTAATACATATATATTTTAGTAGTTAAGACTAGAATATTTTTTGGCTGTTTAGGTATATGTTTCATGTGCAGGGAAGTATTAAGATACTACCAGATTTGACATTATTTTTGGCGAATTTTGTTGCTGGAAATTCTATGCTATATTTTTACTTGAAATTTTTTTCTCTCATGTTTCATTACTTTCCTGAAAAGAAATCTATACTTCCATTGCTCATATCGATTATTCACGTCAGCTCAAGGATCAACAGAAGTAGAAGTGAGGCACGCCCACTTTTGAAATCATATGATTTTTGTTTCCCCCCTCATTACTTTCTTAATCATTTTAGAATGAAATATTAAATAAATCGAAATAAACGACTGGAGATTTACTTCAAGAGCTACTAATCTATATATTACAGTGATATAAGAATTTGAACTGGTATGTAGGTACTTTAAAATTGTCATATACATTATAACATTAACTTTTGTTTATAATTATGAGCTGTAATTTTTAATACAATGCTAATTCTGTCATATTTATTGTATTTTTTTCTAAATCCTGTGGTCATTCATTTAATATTAATGTCACTAGGGTTAACAAAATGAGTGAATATTGGTTGATTTCTGCACCAGGCGATAAAACTTGCCAGCAGACATGGGAGACGATGAACAATCTCACTAGTAAACAGCACAATTTGTCCGAAAATTTTAAATTTCACATCCCCGATTTGAAGGTAAGATTGTTTTTCAGAGGAGTTTACTGGTTTGTTCTTTTAGTTGTATATTTTTTGACATTTATATTCTGTAAATCAAACCATTAATAGTAGGGACCGGAATATTGTTAAAGTAAATGGATGAATTTAATTGAAGTCGAATGTTATAATCTATATTCTACAATTCAAATATAATAAATATCTATATGTTGTTAATTGCTTTAGATTTTCTGAGACCTTTTTTCTTTAGTTATGTCTCAGAAAAAAAATTATTCTTACCTAAATTAAGTATCCAAATCAAAATTTTAGTTTATGAAATTTTAGCAATTTCAAGTGCCTTTCACATGATAATTTTTGTATAACTGTTTCATATCTTATTGCATATGTTGTTTAGCGCGTCCTATATCAGTTGCCATTTTGTTACAAAGTCCAAATGTTAGTTAAACATTTTTTTCAATATTTGATTTCTGCCTACTAAATCTTTTAAAATATATTTTTTTACTGAAATCATGGCTGCTATACAGATTAACATATGTTGTGCTATCCTACCTTTGTGCAAATACCACATATTCCATAATAATTAGTCTAAGATAAAAAAGTTCACAGGACTGGGACCTCCCTTCACCTGATTTGAGAGGGCTCCCAGAATTGAACCCCAGCTCTGTCAAAATCTTTATTTGGATAATAATATTTAAACAGTAGTGAGATCACTACCCAAAACTAATAATTAATTGTCATGCATTGCATATCCGTGTTTTGGATATTTATTTATTTTCAACATTTAATTTATTTACCATGTACAATATTATTGTGACTATACTTGTGCCAAAGTATTTACATTTATATAAGAATATTATTTTACAATAGTGTATGGACACTAATTAAATTTTTATTATTAATGAAAGTATGTTAGCATGTGAATTTTATTTCAAATTTCAGTTATTAACAACGGACTGTTAGAATTGCCACCTTTATGGACTTTCAGCTTGTAGGCTTTCCAAGGCTATGTTGTCCATTTTTTTAGATTTGCACCTTTGAGGCAGACCACTTCACTGGAGCTTGGCATGATACAGGTTGCTCCCTATTTCTAGCACGTATGACCCTGGAACATAATTATATTGCTGAATAAAATCACAACCGCCTCCCAATGGAAGGGTTCAACTGGTAACTAAGACATTGGAGTCGAGCAAGCCACTCTCTTCCATGATGGACCCCATCTATTGCATATTTTATATTCACAGATATATGGAGGAATATACTGTATAAATCAAATAACCTACATGTCAGGCAGTATATAATATCTTTATTGAAATCATCGGCAGACAACCTCCAGCTATTTTCCTATCTTTCAGGGGACATTCCTATTTTTCTGTTATTTATAAAAAAATAATCAGTAAATTATATGATACCACTGAAAGTCGCTGAGTAGAAAGGAAAATATTTCGGTTTCGACTGGGTGCCATGTTTGTTTCTAACTGAAGTTATTTTAAGCTGAGTATATTAAAACACGACCACAGTACTGTAAAACCTCACCACTTGGGGAATTTTTGAAAAACCTTGATGTGATCGTGAAAACTTCTTAAAATCAAATGGGGGGGAGAGAGAACCTTAAATATTATAACTAAGATTGTGCTGTGCCGAATGTAAATATAAACATTTGTTTGGAAGTTGTTAAAAAAAAGTGTTACTAACACTTGGTTTTTTGATGTAATATTCATTAATTTATTAACAATCTAGTTATTCCTAATATTCACTGATTGATGATTTTGGGCGATGGTTACATCTCATGAAGGCAACTGACATGAAACATAATATAAACATATCATTACCTATTCCATAAATATTCTTCCAGAAGTTGTTAATATGAAAAAAAGGAGATAACAAATAAGAAAAAACTCAAACATAGCCTCATATAATAACATGGCCTCGAACAATGCGAATTTTATAGTAGTCTAATATTACCCACTCACAAATATCTAGGCACGGCACAATCCATTTCTTATTGCTTCCACAAAAATCAACAGAAAAATTTTAGATTCTGCCCAAACCATCCATTTGCAATTGTTTACAGGAGTAGGACTTAAATGTTATATTCATTTGTGGATGCCAGGAGCAACAATGTTTTACTGGCAACTTTGAAGAACATGGTATATCTTGCACCTGTAAGAGGAAATAGACTGGCACACTGTTAAGTTTACAGGCTAATCTTGCTTGGTCTGTATAAAAATAGGATTCATCAAAAGGTCTTCAGAGAGCTGAAAATGTGGAACGTCTCCCAGTTTGTACTTATCACAGCTTAGTTTAGAGGAGCAGAGATTTATGGCCTGGGGAGAATTCATCATGGATGGTATACTTTCCTTCAAATTATTAATTTAATGATCGATTATGTCTGGGACGTTAAAGACATTATAGAGGAGTATATTACACCAATAAAGTGTCTAATTAGAATAGGATTCCGTTTACATGATAATGGATAATTTTATAGGGTATTAAATCTTTACTAAACCCTGCAATACAGTGTTTGCATCTCCCTACTTTATCTCAAGATTTAAATCCAATTAAATAAATGTTGGGTGCTTAGTAAACAAGAATTTCTTACTATCCTATCATTATTGAACCTTTGAGAACTGTGCAAAATTCTACCAAGATTCTGGGATGAGATTCCTATTGCAATGCACAATATCTTAATTTATATGCCTGAAAGGTTCAGGCAAGTTTTAAGTCACAGAGTAACACACCCATTATTCATTTTTAAAATTAGTTAATTTATTGTAAAAAATAAATGTGTTTTTGATGATTTGCTTGTGTTTTATTATAACTTTGTTAAGTAAATTATTTATATTTTTTTATTTAATGCACCAAACCATATTCCATGGTCAACTGTAGATGTAATTCTATAAATTATAAATAATTAAGCTCTAGCTAAAGTAATTAATGAAACCAACACCCTATCTCTAATTTATTTTTGGGCAGTTTATATTAAGATGTTTTAACAAACAAAACTCACTCCTTATCTTTCTTTGGATCTGTAGCTCTTTCTTCTCCAAAACACCCTTGGTTTTCTAACTAGCCTCTTTACCTCTTAGTAGGTTACAATCAGGAGCTTAGATTAGTTATCTATTTTTAAGGTGCAGGGAAATAAAGTATAAATGCAAGTTAAATGAAGAAGAGCACAGATTTATTTGGATACATATGTACAGTACACAAACTCATGAACGGTCACAAGAGAAGTCAATGAGGCACATGCCAACCTAATCACAAAAAACGCAACAGTGCCGCCCTTATCGTTACAACTAAATATAAATCATATAAAACAAATAATAATATAAATGCGGAATTATACCAATACACCCTTCTAATTTCGCATTACTTACAATCTATTAAGTTTAAATGTTCAACAAAAATCGAGAATTTACTAAATGCTAAGGATTTGGTCATCAAATCCGCTATTTGATTAGAAGAATCAACATCAATTTAACTGTATTTTTATCAACAATATCTTTTACGAAATTATACTTTACATCAAAATGTTTGGACCTTTTGGTCTCACAGGTACTTGCAATTTTAATTGTGCCCTGGTTGTCTTCAAAAATATTAATAAAATTAAAGTTAAAACTCTCATTTAATAATTTGTTCAAAAATAGTACCTCTTTAATAGAGTCACCTAGTGCATAATATTTGGCTTCACAGCTACTTAATGCAACTACGCCTTATTTCCTGGATCCCCATGAAACAACATTATTATTTACCTTGATAATGTAACCAGATACACTTTTTTTGTCAAATGCAAAGTCTGCATCAACATATGCATTTATATGAACATCACTAGAGTTAGATTTGTCAAAGCTAAGAGCCATGTCAGGACTATGTTTCAAGTATCTTACAACATTTTTCAAGTGCTTCCAATGAGTTACAGTAAAACAGTTTTGAAATCTACCAAAATATGAAATTGCATAAGTTAGATCTGGTCGAGAAGCGACCATCAAATACATTAAGCTTCCTAAAAGTTCTTTATAAGGTAGCTTAGGACAATTATTCGGATCTCCTTTTTTGAGATTAAGCTAAGGCTCAATAGGCATTCGTTTAGATTTAGCATCTGACATATTAAACTTATGAAATATTTTTTTAATAAGATTTTTCTATTTAATTACAATATTCCCTAGTTTATTTCTGAAAATATTCAACCCTAAAAATTCTAAATTTCCATTCTTATCATAATCTTTACATTCTAAATCTGTCATTAATAATTTCTTAACATTTTCCAATTTAGATTTAGAATTAGCTATCAATAGAAAATCATCAACCCATACAAGAATATAAACACTGTCATCAAAATATAAACATGGGTCTATATTAGATCTACAAAATCCAAATTTCAATAATATATAATTTAAATGGTCATTCCACACTTTTGGACTTTGTTTGAGACCATATAAAGCCTTTTTCAATTTTAACACTTTAGCACTTTCACTTTTATAGCCTTCCGGTGGCTTTATATAAACTGGCACCTTTAGATCACTTTTAAGAAACGCACCCCGAACATCAAGCTGATCAATTAATAGATCCTTCTCTGCAGCCGTAGAAAGAAGTACTCAAAGTGTCATGAAACGGGCAACCGGTGCATAGATGTCAACGTCATCGAGATGTTGTTGAAAACCGCGAGCCGCTAAGCGCGCCTTCTTCGTAGATTCACCGTTGGAAGTCTTTAAAAACCCACTTACAGTCAATGGGGGTCAAATCCGGTGGAGCATCTACCTCTTCCCAAGTTTTATTACTTTCTAATGAGGTTAATTCTTCATTAATGGCTTGCTGCCAATCAGGATCGTGAATCGCATCTGAAAATGTCTTGGGAACATCTATTTCGGCATTAGTGGACAAAGCCATTTCATTCAAGGCAAAATTAATAACAAAATCATCCAAATACTTTGGTTTTACCTTTTTTCTTGTTGATTTTCGTTCTTTCTTCGGATAACCAGTCGTTTCGTCAGGAAAACAACGGAAAATACTTTCTGAATCAGAATCACCTGCAATATCTTTTATAACATCACTCGGTCCAGTTATGGGATATTTACATTTGTCCTGAGGTGTGGGAGATTTACTCTGATCTTCAGGAATGCATTCTTCTGGAGATACAATGATGTGCTTAGGTTCGTCCTCACTCTCTGATATATCAGATTCAATAAATTCATCAAAAATGATGTTTCTTCCATACTCTATCATCTTCGTTTCAGGATTCCAGAGACGGTAACCGTTATCACAGTAACCGACTAAAAACAACTTTTTAGATCTGTCCCTTAGTTTTCCATTTCTGTCTTCTTTGTGAATTAATGCATATGCCGGACTACCAAATATTCTTATCTTATTAAGATTGGGTTTAAAACCATACCAGCAAATAGGTCGCTGTCATCAACGCTTCACCCCACATGCTCTTGTCTAATTTACTGTCCAACAAAAGGCATCTGGCTTTCTCTAAAAGAGTTCTATTCATTCTTTCAGCCTTGCCGTTTTGTGAAGGGTTCCGAGGCATGGAATAGCTCATAGTGATACCCTTGGTTTGACAGAAATGGACAAACTTGGCAGAAACGTACTCGCCACCACGGTCGCAATGTAAATTTTGTATTCTTGCACCAAATTTAGCCTCGACCATTGCTACATATATTTGAAATTTGTCAAAAACTTCCGATTTCTTACGTAGAAGATATGTGGCACAAAAATTACTGTAGTGGTCTATGAACGTGACAAAATAATTGTAATTATCGTAAGTTGAGGGCGATATCTTACCGCATACATCAGTTGATACACGCTGAAGAATCATAGTAGCCTTCCAGTCCTCTGGAATGCTCTTCATGAATGATAACTTAGTTTGCTTCCCCTTTAAACAAATGTCACAAATTCCAACAGGATATAATGCACTATGCCCCATCCTTCGATGCATTAGACTGTTACATGCACCAACAACATTTGCTTGTTCCTTAAGAAGGTGAAGTTTAATTACATATAGTTTGCCAACGAGATAGCCTGTCATAACATTTGATCCCCTAAATATTTTAACACAGGAGTTTTCGAATATTACTCTGCATCCCTTCTCCTCCAACTTCATAACAGATAAGAGATTCATTGTTAAATTTTTGCACACAAAAGCATCAGTTATACGAACTTTATTTCCATCTTCCGACATACAAAACAAATTTCCTTTCCTTAACGCAACCACCGATTCACCTGCCTTTGCCACACTAATATCAACATTTACTGGAGTTGAATCTCTTAGAAAAACACTGAACTCGTCCCTTATAAGATGACATGTCGCACCTGAATCGACTACGAAGCATGCTACATCAGACGATTGCTTACAAACTACTGCCTTATCTGTTGTGGTATCACTACTGTTATCCTGGGTAGTAAACAGAAATTCCTCACAGTTGTTATCACTAGAAATGGCGGCAAATCTTTTATTTTTAAGTTTAGGACAATTTTTCTTAAAATGACCTCGATTTTTGCAATAATAACAAATAACGTTAGACATACTTTTGTTTTGACCGACCTTCAAATTTTTATTAAAGCTTTTAGCTCTATTTTTATAAGCTGAAAAAAACATTTGCAGACGGGTGATCTTCTTTCTTCAAATTCCTCTCATATTCGGCCAGAAGTGTGTTTTTCACATACTCCAAAGTAACGGCCGTCTTGTCCTTACTACACAAAATGTCCATCGCAGATACCACAGAATCATAATTGGACGGCATTGCAGCAAGAAGCTGGTTCACAACCTCATCCTCTTCTAAATTACCACCAGCCACTCTCACCTCAGAAGCCATTGAATCAAACGTTTGAAAAAACTCTTGGAGAGGGCGATCATTATTGTATTCCAATTTTCTCCAAGCCTTCTGGGCGGTGACAAGCGATTTCATCCCGCGCTTTTCATAAGTCGCTGCTAGGGCATCCATTATCCCCTTCGCCGTCTTCTTGTCCTTGATTGTAGGTAATATATTATTCTAATATTTTCTTATTACTCTTAATAATAATCATTATTTTAATTATTTATAAAAAAAAAAACTTTATATTCAAACTTTTATAACTTTTACATTATCTCAGGGTTCTGTTAATTATTTTAGGAAACTTTTGGCAAAAGGAACATTGATTTTATTATTACAAACATTTACAGCTAAAAATTGACATACAAACATAATCATGTACTTATAATTTCGTATTATGCTGGCCAGCGCTTCTTCGCGTTGGTATCCTCGTTGTTCATATCACTCTTTGCTCGATCTGACTTGTCTTCATGCTGATTGATATTAAAGTTGTCCTGTTGTCGCATCTGGCAAAAAATGAAAAAGGACCATCAGGGGCCAGCTTGGGTACGCCACCTTGTCTCACTGTGTCTGCCCAACGACGAACGACCACTCAGGAGGTTCACCCCTCCCGCTCCTGTCCGATGCCTTCTTGACCTTCAATCTCAATTTTTTCCGAGATTTTTTATATAAGCACCATTTAAAATCACCATTTTAAAATATCATAACAATATTAACGGCAAGTCCTTGCACAATAACGTTACGGGCTTTTACATCTTCTTGATTAAACAACTTGAGTTCGGCTTCCCCAGTTGGGGGGTCCTCTTTCAGAACTCGAAGTACTCCGTTTTGCTCAAGTAACGATTTTATCCTGAAGTCCCAATTACCAAAATTTGAGCCATCGAATGGCTTTATCCCGAAAGGAAGGTTCATAGTTGAACTAGCCATCGCAAAAACGAACAAAACCGAAACTGACCGCGCACGTGAGTCCAACAGGTTATACCGCACCGCACAAACAAAAACTGAATCCGACTCTTTCGTTAAAACAAAACTTGCAAAATCAACACCCTGGGCCCATAACCTTTTAAGGTGCAGGGAAATAAAGTATAAATGCAAATTAAATGAAGAAGAGCACAGCCAACCTAATCACAAAAAACGCAACAGTGCCGCCCTTATCGTTACAACTAGATATAAATCATATAAAACAAATAATAATATAAATGCGGAATTATACCGATATCTATCACATATTATTTTTCGAGCTTGTCATCACCTCCTGTATTTCCTTTTAGTCTGTTAAATTTAAATATATTAAAAAAAAGAAGTCCATAACGCTATACTCATGAGGTGGCTGGCCAACTGGCCAGCCTTGGAGCCAACTGAAGGTTGTTGTCTTTGTTAACTAGGTGTTAGCAACAATTTAGAACAAGATATATAAAAAAAAAATATGTGTTTGAAAGTAACAATAATTTAGTACAAGAAATAGAATGTAATGAGATTCGATTTAAGGAATAAAAAAAAATGGAACAACAATAAAAAGACTATAACAACAAACCTGTGAAAGTTATTTTATATTTTAATATATTTTTGCGTGTACCGGATTGGTTAATTCGCTCTTTTAAATCTATTGTGCACCATTGAATTTGAAACTTTTTTTTTAGTTTTTATATTAAAATAACACCCTTATGTCAGGAAGAACTGATTGTCTACAAGTTTCCATAACTTTTTAATAAGATTGGGTGGTTTAGTGTGGGGGAAGATGAGATTCCATGAGGTTGTCAACAATAAAAATCTTCCCTCTCATATTTGAATTGAATTCAGTGGTCTCTACTGAAATTTTGGCTGTGTCCAAATTTTAAGCAAAAATTATTCTTGAGATTTTTCCACTTTGAAAAAATGAAATTAAATAAACTGATTAGTAATCAGTTGAGTTAAGTTTTGCTTCGAATTTGGATGTATGGACCCTCAATGCTCATGAAGATTGATAACAAACTTGATTTTTTTTGTAGAAATTAAAAGCGTGTTTAATAACCAGCCTTAGTCAATCCTTGACATACAATGATGTCTGGGATAAGTTATTCATTTCATGTGACATAGTAGACTTTGGTGTCTCCAAGATGTTAAGAACTGCAGTATATCATTAGATTATAAAATTATTTCACTTGCGGGTCGATTCTCTTTTGTTCAGAATGTTCAAGATGCCTCTACCCTTACCCCTTCTCAACACTACCGAAAAAAAAATCGAAACGACCTACCAATAAATTAGTAAAAATCACATTGAAAGCAGTATTCAGTATCGAAGTGATCTCACAAGGCAAATGCCATGTTATATATTTGAATTTAGTAAACATTAGAAATAATCGTTGAAACATGTCCGAGTTGAATGTATTGTATGCAATTGTCAATGAAAGTCTAATGGGCTATTCTAATGATGACAATGAGATTGAAAATGGTCATCAAAATGTTCTTTATTTAAGTGAACTTTGCTCCCTTCAACATAATTTTTGTTAACGCGTAATACCTATATCAAGCATTGATTCTGAGGTAGCAGAGGGTGAATGAAATTGGAGAGAAAAAGAAAATATTTTGAAATATGTACTGTAACTTTCAGTGTCAATCCTTAAGTTTTATGAAGATTAGGAACAAATGCAACACCTCTGTGTGTTTTAAAACTAGTGGGACGGTTTTTTTTTTGAGATGATACTCAGAGAAATAAATAGATATGCAGCTCAAATGAAAATGGAACAGAATACGAAAATGAATGAAGAGTGGGTTCCAGTAACGAATGATGAAATCAGAGCATATGTTTCTGGAAGAAAATGTCAGACAAATCCATAATGAAATTCAGAGGGCGGCTAAGTTACATACAATTTATAGCATCAAAACAAGTGAGATTTGAAATTAAATTTAACAAATTATGAGAATCCAATCCTTTGTACTGTTCTTAATTCAAAATTTACACAGGACAAAATAAAATTAAAGGAATTGATATACCTGTACCACAAAGTGTAGTCATGCTACTAGCCGAACCCATTTTAGGGAAAGGCTATACCTTGTTTTTCGACAATTTTTTCCTTCAAAGTGCTTTATTTCTGTCACCTCTATCTTATGTGTATAACCTATAATTAATTGTTTTTTGCTTACCATAATTCTTACTTGCCACATACGGTTGTATAATGCCTTTAAATATCATGGCTTGACTTAGATTTGAATGTAATTTCTTATAAATTTGATCAATAGTGTTATCGGGAGGGATCATGCCACATTGCGCAACACCTCACATCAGTTTCCTTACTCTGCTTGCTTTTGCAATTTGCATTTCACCGAATTTAATTTTCATCATAGCTCCTCGCTCTCTAATCTTAACGTGTTTACTCCCAAAAGGTCCTGTCAATTCTACATTTTTGTATGGAAAAATTATAAGATTACCTAAACTGTTTGATTGAATAATGCAGAAGATATGCCTATGCCATTTGTCTCTTCCTAATTAGCTGACATGTGTCAGACTGTCATAAAATGAGTGCCCAACTCAGCTATAGGCAAAACATTGTGCATATTTTTCTCAACGTATACCTTTGACTAATAAAAAGAAACATCCTGCATCCATGTGTGCATACAAAATAATATAAGAAGCAAAACAACTTGGGAGAGTTAAAAATGTCTAGTTCCTCTACATATTCCAAAAAATTTTGATATGTTTGATACTTTACAGAACTACTAATTTATTATTTTATAATATTAATTAATTATTGTCCATTTACATTATATATCAACCTGATTAAATGTTATATAGCAATGCAAATTTCAAAATAAAATGTTCTGTTTCTTAGCTTGCACATAACTGTTCAGTTGAGCCAAATAAAATAGTATTTGTCAGACCCTTCAAATTCCGTTTTATTTATTTGTCAAGGGGTTAAGTAGATTTAAAGAAATGGTGATCAATGAGCTGCTAATTGAAGTGAATGGCCGATGAACAATGGATTACTGGGCCGAATGTCACGTTTCAACCATGTAAGATTGTGTATTGTGATGTTTTATAATTGTTTTCAAATTACTTATTGTTTTTGTAAAACTGGTGGCCTTATATTAAACCAAAATTAAAGTGAATTGCTTGAAGTCAAGTATCAAATATTAAAGTGCTAGATATTTTTCGGTAATCGAATGAAGTTGAGAGACTTCGTAATATTACAAATTTATTAAAAAACAAACAACCAAAACACATAACTTCAACGAAATTTCACAATGATTTACAAACCATTAACTTATTTAATTTGCAAACTTAATGAAAGCTGTATAGCCACTTCATGAATCAAACACATTTTTGTTACTTTCTTTACTTGCTTCATTGGCAACCACTTCTCACCCATAATGCTCAATTTAATATTTAAAAAAGTATAAATAATAAACTACTTAATAGTTTTATCTCCGAATATATGTTAAACCTTCTCTAGTTCCTACAGTACAGGCCAATTGTGAAAAGTTTAGTCGACACCACTAGTAAAAGGTTTTCTAATTGTATAAGGACCATATAGACATATATCTTTTTTGTTTCAGATAAGTAGATATATTTAAAATAAACTCACATGCTGATTTCAAACTAATTTCTTAATTTTTTATTTATTAATATTTATCATAAATAATAATGGGATTTAAATAAAAACCACAAAAATAAAATCTAATAATAATTTTTTCCACAGGTTGGAACATTGGACCAACTTGTTGGACTTTCAGATGATTTAGGAAAGCTTGACAACTTTGTAGATCAAGTCACACACAAAGTGGCACAATATCTTGGAGAAGTTTTAGAAGATCAAAAAGATAAATTGCAAGAAAACTTAATGGCTAACAACAGTAAGAATGTTAACAATGCATTTTAAAATTTTGTGCCTTGTAGATTTAGTATTATTTCAATATAAACTGACTACAATAAATATTTCAGCTGACTTACCTACTTATATAACAAAATTCCTATGGGATATGGCTAAATATCCTATAAAACAATCACTCCGTAACATCGCTGATATAATTAGCAAACAAGTTAACCAGATTGATGCTGATTTAAAAACAAAATCTACAGCTTACAATAATTTAAAGAGCAGTCTTCAAAATATGGAGAAAAAACAAAGGTTTTTATTTTATTTATTGCTCCGTAAATTAATTTTTCACAAATTAATATATAAATATACTATTTTATTTAGTCAATGTATAACAACCTCAAGGGGCTATATCTAATATCTATAAAATCACAGCAAACCCAATGAGTGATTGTTTATTTAAGTGACCATAACATGTTCATTCCAGGCAATATTTAAAATATATTGTTTAACAGTTATTTTTTTACATTTTGTAAATACAGTTAAATTGTCTTTGTTTTAATCAAACAATGACAGGAAAATAAATTCAGATTTTTTTCTATTCTCTAATTTAAACTGTATTGTTCAGGCATCAATGACCCTTGTGGTTGACATGGCCTTAAAAATAAAGATAAAAACTATATTGTTTAAGTAACACATGTATTAGTTGACCTATAGTTTTTTTTTACATTATTACAATTATTTTTGCTCTATAATTTTTAATCATAGATGTCCATTACTATTTTAGTGCCAGTTTATTGACCCGGAATTTAGCAGATTTGGTTAAAAAGGAACATTTTATTTTAGATTCTGAATATCTTACAACATTGCTCGTTGTTGTTCCAAAGTAAGTGATATTATTTGGTGTACATTACATAGTTAATATTTTATATAGGTATTAAGCCAAAAATTCAATCTTTTTACTTTATTAATACCTTATAGATTATTAATGAATACAAATTTGTTTTAAGCTTTTGATTATTTTATATTATTTGTTTAAATCTTTGATTCTGTGTTCATATGAAGTATTCTTATTGTACTAAATCTTTTTATCATATTTTATGAAGTTTTCTTATTCCTAGGCCTCAGCAAACCAAACCCTCTCCAGTCTTTAGCCTCGCACATCCTGGCTGGGAGTCATCAATATTCAGTCTGGCACATCCATGCTCTTATCAATAAACCTGTTCCATCCCTAACTTTATTGCAAGACTCATCCAAAACAATGTTCATGTTTATGCAGTTGCTTCAAATGCCTCTTTATAATATTGTTGTTTGCCTCAATGAGTGGAAAAATTATGCGTCAGGGCAATTTCTCTCTGGCAATCAGTTTGAATCCTCAATACTTTTGCTTTCTCTTGCTATTTATGTTTTTCAGCTGCATTCCCCATCCGAGTGGGGTGTCTTTGACCACAACTTACTTTTTTGTCTCCTTAAATTTTCATAGTATTCCTCTGTGTCTGGCCTAGTACCCAGTGACCACCAAATATTACTGAACATCATGAAGTGGCTTACATTTCAATAATTTAAGGAAAACAAGGTGTAGAAAATAACCATGTTAAACTGATAAGGGTTTACAAAATCATTTTGAAAGTATTATCAATGCCTGAGAAACAATAACCAACTTTATTTTTGACTTATTAGTTCTTTTTTTTTGTTATGGATATACTCTTATGTAGGAAATGCGCCTTTACTTAGTTAATAACCCAAAGAATCTTCATCTATCTATAAATTTTATTATTCAGTTAAATTTCGTTGTGGTATAGATCCTTTATATTTATTTACCAAAGAGAATGTATTGGTGAAGTACTAGGTTCAAGACCCTACCTTTTCTTTGTGTATTTTTTCTATGATAATAACTTTGATACTAGCTTGTCTCCAAACAAAAAATATCATTAAATGTCAATTTTTTTATTAAATTTTATTAAACTATTCTTATATATCAACTTCAATGTTACAGTTATATTCTTCTCTTATCAAAAATATTTTATAAGCCATGTTCTTCACTAAAGTTTTACAATTCAGTTTCTATACAGATGCAAGTTTATCTAACTTCAAGAGTAGAGCAACTCCTAACCTCAACACTCCTGTTTACTTAATTGTTCCTGTGAATTGGAGACATTTTTTATCTTTATAACAAAATCAAGCTTTTATCTATCAGTCTTGGAAATTGGAGTAAAGTCTCTTTTTACAAGATCTATACAAAATGTTACCTGACTATACCTGTGATTGCAGGAACTTTGAACAATTTAAATAATTTTTCTTGTTAATTTTGAGACATCATTTTTTTTTGTAATTGTTTAAACTTTTTGTTTTGGATAATGTCTTTCCGTTCTGGGGAATTATTGTTATCCTTTATAAAAAACAATAGTTGTAATTATTCTTCTTGTAATCTATTCAGTTAATCAAAATATGTATGAATGTCCAATTTCAGGCACAAAACTAACTAGTAACAATCTTTTTTTATATTAGAAATCATTGTTTAAAATAAATGGCTATCAAACTGTATGTAAATTTAATGATATATAAGTTTATTAAACTCAACAAAGACAGAAAAAATGTATAGATATGGAGATTAATTAATTTTTATTAGATTTTTTAAATTAACATATTGACAATTTCTATTGTAATATTAGATCAAGCTTTAATGATTGGCTTTCTACCTATGAAAAATTGGCCAATATGATAGTTCCTCGGTCAAGTCAGCTAGTTTATCAGGATCAAGATTTTGGCTTATTCACTGTGTCCTTATTCAAGAAAGTAGTGAATGATTTTAAATTAATGGCGAGAGAAAAGAAGTAAGTCATGTGTTGTATTTTATGTTTTTACTTTAAATTGAAGGTAAGTGTTTTAAATTAGTTTAAAATGTCTAATTTTAGGTTTGTCGTTCGTGATTTTATTTATAATGAAGAGGAACTAGCCGCTGGAAAAAATGAAATCACTAAATTAGTGACTGATAAGAAAAAACAATTTGTAAGTGTTTGTTATGTATTATTCAACTTAATGTATACATATTAATATCTACAACTAATGTAAATTAAATTGACCATCTTAAGTCATAATTATTCACTCTTGTTTTGAATAGTGCTTATGTTAGTTTTTTTTAACCTCCAATCATGTGAGCTTAAAGGATGGTTCACACTAGCCAACCTGTAATATTCAATTTAATAGCATGATTAAATATATTTAATATTCATTTTAGATAATTTAATGAAAGAGAAGCAAACAATTTAATTTTCCAAGGATTGTTTAATCAAAATTGTAAATTTTTTTGTCTAGGTGCTTTGTATAGTTGTATGGATACTTCAGAATGTATGTATCTATAGAAATAATTTATTAACTCATTTAAAAGGATGAGAAAATCTAATCATTCTATCTATCATCCTGCTCAATAATATTCTAATTCGATTTTTTTTTCTATGCGAGGGTGGATCATGTAATTTAATTTGTCTCTTATTCTTTACTTACACACTGCTGATTATTATTTAAGGAAGAATCTTGTATGGGTTGTGTCAGTAGTAGGAACTTTAACATCTCTAATGGTGTTTTTTTTGGTTAAATTTGCTGCTTAGGCTGTGAGTTTTGGTTCATATTTCTTATGGAATTTGGAGTAATTAATTAGTATTTTCCTAAATTAAAAGAATATTTTTATTATTTCCTAGTTGTGGACACCTAATATTTTCAAAATTAAAGTTAGATACTAAAACAATTGATAAATGTAAATTAGTTCCATTAAAAAATGTATCATATTTTCAGGGACCTCTTGTACGATGGTTAAAAGTTAACTTTAGTGAATGTTTTTGTGCTTGGATACATGTAAAGGCATTAAGGGTTTTTGTGGAATCTGTTTTGAGGTAAGTTTACTGTGTGCCAATAAATTTGACTGAGATTAGTCATTTAAATATATTTCAATACTAAAATAGTAGAAATTATTGACCTACTAATGGTGCACTGTTTTATAACATTTTTGGTGTTCTTGTATTCTTGTCATCATCAAAAACATTAACCCTTTGCAAAGACAATCCAAATCACAGACATATATAGGTGTATTTATTCTATATTATCTGGACTAGGTGAGGTGCTTATATCTGACTGGTTTTACTATAGTTGCCATCACGAAATTAGAAGCATGAAGAACCTGCAACACATGGCAAGCCCTGTTGTCGCTATGTCCACTACTTCTCTTCTATCCACGTGATCCCTTTGTTTCGATAATGTCAATCATTAAGCAATAAGCAAATGAGCGATTAGTCACCCGCCCATGTACTTTTAAGGACATATTAGAACCCAAATTTGTATAAGATGTTATAAGACCGTTGACAATATCAGGTTAATTCCCGCTTTTTGATTACTCCAAAAACTCTGAGTAACATTTTTGAATGTTTGCCAAGCTGTTTTCTCCAGTGGATTCAATAGTATCTTAAACTTTTCATTATGCATTAGTGATCATATTTGTGGACCCACAAATATTCCTTCTTTAATTATATCACACAATGGGTCATGTTTCATATTTTTCTGTTCAGGAATGAGTGATTTGCGTTTAGGCCATTCTTTTCTAATGAAATGGATATCCCATTCACATAAAAAAAACAGTAGTTTGTTTAACCAAGCTGCAGACCAAGAATATGCACAATTACCGACAAATATTCCATTCGTATACTGCATATTGAAGCTTTTCCAATATAAATTTAAAGTTTTCATATGTTTCTTTCATACTAGCAGAGTTAGCCACAGGTACTGATGGGAATTTATTGTCATTAAGCAGAAGCACAGTTTTTAAACAAACTTCAGAGGAATTCATGAACAAGCACCATTCTGTTGGGTTATGCTCATTACAAAACGTTAAGCCATTTTCTTCAGGAAAAAGTCTTTAAATTCAGAATTACGATTACGATAAGTAAATATCTTTATACTCTTATGAAGAAGATTCTATTCATTTAGCCAGAAAGCAACCATTTCTGACTGTTTTGGATCACTTTAAATCTCGTATGAGATCGTTAAGATTTTCTTGAGTCAGTAAATGAGGCTCAGATAAACTACTTTGTTCAAAAGTTGTTTCACCAGGATCTGTTTCTTTTTCTTCTTTACATCAGACTCTGAGCTCTCTTCATCTAATGTTACATGCTCTAGCGGCTTTGCTATGGGCAATTCTTCGCAGTGTGGAACCGGTCTCATTGCAGATTGCAAGTTAGGGTACACCACTGTACGTTTTGATTTTGATGTAATGTCGTTAATGTTTGTTAAGCAGAAATAACAGTCAGAACACTGACCTTTGGGTTCCCTCCAAATCATAGGGATAGCTAATGGCACGTGCCATTTTTCCATGCAGTGAGAAGCCGAGAACACCATAAACATCAGATATGTGGGGCCCAGGCCCTTGTTTGGTCCCTGATTTTACACCCAACATAGATTTCATAAGACTTTTACTAATGGAGTAAGGTTTTGCCTTTGGAACTTGAGTGCCACTTTACCACATGCGTAACAAAGATTGTTAGGATGATTTAAATAAACTCTAAGCATTTTGGAGCTTTTACTTGACAATGGACAAATGGACGAAAGAACACAATAGTAGTGCCTTTATTACTTTAGAACTAAGCATTCATTTAAAATATTGGCTTTTAACAAATATCATAAGTACTAAAACACTGTTATATTAATATATAGCAGACTCTCCCATATCCAGACAGGCAAATAAGTAAAAAAAAAAATCACTCGTCATTTTTAAAATGAGAATTACATATCTAATAAGAGGAAACTACAGTGGGAATTAACATTTTATAAATTTAAATAGATATCATACTAATAAGGCACCAGTGAGACATTGGGGCTCAGGAAAGGTTGACAAAAAAACAAAACCAACAACTTTTAACAAATATTCTGATGTAAAGTTGTTAGGTTTATTCTAAATATATAAAATAAATGAATAATTACTGACATTTTTATTAATTTTTGTATATACCCTAGTCCCTCTCCCATATCTAGATTATCCCCGCCCACATCACATATTAATCCGGATGTGGGAGAGTCTACTGTTATAGTAATGTAATTTTCTGTTGTTTTAGATATGGATTGCCAGTTAACTTTCAGGCAATGCTGATCCATCCTCACAAAAAATCTGTCAAACGCTTAAGGGATTTATTGAATCAACTTTATGCACCATTAGACAGCAGTGCTCAACAACAAGGAAATCAAGGCGGTGGTAATGATGTAAGTAAACTAAGTTTTAAAAATTATATATCTGTTCGCTGTGAAAAGTTTTTTAAAATTACAACAAATTCAGAATATCATCTATCTAGTCTAAATAATTTTGATATTTTGCATAACTGTCTTGTGAGTAAAATAATAGAATTTAATCACTGTAATAAAAACAATTAGTTGATGTGCTTTTTCTTATTGAATGCACAGAAGCAATCATTTGTAATTTGTCTTCTATTACTTGTTTAAAATGATTAAGGCTTTAATAAAACATTAACTCACAGGATAGCTATATTTTGGATTAAATGTATGTTTTACATTTAGAGGGGCAGCTGTAGCTGCAGTGACTTATAAAAGCAATGATTTAAACTACTGTTTCTTACGCTGCAGGGAGTAGATTTTCATACAGTATAATATAATCTTTAAATAATAAAAGGTAATATTCATTGAATGATATGTTTTAGTCTTGTCAATAGTATAACTTTATTTGCTGGTTAAATGTACTATCGTTTCTGGATAAATGCTTCTTGCATCCAGTCTTCACTTTCCTGAATGTCTTGCCCATGAGCTACTTTACTCTGGCCACACTTCATCATACACACACCGAGACTGACTGTTTAGATTTAGAGACATATGAATTTTGTATATACCTGCTACAATATAAAACGTTTATTATTTGTTTCTTCAGGCAGGCTGTTCCCTACTTTTTGGCCTGTTTTTGGTTCAAAAAAAAAAAACTGAAACATTGTGATGCAAGCAAAATGTAACTCATTCTAAATCATTTGTCAGAATTAAAACCAACTGAAAAACTGAAAAACATAAGACTTCTGATGATGACCACTCATAATCGTTTTTAAGAGGTAGGACTTGGGTCTTACGTTCCTTTGATGATACCAGCAGCCACAGTGTTTTACTTGCAACTGTGGAGAATATAGTGTTGCTTGCCCCTGAAAAAGGAAGCAGGCATGAGAACAACCAACCTCTACCAATTTGTGTTTCCCCACAGAACTGTTAAGAGGAGAAAGATTTGTAGTGTAGGGGGGAATTTTTATGAAGGGCGTATTTGACTCTAAATTATTAATTGAACCCTCGAGTAAGCCTGGTACATCACTAACATTATTAAGAAGTTTATTCCACCATCGAGACACCTGGTTGGTCCAGAGTTCCATTTTCTAAACAATAATCCCCAACCTCACCAGGGCATGCAGTACTTGCATCTTCCTCCTTTACCTCCATATCAGTTCAATCAAACTCAACTGCACCAAGTGTTGTCAAGACTCTTGTATAAGATTCAGACTGAAATAAGAAATAACAAATCGAATGCCTGAAATTACCTAATAAGTTGTAAAAAGCAGAAAACGGACAGTACACAATGTATTTTTTTTATGATTATTTGTATTTTTTATTTCAGGTTAATTTATAAATCTTACCTGTAATTTAATTTAATTTTAAATGTAATTAAAAAAAAATCAAGGTAACATAAAAAGTGAAATTAGTACAATTCCTGTATTTGCTTTTGAGTAGTTCATATAATGTTATCTTTATTTAT
Source organism: Acanthosoma haemorrhoidale (assembly GCA_930367205.1). Classification (NCBI taxonomy): domain Eukaryota; kingdom Metazoa; phylum Arthropoda; class Insecta; order Hemiptera; family Acanthosomatidae; genus Acanthosoma; species Acanthosoma haemorrhoidale. The sequence continues at coordinate 557,375 of OV884009.1, forward strand.
TGTTAATATGATTTTTTTTTTTTGCAGAGTGTGGACATTCCTGGTTTAGGATTTGGCCAAGCGGATTACTACCCTTATGTTTACTATAAAATAAATATTGATATGTTAGATACAAAGGCTTAACAGAAGTTCTCATGGTTTTGGGTTATGATATTTGTTGTTTTTAATGCTTATTTATAGAAAATATGTAGTTTGAGGGAAAAAAAGGCAACATACTATACATAATAATAACATATGTATAAATATTTAATGTTCATTTATCTAGTAATGGTTCTGATTCTGGTAGAAGAGAATTGTAATTTATAGATAATTCATCAGAGTGCGAGACCCCCCCCCCCCCACTAATCCCTAATCAACAGTAACAGTCATGCAAGACTATTTCTCTATATTTGAAACTACTACAGTAGTTTAAACTAATTTAATTGTATTGTTTTTAAAATATTTACTTCTGGATTTTCTCAATATGTGAAGAATGTTTTAATTTTTAAATTGTTTCTTCCGCAAGTGATTTTTCTTTTCCTAAAACTCATCATCATTTTTGTAATTACTAACAACACTTAGAGTAATAGGATTATTTTGTAAACAATCATTCACAAGATATTTATCATAGTGATGGATATTAGCAAAAAATCACTTCTTATTCTAAATCATTATTTTTGTTTAATTTTTCTTTTCTTAAACTACTTCATTTCTTTGGGAAAAGACCTATGATATATTATTTTTTTTACAGTTGTCATGAAGTACATGTTCCCAATTTATTTTATGTTTAACTTTGTGTTATGGAATATGGAAGAACATGGATACTTCTTTTCTAACCTCTTTGAGGACTATTTTCTACTTGATGGGGAAATAGTTATTTATCATTGCAGTTATAATCTGTTTACATTTTACTTTAATTTATTCTAGGATACAAATCATTAATCAATGTATGATTTTCTACATGTTGATCAAGAGTGGCCATTACTTCTCTCTGCTGATATATTCAAGTGTTTTCATAATATTAATTATTAGTGATATTTTCCCCCCCCATATTATGTAATTCCTTTTATTGTGGGACGTTTGTCGCAAAATAGTATTTTATGAATTTGGCTTGTTTGTTGATTTAAGTATTTGTTCAGAAGAAAAATCATATAGTTTTGAAATCTGTGTTGATCATTAGTTCAAATTTATTATTATTATTATTATTATTATTATTATTGGTGTTGTTGATTAACTATTTAAGTCATGCCATAGGTTATTTTACAAAATTAATTGTTTTGCTATTTATAATCTCTTAAATAGTACTTTATGCGAGAGAAATAATCTATTTATTTGTATATTTACACACACTCACACACACACACACACACACACATATATATATATATATATATATATATATATATATATATATATATATATATATACCTTCGTTAACAAGCTCAACTGTAAAGTTTGAATGCTTTGTTTTACAAAATAAACATTTTCTCCAGAAATATATATTTACATTCCTGTTAAAATGTTTATCAGCAATCAAATGAGTGTATATACGAATAATATTGATGATAATTAAAAAACAATGAATAATATTAATATTATTGTGTTTAATATATTTGAATATTATAAAATGTTCTGGATAGCTCAGTAAGATAGGATTGTTGGTACCACTAAATGAATAATTATCAATGTTAATTTTTAAAAAAATTGTTGATTAGTTGGTATAAAAATAATTCAATGTTTTAATTTTAAGGAACTGAAGTGCATTCCACTAAAAAAAAGAGTCTATTTAAGGAAAAAGTGTATTTTATATTTATGAATTTTACAAACACTTTGTAAAGGAGTAGTATTGTACGATGTACTGCTGAAAATATTTGTTTTGTTATTTCTTGTTGAAATGTCATCTTATGTAATTGCTTGGTTTTGAAAGTTAATTGATGAAAAGTATATCATTGTAAACAATTCTGTAAATGTTTATTGTAAATAACAAAATTCTTATTGATAATTCCAATATTCTGTAGATATGGATGAAGTAAGAAATGTGTTACCAAATTCATGGTCTAGCTATTTTACTAAGCCGTTATTGCTATGTCATTATTGATATATTAGGCATTTTATAGTTGTATGATCTTTAAAGTACTTAAGTACTTGTGCTGAAAATTGGGTAATAGTGATCTGTAAAATATAATCCTGTGTATAAATGAATTTTAATTTGAAATATATTTGTTGATGTTTTAAAGTTTATAATGTTTTATCAATCATTTATTTTTTAATTTTACTGCCAAAAAATGTTAGCAACTTAAACTAATGCTGATGTATATATTTAAGCATAATCTTCCTAAGAGTTTTATTAGTCCCTATTGAGTTTTTTTTAGGTTTATTCATTTCCATACTTTAGAGGTCTTAGGCTCTGTTTTATTTATTCATAAAGTCTTTGGAGTTGTCAAGTTCCTAAAGACAATTAGTTTTATGCTCCCTACTAATAAACTTTTATTTATTTAAATGTTATTATTTACTTCAGTTTTTTTGGATGATTTAAATTTAAATATACCAAAATGCTTCATAAAAACTCTTGGTAGGTAATACTAGGTGTAATTATTACATTAGTGAAGAATGAAAAAGTAAAAAAATGAAATGTATGACCGTCTTTTAGCCCCCAATAAATGTCCATCTTGATATAATCTCCCAACTGGAAACAAAAAAAGAATCTTTTAATATGATTCTCCTATCTATTGTGAACATAATTAAATTTTGGTAATTTTCATTATCAACCTCAATTTTTATTCCTAATATTCACCATAAAAGCTATATAAAAATAACAAGACATTATGACTTTTTAAATTCCTATTTTGTTTTTATTTTAATAATTGTAGTAATTCGGGTAAAATACTGCTTAGAATTTTAATGATTATAGCTTGATTAGTTTTTTAATCAAATTTTAGTGTAGTGATAGAAAACAATAACGATAGTTGGCAACATTCATAACTGTCTGTACCTCTCAATAGTTTCCAATAATTAAAATTTTTCATAGAATTTGAAAATATTGGCAGTATGTATGACAATAAAATCATTCTAAGTTTAATTTCAGCCATAAATAGGAATAAATTAAAACTAAAAATACCTGCTCTTGGAAAATAATTTACTTTCAGCAGTATTTTGTCTTTTAATGACCGTTGTATCAGTTTTTGTTGCTAATAATGTCTGCTGGAATTGAGAAAGAAGGAAAATTAAAATACCAATTCTTAAAAAGGGATCATGCTCTCTTTAACATTAAAACTTAAAATATACAGTTACTTATTAAGATCTATTTAAGCATATACAGATTTACAGAATAGCAAAACAATCAAACCTACTGATGATTCAGAAATAATTTATTAATACCTGGTCCATCACAAAATAACAATTAAACCAAACACAGGGTTACAAATTCCACACTAAACAGGCAATATCATAAAGAATTACACAGACACCGATTAATCATTCAATTAAGGTATGAGTGGTTGTCCCTTTCTGCATGCCAGCCATTGTTTTTCATTCTGAATAAATAAATATGACAAAAAAACAATATGGAAGTATGTTTTTTCCATTAATCTCTTAATATATTTTAAGTAATGCTTTATTCTTTCTTTGATTTTGATGAGTTTTTGAAAGGAATCATTGCATTTATTTATATATAAATTTCAATTTCTATCTTCTTTAGATGGTAATATTAGGCTTAATAAGTGCTGTCAAATGAAGTGAGATTTGTCAAAATTGGGTGCCAAAATTTTATAAAATAAGATGATCTTATTTAATGTTAGCATACAAATTTAAAGAGTGAGCAGTGTTCTTTAAAATTTGTTATTACTTAAATTTCTTATAAAAAATGTTATGACACTTTGCATTCTATTTTACCATTTGTGTTATGTTATGACTCAGTTAATTATAAAATAATTTTTTTGAGTGCCTAACATTACTGTAACTGGGGTAAGAACTGTCAGTATAGTTTTCTGACAAAAGAGGCAATTTATGACCCCAACAAAGATTCTGTATTGTTTGTATATTCCCTGATTCACCTGAGATGAGTTGAAAAAAAAAAATACCTTGTAAAAGTAGTAACTGCTCTCAGTGAAGAAAGAAGATGAGTTTCGGGACTGCATAATTTCCTAACTTGAGAACTTGGCAATATTGTGATGCCAAGTCAATTTTTTCTCGATCATTTTAATCTGCACAAGAGTCTATCTTATTTTTATTGGTTTTAAACTATTGTTCCGGTTTTACTCGTTTTCTCTTTTTTTTTAGTTTTTAACAAGCTTTAGTTTTTTCTTGGCAGTTTTATAGTTTCTATAACTTTTATGTGCTTTTTTTGTACTCCTAAGTGTACTTTTTAGACACCTATTAACATTTCAAATGTAAAAGAGGACTCTCCTGATTTCTAGTTACACTTCTTGTGAATATTTTCAAGAAACAAAGTAATAGAAACACTTGATTTTGTAGCTTAAATCCTGCTCTTTTCTGGCAATACTTACCCCTGCACTAAATGATGTATGATTTAGTATGAGAAACAAGTGCGACAATTCTCACCCCCCTTGTAGGGTGAGAATTTTCACGTAGAAATCTATTTTTCACAGAAACAGAAAGGGTTCTAAAAACATGACATTTACACAGAGTACTCCCAATGACCTTTATAATAATCACCTGAAAGGGCGCTGTGATCAACCAAATAATTTTGGTATGGTATCAAAATAAAAGTGAGTTTGACAATTCTCCTTATACAAATAAGTACCGTTGTAAAGTTTTGGTTTGACAGGGTGACCTTTGAATATGGAATCAAAAGAACAATACATATATATCTACTTGTTCTATTAATTTAGTCTTTTGGTTTGTCATAATGGCTTTTGTTAGTGATATATTCATAAATGACGGAAAAATCTTTTTCTCTGAGATCTGTTTCACAAATTTGCTTATACATTTCAAATGCTTTACTTCCTATATCCAGAGGATAATTAATCTGTTTAGCTGTCCTTTCGGCTATTTCTAAGTCCTTCAAGATCATCTGAGAAGTAAACCCTGCCTGAAAAATATGATATATGCTGTAATAAATAAGCTGCATAAGTATATATTATAATTAAAATTAATTTTAATACCCCTTACATATTAAGAAATAGCCTAAAAATATACCTATATTATTTTGATGTGATTTGATAGTTAGTTTTCTGATGATCACATTAGCTGTCTTTTGGGATCTGTGGTTTCTTTTACTGAAATAGACCATATTTGATTGTATCTCGAATTTTAGACAAAATTTCATCATAAATGTTCAGGAGATAAATTTATATAATGTTCTAGAGTTGGGTATTTTTTGATAAGTAGACTTTCCGAAGGAGCCTCTGAATTTTGCATCATTGCTTTTTTTTTTTGAAAAGAGAGCCTAACTAAATCTCAAGGTGAGCCAGTTTGATCTTTGAAGTAGACCCTCTTATTTGCTTCTATGGAGATAATGAGGGTCAAAGTAAATATGGAATACCAGAGAGCCTTCATTACAAAATCCTTAATTTATATTCATATGTTAATATTGGTTTTATTTAAGTAGATTATAACATATTAGTTATAAAATAATAAAAATGACTTTTTACAATTAAAGTGATACATCGATTACATGTTTATACTACCTAAAAAAAATTTTTTTTAAAGAATATATACTTTAACAAAAACATGTACAACTATATGGAGTAAATATGGTGGTGATTGATTATAAATGCAAAAAAGTAAAGATGGCTCACCGTGATTACAGTACTAAGAACAAGAAAATATGTATAATATGCCCCTAGCAATAACACTTTCAATAATAAATAATTACTTTAAACCAAACCTGCTTGCTAGTTTTATTTAAAAGAATAAAGTTATATTTGTAAAGAGATCATTGATGTGTGTATTATAGAACTTTCTGTTGGTTATTATCAGCATCAATAATACACTTCTGGTGGGGACAGTCGGATGTAATGGAAATGCTACAACTATATGGAGATGTTACTAGACGGCATGAGGTTGCCCTTCAAAGTGAAGTTTATGAAACCATGGACAGAGTTTTAATACAGGAAAAAATAATGTAAACAAAAATAATCAAACTCTGAAAAATTTAAAAAGTAAATGAAAGGAAAAAACCCATAATTTGAAAGTTACTATAAGCCTTCAGAGAAATTTATGTGACCATAAATATAATGTTAATGATCCCTAGAGAATAAATAATATATTTTATAAATAGATATAATTAATGTAATAATAGGAATAATGTTTAAAATTTTATCTTACCTCATAATCTTTTGAGCTTGGAACATTTTCCATAATGTTGGGAACTGGATTATAAGTATCAGTCGCCCAGCATCTTCCAGAACTGCTATTCAATACAGAGGTTAAAATCTTAAGATCTATCCCCAGCTTTTTCCCTAACTGAAAAGTTTCTGCAGCTCCAAACATCGTTATTGCTAACAATAAATTGTTGCATATTTTTGCTACTTGGCCACTTCCGGTATCTCCACAATAAATTATGTTTTTACCCATGTCTGACAACACTGGTGTTGCTCGCTCAACAACTTCTTGTTTTCCTCCTACCATGAATGTTAGTGTTCCATTCAATGCTGCTAAAACACCTAAAAAAAATAAGAGGGTAATGTTTAATTGCAATAATCAGTAAGATATGAAAAGTTAATATCTAGACATTATTCAATTAAACTATTTATAATTAAATTAATTACCTATCCTATATTGCAACTTGAGTTTTCTTGGTGTTATTTTATCTTCTCGTAATTATTTTTTAATTCAGAATATATTTCATAGTTACAATTATTAATCACTATAAAATGTAGCCAAGCTACAGAAAATACTATGAAGCAATTGTAAATAGATTCAATTGTAGAATCTATATTTTGTACATTTATAAATTTGTATAAACAAATAAAAATATAAGATATGGAACAAAAAAAAATCACTACAAAGACAGTAATAGCGGATAAGTTTAAAAAAAATGTTGAGTGTAAACTTCAATCTTCTTACAAGTATTCTATAAAGGATCTTTATTTCAATACTTTCAGGACTTGTTTACTTACCTTTGACATTGTCCACGACTTTTGCCAGCTTAAAAGGTTTGGTTAAAGTAGAGCTGGATATAGATGGGAAGAGGGCTATTACTGTATCCCTGTTTTACCAATTTGTAGAATTTTAATCATCAACTTGGATCCATTTAGACGGAATCTTCCTATTGAATCCTGTTATGCAGATCTGGTTGTACTAATCAGTTCAGGAGGAATTATTTGTTCTTCAGTATACCCCGAATTTCTTGGTGGGAAATCAAATCAAATGGTGTTTTCAAATCTAATAATGTGCAGTCTCGGTCCCATGTTTTCTACCATTCGGGTGTAAAATGCAATCCTGAGTTGCGTCCCTGCTTAAAAAGCAGCTTGCTCTTTCTCAAAACTCTTACCCACATAAATTGTAGCCACTAAATGAAAATTCTTGAGTAGACCATAATTGTTACACATAAAACTGCATATATATATTTGTCCAGCCGCTTTTCCTATTTTGGTTATTTCAACAGATGTCTCATCCTCTTCCTATGAAAAAGCATTTTCCATGTAAGTGGATTGTTGTACATCCACCATTATTAGCATTATTAGTTTTAGGCCATTATTGGCCTCTTTCTATCCACTGGACCAGTGACTTCATTTTCTTACAGAACAATCATCTACTTGTATTGTTTCGGCCAAACTTTTAAAACTTCCTTTCTGTGAGTTTTTAATCGCTGAGATACATTTTTAATGGTATTGACTTGTCCTTTCCTACTCTGGATAACTTTGTCTCCACTCCAGAAGTCTGAGTGGTCAACTTCTTCCTTGTTGTGGCCAGACAATACTGTTTTTATTTTGTTTTTTGATTCACAAATAGTTTAATTTGTTTAGATTTTTATTTGGTATGAAAAGCAGAAATCTTTTGGTGATTAATCATTTATTTCCATATGTTTATTTTATGTTTCAAGATAAATTTAAGACAGAGGGAAACAGTTAGTAGTTTTAGTTATTGTTTATTGCCAATTTCAATAGTTTATACAATTTTGTTTATTATTCTTGTTAGTCTGAGTAGCTATGTTTGAATATACCTTCAGTGGACGAGTTTACAATTTCTGTTTTATATTTATAATGAGTTTGATTCCATTGGAGCTGCGGAAGCAGAGTTACCACTAACTAAGGTCCGCAGCTGTGCAGTAAGCCTACTAGAGGTCTTCCTGCAATTAATACTTCTCCTGTCCTTTTGCCAATTATGAGTGCTACAATGCTGGGTTGGTAAGAAAAGAACTCAAGAAAGTAATATAGATATTGACTGTGAATGCATATTACTCATTCACTGATATAGTCCATGGAAGCTCTGGACTCGGGCCAGTAGCTTCCTCTGATTTTGGTCAGCAACTTGTTGTCTTCAATGGCTTACATCCAAGGCATGTATGGGTTACATTTATGTTAAATTACTGCAAAGTTTTGAATTGGATCTATAAACATGTGTGAAATGCAATATTTTCATTAATACATTAAGAGGCTAACAGTCTCTTATTCTTCTTCCACATTAATGTTCTCTGTAAGGAATACATAGTACTATCTAATTGTGTTTATTTACCAATTAGTAATAAAATAATTTATTAATGTCCTAGTCCATGAAAATTTTTCGCATACCTCCAGACACAGGTGCATCAACTATCCAAGCACCATTTTTTTCAAAAATATTACTCAGGTACTTTGGTGTTGTGTGGTCAACGGTACTACAGTCGATTGCAATTGTGCCAGGTCTGATAAACCTAAAAATGACCATTGTATGATTAAATATAATCCAAAATTAAGTTCCCATGTGGGATTACTTATAACCTTGAACACAGATCACCCCGGTACACATCATTAAAATATCATGCTTTTACTTTAGCAGTTAACTACAAGTAATATGAATATAATAAAAATAATCAATTTCTTAGAAAAGAAAAAAAGGATCATTCCTGTTGTTGCGGCCAGTCATGTTTTTTTACCTCCCCATATCCCCTTGTTACAAAATTAATGAGAATTTAAATATAGATTCAAAACAATGAATCTATTTACATTATACAGCTTATTTATCTTTAGTGTAGCTCTGCACTAAGTTAGGTTGTTCCGTTCCTTTGTTGAGAGTGCGGCTTTGTAACCTGAGCTACGGTGTTTTTAGATTACAACATTAACCAAAAACAATTAATAGGAGAATTGCGCAGAAAACCTGCTTCATAAAATTGATGCAAACGAACTGAGTTGGTATGGTCATGAACAAAATGGCTTCTTGAGCACATCCCATCGGCAAGGAGGAAAAAAAGAAGACCAACAAAAATGTGGATGGGTGGAGGAAGCGATGGCAGACTTGTGGTAGTGATCCAACCATTGTTAATACCTACATGATAATAATTATTGGCCCTGGTTATTATTTTCGGCGAATAAAGCCAAGTACTGACGGCCAATGATCGCGATTCACCAACCAAGAGGGAAAGAAACACGAACAAAGCCGGACCATCCATACTGATCAATCGTCATTTACAGACATCTGACTTGGTTTACATGATCATCGTAGCTATTTTGAATACTGATATATAGTCAATTTTTATTGTTGTACTGTTACTTTTTATTGCTGTACTCCTTGAATTCGAAATAAAAAAAAAAGAAGCCTAACCTTGATGAGTACTTAAAACCATTAATAATCACCATATAACCAGGATTTGTTGGAAATCCGAGCTAGGTTGCATCTGTCCGTATTGCTCGGTAGTAGGGAACAATTTTCAGATCGGGGTTGGTGGTTCGTCTCCAGCAGACAATCCGGGTCGATTCATTAGCAGTCACTAGCTGGCTTTGTAATTATTAGATACTTACTTCATCACTCCAGTTTCTCCAACGTAAAATGAAGTAACATTCTGACTAGCAGGGAGCATTGTTACTATAACATCTGCAAACTCAGCAATGTCTGAATTTTTCTGAGCAATGGTAGCCCCTTCACTTTCAAGGATTTTTTCCTTCTTTGGATTCATGTCCTTTACCATTACCTGGCGATCCTAAAAAACATACATATCAACAGATATAATAATTTCTAATAAATAAATATATGGTTACTAAATGTAAAACAAACCTTTTTTAGTAAATTTTTGCACATTTTTTCTCCCATGTTACCAAGTCCTACAAATCCTATTTTATAGGCCGTACTAAACCCTAAAATATAATAACATTAAAAGGATCAATTAAAAAAATCCACGATTATCATACTATTATTACATAATTTTATTAGCAGCCCCTAGGACTATAGGCGTCGTTTATAAATAAATTTTATCGTGAACTAAAAATTGTAAAGTCGTGAGATGTTTACTTTATTTGATTTTTGATCTTTGTGTATCTACCCAGGTATTAATTTGAAAAATATAACATAAATTTGTTATCGTCAGTATATATTAACTACGATAATAATCGTGAAAAAATCGAAACTATCTGTAATTTAAAATCCACAGCATTGTATTTCGTTGCTTGAACAAGATTTCTAATTTTTGAACAAGATACATGCCAATTATGTACATGGCAGGAAGTAGTAGAAAAATATACCAGATGCTCTAACCTCTCTCAACTGGTTTCGTTCGCTTCACAGCTTCAACTGTTATTCATTTTGTCCGGCTATTGATTTGATTACATAGTTACTTTAATTGTGACATCTGCCTGTACTATTATATTTTTATATATTTCCTACAGTTATATTTACCAGATACAAAGATCAGTGCTCTCGCTACTTTTGTGTTTCTTCTTTGGAATTGTTTTTTGTTTAAGAATTTTCTGGATATTTGGCCTTAATCTTCTTTATTAATGGTAAAACAAACCCATCTCCAAGTTTCTATGACCAGTTGTCTTCTCTTATGTTTAAAGATTGAAACTGCTTAATCGTTTGGAGTTGTTAGAGGAAACTGTTTTTTGCCTCTGTCACCCTTGTCTACCCTGATATTGGCTTTCTGTATTATCTTCCAGTTTCTCCAGGAATATTGACTACTCTGGGTACCGTAGAATGATGTATTCCATGCCGTCTTGAGATATATTGACATAGTGATCGCATGGATCCTTTACCCCCACCCCCTATCTAAGTTTCTTCCTAAAAGTCTGCTCGTTGGCTATTTAATTGCAAAAATAGGGTTGGGTACTATTAGAGATACCACCGAAGACTTTTTGCGAGAAAACGTTTTTTTCTCTTGGGGTGATTAGTGCGAAATAAAGTAATAGATTTATTTAAATACATTTATTAGAAGGATAAAATAACGAATGAATTGCAAGAGTCAATAACTTGCTCGATGATTCCGCAGCTACACTTGTCGCGTATCACCATGACCGTACCTGCTTAATTACATACATGTACGACGGTTATCATAATCCATGGCAAAATGAGTCAACGGTCCGAGGGTCTAATTTTGACAAGTGTGTTGGATTCACCGGATACCCGTTCTGTAGTTGCTTCCCCTAGTGGGATCCTATTAACCTGGCATTTATTGTATCAGTTGTTACATAATCTGAGCTGTGGATATTCTGATGTGTTCCATCATAAGTGGCCAAAGCCGTAGATGCCACGTTCAAATCCCATAGAAACCGTAAGCAGTCGCACACATGACACAAATGCTCGTATTCTTTCTTTAAGAACACGGGCCTGAAATGGCAGGTCGCAAGTTCCCTTAAAGTACGATAATTTTGAACCCACTAAGTGTAGATAACAAACAGTAGTTCGCTACTCCCACGGGGACACATATTTCCAGACAATTTTCAGTTAACCATGGCTCCAACTTTTTCTGGAATCAATACCGAAACAATTTTAAAGACGTAGTATTACGAAGCTCTGCAAGTTCTACACGTACCTTTACCAATATAAGTAACATTTTTATTTATAAATACATTACATAAATCTTTAATAGTAGTTAAATATTTACAATGCATATTCCCAATCTATAAAATATTTTTAAAAGCTCTCGAAATTGATAATCTAAGTGTAGTGTGTATTACCGTTCAACATTTGCGTAAATATTTTTTTAAGTTTAAGGAAATGATTTCATATTAATCTTTAATATTTAATTTAATTTTAATAAAATTAGTTGTGTCAACACTACAATTTTATTTATTTTGATTACGTGTTTAATTTTAATTATGTAATTCAAACAATTGAGAATAGTTATTGTCAGCAGGCAAATGATGACGTCACTTAAATTAGTTTGTCTATGCCTTGTATAATACATGTAACCTTTGTTTGCGGTTACAATACAGTTCTGTTCTAACATTCCATGAAGTCGGTCGTTCTTATTAACACCCTCATTCTCAATTTAATTAAGTCATTCTTACATGGTGCCGAAACCTTTTTATTTTAGTTAGTTTTGATTTATTAAATCCGCGAGTGATAATAACGAAAATTTTCTTTCGTGATGAGTGGAAACGAATCGGACTCGGCTGTTAGCCTTCGACCTCCTGGACCTTTAATGATTTCCCAGGAATCAAACATGGCAACAGCATGGAAATCATGGTTACAATCATACAAATGGTTCGCAGAGGCTACAAACCATGAAAAAAAAAAAAAAAAGACATAGAATGGCATTGGGATCAGGATCAAGAACAAGCATTCAATAATTTAAAAAACAAATTGAAATCTGCTCCGGTTTTGCGCTACTACAACCCTAAAGAAGAGGTAAAAATTTCAGTTGACGCATCAAAACATTCGATGGGTGCAGTATTGTTACAGGATGACCAACCGGTTGCTTATGCATCCAAGGCGTTCACTCCTGCTCAAACTAGATACAGCCAGCTCGAAAAAGAAGCCACCGCTGTTCTGAATGGGTGTAAAAAATTCCACGAATATGTGTGGGGGAATCCTAAGTTAATCATTGAGACCGATCATAAGCCATTAGAGGCAATATTCAAAAAACCACTCAATAGTGCTCCAGCGAGGCTGCAGAGGATCTTATTCGAAGTCATGCCATACAACCCTCATATAGTATACAAAAAAGGAAGCGAATTGCACATAGCTGACTTGCTCAGTAGGGATTGTGCAAATGAAGCATTAAAAGATGAGCCAGTTGAAATAGTTATACATGTAAGTATACCATTTTCAAAAACACGTTTTGAGGAATTAAAAACACTTATAGAAGAAGATGTTGTTATGAGACAGTTGTCAAATTTTATCTTGAATGGATGGCCTTCGTCCAAAACTGAATTATCTAATGAATTAAAAGCCTATTACAGCTTCAGAGAAGAATTGGCTCTTTATGAAGGAGTAATGATCAAAGGGGCCCAAATAGTAGTACCAGAAAAAATGGTGCCTTTGGTTCTATATGAAATTCATCGAGGACATAGAGGAGCTGAATCATGCTTAAAACTCGCCAGAGAAAATTTATTTTGGCCCAAAATGTCCTCAGACATAAAAAACTTTGTGGCAAGATGTCAAGTATGCCAGTGTCTTCAAAAAGATAAACCAAAAGAAGAACTGTGCCTAAATCAGGTACCAACTAGACCCTGGGAAATTTTAGGATCTGATTTGTTCCATTGGAATCAAAAAGATTACTTGATTATAGCTGATGTATATTCAGGATTCTATGATTTTCAAGTGCTCAACATAACCACCAGTGCAGCTGTTATCCTGAAACTAAAGAATTGGTTCTCTACTCATGGAATACCTGATATACTAAAAACTGATGGTGGTCCACAATATAGCAGCAAAGAATTTCAAGACTTTAGCACATCATGGAACATTACCCATCAAGTATCCAGCCCTCATTTTCCGCGGGCTAACGGATTCATCGAAAGATATGTACAAGAAGCAAAACTATTACTAAGAAAATGCGCCAAAGAAAACACGGATATCCACCTTGCACTACTGAATCAACGCAACATTCCGAGGGATAGCATTGGATCCCCAGCTCAAAGGCTCATGGGAAGAAGAACGAAACCCCTGATTCCTTGTTTGGACTCAGTTCTTAAGCCTCAACTCATCAGCCCAGACAAGGTCACACAAACACTCAAGAATTGGCAAAGCGAGCAGAAAAGGTATGCTGACATAGGCAAAATGTCGCATAAAACCTTCAGTGATGGAGAAAAGATCCTATGGAAGAAAGCACCTCGTGAATGGGTACCAGCAACAATTATTAAGCAAAATGAAGGCTCCAACTCTTACATTATTAAAACCCAAGATGGTGTGAAGTACCGCCGCAACTCATGGTTCCTTCGTCCTATAACTGAACCCCAAAACTTTGAATTTAAGGAGAGTGTGGTTTCCTCTCCACAACGTATGGAATCAGCTCCAGCAGTGGTTACTCGTAAATCGATCTCTACACAGTTCACACCACCAAAGAGTCTAACACCAAAGCCACCTGTTTCTGAGGATATGAGTTTAACCAAATCTGCTACTCAACAAAATAAAACTGAAGAATACCGAACCAAGAGTGGAAGGTTAATCAAGGAACCAAGAAGCCTGATAAAAGAAGAATAATCAAGCAACCAATAAGACTGACAACATTACCAAGAAGACTACATATGAAGCTTCAAATCCAAAAGAAGAAGGATGTCAGCAGGTAAATGATGACGTCACTTAAATTAGTTTGTCTATGCCTTGTATAATACATGTAACCTTTGTTTGCGGTTACAATACAGTTCTGTTCTAACATTCCATTAAGTCGGTCGTTCTTATTAACACCCTCATTCTCAATTTAATTAAGTCATTCTTACAGTTATATGTTTATTTGGGAATTAACGTTATCGGGTTAGGTGTGTTTACTTGATGGTCTCTTAAGGATTAAATAGCACAAACAGTGAACAACAAACTTACTTTGTGAGCAATTGAGCCAGTTTTTTTATGAACTCACTCAAGTGCACATGTTTTTATCTCGGCCCAAATGCAGTTTTAATATTTCCGTTGTCCCACCGTCATCCAAAAATTCACAATCAAAATCCTTTACCTCAGCATCTCAAAGACCTAATTCAATCCAAACGCCACTTGAGAACAGTGTGACAAAATCCCGACATCCTGCTGATCGTCGCTCGTACAATCAGTACTGTAGATTGGTAAAGCGGCAATTGGCATCCTTCCGTTTCAATTCTTTTAATTCCCACCTCTACTCTCTGTCTACCATGGATAACTCTCTGCGGAATGTAACTAAAAAAATCCTAAAATATCATCCTGTTTCACACCCACTTCGTCGTGATGATTGGTCCTGGGCGGCTTTGGATAGGGATAGGTCGGAGGAATTAGCTCTGCAGCTTTCCCATACTTTCCACCTCATCTTTATCATCAAAACCATACTCATGTCACAACTGTTGAAGATTTCCTCACTTCCCCTATCCCTCTCCCACTTCCACCAAAAGCCGTTAACCCCTCTGAGGTCAATTACCTTCTGAAAAACATACCATACCGAAAATCTCCTGGATATGATCTTCTTACTCCTCAAATTGTCAAAAAACTCCCTCCTAAAGGCATAATCTTCCTAACCAATATTTATAATTGCATTATCTGAACGACGCACTTTCCTCTCCACTGGAAACATTCCATTAGTGTCCTATTCTCCAAACAGGGTAAACAACCCAATGACGCCCCATCTTACCGTCCAATTGACCTATTCCCTAACCTCTCAGAAATATTTGAAAAACTCCTATTAAAACGTCTACTTCCAATTGTTGAATCCAAAAACCTTTTTACTACACACCAGTTTGGTTTCTGTCTACGACATTCAACTGCTCAACAAGGTATTCGCGTTGTGGATCACATATCCTTAGCCCTTGAAACCAAACAGTATTGCGCTGTTGCCTTTCTTGACATAGCTCAAGCTTTTGACAGGGTCTGGCACGCAGGTTTGCTTTAAAAGCTCAAAACATATTTACCACAGACCCTTTTCCTAATCCTACAGTCCTACCTTTCAAACCGCTTCTTCCAAGTCCACTGTGATTAGAATATTCCAACTACTATCCCATAAAAGCAGGAGTTCCCCAAGGCAGTGTTCGGGGTCCCATCCTCTATAACTTATATACTGATGTCCCCTCTACCCCCAATACCTTCTTGGCCTCATTTGCAGATGACACTGCAGTCTTGTCATCCCACTCAGACCCCGATATAGCATCCCATAAACTTCAAAAACACCTTGATGAGATGGGGCACTGGAGCAACCAATGGCGGATTAAAGTTAATGAAGCAAAATGTTCCCACATTACCTTCACCTTCTGCCGCATGTCTTGTCCACTATTTTTTTTTAAATTCCATTCCTCTTCCTGTATCCGAGTTTGAGCGGTACTTAGGCTTCCGTCACGACAAACGGCAGCCCTGGAACCGACTGGAATACGAGGATAAAAAGACAAGAACTAAACAGACGCTTTGGACAACTGTACAGACTGCTTCAAAGGACACCCCATCTCTCAATAGAAAATAAATTATTAATTTACAAAGTTATACTTAAGCCAATCTGGACATACGGAATAGAGCTAAGGGAGACAGCAAGAAAGTCAACATCAATGATAAATTGATTAAAACTCTCTGGCTTGATAAGCTTCCGAGTCAAATCAGAAGCATTTTAACTATTACTGACGGCGATTTAGATAAACTGGAAGATATTGGAGACCGAATTTGGGAGATCCGACCACAGAATATGATGGAAGAGGTTCGTGAATCAAAACCCAACGCTCCAGACCCTTTTTCGTTTCCTCAATTGATTGCTAAGTTAGAGGCTATGGATCAAGAGATCAAACGTCTCGGTAGGTCTCGAGATACCAGTACAGCACCTCACCGAAATCGAAGGAGGAGTCAAAGCCGAGGTAGGTATAGAGATGGTGGAAAATATTGCTATTTTCACTTTAGATTTGGACCAAAATGTCAATCAGATAAATGTAAAACTCCATGCCAGTGGGAAACAGACCACGGAAAATCTGAAAAGCAGGGAAACTACAAGCAGCAGCAGATGTAGCGACCACAACTGTTGCTGAAATTCCTTTTGGCCGTACATACAGACTGTTCATCACGGATCGAAACAGCAAACAGACCTTTTTGGTGGATAGTGGAGCTGATGTGTCAGTCATTCCCGCCAAAAACAACAGGAAAGAAAAGGATTCTGATTTTAAATTATTTGCAGCCAACGGGACAGAAATTTTCACATACGGTTCACAACTCCTCGAGATTGACCTTGGGCTTAAACGACAATTTCAATGGCCATTTGTTATAGCTCAAACAACAAAAGGTATACTTGGCGCGGACTTTCTCCATAAATTTGGCTTATTAATTGATCTGAAAAATAAAAAACTAATAGATATTAATACAAAGATGTCCGTAAATGGAGAAATTGCAGCAGTTTCAGTTGCAGATACTGTCAGCACTTTGCAGAGCAATAATACATTTTTCCGACTATTGTCCATGTATCCGAAAATTACAAAACCGGCATATTTTCCACCACCTGTGAAACATGAAGTCAGACATTATATAAATACAAGGGAAAGCACTCCAGTGTTCTCAAAATCTAGGAGACTAGGACCAGAGGCGATGAGGATCGCAAAACAAGAATTTCAGATACTGATTAACGAAGGTATTTTATCACCATCTAAGTCACAATGGGCCAGTCCGTTGCATTTAGTAGCCAAGAAAAATGGAACCTGGCGCATATGTCAATAACGCCATCACAGTTCCTGATCGCTACCCTATCCCTAGAATAGACGATGTGAGTTCTGTTCTCGAAGGTAAGCGAATTTTTACAAAAATCGACTTAATTCAAGCTTATTACCATATACCAATAGCAGATGAAGATAAAGAAAAAACGTCAATAATAACGCCGTTTGGCTTGTTCCAGTTTAATTTCATGTCATTTGGGCTACGTAACGCTCCTTCTACATTTCAAAGATTTATTAATCAGGTGCTTCAAGATTTACCTTTCTGTTATTCTTTTTTATACGATGTATTGATAGCTTCACAATCTGAAGAAGAGCATAGAGATCACCTTAAGGCGGTACTAGAGAGGCTGCACAGGTTTGGCTTGCGTGTAAACATGTCTAAGTCTATATTCGGTGTTGCTGAGATCACATTCTCAGGCTATCAGATTACAGCACAAGGTACAAAACCTGACCCAGAAAAAGTTAAGTCGATCATGGACATAAAACTTCCAGAGACTGTACATAAACTCCGTGCATTTCTTGGAATGGTAAATTTTTATAGGCCATACCTGAAAGATGCTCGTAGGACTCAAGCTATGCTGAACGAATATTTAAAAGGAGCAAAGAAGAACGATCGCACAAAAATAGATTGGTCAGAAGAAGCCGTTAAACAGTTTGAACAGTGTAAGGAAGACCTAGCAGACGCAGCTTTGCTTGCCATACCTAATGCAAATCTTCCTATTGCATTATTTACGGATGCTTCGGATTTTGCAATTGGCTCTGTACTGCAGCAGTTTGAAAATCAAGGCTGGAAGCCTATAGTTTATTTTTCAAAAAAGCTCAACCCAGCTCAGAGAAATTATAGCACTTATGATAGAGAGCTATTGAGTATTTATCTATCTATAAAACATTTTATACATATGATCGAAGGAAGTGACATTACTATTTATACCGATCACAAACCCTTAATTTTTGCGTTTAAACAGAAAAATGAGAAAGCATCTCCGAGACAGCAGCGTCATCTACAGTATATATCCCAGTTTTCAACCAAGATCAGACACGTCAGTGGAAACGACAATAGTGTGGCTGATACATTATCACGACTTGATGCCATGACTGTTATAGATTATGACAAAATTGCAGCTAGTCAAAAAGATGATCAAGACCTTAAACTGCTACGTGAATCTGATACTTCCTTAATTTTGAAACAACACCCCCTTCCGAATGGACAAGTTCTTTGGTGTGACATTTCAACTTCAACAATTAGACCCTTTATTCCTAAACAATATAGACAACAAGTTTTCAACAGTGTACACTCGTTGTCTCATCCAGGGATTAAGTCCATAGAGTGCCCCTGAAAAAGGAAGCAGGCATGAGAACAACCAACCTCTACCAATTTGTGTTTCCCCACAGAACTGTTAAGAGGAGAAAGATTTGTAGTGTAGGGGGGAATTTTTATGAAGGGCGTATTTGACTCTAAATTATTAATTGAACCCTCGAGTAAGCCTGGTACATCACTAACATTATTAAGAAGTTTATTCCACCATCGAGACACCTGGTTGGTCCAGAGTTCCATTTTCTAAACAATAATCCCCAACCTCACCAGGGCATGCAGTACTTGCATCTTCCTCCTTTACCTCCATATCAGTTCAATCAAACTCAACTGCACCAAGTGTTGTCAAGACTCTTGGATAAGATTCAGACTGAAATAAGAAATAACAAATCGAATGCCTGAAATTACGTAATAAGTTGTAAAAAGCAGAAAACAGATAGTACACAATGTATTTTTTTTATGATTATTTGTTTTTTTTATTTCAGGTTAATTTATAAATCTTACCTGTAATTTAATTTAATTTAAAAAAAAATCAAGGTAACATAAAAAGTGAAATTAGTACAATTCCTGTATTTGCTTTTGAGTAGTTCATATAATGTTATCTTTATTTATTGTTAATATGATTTTTTTTTTTTTTTTTTGCAGAGTGTGGACATTCCTGGTTTAGGATTTAGCCAAGCGGATTACTACCCTTATGTTTACTATAAAATAAATATTGATATGTTAGATACAACGCACAGAATAAAGCGAATCATGATACAATGTACTTTTTAGAACAACGAAACAGATGGTTAATTGTTGTTGTTTTTTGTAACAAAAGTAGCCCGATTACAATGTTAAGAGAATTCGAACATTAGGGAGTAGGTATTTAAATGTCAATTCGCTCTGTAAGCTAGTTGATCCCAGGATGTGTTGCTTCGAACTTTTGTTCCTTGTAGACCAACGGCCTTTTTTTTTTACAAAACAAAATCTGTTTGCATCAATAATAAACTAAATTTTATTTTTGGAAATACATGCAAAAATGATTAACAATAAAGCCGTCCGAATCCCAAAGACGAAAGGAAACTGGAAAGAGGCGGACTGGACCGTAGGGGGAGTCACTGCGGTCTCCCTGAAGGCGTCAAAACCACTAGGCCCTACAGTTTCCGGGTCTAGGTTACGAAATCCTACTGGGACGTAGCTTTTGGCGATGGAGGTCTCAACGTCGAACGAAGCCGTATGACGTCCTTTCTTGGCTTCAAAGAAGCGATCGACGTCAACGAGCTTTTTTTCTGGTTTTGACTTAGCAGCCTTATTTTAAGGTTTTTTTTCCGCCTTCTTCAGTTTTACAGGTGGTTCGGACATCTCGGTTAATTGGATCGCTCCGACTAGGTTTCAGATAGACAAATTTGTAGTGTTGTACGATTCCAGTTTATTCTTCAGAACATGTAGAATGTATAATGCATAGGAGATAATGACTGCACAGTACCTGAATGATATCTCCCCCCACGTAACTTCAATTCATTTGTTTATTAACAGTATAATACGGATACAGAAATACATATTGAGCTAAAGAGGGCTCGTTTGTACTACAATGCTTTCATGCATTTTAAGCAGTTCAGCTAAACCAAAAAAATCATATTACGGTTAAAAGAATCTAAAACGTGCAACAGGACCGGATGGTGTTCACCTTTGGATTACAGAGAGGGGGACCTAAAACTAACTTAAACCTAGAGTGCCCCTCGACTACCTGCTGCCAGCGATGAGGAAATAGAGGTGGGGATATCGTGTTGAACACGGGATATGTTAGGAATTGCAGCGAGTAAAATAATTTAATACGTCTACAGCATGAACTCATTCACCGTAGGCAGCTCAAAGTCTAAGTGTAGTTCATGATTTCTCCGTTGCTGGAATGAACTATGGCGGTTTTTTTTTATCAATTTTATGAGTATACCGTTTTGAAGTCACTGGAGCCACTTTGCTGTTGTTTCGTTCAGATGTCTAAAAAACGATGCACCGTACAGCAGACCCGGTATGAGTACACTCCTGTATATGGTCACCGGTGATAGATGTGGGGATTTCAGCTAGTAGAGCCGGTAAGACTTCAACCGTCAATGTTTCAGTTTTTTTCGTAAAGTGGCAACAAACACGAAGGTAACGGTCCATTCTGCGTTCCTACAATAAAGTAGGGTGCGGTTTCTTTCCCTTCTGGAATGAGGATATTACACAGTCATTCTTACCGGCGTTCACTGCACTTGAGCTTCCCAAATTTATCGCTGATCTCGTTGCAAGGTGATTCGGTGTGTTGAAGAGCTCTCTTGGCGTTCATGCTGCTACTGTACACCGCGATGACGTCACCCAATGCAGCAACTGTAATATTCTTATATCGGGCTCCAACGATTTCAGAAACAGAGTGTGTACATGTTGACAAGCACAGGGGACATCACGGGTCCTTTAACTACTCCACAGGTCAGATACAAGGCTTCGGAGAAGCTATCACCTTCCCGCACCCGCAGCGATCGGTTGTTATGGAAAATAGCTTTGTCCTGTGGGACACTGAGTCAAAAGTTTGTGTACAGTCAAACGAAATCATAGCCATGGCTATGTTTCTGTTGTGGTTTTGGCCTAGCTTTTGAATGCAGTTTCACTAGGGGAGGTTGGCTTCAAATCACGTCTGCTCTGGCAGAATCTTCAAGAGAAAGTTCAAAAGAATTCAAATTTAAATCCAGAATCTTCCCTTTGTGTGGTAATAAGTTGATTGGGTGGTAGTGGGTAGGGTGATCTCCACTTCAGGCTGGTTTGAGTATTGGGAACAAGATGGCTTGTTTGCACGCCAGGAAAGTACCGTAACCTGATACAGGAATTGTATAGGTTGGCAAGTTGTACGACCCCTCCTCTCGTCATCTATTTCAGCAGAACCGTTTGTATCCCGTCGTGCCCTGGTGCCCGGTTTCCATGACACCTGCGAAGAATCACCTTGAGCTGCTTCGGAGGTACATATGGTTGACCAACGACTACACCCGTAGGAGACAAATTTGATGTGGTCGCCAACCCAATCAATAATGCCTTCGAGCTCCCAGGAAAATATACCAAGACCAAAGAAACCACCACAGCCTTACGTCAGATGCTCCGAGGAGGAGCCATCCCAAAGTTCTTCTTAAGGATAACGAAAGAGCGCATAACTGTCTACCCCGAGCTTGAGGAAGACAGGGAGCCTGGACCTCCAGCGAATGGGAGGAAAACTACACCACTCCTTCCCTCCAAAAGGCGGACAGAGGAACAAGAGATTCCTCGTTCTAGCGTTAGATATCCAGGAGGAAATCAACCTTATAGCCAGCTCCTTTAAGAATGCTGTTCCGGGAGTCGTCGATGTTCGACGGCTCCGCAAAATGAACACCTCTGAACAGAAGAGGTAGATCTCTCCTGTCCTCGTTACAACCCAACCATTCGTGACGTTAAACCCCTGAAGGGGGTTAGGGCAATCAACCATGTACTATTTTACGTAGTTGCTTATAAAGAGCAGAAGGGTATCCCCTAATGCTTCGGTGCCAAGGCAATACAAAAGATGTTCGTTCACAACGGCTGTCCGACTGTTAATCCTTCAATCTTTTAAGTTCCGAGCTTGACTGTAATGCCGCTTTGTTGGAATGAAAGTTTCCGAGCCTTTGGCCTTTGCATATTCTCATCTTCTGACGATTATCTAAACGCAAAATTATTTTTATGTCTTCCTAGCTATACTATTTCTAGCGAAATAAAAAATAGTATTCACATATTGCTTACAGTTTAGTTATTAGCATTCATTTTTTCTATCCATATATAATTTTTTGTTTTGAATATTCCGAATATCATAAACACTTATCCAATAACTGTGATCCCTAATATAATCTAGTTGTATTGCATATCACAATAACCTTTTTCAAAGATTAAATGCCTTGTGAGCTGATACAAATTCATGGTAGTTTGTGTCCATGGGAAATGGGTAGTCTCTACAATTTGGTCCTGAGAGTGTTTGGTTCTCAGGTTCTTAGCTAGCCTCAACAGGCTCGTAAATGGTGATGAGGTTGACAGAGAAGCTTGAGGGATCTCCCAGAAGTCTCCGCTTCTTCTTTAGCATGCGAGGGGGGTTACATTCATGCTGGGTTTGGGCGTCTCTGAACTGTGGACATTGTCTATGAATTGGTGGGAGTATGCTGACCTGTAGATATTGTATTAATGAGTGCATTGGTCAAAATTGTTTGGTGCCCAATAGGGACGATATTCATTTTATTTCATCAAATCAAGAAGCCATTGTTGTGTAGTTCAGCTTGCTGTTTGTCGTCATATTAACATAAGATGTCTATACGTACTGTTTTTACCAGAACAATACTGAGTATCAGTCTTTGGTCTTGGTTAGTTATGAAATATAACCAAAATTTAGGAAATGACAAAAAATATTTTATAAATACCTTAATAAAATAATGGCAAAGTGGTAGAATATTATCGTTTGTTCACCAGGTGCCAATGTACCAGTCACTGTATTTTTTCTTTGAATAATATGTGGGACAGTGATAAAACTAAATTACAGGTTGAAACCTCAAAATGTAATAATGTAAAATATAATATTAACCAAATATGTATGAAATAAAAAACAACATTATTATTCAAATCACTTGCTTATAAAAAATATACGAATAAGTAGCTTGTAGATTATGGTCTTTTGTACTTTTTGTTTTATTAGCGCTTGATTCTTTATTATGTACTTGAATCTAACAACCAATTATCTATACTCTATACTTCTCACCTCTAAAAAGTATATACTCATGCCAAATATTTATTGTTAAATTCCGTTCATAGGCTTTACTATATTATAAACAGCTAATGTATGTTGTTCTGGGTAATCTTTGAAATACTAAATCACTTAACAAAATTTCTGAACCTTACAAAAGCTTCTTTATTCGCAAGCAATCTCCGAAAAAATAACATAATGTTAGCTATT
The DNA here is from genome assembly GCA_930367205.1 of Acanthosoma haemorrhoidale. Lineage (NCBI taxonomy): Eukaryota > Metazoa > Arthropoda > Insecta > Hemiptera > Acanthosomatidae > Acanthosoma > Acanthosoma haemorrhoidale. Next base: position 581,292 of record OV884009.1, read on the forward strand.
AACAAAAAATCGTCCTGGTTTAAAAGCTGAAATAAATGGACAACCTTTTCTCCAAATGTCGCCCGGAAAACTTTATTCCATCTGTTTAATATTTAGTGTTTCTTATCCGGTTTCAGTTCTAAACATTCCTTATTAGAAACAAAATTACAATCTTCCCTACTAGGGAAATAAATAATTGCGCTAAATGATCTGATTTGTACCAATATTTTAAACCTAGCTGCTTAGAATTTTATTGCGACCCCACATGTGGGGTATATTCGTGACCAGCAAGCAATTTACTACAAGATACCCTACTTTCATAATTTTGGCCAACTAACATGGTCACCCGTCCGTCCCACTGTGCATCGGATTAAATTACCTCGATATCTATAACCATTATACCACGTTTCTATAGAAATGCTCAGAATTTTATTGATTTTAAAATGAAATACAAACGAAAAACCCAGTTTAACCCGTTGACGAGATATGAAAAAAACACTAAGAATTGAATAAACTTTTTTTTTATATTCACATGATCAGTGATTTTTTGTTCTAGAAAACAACTTTATTATGATAAAATTACAATCTGCCTTATTGGGCAATAAATGATTGTGATAAATGACATTCATACAGTATTTACAAACAGGCCAGAGACCTCCCAAGTCCACATGGTTAATTATTGGAACCAAAAAACCAATGAAAGATGGGAAAAACGTATCCTATAATAATTCCAATTCGATTAGTATTCTTTTCCCGCTTGTCTGTCTCCCAGCACAATTTGAAGTCGTACAAAGTTTGTTTCGATTTTTTTCAAAACAAACTGTTTAGAAAATCATGAGTATTTTGGGAGATAAATAATTTGCTGAAATTCGTGATTTTTTCCCTATCAATATAATTTATTCAATCAAGCTCCTCAGAATTTCATTGGCAACCCCACATATGAGCTATGTTCGTGATCAGTGAGTAATTTACTACAGGATACCCCATTTTCAGAATTTTGGCCAACTAACATGGTCATCCACCCGTTCCACTGTGCATTGGATTAAATTACCTCGGTAGCTATAACCATTAGAAACATTATAGCACGTTTCTATAGAAATACTCAGAATTTTATTGATTTTAAAATGAGATACAAACGAAAACCCCAGTTTAACCCGTTGACGAGATATGAAAAAACCACAAAGAATTGAATAAACTATCTTTTTATACTACAAAACTACGGCACGGATATCTCGGGAAAAATGCTGTGGGGTCCACGATCTTGAATTTTTGTTTCTCTAATGGGTTAGGTAAAAAGGATGGGAACTTCATTTTATTACTTGGAATTTAATTACTACAACATTACAAGAGTTAACAATATCCATTTATACATTTGTGATAATAAACTTCACTAATTCAATAAGATAACTCATCGTGGGATTGATGATAATCAAGTGTATTTGGCATTAATACGGGTGATTTAATTCCACCATGAAAGCATTAAAATCATGTTGAGTAGTAGGAGAACTTATATCAACATGAGACAACAATAATCATAAATCCATGTCTTTTTTTTAAATATTTATTGGTCGTTATTGGGTTATAGTTATATTCCTATAAACTTCCTGTGTACTTCACTTCATCTATTTGATGTATTCAATTCTTATTCATAGGTCTGACGAGAACTTAAAAAAACCCTCTTCAAAATAAAATATTTGCACGAAATGACCCAAAGTAGAAAGTATAATTATGAGTATTTTGGTATTTATTTTGTTCATATCATCACCACTACCACAATAATTTATCAAAAATAAATACTAATTGTAATTTGTATTGCGGCGTAACTTCATGGGATATATAGATCCTGCCACATACTAATGAACAGCATGACATTCAAGTTTAACTGAACCATATATTTGCATATGTTATGTGGCGGTATTCACGAGCACGCATATATTTATGAATTATTCGCGTCATCTTATTTTTCACGTAGCCAGGGCTAGTGATTTTGATGTATATATATATATCAAAATCAGTATACATACTACAGTGTATTCTGACGATCAATGAGACAGTAACTATACTTCTATCTAAACACAAATATTTATGCACTTATCAGGATTATTGGTAAATGTACAAAATACTTATCTTGTCTGTATTAAATTAAACTGGGAGTCAAGTGATAATAAGGGAGGTACCTTTGAAATGGTTGTGTTGAGAAGCCTGTTGAAACAAACATTTCCGAAGCCGTAACAAAATCATGCTCTCCGTTAACACTTTCATCATGGGACAATTAACTGATGCGATGGGAACTAGCTACGGACTGATTGTGACTCGTTTGATAACCAGTTTTCCAAAGAGGTTTTATCCTCTCTTCTTAACAACTGATTTAAATATGTAAAATAACCTTTTCTCCCAATGTTTGCCCGGCAGTAACAATGGATCACTTATGTCAAAACATTACCCCATCTGTTTAGTGTTTCTCATCCGGTTTCAGTTCTAAACTTTCTTTATTAGAAACAAAATTACAATCTTCCCTACTAGGGCAATAAATAATTGCACTATATGATCCGATTTTTATCAAATTTACACTATTTCACTCACCCTCTCATTCATACAATATTTACAAAATGTACACATTCAAACATAGCCTAGGAATCCCCCTGATTTGTGTATTGGGGATTGTTAGATCCCCAGCTACGTCACTGCTGTCGATGGAGATTAAAATAAAGCGGGAGAACAGCAGCACTTCCTGTGGCGGGTAGGGTTTACGAGGCTATATTACATTATGCAATATCTGAGAATTGTAGGAATGAGCGGTCCTTCATAGCGATCATGCTACGGGATCAGCTTGATAAAAAGATAGTTTATTCAATTCTTTGTGTTTTTTTCATATCTCGTCAACGGGTTAAACTGGGGTTTTCGTTTGTATTTCATTTTAAAATCAATAAAATTCTGAGTATTTCTATAGAAACGTGCTATCATGTTTCTAATAGTTATAGCTACCGAGGTAATTTAATCCGATGCACAGTGGGACGGGTGGAAGACCCTGTTAGTTGGCCAAAATTCTGAAAATGGGGTATCCTGTAGTAAATTACTCGCTGATCACGAATATAGCTCATATGTGGGGTTGCCAATGAAATTCTGAGGAGCTTGATTGAATAAATTATATTGATAGGGGAAAAATCACGAATTTTAGCAAATTATTTATCTCCCAAAATACTCATGATTTTATAAATGGTTTGTTTTGAAAAAAATCGAAACAAACTTTGTACGACTTCAAACTGTGCTGGGAGACAGACAAGCAGGAAAAGAATACTAATCGAATTGGAATTATTATAGGATACGTTTTTCCCATCTTTCATTGGTTTTTTGGTTCCAATAATTAACCATGTGGACTTGGGAGGTCTCTGGCCTGTTTGTAAATACTGTATGAATGTCATTTATCACAATCACTTATTGCCCAATAAGGCAGATTGTAATTTTATCATAATAAAGTTGTTTTCTATAAAAAAAAAATCACTGATCATGTGAATGGGATTCAAAAAATGCATATATAGGTAAATCAAAATCTTTGATTATGATGACCTTAAAGATTATTTTAATTCGTAAATGCTTTTATTTAATTTGTAAAAAAAGGTTTGATTTTGTGTTGAGTAGGTTTTAATTTATTATTCCAACTATTTGAAAATGTTTTAAACATATTATCATAATATATCTATACACAATAACTTAAAAAGGATTACCTCATCATGTAAATAGAATAAGTAATTCAATATGCACTGTAAAGAGCGTTAATTAAGTTTTATGTTATTTGTACTTACGGACCAGTGTCAAAAACATTTCATTGCGGTGAAGATAGTCGGTGCGCGTGTTGTGTGTTAATCCAAATTGATCAGAACATTCACACATTTTGACACATGCTAAACATTCAGTCAACGAACTGAGACTACATTGCCGGTAGATTACGCAATTAAAGCTTTGGGTGCATGAAATATAAATTTTGAGTCTCGTTTTGCAGATTTTAATGCAAATGGAAAGGAACTTCTTCGAAGGAAAGGGAAGAAACCTCGAGGAAACTTATTGAAAAGATTGACATGAATGGTAGCAACGAAGTGTCATTATTGGATTTATCGAATACCACCTTTCTCTACACAAAAGTAACAGGAAGATAATTGTCATGAAATGTTGGAGCTAACGATGATCTTTCTTAGTAGCATACCAGTTCTGCGCATGTGCCGTTATTTGACAACAACGTTCTACTATAGCTCTTGATACTAACACCGATTACTACAATTTATAGACTTTCTTTGCGCTTTAAAACTGCCTCAACAGTTGATGAGAGAGCCCTCAAGAAGTGAGTAAATTACTTACTATACTCCCTCAGTGAGTGTTATAAATTATAACACACAGAGAAGCTGGCCATATTGGTCAGTCCTTGCTCGTGTCTCTGCTGGATTATAGATAAGAACATGTAGTAGACGAAACCGTCAAAACGGCTTCAATAGCCGAGGGCTACAACCGCCATCTCTGCCCTGAAAATAGTAAGTTCGAATCTCCCATCCAGCACTTATTTTTTACTAACCACAAAATTAATTTATATATAATAGGTATTAATAAACGTGAAAAATGCGTTTCTATCAGCAGCTGAGCTGATGTCCCAAAATAAAAAAAAAGATCAAGGTCTCTAGGGTCAACTCCAACTCCATCACCAACCAAGACGTTCAAATAGGAACATACAAATAAATTCCTCCGCAGCTAGCTCTCGATGGAAGACATACCCCTTGAGGGCATCACATCCAAAGAAGAAACCGTCGACGAGTTCCGTATTCTTCATGCCTAACAGCTTTGAGGCGCTGAAAAATATCCAAGTAGAGGAAATGGAAGCAATCAAAACACCTAAACAGCCCAAGCCGCCATCAATATCCGTCCGCAATATAAGAAATTTTAAATTGCTATGCTCTCAAATGAGTAAAATTGTAGGTACGTACAAATATACGTGCCTCAATTGTTCTCGGGACACAAAAATTTCTCCAGACACTCCCGATATATATCGAGCCATAATTAAATATTTGGAAGAAACTAAGGCTGACTTCCATACTTATCAACTCAACAGGAAAGATAGCTACGAGTAATGATCAGAAATCTGCATCCAAACACACCAGCTGATGACATAGAAGACGAACTCTCAGCTCTCGGATTCTAAGTTCGCCAAATAACGAGCGTGTTGCGTGAGGACAGGCAACGCAAGGAAGCAATTAAAACACCACTACCATTATTCTTTGTAGATCTCGAGTGAACACCTGCAGTGGAGAAAATATTTAAAATCAGTATTACACTAGAACACAGGTCGAGAAACCGTACTCCAAACGCGACATCGTCCAGTGCCATAACTGCCTGGCATATGGGCATGCCAAAATGTACTGTCACCACCCTCCGAGGTGTGTAAAGTGCAGTGTGCAGAACAAGAATGCATAAGCCCCTGAAATCGCCTGCAGTATGCGTGCTTTGTCAACAAGGCCATCCCGCTGCGGCGCTTACATAATCTTGAACGCCAGAAACGAACAACGTCATCGACCAGAAGAAGAAAAGCCAGCCACAGGCAGCTAAAAAAGCACCCCAGGCAGAAATTTAAGGCTTCTGTCTCATAAGGCTTTTGCCGATGCAGTTCGGAACTGAGAGCAGGCACTGCCCACCCCTTGTCCGCAAGTTCATCATCCCAACCAGTCCGCTCATCACGCCAACCAGCAAACTCAATCCCATCCTCAATCACACATTACGCATATTCCTCCACCTTCAAGTTCTTCAGATCTCACACTAGCCTATTAACCTCATTCCTTATAGATTTCAGAGCCCTAATTACCCCTTTTACTAATCTTGTATCATACCTTATCCCCGTTAAAGAAAATCCATAAGTAGATCCTTCCAATTCCTTATCCATTCTCCTTTGGAATGCGAATGGTGTTCACACCCACACCAACGAACTGACAGCACTACTCCACAACAAGAACATAAACGTAGCTCTCATTACTGAAACAAGACTCCCGAGTAAACGACCATTTACAGTTCGACAGTACCGGACTTATCGAACTGATCACCCAGATGGAAGAGCTCATGTAGGTACCGCTGTCATTGTCCATAACTCCATTTTCCATCACATAGTTCCTTTGGTAGCACATGATTTCCTTCAGTCCACTACAGTGTCAATAAGGACCTTTAATTTCCCCCTTACTCTAGCATCAGTGTACTGCCCTCCCAATAAATCCATTTCCAATTCCCAATTCATCTCCTTTCTAGACTCCATCGGAGATTGTTTTCTTTTGGATGGGGACTTTAATGGGAAGCACTAACACTGGGGGTCAAGATCGATGAATACATGAGGATGTGCTTTGCTGTCAGCACTCGCACAGAAACATTGCTCCACTATCTCTCCTGACAAAGCCACCTATTGACCACAAGATCCTAACCGAAATCCAGATCTCCTTGACTATAGTCGTACTTTCTGGGACGTGGGATCAAAACTTTAATGTCGATTGAATACAGGACCAGTCCTGGTCAGCCGGGATTGTGGAGAGTTTTTTAGGATGCGGACATAATGGTTTGATCACAGAACAAGAGGGTGTCAACCCAATTTGCCCGCCTAAAGGCATACTCAGCTGCCATTGAGAGGGTCACTGGATATGGCTGCGTTTCATACATGGGATATTTTAACTTGAACTTATTTTTTTATCAATAATAAAGAGTATTTCTTTCACTACCATTTATAAAACTTAAGTGAAGTCTCTAGCCCACACCCAGATATCTCAATTTCCTTCAATAAATAAAATTATACTGATACCTAAAAAAAAATTGTTTTATGCCATAGTATGTAGAAGCTGTAAAAAGAATGAACTTACAAATCAAGGTTCTAGTTTTAGCCAGAGTAGCAACTGGCATGGTATTGGATTTGAACCCTTAAAGATATTGTCTACTTCCAAGTTCGACCAGACAAGAACAAATTTTCATTTAGGACTATTAGTAACAGTTGTAGTTTCATAAATCATAAATGAAATGGCATAGTTGCTCTTTAATCCTTATTCCCTGAGACTGCACAACCAACAATGATTTTTGTTCCTTCCCTAAGGTATTAATTTAAAACATTCATTAGTAATTAAAATTAATTGAAAATTGTATTGAATGCCATAGAAAGTGCATAATAATTTTAAATAAATGTTTTTATAAAAAAGTAAAATTGGGTAAAGTAAATATACAAAACAATTTTCCCCTTTATTTGTGAATATTTATTTTTGCCAAGTTATAATTGATCCTTTATGTAAACATGGATATCAATTAAGATACTTCTTACTAAGAAAAATTATAACTAATAATATAAAACAGCATTTTGAAGAGTTGAAACAATAAACATTAACATAAAAAAAGGGGAAAAATATAAAGACACAATTTTAACAATTAAGTTGTTGGAATATAACTGATTCAATGGTGTTAAGACTAAGACATCATTTAAACTTGAAAACAATTCTATTTTTTTTTTTTAATATATGATATATATTACATGACTAACTATGTTTGAATCAATATTCATTATTGAAATGAGAACTCTGTTGGAGGAGGCTCATATAATTGCTGCTTTTTCCTTTCTTGAAGAATCGCATCACGACGGGCATCCTAAAAAACAAAGCAAACCATTTTATGACCATAGAAACAAGCATTAATAGTTAATCAGACATATATACAAAAAAGTATTAACTAATTAGGACATGAATAAATTATTCAATAGTTAATGTGTAATTGATTATAGAAATGTGTAAATGATAAATTGACAAAAATATGAAATAGAGTATGGCAAAGGAAAAGAACAATTTGATATGAAGGATGAAGGAACTAGTGGACAGCACTATTAGAGAAGAAAATGAATGAAAGCTAGGATAGAAGACAGGAGTGGCCAAGCGTGTCAAAAAAAAAGAATGAGGATTATAATATATTAATGATTGATAGTGGATTGAAGGTATTGTTTTATTTTGAGCGGATTGATAGAATATGCTTCATTATTTGGGGACTTGGTCCCTTTAGAATAGTAATATTAATTTTCCACAAAGGCATGGAGTAGCCAGTTTAACTGAAAGTAAAAATGGATTGGGATGGTTGGTATCCCTGGGGCAGCCACAGCATATCTAATGCATGCATTCATTTTTCACTTTAAGTTTTCTCTATTAGGTTACTTCAAATACTTTTATGATACTTACAGGGTTAGATGTGGATTACCTTACAACAACAACTACAATGGGTAGCAATTAATAGAGAAGCTGTGGCCTACATATGTTTGTATTGGGACATGAGTTTTTCGAATCCATAGTTTAGTGAAGTTGGAGCTCTAAGCAGCTATTTATTTAGGGACCCCCGCCTCTATGAATATAATTTACAAGGTTCTGACTGCAGTTCATGATACTGAAAAGAATATGTTCCACTTATAAAATCATCTACTGACCGACCACATAGCATAGTGGTAAGTCGCTAACCAGGGTGCATTCCCGGTTTCCCTGATGAGTGTTATTTAATTTGTAAAGAAATTAAGAAAATCCGTGAGTTCACAAGAGCAGCGTTGCTAATGAAAATCTTGAGACAAAAATAATTTATTTGGCCTGTTAATCCCATTACTCACTTAACTTCTGGTCCTTTAAAAGCTTTGCATGTCGGAAAATCAGCACCATGGTACTGCACTCGGTGCTGGAAAACATCACACACATTTGAGGCCGATCTGAATTTATTGGGGGAAACTTTTGATTTTTTTTTTTATTAAACTAAGGAAACATTTTAACATTGTTTATTTTATTATTTATGTATTCTGTAAATGTTAATATTTTCTCCAGTGTTAAACCAAGATACTTGATAGATCTGAACCATGGGATAGGAATATTGTTGTTTGTTCAGGGTCTTCTTTTTGTGAAAATGACTTCAAGTTTGAGCTCATTAATTTATAAGATAAATTTACTGAAACATTTGTGCATTTTCTTAATGAACTTATGAAATCTGCTTGCAAAAGTATCAATTCGATGTGAACACATATGTAACATAGTATTGTTAGTGTCTTTCCACTTTCAAATGTTTTTGGAGGTCAGATATGCATAAATTAAAGAGAATGAGAAAATAAAAGAATCTTGAGGGAGTCCACCACAAATTTTTGGTTGAGTTTTGGATTTGGCTAAATTTAATGGAATATAAAAGGGTTTATTATAGGAAAAATGAGTCTATAATGTTTATTAATATGTACGAGGGCGGTCTGAAAAGTTTCCGACCTAACAAAGCTTTTATTTATTTTATTATCATCTCCATGTTGAGGTCAGAAACTTTGTAGAGGGAAACTTTGAAATATATTATTAATAGTTTTATTTTGCCATGGTGATAGTTTGTTTTAAAAATTATTTGCAGGAGGAAATATATGTTTGTAATATTAAGTACTTGTTTGTTTACTAAATTTTTTGTCATTGCTTCCTAGATAAATCTGCTGTATATAATATTTGAATCAATATTGGATGGGAAGTTTATTGTAGGGTCTATTGACTTACAAAATGTTTTGCAATTTGCTTATCTAAATAAATAATTAGGAGGTTATGATCTGAGTTAAGGCAAGGGAATGCGATAAGCAGTGACATGTCTATATTCTCGGTAAATTCCAGCTTGTTGATGCTTGGATTATACCATCATGGTCTGGGGATGAGAGTTCGTACAAATGGGCTGTGAAGTAAAATATTTTTATGCAATATATAATTACTAGAATGACAAATTTTAGGGTATTCATGACCTCTTCAGTCTGTGGATAGTTGATGAATAGTCCAATAACAATAAACTTTTTGTTAGGCTTCCCTGAGGGGCAAGTGTGATAAAGGATCATATTAGTAGGCCTGCATTTTCCTAGGCGCTTCATTTGTTTCTGGGTTACATCCTAACGTCTCAAGATCTAAGAGGGGTTATGCTATTTTTGAGGTGAAAATGAATTTTAATAAATACTGGCGATTACCTCTGATGCATGATGTAATCATTGGAACAGGTAGGTTTGGCTACAGTAATGAACTAATAGCTGGTAATTGAATAGTTATAGTATTGATGTCCAGGTCTACATTATACTGCAGATTATTGAACGAGTATTCTAAACAGGTTTGTTTTGCCACCTGGGGTAGTGGTTTAGTCTGGCTCTTGGGGGTATCACAAAGAAAAACAACAACTAATTACTGTCAAAAACTATTACAATAACAAAGCAAAGCTGGTGCTTTGGTGTACTTATATAACTGTTCTACTGGTACTTATCGTTCTTTTAGAAATTATTACTACCACTGATTTATTCACGAAAAGTTGAACAGTTATTTCACTAATGGCAAATAATCCTTATGAGGGGGTAACATGGCTTGATAAACCATGTTCAAGCTACTTAGTGATATGCTTCATCGAGCTGTTAGATTGGTTACAGAGGTTGGAAACAGGGTGTGGTTGAGGAGCTCTAAAAATTTAAGAACATCATCTTATAAGCTTTTAGTTTCATAGAGGAGATTAAACCTCTGGCAGTGGGTTAAAGCAATGTCGCTGTTGATGAAGATGACATACAGAGTCCAAAACGGGGGAGGAAAAGTCGGCAATGCTTTTTAAATCACTGCAGATGGTAAGACTGTGACCTCTCCTTATAAGTATTTCTACTGTTTTTTATCTAGTGACTAATCAGTATTCCTATTTCAGTTACTGTCTGAGTTGTATTGCATACAATAAATAGGAAAAGGAAGTGATGATTACTGATTCCCCTTCAAATGGGCTGTGCATAGGATATTTTTATGTAATATGTAATTAATTTTGTAAGTTTTGTCCAGTATGTGGGGTGTTATGACAGTTCCACTGCTTATTTCTGCCCTATCTTTGTCATACGAGTAATGCTTTAACTTAAACTTGATTAAAATTAGCATGGGAAGACTCTCGTAATTGAGAACAAACTTAATTTTTTATCAGAAAATGAATTTAAAGCAAGATTAGTTGAAGGATTGAAAAAATGCGTTTTCAGAAATAAAGGTAATACAATCATTACCTAATTTGTTCACAATTTTGACATGTGAGCCACTAATGTGAAAGTAATAAGTCAATTTTTATTCAAAAACGAGACATTAGCTGCAATTATCAATATCACTTAAAAAAAAAAGGCTCATATATTTCTACAGCCAATGATCTGGTTTGTAGCATGATCTTCCTCAGTCATATTCCCATATGTACCGCAAATATGATTATAAATAATTCTGTTAATAACAATTAAATACATTTTATTAAAGAATAATAAACCTAACGACCCCACAGCTATTTTTCATTAATCTATTTGCCTTCACCTTATTTATTATTTTTTAAAAATGTTTTCAACTTTGCCAACCAGTACCTATTTTACAAGACAACAGACTATTACATTAAATAAATGAAATTCTGTTAATTGCAGGTTAGGTTATATATACTCAAATTAGAAACATATACTAATTGAATAATCTATGTGGTATTTGTAATATTAATTGAAACTATGTCATTACTTGTTTGAAACGAAAAGTACACTCTTGGAAATCACTAATAAGATCACTGCATTTAGTTTGTGTCCCCCTTTCCAATCCATAGGCTTCAAGACAATTTATCACTTTCATTTCGATATCTCTGCATCGTCCAAAATGTTGATGAGTACAGAGTGTTCCAGTTAAATCGGTTAAAGGTGACTTTAAATAGTTTAAAACATAATTCATTTCTAAAAAACAAAATGATAACGGTTAAAAATATTTACATTTCAAGACAATTGAAATAAACAAATATCACTCTTTTTAATAATGAAAAGGTTAATGATAATGAGAAAACCTTACTTAAATTTAATTTTAGAACTTAAAAAAGTAATTGGTGTCCGAGAAGGTTAAAATTGGGTTTAACCTCCATAGAGGTAGAAGTCTTTAGCAAAGCTGTACGTTTGCCAAGTTTTTAAATAAGTGACTAGGGCAATGCAACTGATCGATTGATAATTTTATTGTTTTAACACTTAAAGTCAATAAAAACATGAAATTAAATGAATTTTGATTAATCACATAGTTCCTTTGGGAGCACATGATTTCCTTACTACTGCAGTGTCAATCAGCACGTTCACTTTCCCCTTCACTCTAGCATCAGTGTACTGCCCTCCTAATAAATCCATTTGCGATTCCCAACTAATCTCCTTTATAGACTCCTTCGATCATCATTTCCTTATGGGTGGGTACTTTAACACGAAGCACCAACATTGGGGCTCAAGATCTACAAATACACCAGGACGTGATTTGCTGTCAGCACTCCCACGGAAACTTTGCTCCACTAGCTCTCCTGACCCAACCAACTATTGGCCACCTGATCCCAACCAAAATCCTGATCTCCTTGATTTCTTATTCTACAATACTTTAGGAACACAATTCACTTACGTGCCTCGATGACCTCGTTTCCGAACATAGCCCTTTGGTTCTAACCAATTCCCTAAGACAAATTCACAAACTGCCTCCGCCCTCATTTATAAGGGGCCCAGTTGATTGGGACCACTTCCGTCAGTTTCTTACAGATTCCCTAGGCCTTAAAGTATCTCTGAAAACATCCCAAGAACTAGACAATGCAGTGCATTATTTCTCTACTCTGATCCAGTGGTCGGCTTTGGAGGCATCGTCACCCCACCGTCATCCGAAAATTCATAATCAAAATCCTTTATCACAATGTCACTATCATCATCTCAAAGACCTATTCCAATCCAAATGCCACTCGAGAAGAGTGTGGCAAAGTTCCTGACATCCTGCTGATCATAGCTAATACTATAATTACTGCAAATTTAGCATCCTACCAATCCGATTCTTTTAATTCTCACCTCTCCTCTCTATCTACCATGGATAACACCCTGTGGTATGTAACTAAAAAAATCCTAAAATATCATCCTTTTTCACACCCACTCCGACATGATGATGGGTCCTGGGTGGTTCGGATGGGGAAAGTCGGATGATTTGCTCTGCACCTTTCCCGTACTTTCACACCTTACCTTTCTCATTAAAACCATATTCTTGGCACAACTGTTGACGATTTCTTCACTTCACTTATCCCTCTCTCACTTCCAACAAAAGCCGTTAACCCCTCTGAGGTCTAATACCTTCTGGAAAGCTTGCCTAACCAGAAATCTCCTGGATATGATATCCTTACTCCTCAATTTCTCCAACAACTTCCTCCTAAAGCCATAATTTTCCTAACCTACATTTATAATTGTATTGTCCGAACGACACAGTTTCATCTCCTCTGGAAACATTCCATTATTGTCCTATTCACTAAGCCCGGTAACCCACTCAATGACGCCACATCTTACCATCCACTTAGCCTACTCCCTATCCTCATAAAAATATTTGAAAAACTCCTATTATCCTATAAAAGTCTACTTCCGATAGTAGAATCCAAAAACCTTTTTCCTACTCACAAGTTTGGTTTCCGTCTACGACATTCCTAGGCTCAACAAGGCCTTCGCGTTGTTGATTACGTATCCTCAGCCTTTGAAACGAAACAGTATTGCACTGCTGTCTTTCTGGACACACCTTAAAGCTTTTGACAGAGTTTGGCTCGCTGGTTTGCTTTTCAAGATCAAAAGATATTTACCACAGACCCTTTTCCTAATCCTACAGTCCTACCTTCCAAACCGCTTCTTCCATGTCCGCTGTGGTTTAGAATATTCTAACTACTATCCCATAAATACAGTAGTTCTACAGGGAAGTGTCCTGGGTGCTATCCTCTATAACCTATACACCGCTGATGTCCCCTCTACCCCCAATAACTTCAGTTGCAGATGACACTGCAGTCTTGTCATCCCACCCAGACCCCGATATAGAATCCCATAACCTTTAATAACACCTAGATGAGATCGAGTATTAGTGCAACCAATGGTGGATCAAAGTCAAAGAAGCAAAATGTCCCCTCTTACATTTACTCTCTGCCACAAGTCCTGTCCACTAGGTTTTTTTTATTCCATTCCTCTTCCTGTATCCAAGACAGTACGGTATTTATGCTTCCATCTCGACAGAAGGTTGACATGGAACCGACACACGAGGCTGAAAAGACTAGAACTAATCAGAAGTTTTGGAGAACTGTAAAGACTACTTCATAGGACATCGATCCCATCACTCGATAGAGAAAAAATTACTAATTTAGAAAGTTATACTAGAGAAATCTGGGTATATGGACTGGAGTTATGGGGGACAGCAATTAATCCTTTCAATAAAAAGTCCTGAGAACAACAGTTAATGCCGCTTATTACGTCAGCAACAAAACCCTTCATAAGGATCTGAAGATACCCTATATCCTTGAGCTCATGCCTTCTAAGTTCACGAAACTCCATTGACACCTATCAAATCCCCGAATCCCCTAGTAGAGTCATTACACAGTGCCCCACATGCTTATAATCGTCCTCAAAGACTAAAGTGATAGTGGCCTCGTGAACTGCTATAAATATATGATAGTTTGAATCCTGGCAGTGATCAGTTTCTCCAACCATATATGGAGCGTCTGTGGCTCCCACGCTGGTCGGCCTTCACTTGTACCCAGTGACGCGGTTGATGGAGGTGCGTGGGATATCTCCCATGAATCCCCATCCTCTTCCGCATGTGATCCCTCCCGGTGATAACCATGCCGATTTGGGAGATCTCTGGGGATTGTGAATTTTTAACTATTGTATGAATGAGCGAGTGAAGGTGGAACTGTAAATGTGGTATGAATGAGCGAGTGAATGTGGAACTGTAAATGTGGTATGAATGAGTACATTGATCAACATTGGTTATCGCCCAATAGAGCTGAGTGTAATTCTTTCTCAATAAAAGATTTATAATAATAATAATAATAAATTGTTACCAGCACATTTAGAGTGACTAGATGACCTTGGCACCGGCGACATTGTCTATCTGTTGGAATGTCTTTCAACCCTGAATTGGACGTCTGACATGTTCAATTTTTCGCAGTGTCTGGAGGCTGACATTGGCACTAAGAGCGAAAATGCAGTAAAACAGCAGTCATGATTTCTTTTTGGCGTCCTATAAGCGTGCAAAACTCCACTGACAAATTTAAAGGTGTTCATAGCCTCTTCAGTAGGTGGATGGGTAGTCCAGTAACAATCCACTATTTGTTAGGTTTCCTTGGGTGGTATAGCTTGTTGTCACTGTTCACATTTCAGTTACTATTAGAGTTGTATCGCACACTTAAATGTAAATATAAATTGTTATACTTTATTTATTAATCTCTAACATCTTGCGATCGTGTTTCAGGACTTTGGAATTTTGTTTATTGGTGAATGTTGTCTTTGACATTATAGTTTGTTTATTGCGTTTTGACATAATTATGGGTGATCCTATGTTAGTTTATTTTACAGAATTAAAATATGCAATGATGTGTGTGGAAAGAAATCAGAATGACTTATTAGAGGTACTTGCAATAAATTAACGAAGGAATTAAAGTAATTGATGAAGGTAAAACAATCAATAAATGAGATGCAAATGTGTGCATGTCGGGCCATCACTATATCAAAATGTCACGGGGGAAGTCTTAAGATCACTGGTGGCAGAGAAAGAGTAAGATGGTCTATGACCTTGACAACGGCTCAGTGACGGATAATATCACCGATCTATCTGATTCCATTTTCTTTTGATAGGTGCGCGTGTCCCGACAGTACACTGTGTCCAGGAGAAGAGTAAAGATAGGTATAGTTTAGGATTTGGGGATTTTACGAGGTTTTGGAGTGGCATGATCTCACACTCAGAATCTTAGTTTAGGCAAAGCCATCTTCAAAGAGTGAATTTGGACTGTAAAGAGACAGACTGAACCGACGGGGGAGACTCTACTAGATACATTTTGTAGGACCCCAGAGGTCGTCGTCTGCATGAAAAGGGTCCTTTCCAAGGATATGCTAGTTTTGGTGAGACGAAGCCAGTGAATTCTACTAGGATGGTGTGGAGTCTGACAACGGGCGACTAAAATATAGCAAGGTTAGTAAGGAGAAGTGCTGAGTATAAATAAAAAGACAATATTGCGGCACGTGAGTGCAACTGAGAGTACCAGTCCCGAGGCTCAACTGGAACCTCGGCTGGCCTGGTTAGTTTTTTCCCCCTCTTTTACCAGTCAGACGAAACATTAGGGATAAGAGAGGAAAATAAAAATGGAATTATGGAAATTATCCATAAGGAGTGTGGGATACCTCGGGTGAGGTGAAGTTGTTCTCGGCACAATGGTGAGAGTCCACTGGAGGTTGTAGGCATTGATTACTGGTTCGATCAGAAATGGAGTAATTGGGGTGCGTTTTGTCTAGTCATTGTCAGGAGCTTGGTGTCTGGTCAAAGGCCATTATGTCGACCTGCCTCTCCACTCCTGCGAACTACTGAGCTGTCATATAGTAAGTAGTGGTGGAGGATGAAGGTCGCAGAAGAGATGGGAAGAGTGACAGTGCTGCATTGAGTTAAAGAACTTGATGTGCCGTCTTCTGATGGCTTTGGTGATGGCGAGCCTCCCAAATTTTTCTTCTTTTCGTGGATGTCACAGCTTTCATCTTGCAAAAAGGGGTGTGCCAGAGAGAAGAGTGCAGAATACTGTTTAAGACCCGGTGTGGTTGTTGCGTCAGTAATAGGTCTGGCGTAGATGTCCGGTCTGGGTCGTTGTAGTGCCTGAAGTTTGGTTCCGGGGTGGATGACGACCGTCTTTGTGATCTAGCACATTGGCTCTTTTGCCACTCCACCATCTGTGATTGGCGTTCAGGTATCCAATAATAGCATCTCCTTGATGACCTCCGTTATCAGAATCTTGGCAGTTCTGAGATTGGTTCTCGGCCTTCTTTAGATCCCGGTTACGGTGATGTTATTGGGCAATCGCAGTTGGAGGGTAACGATGAAGTGGTTGTTGTCTGGGGTATCTGATGGGTCTAGGAGTTTGGTTTACAGCTTACTGTAGTACAATATTTACATTATTTAAATTAGACATGGTATTATTATTTACATTGTAATATTTTATATAAGACAGAGTATAGGTTACGTGATTATATTACATTATAATGTCTGCCGTGGTACGTCAGAGTATAGGAAAACTTAATCTTGTCCGTGAAAAAGTTAGCACAACAGTGGACTTGCCAAATTATTGGATGTCAGATTTCAAACATTAAGTACTGTGTTAGATTAAAAAATGTGCGATTTTAGGGTGGTAAATGATAAGTAGATGCAAGTAAATCTTCTTATAAATTACCTTTGTTTAAGTTAACCGAGTTTGGGCAATAATTGAAATATAGGCTTCCTTTCTGGTCACAATTAAAAAAAAATTGATAAAGATAATAGAATAGATTTTCTGATAAATTGCAATATTTAATTATGGCCACTAAATCTGATTTAGTTGAAAGAAAGGTTGTGGAGAGTTATTCTGGTATGACGAATTTGTACCCTTAGTAGTCAAAGCTTTAGTTACCCGATAATGAAAAATATTTTAAACTCCAAAAATATAATTAATTGATTAGCCAATTAATTAATTACACGGTAATAAAAAAGTAAAGATTTTCCTATGTTACTGAATAGGGCATTAAATTAAATATCTCGTCACCTTGATTTATAATATCTAGTTTTTGTTTTGGAACTATAATTACACAAGTAATTAAAGCTCAAAAAAGTGGTTAATAAAATTGTGCTCATATAGATTCGCCTGAGGATCTATAATGATTTGTAAATTTAAAGGGGCTATGAAAAAAAAACAAAAAAAACCTGTCTTGATGTTGCCAACACTATTTGGTACCTTCCGTTTAGACTACATTTTTCATACATTGATAAGGTTGTTTCTACCCTGTTCGGGATTCATATGTATTTATTGTTTAATGTTAATTACACAGTTTCTAATTACTATATGATCATTATCAAATACTAATAGACTACGGAGACAGTAGTAACCTAGTAACGACCAGTTTTCAGGTGAGCCCTTTGTTTTTGTAAAAATTAGAATAAACTCCGTAGGTTACTGCCACCTATGAAAACTAGACCCCATTAGAAGTTGAATTTTTGTTCTCATAAGGGACTTTATTTTTGCATTGTTACATTTTTGTATAAGGTATCATTTTCTTCAGTAAGGATATACTTTCATCTGACAATGACAAATGAATTATTAGCACTTTCTCAGCGAACAGTTTTGTCTCCTGTGTGGCATAATAACAATTTGTGGTTCCTTGGTCAATTTTATGAATATTTATTATTACGGATATTGGATCGTAAAGCTCTCGAGGTGCTTTCTGGTATTTTGGCATGTGGGTTGCAAAACAACCTCAAATACCGGGGTTCTAGTTCAGTATATCATAAAAATAAGTTATGAAATTTATCGTAATAAAATGTTTACCAGACCCTCTAAACTAAAACTATAATAAAATTAACACTTACAACTATAATGGGATAACCATTTATTTATATGTAGGAAAACAGAAAAGACACTAAAGGTGTCCTCATAGTCATACGCACATGTATTCATATAATTTGTTAATACGACGCAAAAAAGGTAATTTGTTTTCTAGTTACTTATCAGCTAGTAGTGACATCAACAGCTTGAGCATGCAACCAGTTATCATGGTACTGAAAATAATTTTCTTCGCTTAGTCATCATTTGTGGGCTAGGCAAAACACACTTATCGCCAAACCAACCTCAAGAACGCTGTTTCTAATATGGTAAGCAAACTCCTTTGCACCGAATGTAGCTATATCAATTTGTAAAAAAATATATTGCATTATGATGTAACACCACTTACTGATTGGTTTATTGTCGTGAATTCTCTAAACCGTAACTTTGGTCCTTTGATGAATCTCTTGATTCTTTATGCAAATATTAACATCACTGATAATATTAGGTTAACTGAAAATTTAAAATTTGGCATGTTCGGGTCATTTAGTGTGCATATGTCTTTGCGATAAATATTTACTCTGTAATATGATCGAGCAAAGTCTTTAAGATTTTCGAGTGGGTCAGATCTGTGAATTTCTTTATGCTACAGATGTTCTTCGATTCAGAATACGTGAGTTTGTTTGTTAAACATATAGATATCATCTCTCTAAGGGGTCACTTAAATGGAACTCATACCAAAATCTCTCCCAATTTATACAAATGACTCTGTCGAACAAGACATTCTTTCAAAATTTACATGACTTAGTGTTCTTTCGTCTACATTATGATCATTACTTTAATTCTAGCCAATAATCAACAGTACCCGCAATACGTGCAGAAACTTTCAGAAGTGAATTTAAACCCTCAGAGACCAGCATCAGGGCGGGCGATTGTTGACCAGAGAACATCGTAGAGCTCGTTTGGAATTTACTTGGGAACACCTTATGTGAACTTAAAACGAATGGAGCAACGTGCTGTTTTCAGATCGCGGTTCTCTCTTTATACTCCAGATTGAAGGATGAGCGTTTGCCGAAGGCCTGGTGGGCGCTACGCTGTGAGTAATGTCGCTGGGAGAGTTTGGTCTGGGGTGGAATTTCTCCGACAGCAAACACCGAGCTCTACGGTGTTCTCTGGTGAACAATTGTCCTCATGCAGGTCTCTGAGGGTCTAAATTCACTTAGGCTAGCCCTCTTGTAACAGTTTTTGCAGATATTGCTATTCCCCGAGTTGTATAAAGAAGTTGAGTTGTCTCAGTAGCAGTTGAAAACCAATTCCGAAGCATGTGTAGTACAATAGACCGGCTCTGTCACTCGTGACCGACATTATCCCGGGTCTGTAATGTATTTTTATTTATATGCAGTAAAACAGAAAAGACAACTAAAGGTGTCCTCATAGTCATACGCACATGTATTCATATAATTTGTTAATATGACGCAAAAAAGGTATGATTATAAAAAAAGTTAATTAAAGACAGGTTTTCTGGTATTTTGGCCTGTGGGTTACAAAAAAACCTCAATTACCGGGTTTCTAGTTCAGTATATCATAAAAAAAAGTTATAAAATTTATCGTAATAAAATTTTTACCAGACCCTCTAAACTAAAACTATAATAAAATTAACACTTACAACTAAAATGGAATAACCATTTATTTATATGTAGTAAACAGAAAAGACAACTAAAGGTTCATTATGTTATAATTCATTATAAAAAGAATTGAAAGTCGAAATAATTCTATTAGGAAGCAAATATTTGAATTTTTTTAAGTGCGCCACTTTTTTTGTATTAACTGTATATAAATGTATTAATTCGAAGTTTCGTCAAATTTACGTCTAATCAGGACAGGTAGGTCACCAAAATGCATTGTAAAACTTTTTCTATTAATTATAAGCCAAAAAAAACAAACTTGTAATTGGTAAATTTTGTTTTACATTACTCATCGAAAACGTGGAGGGTCCTAAAAATAGTATTTTTCTGATGAATTTTACAATTTAGTGCGATTTAAAAATTCTATTTACTAGACAAATTGATTTTATAAATCAATTATAGTCACCTCTGAAGATTGAACATGTCGATCTAATTAATTTATATGCAAGGGAGACCTAAATACATCTGATTTAGCTTAATTCGGTTAATGGGATTTCTTATATCATGTAAATCAAGTCCTAAGGTGTACTTGTTACCGTTTAAACCTTATTTGCGTTCAAGCATAGAGTTTAGTATAAATGCCCTCAAGTTAGCTTCCTTAAAGCTATTGTTTTACTTTCCAAATTCAGAATTACATTCCAGGACAGAAAACTATTAGCAGTTAATTTGTATTAAAAAACATGTTTTCGTTAAACTGTAACATTACTATTACAATCTACCTTATTAGGCATTGTGTATTGTGATCAATGGTCTCATTCATACCATATTTAGAATTCTTCATTCACTCGTGCATTCATACAGTATTTACAAACAGCCCAGAGACTTCCCAAATCCACATTTCCAATTTGTCACCTCCCTTGCATGCGAAAGAGGAAGCGGAGTCTTGGGAAGTCCCCCACGCACCTCCATCAGCCGCGTCACCGGATACGTACCAGTGGAGGCTGACCAGGAATGTGAGAGCCACAGACACTCCGAACATAATTGCAAAAACTGGCCATTGCCAGGACTTCCGCTGGTACCTACCACTGGTAATAGAAGGTCACGAGGCTACTGCCGCTTTAGTCTTTGAGGTGGGTCATAGGGATGTGTGGGCGCAGTGTAATGACTGTGCTAGGGGATTAGGGTATTTGGATAGGTTTTGATGCTGACGATATGTGATCAACAACGCGAAGGCCTTCTTGAGCAGTGGAATGTCGTAGAAGGAAAACAAACTGGAGTGTAGGAAAAAGGTTTTTGGATTCGACAATTGGAAGTAGACGTTATAATAGGAGTTTTTCAAATATTTTTGAGAGGTTAGGGAATAGGATAGGGAGTAGGCTAATGTGACAGTAAGATGAGACATCATTGGGTGGTTTACCGGGTTTAGCGAATAGGACAATAATAGAATCTTTCCCTAGGAGAGGGAAGTTCGTTGTTGGATAATGCAATTATAAATGTAGGTTAGGAAGATTATGGCTTTAGGAGGAAGTTGTTGAGAATTGGAGGAATAAGGAGATCATATCCGGGAAAGTGTTGCTAAGGGAAGTTTTTCAGAAGGTATTTGACCTCAGAGGGGTTAACGGCTTTGGGTGGAAGTGAGAGAGGAATCGGTGATGTGAGAAAATGTTCAACAGTTGTGGAATGAGTATGGTTTTGATGACTAAGGTGAGGCGTGAAAGAAAGTACGGGAAAGATGCGCAGCGAATCCTCCCGACCTTTCCTCTCCTAGATATTTTAGGATCTTTTTAGTTACATTCTCTAGGAAATTATCCCCTGCAGACAGGCAGGAGAGGTGAAAATTAAAGGAATCGAATGGGAAGGATGCTAAATGCCACTTTATCATCTGTGCTTTGCGTTGAAGTATCCACCCACAAGGAAACGATGTCCGATGGAGTCTAGAAAGGAGATGAATTGGGAATCGGAAATGGATTTATTGAGAGGGCAATGTATTGATGCTACAGTGAGGGGGAAAGTGAAGGTGCTGATTAACACTGCAGTGGACTGAAGGAAACCATGTGCCACCCAAATGAACTATGTGATGGGTATTGGAGTTATGGACAATGACAGCAGTACTTGCATGTGGTCTTCCATCTGGGTGATCAGTTTGATAAGCCTGATAGTGTCGAACTATCATAATTGGTCGGAAAAGAATAAACCAATTCAAGCATTCCAATCCAAAGTCTTCAGAACTGTAGCCAATGTACCATTTTACAATACATGATCATCCACTCACAGAGATCTAAAAGTGTCGATTATACTACAATTATACAATTACGATTTTCCAAATTCCACGGAAACCTATCCGCTCATCCAATTCCTCGTGCAAACTCCTTGTCCAGTAACACTCATCTTTACAATAATACTCTTCGTCACCTAAAACGGCGCTGGCCTCTCAATCTATTTTAAATAGTCATGTATAACATAGGGTCCAGTCACTGGCCCATCATCCCCACTCATTTCCTAAGCTATTATAGCTCTCTTACCCTTTCTCTGGTTTCATGATGGAGTAACAGCTGGAGAGAGATGTGGGGGGAGCTGTGTAAAGAAATAACAGTTTTGCGTCCGCTGCTATGAGTTTTTGTGTTTCAAATTTGGCGAATTTAGAGAAACTTCTAATAATTTTATATATATGAGAGACTC
Organism: Acanthosoma haemorrhoidale; assembly: GCA_930367205.1. Classification (NCBI taxonomy): domain Eukaryota; kingdom Metazoa; phylum Arthropoda; class Insecta; order Hemiptera; family Acanthosomatidae; genus Acanthosoma; species Acanthosoma haemorrhoidale. The sequence continues at coordinate 603,941 of OV884009.1, forward strand.
AAACTTTTATTATTATTTTTTCTCGATAATTCCTATTATCACTATGGTATCTATTTTGAGTTTTAGTCCCACTAACGCTATATTATTTTTATTTCAGAAGAATGTATTTATGATCGTTCTATTTCTCGTGGGAGTCGCTACTGCTTATTTTGTAGTAAACAGACCTCTGACATCGGATGAATTCAACAATTACTTAAAAGAAATGGTCAAGGCGAACAAAGAAAATCCCGTAACGCTCAAGATGGACAAACATAATGAGCTGACATGATCATAAACTTTATTGAATTTTTACATTTTTTTATATTCTATATTATTTTCAGAAGCTAAATCCAAATATTGGATGTACCCCACTAAACTTTTAAAAATATTATATCAGAAATAGTAAAACAAAACAATTATTAGTTGTGATTTGTATGTGATGTATTGCTAGAATATAGAATAGCATGTATAGTTAATTAAATAATAGGTAAAAACATTTTTTTTATCTAACATCCACAATCTCAACACCACGAAAAGCTTCTTTCTTTTTTTCATATCCCCCCTTGTTACAAAATTAATATATGTTACAAAATATAGATTCTATAAACGAATCTATTTACAATTGCTTCATTATGTTTCCTTTAGTTTGGCTACATTTTATACAAATTCTGTTTTCTACTAATAGTGATCTGCATTGTACAAAAGTATAATGATGTACATTAAACATTAATGGACTGAATTTATTAAAAGTGATGGGGCTGACCTTATTTATCATAGACTTAAAACTAACTTACATCTAACAATATAAACCTAAACTAAATCTTAACCTGATTTCCCCTGACAGTCAGTTGCCATCGATGTAGGAAGGGTGGTGGGGCCATAGTGTTAAACACTGGGTTTGTGAGGTGCTACAACGAGTCAAAAAACTTGATGGGTCTCCGGTGGATGAACTCGCCCACCGATGGCACACCAAGCAACGTGTCCAGGTCGGCGTTCTTTGTCTCTCGAGAGAGGTATGTCGGACTACTTTTCTCATGACTCCAATCTGGAATTGTTGGAGACTTTTAGCTGTAGTGCCAGTCAAGTGATTATTATATAGCGGGGCACCGTACAGCAGAGCTGGCCGGAGGACCCATTTATATATTATTAGTTTGAGACGCAGCGACAAGTTTGGTGAAGTTAGCAAGTGGTGAAGCCGGTAAGACCCATGTTGTACTTTTTCCATTTTGTTACTAAAATGAGAAGGGAAATGGAGATGCCTAGCTCTGTACATAGTATGCTTGATGGCGTTAAATATACAATATCTTGGCAAGCTTTTCGTACATTGAGAAAGCACGAAAGCCAAGTGTTTTTTAGAAATAAGAAGCTGCTTTCTTAAATTTTTGAGTTTGATGGGAAATTCCGATCCACTTACTAGAAGTTAAATGCCTTTAGTAGATGTGATTTTTTTCTAAATATGAAAATCAATACCTACATTAAGAAATGAAAAATTACACCTCACTCTTTCTAAGAATCCTTCAGGTTTTTTTTTTTTTTGTTTTTTATACTAGATAATATATTTTGAAGCTAAAAGATGCAATATTTCTCCTTGAATCATAATATAAAAGTTACATTAAGAACTGGATTAAGAAATTTGGTCTACAGAAAGAAATTGTAAGCACATTGTTGTTCTCATTATGCATTTCAATTATATATATACACAGGTTCCGACCTCAACATGAAGATGATAATAAAATAAATAAAAGCTAGTGAAATAAAAGCTAAAATAAAACCTTTGTTTGACACACCTCTTATTATATATATATATATTTTTTTTATATTATTACTTTTATTTATTATTTATATTATTATTATTTATTTATTATTATTATTTTATATTATATCTTATATTATTATATATTTATTTATATTTTAAAATCTAACTTACATAAATGACAAAGCGTGACATTCATTGTGATATGAAAAAAATAAGCACGAACTGATGTAGTATCTCCGTGCTACAAAGAAAGAAATTTACAGTCCGAATCTAGACAGTAAAATAAATAAATGTCATTCATAGTGGCTTCATTATGTTAATTTTACCGGAGTCTCAATATCGTCCTCTGGAATATTTAAGCCAGTAAGCAAGCATTTGTTGATTAACAAGTTGATTCAAGAATCAGTCAACTATCCACTTTTTATTTTCATCATATTAAAGATTAATTATTAAAAATTGTCTTATTATTATTGTATCCGGTGACGCGGCTGACGGAGGAGCGTGGTAGACTTCCCAAGACTGTTTGTAAATACTGTATGAATGAACAAGTGAATGAAAAATTGTAAATATGGTATGAATGAGATCATTTATCACAATTACTTATTGCCCAATAAGGAAGATTGTAATTTTATCATAATAGAGGTGTTTTAATAACAAAAATAATTATTATTGTGTGCATTTTCTACCGTTGGGTAAAAGGGTACCACCAACTTTTTACCGAGTTTAGTTATATAAATATAATTTTTTTTTTTACATCTACTATATAAATAGACCCCTAGTAACCCTTCGAACTAAAACGAAATTCTTCAAATTTTGCAGCGCGAACCCTTAGGGTCAAGGAACAGGTAAGGTTCATATTTCAGCCGTTTAGTAATATTTTACTTTACTATTTCCTTAATGAAACAATTTTTACTAATATATTTCATTTATCACTTTATGTCCATCTATTAGTAAATTTGATGATACTAAATTCGTGACCTGGGGACTGATCTAGAGCCCTGACCGCAGCCAAATAGGGTCACACCTTTATACTTGATATATATGCACGAAATAAAGAACGTAGAAGTCATCCCCTAACAAGTTTTCCTTAAAAAAATATATACTGGAAGGGATGGAATTATTTATATCATGAATGCCATAAAATATATTTAACCATATGCAAAGGTTGGTAAAAATGTATTTCATATTTGATAATAATAATTGGGTTATGATTAAAAATAATTATTTACTTATTTCCATAAAAAATAAAAATCGTTACCATTCATACAATTACAAACGAACATTAACTCATGTGATGTTTTATTTACTTTAAGCCTTATAATTATTACATTTTAAATATTTTTTGTGTATTTTTAATAGCACAATTTAAACAATTTTTTTTCTGTCATGTCCCAACATTGTTAGTGACAAATGCCTCTGAAGTCTTCCACGGTGCACACTATTTTACAGCACTTTTCAATAAGCTCCCTGATATGTCTTTTAATCTTTTCTCTGGACCTTCTTTGACGTTCTTCTAAATCATTGTACTCTTCGATAAATGTCTCTAGTACTCCTGAAAAAATACAATACTGTGATGGTGTTTTAACAATTATAAATAATATTACTATTAATAAAATATTACAATTTGCTTGTTCAAGATTACTAATTGAGATGTGAGAATGTATCATATTAAGTAGGGTATCAAATTAAAGATAGTATACTTTAGCGCCTTTAGTATACTTTAATTACAAAAATGATCAAAACTCTGATCAACGACTCTTTTGCTACTTGTTAGATTCTACACTCAGCCTATTTCAAAAATTGAAAAAGTCATTAACATAATGAAATTTATAAAGTTGGCTGATAGTACAAAATTAAATTCTTAAAACTGGCTTAAGTATTTTATTTTAAACAAGAAAACATTCGACTAGTCATCCTCTATTGGCCAATTTTAATTTTAAAATTTGTTTGTAATCAATGATGGGATAGGTAACTTGGGCACTTGTTTGATAAACATTTAGCTTATATTAAAAGCATGTTAAATGAATTTTATTTGAATCAGTAATTACCAATGTTGAAAAAATCATCATTTAGTGTAGCTAATCTCTTGGTTCGTCTTCTATGACTACGCTCCACTTCCTGTTAAACATAATGTATCATAGTATACAAAATATAACATCTTACTTATTTATTCACTGTAAATGAGACTGTAAACATAACTAATGTATCAACGTTAAATGTAAGGGAGTATTGCCAACTAAATTCAAACAATAGGTCAAAATCTTATCTATTTTACAGCTTGAGTGAATTTCAAATTGTTCAAAAGCTGTTGTACTCTACGTCACTACATTGTTTATTTATTAAATTATTATTCAACTTCAAGCTTTACCCTTCCCCATAGACTATCTTTTTATCTTTCATTCGATGAACTCCTCCACGTCACATAGCCATGGTATCGGCCAAGATCCTTTTGGTAGATTTTTTCATCCAGAGTGGTGTCTTTTGGCCATGTACCCCGTCTCCTGTTTACAGTCTTGGAATATATGGTGGACGGTCTGCTGGGATTCACCACATTTGTACTTATCATCCCGTTCAATCCAAAATTTCCCAAATAGCTGATCCTGCAGATTACCGTGCCAGTACGCAATCTGTTCACTCCTATTCAGCTAGTCCTTTTTGTCCTGATCCGGGCGCTCCCTCTCCCATTTTCTTTCATAATAAAACTTGATGATATATCTAGCTGTTTAGGTGTAGTTAACGGCATCTTTGGCAATGTGATCAGAGTCTGCATTGCGAGTGATTCCGCAGTGGGTTCGAATCCACTGGCATACCAATGGAACTTGTAGTGCAACTCAAGCCTATTTGATCGTTTAGGTATTTTTCAATCCATTTATAGATTCTTCCCCGTTTTAAATTTTGTCAAATGCTTGCTGTTTGATCTGCTCAAATTATTCTAATAACCCAGGAAAAAACATCAATGCTTTAACCTCTGAACATTTAAAAAATACTTACTCAATGAATGCTTACTTGCTTATTTCTCTCACGACTTATGACAAATAGCTTGCAATTCCAAACTTAAATTAACTTAGAACAAAGTTAGATTCTCAAGAAAGCTCTAGGGAAACCCAAACAGCCCTCTCCCACTAGCCTGGGGAATGCCAGTATCCATATGAGCTCAGAACCAAATATCTAAACCCACATAAGTGACATTCTCTTCCATTGCCCTTCCAAGACGTTATAATATATCTAGAGCTATAAAAATATCACTTCGCCAAAATATTACTGTTGTGGCCACCTATTGATTATAAATAATTATAAGTCACCCTCTTCTCGTATCAGACTTTGTATCTATATCAGCAAATAATATCAGAAAATATGTAACTATTTTTTATTATGTTAATAAAGATTATGACGTCAGTGAGAGTAGGGGGAGGAGTGGGGACCATCCCCACTTCCTCTCTAGCCGCCTGGTGGGGGGCCACCAGACCACCACTTGGAACACTACTCTCTCCTCTCTCTCTCTGCACTGGCGCCTGCGGCTCTACTCAAAACCACGGACTTCTCATTCAACTACCTTTGCATCTCTCTATCCTGACCTCGCTAAAACTAGCATCTCCTTGGGAGAGACCTCTCCCTCGCGGACGACGGTTGCCGTGGCCCTGCAAATTTCCCTAGCAGCCACTCCCACAGCAATCCGGTCTGCATCTCGCCGGTTCGCACTCGCCTTGGGGATCCGGACGGTTTTCTCCTACCCTTAGATACCGAGTGGGAATTCGTGGTCATTCCAAGACCACATAAACTACCTATAAACCTACCCTGTACCTCTTCTCCTGAACACAGTGCATTGTTGGGGCACACACACCTTCTAAAGATCTTATGGAGTCAGATCAAAGCGAATTAGGCTGTAGTGCCGACTAGGCCGGCGGCCAGGGTTAAAGACCATAGGTCCACCCGCTCTATCTCTTTCTGGACGCTCGCCAGACCGGGCTATGAGGTTGTAGTGATCCCAGCACGCGGCGGGCGTCTCCTCGCCACTTGGGGGATACCCAGGTATACTGAGCCCCCTAGTGACGACCCAACAATTACAAAACGGATTTTCAATCCAAAGTCACTAACAAACTACACAACTAACAAATCACTAACAAACTACACAACTAACAAACCATACAACTAACAAATCACTAATATACTACATGAAATTTGTGCCAGAAACCTCATTTGCCGTGAATTCTCTCACGATTGGTAAGTAAAATTAGACTAGGATTCAGTGTGTATAATGCAGAATTAAACGCCATTCCTGCATCACTGCCATATTAAATAAAACAAATCTATCTCACACTACTCTTAAAGGTAGATGTAGCGACCCTAACTACATAAGTGTTAAATCACCCTATACTCTGGTGCATACATAATGTATTGTAATTAGATGTAAAACATGGTAAAAGCTTTTTCTAGCGTAAACGCATGGGCCGGCAGTCGTAACAGGTCAGGTAACAGCAGGTGCACTGGCTTAAAAGCTGCTTGGCCGTCATAAAACTGACCCGGTAGACCTAGGGGTGCCTCTCATAAGCCTTAATGGGTGAGTCCCTAGCAGGCCATAAACTAAGCAACCCTGGTCTCCAGTCACGCGTCTTGTGACAGAGGTGCAGGTGTGACATCATAAACATACCCCTTTCAGGCCAGGCTCCGCCTTCCGGTAGGAAGGGGAATTGATATTTAAACCAGGGGGTTTCGCCCTGTAGGCTTACTCTCTCTGCAGCACCTCTGAGCCTGTCACCCTGTCACTCAGCCTCCTAGCAGACCCTCTGGCGCCTTGTACCTGTTACGCTGCCGGGCCCCCGCTCGAACTCTGAACATGTCTTATTCTTTATGAAACCTCTGTACCTCTTCTTTTGAACATAGTGCATTGTCGGGGCACATCCCTATCATAAAATGGAGTCAGATATTAACGCCGTCCTGGAACGATTGTCCAGGTTATTAACTCAAACAATTCGCACTTGTCACCAGGGCTAGGTGATCAGGCACCTCCTAATGACAACCCGACAACTATACAAAGGATGAGAGTTAATGTAAGAAGGAAGCCCATAAAGTAAGTTAAAGTCAATAAAACAAACCGTACATCCTTGGAGCACCTCAAGCCGTATGGGTCGAATAAGTAAGTGGTCATGACTGGTCCGAGTATAAACCATTCTTGATTTAGTCATGTTCACCTGATCGCAAAAGCACCAGCTCCGAAATGCTTGTGAAGTAACCACACTGTTGATAGAACATATATGTAAACTAGCAATTATCCTTCCCTCAAAACTGGGGGACCATTCCATTCTTACTCGCTCCACCCAATCTGGACTTTACACGCTGCTAATACACAGAAGTTATCCTTTCTGTTCATTAGTTATTAGTTATCAGTTATCATTTCATCCTTCAAGCAAACAGTTATAAGCCTCGTATTCGAACCCCTCCTCATCGAGACAAACGATTGCTAGCTTGTCAACTATTTAATTATTTATACTATTATTATTAGGTTATTATTTTTTTTACCGTATATATATATATATATATATATATATATATTTGTCTTCCTTATTTTTTAGTATTGTTTTTATTTACCTGTCATTTTACCTCGTTTGAATTAATTTCAAGTTTTTCTTTTATTTTAATATTGCAGTTCACTGACTTTTTTTGCTGTATTCTTTGTTTATAACGTTCCATCTATGAATTTATCTACAAGAACGCTCTTCAATAATTGTTTATACTATAATTACACTTTATTTTTCTTGGTCATGTGATATTTTTTTTTTATTATACAGAATTGCTATTTTTTTAATTTTTACTCTATTATTATTCAAAAGAGAATTGGTGCCGGAATATAGGTTTTTTTTTCTATATATTTATCTACCACAATCATATCAGTACAATAAGGAAATTGTTTAAATAGCTACAATAGCTGCTTTCAATTTTCTTCCAGTAAACAATTCAATTAGAAAAGTTTGACTAATTAGTAAACTTACAGTTGTGGGTCTTGGCTCCCTGTTTACCACTGATTGGTTGGGCATTTGCTGTCAGCTGCGGACCACAGAGCATTGAAGACACAGCACTTGGTTGGACTTGGACCATTATATGTTAGTGAAATTCCCGAACATAAGTGGACCGATAAGTGGACGATGTATCCTATTTTTTTGAAGGCACATGATGTTATCATCATCCTTCTAATATCCTACCCGACCAAACGTAGGCCGACAGGTGTACTCTGAGCTTTGATGAGCCGAGAGTTTAACGCCTAGTAAATCCTACAACCATCCATTTGTTCAAACCGTGTCTTTGAACACAGGATTGTCACTTAATACTTGCAATTAATTTATTTACTTTCTTTTGGATATTTTTATTTTCAATTTAATTTAACTATGCTTCCTGGTTGTTTTGTTTCTGGTTCGTATTTAACGTACTTAACCAAACATAACGAGCTTTGTCAAAATGTACACCGAGCTCTGTATTCTCTGTATTTTTCTTCATTATTTATTAATGAATAATAAAAAATGTTTTTTGAATAAAAATGTATGATAAAACATAAAGGGATCCATGAATACTCTATACAATCTAAATATGTGATATATTAAATATATATTTACCTTCCTATTTCGTGATTTACTAACTTGTGTCGTATCTCCCATAAGTTGTGGTTCCATTGCTATATCATCAATGCCGTCCAAATCATCGATTGCACCTGTAATACAAACATAAAATACAAACCCACACACACAACCATAGATACATATGTATGTAAAGAACACGTCTCGAGTCTTGGTATTTATTAATTTTAAAATCAGCAGCGCACAGATGACTAGCGCAGTAAAGCAGACTACTGAATGTCGTGACTAGGAGTTATAGAGAGCGCGGTGGGTGAAGTGTAGAGATTATAAGTGAAATTTTGAGTTGAGTAAAGTTAAAGTGAGGAATTAAAGATTCATGTTGAGAAAGAACAATATTTGAAATAAAGGTTTTAAATGTTGGTTCTTTCGTTTACAGAGAAACGGAATTGTGTCTTTGTTCAGAGAAAAAAACATTACCTACATCAACTGATTATCCAGATAGATAAAATTGTATTATATATATTGTAATATTTGTAGCGCTAGCTAATGTGTACATATGTTTAATATTACAGTTCTAAACTTCATCTGCAAGTGTTCGATTTATAACCTGAGAACCTCCACCTCCTTTAAGTTTCTGAATTCGAAACTTACAAATCAATACAATGGAGACAAAGGCGAAATTTCATTTTATCTCAGAAGTTGGTGAAGATTCCAGAAGCACTGTAGTGAAAGTTACGACGATTCAGCTGGTTGGCCAAACGGAAATTTTTGTATTTCCAAAAGATAAACAGTCTAGCGCTGAGCACAAACAACTCTTCGAGACTACAGTAGTGAAGAATGTGGTGAAGAGTTTGAGAATTCGAAACAAATTTCGAAAAATAGTGATAACAATGACTGAAGAGCTCAGTGAGATTTATTTGGATGTAGAAGGTAATGTAACATTTTATGATGAATATTTAGAAGAGGTTATACCTAACACAAACAATGCTATAACAGGTACCATAGAAAAACATATGTGTCCTTGGGTTAAAGATATGGTTATTGAAAAATTTAATGGTGAAAATTTAAATGCTAATGTATGGCTAAATTTATTCGTTCAGGAGTGTGCTAGAGTGGGGATCACTCAAGACAAATATGCAGAAGCTATAAGATTATTCTTAGAAAAGTCTGCATTAGATTGGTATTATATATTCTGGAAACAGAACTCAATATTTAATTGGGAAGCTTGGAACAATTCCTTTATTGAAACCTTCTCAGCACAGTCCTGGACCGATATAGCATATGCATATAATTTTAATTATTTAAATGGTTCTCTGTTAGAATATGCATTAAAGAAAAGAAGTTTATTGTTAGAAATAGATGAAACTATCTCACTAAATACTCAAATTAATCTGATTGTAATTAAATTACCAAATTTTATACAAAATAAATTAGAAAGAAAGTCTATTGTAAGCATGGAAAATTTAATGGCAAAATTAAACAATTTGGTAAGTTAGATGAAAGAAAAAAAGAGAAAGAAACACAAAAATGTTCAAGCGAGAAAAAACCATGTACAATATGTGAAAAATTAGGTTTTGCAAAATAGATTTCATTTAGAGAGTTTGTGTCGTTTAAAAGATAAACAATTGAAAAAAATAAAAAACGAGAATATTAAGGTTACAAATAATGGAGAAGTTCAAGATATGATAGCAAGCTCTGAAGGGGCAAAAAACGAGTAGTCCTCCCACTTATTAAAATAAAAATTCTCGCTAATCGAAATCCAGCTATTGGTCTTTATGACTCTGGATCTAATATTTCTTTGATAAATTATGAATTTTTAAATAATAATAAAGATATTAAAAAAATAATGAGTGGGAGAGATAATATAAAAGGGGTAACAGGAGTAGCACAAACAGAGGGTACGGTTGTATTAAGAATTAAAATCGGTAATATGGAAGAAAATTTTCAGTTTTTTTTTGTGAAAAGTATTAATTTTAAAGATGATTTTCTATTAGGATTAGATTTAATAAAAAAATTCAAACTATGTCAAGATGAAAACTTAATAATAACACAAAAAGAGATAAAAAAACAAAAAGATCGGCAAATTAACAAGACTGAAATATCAGATATAAACAAGATAGAAAATATTATACAAAAAAATAATGAAATTTTTGCTAACTCAAAATTCGACATAGAAAAAATAAAAGGTTATGAAGCAACAGTAAAATTAATACAAAATAGATATATTTCGAAGAAACCATACAGATGCTCATTTCAAGACAAAATTGAAATTGAAACGCAAGTTGATGAATTATTAAAAGCGGGTTTAATTGAAGAATCAAGCAGCCCTTATGCAGCTCCTGTCACTATGGTATTTAAGAATGAAGAAGGAAAAAGATCACGGTTTTGTGTTGACTTTAAGGAACTGAATAAAATAATTGTGCCAGAAAGTCAACCGTTTCCTAGGATTGATGATCTGACAGTACATGCCAGAAACTGTAAAATTTTTTCAAAATTGGATGTAAATTCGGCGTTTTGGTCGATACCAGTGCGCGAAAAGGATAAATATAAATTGACTTTTGTAACCCATCATGGTCATTGGCAATGGAATTGCTTGCCATATGGTTTGAAGTCTGCTCCGGCTATATTCCAAAGAGTCTTGTCAAGTGTGATTAGAAGAAATAGCCTAGATAAGTTTGCTGTAAACTACATAGATGATGTATTGATTAATTCGAAGAATTATGAGGACAATGTAAAACATGTAGAATTAGTGTTAAAAGCACTACAGGAACAAGGATTTAAATTAAATGAATCAAAGTGTCAGTTTGCACAAAACAAGATAACTTATCTGGGTCATGAAATAGGAAATAATTATGTAAAACCAATGAATGACAATCCCACAGCAATTAAAAAGTTTCCTGTACCTCAAACAAAGAAACAGGTTGGACAATTTTTGGGTAAAATAAACTTCTAATTGGAGTATATACCAAAACATACTATTTTGCTAGATCCCTTAAGAAATTTATTAAGGAAAAATGTAGATTTCCATTGGTCAGAACAATGTAAAGATTATTTCGAGACAACAAAAAAATATTTATGCTCAGCTCCGGCACTAGCAATATTTGATCCAGAAGCTCCAACATACATATTCACTGATGCAAGTATTGAAGGAGTTGGAGCAATTCCAAAACAACCACAAGAAGACAAATCTATAAAGTCAGTATTCTTCTTTTCTAGAAAACTGAATAATGCTAAGAAAACAAAAAAAGCTATATTTATAGAATGTTTAGCTATTAAAGAAGCTATACTTCACTGGCAATATTATCTGATAGGAAAAAAATTTGTGGTATTTACAGACCACAGACCATTAGAAAATTTTAATGTGAAGAAAAGTAATGATCCAGAACTACTACAAATTTTAAACTATATCTCACAATTTGACTTTGAGATTGTATATAACCCAGGTAAAGAAAATCTGGAGGCAGATTGTCTATCCATAAATCCAGTCTTAGAATCAAATGAAGAAAAAAATGATAACTCTGTGATTAAAACATCAAATTTATTAAAACTGGAAGATTTAAAAGAAAATCAAAAACTAATAAAATTGGATAACAAATGCATAATTAAAGATAATATAATTTACAAAATACTGAATAAGAGTGAGAAAATATGGATAACAGAAGAATTTGGTATTTCACTTATTGAAAGTGTACATAAATATCAAGGTCATATAGGAATGTCGGGGGGCGTCACTAGGGGAGTGCCTAATCACTCCAGCCCTGGTGACAAGTGCGGATTGTTTTAGTTTATAACATGGACCATGTTCCATGTAGGCGTTAATATCTGACTCAATTTATTGATAGGGATGTGTCCCGACAATACACTGTGTTCAGGAGAGAGGTTCAGAGGCTTCATAAAGAATAAGACCAGTAGTCAGAGTTCGGACGGGAGATCGGCAGCGTAATAGTACAAGTCGTCAGAGGGTCTGCTAGAGGCTGTGAGACGAGGTGCCGGTGCAGAGGTGTGGCAGAGAGAGTGTAGACCAGTGGAAGGCTGAGTGGGCTTACTCCCAGGGCCCCGGGGCCCTAGCGTATCGCGACGAGTGATAGCGGCTGTCTAGATGAGGAGCCCGGGAAAGAGTGTCTCTACAGGGCGAAACTTCCCGATTTAAATAAAATGTCCCCTTCCTAGTGGAAGGTGGAGCCAGCTGAAAGGTTTTTTTTTATGATGCCCAGGTGGCCAATCCCCCTTAAGTTATTGACTGTTGGTCTAAAAGGGTGTGCTTTATGATGTCACACCTACCGAGGTACGTGACCGCTCGTCCCCTAAAAGACTGTTTCTGGCAAACATATAAGATTGATTTGCAGATCTTGTGAAACATGCATTAAAAATAAGTCAAGGTTGCTTTAAGGCTCCATTGTCTCAACTTGGTCCAGCAAATGAACCACTACATATAATACCTTTAGATACAATAGGAGGATTTAAAGGGAATAAAAGTACAAAAAATATCTACACTAGGTAGTAGATCATTTCACAAGATATGCATATGTCAGCACTTCGAAAACACAAATAGCCAAAGATTTTATTAATCTAATCAAGAAAGTAGAAAAAGAATCTAATCTGGAAATATAAAAACATTATTAACAGATCTATATCCTGGTATAAATTCAGCACAGTTTAAACAATATGTAAATAAACAAAAGATAACATTAATTTTTACAGCAGTAGATTGCGCGTTTTCTAATGGATTAAATGAAAGGACAAATCAAACACTAGTTAACAGAATAAGGTGCAAAATTCATGAAAATAGAGATAAATCGTGGCCAATAGTAGCAGAAAAGTGTATCAAGGAATACAATAACACGATACATAGTTCTACTGGGTTTACCCCCAATTAATTATTAACTGGAATAGATGCATCATTTGTACCTGACGAACTAAATGAAAATTAAATTACAAATTTAGAAAATAATAGGGAAATAGCTTATAAAAACTCAGAAAAGACACATAACCAAAATAAAAAATATTATGATAAAAATGTTAAAAAGTTTGAATACGAAGTTGGAGACCTTGTATATATACAAAACAGTAACAAATTAAATAGAGATAAATTAGATGCGATCAGAGTAGGACCTTTCAAAATAAAACAGAAAATCTCAGAGGTAATATTTTTAATAGATAGTAGATTTCGTAAAAAGAAGTCAAACTTATTTCATGCTAGTAAGCTCGTGCCTTATTCCAAAGGGCTTTACCCTCTGTCTCAAAAAGGGGGGATGTAAGTTTGAACGTTACCGCCAAACTTCGGCACATATGCTACATGTCCCTACAGACGCTCCGAGTTGTAACCTCCTGAATATGGGTACTCTTGTTAAGACAATGGTCAAAACTTATTATCGACAATTGTATTGATTCAGGTCAGTTATAAGTTTTATTTGTTTATTGTAATATTTGTAGCGCTATCTAATGTGTACATATGTTTAATATTACAGTTCTAAACTGCATCTGCAAGTGTTTGATTTATAACCTAAGAACCTCCACCTCCTTTAAGTTTCTGAATTTGAAACTTACATATAAGTTAATGTTTATTGAATTACAAGCTAAGAAAGGTCGGTAATAAGAACACGTAGAACGTTGTAACAAGACTGCTTTATTTATTCCAAGACACCTCTATCTATCGGTATTACCTGTAAACATATATACAGATAACATATGTTTGGGGATTAAGGCTGGGCACTAGCGGTGCCTGGACGTAACTCCCCCCACCAGTTAACGAACACCCATTCACAAACTTTGAAGTCCAACACTCGGACGTGTTAGTCCATTCAAATAACGCTCCACTAATGTTACAAGGGAGCAAAGGCCAGCACCACCCGTACACAGCCTGTAATTCCTCACAATCACATTAAGCTCTAATCCTATGAAACGTAAAGACCAACTGTCACTTGTAAAAAAAAACATAAAAGAAAACTTTGACTTTGAAAAAAAAACTTTGAGCTTTGAAAAAAAACAATACTTCTGTGGAAAAAATCACATAACTATTACTATTTACAATGTTCCTCGCGTGTACGGGGCGAGGGCACTCCAGCTCATCCCTGATCTACAACTTCCCCCCATGGTGGAAGTTTTAACTGTTCTATGTGGACATTTCGCCGCTTCTTAGGGGGTCATATACTCTCAATTGTCACGACGTTGTGTTCCCTAATCACGACCACTTTAAATGGGCCCTCATATCGCACCAGCTCTTTGCTCCTATTTGATCCTAGTTTTTTATAGACGAAAGTCCCGATTTTAAGTTCCTCCATTCGATCCCGGACTTTGAGATTTTCCCGTTCCACTCGTCTTGCTTTGTCCTTCGTTACCCTTTCTCAGACTTTGTCACATATTTTCCTCAAACCGACAGTATTACTCGCCATTTTCTCCGCCATTCCCTCGTCTGCTACCATCTCTGCCTCATTTCTCCGTCTTTCGCGCAGCTCAAAGAGGATCTCGAACGGGGAGAATCCTGTCGTTGTGTGGATCGAATGGTTGTAAGCGGCCACCGCCTTCGGCATCGCCTCATTCGCCGGCAGACCCTTTTCCGCGTGATATACCCGCAGGTGGTCACTCAGGGTGCTGTGCAACATTTCTATCCCTCCTCTACTCTTAGGGTGCCCTGGGGTATTAAGATGCCAAGAGACATCGAGAGTCTTCATTTCTTTTCGGATGTTGGCATTGTCAAATTCTCTGCCCCCATCCGACCAGATCCGGTCTGGTACTCTGTAAAACTGGAACCTGGTATTTAATGCCAGCATTACCGCGTCTGATGACCGTTCTTGCACCGGGTGCGCCATGGCCACCTTGCTAAAGATGTCGATTGTGGTAACCCACTTATACCCCCTCCAAGTGAAGGTATCCACTTGTAAGTCGCTCAACGGTGTCTCGGCGGTTGGCGATTCTTCTTGTCGCCCTCGTGGCCGATGTCTGTCATACTTTGTAGTGAGACAAACTGTACATGCCCCTATCATTTCTTGTATGCTCTTTTTCATCCCCCACCAAAAGTACCTCCACCGCAACGCTTGCAACGTTTCCTGAACTCCACGGTGGTTCGTTTTTTCTTGGTGATAGGCCAGCGTCACTTCCAGCTGCTGTTCTCTGTCTTTGAGTGTCTCCACCATCGACGTGTGCCGAATAAATAACCTATCCACTCCAAGTTGTTCCGTTCGCCAGTCTTTGAATTTTCTCCCAAATAGTGGCATTTCCTACAAATACATGATGGGTCTTTCCGGGTTCCGAGGCATCTTTCAATGCGCGGCAAATTTGGTCGTTCCTAACCCCTGGTGGCGACCAAATCGTCGCGATTTTACTTCTCCCATAACTGTCATATGCCGCCCTGAGGTCTTGGATTTCCAAATGATCTGCCGTCTTTTGTCGTTCACGATCCCTTCTATTACTTCCATTTCAACCGGTCTTTCGGCGGCGGAACCTTCCTCTTCAAGGGTTTCCTCACCCTCACAATCTTCTCGCGTACCGAGGCTTCCATCCTCCCCAGGTGTCCATTCCCGGAGAAACTGTTGGATTTCCCCGGATCGTTCCCCTTCTTCCAATGCATTCACAGTAATGCCTCTGGACAGCCAGTCTGCCACTACGTTCTCTTTCCCAGATTTATAAATGATCTCCATATTGTACTGGGACAAAAACTCTTTCCACCTCGTGACCCGTGCCGAGGACTCCTTTAACTTTCCTACCCATTGTAGAGTTGTCTGTGGTCGGTGTGAACACGGAATTTTCTGCCGAAGACATATGGGTGGAAATGGTCTATAGCCCAGACCAGAGGAGCTCCCTCTCTAGAGCACTAACCGCGCTTCCGTTTCTGTGAGCCGTCGACTAGCGTACGCCACAGGGCACTCCCCACCGTCTCTCTCCTGCGACAACACTGCCCCCAGTGCGTATTCGCTGGCATCAGTGGTGATTGTGAAGGGATGTTGGAAATCGGGAAAATGCTAATATTGGTTCCTCCTGTAAGCTTGACATACATTTCTGGATGTTCTGCTCCATGATTGGGGTAATTACCACCCTCGCTCCCTTTCGCAGTAAATTATTAATAGGCACCAGGTATGCCGCCATGTCCGGCACAAATCTTCTGTAATAATTAAGCGTCCCCAGAAGTCGCCGAATCCCCTTTACATCTGTGGGCACCACCATCCTTCTAATCGCCTCGACCTTCGTAGAGTCTGGCTTAACCCCCTCCTGTGAGATGGTGTGGTCCGAAAAATTGATTTTTTTCTTTCCCAACAGAGACTTCTCCATGGACAATTTTAATCCGAATTCACGGACTCTTTCAAATACACTTGTTAGGTGCTCAACGATCTCTGCCCCCGTTCTGCTGAAAACTAACAGATCGTCCATGTAGACCTGGCATACCGCCTCGTCTCTTCCCCTCAAAAATTCATCCATTAGGCGTTGAAAGGTAATCAGGGCGTTTTTCAGTCCAAATGGCATCCTGGTAAATTGATAATGCCCTCTCTCAAATGTAAAGGCCGGTTTGTCTTGGTCGTTCGCGCTCATCTTGATCTGTTGATAGCCTGCCTTTAGATCTAGGGTACTAAATATTGTCGCCCCGTTCAATCTGTCTAATATGTCCTCAAATCGGGGAATAGGATACTTCTCGTCCGTCGTGTTCTCGTTTAACTTCCGATAATCGATAACTACCCTGTATTTCTCCGTCTCGTCCCCAGGTCTATTTTTCTTCCTCACTGCCCATAGAGGAGTGTTATATGGCGAAGTGCTATCAATTATAATCCCTTGCCGTTTGAGACTCTCTAGCCCCTCTCTAATATGCCTACGTAGCGCCTGCGGATATCGTCTCTCTTTCACGTATGTCACGCGTTCTTTCTTTAACTGGATCTCGTGGACCGTCTTCCCAGTCGCTCCTAGCGTGTCTCCCTCTACGTAAAAAATATCCTCAAACTCCCTCTGTAGGCCTTCCCTCCAGCCCTCTATTTTATTAACCGCCCCTATCCATGCTCTTCCATCCCATATTATTATTATTATTATTATTATTATTTGTTCCGGCATTTGTGCACCGCGGCCTCAGTGAGACCTCTTCCATCCCATATAGTCCCTTGACATTTATATTCCATTTTCCCCAACTTAATGTTCCATTTTTCCCCGATATTCTCCACACGCGCGCCTACCTTCCCCAACATGTCACACCCAACTATCACCTAGTACTCCCACGGCATGTTTCCTACGATATGTATTTTTAGATCTCCCCCTTTCTTCGCCCACCTATTTAGCTCTATGACTACCTCTCCCACTACCTCGCAAGGGCCTCCCAGGGTGATTAAACTACAATTACATACCTGGATCTGGAGTGCCCTCTCTCCGCCATACAGCCTCTCCAGCGCTCCACGGGACCTGATGGTGTTGGTGCTTCCCTTGTCCACCAGACACATCTCTCCTCCTTTGACCCTAATTATTGGCAACGCACACATCCTCTCCCGAATTGCATTACATCTCAGGATGCGGTCGCCTCTCTGCCGACACGCTCCTCAGGCTGCATCACGTTGCTCCCATCTGCGTGACTCGACCTTCTGCCCTGTCTGTCTCCTGTTTCTGCTGTGCCTCGCTTCTTCTCCTTCAGTTCCCGAAGTCCCTGATGACTCATCTTCTGATGATCCACTCTCCCCATGTGTCATGCTCCGTCTCTCTCTTACTTCTTGAGTGTTTACCTCCATTGGTTCTGGTCGTTGGTATTCTCTCCTCTGGAAGATATACGGGCAATGCCTCGCGATGTGTCCTTCCTCACCACACTCAAAACATTTCGTGCGAGGACACTGTGCCACTAAATGTCCTGCCTTCCTACGTCCGTGGCATTTTCTTTCTTCCCTGGGCGGGGCATACCTCGGTCTCGTTCCTCTGAATCTCCTTTCTCCTGTCGTTCCCTTGTCTCTGCCAATAACGGACGTTTCTGGTCTCCTCCACGTTGGTTTCAGGGTCCGGATTCTTTTGTATGCAACTCGGCTCCACTCATTGTCGATGTCTTGCACCCTCACTTCTTCCTCCTTGGCACTAGCGTCGATCATAGATTGTGCACACTCCGAGAACGAGTGCTCATCAGAGAATCCTTCCTTTCTTCCTGTCTCCTTGGCCAGTTGCACCTTTAGAATTGTTGATAAGAATCCTATTCTACCCTCCACCTCTTCTACGCTAATCGACTCTCTCATCTACTCCGTTATCTTATTGAAACAGACTACTAACCCCGCAGTATATTGCCCGTTACTTTGTCTTGGGGACTTCGTCTCCCTAAACATTTGGAATATGTCCTCCTCGGTAGTCCATTGTCCTCTTCCGTACGCCTTCTTCAATCTCATCTTTGTTACTTCCCACGGGGTTTCTTCATCTGCCTGAATTTTATTCAGTATACTTCTCTTGACCCGACATATCAGGGCCACCTTCAACGATTCCGCGTCTCTGGGATCTATTAAAATTTCTTCTACTTTAGCTCCAATTAAAGCTGTGAGACGGCCTCCTCCTTTTAGAAAATGGTTCAGCTCACCCAGTTCCCCAGTGAATCTCTCCAGCTCCGAAACAGCCTTCCTCAGATCCTGGGTATTCATCGCTTTTGCCCTCATCAGCGCGAGCGCCGTGGCATGAACTTCTGGCATAGTTCCCACTCTTCTAATATCTGCTCCCTCTACGAGATTCAAGACGGGCTGTCTCAAAACTCCTCCTTCAGTCATCTTCTCTCTTTCGCTTATAGAAGAAAAAAAAAAATTATGCTCGCACTCGATAACTCTCTTTCTCCACGGTTCCCAGGTTTCAGCACCAGTTAATGTTTATTGAATTACAAGCTAAGAAAGGTTGGTAATAAGAACACGTAGAACGTTGTAACAAGACTGCTTTATTTATTTCAAGATATCTCTATCTATTGGTATTACCTGTTAGTTAAATTCCTTTATTGTGCTAAAATTACAATCTGCCTTTTATAAGGCAATAAGTAATTAAGATAAATGCTTTTATTCATACCATATTTACAGTTCATCATTCACTCGCTCATTCATACAATATTTACAGACAGCCCAGAGACCCCCCAAATCCACCGCGAAGAGAAAGCGTAGTCTTGGGAAGTCCCCCACGCTCCTCCGTCAGCCGCGTCACCGGATACTAGCCAGTGGAGGCTGACCAAGAGCGCGAGAGCCACAGACGCTCAGGACATGATTGGAGAAACTGGCCATTGCCAGGACTCCCACTGTCACGCGTTTATAGCAGGTCACGAGGCCACTGCCGTTTCAGTCTCCGAGGAGGATTATAGGGATGAGTGGCGCAGTGCAATGACTGTGCTACAGGATTAGGGTGGTTGGAAAGGCTACTGTGGAATTTCATAAACTTGGAAGGGATGAGTTCTAGAATGCACGGTATGTTAAGGTCGTTATGAAGGGTTTTGTTGCTGACATAATAAGGGGCATTTACTATTGTTCTCAGGACTTTTGATTGAAAGGATTGGATACGCTTGATGTTCGACTTTTTTGCTGTCCCCCATAGCTCTATTCCGTATGTCCAGATTGGTTTAAGTATAACTTTGTAGATTAGTAGTTTATTTTCTATTGAGAGATGGGATGTCCTTTGAAGTAGTCTGTACAGTTGTCCAAAGCGTCTGTTTAGTTCTTGTCTTTTTAGTCTCGTATGTGGGTTCCAGGTCAGTCGTTTGTCAAGATGGAAGCCTAAGTACCGTACTGTCTCGGATACAGGGAGAGGAATAGAATTAAAAGAAACTAGTGGACAAGACTTGCGACAAAGGGTGAAGGTAATGTGGGAGCATTTTGCTGATTTTGCTGATGATGGTATTACCTGTAAACATATATACAGATAACATATGTTTGGGGATTAAGGCTGGGCACTAGGGGCGCCTGGACTTAACTTATATATATATGTAAAGAAAGTAAGCTTTCTTCAATTGAATTAGCAGCGCTTTGTTATCACGCGCGTGCTTCAGTTGGCTACCACTAGGTGGAGCTAGCGACATATGACCAGGAGGTTTTTAAAAGGCTTTCCAGTGTAAACAATTAAGTAAAGTGCAAACAGTCATAACAATAAACTGTAATTGTTGTTTCTTTTGTTTTACAGAGAAACAGATTACTTATTGTTATAATAAGAAGACCTAGCAACCCTTATAAAACAACAATTTGTTTATGATGTCAAAACTGCACTTTGAATTTACGGTAGTGACTTCACCAAAAGACAGTAAAGCCAATGCAATTGCCATCACCTCAATTGGTACAGGAGATGGAAGAAGATATATATTGCCAGAAGAATTCAAATATATGGAAGATCATGTGGAGTTGAAAAAGACAAGTAAGTACACAAAGTTAGTTAATTCATTAAACAGAAGAAATCAGATAAGAAGAGTGTGGATTACAATGACAAAAGAATTAGAGGGCACATACATAGATGAAGATGGAAATCTGCAATTTAAAGATCAATATTTAGAGGAAATAAATGAGGAAAGTACAAACAAAACACAAGATCATAGTCTAAAGGAAATACTAGAGAAACTGATAGAAACAACACAGAAGAAAGATAACGAGAAAGACTTAAAAAAAATATCAGAAAAACTTCTCATAGAAACATTTTCAAGCAAAAATACTAATGCTAAACAGTGGATAGAAAGCTTTGAAAAAGAGTGTTCTAGATTTCAAATAGATAAAAGTGAGGAAAAAATTGAACTAATGAAACTATTTTTTGATAAACCAAGTTTAGACTGGCACTCTTCCACACTCATAAGACTAACAATAAATGCTGGTTGGTCTGAATGGAAAACAAGATTCTTAAAATGTTTCACAGATAATGGATGGAATAATATAACCTATGCACTATCATTTAAATATCGAGAAGGTTCGTTAACGGATTATGCTTTGAGGAAAGAGAAACTTTTGATAGATTTTAACAAAGATATGGATATAAAGTCACTTATAGCATTAATAGCAGTAGGGTTACCAGAATTTATATTGAATAGAATAAACAAGGAAAAATTAAAAGAAACTACAGACTTATTTAATGAATTGAGACAACTTGAATGTTTAGTAAATAAAAGAAATTTTCAAAAAAAACCTACATTAGATTCTCAAAAGAAATATGAAGTAAAGATACCTTGTAAAACGTGTGGAGATTTAGGTAAAGGTGTGAGATACCACCCAAAAGATAAATGCTGGTTCCAAAAACATGAAGAAAGTAGAGAAAAGAACACTACACCAAAAAAAGTAAATAACAATTCTATCCTAGATGTAGAAATATATAATGAATCAAAAAACGAGTAAACACACCACTAATTAAATTAAACATTGTATTGGAAGATAAGATAAAAATAGAAGGGATCTATGACTCAGGATCTCAAGTTTCATTAATTAATAAAAGATTAATAAAAACTATAAAAAATAATAATATAGATAAGAACAAAATACAATTAAAAACAATTAGTGGTGTGGCACTCACAAAGGGATTAGCAAGAATAAAATTAAAAATTTTCAATATTGAAAAAGAAGTAGATGTATTTATTGTAGAAAATGAGACTTTTCATGATTTTTTGATAGGCCTAGACATAATAAAGGAATTTAAATTAAGGCAAGACGAAAATCTAAATATAAGCCAAAAACAATCGCAAAGAAAAGATATAATAGAAATAAATTTTAATGAACATATTAAAGAGAAAGATTTTAAAATAAATTTAGATCATTTAGATAATGAAAAAAAATTCAAAATAGAACAATTGATAGAAGAATATAAAACAATATTTGCTAAAGACAAGTATGATATAGGGACTGTGAAAGATTATGAAGCAAGAATAGATCTCTTGATGGAAAAATTTTGTAGTAAAAGACCATATAGATGCACAATCGAAGACAGAAAAGAAATAGAACAGCAAGTGGCAAAACTATTAGAAAAAAATTTAATTGAAGAATCGTATAGTCCATTTGCTGCACCAGTGACCCTTGCATTAAAAAAGGGTGAAGGAAAAACCAGATTATGTGTCGATTTTAGAGATCTGAACAAGATTGTCACAACCCAGGCCCAACCTTTTCCGCTAATTGATGATTTAATAATTAAAGCTAGAAATTGTAAATATTTTACATCACTGGACATCAATTCAGCATTTTGGTCAATACCACTAAGGATAGAAGATAGAAAAAAAACAGGCTTTATAACCCAAGAAGGACACTATCAATGGACTTGCCTACCATTCGGTTTAAAAACAGCACCAGCAATCTTCCAAAGAATTTTATCAAGTATACTAAGAAAAAATAATCTAAAGAACTTTACAGAAAATTATATAGATGACATATTAATATTTTCAGAGACTTTTGAAGATCATATCATGCATATCAAACAAGTTTTAGAAGCCATAATAAAAGAAGGATTCAGATTAAAATTAAAAAAATGCACGTTCGCATCAAAATCAATTAAATATCTCGGACATATAATAGAAAATAATACAGTAAGACCAATTAAAGACAATTTAGTATCAATACTCAATTTTCCGACTCCAAAAACGCAGAAGAACGTTAGACAATTTCTAGGTAAAATAAATTTCTATCACAAATATATACCAAAAATCTCAACAATACTAGATCCACTACATAGATTGTTAAGAAAAGATATAAAATATAATTGGTCTGAAGATTGTGAAAAATCATTCACAGAGATAAAAAAATTATTGTGCTCTCAACCAGTCCTAGAAATATTCGATAAAGATTTACCTATTAAGATATTTACAGATGCTTCAATAGAAGGTATAGGTGCAATACTGAAACAAACCCAACAAGATGGAAAAGAAAAACCAGTAGCCTATTTCTCAAAAAAATTAAATGAGTCGCAAAAAAGAAAAAAAGCTATATATTTGGAATGCTTAGCAATAAAGGAAGCGATAAATTATTGGGAATACTGGTTAATTGGAAGAAGATTTGAAGTTTATTCAGACCATAAACCGTTAGAAAACCTTAATATAAAATCAAGAACAGACGAGGAACTAGGTGACTTAACATATTATTTGTCTCAATTTGACTTCAAAATTACATATATACCAGGGAAATTCAATATTGAAGCAGACTGTCTTAGTAGAAATCCGGTATTAGAGTCAAAAGATAATACCCAAGAAATATTAAAAATAGTAAACATGATCCAACTACAAGAAATAATTAAAGATCAAAATGAAAATACAGCATTAGGAGAACTTAAGAAAAAAAGTACAGATAAAAATGGTATAATCTATAAACAAATTAAAAACAAAAAGAAGATAGTTTTATCAGAAAAATTAAGCATTAAATTAATACGAGATACACATATAGACTGGTGTCACATCGGATTAAGGCAAATGATAAACAGAATATGTCCTTATTACACTTCAAAAAAATTAATAAAAAACATTCAGAATATATGCAGAACTTGCGAAATTTGTAAAAAGAATAAATCTAGAGGTCAAGCAAAATATGGATTAATGTCTCAATTAGGACCAGCAACAAAGCCGTATGAGATAGTGTCGATTGATACGATCGGTGGATTTGGTGGTCGAAGATCAACGAAAAGATACCTCCATCTTCTAGTTGATCACTATACAAGATACGCACATATATTAACTTCAAAAACTCAAGCTGCAAGTGATTTTATAAAAATAGTGCAAAATACATTAGAAATGAACAAGATAGGTACAATATTAACAGACCAATATCCAGGACTAAATTCTAAAGAATTCAAAAATTACCTAAAAGAACAAGATATCAGACTCATTTATACAGCCTTAAATGCACCATTTTCAAACGGCATAAATGAAAGATTAAATCAAACAATAATTAATAAAATAAGATGTAGAATCAATGAATCTAAAGAAAAGAAAGCTTGGACAACAATAGCAAGAGAATGTGTTGACAAATATAACATAACAGAACACTCAGTTACAGGTTTTACACCTAAATATTTACTAGATGGTACTAACACAAGTATGCTACCTGAGGAACTAAGGAAACTAACACATGCAGAGGTTTGGAAAGAAGATAGAAAATTAGCTCTAGATAACACTATAAAATCACATGAATACAATAAGAAATTATTTGACAAAAACAGAAAGGAAAGGGAATTCAATACAGGTGATTTAGTATATATTGAAAACGGACATAGATTAAATAGGAAAAAACTAGATGAACTTAGGGTTGGACCATTCAAAATTGCAGAGAAAATATCAAATACTATATTTAAAATCAAAACTGAAAAAAGAAACGAAGACACAGGATTATTCCACATAACAAAACTGATACCAGCAGAATAAACATTATATAATAAAAATTCTCACGAGAATTTTCACAGTGGGAGGGGGAGATGTAAAGAAAGTAAGCTTTCTTCAATTGAATTAGCAGCGCTTTGTTATCACGCGCGTGCTTCAGTTGGCTACCACTAGGTGGAGCTAGCGACATATGACCAGGAGGTTTTTAAAAGGCTTTCCAGTGTAAACAATTAAGTAAAGTGCAAACAGTCATAACAATAAACTG
The DNA here is from genome assembly GCA_930367205.1 of Acanthosoma haemorrhoidale. Taxonomy (NCBI): domain Eukaryota; kingdom Metazoa; phylum Arthropoda; class Insecta; order Hemiptera; family Acanthosomatidae; genus Acanthosoma; species Acanthosoma haemorrhoidale. Next base: position 628,735 of record OV884009.1, read on the forward strand.
TAATTGTTGTTTCTTTTGTTTTACAGAGAAACAGATTACTTATTGTTATAATAAGAAGACCTAGCAACCCTTATATATATATATATATTATTTCAGCCCTTTTTCCGAGTGTAGTTTTTATTTTTTTAAAATTTTCTGTGTCTTTCAATTTTCCGAGACTCTACTTGGTATTCTTCTGGAATACAGAATATCTCGTGTCCCGTTGCCTCAATTAAAGTTATGGCGAATATGTTTGTTTTTAGTTCACTTGGCGATGCTTTTATTGTGAATTCAAACCTTATTTTTCGCATATTTATTAGAAATATTTGCAAAAGTGTTGTTTTACAATATGATTTTAACTGTCTGGATAATCCGTTGATGTTGGATGTTTTTCCTGTGAACAGAGACTCAATTGCGTCTCTCTGTAAACGAAAGAAACAACATTTAAAGTCTTTATTTCAAATATTGTTCCTTTCTGTACATAACTCCTTAATTCTTCTCTTTAACTTTACTCAACTTAAAATTTCACTTATACACTTCACCGCTCTCTATAACCACTTGTGACGACATCCAGTCGTCTGCCCAACTGTGCTGTCACCGCGCAGGTCATCCGTGCGTGGTGGATTTTAAAATTAAGAAGTATTATGACTGAAGACGAGTTCTTTACATCTCCCCCTCCCCCTAGGGAAGAACGTAGTGAAAAGTGAGAAGAGTGGCCGGCCAATTTTTGGTATAAAACCAAAGAGTGTTTATTTCATAAATTGAATCCGAAATTTTTTTTTGTATCGTATACGGTCCGATTCTTAGTACGTCCAATTTTGTTTGTATTTAATTGGTTTTGTATTTTCTACATAAACTAGGTTGCCTACATTTAATAATAATAATCCTTTCTGGGTTTACGAATTGTGTTTTATTATAATCGTGTGATTGCTTTGTATTGTCTAGTGCTAATTGTCAGTCTCTTGTGGCTAAATCTGTTTTCGTATGACGTTGCTTCTATTTTCGTGGTAAAATATTCATATTTTCGCCTTCTAATAAATATTCTGGGTAGAATTTTGTAACTGTGTGCTCTGCTTTGTTATACATTGCTGTGCAGTTTTGTGCAATTGTGTCCAAGCTTTTTTTGTTATATCTTCATTTGTTTTTCATCTTATTTTATTGACTAAAGTTTCGTTGAGGTCGCTTAAAAAAGGCGACTCAACCGCAGTGAAAATTAATCTTATCTTGCTTTCATTTAGGAATTTATTAAATTTTCCAGAATTTATCCCTTGGTATTGGTCCACTAAAACTAAGCCTATATGATTTTGTGTTACCATTTTTGTCAATTTTATCAAGTCATCAGCAGATTGGAGTTCTTGATGTTGTAGCGACTGCTAACTAAAGTGGTCCGACATACTACATTCCAGCAGCGGAGAAACAGTGAGCTCCACGAAGATTTTAAGCTGCCTACGGTGGATGAATTCATTCACCATAGACATATCAAATTCATTGATTCATTGCAATATAATACAACCATCGTGTTTAACACGATTACCCCCACACCGCTTCCCCCCGTTTTCCGGGGTAAAGAAAAAAAAAGCCAACAAAGCATTGAAGCTACGGCTCGCCTCTGAACTGGTACATGCATCTGCACTAATGTTTCTAAATATTTCCTTATCGTTTCTTAAACCCCTACACTTCTATATCCTTAACCTTGCTATCTGTATTCCGATGTTGGCAGACCCCACACCTTCCTATTGGGATTCTCTGGCTAAGCCTGGTTAAAATAGTGCACCATAGGAAGGGATATCTTCCATGCAGACGACGATCTCTGGGGCCCTACAAATGTGCCTAGTAGCCTCTCCCCCAGCGGTCTAGTCTGCCTCTTTCCGGTTTACATTCGCCTTAGGGATCTGGACGGTTTTCGCCTACCCTCAGATAACGAGTGTGAACTTGCGGTCATTCCAAGACCACGTAAGCTGCCTATAAAAATTTAAGCATATCTTGTGAAGCGATTAACGAGCAGATGTATAAATCTTTTTGTTGATCGATAGCCTCCAAAACCTACGATTGTGTCTATTAACGGAAGCCTTCATCAGAGCAATACAGTTAGTTGTATATTTAAAATAATCTGAGGAAAGAGAACCCATGGAAGACGAGCCATAATGGAATCACATTTCAAGGGAATGCATAGAAGATAACGGGAGAGTAGAAACGTATAACATGACAAAAAACGTGTAGACCAGCGAATGGTTGGTTTCGTTCAAGAAAAGATCGACAATATAAACATCAAGCACATTATGCCCTTCCTTCTTAACAGGAAGTAAACCCGGACGGTCAGCATGGTAGCATCCTTGACGAAAGAATTCACGGGGTTATTGACCAATGGCAACTACATAGAACAAAAACCTAAAATTTTATCAAATGCCCCGAAATTACTTACAACAATAAAGAGTACAAGGCATTATTGGACACTGGATCTGAGATCACTCGTATTAATGAAGACGTGTATTAAGAAATAAAACTGAGTCTAGGACCAAAAACGAACAGTCTAGAAATCTAAAGAAATAACAAAACAAATAATGATTCCAACTATCCGTATATTTTAAACATGACGTACGTCACTCACGATTTGAAACAAGATGTTATGATGGGCGTGATAATAAATAAATTAAGAGATAAAACCAAAAGTTGACATTTATAATAAAAATTTAATTATATTAAGTGAAAATAATGACAAACTTTTTGCCATAATTCACGTTAAAGTTACGAACAGTTACTGGTAAATAGAATTGGCGTTTTCGGACTGTCTCACGAACAAAAGGAACAATATCGCACAGAAGCTCGAAGAGTAAAAGAGAAACACCCATCAATTGGAGATAACTTTTAACACTTCCATTTTAAATTCATACGAGATTTTCAGCGAGGTTCCTGGAATTATCAATAATTTCAACTACGATCTTGAAATTGAAAATAACCCTTAAAATTACCCGATTCCTCCCCATCGGATAAATCATAGAACCCACAAGCAGCCAATTTATCTCTCCCCTGGTATGTGTGTACAAGAAATGAAGGTCATGTACCGATGGACGTTATTTGAACTCACGAATTAAGTCAGGCTATGAACAAATAAACAACATAGACATCATACTGTCATCGTGTTTCGACAGAATATTCTCCACCATCGACCCAACGAAAAGTTTCTATCAGGTTGATGAACTTCATGAGAACTCGAGAAATTATTCAGCGTTCATCTTAAACGAGAAAACGTACCAGTGCAGTATATCCGTTTGGTATAAAAATAATTTCAGCTGCTTCGAATAAGGCATTGATCTAAATATTAGAGTTCAGACTTTATATCCTAAAATAATTTATCGAAAATTCTTAAAAGTTTGTTTTATTACACATACCTAGATGAAAAAAAATTATATGTATATTTTAAATAGTTTTTAGATTTTTTTTTTTTATTTAACCCACGTTTTAACTGTATCTAAAGGAAGACTTTTTATTCCTGAGTTTCACATTCCCTGGATGGTTGAGAGTTCTCACTTAATTTTGTACAATCGCAGTAAATACAGATAGAGAAACCAATAATAAACTGAACTAACTTTCAGAATGGATAAATTATATAAATCAATCTTTGAAAACTTTTTAGCTAACAATTAATCAACCCTATTATTTTATCGACCCCCAGTTACGAACAGTTTATAATAAATAACTGATACCAACCTTGGACAACTTTTGCTACTCGATTTGATGAGTTACGGCTTACACGTCCAAATCCATAGGGGGCAATACATTTAATAAATGAAATGTGTGTGAGAGAGATAGAGAGGGGGGGAGAGAGAGAGTGAGAGAGAGGGGGGGAGAGAGAGAGTGAGAGAGAGGGGGGGGGAGAGAGAGAGAGAGAGAGAGAGAGAGAGAGAGAGAGAGAGAGAGAGAGAGAGAGAGAGAGAGAGAGAGAGAGAGAGAGAGAGAGAGAGAGAGAGAGAGAGAGAGAGAGAGAGAGAGAGAGAGAGAGAGAGAGAGAGAGAGAGAGAGAGAGAGAGAGAGAGAGAGAGAGAGAGAGAGAGAAGAGAGAGAGAGGGGGAGAGAGAGAGAGAGAGAGAGAGAGAGAGAGAGAGAGAGAGAGGGGGGGGGAGTATTTACTTTACTAATAACGAAAACTGACGTGGTAACATCGTGGTTACTAATAAAGTAAGTTATTGAGAGGAAGTAACTAATTGATCTAAAGCATAATCATTTTTTTGTTTATTATTTAAAAGATTGCTCTGTTAATCTTTACTGTCTACATTTTTAACATCTATAATGAATTAACGTTATTTACGTTGTGCCCCCATTCTTTCGTTTATGTATTACATATACATACAAAAAATTTAAAATACATTTCACATCATACGAAAAATAAAATATTTTGAATGGTATGATCTAGGTGACGCTACTGATCCGTACATCAACTTCTTTACTTATTTTTTCTACATAAATATGAACAAATTCAGAAAAGAATTTAGAGAAGAGTACCAATACGATACTTATTTTATTTGTATTGCTAATTGATAAAATGACATACCATACATTCTTTTGAACTGGTTTTCCACTTCATTGATGGTCCATCGTTTGACGAGCAGGTCCTTAGATGAAACGTGTCTTTTGGAGTAGGAGCATGCGTTCATGAGCATGTACTTGATCCAGTCCTTGCTGCAACCTGCACCGGCTGCTGACGCCACCACCAACGTCACCCCCAACATAATCTGGAAAAGATATAATACCCATAAAACAATCAAAAATCCTATAAAAAATAACATAACTAAAATGTTTTGGCATTGTAAATTTTACAAGTAAAGGTATTTTTGCAAGACAACATTCCAGGAGCGTCATTAATTAATTCTATTATTTATTTCTTGGATTTTAGTGTAAATATTACCAATTTAGCAATAATAGTATTGAAATAATACTCAATCTTCGAAAAACAGCCTTCGGTAACGTTGGAGCGGCCAACTCGATTCGCACTAGTTCACGGTCAAATATTAAGACGTCCAAGCAGTTCTATTTATTTAATATTACTTGTTAATGTTATTCTTTGCTGAAATCTACTTAAACCTATGTAGTCCGTTCTTAAACTGGAACATATTTTAGCAAAATAATAGACTCCGAAAATCCACCAATACGGGAGATTGGTAACATATGTTGCTAAATTGAAATTTTATGTTTCATTTAGAGTCCCTAACTACTCTTTTCCATGTACATTCCAAGGATGAAATAGGTTAAATATGTTTTGTGTACCCAAAAGAAACTGATGTGCAATTATTAAAATCATTGGAATATTAATTTAATACCTTCAATCTTTGTATTATATTGTAAATAGCCATATTTAACTTGTAAACATTTTTATTTAATTTGTAAATATTGTTTTTCTTCTTCTTGAGAATATATATAATTTATGTATATCAGTATGTTATAAACAATATAATAGCATGGGAAGGATACTGGAACATGCAACAACAATATAGTAACAAGTAGAACTGTTACATTAAATTGTGAATAAAGTTTTCTTATGTATATATCTATAATTATGAGAGTGTGTGAATATCCATATAAAGGTAATAATTTAATGTATAACCCAATTGCTCTCCTTTCCACTTCCTTTATAATGGACACGAAGGGTGAGATGTCTAGCCTCTCTAAGCTGTCCTAGCAGTGAAGTAGTTGGCGGGGCGATCCCATTAGCCACTTGTTACCATTTTGTAGAGCCGGTCTCTGTTATAATAACTTTTTAATTTGATATATGATAATCATGATCATTATTAGTTATTTATCTCTGTTGTTGCATTTTAATGTCAGATTCAGCCCCCATAATAATCCAAATAGTACATATTTGTACATAAATTGTACATATAGAATTTATCTGGAACATATTGATTGTCCGGTCCTTGGAAGTGTACCGTCAAATCTTTGATTATGCAAACGATATCTTCTCGACGATGTAAGATATTTTGAGGTCAGTCGATTGATAAATCATTATGTAATCTTTCATTATTGTTACAAAATGATCGACTAAACATGTAGATCCGAAGATCGGTGGCCTAGTAGTAATGTAATCTTTGTTTTCTTATTTAAAACAGATTAATATTTATTAATAGCAAACACGAAATATATATGTTTAGTTAAAGATGAAAACAAATATAAAAATGTGCTAAAAGAAGACTAATATAGGAATGTTCTGTGTGCGTGACACCCTACATAATTTGTTCTCGAGATTTTTGACCTGATTTGATTCATTTAGTTTACTATGACCTTCGATCACTAAAACAGTTTTTGAAAAAACTTTTAATTAATAAATATATTAATAGGAAACAATTAAAGCTTCTGAAAACATTGTGCTTTGAATTTCAGTGTTACTCTCTTTAGTGTGTTCGTAATCATGAGGGGTTACGATGATAGCTATGGTTGCTTAGCAAGTCAAACAAGGCTAACATTAAGAACAAACTGAGCATAGGAGATTATTTGCTAAATTTAACTATTGTCCTCTTGAACCTTCAAAAGAATATGCCCTATAAGGAGGGAACATGCTTCAGATTCAAAAACTTTCTCTAGTCTTGAATAATGGGAGAACGTAAAAAGGTTTTAAATTAAACCTTAATTAATCCTATTTCCCAATTTATTTTCATAGTGTCAATATTAATATGTAGGTGTCTCTTTTTGGAGTCTTATTCTTAAGAATTTTTCATTTTCCCAAAAAAAATCTTTCCGTAAAATAAATATTTCATGGAACAATCTAAGCAATTTGATTTAGTGACCCATAAATGCAGTGCTGTGAAATTCCTGAGTTTAGTGATAACAGTTACGACATCGTCTGATCATCTAGCCTGGTTTCGTCATGATTGTATGTTGTTCTCTTTTAAAGATTTACGCGTTCACGCCACAAAACTGTGTAGAAAACGGTTTTGAGTGTGCTGTTCAATTTAATATTCTGTCGGAATATTAGGGTTCACAGACGGCTTGAGCATTGTTCGTGTACATTTTGATACCAATAGGGAAGTATATTTTTATTTTCGGTTTATTTGGTGAGGAGAAAATATGTTTGCCAGAGTTTAGGAAGCGTTTGCACAGAAAAAAAAAAGATGGTTATCGGAGTTTTAACCTATGCTAGAGTTAATTTGTTTTGACACTCGGGGTAATCTTGGTTGAACGACCGTGCCTGACTGCCTTTTGTAGGGTTGTAAACATTTTAACCTTGATAATTGCTTTTATAGCCTGGCCACTTGCTTTGGACGTGTGACTGACATTACAAAGAAGCCTCTTTATTCTAATTCCGAAGATTACGAAGATGAGAAGCCTCAACTTCGGAGGCGTGGTGGTTGACCTGCTAATTCTGCTATTACACCAAGACGCTTGTCAACCATCAGATTCCAATCTTTCGAGGAGACCTACATTATTTCCTTCAAAGCAATAAATTTACCAACTCAGTACCTTCCACTATTCGGTTAGAAATCAAATATAATAGGCAAAAGGGAAATATTACCATTGAAAAAAATTTAAATATCATAAAAGTTGCTCTTTTAAAACAATACTCCAAAACATTCATTGTGTTACCGTGTTGCGTTTTGGTTAAAGCGACAAGTTCTTTTTCTTGTTTTTGTTTTTTTTAATGGGGTTCGATTTAAAAAAAACAAACTTAAAAACAAAAAATACATTAGCCGAGTCTATAATAATTGAGTCACTAGGAGTGATTAACATATTCACCGCTAATAAAACCAAGCTGTAAACTACTATAGCCCAACGTGGCCAAAGGAGTTAATTTATTGATATTATTAATTTCAAAAATATCAGGAACAAGTAATTGTTCAAATGACACACACAAAATTCCATCCTAAGATGTCTTGTCGGAAATTGATTTCATTATGGGCTAAAACTTGTGGCGGTTTTTGCACAAATCGCTTTTGGTTAGACAACTACGATGGTTGGTCAAGATCCAACTAATTTCGACCAGAGCAAAATGGCAGCAACAAAGACTGATTGTGAAGCACATATCGCTTAACCCCTAGTCTTGCTTGGATCACACCCTTCAGTGCGAGTCTACTTAAAGCTCTACTTTCAAACCTGTAAGCATTAATCGTCTTAAGTCTTAGAGTCTGCCCGTCTGATCTGTGGCGAAGCGTAAAAATGATAAAATCAATGAAATTTAACTGATTTTGTGTTTGTTAAACTAAAAAAACTTATCAATGTTTAGCCTTTTTCGATTGGTATTTGTTGGCCGGTAGGGGCCATTTATTTGAAAAATGAATTAATCTATGTATGATATAAATAGAAATACTCGAATCTGCTAGTCATGAGACTAACGTTGTCAAACACCAACAAAATAGTTTTAAAACCATTTAAATACCCATAATATTTTGTATTAGATTCGCTACACAATTTATAGTAAAATCTAATTAGAAAATAAATGACTTACTAAGTTCATGGCACGATTCTGTCGGGCAATACTACAATTTTTCTCGGCTGCAGGTCTTACGGCACTCGCATGCAAAACAACACACTTAAATATATTAATATCATCTGCGAAGCTAACAAGGAATTTGTGAATATTTTTTCAGATGGCACGTTTTATAGCCAAAAGGTATGGCTGAGTGTTGGAATATCAGTTTCTAGGAAAAGCGTTAACGACCATCGCCAAGTGAACACGTTTTATTAATAGGGAAATAGTGGCCAAAGGGATAAAAATAACGTGTCACCAGTAGTCTTTGTTACTGATGCCACGTTAAGATATGAGGTAGTTCGTTCACGTTGACTTATCCCTTTGAACATATTTAAGGTGAATTTTATATAGCAAAGTACATTTTACATAGCAAACTATTCTGTGAGGTCTCTTGCGGGCCTCTTGTAAAAAAAATAAATAGTTATTGTCCTAATTCCCACAAAATAAAATTTTTTAAATTTGTTAAAGGCGTTTCCAGTATCGTTAGACAAAATTTTGTAAACAGTTTATAAAGATTTAGATACGTATCCCATGCAACCTTGCTATGCTTTTAATTTTTTTAAATCAGAAACTCTTATTTTTTTACCAGTGTGTCCGCCTGTGTCTACATTGGTCTTTTTGAGTTTCCTGTTCATAACAATAATAGAGACATGACATTTTTTATAAAGGTTCGTAGCGACCGCTAACTACATAAGATAAATCACCTACTAATCTATTTTATATATTGTAAATTAGTTATAATATGTTGTAAATAATATTACCAAACCGCAAGTCATATCAATGTAAATATGGTAAAAGAAAATGAAGTAGCTGCAGACGAGTTGTGATGTTTCAAGATTTGGCCTTCTCATTTATGAAAACCTCTACACTTCTACTTTAGTGCGGCATTGTCAGACCCACATCTTCCTAGTGGGATTCTCTGCCTTTTTCTCCTTGGAAGATATATTTTCCTTGTGGACGACGGTCTCTGGGGCCCTACAAAATTTACCTAGTAGCGTCTCCCCCAGCGATCCAGTCTGCCTCTCTCCGGTTCACACTCGCCTTTGGGATCTGGACGGTTTTCGCCTACCTTTAGATACCGAGTGTGAATTCGCGGTCATTCCAAGACCACATAAACTACCTATAGTACCTACCCTGTTCCTCTTCTCTTGAACATAGTGCACTGTCGGGCCACGCCTTCTAAGATCTTATGGAAGATCAAATAAGGCCTATCAGATAATGGATACGCCTATCAGGTATGGAGTCAGATAGCTCAGTGGTAAGACCTGTCATGAAGCAATCGTCCAGGTCATAGCCTATTCAACTCTAACTCCGTCACTAGGGCTAGGGTAACTAGGCCCTCCTCGTGATAACCCGACAGTCACATTTGAAATTGAGAAGACATGCAAAATATAGCCATCTCCATAAAACATGGCTGTGTCTTGTATAATTAACTAATTATCTGGTATTAAAAAAAAAACAATTGTTTCTATAATATAGAGTACCTATAATATAAAATTAAATATCTCAAGTTTGTAATTAATAATGCGTTATATGTGTTAGTGCTAAAGTGAACTATAATTACGTAAAGACTTTCAAACTTTCATAAAATTGTATCACAATTTATTTTACTACCTCAGTTTTATATAGAGGAATGATATTTTACATGCCTCCCCAGAGGTGCTGAAAATTAAAGCAATCTTATGAAAAATGAATTTCATGTAATAAATAAATATTTTTCCAACATATTATGTAGGGTACCAAATAAAAGTTCTCATAATGGACATTATTTATTAAGTTTAATGTATTACGGCTTTAGAGGGATATTGCTACAAAAAGTCACTAAAATGCTTTTGCAACTGGAACACAGCCCTTAACAAATGCATCACACTTGACTTGAATTTTATATATAATCTTGTGCTACATACTTTGTTTTTACGGTTGCATGTGACCAAAAAACAGTGTTGGTCAAATACTATCTTAAATGACAAATAAAAATATGAAATTAAGATTTTTTTTCTTCAAAAAACAAATAAAAAATCATTACTTGTTATTTGAAGGCGTTGGGAATACTTATTTAATATTTTTATTATTAGAAATACATTTTTATTTGCCAAAAACAAACAATTATTTTCAACAATACGTTTCAGTTGGACTAATAAAAAAGTTATTTGTTGGCTGTTTAATTATTTGAAATGAATTTTTATCTAACTAATAAAAAATAATTATTTTTTGGCTTAAAATAAAAGAATCGCTTAAGGCGATGGGTTGATTACCTGTTTTCTTTTAGTTCAAGTTATATTATGCAATCGCTTGAAGTGCATTTTGTACTGTTGCAGATATTCATGATCTTGGACCACACTTTTTCCATTACATATGCTTATCTATAATTTTTAGTTATTATTGGTTTTTCTAATGTTTGGATGGATTCGTAGATTTGAAAGTTGCTAAATTCAATTTTTCACTTAGCTTACCGATTGTGAATACACCTTGAAAAATGTTTAACAATTTATGAATAAGCTAATTCAAACTTAGAGAAATTCATGAGTTATGAATTAGCGATGCTGATTTTGATTTTGCTGTTAGTTTTTTACTTTGCATGCACATTGATATATTTTTGGGTAATAGTGATTCATAGTCCACGAGGTTTGTGTCGATGACCCAAAAAGTTTGAATTTATTGTTAAATGATGGTATGGGTGTGAGCTGCACATATTGAGTGAGTAGAATGTGTGCTCTTAAATCACAATTATTAATGCTGGATAAGGAAATAGTAATTTTACATACAAAGGACTTGCTAACATGACAGGATTACTGATTTTTCCAATCTTGATCATGATTATTTATATGTTTAGAAGGGTGCTGAATTTGAGTATTTTATTAGTTTATATATTACGTATGCGCATTAAGAAATGTTCAGCTATAAATGATTTCATAAATATTTGGACAACTTTATTTGTATTTAACAGTGCCGGTTTTAATTTGTTACTCAATTTTGTTATGGTACATGCACAACAAGGCCTATTTTAGCTATTGCTAATTTTTCTGATCTGTTCTTATAAGCTGGACTTATTAAGTGTACTGATTGCAATTTTGTATATAACATGCAATTTGAGAAAAAATAATTATATATCAGAATTCGTTATTGATAATAAAGTTGAGTTTGTTATAAATTAACCTTATCCAAATATTTTAAATATTATATTGGGTGCTGCACCACTATATGAAAGTAAAAGTAATTATCTTATGTCAACCAGTCTCCTATGTGTCAGGAAACTGCCCTGAAAAACTAATAAAATAAATAAAGAAAAATGATTTAATAAGTGTATAATGTAATATATTCTCACAGTAAAACGAGCTTTTGCTATACTTCAGTGATTTTTAAGTAATAAATAATGTGACACTCCTAAGGTAAAATATATTTTATTACATTGGTACCTTATAAACAAAATATTAGTTTTTTATTCGCTTAAATATTATACAAAAATAGTGACTTTCTTTGAATAGTAATTTGTGCTTTCATTACAACTAGGAAATATACGTATACATGTATAAATATTTATAAATTACATTTCATTTTTTATTAGTACCGTAGTTGAATTATTAATCTATTAGCTATTTATCCACGCATATAAAGTAGTGGCAAAAAAAATAAATAATACGGTGATTTATAATAACAAATGAGGTATCGCATAAAGATTAATAACTAACAAAAAACTTAGAACACATAGCTAAAATAAGAATATAATAATGTCGACACCATACAGGGACGTTTGAAGTCAAATACACATAATGTAACTCCTTAAACAGCACTTTTACATAATATATATCATATTAACATAACAAACACATGATATGTGCCCAATGACAAGTATCTAATTCAAACAGTGATGGGTTTGAACATATAATTAACTACAATTAATTATCATTAATATTTATAAAGTTAATCGTAGAAGAAAATATATTTTTTACTGGGTGGATAACACAATAGCAACAAACGCTATCACTCAATCTGACGAGTCGGTGAACTAACTGTGTTATTCATTTAATAATATTTAAAACAATCTAAATACTAATTTATGCTAATTTACACAAGTTAGTTGAAATTTATTTGTTCTAAATTGAAATAATCTGTGAAAAAAGCTTCTATTTATATATATTTTAGATATATATAAGGTATATGTATATATATGATTATGAGCACTACCTACACCTTTTAGAACTATGATGTCTACTGTGAATTTTACTTTTAATAACTGATTATAGGTTATAGCCAGCTATAACCTATATCTAATTGCTTTATGGGGAATCGTATTAATTATTAGATATTATAATAATATATATAATAATAACATCATAATAATATTAATTATAAAATTAAGAAAAAAGGTGGATAGGTTTGGGGAATGGGTACTTTTTTACATATGAGAAATGGAGGCTGGGTAGGAGTATATTCCCATTATTTTCATAGAGTTCCCTCAGTTCTAGCTAGAAAAGAACTATTTTACAAAATGTTTAATGATAAGTATAAAGTGATATATCCATAAAAACACACACACAAAATAAATGTTTTATTTACTTGAGGCCCGTGTAAATTTCCTATCAACTCTCTTGTTTGCAAAAACAATACCTAACTAAACAATCTTTGTAAAGTCTAGAAAAAAATAATAATTTATCACTTCCTTAAGCTCATAACCGAATTTGTCCTATTAAATATATTCCAATATTAAAATTTAAAAAAGATGCGTGCCAGAAAACGTGGTCATAAAAAATCAAAAGGACGAAAGCTCACAAGATGAGAACAAACTGAATGAAAAATTCTATAAGTTATTAAGCACACATTAAGAACATAAAAAAAAAAAAAAATCTGAAAACAGTTATTTAAAATCATAATGATTGAGTTTGAATTAATTTCACTTAATTTTCAGTTTATCAAAGCTTAATTATTTAAACCTTATTAAAATATGTATTTATGAAACACAAAGATACAAAATATCATTACCAATATTTAAAATACTCTGACTGGATTAAATCCTCAGCGTTGTTTGACTTACATTAGTTCAAGTTTCAAATTTTAAAAAATTTACTCTTCATATAATTGTACCTTGTAGTCTATTTTTTAAACTTATTAAGATTTTTTTTCAACTAAATTTCATTTTCTACAAATAGTAGTGTGAGATAATAATATAATCTCATAAGCCTTTATACTTTCGAATAGTATTGACATTTGACTGCTTGGACATTTCATAAATCATTACTTCGAGTATTGAACATCATGGGTTGAGTTTTATATTTTTTTCTAACATTTTGTTTTTTAGATAGGTACTTGTGGACAAACATGACATTTTCACTAAACTTATCTCTTTCTCTTATTTTAATCTCCGTAAAGAGGAAGTTTATTTACAAATGTATTTAAATTTTTGTAAATTATTTTTTATTAAATAATTATTATCGTTAAGAAAATGATAAATTAACAGACTTCACTTGCCTATATTAAAAATTTAGTACAAGCATTATTTAACTATTTATAGGATGTTTCACAAATTACGTACTACTGGATTTCTCCTCAAGAGTATGAATTAGAAATGCAAATTGAACTCTGAGCCCCTCCTATTTATGAAGATTGATTCTAAAAACCACAACCAAACGTGTTTCTATACATGAGCAAAATTGTTTTAAGAGCTGAGTTTCCCTATTTTTTATTACAGAAACATTATTGATTAAGGAGTGAGTTCAAATCCAGATATTTTCATAGTTCAGGGAGGTGGGCTTGCTTATTCCACTATAACCCCAGGATTCACACTCACACATTAATTATTATCAATAAAAATATTTGTACTTCACAAAATATTTGTAGTATATAAATATAGCATCTTTAGCAAATATATGATCAATAACCTTTTTTTTTTTTGTCAATTATATATAAAAGAAGCATTATAAAGTTAAATGGTACATGATTTCTTTTCAAGAATTTATACCTGTATCTTTGCTCCCACTATTCCAGTTTCTTGATTAAAAACAATTGTTGAAACATATACAAAACCCAATTTTTATATATAACTTGAAACAAATTTCATATGGTTTTCAAACCATCATTCGAAAATAAGGGGCATAAATTTTCAAAATTTTTTTGTGACTCTTAAGTTTGAGAAAAAAAGTTATACTGTTAGTGAAACACACTCAACAAAGCCTGTACATTGTTTTAACAAATATTTCATAACAATCTTTTCAATTCAAAATCAAGCAACACATATTTTAAATTAAAATTCTGCTGTCTGCTTAGTACATTACAAACAAGTTATACATACAGTGGATACAGTTTCAGCAATGTTATGCCAATTATTGAGTTTTAATCAATGAATTTGATTCAATTTTCGTTGAGAGGTTCAACCATTTAAATTTCAACTCATTGTCGATATAATATAAATATAGCATCTTTAGCAGATATATAATCAATAACCTTTTTTTTGTCAATTATATATAAAAGAAATATTATAAAGTTAAATGGTACATGATTTCTTTCCAAGAATTTATACCTGTATCTTTGCTCCCACTATAAATAAGGCACAATTAATTTTTTTCTACATATTGATTGATTTCTTATAAATAAATAATCAGTAGTAATGTTAGGAGATAAAAATAAAAACAACTGCCTCTTTTTGCAATTTTACTTGAGCTGGACCAACACCATGAAGTATGTTACCACAGCACCAAGGACCTGAAACAAACTTTACTTATGAAAATGAACTATAATAATTCTTCTCGTCAGATTAATCCTCAACTATTATTGATCAAGCAAATATAAATTAATATGATGCATAATGTACCCCTTAAGCACCAAGGCTTTCCAAATGACTGGTTCAGCGAACGGCACCGGATGTCGCTCACAGCAGCTCATCAGGTTTTGAACTGGGAGCTGATGGTTCAAAATCATCAACTCAAGTGGGATCAATAAATAATTGAAATAGAAAACACTTTTCCAGACAACTAGCCCTTGAATAATGTACTTGTAATGTTGCATGGTCGGTATATACCACTGGGGAATCATTGGTAACCCATAGCCCCGATTGCATGAGGCGAGCACATCAAATATTTGTCTACTCACTAATGTAATGAGGCGTTTTGCGATGGACTAATTATAACTTAGTTGGAGGTCAGTTGTTGAAGAGTTGTCTCTCTCTGGCATATATGCTTCAGAATTATTGATCCATGTACTCCTGTATCTGTCTTTCTTTGTCCCTTTTTTACATGCTTATTATTATGCGTATTTTTCTGTGTGCCATTCTCGGTGCATGTGGGACCTACGCATCTTCCTTGAGAAACGAAAAGAGCGAGTCGTTTATGAACATGCCGAGGACCTATGTGTCCCACAACCCCCCTCCCCTAGAAGAGCTCTATGGTGTATAGGATAGTGGTATAAAGTGGTATATATAGTGGTATCTATGGTGGTATAAAGGATAGTGTACATAGGATATGGTATGTAGGATATGATATAGGATACGATATAGAATATGATGTAGAGTTCATAGGATACACATACAGGATAAAGGATAGACTCACAGCTACATCTAAAACTGATAATATAAAATCAATATATTGCCCACCGTGTTACCGGTGCTCAGTTGTTAAAGCCCCCAACTAGATATTGGCGAGGCCGAGGATTCTGTCGGTTTATTTTTTCTATGGCAGTTAATTATGTTTCATTAAATTTCGGCGTTTCGGCCCTTCTGAATCAATACATGAATGAAAATATTGGCTTGTTACCTCGAAGCGTATTATCACGTATCCCATCCCATTTTTTATGAACAATCGATTATTAACCCATGTAATTAATATTCCAACCATTCTAGTCTAGATATTAATGTAGGCATTGCATAAATGAATGGACTCCTAGAACTCATTGAATTACTTCTGATTCATTAACAATCAATTAGAGTTTACTTACCGAGGCGAACAGATCTAGAGATACCGTGAAAAACTTGGCTCCCGAGACTGACAGGGACTTCTGGCACTGTTGACACACTATCTGGACAAATGTCTTGGCCTCTTCTGAACCATCGTACCAGTGACAGCTATAAGCCGCCTCCATCACAGACGAGCTCTTCATAAAAAGTAAAAATCCATCATTAAATTATTTCAAAAAATAAAGACCATATATTAGTTTGTTAAATTTTTAATTTATTGTTGAAAATATTGAGACCCTATCTATTTCACGAAGAATGGAAAGAACGGGAAAGTCAACTTATACCGATTACTCAATAAACACATAATTAGTCATAGTGTTTATTTTATAACTTTGAGTCGATAATTATGATTACGGCCTATGATGAAAACCAAATCGTCTGTTTCCTTCTTGTCTTAGGTAAGTATTAGTTTCTTATCGGTATTATATCAGGGTTCCTTGTCTATAATCTATAATGTTAACAAGATATAACTATAAAAACATGGATTATGTTAATATCAAGGCGTATCCTGCTCTGAAAAAACTGGTATGTATATTATAAATAGATATAGCCATAAATGGTATAAAATGTCTTGCATTCTATTACAAATTTTAGAGATTAATTAAAATTTATATTTTTTCCACCAAGAACCTTGATGAAAGAGGATACGAAAAGTTTTTTTTTTTAAAGAAATTAAATTCTTTCATTTTTTTTCTTTATTAGAAGAAAATTATAATCTTCACTGATAGGGCAATAGTTAATTGTGATGAATGGTCAGATTAATGCCATTTTTACAATTTAGCATTCGCTGTCTCATTCATACGAAGGTGAACCCAAAAGAAACCGAACTGATGTTTTATGGGTGGAGCTCTTGTAGTACCGGGGGTGTTAATTTATTTGAGACAATTCGTTGTTTTTGTGATGGCTGATTTTCGTGAACACCACGCGGCCGAGAGGTTTTGCTGCCTGCTCGGGAAAAATAGAACAGAAACTCTTAAAATGTTAAAAGTGGCTTACCAGGATGATGCTGTGGGGGAAACTCAAGTGCTTAGTGGTTTCCCCCTTTTAAAAGTTGGGAAATGTCAATTAATGATCAACTTTACTCTGGAGGTCCGTCGACGACCCGGACCAGCGAGAATGTCTAAGAAATTTGCAAAATTTTCGTGAATGATTGACGACAGACCATCGAAGAAGTTGTGAAGAATTCTGGAGTGAGTTGGAGTTCAGTACAGCGAATTTTAAGTGAAGATTTGGGGGTGAGAAGGGTGGCTGCAAAATAGGTCTGTGACTGCTGACTGCACAACAAAAACAAGGTCGTTTGGAAGCATGCTCTACTTTAAAGGAAGAGTTCTGGAATGATCCAAACTTTTTTTCCAAGATCATTAAGAATCATGGATACAATCATAAAACTAAGCAACAATCAAGCCAATGGAATACTGCAAATTCACCTCACTCCCAAAAAGCTGGTTAGGTGAGATCAAATATTAAGAAAATTCTCATTTGCTTTTTAAATGTGAGAGGAGTCGTCCATTCAGGGTTTGTTCCCCCGGGTCAGACAGTTTCTACCTGAAGTTTCGAAAAGATTTAGTAACAGTTTGCGGTGGAAAAGGCCTGATTTGCGGCAGTCGGGGAACTGGTTTTTCCACCACGAGAACCTTCCTGTTTACATCCTCTCTTTGCCCCGATTTTTGACCAAAACTGATATCTTATTATTCCCCCGAACGAAAAGGGGCAGGAAAGGAAAGCCTTTTGTGGGCGTTGAAGAAGTAAATACAGACAGGAATATAGTATGACAAAAAAGGAATTTTAAAAATATTTGGAAAAAATAGGGAATAAAAGATTCAACAAGTGTATTGACTCCAATGGAGAAGATTTTGAAGGAGATTCAAGGTTTTTGTTAAAAATAAATCACTTTGTACAATAATAGTTTGGTTTCTTTTGGGTACGCCCTCGTACAGTATTTACAATAAACAATAAGTACACATAGTACATGGACCCCCCCTCCATTATCCTGAAGAATTGTCATTTTCCTGCATATAGTGAAAAAGGCAAGGATCTAGGAGATCCCCCTCCTACTGTCGAAAGTGTTGTTCTAAAGGATATTGCTGGTCGGATAACTTCTGATGAATTTTTGGGAAGTTTGAGGAGTATTGATGTAGAGTTTTATTATATAAAATACGCATTAACTGATTTCCATAGGACTTTAGATTGGGTGTTCCTGAAATTAGAGTGTTTTGCTGTTCCCCATATTTCAAGTCTGTAAGTCCAGATTGGTTTTGTTCGTGAATATTTTGTTTTCTAATGCGGGATGGGATTTCCTGATCAGTTGTCCGGACCTTCTGTTTTTTTAGTCTCAAATTTGGGTTCCATATTAGTCTTTTATGTTATTTAATGAGTGATTGAATTATTTATTTTTATTCAGGATTTGTCCACTTTCACGTTTTCCTTAACCGACTTCGTTAGCTTGGTGTACTACTCCAGCCTAACTTTTTTCATTAGTTCCTCTCAATATGTCATTGGATACGGAGTTCTCCTCAGCCCAAGTCTAGGTCTAAATGTTTAAATATGATTTATTTACTTTTTTCAATATCATCTCAAAGAAAGTTCCTGGCTATTTCCGATTATTATTTTTTGTTTAACCTAAAATATAAATGGTTTCGTCAAAATAAAAATGTTTTCATTTAAGTTACACTCTACTGTTAACCATTTATTGAGTGAGAAACCTCATTACTAGACTTCATACAAGTTTAGTTTTATAGTTTCATGTTTTATGTTTTAGGTGATCGAAAGTGAAAATGTTCAAACATTAACATTCTTGAACGGTTCGAGAAATTTATTATTTAACGAGTACACAATGTAAAATGTATTAGAAACAATTACTCAGTTTTGATTCTTAAACGGTATTGATTGAATAATTTTTACATTTCTGAACTTCTATAAATGGGAGTAAATAAATAAGACCGTATGCAAACAATAGTTATATGGATCGTTTTAACGATTTCACGAAAACTTTTATATTTAAATATACAAAATAACTTGAATAAAATTTTACTAGAAAAGGTATGAATAGTTAAATATCACAACTTGTGCACAGTATCCTTCTGAAACGATTTTTATTATGAATAATTGTTTAAGCAATTTCGTTATCCTGTGCAAGTTTTAGTTTTATCTATATATTAATAGAACTGTATTAAGCGATCACATACACAACTTGGCACCAAGTATTTTACAAGGAATACAATTAATAAAACAAAAATAATTTATTAGTATAATAATTTGGTTATCTTTTTACATCCCTGTTATTTATTGATTTCATATTTTTTTTATATGTGCACATAAGGGCGCATAAAATAGCAGTTATAAAAAAATGTAGTTTAAAAAATAACATATCTGTTCTCTTTTTAATCAATACGTTTTGTATGAAATAAATCGTTTACTTTTCAAAATCGATAGTGATAGTTTTCTTTTAAGACAAAAGTTTTTTTTAAATCTTTTTGTTGAACTAAAATTACAATCTGCCATATTCGGGCAATAAATAATTTCGTTCATTGCTCTCAACAAACAAAAGTTAAGAATTAATGTGCAATCTTGGTTTTTGGTAAAACGTGCGTCAATGATCCTTTTCTAACGAGCGAGGAGTTTTGAGCCAAATGTAAAATATAGAAGTTTTCAAAATCTTTATTGTGAAAAAACTACAATCTGCCTTATTGGGCAATAAGTAATTGTGGTAAATGTTCTCATTCATACCATATTTGCAATTATTCATTCACTCACTCATTTATGCAGTATTTACAAACAGCCCAGAGACCTCTTAAATCCACATGGTTGTCACCTACCTCGCATTTGGCTTTAGTATAACTTTGTAAATTAATAGTTCATTTACATTGAGAGATGAGGGGTACCTCAAAGTAGTCTGTACTTCTGTCCAAAACGTCTGTTTTGTTCTTGTCTTTAGAGTCTCGTGTGACCGGAGAGTCTTGGATACAGCAAGAGGAATGAAATTAAAAACTAATGTACATGACTTACGGCGTAGGACAAAGGAAATGTGGGCACATTTTGCTACATTATCTTTGATTCGTCATTGGTTGCACCAATACTCGATTTCATCAAGGTGTTTTTGAAGGTTATGGAATAAT
Organism: Acanthosoma haemorrhoidale; assembly: GCA_930367205.1. Taxonomy (NCBI): domain Eukaryota; kingdom Metazoa; phylum Arthropoda; class Insecta; order Hemiptera; family Acanthosomatidae; genus Acanthosoma; species Acanthosoma haemorrhoidale. Next base: position 649,226 of record OV884009.1, read on the forward strand.
GCTGCATCGCGGCCTGGTGGGATGACAGGACTGCAGTGTCATCTGCAAATGTCGCCAAAAATGTATTGGGAGTCGATGGGACATCGGCGGTGTATAGATTATAGAGAATGGGACCTAGGGCACTGTCCTGTGGAACCCCTGCCTTTATGGGATAATATTTCAAACAACATCGGATTTGGAAGAAGCGGTTTGAAAGGTAGGACTGGATGATTAGAAAAAGGGCATTTGGAGAATATCTTTTGAGCTTGTAAAGCAAACCTGCGTGCCAAACCCTGTCGAAAACATGAGCTATGTCCAGAAGGCCACCAGTAAATTTGGATTCAGCAATTGGAAGTAGACGTTTTAATATGAGTTTTTCAGAGATAATTATGAGGATAGGGAGTAGGCTAATTGGACGGGTTGTAAGTTATAAAAAGTTTATAAAAAGTATTTTACATTATTTAAAATAAAATAATAAAAACAAAGGTAAAATTATAAGGTACAAAAAAATTAAACTATGAAAATAATTAGGTAGGGCAGTACTAACGTTTTAATTACAACAGTTATGTAATATATATACTATTATCATTAACAAATGGTATGTTTATCAGCAACATCCTAAGGACTGTGTCTCATAACTTATAGTAATTGCAATTGAGATCAATTATCCGATTGATACCATATTAACAGTTAATTATTTACTCACTCTCTCATACAAAATACACACAACCTAAGGAGCTTGGTAGATCCCCCACACTCCTCCATTTTTTTTATTGTTACAAAACCCTTTATTGAATAAATATATAGTTTTACATCAGTAAAGATTCAACACTACGGAATGTTTACTAGAGTTGAGGCTACGAGTGCGAGAGCCTCAGACACTCAAGGTTGGCCATTTTCCGGACCCCCACCCTGTTATGTATTTACATGATCATACACCAGCAGGTCACTAGGCAGGTCAACACTCTAATCAGCAGAAGGATTACAAGGATCGCTGGAGCTGTATAAATTTATGTGAACCTACGAACTTAGAAGTGATAAGAACAAGAATGTAAGTGATATTTATTTAATTGCGATCTTAAAAGGTTTTCTATGTCCAATATCTCTAGTTGGTATGTTCAGATTAGTTAAAGCATTGTAAATTGCTAGTTTATTTTTTGTCTGATCTTGTAGTTTATTCCTTAATAATTATTAAAAAAATAGTCTATTTATTTTTTTAAAACAATTAACAACAGTTAAATTGAGAAACAAAGATAAAACCTCTTTATTATAATATTCATACGTTCTATAATGGAAAGTATTTACCACACCAGTTGCCAATATTTCCCATTCAGGAAAAAAGGTGCTTTGAAACACTCTCGATAGTACGACAAAGTACACATTTGTAAACGATTTCCAGAAAAATAATAGGGATTGAATATGTAAACAGCCAATTCAAGTCAAGTATACTGACAGAAGATACCAAAGTGTATCCTTCTTTAGTATTTTAAGGGCGCCCTAACCACCAATGACGATCGAAGCTAGTCAAAATTTCATAGTATTGTAAAACTGTTATGAACCTCGGGTTGTTGCTAAGGACCAGATGCCAAACAAATATGACGGATGTCATCAAATGAATCCCCTCTTCTCCTCTGCGTGTTGATTCAAACTTTTTTTTTTTATCATCAGCTTATGTTTGTAATTTAATTTAATATTTTCTAGGGCATATCACGATTGGATTAAATTTTATGTAAAACTTTCACTATTGTAAGGCAACCATTTATAGGGTTACGTTGATTTTTTTTTCAAAATCCGAAGCCGTATGTTTTACATAATGTGTGTCTGTAAGACTGGCCATCTCCTGTTTAAGCGATTAACATGAAATTTTATATCGATATTCCATTTGATTCCTGGTGACATGAAAACTATTTTAACTTAATAAAACATAATTAATTGTTGCTAATTTTTTTTTTTTATAATTAGCATCTATAAAATAACAAAACCTGTATATAATGTAGTGATGCTACAGGTAATACAAAATAAATTGTAAATAGATTCACCTGAGGATCTGTAATTATATATAATTATCTGTAAATTTAAAGGGGCTATGAAAGAAAAAAAAAATGCTAATTATTTCCGTCTCACCATTGCACCGCAACATTTCCACCTTTACCGGGGCTTCCCACACTCCTTAATTCCCTCACTCCACCTTCAAACAGGTACTCCTAGTAAAAGGATCCACTCAACCCAAATAAATTCCTTAATTTTTCCCTTATACATAATCTTAAAAATTTGAGAGCTAAGGGGGGGAAAAAACCCAAAAAAACACCTAATTAGGATCTCGTCGCACTGGTTAATAACATGTAATGTTTAATTGTTTTTAAATTGTAGTTAAACAAAGTCATTAACATTGTGATTGCAACTTAAACTCAGCCCTTGTTTTACAAATAGATGATATTTAACAAAAATAAAAGTAGTCCTATGAAAAATAATAAGTGGTATACATCTGTTAATTGACTGGATAATGAAAAAATAAATTTTCCTGCCATATTGCGTAGGGCATGGAATTAAGGTATCAACGTGCTCATTACAAATATGCTAGGGGTTAGTAGGTTATAATTACAAAACATACAATCAGGCTAATGTATTTTTTATAAAAGTGCAGTCACCATGGTGAAAAATGTCCAGTTCCAATAACGGCGTTTTAAAGAAACTGATTTTTAAGACAAATAATTAAATAAAACTATGACAATCAATCAAGAGGGAGTAAGTAGTAAGACCGTACTGCACACTTAGAAGTTGTTCAAAATGGTTATATAGGAAAAATGTTGATGACTTACCTCTTCAATCAGTTCGTTGCCATGGATGCAAAAGACGAAGACCTGTCCCAGTGTGTATACCAAGTAACCAATAACTGTAGAAGCGTATACATCGACACCTTCAATCTGCACAACGTATATAAACCATGTATATATACATATATATATATATATATATATATATATATATATATATATATATATATATATATATATATATATATATATATATATATGTATAATATTAACAATCATTCCTTATAGACAAAAATTTACATTCATAGGTTTAGAAGTAATTTTAGCTACATACTCATTAAAAAAAAAACTACATTTCTGTTGAAAAAATGCAGCATCTAAGCTTTCTGAATCCTTCATAGAACTAAATGGGTTAAAATAATAATAACTTATTAGCCAGGGACTATGTCCATTCAGGACAAACATTTCTTTTCGAACAAACGAGTTATTCAGTCAAAGTCTACGATACATTTACAACTAGTGTAAACGAAGTAACAAAAAACAAAATGAAATAAAAGGAGAAAGAATAAAACACGTACATGACAAAACAGTTGAACAGATATTTAAAAATAGAAAATACTATCAAATATAAAATAAAAAAATAATACAATTACCTGCTTGAAAATAGTTTATATACATACTCATTTATATACATATACAATATATATATATATATATATATTGGTATCAGTATGGAAATTTTAGTCTGAGGGGACAGACCTTATTATTATTGATTATATCACAGAAGTAACTGTATTAAATGAACTGAACACTTTTATTGTATGTGACTAATGGATGAGTTACCTTAGTAGCCTGGTAAGCCAAAAGAGTGAGCGTGACCGTGCTGGTCAACATGTGCAGCAACAAAGCAGAACCGTAGGAGTCTCCAATGCTCGACACGAACCTGATAAAAAGACAATAAACTCGGTTTAAGGAGTGAAGGAAAACAACGAACAATAACGGTAAATTGGCATTATATTGATTCAAAAGTGGGTACACAGCGCTGATCTAGTCACATCAAATGATTTTTATTAATTTTTGCAGACTAAAATATTTCTACATCGATTATGAACGGTTTATTTTTTACACTGTGTGAAAGTTAAATTTCCAAAAAGCTTCAAGTCCTCCCAAATATCGTTTATATATGATATACTCTATATATAATTATATATAAGTTAAGGTTCGGACGTCGTAGGCAGCCAGCCTAATCCTTAAGTCATCGGGATATAAACATCCCGAAAGTATTTAGAGAGGCTTTAAAAGGCTCAAATAAAAACAGTCTTGTGACAACTCTCGTTCAGTAACTACATTCAACCTCTTTCCTTTTTCTTCTCGTTTTCGTTGACGATCGTTAACTGGTGCCGAAACCCGGGAGCGGAGTGGGTTCGAGTCATTAACGTGCGAGTTGGTTTTTGTTTTTTTTTTCCTTCTTATTCACTTTCGTGTGATTTAATTAAAGTAGGTAATGGTGGAATTGCGGCCGGCAGCGTTTGAAGTTCCACAGTTACCGAAAGAAACCATGGCTGAAGCCCATGCGAACTCACTGGCGTGGATGAAGGTGCGGGCAGTGACGTCACAGGACATGAGGAAAATGATCTCAGACCTCGAACAATTTTCTGGGGAAATAGGTGAGTTAAATCATTTTCTCAAAGGTGGAGATAGGATTATGGAGAGGATACAAGCCAAGATGGACGAAGGGTTACTCGACCCAGGTGACGCTAAGTCAATAAAGGCAGACCTGGTGTGCAGGGTGAAAAGGAAGGTGCTGAACCTGATACAGGCGGACGAGGAAACCCCATGGGAGATAGTAAAGACGAGACTGAAAAAAGCATATGGGGGGGGGACGATGGACCCCAGAGGAGGATATATTCCAAATGTTTCGAGAAATGAAATCTCCAAGACAGAATAGTGGACAGTATGCTGTAGTCCTGGTTGTCCGCTACAATAAAATAAATGAGAAAATGAGGGAGACAACTAGCGCCGATGAAGTGGAGGGCAGGATGGGATTCCTGTCTACAATCTTAAAGGTACAATTAGCAAAGGAGACGGGAAGGAAGGAAGGGTTCCCTAATGAGCGATCGTTCCTCGAATGCGCCCAGGCGATGATAGATGCTAGCGCAAGGGAAGAAGAAGTAAAAATGAACGAAGATGACAACGATTGGAGCCAGATCCCATATAGGAGAAACAGGACCCCAAAAGCAGTGTGGAGGAGACAGGAAACGCCGTTTGCCGGTAGAGACAGGGGAGCGAAAAGAGAGAGAAGATTGGGAGTGACGAGGCCTAGGTACGCACCTCGGAAAGAAGAAAGGAAATGTCATGGTTGTGGAAAGACGGGCCATCTGGTAGCTCAGTGCCCTCGCACTAAGTGCTTTGAGTGTGGGGAAGAAGGACACATAGCAAGACAATGTCCATACTTGTTTCGTAGAAGGGAATTTCACAAAGCAGAACCAATGGAGGTGAATAACCAGGAAATCCGGGAGAGGCGGAGCGCGACACCAAGAGAAATTGGATCATCGGGCGACGAGTCATCAGGGACGTCGGAGACAGACGGAGAGGAGTCGAAGCGCAGCGGGAGCAGACGACGAGAGTGGCAGAAGAATCCCTCGCGCAGATGGGAGAGGCGTACGGAGGCCTGAGGAGAGTGGCAGCAGAGAGGCGACCGCATCCTAAGGTGCAATACAGTGCGGGAAAGGATGTGTGGTTTGCCAATTATCGAGTTCGGGAAGGGGGAGAGGTGCCTCATTGATACTGGCAGCACCAATACAATAATATCTCGTGGTGCGTTAGAGAGGTTGCGTGGAGGAGAGAGGGCACACCAGATCAAGGTATGTAAGTGTAAATTACTTACTCTTGGGGGAACCTGCGAAGTAATGGGAGAAGCGGTCGTGGGGCTGGAAGAATGGGCGAAAGTAATGGGTGACATAAAAGTACAGGTCGTGGAAGACATGCCACGGGAATACCAGATAATAGTGGGGTGTGATTTACTGGGAAAAGTAGGCGCGCGCATCGAAAACGAGGGTGAGAACTGGAGGATCAAAATAGGGAAGCGAACCTATCGAAGCCGGGGGGGCGTAAGGGGCGAACCGGAGCAAATAGAAGCGGTTAAGAGACTGGAGGATTGGAGGGAGAGTCTGCGGAGCGAGTTTAGGGATATTTTTTTCGCTGAAGGGGACAAGCTAGGAGCAACGGGGAAAACGCTACATGAGATCCCGTTAAAAGTAGAGCGGGTGACGTATGTGAAGGAGAGGCGGTATCCGCAAGCGCTCAGACAACACATTAGAAAGGAGATCGAGGATCTCAAGCGCCAAGGTATTATCAGAGATAGCACGTCTCCGTATAATAGCCCTTTGTGGGGAGTGAAAAAGAAAAGTCGACCGGGAGAATGTGAGGAAAAATACCGAGTCGTGGTGGATTTTCGGAAACTTAACGATAATACCCTGGACGAAAAATATCCGATCCCGCGGTTCGAAGACATCCTAGACAGACTAAACGGTGCAAAAATTTTTAGCACATTGGACCTAAAAGCAGGGAACCATCAGATCAAACTAGCTGCGCATGACCAACATAAAACGGCGTTTTCGTTTGAAAGAGGGCATTTTGAGTTCACGAGAATGCCGTTCGGTCTCAAAAATGCTCTAATAACCTTTCAGCGTCTCATGGACGAACTTCTGAGAGGAATGGACGAAAATATGTGCCAAATTTACATGGATGACCTGCTGATCTTCAGCCGAACGGAATCGGAACATATTCAACACCTCCGGAACGTATTTGAGAGATTAAGGGATTTCGGGTTGAAACTGTCAATAGACAAATCGTCACTGGGGCAGGAGCAGATTAGTTTTTTAGGGCACACAATCTCACAGGAAGGGGTTCAACCAGGCTCGACGAAAGTAGAAGCGATCCAGAGAATGGAGGTGCCAAAAGATGTAAAAGGGATTCGGAGATTACTGGGCACGCTCAATTACTACCGCCGTTTCGTGCCGGACATGGCAGAATATATGGTACCCATTAACAATTTACTACGGAAAGGAGCACGGATAATGATCACGCCGCTGATAGAGCAGAATATCCGCAAATGCTTGGCACGTTTTCAGGAGGCGCCGATTTTGGCTTTCCCTAACTTTGAGAAGGATTTCACGATCACCACCGACGCAAGCGACTATGCCTTGGGGGCAGTATTGTCACAGGAAGGCGAAGACGGGGAAAGACCGGTGGCTTACGCGAGCAGACGCCTGACGGACACGGAGGCGTGGTACAGCGCTCTAGAACGAGAACTCCTTGGGATAGTGTGGGCCATTGGGCACTTCCGTCCGTATGTATTTGGCAGAAGGTTTCGAATACATACGGATCACCGACCTCTTCAATGGGTCGGAAAACTCAAAGAATCCTCCTCAAGGGTAACAAGGTGGAAGGAATTCTTAGCCCAATACAATCTGGATATTGTATATAAGCCAGGCAAAGACAACGTCGTGGCAGATTGGCTGTCGCGCGCTATTATGGTGAACGCCATAGAAGAAGGGGACACATCGAGCGGTACGAGGAAGTTCATTGAGGAATGGACGCCTGGAGAAGCGGGCAGGAGCAGCACGCGGAAAGATAGTGACAGGAGTGCGGACACACCATCAGACGGGTCTATAGGAGAGAGACCGCGTGATATGGAGACGACGGACGAAATTATCAATGATAAGCGGAGGCAGATCATTTGGAAAACTCAAACATCGGGTGCTCTGAAAATACTCCATAGTACGTACGGCAGGAGTCAGATCGCGACGATTTGGTCACCACCGGGAGTTCGAGGAGATCAAATTTGTCAGGCTCTCAAGGACGTGTCCAAACTTGGCAAAACACACCATTTATTCGTGGGCAACGCGACTGTGTGGGACAAAATTAAAAAGCTGTGGCAGAAAGAGCTGTTGGGGGTGGATCGCTCGTTCATTCGGTGTCTTTCCGTGGTCCAAACCCTGCGGGACGAGGAGCAGCAACGCGAGGTAACACTGGCGTATCACCAAGGAAAAACCAACCACCGCGGTGGGCAGGAGACGGCACAAGCACTACGAAGGCGCTATTTTTGGTGGGGGATGCAGCGGACTATTCAGGAGGTAATCGGAGCATGCGAAGTTTGTCAGAAGACGAAATATGATTGACATCCCCCGCAGGGACTCCAGGAGGAATCACCCACGGCAGAAGCACCACTGACGGAGATTCAAGTGGACACCTTCACGTGGCGGGGTTTTAAGTGGGTCACTATCATCGACCCATTTAGCAAAGTGGCTATGGCCTACGCGGTGGGAGACAAGTCATCAGATTCCATATTACAAGCCCTCAACACATGGTTTCAATTCTACGGCATACCAGAGAGGATCTCGTCGGACGGGGGACGGGAGTATGACAATGCAACCGTGAGAGCCGAAATGCAAAAACGGGATGTGGCATGGCATTTTAATACCCCCGGGCATCCCAAGAGCAGGGGAACCATCGAAAGGTTACACAGCACCCTCAGCGACCACTTACGCGTGTACCAGGTGGATAAAGGCCTGTCGGCGAACGTAGCGATGCCAATGGCGGTGGCGGCATACAACCACTCGATACATGCCACGACGGGGTTAGCACCCTTCGAAATTTTGTTCGGATTACGAGTGAGACCGAGGAACTGGCCAGAGACGGTGGCGGATGAGGGAATGGTGGAACAGCTCCATAACACCCACATACAGCTCGGAAAGATGTGGTACAAAGTACGCGATAAGATTATGCGCGAAAAATCCAAGCGCGTGGCACGGGCAAATTTGAAGGTGCGGGATCGCATAGGAGCAATATCGATTGGGACCGTTGTGTACAGAAAAGTCGTGTCAAATCGTAGTAAGGAACTTGTTCGGTATGTGGGGCCCTTTAAGGTCATCATAATTCGGGAACATAATCTCGTGACCATCGAGAGTATGACCACCCCAAAGAAGAGGCGAACCGTTCACATTGAACAGTTGAAACTCCCAACACAGGGGGGAGGGTGTTGAATGTGCGTAAGATGGTGTGCCCTCGATCCAATACGGAGCAACTTATCCGGAATCATATACTTCACATGTGCTGCTCAGAGAGAGTTTTTGTTTTCATTATTTATATTGTGGATGTTCCATTTTTTTTTTACCTGGCAGCCACCGGGTCCAGGGCGAATGTATTATTTTTTGTTATTATTATTTTTGTTTTATTTCTGTATTATCTCTTTTCTTTGTGTCCTGTTTTTTTGTGTGGACTATGAATATATTAGACCGTAAACGTGATGTAAGGGATTACAGGCTGTGTGCTGCGTGCGGCGGACCTTGGAGTTTACGAAGAGATATGCGTAAACTGGCAGGGGGGAGTTAAGGTTCGGACGTCGTAGGCAGCCAGCCTAATCCTTAAGTCATCGGGATGTAAACATCCCGAATGTATTTAGAGAGGCTTTAAAAGGCTCAAATAAAAACAGTCTTGTGACAACTCTCGTTCAGTAACTACATTCAACCTCTTTCCTTTTTCTTCTCGTTTTTCGTTGACGATCGTTAACTTATATATATATATTATAATAATAAATATATATTATATATATATATATATATATATATATATATATATATATATATATTATAAGTTAACGTTCGTGAGAACTAGAACAGTAAAAAAGATCGAGAAAGAGGTAATAGAAATGAATAGGGCAAACGATAGTATAAGACTGCTTTCTTCATAGCTCTTAATCCCATACACATACACTCGGAATGTTTACATCCCGATGTTTTGGTATTAAGACGGTGTACCAACAGTGCCCAGGCCTTAACTCCCCCCGCCAGTTTACGCACACTCCCTCGTAAACTCTAAGTCCGACCCGAGTGTACAATCAGGTGGCTCGGGTTCTTAAGGGCCAAGGCCTGCGCACCCAATACACAATCTATAATCCATCACACTACTAAAGACACATTTAAACAAGTCAAATAAAATATAAATGTACAAAACAAAATAATAATACCTCCTATAAAATAATAATACTATAAAAACTAAGAACAGAACTCTCTGTCTGAATGTCACATATATTAACAATGTGACCTATAACAACACAATTAATTGCTTCGTGTCGGATCGAGGACACACCAGTTTACTCACGCTCCTCCCCCCCCCCCCTAGAGTGGGAGTTTTAGTTGTTCAATATGAACCGTCCGCCGTTTCCTTCGGTGGTCCACACTCTCGATAGTTACAAGATTGTGTTCTCGGATCACACCAACCTTGAAAGGGCCTTCATATCGGACCGGCTCTTTACTCCGATTCGAACCTAATTTCCTATAAACTATCCACTTGTGGTGGATGGCGGTCATATTTGGTTTTCAGGCAGATTTCAAAAGCCCCTATGATCTCCTGGATGGTCTGCCGCATCCCCCACCAAAAATATCTCCGCTGTAGCGCCTGCGTTGTCTCTTGCACGCCACGGTGATTTGTCTTCCCCTGGTGGTACGCAAGTGTGACCTCCCGCTGTTGCTCCACGTCACACAACGTCTGAACCGCCAATTGGCACCTGATAAACGTGCGGTCGATTCCTAATTGCTCGCTCTGCCACAATCTTCTAATTTTCTCCCAAATCGTCGCGTTACCGACAAATAGGTGGTACGTTTCTCCCGGTTTGGAAGCATCGTTCAGTGCCTGGCAAATTTACTCTAGCCTCACTCCCGGCTCCGACCAGATCGTCAAAATTGTGCTTCGACCGTATTCGTCGTACGTCACCGTTATCAGGCCCGAAGTTTTTGTCTTCCAAATGATTTGGTGACGTTTGTCGTTGATAATCTCCTCAGACGTATCCATGTCTCGCGGTCTTTCTCCAACAGACTCTTCTGATGTGGGACTATCTCTCCCTTCCATCTTCCCGAAGATCGGTACTGCCTGCTTCTCCTGGTGTCCACTCCACAAAAAATTGTCGACTACCCCCTGATTTCTCGCCGTTCATTCGTCATAATGGCACGCGACAGCCAGTCTGCCACGACATTATCCATTCCTGGCTTATACACAATCTCCATATTGTATTGTGACAGAAACTCCTTCCACCGTGTCACGCGAGCGGATGATTCCTTTAATTTCCCCCACCCATTGCAGCAGTCTGTGATCGGTGTGGACTTTAAATTTTCTCCCAAATACGTATGGGCGGAAGTGACCAATGGCCCAGATGATACCCAGTAGTTCCTGTTCGAGGGCACTGTACCTCGCCTCCGTGTCAGTCAACCTTCTGCTCGCATATGCTACCGACCTTTCCCCGTCGATTCCCTCCTAGGACAATACCGCTCTCAAGGCGTACTCACTTGCGTCCGTTGTGACAGTAAACGCCTTATCAAAATTTGGAAACGCCAAGATAGGTGCTTCTTGCAACCGTTCCATACATTTCTGGATATTTTTCTCAATGAGTGGCGTGATTATCACTCACGCCCCTTTGCGTGATAAATTACTAATAGGGACCAAGAATTCCGCCATATCCGGAACGAAACGGCGATAATAATTTAGCGTCCCCAACAACCGCCGAATGCCTTTAACATCTTTTGGCACCGCCATTCTCCAGATCGCATCTATTTTCATGGAGTCCGGTTGGACTCCCTGCCGAGATATGGTATGTCCCAGAAAACTAATGGTCTCCTGACCCAGGGACGACTTCTCTATCGATAATTTCAGCCCAAATTCCTATAACCTCTTAAAAACACTCCGAAGGTGCTCTATATGTTCCGGTTCGGTACGGCTGAAGACTATGAGGTCGTCCATATAGAACTGGCAGATGTTCTCATCAATTTCCCTCAGGAGTTCATCCATTAGCCGCTGGAATGTTATCGGGGCGTTTTTTAAACCGAACGGCATCCTTGTAAACTCGCAATGACCTCGTTCGAATGAAAACGACGTCTTATGCTGATCATTTGCATTCAGTCTAATGTGGTGATATCCCGCTTTCAGATCAAACGTACTGAAGATTTTCGCTCCACTCAGCCTATCCAGTATATACTCAAAGCGTGGAATAGGATATTTCTCGTCTAGAGTGTTCTCATTGAGCTTTCTAAAGTCTATAACTATTCTGTAATGATCTTCTTCCTCGCCTGATCTATTTTTTTTTTCACCGTGCACAGGGGACTATTGTACAGCGAAGTGCTATTTCTGATAATCCCTTGACGCTTTAATTCGTCGATTTCTCTCCGGATGTGTTGACGAAGTGCTTGAGGATATCGCCTTTCTTTAACGTATGTTACGCGCTCTACTTTTAGAGGTATCTCGTGCTCTGACTTCCCCGTTGCTCCTAACAGATCTCCCTCTACGAAAAAAATGTCTCTAAATTCGTCACGCAGCCTCTCCCTCCAATCCTCTACTCTCTTTACCACCCCAATTCGTACCTTTCCACCCCGTACTGTCCCCTGGCTCCGATACGTTAAATCCCCTAATCTAATCCTCCAGTTCTTCTCTTCGTTCATTATGCGTGCGCCTACCCGTCCTAACAAATCGCATCCCACAATTATTTGATAGTCACGCGTCATCTCCTCTACGACGTGCACCGTTATTTCCCCTCCAACATTCGCCCATTTTTCTAGTCCTACCACCGCCTCCCCCATCACTTCGCAGGGTCCCCCCAGAGTGAGTAGTTTACAATCACATACCTTAATCTGGTGTGTACTCGCTCCTCCACACAGCCTCTCTAGTGCACTACGCGACACTATCGTATTGGTGCTACCTGTGTCTATTAAACACCTCTTCCCCTTCTCGAACTCAACAATTGGCAACTCGCACATCCCTTTCCACACCGTATTACATATTAGGATGTGGTCGCCTCTCTACTGCCACTCTCCTCAGGCTTCTACGCGCCGCTCCCATCGACGCGATTTATTCTTCTGCTTCTCCTGTTCTCCGCTCTTGTGGCGCCCTGGCTCGTCTCCCTCAGTTTCCGATGTTCCCGATGAATCATCAGCTGACGATCCTGTGTCTCTGGGGGTTGTTCTACGCCTCTCACGAACTTCTTGGGCGTTGACCTCCATAGGTTCTGCCTTATCGAATTCCCTTCTTCTGTATACGTACGGGCACTGTCTTGCGATATGCCCTTCCTCACCGTATTCGAAACATTTCGTTCTAGGGCACTGTGCCACCAAGTTACCCGTCTTACCACATCCGTGGTACCTCCTCTCTTCTCTACGAGGCACATATCTAGGCCTTGCTCCTCTGAATTCCTTTTCTCCTGTCACCCCCCTATCTCTACCCGTAAACGCTGTTTCGGGTTTCTTCCATATGGTCTTTGGGGTCCTGATTTTTTTATAAACGACCCGGCTCCAGTCACTCTCGTCTTCTCGGATACGCAATTCTGCTTCCCTAGCGCTGGCGTCGATCATCGTCTGCGCGCACTCTAGGAACGACCGTTCATGAGCGAATCCCTCTTTCCTTCCTGTTTCCTTGGCCAGCTGCACCTTCAATATTGTTGACAGTTAGCCCATCCGGCCTTCTACTTCTTCAGCGCTAAACGTCTCTCTCATCTTTTCAGTAACCTGATTGTAACGGACTACCAGACCTGCGGCATACTGTCCGTTACTCTGTCTCGGAGACCTCGTTTCCTGAAATATCTTCCTCAGGGGTCCAACGCCCCCCTCCATACGCTTTCTTTAGTCGCGCCTTTACCACTTTTCATGGGGTTTCCTCGTCAGCTTGGATCTGATTCAGGATGCTTCTTTTTACTCGACATATCAAAGCCGGTCTCAGTGATTCCGCGTCCCTGAGGTCCAGCCAATTGCCTTCCACCTTTGTCCCGATTAACGCTGTGAGGCGGTCTCCTCCCTTTAAAAAGTGATTAAGTTCACCCAGCTCACCTGTAAACTTCTCCAGATCCGAAATCGCTTTTCTTAGATCCTGGGTGTTCATAGCCTTCACCCTCATCAGGGCGAGTGCATTTGCGTGAGTCTCCGGTAGCAGGCCCACTCTCCTAGGTTCCGTCCCATCAACGATATTTAAGACGGGCTGTCTTAATACGCCACTTTCCGTCATATCTTCTTCTATGTGTATCGATCTAAATCGGGCCACAACAAAATTTCCCCGAACTGTGTTCCTTAATTCTTTCCGGGTTTCGGCACCAGTTAACGTTCGTGAGAACTAGAACAGTAAAAAATATCGAGAAAGAGGTAATAGACATGAATAGGGCAAACGATAGTATAAGACTGCTTTATTCATAGCTCTTAATCCCATACACATACACTCGGAATGTTTACATCCCGATGTTTTGGTATTAAGACTGTGTACCAACAGTGCCCAGGCCTTAACTTAATAAATATATATATATATAATACCAATTCAGGCATCCTCGGGACTAAAATAAAAATAAAATACACAAAAAACATTAAAATATTTTTAAAAAATTGTTGAAAATAATAATCAATAAAATTGATACCAATCCAAAGAATAAACGAGCACACTCACCTGTAAATGATATTATCTTTATGATTTTATAAAAATTGTTTTAATGTAAATTTATAATTTGTTTATTTATCAATAACGATTGTGATCTATGAGCTCATTCATACCAGTTAAGATCCGGGCATCACCAATATGCAGCCTTAGGATAGGTATATAGAGGATTAATGCATGGAATAAAGCAGTCTTGTAACAGCTTTCAAACGTGTTCTTATTACCAAACTTTTCCTTTTTTTGGGGGCTTTTAGTTCGATAATCTTTAACTGGTGCCAAAACCCGGGACCCGTGGAGAGAGAGAGTTATAGAGTGCGGGCATAAATTTTTTTTTTTCTCTTCTATACGCAAAAGGGAGGAGATGGCGGAAGAAGGAGTGTTGAGACAGCCCGTCTTGAATCTCGCAGAGGGACCAGATATCAGAAGAGTGGGGACTACGCCAGAAGCTCATGCCACTGCGTTCGCGCTGATGAGGTTAAAAGCGATAAATACCCAGGATCTGAGGAAGGCGGTTTCGGAGCTGGAGAGGTTCACTGGGGAACTGGGTGAACTGAACCATTTCTTGAAAGGGGGAGACCACTTCACAGCTTTAATTGGAGCAAAAGTGGAAGAAAATTTGATAGATCCCAGAGACGTGGAATTGTTGAAGGCGGCCCTGATATGTCGGGTCAAGAGGTATCCTCTATAAGATTCAGGCAGATGAAGAAACCCCTTGGGAAGTAGTAAAGACGAGATTGAAGAAGGGGTACGGAGGAGAACGATGGACTCCCGAGAAGGACATATTCCAGATGTTTAGGGAGACGAAGTCCCCGAGACAGAATAACAGACAATATGCTGCGGGCTGGTAGTCCGTTTCAATAAGGTAACGGAGAAGATGAAGGAGTCAATTAGCGTGGAAGAGTTGGGGGGCAGAATGGCATCACAGCAGAATTTTTGTCCACAATCATAAAGGTGTAACTGGCTAAGGAGACAGGAAGAAAGGAAGTATTATCGATGAGCGCTCGTTCTTGGAGTGTGCACAAACGATGATCGACGCTAGTTCTAAGGAGGAAGAAGTGAGGGTGCTGTAATATACAGTCTTTCGAACAGGTGTAGGGCGTCACTTTCGTTTCATGTCTGTCTGCCCGTCCATGTATCTGCTCAACGACACTTAGAAAAATTATTCGATCCTTCTTAAGATACAACGGCATGTTCCACAATGCCTTCAAGTAAACTGATAATTAGCTAGACAAAATATAGTTACGTGCACAGAGAGTACGAAAGAAAACATCTTCGAGCCTGAACCGAGTGATGTGACTTTTGAATTATAATAACAGAATTTTAATTGAGTATTGTGAGAAACAAAATACTCAATTAAAACTAATCAATAGCAAGGGAAGAAAAGGATTCCTTGAGTTGCCAAATAATTGAGGTATTATTAAGCTGGTTGGTTGAAGGATCTTCTATTAACGACGAGAAGTTACGATCGTGGGTACATTTTTTTCATTAACATTACATATTTCATTAACATTTTTTTGATTGATGTGGGCTATAAAAATATTTAACATGTGTCCCCGAGAGTTCTTGCTGGTGCACCCGAGGAGCCAAGAAAAAAATATTAAGTTTAAAAACTCCATTTGTTTGTCTACGTGTAAAATAAGGTTATCATCGCCCGATTTTTTTGAAAATATATACATCATGACAAGGTTGGCATTATGGTGTACAATGTGGTTCATTGTTTCAACATTTTTCGCACAGCAGCCAGTCTATTTGCGAATATATTTTTATATAGTTATGAATCGTTTCTCTCTTCAAAAATGAAGAATCAGCATACATTTTCAGCTTAAAAATTGAAAAATATGACTATGTTTTTGATTTTGTTTAATGTTTTCATCCACTGCTACGATCTCGTGAATAATCGTTGTGCTGTGCATTCAATCTGCTTTTAAACGCCTTACTTGTTTATTATACTATAGTATATTATAGTTTGAGAGCTAAGAAAAAAAACAAAAAAAAAAAGTTTAGTCCAGTCACGTATAATGTATATCATTATACTTGTTTATTCATTATATAATGTCTATAAAATAACAAAACCTGTATATAATGTAGTGATACTACAGGAAATACAAAATAATTTGTAAATAGATTCACCTGAGGATCTATAATTATATATTATAATTATCTGTAAATTTAAAGGGGCTATGAAAGAAAAAAAAACTTGTTTAGAAAAAAAATTGTACTTAGGAGAATTTTAGTAACCATGCTTAACACATATTGAAATCATTTTTAAATAAATAACGGAAAGATGGAGCAAAGTAGGTGAAAATATTTTTTAAGCAAGAAACAAAGTTGATATTGGTTTTTAGCACTCCTGAAATCCTGAAGACAAGTTTAGGAGAAGTGTAGTTTCCTTGCTAGGACCCCTTTCATGCAGACGAAGGCTTCTGGGGCACTACAAAATGTGCCTAGTAGTGTTTCCCCCAGGTTTCCTAGTCCGCCTCTATCCGGTTCACACTCGCCTTTGGGATCCGGCCTACCCTCAGGTACCAAGTGTAAACTCACGGTCATTCCCTTTGCCACGCAACCTAACTATAATACCAAGCCTGTATCTTTTCTCCAAAACAGATGTCAGATCAATAAACAAGCACAAACTAGGCCACCAGCATAGGTCAAAGACCACAGGTTTATTTCTTTTGAACCCCCCTCCCCCCGCGGGCGTACCCGACAATGAATTTCCTGAATATTTTTGTCTTTCGGGAAAGTAATTCCTTATTGTTAATAAGATAGTTAGCGTTTTGGGGCTTTTTGTACTTGTAGCTGAAAAATGAGTTTTGTGTAAATAAAGATACTTGCGTTCATTGAAATCTTATTATTTTTGTTAAAATGAATAGAACTTTTAATTACAGAAACAGTCTTTTACTTTCTTTTTCATACTAAACCTCATTTGCTATAATATATCACTTTTATACTTTGGAGGATATTAACATTTGCTATTTATATTCCATTTCATACTAACTTGACAACGTGCTTGTGTCGCTCGACCCAGTATTTGATGGCTGATCGAACCAGAAGTTCCTGCTTCTTTGATAAACCGTTGGGACCAATCCCATTCCCATTGGCCTGGATGGTTGACACTCCTGTCTGAAATCCGGAGAAGTCCTGTCGGTTGCTGTATATCCCTCGGATATCGAAATCGTTACCGTCTAGCAAAAGTAAACGATTGATCACTTCAAACAAGTTACAAAGAATTTACATTAATAATAAGTTGATATTGTGCAAATTTGCAAGAGAACGATGTCCCCCACACTTGACTCAGCTGAACTAAATTTTAGGATTTCCGTTCAATGTTTTGTGGTGACTTCAACCAAGCCATTCTACAAATATGTTCCCTCACAGTTTCAAAATTGCACTAGCTGCGTACACAATCTCTTCCTCCGACCATCTCACACAAAGGTACGTCACATTTCCATATCTGTTAATTTATTCGGAGGGGAGGCTCACCTACATTATTTCATAAACTATTACTTGATAATTAGCTGAAATACATTTTCTTTTCTTACATCTATTTCGATTTACTTAATAACTAGTACTTAATAAATTATCTCCTAATTGTTACATATATATTATAACGAATTATTAGATGTTATATCCTATATTGGCAGATGATTGGGACTTTCCATAAATGAAAGAAATATGAAGTATATGGCATCAGAAGAACCTAGGAACGAAGAGTAGTTGAGTCATACAGCCAAATTTTTTTTTAATTGTCAAGAGACTTAAACGTTAAAAGTATTTAAGTTTAGAACACAAAATAAAATACTAAATGGTGAAAAGAATAAAATATATATAATACAAAGTTTCTAAAAAAAGTTAAAAAATTTTAATCTATAGTTATCAGTTGATATATTTTTGTTCATGAATACGATCTACTGTTATTTGACTTGTGATTTTTTTTTAGCTCTTAAAAATGGACTGCGCAAGGCGCTTGTACGTTAGGTACGCTTAATTTGTTAGTAATCGCCTAAAAGTGACTTTTCCTTTCTACCCTTTGAAGTGCACCCCATGGCCCGCATTACATCCTAAAGCTGCTCAAAGAGTCTTTAATAAAATTTTTGGCACATGCAGCGTGGAAGAGTGATTACACGATCGTATAAAGTCACACTGGAAACTTGGAGAGTGGAAAGAGCTCTGTAATGGGAGCCTCTTGGCGTTAGATGTTATAGGAAGAGGGTAAGGGCTATATTAAGTTATTATACACTACCTATTGTTGTTATTTGTTTAACTCATTTTAACAGTTCATTTTTTTTTTATCAGGACCTGATGCAGACATACAATATATGTCGAAGCGTTGTGCTTTACATATCTTGTGCGAGATGGTCGAAGGATTGTGTTCGCAGCTGGCCTTTTTCAGTCTTGGTGGCTGGGAGTAAACATATTTTCCTTTGTTAAACAACTACATTTACCAAATACCTAAAATACTTTTATCCTTAAATACTTTTGTATACAAATACATTAAAATTGTGTACAAATAAATGAAAGTGTTGCCAAAACAGTGAATGTTATAAGGATCTGGTTCTGTATGATACTGACCATTGTTGACAAGGGGCATGTCGGAACCGGTCGAACTCGCTCGGAAAAGTTCTCCCGAGTGCGGGACAACACTATCGAGAGTAGCACTCAGCTCCATCAGGGGTTGAAGGATCTCTTTGAGGTGCTTCAGTTGTTCGCAGGCAAATATGACGAAAGAGCAGAAAATGATGTCCAACAGGTTGGCGTGACTCAGGGAAATGAACAGCCAATAGAGCTGTTATTGAAATTAAATAAATTAGTAACCCTCAAGAGTGGAGCAAAATGCCGTGTTTGCTTTATCTACAAAAATATTTAATGACCGTTCTTCTTCTATCGGATCTAAGCTAAAGCTTAGATCCGTAGTATTATAGTATTTACCATTTTTAAAAATGGTAAATACTATAATTTGACTGAAAGTTTTAAAAAAAATTCAAATACATAAATAAAAATACTTATTTATACTTGGACTATATTATTCTGAATACCTCCTAGACACAAAAAAGTCACTTCTGACAATTCTTGGTGCTTCAAAAATTAATTAAAAATCTTACTCCGTTTTTGGGTAGATAACCTTATTTTTTTGTATGTGAACAAGAGGCTACAACAAGTAGGAATAACTTGACACTCAATGAGAACAGTTCTACAACGACGAAATATTAATCTACCTGCTGCAAATTCTAGTCGTAGTATATATCCAGCTATTATCAGTTTTTAGCTTAGGTAGGGGGTGGTCCTTATCTCCATCCAGTGCTCCAGAGGATTAACTACTAAGAGCAGGATTTTTGATTATTCAAAACTTACCACCTGTAATTTTAATTTTGATTAATTTAAAATTCCGAACACGTGACCTCTCATTTGACCAACGACAGTGAGCCTGTTGGCATGGAAGAGAGAAACGTTAGTTCACGCTTACCTTTTAGTGAAGGACGTACTCCCGTCATATTGATCGGTTATTGTAAAATTATTGAAGAACAATTATACTACGAAATAAAGTAAATTTCCACTATTAACATAGTGGTGGGGGCCGCTTCAAGAAATAACACTGCGGCTGAAGAATCATTGGACATACCAACGACCTAGGAAGAATTGAAACCATCATAATAAAAATCTTCATTTAACAATTATGTTAATTATATTAAATATTCAATTCGTTCGTAAAACGTAAATTGTGTGAGGAGAAATAGCTTAAAAAAAGTGAAATCATGGGGATATGAGATTTGTTTCATGTTAGAGTCATTGTATTAGATCTCTTAAAAGTTGCGTTTATGACGAGTCTTGTCAACAGGGGTTGAGAACAGGTACCGGAAGAATGATGCCAGTATTTAGGTCAATATTAATTAGTTTAATACTATGTCCAATTCTCACATCAGATGGTGGCAGCGACCAAGCCAAATTGCTATTTTTCAACCCCGCCATATGGAGGGAGGAAAAAAGAACCATCAATAAAATATGAGAACAGGGGGTGAAACAGCGAGGGCAAACGAGAAAATAGTGGACTTCAGGCTCCAGCCGGAGTCTAATCAACATCAGACCATTCTTTCCACTCTTCAAGATCTCCACCAATTTTATTCAAAGACCATTATATGGGGGTTTTCAATTTGTGATTTCAACTAGTTAGATTGATAAACAATTTTTGTAACATAATTTTCATTTGTAATATTAATTTAGTCTTGTATATTTCAAATCATTCATTTAAGTTTATAAGTATAAAATAAATAGTAATAATTAATGCCGTTCTTACCACAGCTTTCCTAAAATCCTACTTATTATTGCGTCCTCTTGTCTATTAGTTACTCCTAATTAAATATACGTTCAAATCACACTCTCCACAGGGACATATTCCTAGACAAAGCCAACTACCAATATAATTAGTAAAGTAATTAACAAAAGTGAATAAAATAAAATACAATAAAAAAATTAAAATTCAGAAAAATGAAATATGGGCAGACAAGAGGGGTTCACGTTTACATTTATTTTAGGGTTATTTTATTTTTCTAAAATTTAAGTTTTCTATTGAAATTCACTTCTGTGAGTAGTACATATAAATATTATTATTATACTTGCAAATTTCATATCTTCGTCAGAATATTCCGGGAATATTTTCCTACCTGTACTATAACTCAAGGATTTTAACTTTCTCATCCTGCATCATTGTCTAGTCATCAGATGCATTTAAAATGAAGGTAATGAAGGTCCTAAGTTTGTGATCATTTATTATGTTGTATTTGGGTATTATTTGGTTTGGAATCGAAGTTTCCCAATTCGAGAAAACTGTGAGAACTTCAGTTAAGCCGAAAAACCTGGAAATTGGATTATTTTATGTTGTTGAATTTTTGAACTATCCTTCCCAAAAGTGTTGCTTGCCGAACCCAGTCAACTATTTTCGTCGGCAGCATCCGGATAGATTCCAGCGTGTCCTCCGAAATCAAGCCATTGCAGGGAATGTTTATTATTATTATTATTCTATAGTGTAATGGACAAAGATCATCCATCCCACAAAGCGGCTAAACAAAAAGAAACGTAGCCACTTGAAAACTCCAACAGCTTCTGTTGGTTTTGCATTCAGGAGCATAGGAGAGGAGGGGTTCAAAAATCGATTTTGCCAAACAATCTCAAGTAGAAGTCACCGCGCACTCTACGCTTAGTTATAGCAATGGTGTTATGAGCTGTTGAAATATCTAATCTGAAATTTGAAAAGAAAGGGAGAATAACGGACGTCATCAGAATTCAAATAAAGGATAAAGGTGAAGAGAAATTGACAAACTCAAATCTCCTACTCTTTCCACTCGCCCAGCAATACTGAAAGTCGGATACTAGTATTAACAGTAAATTAATACTTCCCCAACCCTATGAGATGTTTTTATTGTCTCAGGTTCTCTCGCCCTACTAACATGTGTACGAAAGAACCTATATGTACCTGCCCGGTAACATTCTCTTCGTACCTATCGGCAACTGCAGACGTAGCTGGTACGAAAAGTTACTACAAAAGCAGCTACAAAAAGTTACCGTCAGTTTGGGGCTGGACTTAAACAAAACGAGGGCTATTCCCCATAACAACGACCATGGAAAAGTTCTGCACATGATACAATCCAAGTGCGAGTGTAGCACCGGGGATTGCAGCTGCAAGAGTTGTGCAGGAAATACGAGAATGCACCTGAGACCAGAGAAAGACTCAGACATTGAGTGTGAACACAAGGTGGACGTCATCGATGAGATCATTGCTACGGGGGAAGAGGAATTATTGAGAGATGATGCGGACACTGGGACCAAAGAGGTCAAGGCTTTTATGAATTAATTGTAATGGCTAATTTGTAATAATTTAATATTTTCTACTTAGTTAATACATCCTCATAAGTATACATGTTTTATACATCGATGATTGTATTATGTATTCTAAAATGGACATCTCATTAAGGGAAGGTTTTCTATTGTTTAGGTTATTAAACGTTATTTATAAAGAAATGTTATTATGAGATAAATGTTACTAGGGGAAAACCTGCTGAAACTTTGAAGCGCAATATCTTGGTACGTATTTGGCTAAAAAAAACCGTTTAATCAGTGTAAGTAGTATAAAATTTGATGTCTTTTAACTTTTTCAGTAAAACGTTTTCGGCTAAAACGCGTCATTTAGGCAAGAAACTGAAAAAAGTCCGAAAATTTCGAGGTTCTCACAGTTTTCTCGAATTGGGAAACTTAGATTCCACACCACAGAATACCCACATACAACATACTAAATGATCATAAACTTCGGGCCTTTTTCCAGGTTAAATGCACCTGATGACTGCACAATGTTGCGGGATGAGAAAGTTAAAATAGAGATTTTTACAGTTACGACAGCTTAAGAGCATTTCTGCCGCAAAGGCAGGCAAGCTGAAGAGAATCAGGCACTATGAATTTTATACCCTCAGTATAGAGTCTTTATCTTCGTTCTTCTTGGGGCTGTGCTCATGAAAGAATAAAGAGTTTGTAACTGAAATAAAGAGATCTCTCTATCCAGAGTGTGTGGCATGTGGAATTGGTTGTAATACTGCAGCTGTCATAAAAGTAGCTTTTTTTTTTACTAGCCATATAAACAAAGTAAAAACTATCTATCTTAGGCATACCTGGTAGACAAAAGACATTAAGTAAGGGAAGCCCGTTTTGGCATCCCAGGGATACCAAGCGTCGACCATTAGTTGCGGCATCTCGACCGTAATGGTGCTGTTGACGTCTTCTGGGTCGGTGATTTCTCGATGAGGATCCCCAAGAAATGTAACAGTGGTCCAGGCGAGGACAGATAGGATTGTGATCCCACCAATGACCATCAGAAGCTTCCTCATACGCGAGAGGGCCGTGGCTCGGTGGCGAGCATTCGACTCGGCAAACAGAGGGTGCGAATTCACCTTTACATAACAAAGCACAAAAATTAACATAACATCAAGTACATAACATATAGTTAGGTATAGAACGACTCTCTTGTGTTGGTCTTGGACGCACTGCGCCGAATAGTGGAACCACTCGAGCCATTGTTTGGGACATTGTCTTAAATTGCTCTGATAGCCCTGACATTTTTCAGCTACTATTGAGATAGTAAATTTCCACAAAAAAAAATTTAAATAGTTTATAAAAAGAAAATACAATTTTCTCTAATAGGGTATGTAGCGACCGCTAACTACATAAGATAAATCACCCTATACTCTATCGCATATGTATTGTAAGCAAAAGTAAAATAACATGAACTAAATGTATTATAAACAAATATAAATCATTGTGAATGTGTTAAGCAATAAAAGGCGGAAGCCAACTAAGTCACACGAGAAAGGGTCACCAGCTGGCAGTCATAAACTTAACAACCCTTTTGAGGCCTCTTCACCTCCAGGGCTTGTCCCCGGGTCGGGTAAGCAGGCGGCGGTCACGTGCCTCACCACCGGTCACGTTCCTTGCCACAGGTGTGCGTGTGAACCGCCGCCGGATTAGACCCTTGCAGCCTCCTAGCAGGAAGTAGAGAGAGTACTTAAGGCAGGGCTCCTGGGCCTGTTAGTAAGTCTCCTCGTTAGTCTCTATCGCGAGTCTCTTACGACCTTTACTCGGGTACGCTTGCTTGGTTTCCACTCTAACTCTGAAAACTTGACTAATTCTTTATGAAACCTCTGTACCTCTTCTCTTGAACATAGTGCATTGTCGGGGCACATACCTATCATAAACGGAGTCAGATAGTAACGCCGTCATGGAACGATTTTCCAGGTTATTAACTTAAACAATCCGCACTTGTCGCCAGGGCTAGGGTGATTAGGCACCCCCTAGTGACGACCCACCCGACAGAGTAATAGAGAACTGTGATAATTCATATCATTTATTTCAGATTTACAAAACTGCATTAACTCACACATGCAAACCGCCGCTTCCAGTTTAATCTCCAATGTAGATTGAGGGATGGGTGATGCTGGCAAGTGATCTTGATAAGAAATCTGAGTGGTCGTATTATTTTTGCTACAATTTTGAGGAGATGAGCTTTTTTATAGTGGGTATTTTAAGGTCGTTATGAAAGTTTCTATAGGAGTCATGAAAAGTCTTAATTTACCGGTGTTCTTAGTACTTCAGATTGTAAGTTATACGTTACACTGCCATAGTCAAGTTTGGATTTTATCATGTTCCTCTAAAGCATGAGTAAGCTTGGTCTATCTGCACCCCAAGAAGTGTTAGTCAAGACCTTTGAGGTGAAAGTGCAGATGTGCATTTAGCTTTGAAGACCTTGATGTGTGATGTCCAATTGAGAGACCGGTCTTTTCATTTTTAGATCAAGAAACACAATACATAAAATTTTTCTATCCAAATTTTCTAATATTATCTTGAGAGAGAATATGTGAAAAATTGTTAGGCTCTTTGGTTAGACATAAATTATTTCCCTTTTCTTATGAAAAATGATTCGGGTGTTGGTTCAGTTTACTGCCCACCACTAAGATATTTATTTTTATCACGGCATCTCCGACATATCTATGATGCGTTTAACCAGGATTTTACATGGACGCTTTTTTTTTTTTTTGCCGATCAAAGAGGTATTTCTGTTGTGCAATTAATCACTAACCATTGGCCTCACCTAAACAAAGATGAAGTTTATAAAATCAATACTAACAATAATACATTTCAATCATAGACTAAAAGTTGTTGCCAGGAAAAGAAACCGATCACATTGACTGGTTGTATGGAATAATTAAGCAAACAGATAGATCTAAATCCAGATCACCTGATTTAGTAGGAGAAACGCCAAAAAAGATTTCGGGGAGTGCTCTTAATGAGCAAATAGATATAAAATACAAAATCTGAGACAAATTTAAAAAACTAATTTCTTCATTATAATGATAACTTGAATCAAACTGTCAAAGTAACCGAATGAAGTCCATCAAAAAGCTTGCAAATAAATAATTTAAAAAAAATTAATTTACTGTAGATCCATATTGTAATAGGTATTCAAATATCAAATTTAATTGTGTAGGTGTGGATTTATTATTGTATTGCATTTATTATATTTAATTATTTGTGTTTGCAAACATTTTTAACGTAAAATGTGAAAGGCATTTAATACTCACTGAGGAATGGTGCGAACCAATACTGTTTGGTTTCACCCCATTAATAATAATCAACTGTTCCTCATTAACGTGATATAGTTAAAAGCCGTGGAAACACTAAAAGCTTCTAGTATTACTATTCTAAATGACATGCTTCGTTTATCGAGATGCGACATGAAACTTATTGTTTGATGAAATTGCAGCTGACTCAGATGTCTTTGAAATCTATTGATCTATTGAAAGCGTTAGATTATGTTGATCAATTGACAACATTACGTTACGTACAAAATTATAATTAATATGAGAGAAAGGAGACTTCACCTTCTACTAATCATTGTGTTTTTTTTTTAAGCTTTAATGTAGGGACAGTACGAATGAACCACGCCTCATTATCAATAAAACCAGCAAGCTTGGGATTTCTTAGAGGTTGGGAAGGTAACTTACCTCAAGACAGAAGTTAAAATCAGTAAAACTATTTTATTGATGGTATGTAGGACTTTCTAGGTTAATTTATTTTATATCGAGCTTGAAATACTCACTTTATGCTCTTCTGAAAATTTTTATATTTGTTTATGTTTACTTTTTCAAAAGAATTCATTTTTTGAATGGGATGAATTGTAAAATAGAGAATATTTGTCTCCATTAGGGAATCACTTCCAGTAGACTCATGGGACTCATGTCCCATCTTACTCTAGGGAGCGTGGAGTAGACTTGCCTGCTTTGTTGTTACCTGGTAACGCGCTTTCCCTTTGGCTCCTAAGAAACTTTAATACGTTATCTAACAATCTTAATTCCTATAAAATTACAATCTACCTTTTATTGGACAATAAGTGACAGTGATCAATGTTCTCATTCATACTATATTTAAAGTTCTTCATTCACTTGCCCATTTATACAGTATTTAAAAACAGTCCAGAGCAAATCCAACTCCCAAATCCAAATTGTTCTCATATCCCTGGGATGCGAAAGAGGAAGCGGAGTCTTGGAAGTTTCCCACGCTCAGCAGCGTCACCGGATACAAGCCGGTGGAGACTGACCACGAGCGCGAGAGCCACAGACGTTCCGGACATGATCGGAGAAACTGGTCACATTGCCAGGACTCCCGCTGTTACATATTTATAGCAGTTCACGAGGCCACTGCCGCTTTACTCTCCGAGGGGATTATAGGGATGTGTGGGGCAGTATACGATGTCACGTTTGGGTTGTGATTTGTTAACTTTTATTCTTGCATAATAGACGTGAGTTAGATCGTGGATTCTCTACTTCAGGGGCTCGCTCAAAGTCTACAAAAAAAAAAAGAGCTAACGGTGTTTTAATCGCTTAGTTCTGTTGCTTATTCTCACGCAACACGTTGGTTATTTGACGAACTTTGTATCCTAGAGATTTGAGTTCATCCTCAATTTCTTCGATGGTTTAGTGGTACGCAGGTTTCTGATCATCATCTGTAGCGATCTCTCTTGCTGTAGCCGATACGTATGGAAATCAGCCTTTGTATGTTCAAAACATTTTATGACAGCCCTGTACGTATCGGGAGTGTCTCGTAATCGATGAGACATGGCTATTTTCACGTACCTACATTTTTCGTGAATTGTGAATACAGCAATTTAAAATTTCTAAAATTTCAGAATAACATTGATGGAGTTTTAGCGTGTTTTGGTGTCTGGATAGCTTCCATGTCCTCACATACTGCTGTATGTTTCAGCACCTCGAAACTGTTTGGTGCGAAGAATGGGGACTCGTCTACGGGTTTTCTGTCTCTTTTTTTAGAAGTGCCTGTCTCCATTGAGCAGGCTGGAGAAGAATTTATTTGTCTTTTGAACGGAGTGAGTAAGTAGGTGTTGGGCCAAGCGACCTTGACCGTTTTTTATTTTGAGACATTAGTTAAAAAAAACGCATCTTGCATTATCAACAATATTCATTATTACTATTGAACAAAATTGGGACTGAGGACTCGAACGAGCAACCTTTAGACCTTTAAACCACTAGGTCATAGTAGGCCCCAGGAAACTGTGCCTATTGCCCATTGTATTGCCAATACAAAAGCCTACTCAATATAGCAGGCTTCTCGGTGTGATATTATCTCATAAGAAAGTTAAAGTTCCTATTTTACTATCTAAGATATTCATCAATTCTTATAATTAGGGACGATGATATGAATTATTGATATGAATAATACTTAATTTGACTTCATCGGAAACAGTATATATATTATTCAAATAAAGGTGGCTGTTATTGATTTTTCCCTATCAATTATTACTGCCTGAATTACACATAAATAATAATTCTTGGCAAATGGATAGACTTATTCATGCATCAATAGTCCATCATTTCTGTTTTAGAATTACTTTGCAACAATACCACAATATGACTCTTAACATGATAACGTATATATTTTTATAAATATATTAAAAAATAAATTGAATTTACGCCGCTGGTCATGAAAAAAGTAGACTGATGTGATTCTCTCTCATCCTTAATTTTGGTTTCCTAAACCGGGTTCACTACTTCTTTATGAAGAAAACCATCATACTTCCGGGTCTTTTTGTGCGGAAGTGGAATACGTACGACTCTTGAACACGATTTGTACAAACCGGTGTACAATTTTGTTTGGTTCTCATGAAAGCACATGTGAAAAAAAAAAAATAAGATATTGAAATCAATATACTAGTCTGTAAAAGTCAAAGATTATTGGTGATGTGGATACTTCCTTCTAATTAATAGAACTAAATATAAGTATCTGGATTGAATGGAAATCGTTCAGTATTTTATGGTTATTGCCTGACTAATCATTTTGCACAAATTAATTATTAACATCTTTAATTATACTTCGAGACAAGTAAAAAGGTGAAAGTTTCACAGTTACTACCGTGCGATTGAATAAAAAGTACATGCTGGGCACAAATATGCCAAAACATATGCACACGGACTCAAGATTACGATACAAATTTATTTATTACCAGAATACATCAATAAAAAATGATAATGAATACTGATGAATGATATTATGGATAAAAAAATACCTATAAACTGATATAAGTCCTACGGCCAGCTTTGCTGTACGGGGTCCCGCTATTTACCCACTTGGCTGACACCATTTCCAGAATGGGATCATGCGAAAAGTGGTCCGACATACCTCTCTCGAGAGGTTGAAGAACACTGACCTGCACCCGTTGCTTGGTGTCCCGTCAGTGGGTGAGTTCATCCCCCGGAGGCACATCAGGTTTTTTGACTCGTTGCAGCACCTAACCAACCCAGTGTTTAACACTATGCCCCCACCACCTCTCCCGCATTGATGGCAACAGTCTGTTGGGGAAAAGTTGGGTTAAGAATTAGTATGCAAATTAGTTTTAAGTTTGATCAAAAAGGTGAGCCCCATCACCTTTAAGTCAGTTTAGTCCAGTCACGTATAATGGGTATCGTTATACTTGTTTATTCATTATATAATTTTTATAAAATAACAAAACCTGTATATAATGTAGCGACTCTACAGGAAATACAAAAATAATTTGTAAATAGATTCGCCTGAGGATCTATAATTATATATAATTATCTGTAAATGTAAAGGGCTATGAAAGAAAAAAAAAATATATATATATAAGTTAACGATCGTCAACGAAAACGAGAAGAAAAAGGAAAGAGGTTGAATGTAGTTACTGAACGAGAGTTGTCACAAGACTGTTTTTATTTGAGCCTTTTAAAGCCTCTCTAAATACATTCGGGATGTTTACATCCCGATGACTTAAGGATTAGGCTGGCTGCCTACGACGTCCGAACCTTAACTCCCCCCTGCCAGTTTACGCATATCTCTTCGTAAACTCCAAGGTCCGCCGCACGCAGCACACAGCCTGTAATCCCTTACATCACGTTTACGGTCTAATATATTCATAGTCCACACAAAAAAACAGGACACAAAGAAAAGAGATAATACAGAAATAAAACAAAAATAATAATAACAAAAAATAATACATTCGCCCTGGACCCGGTGGCTGCCAGGTAAAAAAAAAATGGAACATCCACAATATAAATAATGAAAACAAAAACTCTCTCTGAGCAGCACATGTGAAGTATATGATTCCGGATAAGTTGCTCCGTATTGGATCGAGGGCACACCATCTTACGCACATTCAACACCCTCCCCCCTGTGTTGGGAGTTTCAACTGTTCAATGTGAACGGTTCGCCTCTTCTTTGGGGTGGTCATACTCTCGATGGTCACGAGATTATGTTCCCGAATTATGATGACCTTAAAGGGCCCCTCATACCGAACAAGTTCCTTACTACGATTTGACACGACTTTTCTGTACACAACGGTCCCAATCGATATTGCTCCTATGCGATCCCGCACCTTCAAATTTGCCCGTGCCACGCGCTTGGATTTTTCGCGCATAATCTTATCGCGTACTTTGTACCACATCTTTCCGAGCTGTATGTGGGTGTTATGGAGCTGTTCCACCATTCCCTCATCCGCCACCGTCTCTGGCCAGTTCCTCGGTCTCACTCGTAATCCGAACAAAATTTCGAAGGGTGCTAACCCCGTCGTGGCATGTATCGAGTGGTTGTATGCCGCCACCGCCATTGGCATCGCTACGTTCGCCGACAGGCCTTTATCCACCTGGTACACGCGTAAGTGGTCGCTGAGGGTGCTGTGTAACCTTTCGATGGTTCCCCTGCTCTTGGGATGCCCGGGGGTATTAAAATGCCATGCCACATCCCGTTTTTGCATTTCGGCTCTCACGGTTGCATTGTCATACTCCCGTCCCCCGTCCGACGAGATCCTCTCTGGTATGCCGTAGAATTGAAACCATGTGTTGAGGGCTTGTAATATGGAATCTGATGACTTGTCTCCCACCGCGTAGGCCATACCCACTTTGCTAAATGGGTCGATGATAGTGACCCACTTAAAACCCCGCCACGTGAAGGTGTCCACTTGAATCTCCGTCAGTGGTGCTTCTGCCGTGGGTGATTCCTCCTGGAGTCCCTGCGGGGGATGTCTATCATATTTCGTCTTCTGACAAACTTCGCATGCTCCGATTACCTCCTGAATAGTCCGCTGCATCCCCCACCAAAAATAGCGCCTTCGTAGTGCTTGTGCCGTCTCCTGCCCACCGCGGTGGTTGGTTTTTCCTTGGTGATACGCCAGTGTTAACTCGCGTTGCTGCTCCTCGTCCCGCAGGGTTTGGACCACGGAAAGACACCGAATGAACGAGCGATCCACCCCCAACAGCTCTTTCTGCCACAGCTTTTTAATTTTGTCCCACACAGTCGCGTTGCCCACGAATAAATGGTGTGTTTGGCCGGGTTTGGACACGTCCTTGAGAGCCTGACAAATTTGATCTCCTCGAACTCCCGGTGGTGACCAAATCGTCGCGATCTGACTCCTGCCGTACGTACTATGGAGTATTTTCAGAGCACCCGATGTTTGAGTTTTCCAAATGATCTGCCTCCGCTTATCATTGATAATTTCGTCCGTCGTCTTCATATCACGCGGTCTCTCTCCTATAGACCCGTCTGATGGTGTGTCCGCACTCCTGTCACTATCTTTCCGCGTGCTGCTCCTGCCCGCTTCTCCAGGCGTCCATTCCTCAATGAACTGCCTCATACCGCTCGATGTTTCCCCTTCTTCTATGGCGTTCACCATAATAGCGCGCGACAGCCAATCTGCCACGACGTTGTCTTTGCCTGGCTTATATACAATATCCAGATTGTATTGGGCTAAGAATTCCTTCCACCTTGTTACCCTTGAGGAGGATTCTTTGAGTTTTCCGACCCATTGAAGAGGTCGGTGATCCGTATGTATTCGAAACCTTCTGCCAAATACATACGGACGGAAGTGCCCAATGGCCCACACTATCCCGAGGAGTTCTCGTTCCAGAGCGCTGTACCGCGCCTCCGTGTCCGTCAGGCGTCTGCTCGCGTAAGCCACCGGTCTTTCCCCGTCTTCGCCTTCCTGTGACAATACTGACCCCAAGGCATAGTCGCTTGCGTCGGTGGTGATCGTGAAATCCTTCTCAAAGTTAGGGAAAGCCAAAATCGGCGCCTCCTGCAGACGTGCCAAGCATTTGCGGATATTCTGCTCTATCAGCGGCGTGATCATTATCCGTGCTCTTTTCCGTAGTAAATTGTTAATGGGTACCATATATTCTGCCATGTCCGGCACGAAACGGCGGTAGTAATTGAGCGTGCCCAGTAATCTCCGAATCCCTTTTACATCTTTTGGCACCTCCATTCTCTGGATCGCTTCTACTTTCGTCGAGTCTGGCTGAACCCCTTCCTGTGAGATTGTGTGCCCTAAAAAACTAATCTGCTCCTGCCCCAGTGACGATTTGTCTATTGACAGTTTCAACCCGAAATCCCTTAATCTCTCAAATACGTTCCGGAGGTGTTGAATATGTTCCGATTCCGTTCGGCTGAAGATCAGCAGGTCATCCATGTAAATTTGGCACATATTTTCGTCCATTCCTCTCAGAAGTTCGTCCATGAGACGCTGAAAGGTTATTGGAGCATTTTTGAGACCGAACGGCATTCTCGTGAACTCAAAATGCCCTCTTTCAAACGAAAACGCCGTTTTATGTTGGTCATGCGCAGCTAGTTTGATCTGATGGTACCCTGCTTTTAGGTCCAATGTTCTAAAAATTTTTGCACCGTTTAGTCTGTCTAGGATGTCTTCGAACCGCGGGATCGGATATTTTTCGTCCAGGGTATTATCGTTAAGTTTCCGAAAATCCACCACGACTCGGTATTTTTCCTCACATTCTCCCGGTCGACTTTTCTTTTTCACTGCCCACAAAGGGCTATTATACGGAGACGTGCTATCTCTGATAATACCTTGGCGCTTGAGATCCTCGATCTCCTTTCTAATGTGTTGTCTGAGCGCTTGCGGATACCGCCTCTCCTTCACATACGTCACCCGCTCTACTTTTAACGGGATCTCATGTAGCGTTTTCCCCGTTGCTCCTAGCTTGTCCCCTTCAGCGAAAAAAATATCCCTAAACTCGCTCCTCAGACTCTCCCTCCAATCCTCCACTCTCTTAACCGCTCCTATTTGCTCCGTTTCGCCCCTTACGCCCCCCCCCCCGGCTTCGATAGGTTCGCTTCCCTATTTTTATCCTCCAGTTCTCACCCTCGTTTTCGATGCGCGCGCCTACTTTTCCCAGTAAATCACACCCCACTATTATCTGGTATTCCCGTGGCATGTCTTCCACGACGTGTACTTTTATGTCACCCGTTACTTTCGCCCATTCTTCCAGCCCCACGACCGCTTCTCCCATTACTTCGCAGGGTCCCCCAAGAGTTAGTAATTTACACTTACATACCTTGATCTGATGTGCCCTCTCTCCTCCACGCAACCTCTCTAACGCACCACGAGATATTATTGTATTGGTGCTGCCAGTATCAATGAGGCACCTCTCCCCCTTCCCGAACTCGATAATTGGCAAACCACACATCCTTTCCCGCACTGTATTGCACCTTAGGATGCGGTCGCCTCTCTGCTGCCACTCTCCTCAGGCCTCCGTACGCCGCTCCCATCTGCGCGAGGGATTCTTCTGCCACTCTCGTCGTCTGCTCCCGCTGCGCTTCAACTCCTCTCCGTCTGTCTCCGACGTCCCTGATGACTCGTCGCCCGATGATCCAATTTCTCTTGGTGTCGCGCTCCGCCTCTCCCGGATTTCCTGGTTATTCACCTCCATTGGTTCTTCTTTGTGAAATTCCCTTCTACGAAACAAGTATGGACATTGTCTTGCTAAGTGTCCTTCTTCCCCACACTCAAAGCACTTAGTGCGAGGGCACTGAGCTACCAGATGGCCCGTCTTTCCACAACCATGACATTTCCTTTCTTCTTTCCGAGGTGCGTACCTAGGCCTCGTCACTCCCAATCTTCTCTCTCTTTTCGCTCCCCTGTCTCTACCGGCAAATGGCGTTTCCTGTCTCCTCCACACTGCTTTTGGGGTCCTGTTTCTCCTATATGGGATCTGGCTCCAATCGTTTTCATCTTCGTTCATTTTTACTTCTTCTTCCCTTGCGCTAGCATCTATCATCGCCTGGGCGCATTCGAGGAACGATCGCTCATTAGGGAACCCTTCCTTCCTTCCCGTCTCCTTCGCTAATTGTACCTTTAAGATTGTAGACAGGAATCCCATCCTGCCCTCCACTTCATCGGCGCTAGTTGTCTCCCTAATTTTCTCATTTATTTTATTGTAGCGGACAACCAGGACTGCAGCATACTGTCCACTATTCTGTCTCGGAGATTTCATTTCTCGAAACATTTGGAATATATCCTCCTCTGGGGTCCATCGTCCCCCCCCCATATGCTTTTTTCAGTCTCGTCTTTACTATCTCCCATGGGGTTTCCTCGTCCGCCTGTATCAGGTTCAGCACCTTCCTTTTCACCCTGCACACCAGGTCTGCCTTTATTGACTTAGCGTCATTTGGGTCGAGTAACCCTTCTTCCATCTTGGCTTGTATCCTCTCCATAATCCTATCTCCACCTTTGAGAAAATGATTTAACTCACCTATTTCCCCAGAAAATTTTTCGAGGTCTGAGATCATTTTCCTCATGTCCTGTGACGTCACTGCCCGCACCTTCATCCACGCCAGTGAGTTCGCATGGGCTTCAGCCATGGTTTCTTTAGGTAACTGTGGAACTTCAAACGCTGCCGGCCGCAATTCCACCATTACCTACTTTAATTAAATCACACGAAAGTGAATAAGAAGGAAAAAAAAAAAAAAAACCAACTCGCACGTTAATGACTCGAACCCACTCCGCTCCCGGGTTTCGGCACCAGTTAACGATCGTCAACGAAAACGAGAAGAAAAAGGAAAGAGGTTGAATGTAGTTACTGAACGAGAGTTGTCACAAGACTGTTTTTATTTGAGCCCTTTAAAGCCTCTCTAAATACATTCGGGATGTTTACATCCCGATGACTTAAGGATTAGGCTGGCTGCCTACGACGTCCGAACCTTAACTTATATATATATATATATATAAACTGATATGAATATTTAAAAAACAAGTAAGGAATAAATAAAATAGCAACGTTAATCAATATATTTCTAACTTTATCTTTATTTTATTTTTTTATGTGTTCTATGTTAATCAAGTTACATACACTTCATTATTAACGTTTTGTTTATGAAAAACTGTATTTTAATTCGTATTTAGAACCTTCAAACCCAATAAATAGTTGTATGTATCATTAAGGATTTCACGTCTCTATGCGACTGCTATTTTGGCACAGTTGAAATTATTTACTCAAAACAGACATCGCAATTGAACTTGTCTCAGGTATCTGGGACTATGACCATGTCGTAAAAAAGTTTATTTTTGTTTTTTTATGCAAAGAAGTAGTATGGTGCATGAAGGGCGTGTGCTTCATTTCTCTTCATGATTCCATCATATCATACCAATTTTTATTGTAATTTGTTCCATAGTCTAAAACTAATAATATTGTATATATAATATATATATATAAATTATATTTGTTTACGAAGTTTGAGGATTTACATTTCTAATTTTATTTATTTTAAATTAAAAGAAAACGAAATACATTATCGAGAAGCAGAATTATTGGTAGCATGGACTAATTAATATACATTGCTTTTTCATTCAGCTTACAAAAGCTTACGTATTCAAGAAATACAAACGACCTCCATTACAAGTTTTATACTGCTAATATTTACTGACATTAAAATTTTATTAGATTTATTAGATGTTGGAACGATTTAAGAGGTCATGGTCCTACACAGTGCTATGGGTTCTAGACCGAAAGAATTATTTATTTCCAACACCGAAGAAAGAAGCTTTCCTTAAAAAACAATAAGTATAATTATATTTAAAATTATACATTTTATAAAATTTTCAAATTGGTGTCACCCTGAGGTTGTACAAATAAGTGCAGAGCTTTAATATATGTTTACTATTGAGAAAATATAAAGAGTTTGTTTTATTCATTTTACTACCAAATATTTTATAATTGGACATATGTTTAACTGGGTTTTTTATATTTATGTATTATGTTTGTAAAGGGCAGAATTTAACGCAAGATTTGAATTTGCCACCATTAGTGCAGTAAAGTGCTGGCAGCCTTAAAAAAAACAATTTGACAGCTGACAGTTTAGAGTTAGTAAAAATGGATCGTTACACGATAGAACAACGTGTCTTTATTGTTAAACATTATCTCAAAAATAATGAAAGTTTGGCGGCCGCAGTTCGAAAATTTCATACAAAATATGATCGGAATAGTGTTTTGAATTCATCAACTGTGAAGAGATTAATTGAAAAATTTAGAAAGACTGGATCAGTTGAAGACACTAAACACACTGGTCGTCCAAAAACAAGCCGTTCAAATGTCGATATCGAAGCAGTGCGTGAGAGTGTCAAATGAGGCTGGTCAAGCAGTGACTGTTACTGGTGCTCGATATCGCGATATGATAACACAGTTCTTTGTGCCGAAATTGGATGATATTGATGTGGCCAATATGTGGTTTCAACAAGATGGTGCCACATGCCATACAGCCCACGAAACAATTCAAATACTGCATGAGACATTTCCAGGTCGTATACTCTCTTGTTTCGGTGATCAGAATTGGCCCCCTAGATCGTGTGATTTAACACCTTTAGATTTCTTTTTATGGGGTTATTTGAAGTCAAAGGTGTATGTCAACAAGCCCACATCCACCCGTGCATTAAAAGAGGAAATTCAACGCTGCATCAACGAAATTCAACCAAATTTTGACAAAATAGTGCGTATGTGCCAGCAAAGTCGTGGAGGCCATTTGCTCGATGTGTTATTCCATAAATAACCCTATCCTATTTACTTTCTAATTCAATAAAAAAATAACAACAAAAATATTAAAAACTGTGTTTTCTATTTAAATCAAATCTTTCGTTAATTCTGGGACAACCTTTATATTAAATTTATAATGTCCATAGGACTAGCAGTCGCACTGACAATGTAGTGCTTAAGTTTACTATGAGTCTCTGCTGTGCTGGCACAGTCCTCACTTCACCCTTGCCAGCTCTTTCTGATGTATTTTTTCTTTATAAATGAGGTTTTCTATAAAGATATAGCAACAGAAAATAAGTTGGTGCCTTAACATTTAACAATCCTACCTCAATTCGGAGCTAAGAAAATACAGTATAAAAAATAATGTTACAAAATAGAAATCGGGTTCTCTTTACCGTCCAATCTTATGTTTTTTAATATTTTAGCTACTCACAATTTTTATTTAAGGAAATTTTCAGTGTTCAAGGTGGTTAAAATAGCAAATACAAGCATTTTTGGCAATAAATGTAGGATTGATATTTTATCTTATAAGTGTTCGGATTAACTCTATATACTGTTCCTCCAGTGTTTTATGAAGTGTTTTATTTGTTTATATGTACTTCAATAAGTAGAAAAATTAGAAGAATAATAAAGTTTATTGTTAAATTCAAAATAAATAAATACACATTAATAATTAATACAGAATAAACGAGAGTTCATTAGAGGTCTTTCGTAGTCCTGGGTTAAATTATAGTAGAATAGAGAAAAAAATTGTTCAGTATCTTTTACCACTTTAAATCCACTGCCATAACCAAATAAACAAAAACGCTACTTCCTACTTGTCAACAACCAAACTTATTGAAACACAAACACACTTCCTTAGCCTCAGGTAATGTACAAAAACATCGCATTTATTAGTGAAAACATCCTAGCCTAACGTAATCTCATCCCAAAGATACCTGTTGTACTTATATGTAGCTAACAATAATACACTTTAAACCCCATATCCGACTCACGCCGGAACAAGTTGATTTATCTTAAAAAAAATTGTTATTCTAAAATTAGATAGTTATTCTATTAAATTTGCTAAGCTTTGAGGCATTGAAAAGATATCGGTTGTAAAAAAAGTAATAAATTAGGATAATTTCTTCATGGAATAAATGCCTGCTAAATATATTTTCAAATGTCAGCGGAAGCCTATGTTTCAAAATATCTTTTTCTGTCCTATTATCATATTCAGAGGTTCTGGTCTTCAAGGATTTCAAAATTCTATACTTACACCTTCTCTGCGGTTCCATTACAAATAAGTGGCTAAGAAATTTATAATGATAAAATTAAATGACAATATGTAGTATTACCTGATTCCATGCGCCAAGCGTACGGTAAAAGTATTTGCTCCTGACAGCAAAATATATAAATTTGGTAACGCTATGAAGGAAAAATAAGGTTGTGATTGTAGCTGCAGCCATTTGATCAGCATCGTATGTTTCCAGGATCAGAAAGCAAGTGAGGAAGGCGAATTGCGTTACAACTAAGAAAGTAGTAAACCAGCAATATCCTAGTCGAATCAACCTCACCTGAAAATAGAAATTGTTTTTACGAGCTAATAATTATATGAATTTTCAAGTGCATACTAGTTGCGGCTAATGAATATTAAGGATAATCTTGATTAGTAAACTACTAGATAATAAAATATAAATAACATTTTGAAATTTAAGTTTTTCTGGCACGGCTTCCAAATTATATTTCGATTAGAAATACAGATAAGAGTACGAAAAACTTTTTGAAAAGGTGCCAAGGACAATACGTAACGATGAACTGAAAGCTGTTTGAAAGAGAACTTGAAATCTGAAAGATACGAGTGTTTTTTTTGGTTTTTATTTTCCAAGAACAAAGTGTTGCCTCATGTCTTTCGGAAAATCACTGGAAGAAAAAGTTGATTATGGCTGATCAGGAAAATATTTTTGTTCTGAGGGTGGAAATGTTCCATGTTGGTCTCTTAGTTCAAAGATATTTCAAACCTATTTTCACGTGGTTTCAACTTGTTTCATTGTGGTATATTTTTTTTTATTTTTCTGAACTTACGTTTTTTATAATATACAAACAAGTAAACACACAATTAAGTACACATATTGACGTCTCACGTTTTTACCTATAGTTATATAATGCTAAGAATATTATAATGCTAATATTATATATAATGCTAAAAGTAGAAGCAAGTCCCTTCTAGTGTATACCTGCCTCGTGACTTCATGGAAGTCACTGATGTTTCCTTTTATTTTTTTAAGTTAGCGACAGCATCCCTCCAAGACCTCGCTGCCTATTCCCGGAACTACCCTTCTCTTATACATATATGTCTCAGCTTTGAGACCCCACTTGTTCCCAGAAACTCGTCCCTAAACATCCCAACTAGAATGTTGTAACGTAACTCTTAATATTTGTAGATACCAGTATTTAGCTTTACTTCATAATAAAGATTTTCTTTCATTTCTTTTAAAAGACTCTCCTCGAACAAGGTTATTTAACTGGCACCCCGAACAGGCACCTGGCAGTATACTCGGTAAATTCAAGGTAGTCCACCATCTAGAAAACCGTCATTTGGCAACGGACAGTGAGACCACTCCAATAGCGTGAGAAGACCGATGCAAATACCTCTGGAAAGAAACCCCACAGGGCAGGACTTCACCGATATTGGGTACTGATCTATTTCAATAGATTTTCACCAGATAACCACCTAAAGAAATGTGTTATATATCTGAGAAAGTTGAAGGAAGAATGAATGCTGGACTACATTGAAGACATCTTTTACTTGGGACCTGCGAACTACAAGTCAGAACAGAATACGATTTGTCATCAAGCCGAGAAGATCCGGAGAAATATGCTCTGCATCTGTGAGTAATTCCTGAATTATAAGATTGCTTAGATAAGAGGATCTGGGATTGTTTGGTTACCACTCTGACGGACAGGCTTAGAAGGCTCGAGGCAATATTAACAGAGCTGGGACTGTTCACTTGAAGGTGCCTTTCAACGTTTTATGCTGGTTATACAGATACAATAAATTTAATATAGACCACATGGAAGACTTTATCAACAGCAATAAAGACTTTAAGAAATTATTTTTGTATACAGTGTAATTTTATTTTTGTGACAAGAACAGGTATAAGAGATTTGAGATAGAAAGAGATACATTAACGAATCAGAAATGGCTCTTAACGACTATCATATAACTAAAGAAGACTATGGACACCTTCCACACTATAATGGTGATCCAACTAATTTAATATCATTCATCAAACCACTAGAAAAAACATATTCGGCAGTGTGTAACGAAACAATCATTAACAGAATACATAACGAACAAACACTCATACAAATAGCTCTTTCTAGACTCACTGGTGACGCGCAACAATTATGGATGTATGAAGACTTCCTATCAATAAACGACTTATCACTACATTTAGTAGATCACTTTAAGGACAGTCGGACAACATCACACCAACTACATGAAATCTCACAGATTCATATGTACACAAACGAACACCCAAGTGACTATATTAACAGAGTTATCCCACATCAAATTCTAATTCAGAACCGTATAATGATAGACACCTCTATCTGTAATAAACAACAAGAAATATTATCACAAAACGTACTAATTGTAGACCACGTTCTCAGAAATTTACCATCAAGACTTATGGACGCACTCAACCATTTTATTATTAACGAACTGGTACTAATAAAATGTTTTATATAATAACTGCAGGATTAAAATGGAAGACATGTATCCTCAAGGAAACACTAACAACAGTCAACAAGAATACCGACCTAGACAAAACAATTATAGGAGAAATGACTATAATGGGCAACAATTTCAACCCCGATAGTACCCAAATAAATTTAGAAATAATTATCAACAAAACAATGACTTTGATCATAGCAATAATTATCAGCAACATTATGAACCCCGTCAGGCCTTTAGAAATAGTGAGCAACGACTTAACCTTTAAAGACCTGAACAAACATCATTCCCATCACAACCCTTCAATCCACATTCACAAAACACCGTCTCAATGCGAACTGTTCGAAGTAACGAAGTGCATCACTTAGAAGACGAAACTCGCCCACTAGAACAAGAGAACGAAACATTGAAACAGAGAGTTAAAGACTTGGAGGACAAACTTGAACATTTGTTTGGACTAAGCGAACCACAACCTGTCCCCCAACATCAACTAAAACTAGTGAAGGAAACTCCAGGTTAATAGACACAGGATCAGAAATTAACTGCATACACCTATGTTCCGTACCCGTAGGAACTGAAATTAAGTCAGAAGATTTCATTCATTCAACGCCAGCTGGGAGCGAAAAAGGCGATGGCTCAGTCATTCAAAATTTGGCACCAAGATTGGGTTTGATCTATTAGTTAAGTCCCGTGATCTATTAGTTAAGTTTAAAATCTACAACTTTAGTAAAAAATACCAAATATTATTAGGGATGGAAACAATGCAAACCCTAGAAACAGAGATTAAATTGGGAACGAATAAGGAAATTAAAATTAATAAAAGAAACGTAATAATTAATAATGATCAAATAATATATAATGAATTATATTTAATAAAGAATAAAAAAGAACTAGAAACTCTTGTAAGACATGAACATATAACTAAAGATAATAAAATAAAATCATCACATGACTTAATCTTTCTAGAACTTGACGATATGGACACAGAAGAAGACATAGACAGATTAGTAGAAGCTACACCCAATGACGTGGAAGAATACAACCAAATTTTACAAGAACTCAACCCAGAAAAACCTTTTGAAGATTTGATAATTAATACTTTACATTACGAAAGACAATACATTATCACTATTATTGATACTTTTTGAAAAGGCTATTCACAAGAACCGTGAAAAGTATAACAAGTACTAACATATGTGACGTTATAAAACAACACTTAGAGCATTACCCGACACCAAATTCTATACGACTGGACAACAGAAGAGAGTATGAAAATAAAATAGTTACTAACTTCCTTGAAATGAATGGAATAGAACCAATGTATGTAACACCTAATAACTTAATAATTCTTTAGGACTTTTCAATCATGCATACAGCACATTAATCGAATATTTAAGTACATTAAATAATCAAAAATTAACTAATAAGATGCTAACTAACCAACTTTCTTTAGCAACTATTGCATGCAACACATTAAATGGAAAACTAGGTATGACTCCCGACGAGATAACGTTTGGAATAAATAACCAAAATAACCAACAAATATCAATTAAAGAACAATATGTTAAAACATATCATGATGATAAACGCCTAATAAATGACTTAGTAAAGACAAAAACAATAATAGAAGAAAAGACTGATCGAACAGAAAAACTGGACCAAAATCAGGAAGACATTCCGACCATTTCTGATGAACAATTAATTATAAAAACTACTAACCATAGAAAGCATAATTCTTATAAACCAGTAATAAAATATAGAGACAAAAATGAAATAATGAAATCGTAAGCTAACAATATTAAACGACCTCGTAAAAAACATCTGACTCACCGGGAATATATTTCACATAACAATACAGAACTTACTGACATCCCTAGGGATCGAACCATACTACATAACACCCAATCACCCCAATTTACTAGGACTACTTAATAAAGCCCAATCCCCTTTGATAGAAATTTTACGAACCATTAGGGAAGAAAATAAAGTCAAATCTCTAGAAACATATTTAAAACTATCATTAATCACATTTAACAATTCTTTAAATCAAAATTTAAAAATGTCCCCCAATGAGATTACTTTTGGTATAATAAATGAAGAGGCACTAATAACAGAACAACTTGATAGTAATTATCACGAAAAACTCAAAATAATACAAAATAACATTAGGAAAAGCATTACTAGCGAAAAAGAGCAAAACCGACAAACTGAATAAAAATCGAGAAGACCCGAAATCGAAAAAGACAAACCCTACGTTAAACGAATAACAAGAACAACACAGGTTCAAACCTGTTGTGCCTTTTATTGAAAAACGAAACAAAATATAAAAAGTACACATAGCTAATGTAGTTAGAAAAAGAAAAAGCAAAAAGGGACATTTTAAACCACAAGAACA
Source organism: Acanthosoma haemorrhoidale (assembly GCA_930367205.1). Taxonomy (NCBI): domain Eukaryota; kingdom Metazoa; phylum Arthropoda; class Insecta; order Hemiptera; family Acanthosomatidae; genus Acanthosoma; species Acanthosoma haemorrhoidale. The sequence goes on from OV884009.1 coordinate 691,427, forward strand.
GAATGTTTCAGATGGACATTGATACTGACAGTGACACTCACAATAGCTGCTAATAATGATAATACACAGGTGGTCTGAAAAGTATATAATATATAATAAATAAAAGCTAAAATTAAAGCTTTGTTAGGTCGGAAACTTTTCAGACCGCCCTCGTAGTAATAATAATAAAATCATGGGGGTAATCAACGGTATAGACAAGACCCATTATGCTATGCAGCTAACCGAACTGTACGAAATATTAAATTACTAAACTGTACAAATACTAGACATAGAACAGTCTATGGAAACATGTAGAATGGGAATCCCTCATGCTAACGTGATAAAACATACCGACGTAATTGATGACCAACTTGGACTCATTAGGACTTGGAAATCATTTGATTAACAAATAAAATTTCATGTGCTATACGAAACGGACTCACTCATTACATCATACAATTACCAAAAAAAGGGCCAAAACTAATTTCAATCTATCTTTACCTGGGCCTGTACGAAATGATAATAATGTAATAACCACTATAGTGCCAAACAATTGAATTCTGTACAATATACAAGAAACCTTTTTTGAACATGTAACTATATAAAATCCAACTCATTTTGAATTAGCATTAGGAATATTAGTAATGGTTGCATATCTAACGCATCGCATAAAAACTTGGATAAATGTATTACCACAGCTATTGTAACTCCTGCTCCTTTCATTCAGTATTACGATTTTATAGATGTATATTTAACTTTTAATTTATCATATGTGTTCATTGTAAGCAATAGTACCTTACCTATACACTTACCCTTCTCCTCTATTATTAAGTTAGATACTAAGGAAATTATTTATAACCAAATTGAGAAAAATGTATTTAGAAACTAATGTATTGTCTATAAAACATGTTATTTCTTAAATTCATCATCCTGGCCAGGAGTTCAGGAATTAAAAACGGGAGAAGTTATACAATGCTAAGAATATTATAATGCTATATATATAATGCTAAAAGTAGAAGCAAGCCCCTTCTAGTGTATACCTGCCTCGTGACCATGGAAGTAACTGATGTTTCCTGTTATATTTTTAAGTTAGCAACCGCATCCCTTCAAGACCTCGCTGCCTATTCCCGGAACTACCCTTCTCTTATACATATATGTTTCAGCTTTAGCCCCAGACCCCACTTGTTCCCAGACACTCGTTCCTAAACATCCCAACTAGAATGTAGTAACGTAACTCTTAATATTTGTATATACCAGTGTTTTGCTTTCCTTCATAATAAAGCTTTTCTTTCATGTCTTTAAAAAACCCTCTTCTACAAAGATTATTTAACTTATGAATAATAGCGAATGACTGCTTAAGAATTCTTGACTAACCTAAAAAAGAACTTTCCGAGTTATCTTGATTTCAAAAACACCCGATAACCGTGTATAATCATTAATTGTATTCCCCAAATTAGATAAAACTAATACCATTCCTCCAGTTTCCTCGTGGTACTCCAATAGCCAATGTCCAGTCAGCTGCATCAGCCTTATGTTTGGCCAGAGGTCTCCGACCAAACCATGCATTTTTATCTTCTGCATGTTGTGCTCTCACTAAAACAGCAAAAATGTTTAGAGATTACACATTGTAAAGTTATAATTCAGACTTTTAATTGACATAATTGGTCATATTATAGCCCCGATATTGGTGCTTTGCTTTAAACTTCCCATCCACAAAAAAACATTGTCCGATGGAGTCTAGAATGGAGATGAATTGGGAATCAGAAATGGATTTATTAGCGGGACACCGAGGTAGGGTGAGGAGGAAAGTGAAAGTGCTGATTGACACTGAAGGAAACCATATGCTACCATAGGAACTATGTTATGGAAAATTGAGCTATGAACAATGATAGCGGTACCTCCAAGTCCTCTTCCATCTGGGTGATCAGTTCGATAAGTCTGTTACAATAGAACTAGAAATGTTAACTCCTATGTATTGTTTCAGTAATGAGTAACCCTAAATGTTCTTGTCGTGGAGTAGAGCTGTCCGTTCGTTAGTGTGAGTGTGAACACCACTCGCACTCACTTATGGTTTTGTTATACGGGGATAAGGCAGGAGACAAGATTTGTAAAGTAAATGCGAGGAGTTATTAAGTAGGCTTCTTAAGTCTGTAAGGAATGAAGTTATTAGGCTAATGAGATCTGGTGAGCTTGAAGGTGCAGTAATATGTGAAATTTGTGGTTGATAATGGGATTGGGTTTTCTGGTTGCCAGGATGAATGGGATGCTGGGAAAGAAGAACCTGCGGACGAAGAGTGAGCAGTGCCTGTGACTGCTCCCTGTTACGAAGTGCATCCGTAAAAGAGACAAAAGGCCTCAAATTTCTAGCTGGGCCGGTTCTATGAGCTTCCTTTGGCTTGCTTCTCTTCTTCTGGCCGACGACGTTGTTCTTGACTTCAAGATTTTATAGACTTCGCAGCCCTTATAGTTGGACGGATAGCCTTGTTGGCAGAGCACGCATACTGCAGTCGATTGCACAATTCACTTTACACACCTGGGAGGGTGGTGAAATTAGGTTTTTATGTGACAATTTGCCTGACAATTATGGCATTGATCGATGTCACGTTTGGGGTATGGTTTTCCGATCTGTACTCTCGTATAATATCGTAGATTTTTTCTACTTCAGGTGTTCGTTCTAGATCTACAAAGAACAAGTGTAGCGGTGTTTTAATCGTTTTGTCTTGTTGCCTATCCTCACGCAACACGGTGGTTATTTGGCAAACCTTGTATCCTAAAGCTTAGAGCACATTTTCTAGTTTGTCAGCTGGTGTAGTGGGATATATATACAAAACATGCAAGTCAAGTGTAATTACGTGGCCATGAAAACGATTTTAATGATTTTTTTAATTTAAGTCCATTAAGTCTCACAACATAGTACATACAGGTGATATTCAAAAAGGAATGCAAGTGTTGTAAAAAAAAAGTATTCAAAAAATAATTACAAATGTTTAGAAATCGTTTAAGTACTCCTCTTGGACCTCTACATATTTCCAGCGATTTTCCCAGGTACGTGCCCTGGAAGGCCTCTACGGGAACCTAGTTCAGAGCGGTCATCATGGTGGCTTCAATGCCATCAAAACGATGTCCTTTGAGAGAGGTCTTAATCCTCGGAAACAAAAAGAAGTTTCCCGGAGCTAAGTCGGGACTGCAGGGGGCTGTGGCAGCGTTGCCAAGCTGTGCTTCACTAGAAATTCACGGAGGAGCAGAGCGGTGTAGCTGGGAGCGTTGCCATGATGGATCTCCCAGGTAGTGGTGACCCAGGTTTAGCTCACGAATAACCCTTTTTCTTCATTTTGCCAGGACATCCACGTAGTAGGCAGGGCTGACGGTCTGCCCTGGAGATACAAGCTCTTTATGGACCACACTCTTAGCGTTGAAAAAAACAGCTCGCACTGTTTTCACTTTTGACTTGCTTGCTCATTCTTGCCTTCTTTGGTTTCGGGTACGCTAGGATGTTAGTCACTCTGGCAGTTTGTCTCCGAATTGTACTCAAATGCATATGTGTATAGTCAAATTTCATACCTGTATATACATATATATATATATATAAGTTAAGTCCAGGTACCGCTAGTGCCCAGCCTTAATCCCCAAACATATGTTATCTGTATATGTTTACAGGTAATACCTATAGATAGAGGTATCTTGGTCTAAATAAAGCAGTCTTGTTATAACGTTCTACGTGTTCTTATTATCAACCTTTCTTAGCTTGTAATTCAATAAACATTAACTGGTGCCGAAACCCGGGAACCGTGGAGAAAGAGAGTTATCGAGTGCGAGCGTAATTTTTTTTTGTTTTTTTTTCTTCTATACGCGAAAGAGAGAAGATGACTGAAGGAGGAGTTTTGAGACAGCCCGTCTTGAATCTCGTAGAGGGAGCAGATATTAGAAGAGTGGGAACTATGCCAGAAGTTCATGCCACGGCGCTCGCGCTGATGAGGGTAAAAGCGATGAATACCAAGGATCTGAGGAAGGCTGTTGCGGAGCTGGAGAGATTCACTGGGGAACTGGGTGAGCTGAACCATTTCCTAAAAGGAGGAGACCGTCTCACAGCTTTAATTGGAGCTAAAGCAGAAGAAAATTTAATAGATCCCAGAGACGCGGAATCGTTGAAGGCGGCCCTGATATGTCGGGTCAAGAGAAGTATACTGAATCAAATTCAGGCAGATGAAGAAACCCCGTGGGAATTAATAAAGATAAGATTGAAGAGGGCGTACGGAGGAGGACGATGGACTCCCGAGGAGGACATATTCCAAATGTTTAGGGAGACAAAGTCCCCAAGACAAAGTAACGGGCAATATGCTGCAGGGTTAGTAGTCCGTTTCAATAAGATAACGGAGAAGATGAGAGAGTCGATTAGCGTAGAAGAGGTGGAGGGTAGAATGGGATTCTTATCCACAATTCTAAAAGTGCAACTGGCCAAGGAGACAGGAAGAAAGGAAGGATTCTCCGATGAGCGCTCGTTCTCGGAGTGTGCACAATCAATGATCGACACTAGTGCCAAGGAGGAAGAAGTGAGGGTGCAAGACGTCGACAATGAGTGGAGCCGAGTTGCATACAAAAGAACCCGGACCCTGAAACCAACCTGGAGGAGACCAGAAACGTCCGTTATTGGCAGAGACAAGGGAACGACAGGAGAAAGAAGATTTAGAGGAACGAGACCGAGGTATGCCCCGCCCAGGGAAGAAAGAAAATGCCACGGATGTAGGAAGGCAGGACATTTAGTGGCACAGTGTCCTCGAACAAAATGTTTTGAGTGTGGCGAGGAAGGACACATCGCGAGGCATCGCCCGTATATCTTCCGGAGGAGAGAATACCAACGACCAGAACCAATGGAGGTAAACACTCAAGAAGTAAGAGAGAGACGGAGCATGACACATGGGGAGAGTGGATCATCAGAAGATGAGTCATCAGGGACTTCGGGAACTGAAGGAGAAGAAGCGAGGCGCAGCAGAAACAGGAGACAGACAGGGCAGAAGGTCGAGTCACGTAGATGGGAGCAACGTGATGAAGCCTGAGGAGCGTGTTGGCAGAGAGGCGACCGCATCCTGAGATGTAATGCAATTCGGGAGAGGATGTGTGCGTTGCCAATAATTAGGGTCAAAGGAGGAGAGATGTGTCTGGTGGACACGGGAAGCACCAACACCATCATGTCCCGCGGAGCGCTGGAGAGGCTGTATGGCGGAGAGAGGGCACTCCAGATTCAGGTATGTAATTGTAGTTTAATCACCCTGGGAGGCCCTTGCGAGGTAGTGGGAGAGTTAGTCATAGGGCTAAATAGGTGGGCGAAGAAAGGGGGAGATCTAAAGATACATATCGTAGGAAACATGCCGCGGGAGTACCAGGTGATAGTTGGGTGCGACATGTTGGGGAAGGTAGGCGCGCGTGTGGAGAATATCGGGGAAAAATGGAACATTAAGTTGGGCAAAGTGGAATATAAATGTCAAGGGACTATATGGGACGGAAGAGCGCGGATAGGGGTGGTTAATAAAATAGAGGGCTGGAGGGAAGGCCTACAGAGGGAGTTTGAGGATATTTTTTACGTAGAGGGAGACACGCTAGGAGCGACTGGGAAGACGGTCCACGAGATCCAGTTAAAGAAAGAACGCGTCACATACGTGAAAGAGAGACGATATCCGCAGGCACTACGTAGGCATATTAGAGAGGAGCTAGAGAGTCTCAAACGGCAAGGGATTATAATTGATAGCACTTCGCCATATAACAGTCCTCTATGGGCAGTGAGGAAGAAAAATAGACCTGGGGACGAGACGGAGAAATACAGGGTAGTTATCGATTATCGGAAGTTAAACGAGAACACGACGGACGAGAAGTATCCTATTCCCCGATTTGAGGACATATTAGACAGATTGAACGGGGCGACAATATTTAGTACCCTAGATCTAAAGGCAGGCTATCACCAGATCAAGATGAGTGCGAACGACCAAGACAAAACGGCCTTTACATTTGAGAGGGGGCATTATCAATTTACCAGGATGCCATTTGGACTGAAAAACGCCCCGATTACCTTTCAACGCCTAATGGATGAATTTTTGAGGGGAATAGACGAAGCGGTATGCCAGGTCTACATGGACGATCTGTTAGTTTTCAGCAGAACGGAGGCAGAGCACGTTGAGCACCTAAAAAGTGTATTTCAAAGAGTCCGCGAATTCGGATTAAAATTGTCCATGGAGAAGTCTCTGTTGGGGAAGAAAAAAATCATTTTTTTGGGCCACACCATCTCACAGGAGGGGGTTAAGCCAGACTCTACGAAGGTCGAGGCGATTAGAAGGATGGTGGTGCCCACAGATGTAAAGGGGATCCGTCGACTTCTGGGGACGCTTAATTATTCCAGAAGATTTGTGCCGGACATGGCGGCATACCTGGTGCCTATTAATAATTTACTGCGAAAGGGAGCGAGGGTGGTAATTACCCCAATCATGGAGCAGAACATCCGGAAATGTATGTCTAGCTTACAAGAGGAACCAATATTAGCATTTCCCGATTTCCAACATCCCTTCACAATCACCACTGATGCCAGCGAATACGCACTGGGGGCAGTGTTGTCGCAGGAGAGAGACGGTGGGGAGCGCCCGGTGGCGTACGCTAGTCGACGGCTCACAGAAACGGAAGCGCGGTATAGTGCTCTAGAGAGAGAGCTCCTAGGTATCGTCTGGGCTATAGACCATTTCCGCCCATATGTCTTCGGCAGAAAATTCCGTGTTCACACCGACCACAGACCCCTACAATGGGTAGGAAAGTTAAAGGAGTCCTCGGCGCGAGTCACGAGGTGGAAAGAGTTTTTGTCCCAGTACAATATGGAGATCATATATAAACCCGGGAAAGAGAACGTAGTGGCAGACTGGCTGTCCAGAGCCATTACTGTGAATGCATTCGGAATTGCATTGCGAAGGTGAGGAAACCCTTGAAGAGGAAGGTTCCGCCGCCGAAAGACCTGTTGAAATGGAAGTAACAGAAGGGATCGTGAACGACAAAAGACGGCAGATCATTTGGAAATCCAAGACCTCAGGGCGGCTGCAGATCGCATATGACAGTTATGGGAGAAGTAAAATCGCGACGATTTGGTCGCCACCAGGGGTTAGGAACGACCAAATTTGCCGTGCATTGAAAGATGCCTCGGAACCCGGAAAGACCCATCATGTATTTGTAGGGAATGCCACTATTTGGGAGAAAATTCGTAGACTCTGGCGAACGGAACAACTTGGAGTGGATAGGATATTTATTCGGTGCACGTCGATGGTGGAGACACTCAAAGACAGAGAACAGCAGCTGGAAGTGACGCTGGCCTATCACCAAGGAAAAACGAACCACCGTGGAGTTCAGGAAACGTTGCAAGCGTTGCGGCGGAGGTACTTTTGGTGGGGAATGAAAAAGAGCATACAAGAAATGATAGGGGCATGTGCAGTTTGTCTCACTACGAAGTATGACAGACATCCGCCACGGGGGCGACAAGAAGAATCGCCCACCGCCGAGACACCGTTGAGTGACTTACAAGTGGATACCTTCACTTGGAGGGGGTATAAGTGGGTTACCACAATCGACAGCTTTAGCAAAGTGGCCATGGCGCACCCGGTGCAAGATCGGTCATCAGACGCGGTAATGCTGGCATTAAATACCTGGTTCCAGTTTTACGGAGTACCAGACCGGATCTCGTCGGATGGGGGCAGAGAATTTGACAATGCCAACATCCGAAAAGAAATGAAGACTCTCGATGTCTCTTGGCATCTTAATACCCCAGGGCACCCTAAGAGTAGAGGAGGGATAGAAAGATTGCACAGCACCCTGAGTGACCACCTGCGGGTATATCACGCGGAAAAGGGTCTGCCGGCGAATGAGGCAATGCCGAAGGCTGTGGCCGCTTACAATCATTCGATCCACACCGCGACGGGGTTCTCCCCGTTCGAGATCCTCTTTGGGCTGCGCGAAAGACGGAGAAATGGGGCAGAGACGGTAGCAGACAAGGGAATGGCGGAGAAAATGGCGAGTAATACTGTCGGTTTGAGGAAAATATGCGACAAAGTCCGAGAAAGGATAACGAGGGACAAAGCGAGAAGAGTGTAACGGGAAAACCTCAAAGTCCGGGATCGAATGGGGGAACTTAAAATCAAGACTATCGTCTATAAAAAACTAGGGTCAAATAGGAGCAAAGAGCTGGTGCGATATGAGGGCCCATTTAAAGTGGTCGTGATTAGGGAACACAACGTCGTGACAATTGAGAGTATACGACCCCCTAAGAAGCGGCGAAATGTCCACATAGAACAGTTAAAGCTTCCACCAGGGGGGGAGGTTGTAGACCAGGAATGAGCTGGAGTGTCCTCGCAGCATACACGCAAGGAACATTGTAAATAGTTATAGTTATGTGATTTTTCCCACAGAAGTATTGTTTTTTTTTAAAAGTCAAAGTTTTCTTTTATGTTTTTTGTTTACAAGTGACAGTTGGTTTTTACGTTTTATAGGATTAGAGCTTAATGTGAGGGATTACAGGCTGTGTACGGGCGGGGCTGGCCTTTGCTCCTTTGTAACATTAGCGGAGCATTATGTGAATGGACTAAGACGTCCGAGTGTTGGACTTTAAAGTTTGCGAATGGGTGTTCGTAAACTGGTGGGGGGGAGTTAAGTCCAGGCACCGCTAGTGCCCAGCCTTAATCCCCAAACATATGTTATCTGTATATGTTTACAGGTAATACCTATAGATAGAGGTATCTTGGTCTAAATAAAGCAGTCTTGTTATAACGTTCTACGTGTTCTTATTACCAACCTTTCTTAGCTTTTAATTCAATAAACATTAACTTATATATATATATATATATATATATAAGTTAACGTTCGTGAGAACTAGAACAGTAAAAAAGATCGAGAAAGAGGTAATAGAAATGAATAGGGCAAACGATAGTATAAGACTGCTTTATTCATAGCTCTTAATCCCATACACATACACTCGGAATGTTTACATCCCGATTTTTTGGTATTAAGACTGTGTACCAACAGTGCCCAGGCCTTAACGTTGAAAATATAAAAACTACTATGAATGAGATGAAATGAGTCGCGTGACTATCAGAGAATGAATGAGACCGAGAGCCGTAGGCTCAGCCTATATATAGGGGGGAGTCTAATCATGGATTAGCCAATGTTTTGGATTAATTATCGTCATATAACTCCTGCCTCCCGAAGATTAAGCATTACTCCGGAAATGTGCAAAAAAAGAATCTAATCTTACTTACTAAGACATTGACACACTCAGAGCATTCATAGTTGTTCTTACAGAGTAACATTTGGTTGAAACTATCAATAATAATCACTATAGCACGCAAATCTAAGTTTGCAATATGCGTATAGTTCCAGAGGTATAATAATTTTCACAAAAGTGCATAAAGCGAACATAAAATTTCATCATAAATAACTTAAAAATGTAAGAAGGAAATTATTCATAACATAGTATTATTATTGGTTCCTCGATTTGATAAAATATTAAAGAAATTCTCGTATACAAAATGTAGCAATGATATAGTAAATGGTATAGTACTGTATTTGATATGGCATTATTAAGATATACAGTATGGAATGAAAATTACCATTATCAGTCCGTAGTCTTAATGAATCAAAATTATAAATACAAAATTAAAATAACATTTTCTTATTAAATCAATATTAGTATGCTTTATTCTTATAACATTGGTAAACGCTTAAATACTAGAAAAGAACTTTATTAATCCTTCAATCATTTATACGTGTTTCGTGCAGAATATAAACAATATGCACTCTCCAATCTTGCGAACAAGGATAATTAAAATTATTAGTTTCTCAAATTATATCTCGTTAACAGGTTGAAAACTATAAGGGATATTTACAAGTTTTTTTCACACATAAATAAAATATTAATTACAAGTTAACTTGTTCAGAATGTATTCTAGAAATATTTTATGATTACATTGTAATGGAAAGGTTTTTCAACTTATAATTAATAGTTCTTACTTAATTATTAATATGGATAATTATTCTTTTAATATGGTTAGATTATATGAAGAACAAACAATTAACAATTAGTTCCATGTTTAATAGCTGTTGACTTAGATAATAATCCTTCAGTGTAAGTACCTTGTATGTAACTGAAGTTAAAGCGATGGATAGTCAGATACGGCCTTTAAACTAAAAGTAAATATATAACTTCAAAAAGCCGATTAGATGTAAAGGCTTAAGCATCACCTAGTTTGATCCTCGAGGAGTGCAACGATTTGACTTTTGATTCTTAAGCGGTAAACAACTTAATCCTAAAAAAATAAAAAATAGCCAAATCCTAAATTTGCTATAATCCCTAAATAGCAGATTCTTTGTACTTTAAAGGATCTGTAGGCAGTTGTTTATAAATGGAATTAAAGTAATTCGCTCTGGTGTATAAGTGAGTGAATAGATCTTATAATGAAAAGCAAACAACAAACTTAAGAAATTTAAAGCAATTTCGTACTTTTCATTTTGATTTATAACTACCTTTAAAGAACAGTTAATTAACTTGAAACAAATTAAATTATCTAATGGTAAAGCCGGTAGCTGAAACGTTTTCACTACTAAATTCATTATAAACTAATATAAAGAATAATTAATATTAAGACATATAATAAATTTGTCTTTTAGATACCTAAAATATAAATGTAGCTTCCAATCTCTCTTGCCAAAAAAAACTAAATTATTTAGAAACGGATAATATAAGTAAATATAAAATACATCTTTTTAAAAATAAATTTTTCTACTGAACATTATGAAGTTAGATTAGCCAATCGAAATATAACCCATTTACAATTTTCCTCTATAATTAATTGATATCGTTTGATCATGATTTATTTGATTATACTTCATTAATTTTATCAATTTCGTCAATATCTATTAATTACTGCTGCGGCTAGTAGGACCTGGATCACGATGAGTGTCCGCGTCATTGTCACTCTCCGCAATGAAATATTTTTTCCTCTGTTTATTGGGTCTTTTGATATTGTTGATGTGGGTGTTGCCTATTTTTATTTTATTATATAGCAAATTCTTTTTCGGTTTAATTCTGGGTGTCTTAACGAATTCTTCTGAGTTAAGCTCAGGAGGTTCCTCACGATTTTGATTCAGTTTTTCGTTTCGTGTTCCTTTTATGTATTCTATTTTTTCTTTAACTGTGTTGTGCAAGTTTTTTAATCGTTGAAAATAATCATCGACATATGTTTCCTGTATGTCGTCAGTTTCATAGGTATCTCTCATTTTTCCGAACGTAATTTCATTTGGAGTTAGTTTTAAATTTTGGTTTAGGGTGTTGTTATAGGCTATCGTACTTGTTTGTACAATCCTTTCAAATTTGATATTCTTATTTTGGTTAATGTTTATTCGCATAATTTCATTTAGCGTTGCATGACATTTATTCAGGATTCCTAGTGAATTAGAATGATTTGTACTGGTATAATGAATTGTTATGCCAGTGGCTTTGCAAAATTGCTGAACCAAGATATTATTGAACTCCTTACCGTGGTCTGCGCAAATACGCTCTGGTATAGGGTATATACTAATGTATTTCTCTAAACTTTGGCAAATGGTTAAGGCATTTTTGTTATTATTCACCTGTGCATATTGTTAGGTTGGTAACATTTGTAAGTTATAACCTGAACCTGGTTGTTACCTCCAGAACTTTGTATGTATATAAACCGATTGCTAATGTTGTGATGCGTGTGTGAACTGATTAATAAACTTGGTTCTTTTGTTAACTTGTGTTGTTACTTATTACATCCAAACATGGCGCAGTCGTTTTAGTTTAAACTGAACAAACGGACGTGATATTAGCCATGGAGTTCAACAAACCCTCAGAATTCGACGTCAACGTGGATAACCTCTCCGAGAGCTTTAGAAGATTCCGGACTGAAATAGAAGTTTATTTTGTAGCCACAGAGACTGAGAAGAAATCGCGAGAGGTACAAGTAGCGAGACTGAAAAACTTATTGGGATCCGATGGTTTAAAACTTTACTCCACAATCACGACGTTAAAACAAGGTAATGAAACAGTAATTTCTATTTTAGACGTCCTAGAAAAGCATTGCACGTCACGGAAAAATGAGACAATGGTGATTTATAAATTTTTTAGCAGAAAGCAAGCAGCAAATGAACCATTTGAACGGTATTTTACTGATCTAAAATCACTAGTAGCGCCTTGTGAATTCGGTGAACAAGAAGAAAAAGTGCTAAAATCCCAAATAATTCTTGGACTTTATGACAAAAGTACTCAAGAAAGACTTTTGAGAGAGGACCCTTTATTGGAAAAAACAGTTAATTTTTGTAAAACAGTCGAGATGGCAGAGCTCAACATGAAAATTTTAAAAGCACCACCTCCAGTGAAAACATCGATTGATTCGTCGACGGAGATACTCGAAGTAAATCGGAAGCCACAAATGAAAAGGCCACCAGAGCTCCGGGACTGTCAGGATAGTTCATATGCTTGTGATCGCTGTGGCTTCAACCACGCTAAAGGACGGTGCCCAGCATTTGGTAAGCAGTGTTCCTACTGTAAAAAATTCAATCATTTTGCAAAACAATGCATCGGAAATAAGCGTAATAATCGCATTCGACAGGCTCATGAATTGGTGGAGTCGAGTAATGATGTTTTTAAGTTGGATTCTTTAAACCTGTGTGCCTGTGATGCTATCACTCAGGGGAAAGATGAATGGCTGGCCTTGCTTAAAATTAACGATCAACCGATTGAATTTAAACTCGATACTGGATCCCAAGTTAATGTTATAACAACTACTGCTCTTCAGAAACTTGATGCTGATTTAAATATAAGAAAAACTGATGTACTTCTTGAATCCTTTGGTGGATTTGTTGTTCGACCGATCGGCTCTGTTGATCTTGATCTTCAAAAAGACAGTGTGAAAATAAACGCCCCGTTCATGATTGTGAATGATGACAAAACACCACTTCTGGGACTACGTTCGTGTGTTGAGCTTGGACTTCTTCGTCGGATAGACAAGGTTACTGTCCCAGTCGATGATTTTCTCAAACAGAATCAGGATGTCTTCAGTGGACTAGGATGCTTCCCAGACATATGCAAGTTAAAACTCAGTAAAGATGCTACTCCTAAGGCAAATCCAGGTCGTAGAGTTCCTTATAAAATAAAGAATAAATTAAAAACTTGCTTAGATGATTTATTGCATGCAAACATAATAGAGCGAGTGGATGAGCCTTGTGAGTGGATTAATAATCTTGTGATTGTAGAAAAACCTGACTCTTCACTAAGGTTGTGCATTGACCCCCAACACTTGAATAAGTATTTGGTTAGAGACTATTATGAAATTCCTACCTTAGAGGAAATAAGTTTGAAACTGGCTAACAAAAGTCACTTCTGTCTTTTCGATTTAAAAAGTGGGTTTCATCAAATTAGACTAGATGAGGAATCCAGTAAGTTATGTTGTTTTAGTACACCATTTGGCGTTTTTAAATATCTAAGAGCCCCTTTTGGTTTGGCAGTTTTGCCAGAATTCTTCCAAAAACTAACATATAAGTATTTCGGTCACATAAAGAATGTTTTAGTTTATTTTGATGACATTTTGTGTTGTGCTAACTCTGAGGAGGAGCTTAGGCAGACAGTTGGGGAGGTTGTTTCTGTGGCTAGAAAATACAATATTAAATTCAATTCTGAGAAAGTTCAATATTTTGTTAACGAAGTCAAATATCTCGGGTTTTTATTTAATAAGCATGGTCATAGACCTGACTCGCAAAGAATTCAATCAATAATAAATTTAGAGCCACCAAAAAATGTTAAAGATCTTCAAAAAATTTTGGGAATGGTTAATTTTTTAAGAAACTTCATACCTAATCTCTCTGATTTAATAGCCCCTTTTACATCCTTGCTTAAAAAAGAATCCGTTTGGCTTTGGACTAAATCTCATGATGAAAATTTTAATAAATTAAAATCTGTAATCTCAAATATAACATTACTTGCTTCTTTTGACCCTGTTAAGACCATTGAGATACAAGCTGACTCTAGTAATTATGCTGTTGGTTGCTCATTAATACAAGAAGGAAAGCCTGTTTTGTATGCTAGCAGAACTCTAACTGCTTGTGAACAAGAATATGCACAAATTGAAAAAGAACTCCTTGCTATAACATTTGCATTCAAAAAACTCCACAACTTTGTTTATGGACACCCTAATGTGATTGTTTACACAGATCATGCTCCCCTGACGTCTATTATACAAAAGGATATCAACAAAATAAAAAATAATCGACTCAGACGGCTTAGATTGAAAATTTTACCATATAAGTTTGAGCTTAAGTATCTCCCAGGGAGGTCTATGGTTATTGCTGACTTATTGTCAAGCAATATTATTATTGGAAATGTTGCAGATGATGTGTCAATGAGGGATGTTGTACACACCGTAGGTGTTTTATTTGATTGCTCTGACCAGCAACTTATACATTTAAAATCCGAAACAAATTTGGATGAAACGTTAAATCAAATTATCAAGTACTACAGTTGTGGTTGGCCAAAATCTCTAAAATGTAGTGGAGATCTAGCTCATTATTTTAATATAAGAAATAGTATCACAGTAGAAAATGGCTTAATATATTATGATGAAAGGTTGGTTGTTCCCCCGTTGTGTAGAAAAAACATTTTGAACTTACTGCATGAAACACATCTTGGCCTTAACAAGATCAAGGAAAAAATAAAACAATTCTTTTACTGGCCTGGCATTCTGTCTGATGTGACAAACCTTGTAAATTCTTGTACCGTTTGTCAAAGATTCCAAAGGTCCAATATTAAAGAACCTCTGCTCCCTCATGAGATACCACCCATCCCATTCTATAAAGTTGGTATGGATATTCTTGAATTTCGTAACATGCACTATTTGGTTGTGGTGGACTACTATTCTAGATGGGTTGAGTTAAAGAAACTCAAAGACAAAACGTCATCGTCATTAATAGAGTGTCTAAAGCCAATTTTCGCCTCTTACGGAATCCCCAAAATCATAGTCGCTGACAATAATCCATTTAGCTCTTTTGAATTTCAAAAATTTTCAGACCAGTGGAATTTCGTCATAACAACATCGAGTCCCCATTATCCCAAAAGTAACGGTCTTGCAGAAAAAGCAGTAGGGTTGATGAAATCCATGCTAAAAAAATGTCACCATGAAAATGACGACTTAGATCTATATTTACTCAACTACAGAAATTCTCCTGTTGCAGGATTACAATATTCACCTTCCCAACTCCTTCAGAGTAGGACTCTTAGATCAAAACTTCCTATAAGAGATAGCTGTCTGGCACCTCATGTTGTTGATGATCCACAAGTTTATGATAAAAATTCTCAAAAGACCTATTATACTATATTATATTATAATGAGCACAGCAGAAAATCAGTAGAATTTAACGAGGGTGATAATGTTTTATTATTATTATTGTTATTTGTTCCGGCATTTGTGCACCGCGGCCTCACTGAGACCTATTGTGCGCCGTCCATGTCCCTGTCCTATATATGTGACAGGCACACGGCCTTTGCAAATCTGAGGATACTGAATGGATCGATCAGTTCACATAGTTTGGGGTCTACAATGCGATCACTACCAAAGGGAAGGTATCGCCTTCTAGCTAAGTTATCACATGCTTATCACATGCTTATCCAGCTAAGTCACATATTATATGACGTGCCGTTTCTCCCTCTTTCTTGCAGAATCTGCAGATTGGTGATCCCACTATCCCCAAATTAAAGAGGTGTTTATTTAACCGACAGTGACCTGTATAGAGTCCTGTCACACTTTTGAGTGTCCACCTGTCCATGGATAGAAGTGCTGAGCTTCTTCTCTTACAGGGTCCATTAAGAAACAGTTTCGAGTGTTCCTGTTTCTAGTTTCTCTCCAAGAAAGTCTTGCCTTGTCCTCTAAAGCTAATTTTATACGCCTTTTAGCGTAGCTGAGGCTGATACCACATATGGGTTCAGGTGCAAGAGGTGTCTGTTCTGAGCCCACCCTTGCAAGGCCATCTGCCTTCTCATTGCCTGTGATGCCTGTGTGTCCTGGCACCCAGTCGATTCTAACCTTATTGGCTAGCGAGAGTGTGTTTAAGTTGTTTTTACACTCCTCAACCAAATAAGATCTGGTCGTATAGCTTCTCAGGGCGCCAATGGCTGCCTGGCTATCCGTGAAAATTGTGATCAGTCTGTTTCTTACACCCTCCCCAATTAAGGTTTGGGTACAGACATTGATCGCCATCACTTCGGCCTGAAAGACCGAGGTGTGTCTACCTAAAGGAATAGAAATCCCAGATTCTGGTTTATCTTTCCTCCATATGCCGGCCCCTGATCCGTTTTCTGTTAGTGAGCCGTCTGTGTAGCAATTAATCCCATTACACAGTTTATGTGGTTTGGTCTTTGTGTTTTCCGCACAGTACAAAACGTCTGTGTGTTTCTTAACTTGTAGGTCAGAGTGCATTGACAGCACCTCGTCCTCATCAATTCTTCTGAACAAGTTCCCATGTCCCATGTGAGTCATGACTTTGGATCTTGTTCCTGATTTCGCAAGTCTGTAAGCCACGTTCAAGGCTTGCGCTTCTACTTCTATGTGCAGTGGATTCAAGTTCAATAAGACTTCCATTGCAGCAGTAGGAGTTGTACTCATGGCACCAGTGATCATGAGACATGAAAGCCTCTGTAATTTGCCAAGCAAAGTTCTATTTTTACTAATACTACCTCTGTGCCACCACACCATAGAGGCATAGAGCACCATTGGTCTAACTGCTGCGGTATATAGCCAGAATAACATTCTGGGTTGTAGTCCCCAGGTCCTACCCACAGCCCTTTTACGTGCATAGAGGCATCGAAGTGCCTTCATAGTAGTATTCCTGATGTGTTTAGACCAGTCCAATTTTCTATCCAGAGTAACCCCTAGATGCTTTACCTCACTACAAATGCTTACCTGTGTCCCCCCTATATAGGGTGGTCTAACTATAGCATTTCTTTTGTTAGTGAAGATACAGAGATTTATCTTCTGGGGATTGATTCCTAAACCATTCTTTTCACACCAATCCCTCAAAAGATCCATCGATGCGGAAAGCAACTCAGAAATGGTTTCTGAGAACTTGCCCCCTATGAGCACAGCAATGTCATCAGCATATCCCTGTGCGTAGAACCCTGCAGAGTTTAGGTTTGTTAACAATGAGTCAACGACCAAACACCACAGTAATGGAGATAACACCCCTCCCTGTGGACATCCTCCCACTGGCTTCATCCACAGTTTGGTTTGTCCCAATTGTGATTGTAAAATGATAATGTTTTAGTACAAGACAAGTATACTAAGTTGTGGGAAAGAGCACTCATTGTTAAAAAGCTTAAATTTAGGTCATATTTGCTAAACATTAACGGCAAAATCTATAGGCGCAATTCAGTATTTATTAAGAAATACAATGCTCCTCCATCAGAGGATGCTGAATACAAACATAAAGATTTTGATTTTGACGAAACTGTTGATGTCTCGAATAATGTAAACATAGATAGGACTGTTGAAGATTTAAATAACTCTGGTTGTTCCTTGGCATTGAATTTACCTGACTCTGTGACAACTAGATCAGGTAGAGTAATTAAAAAACCAGAAAGGTTAGATTTGTAATGTTTGTATTTGTAAGCTCTTGCTCTGTAATTTTGTGGTTAAACCTTTATTTTCTAATAAGTATTTTTTTTTATTATTCTTTATTTTATTGTAATTACTTCCAAATAATTTGTTACAAATTAGATCGTAAGTTACATACTATATGAACATGATTGTAATGTATACTATATTTTTATTTTTGTATTTAAAACTTAAGGAGGGGGATGTTAGGTTGGTAACATTTGTAAGTTATAACCTGAACCTGGTTGTTACCCCCAGAACTTTGTATGTAAGTTAATGTTTATTGAATTACAAGCTAAGAAAGGTTGGTAATAAGAACACGTAGAACGTTATAACAAGACTGCTTTTTTTAGACCAAGATACCTCTATCTATAGGTATTACCTGTAAACATATACAGATAACATATGTTTGGGGATTAAGGCTGGGCACTAGCGGCGCCTGGACTTAACTCCCCCCCACCAGTTTACGAACACCTATTCGCAAACTTTGAAGTCCAACACTCGGACGTCTTAGTCCATTCAAATAATGCTCCGCTAATGTTACAAAGGAGCACAGGCCAGCCCCACCCGTTCACAGCCTGTAATCCCTCACATTAAGCTCTAATCCTATAAAACGTAAAAACCAACTGTCACTTGTAAACAAAAAACATAAAAGAAAACTTTGACTTTTTAAAAAAAAACAATACTTCTGTGGGAAAAATCACATAACTATAACTATTTACAATGTTCCTTGCGTGTATGCTGCGAGGACACTCCAGCTCATTCCTGATCTACAATCCCCCCCCCTGGTGGAAGCTTTAACTGTTCTATGTGGACATTTCGCCGCTTCTTAGGGGGTCGTATACTCTCAATTGTCACGACGTTGTGTTCCCCAATCACGACCACTTTAAATGGGCCCTCATATCGCACCAGCTCTTTGCTCCTATTTGACCCTAGTTTTTTTATAGACAATAGTCCCGATTTTAAGTTCCCCCATTCGATCCCGGACTTTGAGGTTTTCCCGTTCCACTCGTCTCGCTTTGTCCCTCGTTATCCTTTCTCCTTTATCTACCCCCTCCAAGTGAAGGTATCCACTTGTAAGTCACTCAACGGTGTCTCGGCGGTGGGCGATTCTTCTTGTCGCCCCCGTGGCGGATGTCTGTCATACTTCGTAGTGAGACAAACTGCACATGCCCCTATCATTTCTTGTATGCTCTTTTTCATTCCCCACCAAAAGTACCTCCGCCGCAACGCTTGCAACGTTTCCTGAACTCCACGGTGGTTCGTTTTTCCTTGGTGATAGGCCAGCGTCACTTCCAGCTGCTGTTCTCTGTCTTTGAGTGTCTCCACCATCGACGTGCACCGAATAAATATCCTATCCACTCCAAGTTGTTCCGTTCGCCAGAGTCTACGAATTTTCTCCCAAATAGTGGCATTCCCTACAAATACATGATGGGTCTTTCCGGGTTCCGAGGCATCTTTCAATGCACGGCAAATTTGGTCGTTCCTAACCCCTGGTGGCGACCAAATCGTCGCGATTTTACTTCTCCCATAACTGTCATATGCGATCTGCAGCCGCCCTGAGGTCTTGGATTTCCAAATGATCTGCCGTCTTTTGTCGTTCACGATCCCTTCTGTTACTTCCATTTCAACAGGTCTTTCGGCGGCGGAACCTTCCTCTTCAAGGGTTTCCTCACCTTCGCTATCTCCTCGCGTACCGAGGCTTCCATCCTCCCCGGGTGTCCATTCCCGGAGAAACTGTTGGATTTCCCCGGATGGTTCCCCTTCTTCCAATGCATTCACAGTAATGGCTCTGGACAGCCAGTCTGCCACTACGTTCTCTTTCCCGGGTTTATATATGATCTCCATATTGTACTGGGACAAAAACTCTTTCCACCTCGTGACCCGCGCCGAGGACTCCTTTAACTTTCCTACCCATTGTAGGGGTCTGTGGTCGGTGTGAACACGGAATTTTCTGCCGAAGACATATGGGCGGAAATGCTCTATAGCCCAGACGATACCTAGGAGCTCTCTCTCTAGAGCACTATACCGCGCTTCCGTTTCTGTGAGCCGTCGACTAGCGTACGCCACCGGGCGCTCCCCACCGTCTCTCTCCTGCGACAACACTGCCCCCAGTGCGTATTCGCTGGCATCAGTGGTGATTGTGAAGGGATGTTGGAAATCGGGAAATGCTAATATCGGTTCCTCTTGTAAGCTAGACATACATTTCCGGATGTTCTGCTCCATGATTGGGGTAATTACCATAATCGCTCCCTTTCGCAGTAAATTATTAATAGGCACCAGGTATGCCGCCATGTCCGGCACAAATCTTCTGGAATAATTAAGCGTCCCCAGAAGTCGACGGATCCCCTTTACATCTGTGGGCACCACCATCCTTCTAATGGCCTCGACCTTCGTAGAGTCTGGCTTAACCCCCTCCTGTGAGATAGTGTGGCCCAAAAAATTGATTTTTTTCTTCCCCAACAGAGACTTCTCCATGGACAATTTTAATCCGAATTCGCGGACTCTTTGAAATACACTTCTTAGGTGCTCAACGTGCTCTGCCTCCGTTCTGCTGAAAACTAACAGATCGTCCATGTAGACCTGGCATACCGCTTCGTCTATTCCCCTCAAAAATTCATCCATTAGGCGTTGAAAGGTAATCGGGGCGTTTTTCAGTCCAAATGGCATCCTGGTAAATTGATAATGCCCCCTCTCAAATGTAAAGGCCGTTTTGTCTTGGTCGTTCGCACTCATCTTGATCTGGTGATAGCCTGCCTTTAGATCTAGGGTACTAAATATTGTCGCCCCGTTCAATCTGTCTAATATGTCCTCAAATCGGGGAATAGGATACTTCTCATCCGTCGTGTTCTCGTTTAACTTCCGATAATCGATAACTACCCTGTATTTCTCCGTCTCGTCCCCAGGTCTATTTTTCTTCCTCACTGCCCATAGAGGACTGTTATATGGCGAAGTGCTATCAATTATAATCCCTTGCCGTTTGAGACTCTCTAGCTCCTCTCTAATATGCCTACGTAGTGCCTGCGGATATCGTCTCTCTTTCACGTATGTGACGCGTTCTTTCTTTAACTGGATCTCGTGGACCGTCTTCCCAGTCGCTCCTAGCGTGTCTCCCTCTACGTAAAAAATATCCTCAAACTCCCTCTGTAGGCCTTCCCTCCAGCCCTCTATTTTATTAACCGCCCCTATCCGCGCTCTTCCGTCCCATATAGTCCCTTGACATTTATATTCCACTTTGCCCAACTTAATGTTCCATTTTTCCCCGATATTCTCCACACGCGCACCTACCTTCCCCAACATGTCGCACCCAACTATTACCTGGTACTCCCGCGGCATGTTTCCTACGATATGTATCTTTAGATCTCCCCCTTTCTTCGCCCACCTATTTAGCCCTATGACTAACTCTCCCACTACCTCGCAAGGGCCTCCCAGGGTGATTAAACTACAATTACATACCTGAATCTGGAGTGCCCTCTCTCCACCATACAGCCTCTCCAGCGCTCCGCGGGACATGATGGTGTTGGTGCTTCCCGTGTCCACCAGACACATCTCTCCTCCTTTGACCCTAATTATTGGCAACGCACACATCCTCTCCCGAATTGCATTACATCTCAGGATGCGGTCGTCTCTCTGCCGACACGCTCCTCAGGCTTCATCACGTTGCTCCATCTACGTGACTCAACCTTCTGCCCTGTCTGTCTCCTGTTTCTGCTGCGCCTCGCTTCTTCTCCTTCAGTTCCCGAAGTCCCTGATGACTCATCTTCTGATGATCCACTCTCCCCATGTGTCATGCTCCGTCTCTCTCTTACTTCTTGAGTGTTTACCTCCATTGGTTCTGGTCGTTGGTATTCTCTCCTCCGGAAGATATACGGGCAATGCCTCGCGATGTGTCCTTCCTCGCCACACTTAAAACATTTTGTTCGAGGACACTGTGCCACTAAATGTCCTGCCTTCCTACATCCGTGGCATTTTCTTTCTTCCCTGGGCGGGGCATACCTCGGTCTCGTTCCTCTAAATCTTCTTTCTCCTGTCGTTCCCTTGTCTCTGCCAATAACGGACGTTTCTGGTCTCCTCCAGGTTGGTCCGGGTTCTTTTGTATGCAACTCGGCTCCACTCATTGTCGACGTCTTGCACCCTCACTTCTTCCTCCTTGGCACTAGTGTCGATCATTGATTGTGCACACTCCGAGAACGAGCGCTCATCAGAGAATCCTTCCTTTCTTCCTGTCTCCTTGGCCAGTTGCACTTTTAGAATTGTGGATAAGAATCCCATTCTACCCTCCACCTCTTCTACGCTAATCGACTCTCTCATCTTCTCCGTTATCTTATTGAAACGGACTACTAACCCCGCAGCATATTGCCCGTTACTTTGTCTTGGGGACTTTGTCTCCCTAAACATTTGGAATATGTCCTCCTCGGGAGTCCATCGTCCTCCTCCGTACGCCTTCTTCAATCTCATCTTAATTAATTCCCACGGGGTTTCTTCATCTGCCTGAATTTGATTCAGTATACTTCTCTTGACCCGACATATCAGAGCCGCCTTCAACGATTCCGCGTCTCTGGGATCTATTAAATTTTCTTCTGCTTTAGCTCCAATTAAAGCTGTGAGACGGTCTCCTCCTTTTAGGAAATGGTTCAGCTCACCCAGTTCCCCAGTGAATCTCTCCAGCTCCGCAACAGCCTTCCTCAGATCCTGGTTATTCATCGCTTTTACCCTCATCAGCGCGAGCGCCGTGGCATGAACTTCTGGCATAGTTCCCACTCTTCTAATATCTGCTCCCTCTACGAGATTCAAGACGGGCTGTCTCAAAATTCCTCCTTCAGTCATCTTCTCTCTTTCGCGTATAGAAGAAAAAAAAACAAAAAAAAATTACGCTCGCACTCGATAACTCTCTTTCTCCACGGTTCCCGGGTTTCGGCACCAGTTAATGTTTATTGAATTACAAGCTAAGAAAGGTTGGTAATAAGAACACGTAGAACGTTATAACAAGACTGCTTTATTTAGACCAAGATACCTCTATCTATAGGTATTACCTGTAAACATATACAGATAACATATGTTTGGGGATTAAGGCTGGGCACTAGCGGCGCCTGGACTTAACTTGTATATAAACCGATTGCTAATGTTGTGATGCGTGTGTGAACTGATTAATAAACTTGGTTCTTTTGTTAACTTGTGTTGTTACTTATTACATCCAAACACATATAGACGTTTTGAAAATGTGTCAATGGTTGTAAAGATTATCTTTTTGTCAAACTGTAACAAATCCATCATGATTTCCTGGAATGGTCTATTAGGAGTTGGTGTTAACACAAATTTGCATTGTATCGGGTTCCTGTCGTATTTATTTGTTTTGCAGATATTGCATTGGTTTCTGTGATCTTGTCTTTAATATTTGGAAAGTAAATCTTTCTCTTTAATATGTTGTAAGTCTCCAAAATCCCACGATGGCAAGTCTTACCGTAATGATAATCCAGGATCGCCTGTTGTTGATCACTCAACTCAGTAATATCTTCACACAGCAGAAAGTATCTCTTAAGTTTTACTGTTTTGTATTCTTTTTCGATTAATCTTTGTATCTGTTTAAAATAATCTTCGTAAATTTCGTTTAAAGTTTTGAAGTTTGTTTGACAGTATATACCGTAGACTTTGTTTGGTCGTAATACTTCCAATAGTAATTCGTTTATTTTTTCGGAATTATTAATGTGTAAGGTGTAACGATTCTTTTCAAATATTTTTTCATAGGTAATCTTATTGGTCCCTCTTTTTATTAATATCTGATTCTTCTCGACGTTTAAACACTTGTCGCTATCCACCAGCCATACCTGTTCATTATTACTGGCCTGTGAATGCTGTGTTATTAGACTCTCTAAGTCTTCGTTTCTTAGTATCGGTAATTCTTCCGTTCGTTCTAAGGTAGTTTGATTGTTTGTTTCCTCAAGTTCCAAGAGTTGGTCTAAAAAATCATCGTATTCTTGAGTTCCTTCCTCTGGAATGTTGATATTAATTTCCACATCACCTTCTAAAGCGTTGATTTCGTTTCTTCTTGAGAGACAGTCAGCGACATAATTTGTTTTTCCATTTATGTGCTTTATTTCAAACTCGAAATCTTGCAGTCTCCAGATCCATTTCATGATCCTGCTGTTCTCGTTCTTCATCGTGAAAACCCATGTTAGTGGTTTGTGGTCCGCTAACAAAAGAAACTTTGTTCCATAGAGGTAAAGTGCTGCGTGGAATAAACTATATATAACAATTCCTTCTCTATAGTGCTATCATTTTTCTCTGTTTTTGATAAAACTCTAGATGCGAAGGCAATCGGGTGTTCTACGTCATCTATTTTCTGACTAAGTACTGCACCGATTGCTTGGTTGCTGCGTCCGTTGTTAATATGAATTCTTTGTTCCAGTCTGGATAGGCTAATATCGTTGTATTGGTCATTTCTTGAATCAATCGATGAAATCCGTTTTCAAATTCTTCCGAATCATAACACTTTGTGTTAATGGCTGCACTTAGAGGTCTCGTTATCTTGGCATAATTTCTTATAAATTTGCGGTAGTAGCCTGTCATGCCCAAAAATCGTCTAAGGGATTTTTCATCGTTAGGTTTTTCAAATTCCGAGATAGCTTTTATTTTATTAGGATCTGTTTTCAATCCATTCTACGTTACAACGTATCCTAAAATTGTTAGCTCTGTCTTGAAAAATTCAGTCTTATCCAGTTGTATGCTTAGATTATTCTCTTTAACATTTCCAACACCTTTTCTATGTCATTCAGGTGCTCTTCTTCATTTTTAGAGTATATTATGATGTCGTCGATATAAGCCATAGTCCTAGGCAAATTTTCTATGGCCATATTGATCATGCGCTGGAAGGTTGGTGGTGCATTGCACAAACCGAACGGCATTCTCAAGAACTCAAAATGTCCGTCCTCCGTGCTGAAGGCTGTTTTTGGAATTGAATCTTCTTCCATTACTATCTGATGGAAACCCGAAGCCAAATCTATAGTTGAAAAATACTTTGCTCCTTTGAGTCTATTCAGTATATCTTCTATGTTTGGTAAGGGGAATTTATCATTCGTGGTTTGTAAATTAAGTTTGCGGTAGTCTATGACCATTCTCACTTTCTTAATTCCACTAGCATCCATCTTTTTCGGCACTATCCATAGTGGTGAGTTATAAGGTGAATTGCTTTTCCTGATAATTCCGTCCCTTAACAATTTTTGTACTTCATTTTTTATTTGATTTTTGAATTGCTCGGGGTACCTATAATTCCTCGTATAAATTGGGTCATTATTTTTGGTACTTATCCGATGCTTCATCAAATTGGTTGCTTGGAGTTTTTCATTTTCCTTTTTTATTATTTCCCCATTATTGGAAATTATTTTTACTAGTTTATTTGCTAATTCTGTAGGTATATGTTCCGTTCTCAATGCATTTTTTATTTCTTTTTCGTTATCCATTAGGTTTATTTCGTTTTTCGAGTCTTTAAATTTGAATATATTGTCTCCGATCACTATGTGATTTTCCGTACAATTTATATTCATTTTCAAATCCCTCATTGTTTCGAATCCCAACAAGATGTCGAACCTATTCGAAAAGGGATACACTAAAAATTCGATCAGTTGGTCTATGCCTAATGCATTTTTAAGATTTACTTTTACACTTGAATCACCTTCGTCATAACCCGTAGGTGTTTTAATGGAAAACTCCTTTTTTATTAATTTAAACTTATGTTTCTTTACTGCTTCTGGGCGTATATAATTTTTCGTTGCACCCGTATCAATTAGCCACTTGTTGTTCTTAAAGTCTATAATATAAGGCAGGTCGTTCGTATAATGCAGTTCTTCCCATTGTCTAGTCACCTTATTTTGTTTGTTATTATTTTTTGAGATTCATCCTGCTCCTATAGGGGAGTTGGATTGCTTTGTTATTCTATTGTTATTTAAACTTTTATTATTATTAACTAGGTTTTTTTTGTTATTGTTTAAAATTGTTCCCTCTCCTCTAAGGGAGGTGGATCGTCTTGCATTTGTCCTGTATCTAAAAAATGATTCTCTAAACGGTTTAGTCACTCTGAAAATTCTTGAGTTAATCTATCTTTGTCATCCTCTACATGATGTGCTCTGTCACTAACTGTACGCATTGAAACTGTTTGCGGGTAAACTTGATTTTGTTGCGGTTGGTTGAAATAGTTGTTTTGTGCCTGCGGAGTCCACTGTTGTTGGTAATTGTACCGTTGTTGGGGTTGTTGCTCGTAGTTATTATAATTATTATTATAATAATTATCATAACGCGGTTGATTTTGTGGTAATTGGGATTAAAATTATTTCCTTTGTAATTGCTATGAGGTCTCTGTTGATATTGTGGTTGCGGCCTTTTAATTGGTCTATTATTACATTGTCTCTGTTTTTCTTCGGTCGCTTCTTTGTTAAATATTCGATTTCCGTAAACTGATTCCACCACAAACGAAGCTTCCTTTCTCAAAATGTTATATACGTCATTTAATGTCCGGTAACGTATGCTTTGCAAGAATATTGCTATGGTTGGATGCAGGTTTCTTACAGCTTCTTCGCTTATGTCATTGTCGTAGCACGCGATTTTTTGATCTTTGTCTCTTTTCTTATTGTCCGTATATATTCGGGAATAAAGGTCACACCGTTTTATCTGTAATCTCTCGATGTATTCTATGGGGTGTTCATTATGTTTTGGTTTAGCATTGGATATTTCTCGCGCTAACTGGCAAATGGACCGATTATCCTGATAATGTTGTCTAAGAAATTCAAGCAGTTCCGTAACTGAGGTAAACTGTTTATCAAACGTCGCGATTTTAGCATTCCCTTCCAGTTTTGTTTTGTCTCACATGAGAATGAGCTCTTCGTTTCTTAATCTATTTGGGTTATCATGTTGGCAAAATCTTGTTGTTAAATAAGTCACATTATCAATGTACAGTATGAGATTTTCTGTCTTTCCGTTATAAATTGGGATGAACGTACAGTCACTATTTTTAACTTTCTCATGCTCCATCTCTAGGTTAGTTTCGTTCAAGTTAATGTGTCTAATAGTGTTAAGTCTATCGACTAAAGACATAAATATAAAAATAAAAATTAAATTAAATACAAAGATGTTTTCCAACCCTGTTGTAGAGTCTTTCGTCCTAAGAGGTGTCTTCTTAAGGCTTCTATAACTCTGGTGGTTGACAATGTTCGTTGACCTGAGCGTTGGATGTTTGATAACATCGCCAGTTCCTCTTCTCGAAGTCGGTTTGTTCTCAGTGACGTTCTTCTCATAAGAGTCGTAAGAAAGACAGTCGAGTTTATCGGATTGTCGATAATCGAATAAATCTTCAGTCGTCTTGAACAGCCCACAGGTCCCTGTTCGGGCGCCAATTAAATCAAGCCACGAGGAATAGATCTTTTTAAAAACACTTTGAAGTACAAAACATACGGGTTGAAAGTATAAAAACTACTATGAATGAGATGAAATGAGTCGCGTGACTATCAGAGAATGAATGAGGCCGAGAGCCGTAGGCTCAGTCTATATATAGGGGGGAGTCTAATCATGGATTAGCCAATGTTTTGGATTAATTATCGTCATATAACTATATATGATATGTCTAAAAATACAGGGAATTTAAACACCTTCTTCTTTTTTTTTTTTTTTTAAACCCTTTATACGAGATTGTCACTCGATTGGCGTTGGGCTCAGCCGTCAGTCAACACTTTGGCGTCCAGCTTGGCACACACCTTTCGCATGTTGAGGTCGTCTGCCAGGATGGTGTGCATAGTCACTAGTTGAAGGCCCAGCGTCTGTGCAATCATCCTAACCCTCATAAGAAGGCCGGAATTCAACAAATCACACACACGAGTCACATTTTCGTCTGTGTGGCTGGCTGACGGTCGTCCAGAGCGGGAGTTGTTTGTTGGTCACCTTTTCCCGGCCCTCCTTAAACATCTTCAACTACCTTGACACTTGCGAAGATCATAGAGCGGAGTCTCTAATGGTATCCGTATAACTTTTGTCGAGTTTGGCACAGAACTTGATCCCGTACTGTTTTCGATCATTTGCTCCATCGCTCGACATGACAAAGTCTTGGAGACTAGTATCACTTTTGCTTAGGTAACCACAGCTTGGAGCAGTCTGACCTTGGGTGCGTTGGGAAACCAAACGTCGCTTCGCAATAAAATTACTCGCATTACTTTATGAACATATAGTAGTAACCCCGTATTATGAATCAACACGTCGAGTTCTTTAACTTGAAACCCAACTCAATAAAATAGTATCTTTTTTGTGGTAACCAAGTCATTTTGATCGCACAAGGTCACTTTTGATTTTAGCATTTTGGGGGAAAACCATTCTAGCAGTTCTTCCGGTTATCTGTTTCTTAACAGCAAAGTGAAGGTGCCAAGCATCCCACAGTGAAAACAGATTCTTACTTGTTAGTGAGAGGGTCCACCAAGTATATTTTTGTCGGCTAATCTGGATAGTGGTTACCATTCCTCATGTGCACTCATGTCCAAATCATGTTTGATGAACTCATCCCAGATTCACCTGGTGACTGCTACCCCTTTCTTGTACTTCGTTATTTTCTTGTACGCTTTTTGTGAGTTTCTTGTATCGGTCCCGAAAAGAGTTTAGGGACCAACATACTCGGTCCCACACCTCTGGTACATGCACCTTGTCGGGAAAGCTTCTTGTGCACGTCGAGGGTCACCAATTGTCGGAAAAGGTGGACAATTGTCGGAGGTCAACAATTGTCGGGGGGCGTCACTAGGGGAGTGCCTGATCACTCTAGCCATGGTAACAAGTGCGGATTGTTGTAGTTAATAACATGGACCATGTTCCTGTAGGCGTTAATATCTGACTCCATTTATTGATAGGGATGTGTCCCGACAAGACACTGTGTTCAGGATGAGGTTCAGAGGTTCATAAAGAATAAGACCAGTTTTCAGAGTTCGGGCGAGAGATCGGCAGCGTAATAGGTACAAGTCGTCAGAGGTCTGCTAGAGGCTGTGAGGCAGAGTGCCGTCGTAGAGGTGTGGTATAGCGAGAGTAGACTAGCGGAAGGCTGAGTGGGGTTACTCCCAGGGCCCCGAGGCCCCGGCGTATCGCGAGGTAATGCGGCTGTGGAGACTAAAAAACAGAGTGCTCCTTCAGGGCGAAACTTACCGATTTAAATATTGTACCCCCCTCCCTCGTGGAAGGTGGAGTCTGTCTGCAGGTGGTCTGTTTTATTATCCCGTTGGTCCAAAAGGGTGTGCTTTATGATGTCCCGCCTCCCGAGTTACGTGACTAAACTGTTCCTAGCATGATTTTATGACCACGGGAACGTGACTGAAGGTCTATTCTAAGGGGCGGTGTGACCTACCTTAGGTTTTATTGCCGTACCCTCGATGTTACTTGTTTATCTCTGCCGATCCCTCTATAATTTATTACCAGAAGTTACACAGATTTGCATTTCTATTATAATACATTATGAACCAGAGTGTAGGGTAATTTACATATATTTAGCTCTTCGCTACACACCTTGTCCTGTATATACCTAACATAATCTCTGTAAGCAAGTCACCCCCATTTCTGCATCGCAGTTCGACCTCTGTTGTGGCCATTTGCTGAGACTAGGGTCGCCAACATGCTCACTCGTCACTTCGCAATAGCTATGCCCTCCAGGGTAGCCTTGTTGGTTGACTACTTTGGCTCCTCGCATCACAAACATCCTAACACTGTCCTCTGACGGACACATCTCCGACCCCATGATGAACGAGATGTCTGTGGAGATCCTTCAGTTCACTATGTCTTCGGAAAGGAGGATCGATTAAATGTCGATATCTATCTAACTGCTGCCGTGGAGCAAACTAACGTTTGTGGTAGTTACAGCTCTTCAGGGTGATTAGGTCGCTAGTGCCAGCAATATCCATTACCTCAATCCGTATTTTCGCTTCATGTGTCATACCCCACGTAGTATGCCAGGTGTTAATGTCTGCTCCTATGATCATTTTTCCGATTTCCAAGCCTGCCGAACAGGGGAACTCCGTTTTTACTATTTGCTCGTCCCCGCCGTTATGAAATTTAAATTCCTCTATTTTTTTTTTTCTAAAAACCAATCTGATAGCAGCTTTTAATGAAAAGCTTGACGATACTAAGTTAATTTAAAGATCACAGAGTGATTTTGTCTTACACAATTCATTTTATTTTTATGATCTTATTTATCTGTTATCTATTGATCTCTTACCGAGGTTGCCGGCTTAATTAGTCGGTGACGCTGAGGCTAAGCAATTACCGAATACCAAATTGATTGAGCTCATCAGGAAATCGATGCTTTCATCTGCATTATTAAACTATCCTTGAAAATGATTAAACAATATAGTGGAGCAGCGGTTAATCAAAAAAAAAAAAAATCGGCCGGGAAAAAACTAATTACGATTTTTTGTTTAATTAAGGTTTATTTCGACTTAAAATAAACATGCCAATATTTAAATAGAATTTAAACTGAACAACTGATAAAAAATGGAACAATTCATGAAATTCAATTCATGCTATCGGTAAGTTATTGATTTTAATATATAATATTTTAGTTAAAATACGAAGATTAAGGATATATGAAATATGTTAATCCTCTTGTTCCTTTAAGAATGCAGCTGTTTTTGGTTCTTCAATGGTTTCGCAATTAATCGAGACATCCGTCAATGCCGTCATATGGTTTGCTTGTTTCGAGGACTGAGAACGTATTCTGGATTTGTTACCCTGGTACGTTGGACGTTCATGCTCATCTATTCTGTTAACAATTCTGAATTAATTATTAGCATCCTTGTATATTTCGCAACATCTCCATACATTTTTGAAACACCAACATTCCCTCTTTCTATCAATGTCCCCTTCTTTCCAGATAAGTGTTTAATAATATTCATGGGAATAGTTTGAAGAATAAAAAAAATATAAGCGGGTATCTGCAAGCCCATTGCATTTCTGTATATTTTGTTTTATTATTTTTTGATAAACTAAGACTTTTAAGTAATGGAGATTGCTTAAAGAATTCATATAGCGTCGGTATACAAAAAGGGTTAGATCCGGCTGTTCCTGTTGCTGGGGGTGTAATTTGATGGCATTAGCCTAAATTGCGCTAGCTAATATCTTTCATAAAACATGCAATCTTTCTGACGCAAGACTCCAATAGAAAAAAACATCAAAGCAGATTTCCAAGGCTATGCTTGATCAAAACCCCGAAGTCAATGTAAAAAAAAAAAGTCTTTTAACTGTCTGTATGCCATAATGTATTTAGCATAATAGTGGTCATAAAAATGAATCACCCCCGTCTAAATTTTAGAAGTGCACTCCACAATACAGAGGACTACAATGATTCTGGATGATATACAAAGCCAAGAAGTACAAAAAATATTGTTTATCGCGTTTCTAGACCTTATGCAAATCTTAGTTAAGATAATTAAAGACAAAAAGTTTCTAAAGCTGTCCAGGGCGATTAACACACCGTCATGTAGATACTTGATTACTGATGTATATTCCTTTATTGTGCTATAATTACAATCTGCCTTTTATAGGGCAATAAGTAATTAAGATAAATGCTCTCATTCATACCATATTTACAGTTCATCATTCACTCGCTCATTCATACAATATTTACAGACAGCCCAGAGATCTCCCAAATCCACATGCGAAGAGAAAGCGGAGTCTTGGGAAGTCCCCCACGCCCCTCCGTCAGCCGCGTCACCGGATACTAGCCAGTGGAGGCTGACCAAGTAGCGCGAGAGCCACAGACGCTCAGGACATGATTGGAGAAACTGGCCTTTGCCAGGACTCCCACTGTCACGCGTTTATAGCAGGTCACGAGGCCACTGCCGTTTGACCGTTTGATACTTGATTAACAAACATATCTTTGGCAGTATTTTAGCAAGTATGCCCAATTATTATTAAAAAGATATTTTCAACGATTGTGGCGTTTTAAAAAAATATAATGTTTTTTATGTCGGGGAAAACACCGAGTAATTATTTACTAATCATTTCATTAATATTTGAGAAAATCGGGTGCAAAGCCCCTTGCCTGTACAATTTTCTGACAACTTTATACCTCCAATAATTTTTTATACCGAGTCTATTAAGAGATTGTTCCGAACCAGTTCCAAAAATGCCTTTTTTTATGGTTAGGTGTTAACGGATTTGTACTTATTGACAGTTTAGAGGTCTATAGGCTGTTCCTCGTTAATATTCACAGTCACACGAAGCGTTCGTTATTCCGATACATCTTTTATTTAACTTAAACCCCATTATTGCCCAATCGATAATTATTCCTATAGGAATACTCTTTCAAGGACTCTTTAAAGATAAATTACAAACTATTTCGACACAATTTTTTACCTGTTTATCGATCAGTGATTGCCGTCTAGAATATTGGTTACTGTGCATGACTAGCGTCATCTCGATAGTCGACTAACTACTGCCTCATCATAATGTTCGGCCTCTCTAAAGACTTTCTCATATCTCTCGATTACACTGAATATTACCGCTCGCAAAAAAAATATAATTTGTAAAATAGATTTACAACAATGAAAACTTGTAGTAAAAAATATTTGGATACAAACATAATATCATACTTCTTACGTCTAAAAAAGTAAGCAAAACAAACTAAAAAGATTGAAAAATTCAAGGCATCAGAACAACTTAGTGTTTTGTTGAAACTACAGAAACTATTTTTATTATTAAGGAGAATTTTTAATTTTATACCCTACTCGAGATGATTAAAATAATATTTTTTGATTACAAAGTACAATGATGAATGACATTGTTTTTCATGAGTTTGATTTTATTTTGTTTTATATATATATAACTTCTTTATTGTACTAAAATTACAATCTGCCTTATTAGGCACTAAGTAATTGAGATAAATGTTCTCACTCATAGCATATTTACAATTCATCATTCACTCGCTCATTCATACATACAATATTTACAAACAGCCCAGAGCCCTCCCAAATCCACATGGCTGTCACCTCCCTCGCATGCTGAAGAGGGTGTGGAGTCTTGGGAAGTCCCCCACTCTCCTCCGTCAGCCGCGTCACCGGATACGAGCCAGTGGAAGTGAGAGCCACATACACTCAGGACATGATTGGAGAAATGCGTTTTTATTATTAGTTCTAGTTTCATTCGACCATCAAATAGAACTACCATGCCAGATATCATGCCTTAAAAAAAATTACAGGCTGAGATAAAGTTACGAACGAGATGTTAATGACTTTTAAATCCCAAATTACTTAATCCTTGATCAGATCGAAGAGATCAAGAGCGACTTTCATGTAAAATTTCATGTTTATACCTTGAATAGGGAACTCACGAAGCTATAAGAGATAGGCAGACACAGGGGGGGGGGGGACAAGGTTTTCTGGTTTTTGGGAAAAACAGGAAAACGGTTAAAAATTTCCAGTACGATACTTTCTATATTCCACCAAAAATACGTTAATTTCCAATTCAATTATAGTCATTGAAAATTACTTTAAAAATATTTTTTTCATATTTAATTTTTCAACCTATACAGTTTTTTGTATCAGGCTACCAGGCTATTAGGCTATTAGGGTATTAGGCTGTGCAGTAATATATGATTTAGTACCACTTCAATCTGCTAACTATTTTAATTTATTTTCTAAGATCTCTGTTGGTCTCAAGATGGAGTTATTTGAAAAATCGAGGAAACATAAGAAAGTAGAACGAAATTCTTGTTTAATGGATTTTATTATGCAAAAATATAGTGTTATACTTTAGATATGACTCCTAATTAAGAAAGGGATTTACAGCTAACAATTTCAAGTTTTTCGTCAAAATTCTCTGAAAACTGGGCTGCAGCGAATATGATGATGGACCGGTTTTTAAATAAAAATAAAAGTTGGATAGAGGGCGCAGATATAGAATTTGACATAAGTATGCATAAGCTCTGAGCTTCCTCATCAACTGGACGAAGGTCGGCCCAAAAATAATTTTAGGGTTGAAGACTTAGTGCGATCGCGAAGTGCCTGTGAGTTACCACAGCTGCTGAAATAGCAAATCGTTTGTCGGGTCACAGAAACATAGCTACTCTGATCAGAAAAATTTCGGAATCTTCAGAAAAAGGTGATTTTTTTCATGGTGGTATGCAGTTGAACAGTAACGGGCCATTTGCTTATTGTGGCTCTTATAACCATATAACCAGCCTTATAGACACAGAAGTGGAGGCGGGGCATCATGTGTTTCCATCTTACCATAATCTATGCAAGTCCTAAAAGTTGTGTTACCTATCAGATGAACATATGTCTGAAAGAGTAAAACTAAACTTCAAGCCATACAGGATAAAATTACTAAACGTTTAATTATAGGGCAAAGTGAAATTCTAAAAAATATACCTTCTACTTCGTCATTCACATTATTTATCAAATGGGGACGTGATGACAGCTCTGGTCCCAGGACATATTAACAGATATTTGAGAACTCCAATGTTGAGTTTATGTTGGAATTTTCATTTGTTCCATTGAGGCTGAGTGATGGCCAAAATATTATTTGGAAAAATCCACACTTGATTTTTGAGCAATTAAGTTTATTTTTTTATTTTATTGTATAACTTAAAGTGTGTGAAATTGTGTACATAATTTCCTTGTTACAACAACACCGATTGTTTTTTTAATACATTTTTTAGTCCGCACTTAAGTTTTTTAATATAAATATTCCCCAAGCTTCTAAATTATCAAAAAAAATGCGTTATTACTTAACAGAACAATAGAATATTATTCATCATAACCAGAACAATCAAATCGTAGAATAGAATATTTTTGTCCACCTAAATTGGGAACTTTGACCGCCGTTTAAAGCCGCAACGATGCCGACGTGCGGTGGGATCTTTAATTCCATTAGTGGCAATGGGTATGCACGGGCTTTTTCCAACTAACTTCACATTTAATTATGCCTGCAATTTTTACTCCAAGCTCATCAAATCATTTAATACTCATCTGAAGGCAATTTAACACTATCTTCGTTTTCTCACCGATCTCTAACAATCTTTATTGTGCAATAATTACAATCTGCCTTTTATAAGGCAATAATAATACAGATAAATGATCTCATTCATACCATATTTACAGCATCATTCACTCGCTCATTCATACAATAGGAAATGATTGGAGAAACTGGCCATTGCCAGGACTCCCACTGTCACGCGTTTATAGTAGGTCACGAGGCCACTGCCGTTTCAGTCTCCGAGGAGGATTATAGGGATGAGTGGCGCAGTGCAATGACTGTGCTACAGGATTAGGGTGGTTGGAAAGGCTACTGTGGAATTTCATAAACTTGGAAGGGATGAGTTCTAGAATGTAGGGTATATTAAGATCGTTATGAAGGGTTTTGTTGCTGACATAATAAGGGGCATTTACTATTGTTCTTAGGACTTTGGATTAAAAGGATTGGATACGCTTGATGTTCGACTTTTTTGCTGTCCCCCATAGCTCTATTCCGTATGTCCAGATTGGTTTAAGTATAACTTTGTAGATTAGTAGTTTATTTTCTATTGAGAGATGGGATGTCCTTTGAAGTAGTCTGTACAGTTGTCCAAAGCGTCTGTTTAGTTCTTGTCTTTTTAGTCTCGTATGTGGGTTCCAGGTCAGTCGTTTGTCAAGATGGAAGCCTAAGTGCCGTACTGTCTCGGATACAGGGAGAGGAATAGAATTAAAATAAAATAGTGGACAAGTCTTGCGACAAAGGGTGAAGGTAATCTCACCAATCTGAAATTCTTAAATATGTGTATGGATGCACGCAATAACGTTTATTTCGTTAAATGTACGTTTAATACCAGAGATGAGCCAAAATGACACGTTTTCTCTGGTAGACTTCCATCCGGTTTGACAGACTTGTGAATTGGAATTCTACGGCACCGCAGCGGCTGAAGTCGCACGCGCAAGACGTGGACTCATTTGTGTCCACTCCAGAATTGAAAGTTATAACTCTAACCTGCCAATTACGAATTCGATTAAAGAATCTATTTTATCCCATTTATACAACGGTTTGGAATTACTGAGTTTAGCTACTTTACGTTACCCTCGTCTCCGTGATTCGTGAGCGTGCAGTTTTGCAAATAAAAAATCAACTGATCTGATAATATCAGAATAAGGTTCTGGGACTCGGAGTTACTCTTCAGTGGAAGATAGCCGACAAGCTTCTGACCCCAGTTACGATTTCTGGAAGCCCCACAAAGTTTTGGTGCAAGGCAAAAACCGGAAAAACATAGTGCAGAGGATGAAGTTTCTGTTTATCTAGGAAACTCGGTTTCAGTATTGAAATCTGGTCCATTAGACATAAGATATATTTTCCTATCCCTCTTCAAACAAGCCAGGTAGTTTTTCTCCGTCTCTTCCGCCTCGTGTGAGTTTTTTTTTTGGAAAAACTACTTTTTTTGGGGTCACTTTTTTAGTTGTTGTTGTACTTGTTTCAAATAATAATACTGCTATAAGTTTATTTCTAGGTTTTTGAAGTAGTGTTTAAGTATTTTTACTTTCCATGTTTTTTAATATATCATAGTTTTAAAACAATTGTAGTAGGTTTTAACTGTATGTATTTTTTGTATTTTATCACACCGTATTTTGTAGTGTACTTTTTTGTATTAACATAAGGAATAAAAAATTAAAACATACATATAATTCTTGCTCATAAAACCTAAAAACCATTTACCATACATGTTTGAGATCTACACGTGTGTTACAACACATGACGTGTTGGTGTAAATTTCATGGTCACGGTAATGAAAAGAGTACATTCAATCGATACAAGTAGGTATCGATCCTTTTAAACAATTTTGAGAGTGGTATCGATACCTTATGGTATCCTATGTTGGTGAGTCTGGCAGTTTGACTTTGTTTAGGTAGGCCATTTGGTGAGGGATGCCCATAGTGCCTGACTTGTATAGAAATCCGTTAGTTCATTTTTGTTTGCAACATATTTTTTAAATGTCTTCCTGTGTATTTGCCCAGCGTATTTTCCACTTGTTTTCCTCTCTGTTTTTAGTATTTAATTTAAATTCATTAAATTTAATTTAAAAATTTGAAATAAGCAGTGAAAAGCTTCAGACTTAGTCACTTGTCCAGTTTATTTTATGTTTTTATTTGTTTTACCTATAATTTGATATAACAAAAGCATTGAGACGAGCCAACTCACGTTTGATGTTTTTTCACGTATTTGTCTTTATTATATCTGTGTTGTATACAACACAGACATGCACGGCTGAAAGCAGGTGGTTGTTAAATTCTCTTTAAAAAAAAACACATTGAGATTGGATTATTCAGTCACATTCATAGAACATGACGATTTGAAGTAGAAATGAACAAAAAATAAACAAATATTAATAAAGGGGCAATCTAAATATAAATGTTTACTCCATAAAGTAGCCGTGCATTATGTCTTTGTTGACTTCCGACAGGTTCAAGTTTAAAAAGACACAAAGCACTGTGCACTTTGACATCGTTAGGCATCTTCAGAAAGTTCAAAGATGACTTGTAGTGAAACAAATGTTTTTGTGCGATTTTGAGTGGTCATGCCGGAAGAAACGGCAATCCGCTCTTACCCGTTTAAATTGAATACATTTCTGTACAAAGCGGTTAAAGCAGTCAAAGCTAATCTTTAACCAACTAATCCAGCAGTTGGCGTTCGCCGATGTCATCACTGCAAGAACAATCATTTTCGGGAGAATTTCAGGAGTTTGAAGGGGAAACTATGAAGCTTGAACCGGGAATAATTTAATATATGATTAAATGCTTGAATTCTAAATTCTCATCATAGAAATAATGCAATATTGTAAATAACTATCGATGAATTATTGTATCCCAATTAACAATGCTCTGCAATCGAATTGTAATTTTTCCAATAAAGATGAGTTTCATACAGAAATAATATAGGAGTAGTAAATATTATTATATATATTATTATTATATTTAGTAATCTAGTAGGCACGAATTTACTCGGACTTCCGGTATTTTGGTATCCTGATGACTGGCGCTGATAATAGCACCCTTGTCGGCTGGTAATGGATGTTTTCATCTGTTGGGGCAACTTTGAAAATTGAATCCCTTATAGCGATCTGGCAAAAAGATGACTTACAAAACCACATTACTGCTATTTGTAGTGTGGGAGGGGTAGAATGATATCGGTTTTGGGGAGAAAGGTGCTCCGCGGAAAATAAGTCCTCATTACAAAAGGAGAAATCAAAATAGCTAGAAACGCCGAGTTTTATTTTTTGGCAACCTTCCATAATATACGTTCATCAAAAAATAAACCCTCAGATATTTATCCATGAAAAAATTTATGGAGTAAACATCGTATATGTTTCCAAGGAATTTTTTTATGACTAACCAAGTTTTTCATATTTCTGATGGTTTTGTTTCTTGGCGTAGCATTTGAGGGTGGCAGCGACCGCTGTCTCTTTCGCATATGAGGGAAGTGACAATCATCGTGATTGGTTGTTCCCTGAGCTGTGTTTATTTGTATATATCTGTAGTGTGAATGATGAACTGTAAATATGCGATGAATGAGATCAATGATCACAATCACTTGCCCAAACAGGGCAGATTGTAACTTTTTTCTATGAAAAATAAATAAATAATTTGTGAGCAGGCATTGTAGTTGATAAGTAATATTTTATATGTATCACATACCTAGAGCATTTAATTATGTTTACATTTTTATTCTTTTCCTCCTTCCTAAATCTTTGAATGTTATTATCCCTGGTTTTTGTTAATCGGGTTATTAGTATGATAATCAGGACACTTCGGTATATGAAAATTTACAAATAAACAAATAAATATTAAAGTGTTCATTCACCTAGGCCCATTCTTTTTTATCAAACTTATTAATTATTATTTTATTATGCTATAAAATAGTCATTAATCAACTTATTTATCAAGTGGGATTTACCTTTGACGTGGCTGTATGAGAGCTGAGTGAAGGATGCCGTAGGTGTTGCCTGCTCTGGCAGTCCGCCCCAAATGCGCCCAACCCCGACACCACCTCCCAGCATATTTTATTCATCGTCTGCTAGACCCCCCCTCCCCTACGGCAGTTGACATTGGCCAAGTCTTGGATGCCCACCCTTCTCCCTTAAATCATTTACGAGACGTGGTCACAGGGTTGCCCTTGTTAGAGCCGTATTGGTCATGTATATTATAATGAGATTCGTAGCCGATACTAGCCAAACTAGTTCAGTACCGTCAATCCTAAAAAAAAAAGAAAAAAAAGGGAGGTATTATTTTAATCATGCAATATTTTTGGAGAAAGTGACTTTTTTGAGGTTATTAACTACCATTTTATCTGAATCCCAAATTCGCATTTTGTTAGGCGGGAATAAATTCTCAGCACTGATGTTCAAAATATAATGCATATTTTAAAAATATAACCCAAAATAAATTAATAAATGAATGACTTTGAAAGTGAACAAACAATATCGATTCTTAGAGGACTCTTAAAACTTCTTAAAAAATCATTATTTTACTCTCTTTGTATAAAAAGAAATATTAAATTTTATTTTTTAGCCCATCTATTTCTGCAGAAAATTGCCGTTAAAAAAGAAAAAAGTGTAAATAACCCCAATATTGACCGAAAAATTCAAGTCAAGTAAACGATTCGGTACTCCTGTGAAAACGATTTTAATGTTTTTTTCGTCCAGTACTTTATAAAATAATGAGGTAACGAAACCAATAATAACTCGTTTGAAAATTGTTCTAACAGCTTGGTTATTTTTCAATTTCCCTTAAGCCACACTAACAGTTCTCAAAATATCGCGGAATAACTTTGAAAATAAAACGTAGGATCAAGAGATAACGAATTTCCTAGATTTGAGAGATTCAAGCGTATTCAATCCTTTCAATCAAAAGTCCTGAGAGCAATAGTTAATTCTCCTTATTACGTCAGCAACAAAACCCTTCATAACAATTTTAATTTACCCTACGTTCTTGAACTCATCCCTTCCAAGTTCATGAAATTCCATTGTAACCTATCCAACCACCCTAATCCAGTACAGTCATTGCACTGTGCCACTCATTCCTATAACGTCCTCTGAGACTAAAACGGCGGTGGCCTCGTGACCTGCCATAAATACGTGACAGTGGGAGTCCTGGCAATGGCCAGTTTCTTCAATCATGTCCTGAGCGTATGTGGCTCTCGCGCTACTTGGTCAGCCTCCACTGGCTAGTATCCGGTGACGTGGATGACGGAGGGGCGTGGGGTACTTCCCAAGACTTCACTTCCTATTTTGCATGCGAGGGAGGTGACAGCCATGAAGATTTGGGATGTCATGGTATGAATGAGAACATTTATCACAATTACTTATTGCCTAATAAGGCAGATTGTAATTTTAGCACAATACAGAAGTTTCAATATATAATATCTATAATACATAATCTATTTTGTGAACAAACATGACTTCATAGGGCGGCTGGCCCTAATCGTTCATTATATAATCACAAAGAAAGTTTTTAAATTCAAACATGTACAGTCTGTAGGTTCTAGGATAAATATTTAAGACATATTTCTTAGGACCCGTAGGTAGGGAGGAAGACGTCAAGATCTTTAATTTTATGCCTTATTAAATATGATAGAATAATATTATTGTTTTATTACTAATTAATTCTTCAATGAGTGTCTGAGCCATGACTGGTTATTCTGGCAGGCATTATAATCCCCTGGTGTTTTATTTGGGTAGATTGATGAGTGAGTTGAGGAATTCCCTTCCTCTCTTTTTTTTACCTAGATATTTCATTCATTATTTTCTTTAGTTAATCAATCAATATGAGTTTATTTACAAAAATATGTCATGAGAATTGTTCGAATCCACCGGTTAAACAATTTTTTATAATTTTTAATTAGTCCTTAGGATATTATATGATGATTAAGAATCACATATTTTATGTTTAAGGGGAGACCTTGGGAGTTACATGCACCGTTTTCGGCCCAGTCAGGAGCAAATGCTTTAGCGAGTTTTCAAGCACTGTTTCTTTCTCTTGATAAAGCGTCCATTTAAGCAGTTCCAGGTCCCTCTTCCAGATCGAGCTCTCATCGGTCATTGCCCCTCCTCAACTGAAAATGGAAACCTAACAAACGACTGCACCACGTGGCAGGCCTTCAAGCGAGGGACTTGTTTTGACCTTCCAGAGCGTTTACGCTCATCATACGGTCATCCGACATACTCCTCTTGAGAGGTTAAAGTACGCTGACCGACACCCGTTGCTTGATGTGCCGTCGATGGATGAGTTCATCTACCGGAGACACACCATGTTTTTCGACGCGTTGCAGCACCTCACAAAATCAGTGTTTAACACTATGTCCCCACCACCCCTCCCGAATCGATGGCAACAGACTTCTGGGGGAAATTTAGGTTAAGAATTTGTATGTAAGTTAGTTTTTAAGTTTTTTGTTTGATCGAAAAGGTGAGCCCCATCACCTTGTAGAGTCTTGTCAATGAAGTACATTGTGTATCATTGTACTTGTATTGATTATATAACTTTTATACCGAATGCAGACCTTGTATAGAATGTACCAATGGCACAGGACATATAAAATGTGATATGTAAATAGATTTGCCTAAGAATCTATAGTACATAATAATTTTGTCAAAAAAAAAAAAAATCAATTTACAAGAGTAGCAAGAACCTCTCTGATACTCCGGATTTAAATTACTGGTAGAGTACTTCCAGGTAAGACAGCGTCATTTTTTCTATTTTTCAACTGAACTTCGTTCTGATGATACGACTTGGATTCTACGAACGATTGATCGTATGTTAGGTATACATACATACTCCTCCCAGTATGCGACGCGTCAAATTTCGGGACACTGACCAAAATTTGAAATTTCTATAACGACATTAAAATGAATAAAAATTTATTTTTTTGGCTTAGAAGTACATACTACATAGTAATCATACATAGTCAGTTTGTGAGCGATTCTAAAAAGTTTTAATGATAACATTATAATAAATCTGTTCTACTAACATTACTCAGTACTACATCGATCTCCTTGAAAATAAACTTAAAGGACTTTGCAGTCATTTTAAAACAAAATTGATACAAAGTAGCTATAAGAAAGAAAGATTTATTGATAAAAACAAAGAATGGCTATCCAGTGATTTCCAGAATCCACAGGATTTTTTTAAATCCAAAGAACGTAAAGTAGAATACAAGCCTTTTGTTGAAATGGTCTGACAGGAATGAATTTACAGCAAGAGGGAAGAAAAAGGCCAAAATAGTAGAAAAAATGGTGATGGCGAAATGTTAGGGCGACGAAACCATAGAATTCCACTGGCAATGTGTGGAGCCAGACAACGCCCCGGACTGAACCTTGCATAGAAGGAAGTGCTATTTTTAGGGAAACGGAACCAAAGAAATACACTAGGAAGGTGTGGACCCTAACAGTCCCTGGTTACAGCTCACAGAGAGGGAAGTGCTTTTTTAGTACGATAAGGCCATGAATTCAACTTGGGAGTTGTGGAGCCTGAACAATGCGTGCGAGGAAGACAGTGCTAGTTTTAGCAAGACGAAGCCAAAGAATTTTAATGGGAAGGTGTGGAGCCTTACAGTGCCTGACAACCTTGCAGGGAAGAAAGTGCAATTTGTGGTTTACGTGTAGAAGTGCCCAAAAGGGGGTGCTCGCAAATGTTTACAAGTATTCGAGGATTCAGGTCCTCCAGTTCACTGTGACACGAGCAGTTCTGAGGAATGGAGAGGGTATGTTTTAACTGAACTAAACAATGATAAGGTAAACAATTAAAGTGTTTATCTTTATCACGAATAATTAGAAGTTACCCTCTTCTCGGTCCAGGAAATATCTACCTATGTTTCCATATTTCAATAAAAATAAAAACCTTAAAGCGTCAGTTAAGAGAGGGGAAAGCTAGTGTACGAAAAGCCCCAGACACTAGGTGGCGTGTCGGGGGGCTACCCCCCACCGCTGACCTGCCTATATAAGCAGCCAGATTTGAGGCATTTGACATACTCTCAGAATCCGCCACCAGGAATACTTCTCTCCCTCCCTCCCTCTCTCTCTCCCTCCCTCCCTCTCTCTCTCTCTCTCTCTCCCACTTTTTCTCTCTCTATCTCTATCTCTATCTCTCTCCTCTCTCTATCTCTATCTCTATCTCTCTCCTCTCTCTCTCTCACTCCCTCCCTCCTATAGTACCAGGATTTGATTGTTAGTCGTGAATTTAGTTATGAGCGAATTGTTCGGATATTTACTGAAGCAGAATAAAGGGCAATGTTAGATTTCCATCAAATTTATTATTGATATTTATCAAGTTTAACATCGAAATGAACATGTCAAATCATTTTTCAATCTACCGGCACAATTAAAGGGGCTACGAAGGAAAGAAAAAACCAATAGCATGCCCTGCATAAATAAAAACACAAGTTTTTGCTTTCAGGATTCTTTGTATCTCCTGACCACGTGGATTGCAACATGTTTATCTTAGGATTCTGAAAAAAAAATGTCTTTTATCTGGGTATTTTTAGTAAAGAGCAACTATAAAAAAAAACTATATGGTAATAGAAAAGCATTTCTTCATAATTTATTATGCCCTAAGCTCTTATGTTTGAGTAATTTATCTATGTAAGCAATATTTTGAAGTAATGGATTCTCACTGTATTTAAATTTATCTATACATTTTGTGGTTATTGCTTTTTAAATATTAATATTATAATATTGACAGCCTTGGGTGTGTAGTGGAACTTGACTATTGTAGTTTGACTTAGTTTGTTTCATCCATTGGTTCACCCATCTTTATTTTAACCAATCTTATTTGAATATGTAATTTTTCTTGATATATGTATGTATATAACTTATGTGTATCGGATCGTGAAACGAAAAAAAAAAGAATAAGTTGGGAAAGAAATAACACACTTGAAGGCTGGTTAAGAACTAACTTTATTCAAATTATAATCCTCTATATGTATTTACTGAGATGTGCTCCCAACGTATTGTGGAGCCGTTCAATCCCTCCCCTACTTTTGGGATGACCGGGCGTATTCCATTGCCATGTAACCCCTAACCGTTTCATCTCTTGTCTCAACTGAGCATTATCGAATTCTCTGCCTCCATCCGAGGAGATCGTATCTGGGACTCCGTAGAATTGAAACCAAGTTTGAAGGGCGCCACTCACCGCTGCTGCTGATTTCTCCTTCACCGGGTGGGCCATGGCTGTTTTACTAAATATATCCACCACCGTCACCCACTTAAAGCCTCTCCACGTAAAAATGTCTATCTGCAGGTCTGTTAATGGTGCTGTAGGAGTACCCGTCTCCGTTTGTAACCCTACCGGAGGATGGCGGTCATACTTTGTAGTATGGCAAATGACGTATTCTCTCACGATCTCTTCCACCGTTTTTCGCATCCCTACCCAATAGTACTTTCTTTTTAGTGCCGCCAACGTTTCATTGATCCCCCGGTGGTTAGTCTTCCCTTGATGGTATGCGCTCGTTACGTCCTTTTGCTGTCCCTGATCACGAATGATCTCTACCATATAGCGGCATCGTATGAATGTTCTGTCCATCCCTATCTTTTCATACCTCCACAAGTTACGTAACTTGTCCCACACCGTCGCGTTTCCCACATACCGATGATGGGTTACTCCTGGCTTAGAGAGGCTTAGGGTACTATTAAAGGCCGATACGCTATTCACGATAACCCCTTGCCGCTTCAACTCCTCGATCTCCTCGCGAATGTGTTCTCTTAACGCCTGGGGGTACCTCCGCTCCTTTACATATGTGACCTTATCCAACTTCAACTGGATCTCGTGAAGAGTTTCCCCCGTCGCGCTCAACGGATCCCCTTCGTGGAAAAAAAGGTCTCCAAATTCATCCCTTACCCTTTTTCTCC
Organism: Acanthosoma haemorrhoidale; assembly: GCA_930367205.1. Classification (NCBI taxonomy): domain Eukaryota; kingdom Metazoa; phylum Arthropoda; class Insecta; order Hemiptera; family Acanthosomatidae; genus Acanthosoma; species Acanthosoma haemorrhoidale. The sequence continues at coordinate 735,947 of OV884009.1, forward strand.
AGTCTACCCCCTTAGTGATTACTCCCACGCGCCTAACACTTCCCATCACATCTTACGTCGTCCGGTACTTCTTTTTCCCAATCCGAACGACCCCCTGAGCTACGAATTTGTATCCCTAGTGTGGTAAATAGATCGCATCCCAAAATCCCCCAGTACTCCCGTGGCATGTTTTCCACAACGTGCAGTGTCATCACCTCTCCCTGCTTTCCCCACTTATCTAGGGCTAACTCGATTTCCCCGTCTATAGTACAGGGCCCGCTCAAAGAGATCACTTTACATTGACATGGCTTAACATGTGGTTTACATTTTGCTTTAAATAGTGTCTCTAATTTATCCCTACTCACTAACGTACAGGAACTCCCCGTATCCACTAAACATTTCCACCCTTTACAGAATTCTACAATAGGCAACCTGTCCCACTTCTTTACAACACTATTCACAAAAAGGTTGCCCCTCCTTTCACAGAATTCTCATTCTTTACTAACCTGCTCTGTTCTCCGCCATGTGCTCCGTTGTTCGCTTCTCCTTCCCGAGATTCCTCTGCCCCCGGATTCACTGCCGTCCGTCTCCGATCCTGATGCCTCCGAAGATCTGGCCGATTCTGACGACATCCTGCTTCTTCACCAAACTCTTTGAGCATTGATCTCCTTAGGTTCACCTCGTTCGTACTCCCTGCGCCGTATATATGTGCATTGTCTGGCCATATGTCCCTCATTGTGGCATTCGAAAAATCTTGTACGTGGGCACTGGGCTACCACGTGTCCTGTCTTGCCGCACTCATGGCACCTCCTTTCCTCTTTTCTCCCATTCTTCCTCTCTACAACTTGCCTTCTTTCTCTCGGTATTCTGTCTCTTCTCCCGAACTCTCCCTCTCTTCTTCTTCCCATATCCTGTCTCCCTTTATTCCTTCCTGCTTCATTTCTCCGATACGACACTCTACTCCATCCTGGTTCTATCTCTTCTCTCTCTTCCTCGTCACGGGCACTGGCGTCTACCATTTCCTGTGCACATTCCGTAAATGATTTTTCTCTAGGTAGGCCGTCCTTTCTCCCCGTATCCCTAGCTAACTGTACTTTCAGAACCGTGGTCATAAATATCATCCACGCTTCCACCGCACTTGTGTCCATTACTTCTCGCAATTTCTCATTTATTTTACTCAGCTTCGCGAGGAGGCCTGCGGCGTACTGGCCATTCGTCTGGTTCGTTTTTTTCAACTCCCGGAACATTTGCAACATACCCTCTTGTGGGGCCCATCGCCCATAGGGCTCCATAGGCCTTTTTATGTCTTTCTTTGATCACCTCCCACGTAGTATCTTGGTCTGCTTGGATCAAATTCAGCACACTTCTTTTCACCCTTCGAGCCAGGGCCGCCCGCAACCTTTTGGCATCCGACTCCTCTAGCAGGTCCGCTGCAACCTGGGCTTGAATGCTACTCATAATTCCGTCCCCGCCTTTGAGGAAATGGTTTAGTTCTCCTATATCCCCATTAAATTTTTCTAGATCTGATATCTCTCTTCGTATGTCCTGGGCGTTCGCCTTCTTTAATTTCATTTTTTGTAGTTCGTTGGTCTCCTGTGCTATCCTATTCGCTTCCTGAGCTGCCAAGTCCACCCGCGCCATTGCCAAAGTTGTTGATGGTGATGGTGGGATTCCGTGATTTACCTGTTCTGGTTGTTGAGGCTCCAGAGTCAGCGTTGCTGGCCTAAGGACACTTTGTCCTTGCTCATTCATGATTTACTCGAGTGACTTCCTCGACAGAAGAGAAAACAAAATAACAAAGAATCACGAAGTTAAAAAAAAAAATTATTCTCACTTGAAACTGTTAAAAAAGTTCCCGGGTTTCGGCAACACTTATGTGTATCGGATCGTGAAACGAAAAAAAAAAGAATAAGTTGGGAACGAAATAACACACTTGCAGGCTGGTTAAGAACTAACTTTATTCAAATTATAATCCTCTATATGTATTTACAATGTTTATCAAGGTAGTTTGGAATTAGTGGCTATACTCCCGTACATCTTAACGTATATATTGAAACCTACCTCATTTTTCACCATCTCTCTTTTTACTTTACTTACTTGGCAGGTCCGTCATGAGATCTTTAATTTAAATTGTTTTATGTCTTTGACATAGGAATTTATCCCGATTGAATCGCCCGATCTCAAGGCTAATGTTGTGTTTATAATTAAATTGAGAAACTAGAAATTGTGAAATATATTCAAATAAAATGGTTATGACAAATAATTATAATTAACATAGAGTATTGACAAAATGTATAAAAAAATATTCAAATCCTTTTAAATTATGATTGTTACTACTAATTACAAAACATGAATTTGAGCTCATTTTTTATGAATGGATCCATAATAAGAAACAATATTGATAACACCCACCTACAACTTATTCACCCATCTGTCTCAACACACCATGGTATTCAATAAACATTGAACTGCTTTTCTTTTCTTCTCTCAGTTCAATTGATAATCTTCCTGTAATTCAACCAACGTTACTTTCTACTGTTGGTTCTTCAATAGTATGGCAACCGCCTATTCGGGAGCTTGCCGGCTGCGTTCTTCTCGACGGCTTGGTCTAAGGCTGCTCTTTTTAGCTCATCCCCACTCCTAGGAGTATTAGGGGAAATGACCCTTACCATATGTGATGGTTCATGATCTTTATTCTCAAATATCATGAATGTTACAATATATATATATATATATATATATATATATATGTATTTATGTTTTTACATTGCATTGTATGGTGTATTTTCTAATTATTCCATAATTATATTCCGTTTTCAATTAGGTTGTTTTTCTTTAGTCTCCGTGGTTCACTCATACTTTAATATTTCAGAATGTATAATATTTTGTTGCTATCATTGTTATAATATTCATCCATGAGTTATCCAGTCGAGGTTTAACTTCCTCACCAGCTCATGATTAATGATGGGGGGAAAGCTAACTCTTGATAAGATCCCAGGACTTGGTTTTTATTTTGGGCAGTATTAGTGGTTTTACAAAAATATCTCTGATATCTACGTTCCGTGCATCGTTTTTTTCTGTGTACTGTAATTTTGAGTGTTCTTAGCATAAGTGCGTCTTCTTAGTTACCACTCAATGCACCACTTTATCAATATTTAATTATAACATTTTGTTTTTTATCAAAATCTTATTACTTAAATTATTTATTATTGTAGGATTAAATTTTTTTTTACACCCTTATCCCTTATGTGCTGATATTAAGAGCAGAGAAGGCAGTCTATCTTGTTGGGAAAAAACTTCTATTTACATGTGTTGAAGAAAAATAGTAGTATATTTTATGGGAGGATTTAAATCCAGAACTTCATATCTCTTTTTTTTTTGTTTTAAGTACCCAAACTTTTTGGAACTTCACTGACTTCGGGCTCATCAAGTGTGACTGCTTTTAATTTGAGCCCCCCTATAAGAATTTAAAGCCTCATTCACTTCAACTACTACTATCGCTAGTAAATCTACCAGTAGTAGCAGTAATTGCGACTTAGCATGTTTCTAGTAGATTTTTCTCTAAATCAGAAAGCCAATTTTTCTTTTTATAGTTCGAAATCGGCTTAAATTGACTACAAAATGTTAAGTTTTCAACTGTGGATGATAGCTTGAATTATAATCTCTTTAGGTCCACAGAGAGAGCGAGCCCACAAATTAATCAGAAGAAAATTTAGCTATCGAAGCCATTCTTAACTCTAAAAAAATTTCCAAATAATGAAATTCCATGGCTAAATAATTGAAAATTGTAATTCTGTTTTCATGTTTATCGTTATTCCTTATTTTTTCACCCATGATGTGCATGTCAGTTTAATTAATTGTATAGTTTGTTGAATTTTGAACTTGGTTGAGTGCTGTTTTCTATTTTGATCATGAATGTCTCTGTTTCTGTTCTAATGTAATCTAATATATATATATATATATATATATATATATATATGTAATGAAAGTGATCTCTCTTTCATTTGAATTTGCCGTGCTGCTTCCACTGGCCCCCACCAGATGGAGCATCAGTTATCAGATAGAGAAGGTTATGTGAGATAACAGAACATATAATAGTGTGTAAAATAAAATAGTGTAAATAGAGAATTGATAGTTAGAAACTGTAATTGTCGTTTCTTTGTTTACAGGTAAGATTGTGTAAATCAATATTAATAATTGTTATAATATAATACATAGTGAATAAAATTGCTAACTTTGTTTACAGAGAAACTGATTTCAGTTTATCCACCTTCAATAATTGTCTTACAAAACGACAATAGGAGTTACAATGGCGAAAAGACTGCAATTCACCATTAACTTTGTGGGATCACCGAAGGATAAGAAGACAAATGTTCTCTCAATTACCACAATTAAGACAGAGGAAAATGAAGAATATGTGTTGCCCCTAGAGAAAAGCTTTATGAGTGATCATGAAGAATTGACTAAGACACTTATTTATAAAAGATTGAGGAACAGTTTTACTCAAAGAGGTCAACAGAAGAGTGTGTGGATTACATTAACCGAGAAAATGAAAACAATATATTTTGATGAAGAAGGTAATGTAATGTTTGATAATTTATATTTAGAACAAGTAGTGAATAAAGATAAGATGGTTGAATCCACACAAAATAAAGAGAATGAGCTAAATTTAAAACATATAGCAGAGAAGTTCATGGTTGAGAAGTTTACATGTAAACACTCAAATGCTAAACAGTGGCTAGAGATGTTTGAGAAAGAATGTAGAAGATGTGGAATCAATGCAGACAGTAATATGATTGAGATATTAAGGTTGTTTTTGGAAAAGTCATGCTTAGACTGGTACTCAGCAACCCTAACAATATTAACAATGGACTCTGTGTGGTCTGAGTGGAAAGAAAAATTTTTGGAAACTTTTGAAGACCAAGGATGGAGTACAGGAATGCATGCTATATCATATAGGTTTAAAGAAGGTCTACTGATGGAATACGCCATGAAAAAAGAGAAATTATTGTTAGATATGGATGAGAATATTAGTTCACAGACTTTAGTGATGCTTATAGCTGCAGGCTTACCTGAGTTCATTAGAAATAAGTTAGATAAGGAAAAATGTGAGAATTCGACCAAATTACTTCATGAAATTAGAAAATGTGAGGGTCTAGCGAACAAAAATAATTTTATGAAAAAGAAAGATGAAAAACTTTTTAGTAAAAATAAATTTCAAGAAAAAAGGCCATGCAATAATTGTGAACAATTAAACAAAGGCATCAGATATCATCCAGAAGCTTCATGCTGGTTTAAAAAGAGAGACAAATATGAAACTAGAATACTGGGAAGCAACTCAGTATTAGAAGTAGATCTAAATACAGAACAAAAAAACGAATAATCACACCATTGATTAAAGTAAAAATATTATTAGAAGAGAAGTTACAGGTAAATGGGACATATGATCCAGGATCCCAAGTCTCTCTAATAAATACAAAATTAATTAAGATAAAGAAAAAAACAGAAGATGTTAATAAGATATATTTAAAAACAGTCAATGGTGTGACACAAACAAAAGGTTTAGTAACCATAAAAGTGAAAATTTTTGAGATAGAAAAATATGTTGATGTGTTCATTGTAGAGAGAGATGATTTTGAAGATTTTCTTATAGGATTAGATATTATCAAAAAATTTAGATTAATTCAAAATGAGAATCTACAAATATTACAGAAGAAAGAAGATGAAACAGGAAATACTGAGAAAAAGAAAGAAAAAAATGAAGAAGTTAAAGTGAATTTTAATGAACATATCGAAGAAGACGGGTTCAAAATAAAATTAGATCACTTAGATAATATGAGAAAGATTACGATAGAAAGACTGATAGAAAAGTACAGTACAGTATTTGTCAGGAACAAATATGATGTGGGCACGGTTAAGGATTACGAAGCTAGAATTGACTTACTGGTGGACAGATTCTGCAGCAAAAGGCCTTATAGATGCACTATAGCAGATAAGAAGGAAATAGAAGATCAGGTGGCAAAATTATTACAAAATGATCTAATTGAAGAGTCCTATAGTCCATTCGCAGCCCCCGTAACCTTAGCATTCAAAAGAGATGAAAACAAGCGATCAAGATTATGTATAGATTTTCGTGAATTGAACAAACTAGTTATACCACAAGCTCAACCATTCCCATTAATAGATGATTTAATAATACAAACAAGAAACTGCAAATACTTCACCACACTAGATATAAATTCCGCTTTTTGGTCAATTCCATTACGCATTGAAGATAGACAGAAAACAGGATTTGTCACACAAGAAGGGCACTTCCAATGGACATGCCTACCCTATGGTTTAAAGACATCACCAGCTATTTTCCAAAGAATTTTATCCAACATCTTAAGAAAGCACAATTTAAAAGACTTTTCAGAAAATTATATAGATGACATCTTAATTTTTTCGAAATCATTCACAGAACATATAGAACATATAGAAAAAGTAATAAAAGCAATAGTCAATGAAGGTTTCCGATTAAAATTTAAAAAATGTACATTTGCAGCAGAATCAGCAAAATACCTTGGACACATAATACAACACAATACAGTAAGACCAATAAAGGACAACTTAATTTCAATAAAAAACTTTCCAACTCCAAAAACCCAAAAGAACATCAGACAATTTTTAGGAAAAATTAATTTTTATCACGAGTATATACCAAAAAGCTCGATATTGCTAGATCCACTGCATAAATTATTAAGGAAAAATGAAAAATTCTTATGGACGGAAGAGTGTGAAAAATCCTTTGCAGAAGTAAAGAAATTGCTATGTTCCCAACCAGTGTTAGAAATATTTGATAATGATTTACCAATAAGAATTTATACAGATGCATCTCTAGAAGGTATTGGCGCAGTTTTGAAACAAGTACAAAACAATGGAAAAGAAAAGCCAGTAGCATACTTTTCAAAAAAATTAAGCGAACCGCAAAAAAGGAAAAAAGCAATTTATTTAGAGTGTTTGGCAATCAAAGAGGCATTAAAATATTGGCAATACTGGTTAATTGGAAGAAAATTCACTGTATTTTCAGATCACAAACCATTAGAAAATTTAAACATAAGAGCAAGAACGGATGAAGAACTTGGTGAATTAACTTACTATTTGTCACAATACAATTTTGAAATTAAATACATTCCGGGAAAGGATAATACCGAAGCAGATAGTTTGAGCAGAAACCCGGTATTAGAACCAATTGAAAATAAAGAAGAAATCCTAAAAATAGTTAATTTGATAAAAATACAAGAAATTAAAAAAGATCAAGAGGAAAATAGAATATTACAAAACACCAAAACAAAATTAATAGAAAAAGATGGAGTGTTCTATAAAAAAGTAAGAAATAAAGAAAAGATAATTTTATCTGAAAACTTAAGTTTAGAATTCATTAAAGAAATACATTCTGAATGGTGCCATATAGGAATTAAACAAATGATGAATAGGGTATGCCCTTATTACACAGCAAAAAATATAACTGCAAATATAAAAAAAGTATGTAAAACCTGTGAAATATGTATTAAAAACAAATCCAGAGGGCAAGAAAAATATGGGCTAATGTCACAACTAGGGCCAGCAACAAAACCATTCGAAATAATGTCAATCGACACTATTGGAGGTTTTGGAGGACAACGATCAACAAAAAGATACCTCCACCTGCTTATTGACCACTTCACAAGATATGCATTCATTTCAACATCAAAAACTCAGAGTGCCACTGACTTCATCAAGTTAGTAAATAATGTGCTGGAAACAGAGAAAATAGGTATAATACTTACAGATCAATACCCAGGAATCAACTCAAGAGAATTCAAAGATTTCCTAAGGGAAAAGGAGGTTCGATTGATATTTACAGCAGTTAATGCACCCTTTTCCAATGGTTTAAATGAGAGACTAAATCAAACTCTAGTCAATAAAATCAGATGTAAAATGAACGAAAAAGGGAAGAAAAGAGCCTGGACAACAGTCGCTAAAGAATGTGTGGATAAATATAATGAAACAGAACATACAGTAACCGGTTTTCCACCCAAGTATTTATTGGATGGCACAGATACTAGCATTTTACCTGAAGAATTAAAAAAAAGAAACAATAAAGAAAACTGGATGAATGACAGTAAATTAGCCTTAGAAAGAACAAAAAAGTCTCATGAATACAACAAGAAAATATTTGATAAATCAAGAAAACATTGGGAATTTAACACAGGAGATACAGTATATATAGAAAATGGCAACAAATTGAACAGGAATAAACTAGATGAATTAAAAATTGGTCCCTTTGAAATAACAGAAAAGATATCAAATTCAATATATAAAATAAATACCGGAAGAGGAAAGCAAGAAACTGGATTCTTTCACATAACAAAATTACTTCCGATATTACCAGACTGAAAATTTTCAAAGAATTTTCACCTCAGAGAGGGGAGATGTAATGAAAGTGATCTCTCTTTCATTTGAATTTGCCGTGCTGCTTCCACTGGCCCCCACCAGATGGAGCATCAGTTATCAGATAGAGAAGGTTATGTGAGATAACAGAACATATAATAGTGTGTAAAATAAAATAGTGTAAATAGAGAATTGATAGTTAGAAACTGTAATTGTCGTTTCTTTGTTTACAGGTAAGATTGTGTAAATCAATATTAATAATTGTTATAATATAATATATAGTGAATAAAATTGCTAACTTTGTTTACAGAGAAACTGATTTCAGTTTATCCACCTTCAATAATTGTCTTACATATATATATATATATATATATATATATATAAGTTAATCGTCGGCGGTTAAGTGTGATAAAAGTATAATAATGACAGAGGAAAAAACACCGACACACTGTGACTCCAGTAAAAGACTACCTTATTCTCCTTAGTAATCCGACCTACATAGGATCATGGGTTGTTTACCTCCCATGATCGTATTAGTTTACAACATAACTTGCCTCATGTATCTGGCAAATGCCACCAAAAACCAAAAGAGATGTGTGCAGGAGTGAGAAAATTAGAGTCAATTTCCTATTTGGATGGCTTCCCCACTGGAAGCTTTAACTGCTCGAGATGGACAGTTCTCCTCTTCGCGGGTTCATGAACACTCTGGATGGTCACCAAATTGTGTTCACGAATCGTGATCACCCGGAAGGGACCCTCATAACGGGACACCTCCTTACTCCTATTGGAACCGATCTTACGATATACCGTAGTGCCTATCGCAACGCACCCTTCCAGTGGTTTGACGCCCGCGTTCTCCCTCAACACCCTCCTGGATTTTTCCCCGGTAATTCTCGCGTACACCTTCCCCCATACTTTCCCCAGTTCCACGCGGTTGGTGGTGAGTTGTGCGGACGTCTCGTCTCCCACCACCGTTCTACTCGTGTCTCGGCGACGCCCACGAAGTCCGAAAAGGATTTCAAAGGGTGAAAACCCGGTGGTCGTGTGGACAGAATGGTTATACGCAATGACCGCCCTAGGCATTGCCTCTGCCGGCTCCAACCCTTTGTCGGCATTGTAGACGCGGAGATGATCACCCAAGGTACTGTGGAGACGCTCAATTCCTCCTCATCTCTTTGGATGCCCTGGGGTATTGACGTGCCACATCACGTCCAGAGCCTTCATCTCTTTCCGCACGTCGGCGTTATCGAACTCCTTTCCACCGTCCGACGCTATCCGATCTGGGACGCCGTAGAATTGGAACCAACGCCTCAGCGCGCCTAGCACTGCTTCCGATGACTTTTCCCGAATAGGGTATGCCATAGCCATTTTACTAAAAAGGTCAACCATGGTGACCCACTTGTGTCCCCGCCAAGTGAAAGTATCAACTTGAAGGTCAGTGAGCGGTGTTTGCGCCGTGGGAGTCTCGACTTGTTGCCCGGTAGGTGGGTGCCTGTCATATTTGGTACGATGACAAACTTCGCACGCAGCTAGTGTTTCCTGGATTGTCTTTCGCATCCCCCACCAGAAATACTTCCGCCTCAACGCCTGAGCCGTCTCTTGTTCTCCCCTGTGGTTGGTTTTGCCCTGATGGTACGCTAGCGTGATCTCCTTCTGCGTTGGCTCATCCGGGATGGTCTCTACCATCATGGTACACCGTACAAATGTTCGGTTAACCCCAACCTGCTCCGCCCTCCAAAGGCGCTTAATTTTCTCCCATATGGTTGCGTTCCCGACATAAAGAAAATGGGTCTTCCCTGGTGTGGAAGCATCATTAAGGGCACGACTAATTTGGTCGTTGATCACCCCTGGAGCCGACCATATGGTCGTGGTGGTCGATCGTGGAGAACTATCATGTGCTATTTTCATTGGGCCGAAGGTCTTCGTCTTCCAGACTATCTGGCGGCGCTTATCGTTTATAATTTCTTCCCGCTCTTCCATGTCCGCAGGCCTGTCGTCCGTTGAGCTCCCTCCTCCTGCCGACGGTACCAAATCCGTAGACCTTGGTTCCTGTTGGTCTTCTTCTCTCTCCGGCGTCCATTCTCGCAAGAACTGCCTTCCGTCTCCCCCTGCTCTTGTTCGAGTGCGTTGACCACCATCGCCCGGGACAGCCAGTCCGCCACGACGTTTTCCTTACCGGGCTTGTATATCACCTCCAAGTTGTATTGGCTGAGGAACTCCTTCCAACGCATGACCCTCGCCGACGACTCTTTTAATTTACCAACCCACTGTAACGGTTTGTGGTCGGTGTGCACCCGGAACCTTCTCCCGAACACGTAGGGCCGGAAATGGTCTATTGCCCAGACTATCCCTAATAATTCCCGCTCTAGCGCGCTATACCGACTTTCCGCCTCTGTCAGGCGCCTACTGGCGTACGCTACTGGACGGTCCCCTTTGCCCCCCGCCTGTGATAGAACTGCTCCCAAGGCATATTCACTGGCATCCGTCGTTATTGTGAATTGCTTTGTGAAATCCGGAAAAGCCAGTACAGGATGTTCTTGTAGTCGTGCCATGCACTTGCGCATGTTCGCCTCTATGTCGGGGGTGATGGCTACTTTTTTCCCCTTTTTGAGGAGGTTGTTAAGAGGTACTAGGTATGCTGCCATTTCTGGGACGAATCGCCTGTAGTAGTTCAGTGTTCCCATCAACCACCGTATCCCTTTTACGTCCGACGGAACCGCCATCTTCTGGATTGCTGCTACCTTCCCGGCATCTGGTCGGACTCCTTCTTTGGATATCGTGTGCCCCAAAAAACTGATGACCTCCTGACCCAGATGGGACTTTTCCTCCGACAATTTCAGGCCGAATTGTCGCACTCGGTCAAAAACTGTCCTCAGGTGATCTACATGTTGGGCCTCGGTCGCGCTGAATACTAAGAGGTCGTCCATGTATATCTGGCAAACGGACTCATCTACTCCACGTAGCAACTCATCCATGAGCCTTTGGAATGTGATGGGTGCATTTTTCAATCCAAATGGCATCCTGGTGAACTCGTAGTGACCTCTCTCAAAAGTGAAGGCTGTCTTATGTCGGTCCCTAGGATGCACCTGTATCTGGTGATACCCCGCTTTGAGATCCAGGGTGCTGAAGATCCTGGCCCCGCTCAGCCTGTCCAGAATGTCATCGAACCGTGGAATTGGGTACTTCTCGTCCACTGTATTCTCATTGAGCTTCCGGTAGTCTACTACCACTCTATACTTATCTGGGACCCCGCCTTCCACGCTCTTTTTCTTAACAGCCCATAAGGGGCTATTATATGGTGACGTGCTATCTTCGATGATCCCCTGTTTTTTCAAGTTGTCCAGCTCCTCCCTAATATGGTGTCTCAGAGCCTGTGGGTATCTGCGCTCCTTCACGTAGCTTACTCGGTCCTGCTTGAGCGGAATCTCATGTACTGTTTTTCCTGTGGCCCCCAATCTCTCCCCTTTTTTAAAGAAAATGTCCGTATATTCTCTCTTGAGCTCCACTCTCCAATCCTCCGCTCGCCTAATCTCCCCTACTCGCGCCCTACCGTCTCTCCCTACGTCCCTCCCTTGTCTCAGGCACCTATATGTTTTCTTACCTAAGCGAATGTCCCATTTCCCTTCCCTGTTCCTAATCCTTGCTCCAACTTTCCCCAACAGATCACACCCTATGATCCCTCCGTATTCCCGGGGCATCTTTTCCACCACATGGACCCGTAATTTCTCCTCGCTACGATCCCATCTTTCCAACCCTATTATCGCTTCCCCTTCGACCCTGCAGGGGCCCCCCAGGGTGACCAAGCTACAAGAACATACCTGCATTTGAGGCATCCTCCCTCCTCCACACATGCTCTCTAGTGTCTCCCGACACATTATTGTGTTGGTACTCCCCGTATCCACTAAGCACTGCACTATAATTATAGGCAGACCGCCATGTGTGCCTTTTACAATATTATTTATTAACGTGCGGTCGCCTCTCCGCTGCCACTCTTCTCAGATCTCGCGTTCTCCCCTCTCCTCCGTCGCCTGTCGTCGGCCGCTCCTCCGGGCACTGCCGCTTCCACAGCCCACTCCGCTTCCTGGCTCTTCCCTTTCGTTGTCCGTTTCGGAGATTTCCGAAGTTTCTGAAGCCTCTGACTGATGTCTCTCCCTCCTCCACACTCTCTGAGCATTGATTTCCATTGGCTCGGGACGGTTCACGTTTCTGCGTGGGCTCATATATGGGCACTGTCTTGCTACGTGACCCTCCGTGCCACACTCAAAGCACCTAGTGCGTGGGCACTTAGCTACCAGGTGTCCTGTCTTCCCACACTCATAACACTTCCTGTCTTCCCTTCTCCTGGGGCGTCCCGCGTTTCCTCGGCTCCTTTCTCCCACTGCCGCCCTCTCTCTTCTACCGTACTCTACCTCCTTCTTCCTCCATGTGACCGGCGCGATTTTGGGCCTTTTATATACTACTTTCCTCCAGTCCATTTCTTCCTCGCCAACTGTAATTTCCTCCTCTCTGGCGCTGGTATCCACCATTTCTTGAGCGCATTCTAGAAACGTGCGCTCTCTAGGTAACGCCTCCTTTCTTCCTGTTTCCTTCGCTAGCTGCACCTTCAGTATTGTAGACAAAAACGCCATCCTGCCCTCTACTTCTGCCGCGTTCAATGTCTCCCGCATCTTCTCCGTGATGCCATTGTATTGAGCCAGCAGTGTTCCGGCGAACTGCCCGTTTGTTTGTCGGTGCCTCTTCGTCTCCCGGAACATTTTAAAAATATCCTCTTCTGGGGTCCATCTTCCCCCGCCGAATGCTTTCTTCAGCCGCTCCTTCACGATGGTCCATGGGGTCTCCTCGTCAGCTTGGATCATATTCAGAATGCTCCGCTTAACTCTGCACACCAGAGCTGCTCTCAGTGAATCGGCATCTCCTTCAGTTATTAAATCCTCCGTCCGTTTTCCTTCTATCCGCATCATCAGCCGGTCACCCCCCTTAAGGAAATGATTCAGTTGCCCGGTCTCACCTGCGAATCTCTCCAGATCGGAAATGGACTTCCTTATATCCTGAGCTGTGATCGCCTGAATCTTCATCCACGCTAATGTAGTCGCGTGAGCCGCTGCCATCGTCGTTTGAGGCAACTGAGGTATATCTGCAGCTCCACTTAGCACCGCGGGTCGTAACACTCCCTCTGGCATGTTATTAAAAACGTAAAAGAGAGGAGACGATTAAGAAAAAAAAATTAGAGAGAAAAAAAAAAAAACAATTACTTTCTACGCCGCCGTACGAGGTTCCCGTAATCTCACGGGTTTCGGCACCAGTTAATCGTCGGCGGTTAAGTGTGATAAAAGTATAATAATGACAGAGGAAAAAACACCGACACACTGTGACTCAAGTAAAAGACTACCTTATTCTCCTTAGTAATCCGACCTACATAGGATCATGGGTTGTTTACCTCCCATGATCGTATTAGTTTACAACATAACTTGCCTCTGGCTTTAACTTATATATATTGAAACCTACCTCATTTTTTACCATTTCTTTTTCTACTTTATTTGATCAAATTACCTTAACTAATTTGGCAGGTCCGTCATGAGATCTTTAATTCAAATGGTTTTATGTCTTTGACATAGGAATTTATCCCGATTGAATCGCCCGATCTCAAGGCTAATGTTGTAGTTTTAATAAATTGAGAAACTAGGAATTGTGAAATATATTCAAATAAAATGGTTATAACAAGTAATTATAATTATATAGAGTGCTGACAAACAGTATAACAAAAATATTCAATTCCTTTTAAAATAGGATAGTTACTACTAATTACAAAAAAACATGAAATTTGAGCTCAATTTCTTTTAATGGATCCATAATAAAAACAATATTAATATCACCCAATCGATGATCTACCTTTTATCCAATCAACAGATAGAGAGGCCATCTGCCAGCTGCAACACCTGCAAGATCAACACTTCGTCAGCTATCCTTATCAAGTCTCAGCTCCTATATATCATTCCTCTTATCCTCTCACGTCCACTTCCTTCTGTACTGTTACTAGGCCCGTCACTCTGACATTTATTATTAATTGTAGTTGTATGTTTGTAAAGTTCAAATAAATCTTTTTAAAAACTCCTTCTGGTCTTATCAAGATTTAACTGGCGCCCGAACAGGGACCTTGGCAGCGACTTTGAGACTTTGGAAGAATCTCCCCATTCCGCGATCACCGCCGTTTGGCTAGGCAAGACCCAAGACATCGGCCCATATTTTAATACACATCACCGAGGCTCTGACCACTCATTTGTTACTATCTACGAGACGCCAGAGGAGAAGAAGAAGAGGACTTCACGCAACAGAAGACATCAATTGGTAATTATAACTTTGTACACATTTTACATGCCATTAACAGACAGACTAAACCTTATCCGAAACATCCCGGAATTAGACGAAAATATGGCTACTAACAACCACATTATCTCAACCACAGACTTAAAACTAATACCTGAATTTGACGGAAACCCAAGCCACTTGATTAAATTCATAAATAAAATAAATTTCGTGGCCAATAACATATGCACAATAGAAAACCCACACTGTGAATACAATACAAAACAATTACTTGGACACGCCACTAACAAACTTGTAGGACCGGCAGAACATTGCGGATTACGAAATTATAACACGTTACAAGAATTAATTCAAGAATTAAAAAATCAATTCCGCGATGACAAGTCGACACTACAGTCAATGGACGAAATTTTACAAATCAGACCTTACAAGAATGAACACCCCGTAAACTATGTAGACAGAGTATTACTCCTTCGAGACGAACTAGAAGGACGAGTATTTACGGACGATAGATTAAATGACGAACAAAAATTAACCGAACTAAAAATATACGACAGACAAATAACGCATCACTGTACGAAACAATTTGACAAAGATTTAGAATTTTTCCTAAACCACACGGACTACACAAACTTAAGGGACTTAAAAAGGGCACTTAAGACAGTCGCTGTGAGAATAATAGAACGTTCTTACGGAGAACGCTCTCACAGCAGACCACAACAACAAAACTCGAAATCACAACAATATGCCCCAAGACAAACACAAACACCACCTAGCACCGGTTATAAAGGCAAAAATTTTGACCCTTATTACTATGAGCGAAAACGCGAACAATCAAATCAGTACCAACAACCACAAACCTTTCCCAATAACGAACGCCATTACAACAAACCCCAATATAATTCAGACAAACCCAACAATTTTAATTATTCTCGTGATCCTAATGCACGATACAATCAGCCGTGGCAACCACGAGAACAAAACCAATACTTCAATAAACAACAACTAGCTTTACCTGCAATACCACAACAACAACAAACAGTTTCAATGCGGACAGTCAGTAACCGCGTACACCATACCGAACTAGAAGACAAAGACTTATACATACAAGAATTACAGGACCAATTACAATCACTCGAAACAAAATATGACCATTTTTTAGAACCAGGACCAAGCGATCACAAACCACCCGACCAGAATACCAATTAAACCATACGGACACTTTACCGAAACTAAAAGATTTTACTGGCAAGACTTGGCTGATTGACACGGGATCATCAAAAAATTATATTCACCCATGTTCTTTACCCGAAGGAACTAAAATCATTTCGGAAGACTTCGTGATGAAAACCCCTACAGGGAGAGCCGAGGGAACTCAGAGTGCTCTAATAGATCTTTATCCCCTGATTGGAATTTCTGCGAAGGCAAAATTTTTAGTATACCCGTTTAGTAATAAATTCAACATTTTATTAGGATACGAGACAATGCGAAATTTAAACATAAAAATTAACTGTCAAAATAATGAAATAATAATAAATAAAATAAAATTTAAATTAGAAAACGAAACTTTAGTAGACAATAACAATAGTAATAATAATAGTAATAATAATAATAATAATAGTAATAATAAATTAAAAAATAAAAGGGACCAAACATACCCGGAAATAAACAAAAATAAAAGGGACCAAACATACCCGGAAATAAACAAAAATAAAAGGGACCAAACATACCCGGAAATAAACAAAAATAAAAGGGACCAAACATACCCGGAAATAAACAAAAACAAAAGGGACCAAACATACCCGGAAAATAATAAAATTAATAATAACAATAAACTTAATAATAATAATAAATCAAAAGAAAAGAACGAACTATACTATATTGATGACAAACAAACAATTAAACAATTAATTCGAACAGACCATATTGACGATAACACAACTGACCAATTAGTAAATCTAATAAGCAATTATCGAGAAATACTAAAAACAGACAATGAACAATTAAGAGCGACTAACTTACTAAAACACAAAATCGTGACAAAAAACGAAAATCCATGCTACACACGTAATTACCGATACCCTGTACAATTTAAAGAACAAATAAATAACGAAGTGACAAACTTACTGAAAAACAACATAATACGTAAAAGTAACTCCCCCTACAATTCCCCAGTATGGATAGTCCCCAAGAAAATGGACGCATCCGGACAAAAGAAAGTCAAGATGGTTATAGACTATCGAAAACTAAACGACATGACAGTCAATGACAAATACCCACTACCTAACATTGAGGACTTACTAAACAAATTACAAAACGCGAAAATATTTTCGACCATTGATTTGGCATCCGGATTCCACCAAATTGAAATGGATCCTGATTCCATTGCCAAGACAGCGTTTAGTACAGAAGACGGACATTACGAATACTTACGAATGCCCTACGGACTTTGTAACGCCCCACCGACATTTCAAAGAGCTATGAACATGATGATAGCAAATATCCCAAACGCCATGATTTACATAGACGACATAATCATATACTCTAACACAATACAGGAACATTTAGAACACCTTGAAAACATATTTAGAAAACTAAAAGAACACGCACTTTCCATTCAACTAGACAAGACAGAATTCTTCAAAAATGAAATCCCCTTCTTAGGATACATAGTTACCCCCGACGGACTAAAAACTAACCCAAAAAAAGTAGAAGCAATTACAAAATTACCATATCCAAATAGTGAAAAAACAACCAGACAATTCCTTGGAATGACCGGATATTATCGAAAATTTATAAAAAATTACGCGAAGATAACCAAACCCATATCAAAATCCCTACAGACTAAAACATACGAGACAAAAGAAATCAAAGAGGCCTGTGACACATTAAAAACTCTCATGACTAACTCCCCGATACTAGCCTACCCTGACTGGAATCGAACTTTTTACTTAACGACAGACGCAAGCGACAAGGCCATCGGCTCGGTACTTTCTCAGAAAGATAAAGACGGGACAGAACACCCTGTAGCGTTCGCCTCACGAGTGCTACAGCCTCCCGAGATAAATTACTCAACGATAGAGAAAGAACTATTAGCAATTGTTTGGTCGACACACCATTTCAAACCATACTTGTACGGTACGAAATTCCAACTACTGACTGACCATAAACCACTAAAGTGGATATATACAATGAAGAACGGTAACACACGCATTATGAAATGGGTGTGGAAACTTCAGGAATTCGAATTTGACGTTACTCACATTGACGGAAAAACGAATAAAGTAGCTGACTTACTTTCGCGACAAAATGAAAATTTACCTTTAAATCACATAACAGAAGAAGACAATATAGACAACATAATTGACCAACCAATAGACAATACTCAAGCACTAGACGAAATACTTAATGAACTCAATGACTTAGATCAAATAGAATTAGACAGACTTAGTACTTGTAGAGCGACTATACATTCACAACAATCATCCAATGAACAAGTTTGGATTGTAGACAATGACAAAAACATAAATATTGAAAAATACCAAATAATCGTAAAAAAGGGTCCAAAAGAAATAAAATTCACTAAACCATTTAATAAACATAGACATGAAATCATACTTGATGACGTAAATGACTTACAAACACTAATAGAACAAGTAATTAGACCGAAAATCACATACGGAATATACTGCGAACCAAATATCCCATTACTTCAACCATGGTACGATGAAATGTTCAAAGAATTTTCAAAACTGATACAAGACTCATACCAGACTGTAAAATTAAAAAGATATAAAAATTTTGTAACCGACATCACGGACAAAGACGAACAAATAGAAACAATAAACAACTATCACATAGGAAAGACATCCCACAGAGGAACTATTGAGACTTATGACAAACTGAGAAAACTGTACTACTTCCCACTGATGAAAGAAACAATAAACGACTTCATTAACAAATGTACGACATGCAAAAAGACTAAATACGAACGAAATCCCATAAAAGCAAAATACATGGTAACACCAACACCAAACAAACCATTTGAAGACTTGATGATAGATACACTACATTTCGACAAAAAATACATCGTGACAATAATCGACACATTTTCCAAAAAACTATTTACACACATAATATCTGCTGTGACAGGAATCAACATCTGTGACACTATTAAACTTTACTTGACATACTATCCCACACCAACATCAATGAAAATGGATAATGGAAAAGAATACAAAAACAACCTAGTATTAATTTTTTTGCAGACAAATGAAATTGAACCAATCTATACGACCCCAGGAAATCCCAACTCACTAGGACTACTTAATAGAGCACACAGTACACTAATAGAACTATTACGAACACTCAATTACAAAGACTTAACGAACAAATCATTAACTAACAGACTAATGCTAGCAACAATAGCATATAACAATACTTTAAACTCTAAACTAAATATGACACCAGACGAAATAACATTCGGAATAACAAAAAGACCTGACCAACAAATAGAAATAAAAGAACAATACGTACAAAAATATCATGACGAAAAAAACATAATACACGAAATAACTAGAAACAAAATTATAAACGAAAAAGAAAATAGGACAGAAACACTAAATAAAAATCGCGAAAATCCACCCGAAATAAATGATGACCAAATATTCATAAGAACAACCCATCACCGCAAATACAATGATCCCTACAGACCCGTACTATTGTACAAAGACAGAAACGAAACAAACAAAGCACACGTTAATAGAATCAAAAGACCACGTAAACAACACTTGAGACCGAGACCAAACATTACTGTTTCAGAAGGAGAAGATGGATCCTACTCGGACAGTACTAATCCAGACACTTCTATGGACATTGACATATACTATGACAGTAACTGATATAAGTGATAACCCCGGAGTCCTACATTACACTATAAAGAACGCAAAGGTAATAGAAAATTACTACAGGACATACCATTTTTATGACATTAGCTTACTTGACAAGGAACTAAACAATATACAGAACAATGTACCATCTTATAGGGACCTACCGACATACCCTATAATCAAAAACCTTATCATACAAACACAAAACAAATTAAACCTATTAAAATCACACAACAAACGAACTAAGAGAGGACTAATAAACGGACTTGGAACAGCTCTCAGCTGGCTTACTGGCACCATGACAGCTGATGACAAATCACATTATGACGAAGTAATAAATGAGTTAGGACGGAACAACTATAATATAGAACACAACATAAAACTTAATAAACACGTAATTAAAAACTTTCAAAAGGACATTCAATTAATTAATAACAATTTTAAAACAGAACAAGACAACATAATGAAGATAAACAAGGAAATGACATTCTTTGACATGTACATAATTCTGACACACCTACACAACAAAATAGATGAACTTACATTAACACTGGAACTATGCAAAATTGGCATCACACACTCATCATTAATGTCCCAAATACTACATGACATAAACCAAAATGTAAATCTAGCTTCTAGGAATCCTGAAATTCTGTGGATAATGAGTAAAATTCACTGCACTACTCATAATAAAACACTCCATATCTTTGTAGACCTTCCTAAGGCAAATTTAAATATAAAGACTTATTTACTCATACCTTCGCCTGTAAAAATTAACAAACAATACGTGACTTTAGATATAGACGAAACTATTATAATAAAAAAATTTAATATGTTATATACAAAAAATTGTACATTTTTAAACAATGAATATTACTGTAAAAACCTTTTTATTTTAAATAATACTTGTATAAATAATATTATTTCATCTGGAACGATGAATGCATGCAAATATAAATTAGCCAATACTAACATTAGATATATAGATAATATGAACAGTTTTATAACCACTAACCTCTCCAAATTAGACAATTGCCTTACTAATGATACTGTATACCTACCACCCGTTAGCTTACTCACCCTAGACCAAAATGATTGTTATAGAGAACTCCCCAAAATTTCAAGACATATAATAGACTCCACCATAAACAAATTGTACAATAAAATAGATATAGATGTAATCGCAAATATAAGCGAAATAGAAAACCTAAATATAACAGACATAGTTTTAGAACCACTTATATTTAATCAATCCAATACTTATTTTTATTTAATTATAGGGGCCGCTATTATAATTGTAATCCTCTACTACCTTAAAAAATGTAAAACTACCAATTCCTTACGAAACCCTACACCAACAGTAATATATCAGCCAGATCATCCAAACGTTCTCAGAATTCTTCAACAAGATAACAGCCCTCATGCACCTGCCGCTATCAATCTCATTTCTTAGTATTCTTAGAGGACTAAGAATCTTAAACAACGGAGGAGATAGAGAGGCCATCTGCCAGCTGCAACACCTGCAAGATCAACACTTCGTCAGCAAAGCTTATCAAGTCTCAGCTCCTATATATCATTCATCTTATCCTCTCACGTCCACTTCCTTCTGTACTGTTACTAGGCCCGTCACTCTGACATTTATTATTAATTGTAGTTGTATGTTTGTAAAGTTCAAATAAATCTTTTTAAAAACTCCTTCTGGTCTTATCAAGATTTAACTAACGTTACTTCTGCTGTTGGTTCTTCTCCTCTCTTCCTGTTGGTGACCGCCAATTCAGGAGCTTGCTCTCATTCGCTCTTCTAGACGGTTGGGCTAAGACTGCCCGTTTATCTCATCCCCACTCCTAAGAGTATAAGGGAAGATGCTTACCAGATGGGAGGGTTGCTGGTCATGATATTCTCAAATATCATCAATGTTACAATATATATAAGTTACGTCTAGCGGTACGGCAATGTTAAGCCTAATACCTTGTAGCCTAGGGTAAACAAACCCGTAACGTATGTATAGAGGATCAGGAGGAAAATAAAGCCAGTTATAAAACAAACCTTCTTATTATATCATCTACCTCATTCATTCCTTTTTCTCGATCGTCTACAGCTGCGAGACGATTACTGGTGCCGAAGCCCGGGAACTACGAGTATTCCGGTAAGCAACTGTGAGTAAAATTTTAATTTTTTTTTCCTGTTGTTTTATTGGGAAAAAGTGACCTAGTTACATGGTAGAATTACGGCCTGCGGCTTTCGAAGTGCCCGAATTACCTAGGGAAACGATGGCCGAAGCTCATGCAAACTCCCTGGCTTGGATGAAGGTGCGAGCGGCGACGTCACAGGACCTGAGGAGAACAATATCGGACCTAGAGAAATTCTCAGGAGAGTTAGGCGAATTGAACCATTTCATCAAAGGTGGGGATAGGATTATGGAAAGAGTAGAGGCGAAGGCAAGTGAGGGTTTACTCGACTCTGGTGACGCAAAATCAATCAAAGCGGACCTAGTGTGTAGAATAAAACGGAGCGTACTAAACCTAATACAGGCCGACGAAGACACCCCATGGACCGTGGTAAAAGAAAGACTAAAGAAGGCATACGGGGGAGGCAGATGGACACCAGAAGAGGACATCTTCCAGATGTTCAGGGAGACCAGACGGCCCAATCAAACGAAAGGGCAGTACGCCGGAGAACTCTTGGCAAAGTTTAACAAAATAACGGAAAAAATGAGAGAAACGGTGAACCTAGCGGAAGTGGAAGGCCGGATGGCATTCCTATCGACCATTCTGAAGGTACAGTTGGCCAGGGATACCGGCAAGAAAGATAGTCTACCGGGAGACCGATCGTTCATTGAGTGCGCCCAAGATTTAATGGACACTAGTGCCCGTGAGGAAGAAGAAAAATTAGAGGCAGACGAGGCAGGGTGGTCCAAAGTGATGTACAGGAGGCCGAGAATGCCGCAACAGGCATGGAAGAGGAAGGATCAACGGTATGCGGAGAAAAAAGGGGCGGCGGTTGAAGGAAGGAGACTTAGCCAAAGGAGACCGAGACCCAGCGGGAGGAAGGAGGACAGAAAATGTCACGGATGTGGAAGAATTGGACATTTAGTGGCGCAGTGCCCGCGAACAAAATGTTTTGAATGCGGAATTGAGGGACACATCGTGAGGCAGTGTCCATACATTTTCCAGCGAACAGAGAGGTATAGGCCAGAACCGATAGAGGTAAACGCACAGAGGGTATGGAGAAGAACCAGAACCCCCTCCGAATCGTCAAAAACTACGGGAGCGTCGGAGACAGAAGAAGAAGAAGATGAACCCAGGAGCAGAAGAGGAGAGACTGGAGAGGACGACAGGGACTACGTAAGAAGCAGACGATATGGCACGGAAGGAGGAAGGAAACGGCAAGCGGTGGCCTGAGGAGCGGGCTGGCAGAGGGGTGGCCGCACGTTAATAAACTATAGCGTCAGAGGGAATTACGGCGGTATACCCATTATTGGAGTGGCGAGAGGAGTGAGATGCTTGATAGACACGGGGAGTTCCTGTACTATACTAAGCAGGAAAGCGGCGGACAGATTGTGTGTGGGCGAGGGGTCGTCGCGGATTCAGGCATGCGAGTGCAAGCTTATCACCCTGGGAGGGCCGTGTAAAATCGAAGGCGAATTGACAATGGGATTGGATAGGTGGGCGAAAAAGGGGGAATATTTGAAAATACACGTGGTTAGGAAGATGCCGCGCGAGTACGATGGTATCATAGGGTGCGATCTCTTGGGGAGGGTAGGAGCAAGAGTGAAGTGCCGTAACGGAATATGGGATATTAGACTGGGAAGAATGTTATACCAGTGTACAGAAACCGTAGGGGACGGTAAGGAGCAAATCGGAGCGATCGATCGGGAGGACAACTGGGAACGCGCTATTCGGCGAGAGTATGCCGATATATTTTTCAACGAAGGGGACAAACTGGGAGTGACGGGGGAAACGGTCCATGAGTCCCACTGAAGCAGGAGAGAGTGATATATATCAAAGAGAGACGATACCCGCAGGCGCTGCGACAGCATATAAGGGACGAAATCGAAGAATTGAAACGACAGGGCATCATAGTAGATAGTACGTCTCCATACAACAGTCCCCTGTGGGCAGTGAAAAAGAAAGGGTCGTCCGGTGACGAAAAATACCGCGTAGTAATAGACTACAGGCTATTAAACGACAATACTATAGACGAAAAATACCCCATTCCTCGCTTTGAAGACATCCTGGACCGCCTTAGTGGAGCAAAGGTATTCAGTACACTGGACCTGAAGGCGGGTTACCATCAAATTCGGATGCGTCGTGGAGACCAACACAAAACGGCATTCACGTTCGAGCGGGGACATTACGAATTCACCAGAATGCCGTTTGGGCTGAAAAACGCGCCAATAACGTTCCAGAGGCTGATGGACGAATTTTTAAGAGGGATTGGGGAGTCGTTTTGCCAGATATATATGGACGACCTCCTGGTTTTCAGTCGAGATGAGGTAGAACACCAGGACCATCTGCGACAGGTTTTTGACAGAATTAAGCAATTCGGGCTGAAATTGTCTGCGGAGAAGTCGCTTTTGGGACAAGAGCAGGTGAAATTTTTAGGCCACATAATTTCCAGAGAGGGAGTGCAACCCGATCGTGGGAAGGTGGAGGCCATCCAGCGGATGACTATCCCAAAAGATGTCAAAGGAATCCGGCGCTTACTCAGATCCCTGAACTACTACCGCAGATTCGTTCCAGAAATGGCGGAGTACCTCGTCCCTATTAACAATCTCTTAAAAAAAGGACAAAAAGTCGTCATTACCCCGGTAATGGAGAACAATATAAGACGTTGCATGGAGCGGCTACAGGAAGAGCCTATAGTAGCGTTTCCAGATTTTGCACTCCCCTTCATGATTACCACAGATGCGAGTGAATACGCGTTGGGGGCGGTACTCTCGCAGGATCGCGACGGGGGGGAGCGACCAATAGCATACGCTAGCAGACGCCTTACTGAATCCGAGAGTAGATATAGCGCGCTAGAACGCGAATTACTGGGTATCGTATGGGCGATAGAACACTTCCGGCCCTACGTATTTGGGAGGAAGTTTCGGGTTAAAACAGATCATCGACCCCTCCAATGGGTGGGAAAATTGAAAGAGTCATCAGCGAGGATTACCAGATGGAAGGAGTTCCTCAGTCAATACAACATCGACATTATTTACAAACCGGGAAAGGAGAACGTCGTGGCCGATTGGTTATCCCGCGCGTTGGTCGTGAATGCGATCGAAGAGGAGATTCCGGGACCATCACGTGACACCCACCAATTCGTCCAGGAATGGTCACCCGGCGAGGAAGGGGAGCGGGAGGGGGCTCCAGCCAATGATGTTCCGAGTGACGGGAGTTCAGTGGGGGATAGGCCCTCGGACATTGAGTACCTCGACGCCATAATAAATGACAAGAGGCGCCAGATCATTTGGCTCACCAAAACTTCTGGGCTCTTCAAAATGGAATCTGAGAAGTATGGCCACTGCAAAATCGTCAAGATCTGGTCGACACCCGGGATAAACGACGATGCGATTTGCCGCGCCCTGAAGGACGCATCTACTCCAGGGAAAACGCACCACATGTACGTGGGAAATGCGACCATCTGGGGACGCATCAAACGCCTATGGAGGACAGAGAGGATCGGAGTCGATCGTACGTTCGTCCGATGTACCCTGAAGGTGGAGACAGTAAAAGAAGAAACGCGGCAGAGAGAAGGGACCCTTGCATTCCACCAAGGGAAGACAAACCACCGGGGAATCGACAGTTATGGAAGCAGCTGACACACGCACACCGACAGTCAACACCCAGCTGACACCTGCACCATCGCCTAAGTCAGCACTCCTTAATCTAATCTGTTCATTATATAATCCTTCCTTTCCTCTCACCAGCTCTCATTCATCTCGTTACTGTACCCCTGACGTATTACTTAATCACTTTGTCATATAAGTTGTATTCTTTTGTCTAGTTAATAAAGTACTTTTTAAAAAGGCCCCTTTGGTCTTCAATTATTTAACTGGCGCCCGAACAGGGACCTTGGCAGTGTTAATATAACTTCAGAAGAATCTCCCCATTCAGCGATCCCGCGTTTGGCTAGGCTAGACCTGAGAACTTTTCGATTCTTTCCATGAGAAGGCCGATGCTATATTGAACAGGACTTCAGGACTGATCGAGCACTGGTATATTTTAATATACATTCACCGAGGCTCCAAGAACCACAAAATCTGTTATCTAGCGACCAGAGGAAGCCGATAGAAGGCAACATTATCTAGAAGAAGACATCACTTGTATTGGTAAATATATTTTTTTGTACACATTTACATGCCCATTACTGACAGACTTAATATAAACCGTAACTTAGAAGAAACCGTAAACATGACTTCTAACGATTACAAAATTTCTACTACAGACCTTAAACTGATCCCAGAATTTGACGGAAATCCCAGCCATCTAGTAAGATTTATTAATAAAATAAATTTTGTAGCGAATAACGTCTGCACAACTGACAATCCACATCACGAATATAACGCGAAACAATTGATAGGACATGCAACAAACAAATTAGTAGGACATGCCGAATATTGCGGAAGACGGAACTATAACTCTTTACTAGAACTGATCCAAGAACTCAAACTTAACTTTCGTGACGACAAAACAATACCCCAATCCATAGCAGAAATATATCAAACTAAACCCTTAAGAAACGAACATCCCAATAGCTATGTAGAAAGACTGATATTATTACGAGACGACCTTGAAGGTAGATTATATACGGACGACACAAAAACAGACTTACAAAAACACACAGAAATAAACGTATTTGATGAACAAATAGTTGACCATTGCCAAAGACAACTTGAAACTTCAGTTGACAATTTCCTCCAACACCTACGAATTAAAAATTTGAGGGATTTGAAAAAGGCATTAAAAACCACAGCAGTACGAGTAGTCGAAAGAGCATACGGTAACAAACTAACACACAACGAATCCACACAAAGACGCAGTCAAAACCAACCACCCTCCACTAGCAATTATAAAGGGAGGAATTACGACCCACATTATCACGAGAAAAAACGTGAATTTTATGACAATAATAGACAACAATTTAATGACAATAATAGACAACAATCCCAACAACCAAGACAGTACAATCAAGAACAACCACGTTTTAACAATAACTACCCCCGAGACGAAAACGAAAGACATAATCAATCATGGAAACCCTATGAACAAAGACAATACTTTAACAAACCAAACCCCAGACCGGAACAAAGAGAAAATCAAACCGTATCAATGCGCACAGCCAGCAATCGCGTACACTACACGGAAAATGACAAAGACCAACAAATAAATGAATTACAAGACAGAATACAACAATTAGAATCTCGTTATGAGGATTTTTTAGACGTAGGTCCCAACAACAACGAACCTCCAGACCCGAATACCAATTAAATTACACGGACAGTCTCCCAAAAATAAAAGACAAAAAAGGCAAGACATGGCTGATTGACACTGGAGCTTCTAAAAATTATATCAATCCCCATTCCTTACCCGAGGGAACAAAAATTAATTCGGAAGACTTTGTAATGAAAACTCCTACAGGCAGAGCCGAAGGCACTCAAAGCGCCATAATCGATCTCTATCCCCTGTTAGGAATTCAAGCAAAGGTAAAAATGCTAATTTACCCCTTTAGCAATCGTTTCGATATTCTTTTAGGATACGAAACGATGAAAGAACTGAAAACTGAAATAAAATGTCACAATGACGAAATAATAATAAAAGGAACCAAACATAACCTGGAAAATGAAATTTACTATATAAATGACTTACGGACAATAAAACAACTAATTAGGACAGACCACATTGATAACAAGCTTTCGGACGAACTTGTGGTACTGATTGGTAAATATGGTGAAATAATAAAAACAAATGAAGAAAAATTACGCGCGACAAATTTAATTAAACACAAAATAAACACAAAAAACGAAAACCCTTGCTACACTAGGAACTATCGGTACCCCGTGCAATTCAAAAATCAAATAAATGAAGAAGTCGCGAATTTATTAAAAAATAACATTATTAGAAAGAGTAACTCCCCATACAACTCACCAGTATGGATAGTACCAAAAAAAATGGATGCCTCAGGCATAAAAAAGGTTCGAATGGTAATAGACTACCGAAAACTGAACGAAATGACGACTAATGACAAATACCCACTACCCAACATTGAAGACTTACTAAACAGACTACAAAAAGCAAAAATATTCTCAACAATAGACCTTGCATCAGGATTCCATCAAATCGAAATGGATCCAGATTCAATACCAAAAACCGCCTTTAGTACAGAAGACGGACACTTTGAATTCTTACGAATGCCCTACGGACTTTGTAACGCACCACCCACATTCCAACGAGCCATGAATATGATGATAGCGAACGTCCCTAACGCTATGATATACATTGACGACATAATCATTTACTCAAACACAATACAAGAACACCTAGAACATCTCGAAAACGTATTCCAAAAGTTAAAAGAACATGCACTTTCTATCCAACTAGACAAGACTGAATTTTTTAAAACTGAAATCCCCTTCTTAGGATATATTGTCACTCCCGACGGACTAAAAACTAACCACAAGAAAATAGAAGCAATCACAAAATTACCATACCCAAACAACGAAAAAACGACTAGACAATTTCTCGGAATGACCGGATACTACCGAAAATTCATAAAAGACTATGCGAAAATAACGAAACCAATTTCGAAATCACTACAGACTAAAACATACGAGACAGAAGAAATAAAAAAGGCTTGTGACATACTAAAAACCCTCATGACAAATTCACCAATATTAGCATACCCGGACTGGAATAAGACATTTTACTTAACGACAGACGCAAGTGATAAAGCCATCGGCTCGGTGCTATCGCAAAAAGATAACGACGGAATAGAACACCCAGTAGCATTCGCCTCACGAGTATTACAGCCTCCCGAGATAAACTATTCAACAATTGAAAAAGAACTTTTAGCAATTGTTTGGTCTACACACCATTTCAAACCATACTTGTACGGTACTAAATTCCAACTACTAACTGACCACAAACCATTAAAATGGATCTATACAATGAAAAACGGAAACACCAGAATCATGAAATGGATCTGGAAATTACAGGACTTTGAATTTGACATAAACCACATTAATGGAAAAACAAATTACGTAGCGGACTTACTATCACGACAAAACGAGAACTTAGAACAAAACACAAATACTAACCATATAGACGGCGATTTTGACGAATTTCTAAACGAACTAGCAATACTCCCGTTAGACGAAAACCCAGACTATGACACACTTATAGAAGAATTAGAAAACATGACTCAAACAGAACAAATAAATGACGCAATTAGTACATGTGGAGCAACTGTTCACTCCCAACGATCATCCAACGAACAAATTTGGATAGTAGACAATGACAAGAATATTAATATAGAGAAACATCAGATAATAATAAAAAAGGGAATAAAAGAAACAAACTTTACTAAACCATTTAACAAAAACAGACATGAAATTAAATTTGACAACTTAGACGACTTAGAATCACTAATCGAACAATTTATTAGACCCAAAATTACTTATGGAATTTACTGTGAACCAGATATCCCATTACTCCAACCATGGTACGATAAAACATTTAAAGACATTTCTAGACTAATACAAGAATCATACCCAACAGTTAAACTAAAAAGATACAAAAACTATGTAACCGATATCTTAGACAAAGAAGGACAAATTGAAATAATTAATGACTACCACATAGGAAAAACATCCCACAGAGGCACAATCGAAACATACGACAAACTTAGAAAATTATACTACTTCCCGTTAATGAAAGAAACAATTAATGACTTTATTAACAATTGTAAGACATGTAAGAAAACTAAATACGAACGCAATCCTATAAAAACAAAGTACATGATAACACCAACACCAAATAGACCGTTCGAAGAATTAATGATAGACACATTACATTTTGACAGAAAATATATCGTAACTATAATTGACACATTCTCGAAAAGACTATTTACACACATGATACCAGCCGTAACTGGAATTAACATATGCGAAGCCATTAAACTTTACTTAACACTATATCCAACACCCGTATCGATAAAAATGGACAACGGCAAAGAATACAAAAATAATTTAGTACTCAACTTCTTACAAACTAACGAAATCGAACCAATTTACGTGACCCCAGGAAATTCTAATTCATTAGGAACACTAAACAGAGCACATAGTACACTCATCGAAATATTACGAACACTTAACGAAAAAGAACTAACAAACACATCATTAAATAACAGACTAATGCTAGCAACAATAGCATACAACAATACCTTAAACTCTAAACTAAACATGACACCGGACGAAATAACATTCGGAATAACAAGAAGACCTAACAAACAAATAGAAATAAAAGAACAATACGTACAAAAATACCATGACGAAAAGAACATAATACATGAACTAATACGGAATAAAATCGTGACAGAAAAAGAAAATAGAACAGAGTTATTAAATACAAATCGCGAAGACCCACCTGACATAAATGACGAACAGATATATATAAAAACAACCCATCACCGCAAATACAATAATCCCTACAGACCCGTACTGTTGTACAAAGACAGAAAAGAAATAAACAAAACACATATAAATAGGATCAAAAGACCACGTAAACAACACTTGAGACCGAGACCAAACATTACTGTTTCAGAAGGAGAAAATGAATCCTACTCGGACAGTACTAATCCAGACACTTCTATGGACATTAACATATACTATGACAGTGACTGATATAAGAGAT
The DNA here is from genome assembly GCA_930367205.1 of Acanthosoma haemorrhoidale. NCBI lineage: Eukaryota > Metazoa > Arthropoda > Insecta > Hemiptera > Acanthosomatidae > Acanthosoma > Acanthosoma haemorrhoidale. The sequence continues at coordinate 766,449 of OV884009.1, forward strand.
AACCCCGGAGTCCTACATTACACTATAAAGAACGCAAAGGTAATAGAAAATTACTACAGGACATACCATTTTTATGACATTAGCTTACTTGACAAGGAACTAAACAATATACAGAACAATGTACCATCTTATAGGGACCTACCGACATACCCTATAATCAAAAACCTTATCATACAAACACAAAACAAATTAAATCTATTAAAATCACACAACAAACGAACTAAGAGAGGACTAGTAAACGGACTTGGAACAGCTCTCAGCTGGCTTACTGGCACCATGACAGCTGATGACAAATCACATTATGACGAAGTAATAAATGAGTTAGGACGGAACAACTATAATATAGAACACAACATAGAACAAGACATAAAACTTAATAAACACGTAATTAAAAACTTTCAAAAGGACATACAATTAATTAATAATAATTTTAAAACAGAACAAGACAACATAATGAAGATAAACAAGGAAATGACATTCTTTGACATGTACATAATTCTGACACACCTACACAACAAAATAGATGAACTTACATTAACACTGGAACTATGCAAAATTGGCATCACACACTCATCATTAATGTCCCAAATACTACACGACATAAACCAAAATGTAAATCTAGCTTCTAGGAATCCTGAAATCCTGTGGATAATGAGTAAAATTTACTGCACTACTCATAATGAAACACTTCATATCTTTGTAGACCTTCCTAAGGCAACCCCAAATATAAAGACTTATTTACTCATACCTTCGCCTGTAAAAATTAACAACCAATATGTAACTTTAGATATAGACGAAACTATTATAATAAAAAAATTTAATATGTTATATACAACAAATTGTACATTTTTAAACAATGAATATTACTGTAAAAACCTTTTTATTTTAAATAATACTTGTATAAATAATATTATTTCATCTGGAACGATGAATGCATGCAAATATAAATTAACCAATACTAACATTAGATATATAGATAATATAAACAGTTTTATAACCACTAACCTCTCCAAATTAGACAATTGCCTTACTAATGATACTGTATACCTACCACCCGTTAGCTTACTTACCCTAGATCAAAATGATTGTTACAAAGAACTCCCCAAAATTTCAAGACATATAATAGACTCCACCATAAACAAATTGTATAATAAAATAGATATAGATGTAATCGCAAATATAAGCGAAATAGAAAACCTAAATATAACAGACATAGTTTTAGAACCACTTATGTTTAATCAATCCAATACTTATTTTTATTTTTATTTAATTATAGGGGCAGCTATTATAATTGTAATCCTCTACTACCTTAAAAAATGTAAAACTACCAATTCCTTACGAAACCCTACACCAACCATCCCAGTTGTATACCATCCCGGACAACAAGAGCCTATCAACATTTTGGCAACAAGGGTTTATCACCCAAATAACAGCCCTCATGCACCTGCAGCCATCAACTTAATTTCTTGATGGAACAAGAAACCTAAAGTCGGAAGGAGTTATGGAAGCAGCTGACACACGCACACCGACAGTCAACACCCAGCTGACACCTGCACCATCGCCTAAGTCAGCACTCCTTAATCTAATCTGTTCATTATATAATCCTTCCTTTCCTCTCACCAGCTCTCATTCATCTCGTTACTGTACCCCTGACGTATTACTTAATCACTTTGTCATATAAGTTGTATTCTTTTGTCTAGTTAATAAAGTACTTTTTAAAAAGGCCCCTTTGGTCTTCAATTATTTAACTGACGCTACCCTGCAAGCATTGAAGAGGAGATAATTCTGGTTGGGCATGAAAGACACGATTGTGAGAGTTATTGGTACCTGCGACACATGCCTCACCACGAAATATGATCGCCACCCCCCCCCCAGAGCAATACAGGAGGAGACGCCGACGGCAGACCAACCGTTGGAAGATTTGCAGGTGGACACGTTCACATGGAGGGGAGGGGATATAAATGGGTCACCATTGTCGATAGGTTCAGCAAAACAGCGATGGCCCATCTGATAGCAGAACGATCAGCGGAAGCAGTCCTAAGGGCACTACGCACATGGTGCCAATTTTATGGCGTACCAGACACGATAGCTTCCGACGCTGGTAGGGAGTTTGATAACGCCGAAATAAGGGCTGAGGCGGCGGCCTTAGAGATCCGTTGGCACCTCAACACCCCAGGACACCCGAAGAGTCGAGGAGACGTAGAGCGGCTGCACAGCACGCTTAGCGACCACCTACGAATTTACCATGGAGAGAAGGGCTTAGAACCAAACGTGGCGATGGAAAAGGCAGTCATCGCGTATAACCACTCAATCCATTCTGCCACCGGTTTTTCTCCGGTCGAGACGCTGTTTGGACTTCGAAGATTCCGGCGCGATAGCAGGAGTACGGCGATCGATGAAGAACTGGCCGCAAGGGTAGTCAGTAATCAGATAGTGCTAAAGAAACAGTGGGTGGCCGTTCGGGGAAGAAGCGGCGACGGGTGGCGCGCGACAACCTCAAAGTCCGTGATATTCTGGGCAATCTTAAACTCGGCGCGCTCGTGTACCGGAGAAAAGGGTCGAACAGGGGGAAGGAACTAGTGCGGTACGAGGGTCCTTTCCGAGTGATCGCTCTCCGCGAACACAACGTGGTCACGGTCGAAAGCATTACACCCCCGATCAAACGGCGGACGGTACATGTGGAACAGCTCAAGTTTCCCGCGGTGGAGCCTGGGAGCCCCGTCGTCGAAACATAACTCCGGTGTGTGTCACAGGTGACCAGTCCCGAGAGCCCTATATATATTTTTTTTTTATTGGTTTATTATGTTTTTTTTGTGTTATATGGGTCTGTGCTGTGACTTTAGATGGACCTGGAAGACATTTTTCTTTTCAAATTTTTTTATTAACAGAGTATGCTTTTTGTTTTGTGTTGCTATAGATACATAGCTGATGTCGCATGTTAGGAGTTTACGGGGAATGTCCGTAAACTGGTAGGGGGGAGTTACGTCTAGCGGTACGGCAATGTTAAGCCTAATACCTTGTAACCTAGGGTAAACAAACCCGTAACGTGTGTATAGAGGATCAGGAGGAAAATAAAGCCAGTTATAAAACAAACCTTCTTATTATATCATCTACCTCATTCATTCCTTTTTCTCGATCGTCTACAGCTGGGAGACGATTACTTATATATATATATATATATATATATATATATATATATATATATATATATGTTGTAAACTAATACGATCATGGGAGGTAAACAACCCATGATCCTATGTAGGTCGGATTACTAAGGCGAATAAAGGAGTCTTTTACTGGAGTCACAGTGTGTCGGTGTTTTTTCCTCTGTCATTATTATACTTTTATCACACTTAACCGCCGACGATTAACTGGTGCCGAAACCCGTGAGATTACGGGAACCTCGTACGGCGGCGTAGAAAGTAATTGTTTTTTTTCTTTCTCTCTAATTTTTTTTTCTTAATCGTCTCCTCTCTTTTACGTTTTTAATAACATGCCAGAGGGAGTTTTACGACCCGCGGTGCTAAGTGGAGCTGCAGATATACCTCAGTTGCCTCAAACGACGATGGCAGCGGCTCACGCGACTACATTAGCGTGGATGAAGATTCAGGCGATCACGGCTCAGGATATGAGGAAGTCCATTTCCGATCTGGAGAGATTCGCAGGTGAGACCGGGGAACTGAATCATTTCCTTAAGGGGGGTGACCGGCTGATGATGCGGATAGAAGGAAAACGGACGGAGGATTTAATAACTGAAGGAGATGCCGATTCACTGAGAGCAGCTCTGGTGTGCAGAGTTAAGCGGATCATTCTGAATATGATCCAGGCTGACGAAGAGACCCCATGGACCATCGTGAAGGAGCGGCTGAAGAAAGCATTCGGCGGGGGAAGATGGACCCCGGAAGAGGATATTTTTAAAATGTTCCGGGAGACGAAGAGGCACCGACAAACAAACGGGCAGTTCGCCGGAACACTGCTGGCTCAATACAATGGCATCACGGAGAAGATGCGGGAGACATTGAACGCGGCAGAAGTAGAGGGCAGGATGGCGTTTTTGTCTACAATACTGAAGGTGCAGCTAGCGAAGGAAACAGGAAGAAAGGAGGCGTTACCTAGAGAGCGCACGTTTCTAGAATGCGCTCAAGAAATGGTGGATACCAGCGCCAGAGAGGAGGAAATTACAGTTGGCGAGGAAGAAATGGACTGGAGGAAAGTAGTATATAAAAGGCCCAAAATCGCGCCGGTCACATGGAGGAAGAAGGAGGTAGAGTACGGTAGAAGAGAGAGGGCGGCAGTGGGAGAAAGGAGCCGAGGAAACGCGGGACGCCCCAGGAGAAGGGAAGACAGGAAGTGTTATGAGTGTGGGAAGACAGGACACCTGGTAGCTAAGTGCCCACGCACTAGGTGCTTTGAGTGTGGCACGGAGGGTCACGTAGCAAGACAGTGCCCATATATGAGCCCACGCAGAAACGTGAACCGTCCCGAGCCAATGGAAATCAATGCTTAGAGAGTGTGGAGGAGGGAGAGACATCAGTCAGAGGCTTCAGAAACTTCGGAAATCTCCGAAACGGACAACGAAAGGGAAGAGCCAGGAAGCGGAGTGGGCTGTGGAAGCGGCAGTGCCCGGAGGAGCGGCCGACGACAGGCGACGGAGGAGAGGGGAGAACGCGAGATCTGAGAAGAGTGGCAGCGGAGAGGCGACCGCACGTTAATAAATAATATTGTAAAAGGCACACATGGCGGTCTGCCTATAATTATAGTGCAGTGCTTAGTGGATACGGGGAGTACCAACACAATAATGTGTCGGGAGACACTAGAGAGCATGTGTGGAGGAGGGAGGATGCCTCAAATGCAGGTATGTTCTTGTAGCTTGGTCACCCTGGGGGGCCCCTGCAGGGTCGAAGGGGAAGCGATAATAGGGTTGGAAAGATGGGATCGTAGCGAGGAGAAATTACGGGTCCATGTGGTGGAAAAGATGCCCCGGGAATACGGAGGGATCATAGGGTGTGATCTGTTGGGGAAAGTTGGAGCAAGGATTAGGAACAGGGAAGGGAAATGGGACATTCGCTTAGGTAAGAAAACATATAGGTGCCTGAGACAAGGGAGGGACGTAGGGAGAGACGGTAGGGCGCGAGTAGGGGAGATTAGGCGAGCGGAGGATTGGAGAGTGGAGCTCAAGAGAGAATATACGGACATTTTCTTTAAAAAAGGGGAGAGATTGGGGGCCACAGGAAAAACAGTACATGAGATTCCGCTCAAGCAGGACCGAGTAAGCTACGTGAAGGAGCGCAGATACCCACAGGCTCTGAGACACCATATTAGGGAGGAGCTGGACAACTTGAAAAAACAGGGGATCATCGAAGATAGCACGTCACCATATAATAGCCCCTTATGGGCTGTTAAGAAAAAGAGCGTGGAAGGCGGGGTCCCAGATAAGTATAGAGTGGTAGTAGACTACCGGAAGCTCAATGAGAATACAGTGGACGAGAAGTACCCAATTCCACGGTTCGATGACATTCTGGACAGGCTGAGCGGGGCCAGGATCTTCAGCACCCTGGATCTCAAAGCGGGGTATCACCAGATACAGGTGCATCCTAGGGACCGACATAAGACAGCCTTCACTTTTGAGAGAGGTCACTACGAGTTCACCAGGATGCCATTTGGATTGAAAAATGCACCCATCACATTCCAAAGGCTCATGGATGAGTTGCTACGTGGAGTAGATGAGTCCGTTTGCCAGATATACATGGACGACCTCTTAGTATTCAGCGCGACCGAGGCCCAACATGTAGATCACCTGAGGACAGTTTTTGACCGAGTGCGACAATTCGGCCTGAAATTGTCGGAGGAAAAGTCCCATCTGGGTCAGGAGGTCATCAGTTTTTTGGGGCACACGATATCCAAAGAAGGAGTCCGACCAGATGCCGGGAAGGTAGCAGCAATCCAGAAGATGGCGGTTCCGTCGGACGTAAAAGGGATACGGTGGTTGATGGGAACACTGAACTACTACAGGCGATTCGTCCCAGAAATGGCAGCATACCTAGTACCTCTTAACAACCTCCTCAAAAAGGGGAAAAAAGTAGCCATCACCCCCGACATAGAGGCGAACATGCGCAAGTGCATGGCACGACTACAAGAACATCCTGTACTGGCTTTTCCGGATTTCACAAAGCAATTCACAATAACGACGGATGCCAGTGAATATGCCTTGGGAGCAGTTCTATCACAGGCGGGGGGCAAAGGGGACCGTCCAGTAGCGTACGCCAGTAGGCGCCTGACAGAGGCGGAAAGTCGGTATAGCGCGCTAGAGCGGGAATTATTAGGGATAGTCTGGGCAATAGACCATTTCCGGCCCTACGTGTTCGGGAGAAGGTTCCGGGTGCACACCGACCACAAACCGTTACAGTGGGTTGGTAAATTAAAAGAGTCGTCGGCGAGGGTCATGCGTTGGAAGGAGTTCCTCAGCCAATACAACTTGGAGGTGATATACAAGCCCGGTAAGGAAAACGTCGTGGCGGACTGGCTGTCCCGGGCGATGGTGGTCAACGCACTCGAACAAGAGCAGGGGGAGACGGAAGGCAGTTCTTGCGAGAATGGACGCCGGAGAGAGAAGAAGACCAACAGGAACCAGGGTCTACGGATTTGGTACCGTCGGCAGGAGGAGGGAGCTCAACGGACGACAGGCCTGCGGACATGGAAGAGCGGGAAGAAATTATAAACGATAAGCGCCGCCAGATAGGAAGACGAAGACCTTCGGCCCCATGAAAATAGCACATAATAGTTCTCCACGATCGACCACCACGACCATATGGTCGGCTCCAGGGGTGAACAATGACCAAATTAGTCGTGCCCTTAATGATGCTTCCACACCAGGGAAGACCCATTTTCTTTATGTCGGGAACGCAACCATATGGGAGAAAATTAAGCGCCTTTGGAGGGCGGAGCAGGTTGGGGTTGACCGAACATTTGTACGGTGTACCATGATGGTAGAGACCATCCCGGATGAGCCAACGCAGAAGGAGATCACGCTAGCGTACCATCAGGGCAAAACCAACCACAGGGGAGAACAAGAGACGGCTCAGGCGTTGAGGCGGAAGTATTTCTGGTGGGGGATGCGAAAGACAATCCAGGAAACACTAGCTGCGTGCGAAGTTTGTCATCGTACCAAATATGACAGGCACCCACCTACCGGGCAACAAGTCGAGACTCCCACGGCGCAAACACCGCTCACTGACCTTCAAGTTGATACTTTCACTTGGCGGGGACACAAGTGGGTCACCGTGGTTGACCTCTTTAGCAAAATGGCTATGGCATACCCTATTCGGGAAAAGTCATCGGAAGCAGTGCTAGGCGCGCTGAGGCGTTGGTTCCAATTCTACGGCGTCCCAGATCGGATAGCGTCGGACGGTGGAAAGGAGTTCGATAACGCTGACGTGCGGAAAGAGATGAAGGCTCTGGACGTGATGTGGCACGTCAATACCCCAGGGCATCCAAAGAGCCGAGGAGGAATTGAGCGTCTCCACAGTACCTTGGGCGATCATCTCCGCGTCTACAATGCCGACAAAGGGTTGGAGCCGGCAGAGGCAATGCCTAGGGCGGTCATTGCGTATAACCATTCTGTCCACACGACCACCGGGTTTTCACCCTTTGAAATCCTTTTCGGACTTCGTGGGCGTCGCCGAGACACGAGTAGAACGGTGGTGGGAGACGAGACGTCCACACAACTCACCACCAACCGCGTGGAACTGGGGAAAATATGGGGGAAGGTGTACGCGAGAATTACCGGGGAAAAATCCAGGAGGGTGTTGAGGGAGAACGCGGGCGTCAAACCACTAGAAGGGTGCGTTGCGATAGGCACTACGGTATATCGTAAGATCGGTTCCAATAGGAGTAAGGAGGTGTCCCGTTATGAGGGTCCCTTCCGGGTGATCACGATTCGTGAACACAATTTGGTGACCATCCAGAATGTTCATGAACCCGCCAAGAGGAGAACTGTCCATCTCGAGCTATTAAAGCATCCAGTGGGGAAGCCATCCAAATAGGAAATTGTCTCTAATTTTCTCACTCCTGCACACATCTCTTTTGGTTTTTGGTGGCATTTGCCAGATACATGTTTTTTTATTTTACTGTTTTAACCTTGTACCACATTGGATAAAGTTATGTTCTGTTTTTATGATTATAAGACAGTGTTGTGCTGCTCTAGGCGAGCAGGAAATTATTATGTCAGAACTGTATATAATTAGCATAAGTGTTAAGTTTCAGTTCCCGACGGATGGTCAGGAACTGGCAGGGGGGAGTTAAAGCCAGAGGCAAGTTATGTTGTAAACTAATACGATCATGGGAGGTAAACAACCCATGATCCTATGTAGGTCGGATTACTAAGGCGAATAAAGGAGTCTTTTACTGGAGTCACAGTGTGTCGGTGTTTTTTCCTCTGTCATTATTATATTTTTATCACACACTTAACCGCCGACGATTAACTTATATATATATATATATATATATATATATATATATATATATATATATAAGTTAAGCTCCGGGCAGCATCAGTACTCAACCTTAATCCCCGAACGTCGGGATGTAAACATCCCAAATGTAAATATACAGGGTTATAGACTCGAAATAAACAGTCTAGTTCTAACTTTCAATCGTGTTGTTTCTCTGTACCTTTTTTCCCTTTGTTTTTGAATTCTAAAGCCGGTAAGCATTAACTGGTGCCGAAACCCGTGAACTCGTGGACTGGAAAGAAAAGTAAGCGATGTCTGTTCGATTTTTTTTTTTCTTCTCCTTTTTGCCGTGGTAAATAAAAAATTGAAGAAAGAATGGCGGAAGGAGGCGTGCTACGACCACCTGTTCTGAACGTAGCGGATGGCGCGGAACATGTAGCAACGAGACGGGTGGGCGTTTTGCCAGAAGCTCATGCTACCGCTATTGCGTTGATGAGAGTGAAAGCAATGAACACTCAAGATCTGAGAAATGCAATTTCAGAGCTGGAATGGTTCACTGGCGAATTAGGAGAACTCAACCACTTTCTGAAGGGAGGAGATCGCCTCACTGCCTTAATCCTAGCAAAATCGGAGGAAAATCTTCTGGATCCCAGGGATGCAGAGTCACTAAGAGCGGCCCTGATATGTCGGGTCAAGAGAAGGATTCTCAACCAGATCCAAGCGGATGAGGAGACGTCGTGGGAAACAGTGAAGATGCGGCTAAAGAAAGCATATGGAGGAGGGCGATGGACGCCCGAAGAAGATATTTTCCAGATGTTCCGGGAAACAAAATCATCAAGGCAGAGTAGCGGCCAATATGCCGCAGTTCTTCTAACCCGTTATAATCAAATAATGGAGAAAATGAGAGAGACAATGAGCATCGAAGAGGTAGAGGGCAGAATGGGATTTCTGTCTACTATACTGAAGGTACAGTTGGCGAAGGAAACAGGGAGAAAAGAGGTATTCCCTAATGAGCGCTCATTTCTCGAATGTGCCCAAGTCATGATTGACACCAGCGCCAGGGAGGAAGAATCGAGGATACAGGAAGATGAGGGAGAATGGAGCCGGATAGTGTACAGGAGAACCAGGGTCCCTAAATCAAATTGGAAAAAAGTCGAAACACCAACCGGTAGGGACAGGGGAGCGGCAGGCGAAAGGAGGTTGAGGGCGGCGAGACCCAGGTACGGACCCCGCAGAGAAGAGAGAAAATGCCATGGGTGCGGGAAGACGAGTCATTTAGTGGCACAGTGCCCCCGCACAAAATGTTTCGAGTGCAGTGAGGAGGGGCATATCGCTAGGCATTGCCCTTACGTGTATCGGAGGAGAGATGTTCATAGGGCAGAACCCATGGAAGTGAATACGCAAACGATGCGGGAAAGAAGAAATATATCACCCAGGGGAAATGGATCTTCAGCTGAGGAATCTTCAGGAGCCTCAGGAACGTCGGAAACGGAAGAAGAGCCAGCTCGCGACAGGAGCCGAGAGCATGAGCGAAAGAAGACTACTTCGAGAAGATGGGAGCGGCGTGTGGCAGCCTGAGGAGGGTGGCAGCAGAGTGGCGACCGCACCCTAAAGTGTAATACAGTGAGAGGGATACTGTGCGAGTTGCCAATAATCAGAGTCGAGGGGGGAGAGAGGTGCTTGGTGGATACAGGAAGCACCAATACCATAATGTCACGCGGTGCGTTGGAGCGGCTGTATGGCAGAGAGAGGGCACTCCAGGTCAAGGTATGTAAGTGCAAGTTAATTACCCTGGGCGGGCCCTGTAAAGTGGCGGGAGAGGCGATCGTGAATTTAGAGAAATGGGCGCAAAAAAAAGGGCGATATTAACGTACATATTGTGGAGTACATGCCGCGCGAGTATGAAATAATAGTAGGGTGTGACTTATTGGGTCGGGTAGGCGCGTTTGTAGAGAACAAGGGAAAGGAGTGGCGGATCAAGTTGGGGGGGGGGGTTACTTATCAATGTCAAGGGACCGTAAGAGGTGGGAGTGCGCGGATAGGGGTAGTCAAGAAAGTTGTGGACTGGAGAGAAAGCTTACGTAGGGAGTTCGGAGATATTTTTTACATGGAGGGTGATATGCTTGGGGCAACGGGGAAGACCGTACATGAAATCCCATTAAAATCTGACCGAATAACGTACGTGAAGGAGAGACGATATCCGCAGGCACTCCGCCAACATATCCGGACAGAAATCGACAGCTTAAGACGACAGGGTATAATCGTTGATAGCACATCCCCTTATAATAGTCCTCTGTGGGCAGTACGAAAGAAGAGTAAACCGGGAGAGGAGGGGGAGAGATATAGAGTCGTCGTCGATTTTAGAAAATTAAATGAAAACACAACGGATGAGAAGTATCCGATTCCCCGTTTTGAGGACATTCTCGACAGACTGAATGGAGCCACAATCTTTAGCACTTTGGATTTGAAAGCAGGTTACCATCAAATCAAAATGAGCGCTACCGATCAACACAAAACAGCGTTTACTTTCGAGAGGGGGCACTATGAGTTCACTCGGATGCCATTTGGTTTGAAGAACGCTCCGATTACTTTCCAGAGATTGATGGACGAAATCCTGAGGGGGATAGACGAGGCGGTATGCCAGATTTATATGGACGATCTGTTGATCTTCAGCCGAACAGAATCCGAACACATCGAAGATCTCCGGAGGGTATTTCGACGTTTGCGTGAATTCGGGTTAAAATTGTCGATGGAAAAATCATCGCTGGGAGAGGATCGGATCAACTTCTTAGGGCATACCATCTCGAGGGAGGGAGTCCAGCCGGATTCTGCAAAAGTCGACGCAATTCGAAAGATAGCGGTGCCGAAAGACGTCAAGGGCATTCGGCGACTTTTAGGTACGCTAAATTACTATCGGCGTTTTGTGCCAGACATGGCAGAGTATCTCGTACCCATCAGTAACCTGCTGCGGAAGGGGGCGCGGATAGCGATTACACCTATTATGGAGCAAAACCTTCGAAAATGCATGGCTCGACTGCAAGAGGAACCAATCCTGGCGTTTCCCGATTTTGAGAAGCTATTTACTATCACCACCGACGCAAGTGAGTATGCATTGGGAGCGGTGCTGTCGCAGGAGGGAGATGGGGGGGAACGACCAGTGGCGTACGCGAGTCGAAGACTGACCGACACGGAAGCGCGGTACAGTGCCCTCGAGCGTGAACTTCTTGGCATCATATGGGCTATTGACCATTTTCGTCCATACGTCTTCGGGCGGAGATTCAGAGTACATACGGACCACAGACCTCTTCAATGGGTGGGGAAGCTTAAGGAATCATCAGCCAGGGTGACACGCTGGAAGGAGTTTTTGTCCCAATACAACCTGGAAATTGTATACAAACCAGGGAAGGACAATGTAGTGGCGGACTGGCTATCTCGAGCGATTACCGTAAATGCAGTCGAGGAAGGGGAAACGTCCGGGGATCACAGACAATTTATCCAGGAATGGGCGCCCGGGGAAGATGGAAGTCGCGGTACGCGGGACGATAGCGATGGGAGCGAACACCAAGAAGCGGAAGAATCTGCCGGAGAACGTCCGGTGGAAATGGAGACGATCGAGGAGATGATTAACGATAAACGGCGACAAATTATTTGGAAGACGCAAACAACCGGCCTGATGCGAGCTACTCATGAAAACTATGGCAAGAATAGTATTACGACAATCTGGTCCCAACCGGGTGTCAAGGGTGACCAAATTTGCCAGGCATTGAAAGATGCATCCAGACCAGGGAAGACCTACCATCTATTTGTCGGCAACGCGACAGTGTGGGATCTGATCAAGAAATTATGGAGAACAGAACAACTGGGTATTGATCGATCGTTTGTTCGTTGTCTGTCTATGGTCCAGACACTGCGTGATGAGGAACGGCAGCGGGAAGTAACGCTTGCCTACCATCAAGGGAAGACGAACCACCGCGGTGCGCCGGAGACTTTGCAAGCATTACAGCGACGGTACTTCTGGTGGGATATGAAAAAGACGATCCAAGAGATTTTAGGAACGTGCGATATATGTCTTAAGACTAAATATGATCGACACCCACCACAGGGACAACAGGAGGAAACACCCACAGCAGAGACGCCACTGAGTGAACTACAGATTGACACGTTCACTTGGAAGGGGTATAAGTGGGTTACGACAATAGATACCTTCAGTAAGGTAGCTATGGCGTACGCCGTAAAAGACAAATCATCCAACGCCGTCTTACAGGCATTACGAACGTGGTTCCAGTTTTATGGGGTACCGGACCGAATCTCGTCTGATGGGGGTAGGGAGTTCGATAATGCAAACGTTCGGACGGAGATGAAAAATCTTGATATCGTGTGGCATCTCAACACCCCAGGACATCCTAAGAGTCGCGGAGGCATCGAAAGGTTGCACAGTACCTTGAGTGACCACCTGCGGGTGTATCAGGTAGAAAAGGGTCTGCCGGCGAACGAGGCGATGCCGAAGGCAGTGGCGGCATACAATCATTCCATCCACTCCACCACGGGGTTTACGCCGTTCGAGATCCTCTTCGGACTGCGCGCGAGGCGCCGGAACGGGACAGAGACGGTGGCGGACGAGGGAATGGCGGAGCAAATGTTAAGTGCTCACTTAGAGCTCGGAAAACTTTGGGGCAAAGTTCGTGACAAAATCGTGAGGGAGAAGGTCAAGAGAGTTTCTCGGGTAAACCTCAAAGTCCGGGGTCGAATAGGGGACCTTAAAATTGGGACGATTGTATATCGTAAAATTGGCTCTAATCGGAGCAAAGAGTCGATCAGATACGAGGGTCCATTCAAGGTGGTGGTGATCAGGGAGCATAACATCGTCACCATCGAGAGTACAAGACCTCCGACGAAACGGAGGACCGTCCACGTCGAACAGTTAAAACTTCCACCAGGGGGGAAGGGTGCTGGCCATGAGTGAGTTGGAGTGTCCTCGCTTCTGCATTAGCCAAATTTGGTATAGTATACATACGTACACTTTGTACCATTTGTAGAAGTATTTTTTTTTTGTTGTTTTTTTAGAATGTACACAGGCTGTGTAGAAATATCGACTTTGCGTAGCGTGTAAGATGCCATTGTTTTCTGTGAGTAATGAGCCATGTAATTTTTTTTTGTTTTTTTTTTATTTTGTCACTAGTGGCTGCAGTGTTAGAAGCAGCGTTTTATTTGGACTATAAGTGTCTTATAAATACGACCGAATGTAAGGGATTACAGGTTGTGTACTGTTTGGGCTGGCCTTCGCTCCCTTAGTACGATTAGGAGAGTGATCGTAATATCGCCTAAGTCATCCTCAATTTAGACTTAGACTTCATAGTTTACGAGGAGATGTGCGTAAACTGGCAGGGGGGAGTTAAGCTCCGGGCAGCATCAGTACTCAACCTTAATCCCCGAACGTCGGGATGTAAACATCCCGAATGTAAATATACAGGGTTATAGACTCGAAATAAACAGTCTAGTTCTAACTTTCAAGCGTGTTGTTTCTCTGTACCTTTTTTCCCTTTGTTTTGTTAATTCTAAAGCCGGTAAGCATTAACTTATATATATATATATATATATATATATATATATATATATATATATATATATATATATATATATATATATATATATATATATATATATATATATATGTTATGGCTAGCGGTAAGACAATGTTAACAATGCCTAATGCCACATGGCCTAATGTAAACAAAGCCTGTGTATAAATAGAGGGTGAGAAGATAATAAAGTCAGTTAACAATCGAACCTTTGCGTATTATTACCATCCTTATTCTCTCTGTTTTTTTATCGTCTACAGCGGGGGGACGATAACTGGTGTCAAAACCCGGGAGCTAACGAGTGTTCGGGTAAAACGAGGCATGAGGCAAACAATTTTTTTATTTTTGCTTTCGCTTTACTTTCTGCTTTTTCTCTCTTTTCGTTTTCTTCTTTCTCCATTCTTTTAATCCGGTAAAAGGGTAGAGTTACGGCCACCATCCTTCGATGTGCCACCTCTGTTAATAAGCGAAACGTAGGCTGAAGCTCATGCAAACTCCCTGGCCTGGATGAAGGTGTGAGCAGCGACGTCGCAGGATCTGAGAAGAACGATATTCGACCTGGAGAAATTCTATGGAGAGCTGGGTGAATTAAATCACTTCATTAAAGATGGTGATAGAATTATGAAGAGAGTAGAGGCAAAGACAAACTAGTAGAAGGCCTACTAGACCCAGGGGATGTTAAATCAATAAACTCAGACCTGGTGTGTCGAATAAAAAGGAACATATTGAACCTGATACAGGCGGATTCCCATGGGCCGTGATGAAGGAACGGTTGAAGAAAGCTTACGGAGAAGGCCGGTGGACACCGGAATAAGATATCTTTCAAATGTTTAGGGAAACGCGACATCCGGGTCAAACGAAAGGCCAACACGCCGGGAAACTGTTGGCACGGTTCAACAAGATTACCCAAAAGATGAGAGAAACGGTATACCTGCTGGAATTACAAGCCAGGATGGCCTTCTTGTCGACTATTCTAAAAGTACAGCTAGCCAGGGAGACGGGTAAACGGGATAACTTACCGGGGAACCGATCGTTCGTAAAGTGCGCCTAAGATCAAACGGATGCTACCGCCCGTGAAGAGGAAGGCAAGTAGGGAGCGGAGGAGATAATTTGGTCCAAGGTGACATACCGTAGATCTAGAATGCCACAGCAAATTTGGAAAAGACAGAAGCCGCCGCATGTGGAAAGAAAAAGGACGGTGGCAGAAGGGAAAACCAGACCATGGAATACGTAGAACCAGAGAAAGGAGGTAGGAGTGACGATGCCTCGGATGAGGGAGAGTCGGACATCTGTTGGCGCAGTGCCCGCGCACGAAATGTTCCAAATGTGGGAGGGAAGGGTACCTCGCCAGGCAGTGTCCGTAGAGTGGAGATGTATCGGCCGGAACCTGTGGAAGTAAATGCACAGGGGGTGTGGGGGGAGTAACAGGACCTCCTCCGAATCATCTAAAACGTCGGTAACCTCAGAGATGGAGGAATAAGAGGATGCAGGATGAACCCGGGAGCAGCAGAAGCAAAAGAGGAGAGGACAGCTGGGACCACGGAAGGGGCAGACAGCTGAGCGTAGACGTGGAAAGAAAAAGGTAAGCGGTGGTCCGAGAAGTGGGTGGGTAGAGGGGAGACCGCACGTAAAGAAATTATAGTGTAAGTGGAAATTACGGCGGTATACCCATCATCCGAGTGGTGAGACGGGAGAAGTGTCTGGTGGCTGACAGGGAGCTCCTGTATTATCCTCAGCAGAACGGTGGCGAGAAAATTATGGGGTGAGCGTCGCAGATCCAAGCTAGCTAAACTAGTCACTCTGGGAGGGCCTTGCGAGGTTGAAGACGAAATAGTGATGGGGTCGGCTAGATGGGTGGACAGGGAGAAGAAAGTGTCGATACACGTGGTGAAAAAGTTGCCGCGGGAATACGAGGGGATTATAGGGTGCGACCTCCTGGGAATGGTAGGAGCAAAGGTGAGGTACAGAGAGGGGACGTGGTCCATTAGAATCGGAAGAAAACCATACCGATGTACGAAGACAATGGAGGTCGGAAAGGAGCAAATCGGAGCAGTGAAGCGAGAGGAAGACTGCGAAAAGGAAATTAGGGAAGAGTAAGCCGACATTTTATTCAAAGAGGGGGATAAACTTGGCATAACGGGGGAGACGGTACACGAGATACCGCTCAAACAGGACCGTGTGACGTATGTTAAGGAAACCTGATATCCGCAAGCGCTGAGAAAGCATATCAGGGGGGTGATAGAGGAGTTGAAGAGGCAGGGAATCGTAGTGGACAGCACTACTCCATACACTAGTTCTCTGTGGGCCGTAAAAAAGAAAGGGGTAGTGGTACCGTGTAGTCATTGACTGCAGCAAACTAAATGAGAATACCGTCAACGAAAAATACCCCATTCCCCGATTCTAGGGCATTCTAGACCGACTAAGTGGAGCGACAGTTATATAATACTAATTGTTAGTAGAAACGTGTACCTCAGTTAAGACATATGGTCTCCCTTTTCTTTGTCTTTTAACCCCCTCCTAACCCTTTGCTACCTGCCAGGGCCAAGACACCCCCAACACTTGTGGTTTAGCCTTCCTAAAACAATGTTGTAACGCTTTAACTTATTAATATTTGTATATATATACCAGTGTTTTGATTGTTAGTCATGATAAAGTTTTTTAAAAGACTCTCCTCAAACAAGATTATTTAACTGGCGCACCGAACAGGCACCTGGCAGTATACTCAGTAAATTCACGGGAGTCCACCATCTAGAGATCCCTCATTTGGCAACGGACAGTGAGACCACTCCAATAGCGTGAGAAGACCGATGCAAATACCTCTGGAAAGAAACCGCACAGGGCAGGACTTCACCGATATTGGGTGCTGATCTATTTCAATAGATTTTCACCAGGAAATACCCTAAAGAAATTTGTTATATATCTGAGGAAGTTGAAGGAAGAAAGAAAACTGGACTTCACTGAAGACATCATTCACTTGGTAAATACAATTATTATACACATTCTGACTTTATGGCATTAGTAACTGACAGACTTAACCTTTTAAGAAATATTACAGAAACAGAAATAGCTGGAAAAGCTGAAGGTACACACAATGCAACAATAGACTTATACCCACTGTTAGGAATTAGTGCAAAGGTAAAAATGTTAATATATCCATTCAGCAACCGTTTCGATATTCTGTTAGGATACGAAACAATGAAGAAATTAAAAGCCGAAATAAAATGTCATAATGACGAAATAATAATAAACGGTATTAAACTAAAAGAAAAAAAAGACCAAAAATACTCGGAAAATAAATCGAAAAATAGAATAGAATAGAAATAACACACAGCAGAAAAAGAAAAAAACAAATACACTCAAAATAAGAAAGACGAAACTAACTATAGTTTTCATTACTATAGTAATGATGGCATGGACATTGAAGAAATAGAATCACTCCCAGTAAAAGATAGTCCAGAATATGACATAATAACTATAGATTTAGAGCAACTTATTCCCCAACAAACAGACGAACAGATAATACAAGACGACTTATGTTCTAATGAAGTGACTGCTTATTCCCAACGCTCTTCTAATAAGCAAATTTGTGTAGTAAATGACGACAAAATAGTTAATATAGAAAAACACCAAATAATCATAAAAAAGGGAAAAAAGACTATTGACTTTTCAAAACCGTTTGGAATAACTAGACAAAATAACCAACAAAATAAATCAATAAAAGAACAATATGCTCAAAAATATCATGATGATAAAAGCCTAATAAATGACTTAGTAAAGACAAAAATAATAAAAGATAAGACTGATCGAATAGAAAAACTAAACCAAAATCGGAAAGACATTCCGACAATTTATAATGAACAATTAATGATAAAAACTACTACCCATGGAAAGCATGATAATTCTTATAACTACAGGTTTATGTTTAGGTAGTAGAATATAGAGATAAAAATGAAATGAAGAAATCGCATGCTAACAGTATTAAACAACCTCGCAAGAAACATCTAACACACCGAAAATATATTTCACATAACAATAAAGACACTTGCGCTGATTCGGGCAATTCTATGGACTGCAAAAACTTCTCTGAAAGTAACTGACCTGACTAACATTAATAGAATGGTACACTACACATTAAAAAATGTAAAATATAACTTTAACCAACTTATATAACAAACTAAATGACTCAACGCTAAGACATACACAAAAAATGTAAGCTAATGTAACATTAGCTCCAAGAAAATCAGAAATATTATGGCTTATGAGCAAAATACATTGTATTACACATGAGTAAATACTCCATGTATTTGTAGACCTGCCACTAGCAGAACCAAATGTGAGAACCTCTTTGCTCATACCAATTCCTGTAAATAAAACTAATCTTTATTATTCTATTGATATACAAAAAAAAACACTAGTACTAAGAAAAAAATGATAATGTTTATAACATTAATTGTAACTATCTTATGAATAACTATTATTGTACTAACCCTACTTTACTGCTTAATGAATTTATAAACAAAATATTATATTATTAGGTTCTACAGTTCAATGTAATTATACTCAACTAAACTATCCATTATTAATTATATTCACGATATAAATTCATATATTATTATTAACAATCGTAAGTTAGACAATTGCAACAAAAATAATACTATTTACTTACCTCTAATATCCTTTATAATGGTAAAATATCTCAATGTAATTTTATTAAATATACTAACCCTAATGTTACAGGTATTTATTGATGAACTAAATGTATACCTAACTAAAGAATGTTGCAACGCTTTAAGTCATTAATATTTGTATATATATATACCAGTGTTTTGATTGTTATTCATAATAAAGTTTTTAAAAGGCTCTCCTCAAACAAGATTATTTAACTGACGATACTCTGCACACTCGATCTGAAGGCGTTATATCATCAAATACAGATGCATCAGAGAGATCAGCGGCAACACAAGACGGCGTTCACATTTGAACGTGGGCACTACGAGTTCACCAGAATGCCGTTCGGGCTAAAGAACGCGCCGATAACATTCCAAAGATTAATGGACGAACTCTTGAGAGGCATCGAAGGAGGAATGTTACTGCTCTGTTACTCCCCTTTATTTTATCGTCTACAGCCGGGAGACGATAACTTATATATAGAAATATATTTCATTTCTAAATCTTCATGTACCTATATGTAAAATGATGGAGTCTCTGTCAAAACCCCCAAATATTCTTAGTCCTTTTTTTTAATCTTCATAATTTACCTCTATTCCTATTATTCTATTATTCTATTCCGGCTTCTGGGCTGGCAAATTGTATCTGATTACTGGATGAATAGGACTTTTGAATTTTTAGATATTTTTAATTTAGGCTAGAGTTAATAGTTTTATCTCGTTTTCACATATTAATTGCTGGCTATTGCTGGTACTAAGGTGAACATTCTTCAGAAAACTGCCTTGGAAGTTGCTATTGGGTGCTTAACTCCATTGTTAGTTTACTTATTATCAGTGATTCTGTGCTATTGCAGGGTACAGTTAGTGTGAAGTTCATTTACACCCTACTATAGTAGCCGTCACAAAATTAGAAGCGTCAAAGCCCCGTTGCCCCTCTGTGCACTACTTCTTTTCTATCCACGTGATCCCTTTACCTCAGTAATGACTATCTTAAGTAATAAGCAAATTACTGATCAGTCCCCCACCTACTCGTATGTGGCAACACCGTCAAGTAGCCCCCCCTCATACTATGTCTAATTTTATGTCGGCGACTACAAGCTTGACTGAGGCGGTGACTTGACAATTGAGTAGTCAAATTGTTATTGTAAGCTCTAGTACAATTGAATACACTCTTAGCCCAGAGTCCTGACCAATTACAAAACCCGACAAAACAGATGTTTAAATGGGCCATTTAAAGGAGAGTATACATTTCTTTCAGGGAAGGACAAATCTGGAGGAGGAAGAATTCTATGATCAGTGCGACAACATTAATATGATTAAGTCCATTAAATAAGGAAGACTGATGGGCCAGGTCAAGCAGCTAGAATGGAAAAAGGCAAGGTCCCCAAAATATATCCCAAAAAGTGTTACAAATTTCTTAAGTATTCTCAAAAGAAGACTAATAAACATGTTAGTTTCGTTGCAGTGTTCTAATTTTTCACTTTAATATTCTTCTTTATACACTAAAAAAAAAACATCTATATAGTCATGAATGACTAGTCTGAGGCCAGAGCACTAACTGAGAAGTTTTCTGTGATACAGTGATACTTTATACATGGTATTAGACTACTAACAGAGTCTCAGGGCAATTGGCTCTCAAAACAAAACCATATTCAATGAGTATTACTACACCTTTGAATCTGTGACAGGAGTTGATAAGTGTTGACATGGCGATCGTTTGACATCCTAGGGTTAAGATTGTGCCCGATTAGTAACAATAATAGCTAACTGAATATGTCTTACATGTTACTGGCCCCTAGATCTAGAATAAATTAGTAATAATAAACCTCAATGTGTTTTCATATTGACCTTAATCCATAAAAAGTATATGTTGATTACGGAGATAATTTAACAATGAATAATAAAAAAAAATCAACGGTAATAATTTCTATAATTAGACATTCATTTTAATTATTATTTAACTAAGCAATAACAAATAAACCTTTATTTATTTACACACAAACATGTCTTTTTTTTCTTTCTTAAAATACGAAGATACATCATTTTTCAAAATTGAATTACTTGAAAAACATCTTTATATAGATTACACAACAAATTTTACACGTAAAATTTAACATTAACAGGAAACATTTCCATACATTTGTCACAACTGAATATACTAACATTTGTGCACACATACATAGTATGTACAGTTTGTAGTGTTGTTACACAAATATAGATATATATCAATTTTTTCAAGTTATTGGATATGTCATAAATATATTTATGTATTTTTTAAAATCTTTTAACATTTTATTATATAAACAAACCTTAGAAAAATAAATCATAAATGGAAAATTAACACAGTTCATTAAACTTTTTATGTCATAAATTGGTTAACTGAGATTTCAGTCTCTTTTTTGATTCTTGCTTCATTTCTAACCAAGTGTATGGTGTGACAGCAATAATCATTGCCCCTGCTAGTCCATATAGTTTGAGCCAATTGCATATAGAGCCATGAATACCAAATGCTAAAGCTAAACCAAGGTATCTAAAAAAATAACAGTGAGCAAATGCAGCTTGCCAACTATCCGGAAATACTGATACCAAAAGAGCTGAAATCATAAAATCGAAACATAGTAGATTCACAATATTACAATAAGTATATTTATATAAAGTATTGTGTAATAATATGTAAACAAAATAATTATGAAATGGTTCCACTAAATAATAAAAGTTACTTACAGAAACTTAATGTATCCCAAATTGCATTGCATACTCCCCAAACTGCTGGGACTACAAAAAATAGAGCTGGATCTTCTTTGGATGGTTTCCAAAGAAAAAGAACAAGCAATAGACATGACTGGAAAATAAATCCAACTCCTGAAAAAAAAATCATTAAATACAAGCAAATAAACTGTGTTCATTTGATTTGATCAAAACTGATATCTATATTATTATTATTCATGTACCCTTTCTACCGTAAGTTTTTTTCAACCTGAACAAACATAAAAGCTACATTAAAAATATAACTTTTTGTTCATAGAAAATGCTGTTTTTTGTGCAGCAATTGGTCAGGATTACATGGCTGAGCACCTCCGTAACATGCTGAGATTCGCCATCTTGTCCATTGTCTACCAACAAATATATGATAACACACCACTTAATGACCTAGAAAGTTCTTGACGAAGAGAGGAAAACACTCTGCTGCACCAGAACTTACAAAACTTAACCATCATTAGTGGTTTGCTAGGTACCGAATGGCAGAATTGTCTAAGGTTGGAATAGAGTACGGAAAAAAAATGAAATAAAGTTTCAAATGTTTAATAATCCATTTGAAAACTATTGAGAGGATTAAGAAAAATTAATATATAAATTATAAAATATTTTTTCCAGCCACACATTGAAGAGTGAAATGGCACCAGACAGAAGAGAATAACAATCATTATGTTGTGCCCCTCATTGGGAATAAATTATGTACCAAACAACTAAAGTTCCTTGCCTATCAACTGTTAAGAACTTAAGATTTCTTAGGGACATCAGTATTACAATTTTAGTAGATTATTATCAGCGATGTATCTAAGGTGCTCAAGGAAGTACTTACAAGCAATGCCGAGAAGACACCATTTTAGGATAGGGAGGTTACAATTTTAGTACATACATATTAAGTAACAAAACATTGTATTTGAGGATTACAATGGCATAGCAAAATTACCTTAAAAATCTAAGTTTAATATAAATTTAGGTACTCAGGCTTCCCCAGCAATCGACCAACAACCACCAAGCACATTTGGTGCTTGTGGGCCTCACCCATCACATCCTGTAGGAGAGAAATTAAAATATAAACGGTAATTTTGCTATTGTACTCAGCAAGCAGTTCCAAGCTTGATGGTGGAGTGGGCGGTTGAAGGTTGGTGTGTTAGGGAGGGGGGGCCAGCTTGGTTAGCCGCTCTGCTCTGTTCTGTCCTCAGTACAACCATGAGTGAATAAGAGGTTCCTTCATCTGTTGCATAACTTATTATAAATTTTTTAACCAATGAAGGGGTTAAACCCTCAGAGATTTGAACTCGTTTGAAGACACTGTTTAGGGATGCTACATTGTCCCAGAACTGAGTGTTTACTTGGTCAATTTAAGGGAGGCTGAAAAAGTGTAGAAAAGGAAAGTCATGATCGACGCCCAAGGTTAAGTCTCACAGATGACAAAACCTGTGCCATTTGAGTGCTTATCGAAGGTGGTTGGTTACTTGTTGACGAAATCGTGTCAGAAGTGCATATCGGGAGTACTCATACCATTGTCCTTAAACATCTTGGCTTTAGAAAAATTAGCGTTCAATGGGTTCCGAGGTTGTTGACCAAAAATCAAAAACAGGCCAGGTTGGAGATCTATGAGTGACTCCTGATTTGATTCCAGTTAGAGGGGGGACTTTTTGTGGTGCATCATCACATGTGATAAGACATGGGTCCATCATTACACTCCAGAATCAAAAATAGTGAGTAAAGAGTGGCGCAGAAAGGATGAAGCCTGCCCAGTGAAGGCCAAACCAAGTCTCTCAGTCGCGAAAATTCTCGCAATGTTTTTTTTCGACTACAGAGAATTTCTACTCATTCATTTTCTTCATGATCAACGAACAACAAAATACGAGGTATACCTATCACAAATGTCATCCTTCTCCGAGACAACACTAGACAACAAAAAAATGTACCCAGGAAGCAAAAGGCCCACCATGTGAATTGGACAGTAACTCAAACTGTGCTGGAATAATTTCCTCATAGAATAGAAAACAACTTTATTCTGGGGCCATGACCTGTATGAATAATTAAAAGGTACAGGTAAGTAAATTCAGTTCTAGCTAAAAAAAAAAAAATAATACATCACAAAAAACAAACAAAAAAACAGTGTAAAATGATGTAAACCCAGCTAAAAATAAAAGGATACCAGAAAAAAATCCAGTTAATAAATACATTTATAAATTGTTATAAAAATAAAAGCAAAATTGATAAATATATATAAAATTAAATTAAAAAGAAAACCATCAACTTTAAACATACAAGATAAATAAATGATGGCTAATACTGAGGAAACATCTGTATAAAATATCTAGTAGAGATAAATAAATTGCGGTCAATAATTTGGAAACATCTGCTTTTCCATATGGGTAAAAAAACTAACTCAAAATAGAGGATAAATTAAGATAAATAATGCGTAAACATCTGTAATAAATGTCTAGTACAGATAAATAAATTATTCCCATGCTTCCAAGCATATTTCTGGATGGTGAGTAGTTGTTGGAATAGGAGGGCTTTAAAGATATGCAATGATCAAGCATATTAGGAGAGGATAATTCTAAGGAGGAGTGATGGAGCGACTAAGAAAGGTACGGTTGAAAGTAGCAGTTTTGTGGGAAGGAGTAATAAGAAGGTGCAAAAGACAGGATCTTGGGTTCTTGGAGTAGTCGAGGATTTAGCCTGTATGAAATTCTATATATAAAGAGGGTGACAATAATTAATGATTTGTAAAATGTATTAATCAAGGAGGTGTTTTTAATGGGGAAAAAGTAGTTAGACCTAACGCTAAATAGAGATGCGAAACACAGGAGCACTGTGGAGTCTGCAAGATAAATCTCACAAAACAGCTCCATAGCATCTTGCCAGGGTCATATGGGTACCTTAACCAGTCTAGGGACCCAAATCTCGTTTCGTGTCCTGACCAGAGGTATGAAGAAAAAAAAAAAGAAATTGAAAATGATGCAAACTTTTTTCGAACAATAACAACTAACCTAGAACTATTTGTTAGTTGAAATGAAATTGAATTCTGTAGCTGCTCTATTTCTAGCATAAAAAAATATAAATAATTACAGTAACACAGTATATCCAGAATAAGACAAAAAAGAATAACAAAAATTTGTCCATTGCTTTTTTAGATGCCACTGGTGCATTTGATAGGATATCACCAAATTTTGGAATGCATAAAAGGAAGAAGCATTTCTATTGACTAATTGCATCCATCCAAGTGATGGCGAGGATCCCATCAAATACGTAGGATTCGATTTCACTGACAAGCTCACATTCAATGATAATACCCTCATCAAGCTAAACGACAGCCTTAATAAATTAATTTTATTGTATCTCTTGAAAGCACACAAAAAATGAATAAGTTTATATTTATTTCTCAGTTATCTCCTACAGACTGCCATTTGAAGCCTCAACTATGCAGTTGATATGATGATCAGAAGAAGTGCAAAAGTAGCCCATTGTGGTATATCTACAGCCAATGGATATAATACAGAACATTTTATACCTCTCAGTTGTAGAAGTGACAGGGAGAATAACACTCAATGAAACTAGTGTTGAAAATTTTACAGCAAAATGCAAAAAAAATGCCATCACAGGGTTAAAAAACCCATCAAAGATCTTCTGACAGAAAAGGGTCTTTCATGACATGACAAGGTTTACACTGTTAACACATTGACTCTACTGAATTTTCTGACATATTAACATTTCCAAGGGGAATAACATCTCTCCCAAAGTGAACTCTTGATCCCAGGTTAGATTTGAGACAAACTATGCAAGAAAGTAGACAAAGGGAAGAAATATATGACAAATGCAAAGAGTTCTATGAAGAAATATTTTGGGGTGTAAACATAACAATATGAAGTTCAAGGACTGTGGTATGGCACAGGAGGTACTATACCTCAGCAAACTGTTGAAATTTAGTCCCTAGGAATCATTTATAATTATATTTACAAACACTAATTTTAACATTTCAATCAATTTTAATTTTATTATTATTATTTTTTATAATGTTCCACAATTTTTCTATGTTTCATGATTGTATGATCAAACAGTGCTCAATTATTTGTTAAATTTTTTTAGTTAATGTTAAATTTTGTTGAATTATTTTATCGATTAAAAAATGTGTTCATGGATTGATGAAGTACGATTTAGTAGGCATCATAACTTTAGTTTCATTTCTAGATTTTTACCTTATTAAGTAGTTTGTCCACCCTGTATGTGTGCCGCTCTCTTTACGTTCAACAAAATCATTCCTGAAAGGTTGTGCGCCTGGTATCCAAAAAGTTTGATACTTTAGCCTTGGTTAGCCACTATTCAGTAGGTATAATCGCTTATCTCTGTATTAACCTCCTCTTATTTTACTTCATATTTTATATTTTTAATTTAGTAAATTACCATTATTAATGAAAGGCTTACCAATAATTATATGTCTCCTAATATGCTGAATGAGCAAACTGAGTGTAAAAGCCGCTATGGATTGCAAAATCCCTAAGCTCAAAAATACTAGTGAAATATCAGTAACTCCAAGAGCGCAGGCAACATAAGACTAAAAAAAAACAAAAAAAACATAATCTTAATGTATTTCTTTTCACAAAAACAGAACATTGAGATAATTATTAATAATAGTCATAAGCAAATTAATAGTTGTAAAAGCCATATTTTAAAATTAAAAAAACAATACCTTAGAGAAATCAGAATACATAAACCCCTGCTCAAGGCCCATGAACACTGAGAGAGGGGCAGCTAATTGAAGCCGAGGATCTTTAAAAGCTTCCTGCATTAGGCGAAAAGAATAACTGCAAGCACTCCCACAAGAAGGTTCTTTATGAATGAGAATGCGAATATGATCCATAAAAGCAGCAGTGACTGCAACACCCATCACACAAAATCCCAGAAACACACTGACTAACATAGTACTTGTTTTACAGTTAATACTTATTGGCTGATAGGCATTACTTATGTTATAACTATCATAAGAATTTAAGGGTTCATTCATTATTTCTATAGTAACTGGAAGTGGGCAAGCCGCACTACCACAAATCCTTTCACCACTGTTTTCAAGAGAAAACATTGAATCAAGAATTGCATCATTTTCATTAATGTCATGTAATGTATTTGACGTATACCAAATAAGAAATGAAGTTGCTATGTTCCCTACTATCAAACCAAAGTCTTGAGCAATTTGCAATCCTCTTGAAAGTTTATGAACAACAACTTCAGTTTTTCGTAAACCCTGAGAGCTATCTACCTCTCCTTCTTCCTGTTCAGTCATTACATAAGTAAGTTTAGTAGCAAGAGTTATAAGACAAGTTATCCTGGCAACAGCTAAAGGTCCAAGCCAAATTCCCATAAATAAATAAGCTGGAATCAATGTATAAATATTTGGATATAAATGTACACCAAAAAAAAAACATGTTCCCCCGTAACTAAGAATTAGGGTCCAGTTGGTACCAAGTTTATTCAACAGAAATACTGTACCGAGGGTGGATATTGCTCCAATAGCAAATAATGATGTTAGCAAAAGTGAACCAACATCATAACTTGGGTAAAATAAGTTGGGTAACAGTGAGTATTCTGTTTGTGACCACCATATAGACAAAGAACCCTGAAGAGTAAAGAGTGGGACAAAAGCTGCAGTTACCATCGCATGGCCCAAACATAATGCAGCAAAGTTCCTAAACAATAACCTTCGAGAGTAAATGGGTCCAGATTTAGAGGGTGTTGAACGAACAGCTGCAATTAATCTTCTTACAGATGAAGCCCCACCAGAACTAGACATTGAGTCCCTTTGTCGAGAATTTCTTCTTAACAAAAACGAGTTGTTAATGTGATGGTGAAGAGTACAACTAGATCTTGTAGATCGAGTTGAGACAGGGGAACACCCATTAGTATCCTGAAACAACAATAATTATATCAGTATATTTATTAATTAATGTAAGTAATTTTTACACTGGATTTCAACTACCAGTAGTTTTTCAACTAAAATCTATCACTTTTATTCAAACTTGTTCCAACCAGCATTAGTAAATATTTTTAATAAAAATTTCATTAATATTTTCCTAGTATTAACTGATTCACAGCATTGATGTAAAAAACATTAATGCTTAAAAGTCTTATAAAAACAAACAAAAATGATTTCAATTATTTAATTGATTATTTATGAACTCCAATTCAGTAAGGGGGACTGATTGTTATGGGGAAAGCATAGTTAGTGCTTGGTAGTTATCTCTCATCCTGAATTCCTGTTGTTTTTTTTACCAAATTTGCTGATTCTTTATTCACGTAGCTCATTTTTCCTCACAAGTCTGAGTAAAACCCTTAGTGAACCCATCCCTCAAAGGAAAAACCCTAACTTAAATAATAAAGGGAAGCCAGGAATTAAATCAGGATCTCTGCATTTTAAAGACAGCATTCTAACTAACGAGCTATAGTTTAAAATGAATTTTAATTCTCCATTATGTTTGTGTAGAAGACATCTCACGCTCATCCTCAAACCATTCCACACTAGAATTTGGTGCAGGCATACGAGATCTACAAGGAAGTCAAATGTCCTTCATTAATAAATTTGATGAAAATCTAATATTTTTCTTTCATTGGCATAAGCCGATATCCTAACAAATAATCCATGGATATTATTAAGATTCCGATTAAATCTGATAACATTTGTTTTAAATACAAGTATTTTTTCATATTTAGTACAGCCTTGATCTAATTTTTTTTTTTTAATGTTGGCCATAACTGCACTAAGATGAATTAACATACAATTTATTAAAAATTTGTTAACATATATAACACATAAAGTATGAAAAAAAATGATAATGAATTTTTTAAGGCCTGCACAAACATTTTGATTATTGACGGTACTGCCAACTGATGAATTCCCTTTATTGTTTTATTAAAAAAAATCTATATTTGAAAAAAATTACAATTTTCGCTAATAGGATGCATGATTATAAAATATGAATTCCTTCATACCCTATTTGCAAAGTAAATGCAATATAGGCAAAAATATAAATGCAAATAGCTCAATTATCCTCTAAATTTGCAGTCAGCATTGTCTCAGCTAGGGAGAAGGAAGTAGAATCCTCTACCACAGCCATGGTAGAGTATGAGAGCCACAGATATGCATGTCACAAGGAGGGAAACTTACTTTCCCAATGACTTATTTTAATAGGTCTTAAGGCAACTTCTGCTTAAATATTCAAGAAGGAAGGATAGCAGAAATGCGCAATTATTAGCCCCCCCCCCCAATTGGGAGGGATCTCATCATTTGAGTGCTCAGAGAATCTTTGATAAAATTTTAAGAATTTAGAGAGAACCACAAAATATTGGGATTATTAAGGTTAGTAAGAAATCGTATAATAATATAACTATTTTGGTATAGTAGTAGTATAAAAAGGTGATCTGCTATTGATCTAAGGCCTTTGAATTGTATTCACCTGATGCTCTAGAGCTTTGCTGTGAATTTCAAATCAGAAAGCGCTTGGTTTTAGAATGGCTTTATGTTTGAGAAGTTTGTTTTCTATTGTGATGAGATAATTTTGGTTCAGTAGCCAACAGATTTATCTGAATCATCGAATGAGTTCTTTTCTTTCAAGTCTCATAATTCCTTGGCATTATCACTATCTAGCTCTACACATCTCTTTGGAGTTTTAAATGGAAATGACCTAGGGGTCTCCTGTACCTAACCCATTATCGAGGGTCCAGGCACTGCCTGGCCAGTCAGTATTTTACCCTTATGCCCAGAGTGCCTGTGACCCTTGGACTCTGTAGCAGCTACTTTCTAGCAGTGATATGGCTCCAAAAGCAGT
This sequence comes from Acanthosoma haemorrhoidale, assembly GCA_930367205.1. Lineage (NCBI taxonomy): Eukaryota > Metazoa > Arthropoda > Insecta > Hemiptera > Acanthosomatidae > Acanthosoma > Acanthosoma haemorrhoidale. Next base: position 795,728 of record OV884009.1, read on the forward strand.
GGGGAGGGTTTCCCTGGTCCTTGTTTCCTTTTCCTTTACTGGGGAGGAGAAATTCCTACAGTTTAATTCGGGGGATCCCTGAGCTTTGTATGTAACTATATTGTATGTAAGTATGTTGTAAATACTGTATGAATAAGACATTCAGTGTAACATTGTATATATCATCATTTATTACAACTACCCACTACCCTATTATGGAAGGTCATAATTTTTTTCAAATTAAGATTTTCAATGAAGAAAAAAGTATTATATTTGTTTCAAGTTAGTCTTTAGTGAAAGTTGAATCTGGGGTATCTTATTATGTCAGATGTGGGGAGAGGGGAAGAGTTTAAGAGTATTAATAGACCAGATCTGTATCACAGTGTGGAGTAGAAGTAGCTTTGCCCATTTTACTTGGGTAACATCTCAACCAACATTGGTTGGAATGTCATGAGATAAATTAGTGGTAGCACTGATGGTTCAGCCCCATCTACTAACTATAGTGGCAAACTCAGTTTTCGCTGTGTTCCCTTTGAGATAATAAGCTGTGATAGTAATTTTATGATCCCTGCTATTATAACTTCTAAAGAAGGTAATATAATAACATTTATAATAAGTAGATAGTCGCATAATTTATTAAGGTTCTAAAGTAATTTATAAGTAATTAAAATTATCTCCAGGTTTCAAAATATAAATACATGGTTAGCAACAAACAAAAAAAATTTTATCAATGGAGTTCCGAAACAATCAACAAAATAATGGAAATGCAGTTAAGATAATATATAACAAGATTATAAATAATAAGTAAACTTACATCAGTTGTGAAAAAATGATTGATCTTATCAGTGTGAGTGTATAGCAGAGTTGTGGTATAATTCCCCATACTTCTTGTGTGACGTATGGCTTTACTATGTGATATATATGGATCATAGTCTTTTAAATAATTGCGGTAGTGAATTGGAAATTTTTTGCAAACTGGCCTATATATTTCAATTTCTTTTTCAAGATCCCTTAAGTTTGGGAGGCTACCCATCACTGTTGTGCTAATTATCCATTTGGGATTTCCAAGGGGTAATAGCCATCTCCTTGTTGTTTATAATTAATTGGAGGATCTAAAAAACATAGACTTTGTCAAGCATTACAAGTTTTAGAATAATATTAAAAATTACAAAACATAATTAACATTGAATAAAACAAAGGGACTAGTAAAATCAACCAAAATAAACAAATGTTTCCTGGGACCTCCCCAATATATGTATTATGAGGCTCTAACAACTGAGCTACCTTGCACAAGTGGACAACCTTCCCAAAATGAATTTTATTTGGCTAAACTCTTGCAAAGGGTGTAAGCAAAGTACCTGGCAGGCACAAGGGCAGACAACAAGGATACAATGTGAGCCCTAATTTTACTTATCGAGAGCTACTTTGTTGTGATATGGCATTATATGAAAATATAAGATATTTTCATCTGTATCTTATATTTTCATATATCCTTTACTAACCAAACAAAAATGGATACTTTATCAGTCAACCCATCAATTTCTTTTTAAGTTATAATGTGTGTACAGTATATTTTTTTTCTATAAATAAATAAAATGTTGTTTTAACATTTGTCATCACTATATAGCTGAATTTTTATGCTATTTTAGTTAATCATGTTTAAGGCATGCCTTAACCAACTCTAACCAATCTAAATTTCTCTTTACAGTTATTCATTTTGTAGATTTCCTTTGAAAATTAATACAAAATAACCTCCACACCTGACTGGATAGTACAGTGCCAAGAACTCATACCCAGTCCCAAAGGTGCCGGTCAAAAGGGTGTTCACTGTAATAATAATTAAATTATATTAAGTAATAAATAAACTAAATTAAAATGCAGGAATCCATTGTAATCTCGTAGATATGTAAGTGATTCTGGTTATAGAATAGTAAGAATGATCAAGTTATTTCTACATAACACCATCACCATTACATCTCTTTCATAAAAATGTGTACCAATGTTATTTTGGATGGGACAAACTAATTTAATACTCCTTTCTCTCCACTATCTGTCAAATCATCAATCCTAAGTACCCAATTTGAAGGGCAGATAAACTTTTGTTCACTATTCACATCACAAAATGTCAAAGAATTACAATATAAATAGTTCTTTGTAATTATAGTACCTTTTTTTAGAGGTATTTATGCAATATGACTATAGTTGCTGTTCCGTCACAAAATAACTAAAAACTAAATTAATTGGTTTAGTAATGTAAGTACTTAAAATTCTGGCTTATACAGTTTGAAGTACTATAGTCATTGAGATTCAATAACTATAACATTTCAAATATAAGATACCATAAATGATATTCTTCATGATAGCTATTTTCAGAAGAAATCCACTAAAACTACATAAATATAATCCCAAATAAAATTCTATTACTAAGCATTAATGCCTTTTTATTGATACAATATAGTAACAGTTGCTTATTAATCTATGAAAGTTACAGTATTAATCGTTAAAAAAAAGACTAAAAATAAATGCAGTTTATATAAAAAAAATGCATTCTAAATGATGCCTTTTCCAGTTTACAATAAATATCTCTATATGAATATCATCTAGGCGAAAACTATTACCACCTATAATAAATATCACAAGGTGTGCACAATATCGTTAATACACATTGACATCCTTCAAATTAATAAATATTACTACCCATTTCAAATCAAATAAAAAACTTTAATACAAATATATTAGTAAGTGCAAAGTAAAATATCTGGAGGGGGTAGTTTATAAAATACTTAATACTTAATATTACATAATTCTATAAGTCCCAAAATATGATAATATCAATGACCAAAATAAAATAGGAAACTTATTAAACGTGTAAATGAACATTATTTCCTATTTTAATAAGAAAACATTTACTACAAAATATGTAAATAAGTTTTAAGAATGAGATTTCATAAATTCAGTAGTGGATTTAGCGGGAAATAAATTATTTTTAGGTGCAGAAAAATCTATTATGATCAAAGGCTTACTTGAAAATGAACATATCTTTGAATACATCGGTTGATTGTGTATTATTTCTTAACCTTACTTGACAACAATTAATATTTACTATGATAAAATTCCAAATAATGCTATTAAGTATACAACTAATTTAAAACCTACATAAAATCCACTTGATATTGAAAAACTACATAACTGCTGCAAAAACAAGATTCTGCAACTCTGAGATCGTTTTCCAGGTTAAGCAGGTACTGCGCAAAGCCCAACAATGTCCACGTCAAAAATCAATAAAGAAAACCTGTTGACAAACCAAAATACTTAATATTGCATACATTTTATGTTATCACGCGATCTTTTTTAAGTGGTTGTTTCATTCATTTTTTTTTGTTTCATTAGATCACTTTTTTTTTTTCACTTTGTTTTACGGGGATTTTCTATCGTTTTCATCTAACGCACCGGTTCGCCGAGTTTCTTCAATCCATCCATTTTTGGGTTTCGTAACTTTGATTTTAATGTCATCCTACTATTACAACAATAAACTGGCAAATTTTAAATATAATGTTCAAAACACAGTGATCAATGTAATTTGAATGAAGAGAAGGGGTCTGGAACATTTACTTTGGAGATGCTCTAGATATTCAAAGTTAAGAAAATATATGATTAAAGCTTTTGAAGGGCAACAAAACTTTAAAGAATTCGCTTACCTCGCCTGAAATGATAAAAAATAAATAAATAGTTACTGCTCGTACGTAGAAGCGTTAGTAAGAAACATAAAAGAAGATCGAATGAAATTATAATTTCAATATATGTTTCAACTTATATATTTCAACAATGATTTTTTCACTTTCAAGTTCATGTTAAACTAAAGTAAAGAAAAAATCAAGTGTTCCATTTGTCTGAATAAGGTAATTTCAGCTCAGAGACACCAAGCAGTACTGATTTGGCTCAGTGTCTAATGAAGAAAAACTTGTTTGGCTACTATCCTGGCATAGAGCAGCAGGACAAAAGTGGAACTCGCAGTATGGATGAAGAAGTAGGATAAAAAACTTGATCATTATAATCATTTATATCATTGCTATGTGAAAGCAACCAATGCTGTAGATGACTATAAACATTACTTCTGTTCGCACTTGGGCATTACAGCCGGATGTCTGAGTCCCGCAGAAGATCTGTTACTTCCATGACCTATAATTCCGATGCTATAACTGCTTCTTCACCTCAGTTCTTTCAAAAAGCCATCGTTCCAGTAGAGATCAATAACATTGACCGTTTGGTTCCTATTGACAATGGAAGTTCTTCATGCTTTTTTAATAGCGCAATCGTGTGTAAGTGTCATGCTACTAAACTACCTTCACAGGAAAAATCACCATGTCTAGATCTTCTTTCTCTTTATTAGTCGAGGGCTGCTGCCATTTCAATGTCAAACTGCTTGGCCACGTATATAATGACACTAGATTGTTAATAATGAAAAATCTGTGTTCGGATGTAATCATTGGGCACGACATCCGGTCAACGCATTGCTCACTTGAAATGAAATTGAAATTGCTAAGAAACCGCTTGTTCGCGCTAGGGCTCTTAAGAATCAAGAATTCCCCAAACACCAGAATATTGCGCCGGTTACGTCGTGAGAAGCTGGATGTTGGAATGAGTCGGTAAGCGTTACAAAATTTCCAACAGTAAGGCATAAACATTAAACAGAGTATCAAAAATAATATACAATACCCATTAATTTTATTCAAAATAAAAAAAAATAACTGATCAGAAATTTAACAGGTTATTTAACCAGGGCTGATTGTTAGTAACTATAAATAACGTATAAAAAATAAAGACAAAAGTTTATAGTCACGATACGATGTTTCGGAGAAGAGTGCGTCAACCACAGGGTGGCGATGCGCACGGAGAGATATGTAGACGAGATAGGCCAAGAAGTCCGAATTTGTAGTAACAACGACTTCTTATTCGCAGGGGAACAGACCCTGCTAATCACTGACTAAGCCAAGCTCAGGCCTAAAGCTTTGTCCTCTAATATGCAAAGTCGTATTTATTTACTTCCTCAAGCTTTATAGTCTTTCAAACTATTTTCTCTGTATGTTGATGTAATCACATGAAAATTGCTGTAAAAGAGAAATAAAATAAATACATTTCATAACTTACATTTAAAGTTGTAATCTTAAATATATGTCCGTGTACACAATACGTACGTACGCTTTTCCTAATTTTCTCTAGCCGAAACAATCAGAAAAAAATAAATTAAAAAAATTTCCACTCATCTCATTACCATAAAATAAAAAAATTATTGAGATCCTCTCAAACAAAAAAATAAAGTCTTTTACTTTGAATTACCCTCCTAATCAAAATCTATTATGTATAAACTTATGCATACTGTCCATAGAGCCTAAATAACTTCCGTAAATATTTTTAACACTTTGATCACCTAGGTAGCACCATATTTATCCAGAAGAAATAGTCAGGCATAAAATACCCATAAATGGCTTATACACGTATACTTCATCCGTTCCAGATCTACTTCTCATTGAACTTCTAATTTTGTTGAGCCCCGTCTATAGTTGAAATCTTAAGTGCTCAACTTTTTAGTAACATCCTTGACTACAGCTTTATTTCCCTGCAGATCACAAGATGTTTTTCTAACACTTTTTGTACTTGTTCATAAAGCTAGGATGTCCTTTATTCCTCAGTTCAGGTAAAGAAAGCCTCATAAGCTTCGATAAAACATTTTAAACACTTGTCACCATCACCACACACTGGTAAATTGTCAATGTCAAGAATGTCGTCAACACCAACACGTTAGTTCTCCATCAGTGCTTGCATAAGACAGAAAACGAGATTGACAGTTACCACAGTATCATCATTCAGACTGTCAGGTCTCCCCTCAATTTCCCGAGAGATTTAAAAATATATAGAAATCCGTCAGTCCAATCATCAGTTCATCAGTATTAAAACATTACATGATCAATCAGAATGGCAATCATCAGCTTGAATGTCATTCCGACTTACCGTGTAGGACCCGCTTAAGTGAGGTACAGGGTGCATTTGTTGCTATAGAGGAATCCGCAAAGAGAATGTGGCTACTCATAAATGGCTCGGTAATGTGACATTGGGTCAGCAAGAAATTGAAATAGTCCATCTCGGCACACAAGTGAAGACCCTGAATAACAATGATGATGAAATAGGATGACGCATTATGACATTGTCATTTTATTGTTATTCTGCTCTTCAGTGGCACTTGAGAGCAATGTGATGTCACGTCCAAAGATAAAGGATTCACAAAACTATCCTCGCATAGAGCTCTGAATTCAGGACCTTGACAAAATCAAATGAACTCCTAAGGTTTGAGAAGAAAGTTTTTAGGAGGGTCTGTTTGATGTGGCTATGCCAATAATGTAGTTTAATTAGGAATTATGAGCCCTTGTCAGCTTCCCCCTATTCCAATTCTAGGTATGGTTCTAATGTGGGTCAGTAGCACTCCAGACCACTTGATAGGATGCTTGTGCTATCATCACCACTTTTTCTCATAATCATGCCACTGGGTATGTGCATACATTAACTGGAGGTCATCCCTGCATTGAGGACTCAGGTCAGACACCAACCATAAGGAAGAGACCGCTGAGGCCCTCTTTGCTTGAGGGCTTCGATGTGGTTCAACTAACTCCATACAATTATTATTGATATCCATTTCACCAAGAGGCATGATCAATTTATTGTGCACCACACTTCCTGATTCCCACTGTGCATGTCATGTTTAAATATACAAATAATACATTCAACCCAATAATTTTGTTTCATCATTTATGTGCAGCCTCAAATTATTATAATTTTAGTGAGTAGAGCGATGCTGGGTCAACGAGCTTTATGTCTCTTCAGGCACTGACGTGACAGGGTATTAGGTGGAATACACTCTGGTCAAACCTGGAGAAGAAGATCTGACTCGGAAATAAGAGATATTTACGATGACACAGATTTCCACCAGTTCATTACGCTTTACTGACTGCAATTTCACTAGCCTGAATTGACTGGTCACGTCGCTAGAATGAAATGGGAGGAAATACCAGCCAAGGGTCTGGACCAAGCAGACATGGAACCAGGTATGTCGGCAGAACCAGATTACAATGACAAATTGTAGTATATATCAGTAGACAGCATTGCTACTGATATAAGAATTCCTCCTTGGTGGCAACTGGAGGGCGGACAAGAGAAAATGCTGGAGCAGGCTAAGCCTTTCTTGACTGGGATGTAGTGCCAGATATAAAGATAGAGTAACAGGACCTACTGAAAATATCCATAACAGAGACCAGAAATATAATATGATTTACTGCAGGCTAATGCCACCTGTAATAGAGATTCTCCAAGGTTTGAATGCATAACAAATTGAAAGTAACCTCTAATCATACTTTGAGTCATGATAAATACTTCCAACAGATTCATAATTCTATATTTTAGTCAGATTAGGATAGCTATCCAGAAAGAGGATGGGTTATCTTACAAGAGTTACCTAAGCTTCTTTCAAGTTCTAGGACTCTTGGAACATATCAAGAAGTAGCTTAACATAACTCTACACACTGCAGTGTTCCATTCAATATAATGTGAATAGGAATCATACCCTCATAATACTCATTAAATGTGCTCATGGTGTTAACATTTATTTCAATTATCTTGATTTAATAATGAAAAGGTTAATTGAGAAGAAACGTATAAATATTCATAAATCACGATATAATGATATTAATATATATATATATAATGATATATTTATACTTGACACACAACATAGCAAAAGATTTGATTCATTCATACACTGAATGAGGAAATCTCTATTGAGGTGATTAAGTTAGTTTCATCAGAAACAAATTAAATTATTTTCTTTTAAGCATCACACTGAAGATCTATAATCTTAAGAAATCGTGGCTTACCTGATTGCTGCATATTTATAACCAAAATAGAACAAAACATTATGTTGTAACCTTTAAGTTTAAGGAATAAAATCAAACCACAAAATTAAAAATCAATTAAAACTATTTATTTACATATATACAACAATAATATTTTCCAAACATCTTCATAAAACAATTTACATTTATGTGAAACCAAATATGATTTTACAAACAGATTATATTTTTCAAAGAAATGATCTTTTTTTATTATTACCATCTAATCTGATTACAATTATAGCAAACAAAGATATAACAATATTACCTCATCAAACCTTCTATCTAGAAAATATATACACACGGTTTAGATATTAACAATTCACAACATGCAAAATTATTTATTTTATGAATCTTTTTATGAACACATATTTAAAAACTTATGAACTAGACAGAAATTCTCAGTTAGTGTGGAAAAATAACTTTTCTGCATTTATAAACCAGAAAGGAAAATAATTTAATTTTAAAAATCAATTTTTAAATATTCATTTAATACTTATTTTTTAAAGAAATATGTTAATAACATCTTACAAAAAAATGTAGACAAAGATTTGAAAAATCAAAGAGAAAAAAAACAACTACATAAAAAAATATATACTAACAGTTATTAACATCAAATAATAAGAAAATTATAAACAGCTTTTTGTTTGGTATATTAATTATGGTATAGAATTATCTAAATATCTAGATATGGAAATCACGATAGCCAAGACAAACGAATAGGGAATGAATATAATGCATTGTTTTGATTATAAATCTTCAAAAGTTCACCGTAGCCACTGTTGTGACTTCACAATTTCTTTAAATGCTATTTTCTTGGTAGAAATAGATATATGGTATAATTATACACAACCCATAAAACAACAGATGGTTGTTTTAACTACAAAAATTCTTACTAACTTATAGACAGAAGTTAAAACGACAGTAATCTATATGATGTATGTTAATCGGTATCATTATTTTTTCAATTTTTGTTAAAATGATCAGTCATGAGTAATAAGTAAAATGAATAAATATGACAATTGAGGTAAATTCCAATAAACTTAAATCATATTAACTAACAAATTATTAATTACATTACAAAACTTATGTTAACTATTATGACAAGTATTTATTTATGAAAAAATATTGTTTCATTATATAATTACATTTACCTTATTTCCACATAAGGTAATTTAACTAGAACTATACTTGGCTGGTACAAATGTCTTTGTGCATGTAAACAATGCAGGAATATGTTTATTTTAGTCTATTATAGAATTAATGCAGTCCATTGTTTTAAAAATAACAACAATAAGAAAAAGTCCTGAAGATTTATGTGATAATACTGACAGATTGAAAGCAATAAGCACTTCAAGGCCAAAAGACTGAAACAACTGAAATATAATTCATCAAGAAGGAGTCAGAAAAATAATAATATATATTAGAAAGTAGTTCAGGAAGTTTCATATTTTCCTAATTTATTTATTATTTTTTTTTTTGCAAGAATTTACATAACATGGGATTATTACTATGCATATTAATACTAGGGTGTTAAGTGATTAATATAACCCAATAAGACAGTAAAACAATAAAAAGAACTAGTAAAAGTAAGAAGATAATGTAAAAGAAAAAAAATAAGGGATAGATACAAAAACGGTAACTCAACTGTACGATAATATTTTGCCGAAAAAGAGACCAGGATGCAGCTCGAAGAATATAAGATGAGCAGTAAAAAAAGGCAACAAGTGTAGAGCTGAACTATTAAGGGAATAAAAAGGTAACAGTGAGGCTGAATAGTAATCATGTTTAAGCTTCCATAACATTAACAAAAATCAAAGAATATGTAATGCAGGAATTTTAATGTTTGTTAAAATATAGTTTAAAGGTATTAACCCTTTTCTCCGCAGTTTCCACTCTTTTAGTAAATAAAACATATACTTAAAACTGGTTTAAAATGCCTGAATGATCAACAATTAATTTTACAGTATCAATGCAATGAGCTAACTCTAAAATTTAATTTTTTTAGAGAATTGAAAACAAAAATTTTATAATTGTTTTTCATATTGAGTACTGTATGTTGGTATACTATAAATATACACACAAACTTTGGGATGTAGGAACAATAAACAGCAGACATAACTGATCTGCACTGTACTAATAAATAGTTGAGTTTAGGTAAAGATATGAATTTCCACTGCTTTGATTTTTAAGAACTGAAAAAAATAATTAAATAACAATATAAATATTTATACTTCTGGGCTGATTAGGTATTTCATTAATACGGTTTGGATGTGGATGGTAAAACTAGGATTTGTTATTGTTTAATTATTTCCTGTTTTAATGATAAGATAAACCAGCTGCCTTTCAATATAGCTATCACTGCAAACTTCACTATAAAAAAAAACTAAGTAAAAAATAAATTCAATAATTTTTAATAATATATTAATATTAATAATTATGAGCCAAAGAAAAAAATATACTGCCAAGGTTGGAATTGGAATCTGGACCTCACCAATATGCACTCTACTTATCAACTAAGCTATCCCAGGTTCGAGACCCAATCCTCACCGTTTCTCTGGCTAATAATTATTAATAATAGTAGGTTTCATGTGAAAAAAAAAAAAAAGCACTATTTAAATAAAACATATAGTTCAAGAAACATATATTTGTTGTGAATAATAGCATACTTAAATAATTTCTGTTTAACGTACAATGCCTTCTCTCACTCATTCGAAATAACTATAACTGAACTGATAAAAGTCATCTTCATTAATAAAAATTAAGATAAAAGACAAAAAATTTAATTGATTGCATATTTACAAAACATGAGTTAATAAATGTCTCAACATTATTAAGTGAAAAGTGATCAGCAAAAAAACTTGCCTTTTTATTTTTATAACTACCCTTGAAAGTGGTGGCATCATAGTTGCAGAGATGTTTTAACAACCTCATTAAGTAATAGTAAGTGTGGTTATTTTTCAGCCTAGTATAGGCCCATATAAAAGATCCTTAAGATTTTTTATTATAATTAAACTGAAGCCCTACTGACTTTGCATTCCAATACCAAAAGACCACACACATTTCCCCCCTGAGATCCTGTTTCACTAGGAATACGCCTAAAGGATTGAAGGGAATGAAAGGAAGGATATAAAGAGGGAAATGAGGCAAAAAGGCGGTTCTGGGTGTTTTGAGCAACTAGCTTGCTTTGTTTGGTACCTAAAAAGTATCAAAATGACTTTGGTTTCCTAAAAATGTCAAACAATGAATGTGGGAAGTGAAGACTATGCAGTCTAATTTAATCATCCTTGACTGGCAGAAAAACTACTTAACCAGGTAACCAGTTAGGTTGATTGTTTAAAATGGAGTTGCCATAGGAGTCACTTATGAGGAGACTAGAAAAAATGTAGGAAGAATAACAACTTTCTCCTTGATGGCTGAACCATTAACTGTGTGAAAATAGACTAACCCAGATAGAGGACAGAATTCTGTCTGGGTTATTCAAATTTGAAGTAACTGTGGAGAAAAATGTCATGGAAAATGCAGCTTGGAAAAAAATAATAAATAACTTTATTTATAGTTATTCGAACTGAAAGTATTTAAAAATATTGCATGGGAATAAGTTGTATAAATAGATATTTTCAGAAGATATTGTTTGTTTTATACAAGTTTTTATGAAAGATATTGCGTTTTTAGATTAAGGTTTCTTTTAAATAATAAAAAATGAAGAAGTCCTATTTAAGTATCTGGTCATGGAAATTAGAGTATCACATTTTTTTCTTTTACAGGGGTGGAAAGTACACAATTTTATATTTAGTATTACTTTTTGAGGGTTAAACATAAACAAAAATGTGCTTAGGTAATACTTGCATAGCCCCTTAAAGTAAGTCTTAAAAATAATCTTAGTAGTCACCAGTCAGTTCATTATAATGTCATCCACATTTGCAAATGCACAAGAACCAAGTCCAGATCTGGACATTAGTTGAATCAGCTCTTTAGCATGCGAAACAGCAATTTCTAATGGAGGTCTTCTAGCCATATTACTCGAATCTACAAATACAAAAAACTTATAATATTATTGTGATGTTTACTATGTATAATCACTGCATATAAATCCTTATCAAAGATAACTGCTGTGAAAGGTATTTTCCAGGGAGAAATCATGAATTCTTTCTTTTTGTTTTTTTCAGTCAAATGTAGAAACATTTTTTAAAGTGCAGATGCTTTAGTACTAAGCTTAGGGTATCAAATTAAAGATATAAACGTCCTGAATAAAATTAAGTAATTTCTGTTTTGTTTTTTCAAACTATAATTAAAAAAGCCTACTAAAACTACCATTAACATCATGTTTATAACAACTCAATCCGTTTTGCTTTGGAGGCTCCAGGACTCGAGCATTGAACAAGTCTTTCTACGTTCTATAACCCAGTCATGACCCCTGGCCTTTCATACTAATGGCAATTAATAATGGACTCTCAGAATTTTTCAAGCAATGTTTGCCACAAGTCATCTAAACAATTCTGTCTGGCCCATCTATCTTTCTTCTTTAGTACAGGGTATCTGTGACTTATTGGGCATCTTCCATTCATCTGCACACCTGTCTGGGTAACTTTAAAAACTACATCCAGCTGATCCAATAGTATTGTAGAACTGTTCACCTGCACTGGTCTGTAAATTGATTACAGAATTTTTCTTTCTAAGACTATAAGCATATTCATGTTTATTTAGTTGGTAGCAAAGATCTCTGGGTTATAAGACAGTGAGTTGAATTTCTTTGCAGCAACCAAATTAGCACAAGATTGTTAGTAGTGTATTAGCTGTGTCATAGGCTTTATCTTAGAAATATTTTCTGTTTAAAAGAAAAACAAAACTGAAAGAAATAGTAATTAAGAGACTAAGGAAGTTATAAAAGTGATTATACTATAAGACAATAACAATTCCCACGATCAGGGCATAAAAACAAATTGGATTTTCTAAGATTTAGGTTCTACAGAATATTCTTTAAGCAGCAAGGTAGCATCCAATGAATTTCTGGGAACAATTCATTCCTAAACCTGTTTCAAAGTAGTGTTCCCTTTAATTAACAGCAGTAAAAATTACTTCAGGAACATTATAAAGCTCAAGCCAGTTTGGAAAGTTTCCAAGTACTTGTTTCTGAGAGGATATTTTAATCCATTCATCTTCATTGTTGTCATCATTTGGGTTTATCTTTCTCAAGGCAGGAGTCCAATATATCCTAATCAGTGGGACAATTAGCCACATTAATGCCTCGTCAACATGAAAAAGTTGATCAAATTCAATTCCCACATTTATTTCTCCTAATAAATTGAGCTGTTTCCATCCCCCTTTTGTATTTTCTGTTTGTTTTAATGTTCTCCAGGAGTGTTTTTTACAAAACCAGCTTCAATAAAACAGTTTAATAAATCATAGATATCATTCTCCCATACTTTCGTTAATAATTTTAAGTTAGTAATAGTTTTAATTCAGATACTTTCTTAGAGACATAATCTATGGGAATTTTTTGATCTGTTAATAGAAAATTAATTTGATATACATAAAACTTTTTCTAACGAAAATTCAAGGTTCTAGAAAAAAGTTTGATGTATTAAGATTTTTGCTAACAAAATCAAAGATTTAACAGTTTTTTTCTGTAGGTTCAACATTTTCAAAAGAAAAGATCAAGAACCTGAAGATGTTTTCAGGTCATGAATTGAGCCTAATTTTAAATTATGATTTGGTCCATATGTTGTACTTTAGCGGTCATATGTGGAAGGATGAAAACAAGCTCAACAAATTTCCATTGCCTTGTGAAATGGTCTTAACACTTAACTTCTTATTTAATTCACATTCTTTCTTATAAACATAATCTAAGGGCATTTTTTGTTTTGTTTATAGAAATCTAATTTCTAAGATGTAAAGAAAACTTTCTCTAATAAAAATTCAAGGTTCTTAAAAACTTTGATAAATAGAGATTTTCGATAAACGGAAGTTCGATGTTTAGAGGTCCTTATGTAGATTTTAGAAGATTTGTGGTATGCAAAAACATGCTTTATGTAGATGCTACCTTATGTTGAGCACTGCAACCAAAATTTTGAACTTTATAAACTCACCAACTACTACGAGGACAGTCTGAAAAGTTTCCGACCTAACAAAGCTTTTATTTCACTAGCTTTTAATTATTTTATTATCATCTTCATGATGAGGTCGGAAACTTTTCAAACCACCTGTGTACACTTGTCAATGCTATATTATTTATTAATTAATACATTTACCTAAAATTGCTGAATTTAACTGAGCACACACAGTTTCTCTTTGAACTGGATCTAGTTGCCAACCTAGAGGACTGCTCCATGGATTAGCATATGCCAATAAACTAAAGGCATCCTAGGGAAATATACAACTTTTATTCAATAATCATTACACCAATTTATTAAATACAAAACAATATAATTTTATTATTCAATACGTTGTACATTAAAATTCAACTGTTTTTGTATCCACTCTTATCAATATTGTAAAATAAAACAAAAAGTTAGTCAAGTCTGATATACCCCACACACAATTGAAGGTTTCGCTAATCTTACAATAATAACTCCCCATGATTTATATTTCCAACAAATAATACTATCAGAAAAACCCTAGAAGGGGACTATTAAATTTATTTACATACAAGATAAAGAGCTAGAAAACTTCTACAATATCTATTATTCTAATCATCCCATTTATACAGTTCCTCTTTCAGTCATTCTTTAACTCATTCATGTAATATAAACAAATACACCACATAGCTCAAAGATCTCAACCGAGATTATCTGTAACACTTATTCTGCGATATACTTTGAAATTAGCTGTATGTTCGTCCAGCCTGAGTTTTTCCCCCAGCACGTATTTTAAGTTTATCTTCAAATTAAATCTGTTTTCTCCTGGCAACTCTTCCAGTTTTTCAATGGCACAGTAGATAGTAGTGATACTATCAATCAATGACATGTTGTGACTCTCTCAATAAATACTTTGTAAAATCTTTGTAGCTAGAATGAATGTATATATGCCAGGTACTTAAGCAAAAAAAACCTTGAAATGAGAGTTGTTAATTTAAAAAAAAGAGATATCAGCCTTAACTTATCAATCAAGGGAATTAAATGAAGTGCAATGACCGCCCCGTGAGGCTTTCAACCATTAAAACTGGCAGAAAAATTGGAGGAATACAATATCATATTAGTTATGTGAGGATGTTTGCGTAATATGGCAGCTATAAATTGCTTTGGAATACTCAGAATTCAACTGAAACTAGCAGGGGTAGGACCAAGTCCCAATTCTGTTCATCATGAAGGTGTAAGGTGGGAAAGAAGACACTATTAATGGCCTGAAAAAGAAAATAATCTGACACAAAAAAAAAAACTTTCTTCAACTAAGAACACCATTATCCATCACTGGAGATGAAAATTACATTCTAAAAAATAATTTTAATTAGAACCAGATGCATTTATGCAACTTGAACTTATTTTTAAATTAAGTTACAGAAAATGCTTAAATATATAAAATAAACAACTTATAAGCTTGAAATAAGCGCTTATTTATAAAACTACTATAAGACCCATATATTGGGCCAAAGGGTAGTAAAACATGGGTTCTTACTAAGTCTAGTAGTCCATGAAAGAACACTGGGAGCATGGGAAAGTAAGGAGGTTAATTTATGAAACAGTGAGAAATATAGATTAAAAAGCAATACAGAATGAAGGGAATAATGTAAAGATTATAGTTTAGTATATGAATTTTATAAATCACTTTGAATTGTTATCTTCCTTCAATAAAATTTTTTTTTTAATTAATTTGCAACAGGTGCTGTTTAAATACCTGTAACATTTTCTTGTTGTGCTCATGAGACCCATTTTCATGAAACAGCTGTTGACTGTAATTATATAATTCCCTTCCAAAGTCTAACATCCTTTCTACAGCATGATGGCTGCCGCCACACAGCTTCTTTACACCAGTGCCTGATATAATAAGAAAAATAGGTTTTTAAAATCTTACCTTAGTGTAAAAAGATCAATAGATTGCACAAGACTTACCTAATTCATTGCACTTTGAAATCTCATCAGAAACATAACCATTCTGTAGCCCATTACAAGAATTTTTGTCATTTAAACTGTATGTTTCATCTGTGGAGTTACAAATTCCATTAATTTCAGCAACACTTCTAAAATCCAAAGAGATATTAAAAACATATTAAGAATTAATCAACATATTATATAACTTAAAAATAGCATTAGTAAGTAGACATAAAATATGAAAATTATGTAAATTTATTCTTTTGTTAATAGTAAAAAAAAAAAACTATAGCCAATATTATAGTATATAATACATCAGATAATTAATTATTTTTAAGTTACTTACATGAAAATGAAAGTATAGAAATGAAGAAAAAATTTCTGTTACAAGATAAAAAATTATACAGTATACATTGTTGCACATACAAGGTTTCATTTTTGTATCAGCTTGAACGCTTTTGAGGATTATTTTGATCGAAACCATTGGTAACCGTTAAACCGTAGTGTTGGTTTGGGATCAGGAGGAACCTAAAAGGCAGGTTTGGAAGGGAAGGGGATTGAAGAATAGTTTAAGCAATGGAATTCTCCAGAGGTTTATGCTCGAGCAACAATCAGTCTCTTGGTATCCTGAGGAGAAATCTTAACTAACAGTTCATCAGTTGGCTTAATTTGTAGTACTGAAACTTGATTTAATTTCTACAATTGTCCACAAACAATATATTTCAATCACACAATACTATTAATACTACGGTATTATGTAAATGCCAATTTTAGAATTTTTTTTCTGTTGTGATGAAATCCAATAACAATGCCCCACAAATTGCTCAAATTTTGTTAAGAACACTCAGACTGTTGATGTGTTACGTTATTCAAAGACTTTACTGCCATGGGTAAAAGATTGATACCATTTATAAACCAGAAACAGCGTTAATTTTCTGAATTTCAGCATTGCCAAATTTCAACACGTTTTATTTTGCTGAACATTTAATAATAATTTTATTTGCCATGGTGAGGTGAACATCTTGTTCTCGGATTAATTCAGAAATTTAGCCTTTATAAAGTTCATAAGATAGAGCATATTAAAATTGAAGCAATCTACAACCTAAAATTCAGATAAGATAATCCATAATGAAATATATAAAGTTGAACCCTAATCATCAGTGTGAATCTCAACTCCAATTACAACTGATGATTAGGGTTCAACTTTATATATTTCATTATGGATTATCTTATCTGAATTTTAAGGTGTAGATTGCTTCAATTTTAATATGCTCTATCTTATGAACTTTATAAAGGCTAAATTTCTGAATTAATCCGAGAACAAGATGTTCACCTCACCATGGCAAATAAAATTATTATTAAATGTTCAGCAAAATAAAACGTGTTGAAATTTGGCAATGCTGAAATTCAGAAAATTAACGCTGTTTCTGGTTTATAAATGGTATCAATCTTTTACCCATGGGAGTAAAATTGGAGTTGAGATTCACACAGATAACCGACAACCATGGATGTGATTTTGAAGTTTAAAATAAAAAAAAAGTCAATATTTTTAAGAGCACCAAATTATTTGTTAGTTAATTAATAACATAATTAAATAATAAATTTGTAAATACAATATTTATTAATTTTTCTAACAGATAAGCAGAAAAAAATATGTCCAATAGAAAACAACTAATAAGATGTTTTGTTTATTTTAATTTTTAGAAATTCACTTACAGAAGATTCATTATTAAAATTTATCGTATTTATTATTAAAAAATATCACAATTTGAAAGATTTTATAGTTTTGCTATGATTTGTGTGAATGTATGTACTTTTTTAATAATAAATCAACGTGTGGACTTAAATTCCATACATACCGATGTTTTTGCCTTTTTTAATGTACCCATTGAATAATTGAGACTCCACTGAATATCTTACCTGTAAGGTTTTGTTGACTGAATCACTGAAGTATGGGCAATGTGTCTAGTATTATAGTCCATATCACTTCCATTCACCATCTCTATAAATTGTCGACATTTTAAAAGGAACAATAAATTTGGCCTACTCTCCAATAAACCAGGATACAATCTCCAAGTGAGCTCTATAGCTTCTCCCATTCTCCCAGCAAGAACTAGTTTTAGAATCTCTAAAAAATAAACTTTAATAGATAGTTAAACTGACAAATTAATTTAATAAATCAAATAAAGTTTACATAGTGTCCATTGAGCCATTCTAAGGAATAAATAATAAAAACAATAACATTAGTGTCACTAAAAATAAAACTGATGTTTTCTCTTCAAAGAATGCTGATATTTCTTCAAAACATTTAAAAAAATACTACAATAAAACAGGAGCTGAATGGTTAAAAAATGAAATTTAAAAACAATATTGTTACATTAAAAGGCTAAAGGTATAATATAAATTTGTATTTGAATAGTGGAAGTGATGGAGAAGGGTTGGGTGTTTATTGGGATGGAATCCCAGTGGTTTGTCGTGAACTAGTTGTAGTTTCATGACTACTAAGAGGTTTTATGGGAAGAGATGAAGATATGCAGTTAGGCAGGATCCTTTAATGTAAGATTTAAATGTGGATTTGAATTGGAGAATTGAGTAAAAATATGAGAGCATTTTGGTGGAAATGGTATTGTAAATTAAGGAGCCCAGAAAATATCGGCGACAGTTAAAAGGGATCAACAATTTAAACTACGAGTGGCAATGAGGAGGACCTCAAGAAAAATTCTGAAGAGGCAAAGGCGTATTTAAATCTAGCTTCAAGATCACCAGAGAGGTCACTATCAACAACTCATCTGTAGTCAAAATGGAGGATAAGGGAAACTACCAAGAGTATGTGGATTAGCATAGGAAGGGAGATGGGGAAAAACGGTGGCATCACTAGAGAAGCGATTTAAAGAAAAGAGTGATTTGGGATAAGTGGTATTTCCAGGATAGGTTTAGGTCAATGGTCAATGCAAGGTTTTTGTCAGAGGTACAGTACTTAACAGGGTCGGGACAAAAGGTCGACCAGGGTCTTGAGGAGGGAATGTGAGCTGAATACGATCACCTTGGACTTCTTCTCATTCAGTCGGAATTTATAGAATGAGGTCCAAACCTCAAAACAATTCAGGACTGCCTGGTTCCGTTTCAAAGTAAAAAATACATAGACCAAAATCCGAACACAGAAAGAACTTTAAGTTAAAAGGTTTTGCTGATTCCTCAACTGAGTCATTTACCTTATTCAATTAAAAAATAAATACACATTAATGTAATTCTTTGATATTTTCAGAACATATAAATCCACCAACATGGGTGATGTAGTATCAGGCCATTTTTACTACTTATATTGAAAAATATCTCGTTCACTAACAATAGATAGCAGCTAGCTTCTCTTCCCACAGTTAAACATGATTGAGCTCCAGATTGCTTAGAACAGTACATTTTTGCTATTTCATATTAGAAGTGCTGGCACAAAACTATACATTATCTGGAAATATTTGGAACTTACTTTTTATCTCTATTGGTTAAACTGTCCAAAAATATTGTTTTGAGACCTCAATAAGTTGAAAAAAAGTAAAGATAAGTATTAAATCAGTGAGTAATTAGAAAAAGAAGTCATACTTTGTCGATTTTTTATTGAAGCTATTTCTTCATTAAACTCTTGACCTGTGCTAGAAGCAAAAGCTTCAGCTGTAGCACAATATCCATGATGAACTAGGTATGAAGAAACCAATCTGTAACAAACAAACCTTTAAATTTTAACAACAAACTGCTTAAAGAAATACTTTTGCTGTCATAAATTCAACTATAAAAAAGCTGAGACAGAATACTCTTGTAAATTTAAATGTTTACTGTAATTAGTAATATATATATGTGTGTACTATAGTATAGTATATTGCATATAATTACTTTTACAGATAATATAAATATTATTTACAACATTTTAATCTATAGACAACAGAAATAATAACAATAAGAATAATGACAATAATGTAATAAAATAATAATTCAGTTGTACAATTTTCTACTCTGAAACCCTTATGAATTTTTTTTTTTACTTCATGTTATTTTAAATTTTAAAGTTCAATTAATTAATTGTCGCATGGCTGATTGAGGGTTCTTTGATCCAAAAAAAATAAAATGCAGAGTCTGCTACACATTCATTTATTTGCTAATGGCCACAAGGGCTTTTAGCAGATTAAATTGTCACTATCTGGTAGGTATAACAATGTATTCAATATTGGAGAGGCAGAGGGGTGATGATTTAGGGTTGGTGTCCCGATGGCTTAGTCTTTTTGATTAATGAAATGAAATAAAACAAATAAACTTTAATCTAAGACATAAGTACAATAAGAATAAGAAATGTAAACAAATAGAAGTCAACAGCTACAGCTAAGTTCAACTTAGGATTTGGGTTTATAAATCACAGATAATTATGTGTTTAAATCATAAATAAAACTTTTAAAATAAGAGATAACAACTTCTAAATGGTTGACGAATAAAACAATAGAATAAAGGAAAAAACAAAATATTATCAGCAGATACTTCCTGGTGATGGGAGTACCACTGAAGAAGCTAGTGAGACAGTGGCATGTTGAAATAAAAGAAGAAATTGAAAAGATAGGATATGAAAACTGATAGGAAAGAATGAGAGAGGGGCAGTAAGGTCTAATAGGCTAGAGCTTGTGTTATAGGGATGGATAAAGGATTTAAATTTAAGAAGATTTTATATTCAGCACTATATGTGTGTCCACATAGGTAAAGAAAGAATAGAATTGAATTATATTTTGGAGTTAATCAATGTGTAAGCTGAGTAAAATCGGACATGGAAAATCACTAAACAACTCCTTTGGCTAGGGGGAGTGGGGATAAAAGGGGATTATTGGACACTAACAGACTTGGGGTTAGTCAGAAATAAAGGACTGAAACCATCATACTGCAATTTTATGTTGGTTGGACTTCTTCATATCCAGATTCCCTAACTTGTTAGCTTTTTATTTGGAATTTTTGTCATGAAGTAACCCATACAACATATTAGAAAACCAAATTACCAGTTGCAGTTATTTTGTTATGAGAACTTGATTGTTTACATGCTTGAAGCGATTCAGCTATTCTTCATTTATCTTGATGCCTTTTTCCTGCAAGGTTAAGTCATCAATTACTTTTTGTATATAGCAATGAATAATTTTGGAGAACTGATATGATCTAACTTAACTTTTCTTATCATGATGGCATTAGGTTTCTGGTCGTGCATTTGAATTAAGATAAACTGGATTGAAGATTTTAACAATTCTGCTATAACTAATATGCTTTATTTTGATATGATACAATACATGAATATCTTATCTTGGGCCACTAAAGTGCAAAATAGAGTATAGACAGCATAGTACATTTGTATCAGCTAGGAGAAGGCAAACGAATAAATAAAAAAAAAAATAATCAAAATTGGCACTCTATTCTAAGCACCCCGCAAATGAGCTTTATAACATCACAAGATTTCTTTCCAGAGGGAATAATTTTAAAAACAGCCAGTGTGAAAGAAAGACGAAAATATAATTATCATAATTGAGTAACAGCTTTTGAGGTGGGAGGAACAATTTTGAGTATTGAGTAGGAAAAAATAAATAAGGTAAAAGATTTATGTAAGTGAGATGTACTCTAGGATCCTTAAGGCAAATAATATATTCAAGAACAAGAGGAATATGAAATTTGAGCCCCCCCCCCCCCGATCAGTCAGAAAAACTGGATAGCTAAACTTATTTTTAAACCATGATTAGAAAAATAAGAAAACTTGAAAAGGCAACATTTCACCAGAACTATTGAAAGTTTATGTTCAGCAATTAATTTACATCTTGAATGTAATAATATTTTTTTATTGTGCAATAATTACAATCTGCCTTTTATAAGGCAATAATAATACAGATAAATGATCTCATTCATACCATATGTGTAATAATGTAATAATATAAAACTAAAATCATTTCTTTTCCATTATAAGTTTATTTAGTGACTAACACTATAAAATTAACAATTACTTTCATTACCAGAAATAAAAATACCTGCCTCTTGGGCATGTTCACTTGCTTTGGCAGGTAGAGGAGAGAATAGTGAAGGGATGGGGCTGAGCTGAGACTTCAAATCCTTTTCCACGTATACTTTTTTCCTGAATGTTTATTATAGATTTCATACTACAGATATAAAACTTTCTTGTAACTTGAAAACAATGAATAAAAAAGGCCTATGGATTTAATCTAAATTTGTTAAAAATAAATTCCATATAGGAAAAGGTTGCCATTGAAAGAAACTACACTTTGTGAAACAACCTGTATAATATTATTATTACTATAATAGTTAGCGATATTTATCAGCTTAGAGAGGCCTTTAAGAAGCAGGCTATACCGACATTCATGAAGGACTCAGTCAGCTATCTATGGCTAATTAATACATGCATCGATTGATATAGAATCAATTACTGAGTGAATGACACATATCATACGGCTACTGAAGTTATGACCAGTCATTTTTACAGTTCACATCCGAGCATAACCCCCCTCTGAGAACTTTTGGTGTTTTAAATCTTCTAGGCTTTTTTCATATATTTTATTAATGGTTTATCAATGTTTTTTTTGTAATTTAAAGATTAAATTGTATTGTAACAATTTATTGTATGTATTGTAATGCAAGATCAACCTAGTGTTATTTTTATCATCTACCAAAGCTCTTGAAATCACAATAACAACAAGAATATTATACCAATATAAATAATTCATTCCCCTATCCCATCCCTCCAAGTTTTAAAAAAATGTCTTCTAATTCATTAATATCATCTGCCCGATTCTCAAAAGGCTTCAGTGCTACCTCAATATCAGCCGTATGATACCCATTAAAATTGTATTAACTTAAAACATTTAAAAGTACGTATCTAATATGTATTTACACAAGTTTTATGTATATATATCCAATAATTGATTATTTTATAAATGGAATACAGAATCAGATCACCTATGTAATATTGACTGGTGTTCTCCATAACTGTCAGGGATGGGATAATTTTCAATAGTCAACTTAGTTCTGGCTCTTAACTCTTTCATCATATCTTCTATGTCAAACACAAAGGGAGCTTGCCCAAAATTTGCATCAACTACTTCTCCAGGTGTTTGTAAACCGACTGTAGGATATAAGTTACTCTAGAAAAAACATGCCCATTAGGAAAACTTAATCTGTAGTTTCAAAATTACCAAAATTTATCTTAACACTAAGTCAAAAAGTTACGAACAGGTAAGTCAGTGAATGCAACTCCTAAGTTATGGCCATTCTTTGTATAAAAACAGGTATTGTCAATTAAATTAACTCCACAACCAATGACATCACCTGTGGTAAAAGTAGGGCCATATGGAAGTCCTGTTCCAGAAGAACAAAAAGAATGACCATCATCACCATGATAACCATAAGAATGTTTATCCCAACCTAAAACAAAATTGTCTACAATAAAATTAGTGAACAATAAACCATATTGAAGGAATATGTTTAGAATTTAAAACTTCAAGATAAAAATATTATATTTTGACATAATAACTTTAGTTATGAATGTGAAGTAACTTAAGATAGATTGGTGATAATAGAAGAATCAATCCTTGAGTAGGCACAGCCTGTAAAAAACTTATGAGCATGTAGTGACCTCATACAAGAAGAGCATATGTTTTAGTTAAATTTGATTTTTTAATAATGCTTTATTTAGTAGAACAATGTTTGCGTACTTTAGTCCTAAACCCAATAATTGATATTTTCCAAAAGAACGATGATTTCATAGTAAGATCACTATTTGTAGTTACTCACACTAGAAAGTGAAAACTCTGGATCAGTATAGATTTCTAATTTTGATACATAGAAAATAGTACAATTTACTATTTTATAATTGAGGTTTAGAGAAATCTCACTTCTTTGGATGATCACTCAGAGGTATTTTAAAGGAAATAAACAGCTTTTACTTCCATTAATAATCTAAAAATGTGAACCACATGACTAATGTTATTCAACAAGTTTATTACACTTATAAATATGAAGTTATTAAGGGTTTCATAACAGCAGACAAAACAATTTTAATGACTTTTCATAATTATAATCCACTAAAGTCCTAACACAAGTAATATATTATTAATCAGGATGTTGAACTTATTAATTTTATATCCTACCCAATATGATGGGAAAATATTCATTTATGAAGTTTCAATTAATACTTTTTATTGTTCTTCATGGGCTTACTTTTATATTCATTATCTATTATCTGAACCTTCTATGCAAAAATGAGGTTATGAAAAAAATTGGGAACACTATTTGATGTTTTAATAACAATTTTTAATTACAATCCAAGTCCAAACACATGATACATATCGAGACCTTTAATTTGATAGTCTACTTATTATGATAGGAAAACATTTTTTATTTTTTTTTTTAATTAGTAACTAGTTGATTAATGATATTTTATCATTTATCATACAGTAAGTTTTATTTTTAGCATTATCGGGTCATCTAATAGAGACACCATGCAAAATATTATTCCTCTAGAAAAAATAAGATTTGTGTTCTAGCTGTGAACACAGGTATGTAATTATAGTTTTAAAAAAACACAAATTACAACATATATTGTTAATCATCTTTATTTAATCTTTGCATCATGTTATCCCTCAGGCTTTCTTCTTCCCCATCTTAACAATATTGTGATCTTTATTTAGTACCATGTTTAAAATTATAGATAAATATATATTGTCAATACTATTTAATTAATAATGCATAATCATGTTTGATGGAGATTGCTGTTTTTCATGTCTAGCCAATATCAAATGGCATGTTAAATGCCATGTTAAATGTCATGTCTCCAGCCTGAACAGGCAGACACACTTAAACATTAGGAAAAAACCAACAAAACCCTCAAAAAAGCCAATAAATCCTTAGATCTTGGTTACATGCATGCATAGCTTTCACATTTGAAATTACATCTTCATTGGGTTATTTCATATTATCTAATATAGAATTATCAAAAAATTATGCCGTGCTTCTTTCCCAAAGGGGTTTAAGCCTGACAAATATCTTCCACATTATTTCTAGTTTATCAGATATTTGTTTCCCCCCTTTTTGGGAAAATGATGATACATATATCCACATACCAGAATTAATCTAATATATTTTTATGAGAAATTACATATTATTCATTCCCTTATTTTGGATCGACATTTACAATATTGCTTAACATAGTTATGGCCCATGTCCCTCTGATCTGATTATGAGTCTCTAGGACCTAGGAGGAACATCATTATCTTTATTCAGAACTACAGGTTGTATTTATCATTTAAGTTCAGTGGAGTATTGATTGTCTAGGGTAACTAGGGGGAAGGTTATGCCAGTTAATCAAAAACCACAGATAATCGGCCAGAAATTAATTAATTGACACGATGCTGATTTGTATGTGTGGGAAATTATCCAGGAGTACGTGAGCCCTTTTACACCCTTTTATTGGCAAAAATTTCATTCTCGTGCAGGATAACGCTTGACCATAGATGGCAAGGTTTGTCTTGCAATACCTCAATGATGTGGGTATATGGACTTTTGAGATGGCCACCTCGTCGCCCAGATTTAAAAATCCTATAGATCACATGTGGGGCAAGCTTGGCAGATGAGTAAGACAGCAGGTGTTACTGCCCCCTTTTAACTTACACAAGTTAAGAACTTCTTTAATAGAGATGCGAGATGTGAATGAGTTAGGATATGAATCAAGGAGGTTGCAGCAAACTTGATAAGAAGCATGCCATGAAGACTTGAGGATATGAATCAAGCGAGAGGATATATAATAATAATAATAAATTATAATAATTATTATAGTAAATTTCAAGAATATAAATCTATGGTAAGATTATTTGAAAAAGGCAATTGAAGGCCTATTGAAGTCAACACCATAGTCAGTAAGTGGCGCTGTCTATAAGGATGAGTATACGGATTTTATCCTCACAACTTTTATTTCCAGTTTTCTAGACTAGATTTACTACTTTTTTATTAAAACTTCTATTGAATTACTATCGTGAAACTGGAGTGACTATATTTATTAATATCAGAAATATTTGATTGCTACATCAATAATTAATAACTGTGTCTATGATATTCAATTAACTGATTACATGTGTATATTTTACTATCCCACTTCTCATCAATCTTTTTTACTGGATATTTTTATGTCATTAAAGTCAGTGAGAGTTAGAGATTGTATTTAATAACTGAATAAAACCAGGGCTCATAAAGAGTTAAATTCAATCGAGGTTGTCACTAGACTTGTTACCTCTCAATTTTAGTTATCTGAACCGGATTTCTACTTCTTTAGTCTCAAGGGGTTGAATGAACTCTAACCCGACCCATCTTTCAACAAAAAAAAAAAAAAAACTGCGTGTGGGAGCCGGAAATCAAATCCGGGTCTCTGCAATTAGAAGTCGGCATTACTAGGCTACAGGGACATACAATTGTATTTAAATAACCTTAATTTAAAGTTTCAATAGATATAAATACTGTTGATGGAGGTGTTAAACTTCCTAATTGATTAAATATAAAAAAAGTTAAAGAGTAAGTAATAAAAATATTGAATCATTTTCAAAATAGAAGAAATATTCAGTTTAAATCAAAATAGTCAAAAGAAAAATATGGTTTGTTTTGGATTACAACAATAATTTTCTAATCTAATAGATAAACCAACCACCTGGAAGCCGATTCATGTTTACACCCTGAGCTGATAATCCTATTCCCATATAGCCATCACGTCCTTTACTAACTATTTTAACTTCAAAATAATATAAACCACAAGCAGCAGGAATAGGATGTGTAGCTCTGACACTAGCAGCATCTTTGTGAGTTTTTCCATGACCTAGAATATATAGAAAATAAGTAGTTAAAAATAACATCAACAAATACACAGAAATATAAGTACAGTACAACCTCCATTATCTGGAGTAATGACAGGGATAATATTCCCAGATAATACATATAACCAAACAACACATTTGTTATCCTAACTTTAATGTAAATAAACAAAAAATAACAATTTCCAACTCACAAATATTTTTTTTTTTCAAAAAGTACATATGTACATACAAAATAAATACATAACTTAAATAAAATAAGTTGTAGGCTGTTATTGGTTTTTACTCTGATTTGATTTTTTTAACATCTGTTTTAATGTTTCTTTAAGATATAATTTTTTCATATTCAGAATTATTATCTACAAAGTAGGTGAAAAACTCATCACTTTTTTTTATGGGCAAATCAAATTAATCCACCTCAATGTCAAAAATATCGGTTTATCCTTCATCACCGTATCGTTTTCCATCCAATGAATCATATCATCTTTGCTTTTGTTTACTTTATTGAAGTCACTAAATTTTTTTGCAACCTCAATAGATGTTTAAATGTTGTTTTGTTCATCATCGTATAGTAGATTATTCTCTACAACTTTCTCATCGACATATACAATTTTTCTCCATCCATAAGTTTGCAGGCTTGTTAGCCTTACATGGCTACATACACACAAAATACAATTTTTAATAATAGAATTGTGTGGGAATGGTCACACTATGACACCCTCCCGAGCATACAATTAATAAAAATAAACTTTTTGATTTACTTATTTAACAGAACTTCAATATTGTACTGTGGTATAACAGCCACTTTCCTGCCAGTAAAACAATCTTTAAAAGTCTGGGCTTTAACCTTGGAGATGTGGTAGGTCTACCTACTTCATAAAAAACCTACTCCATGAGAAAAGTTTTCCTGTAAGTTAGAAAATTTATCTGCAGTTGGAATCACATCATGCCCAAGACTCTTCTTTGTTTTAAAGCGACTTACAAATCTTATTACTTCTTTACTGTTTTACTGTCGTTACTGGGGTTTGAAGGAAGTCTTCAGCATTGTCGTCCCGTAAAGTTGGTTCATCCTGATGATCTACTCTGACATGACCAGAGAATGTCTTTTCAAACAAGCCAGCAAATATACCCGCTTCGTACTTGTCACTTGTGAGGTCCTTCTAAGAACTATCAAGGTTGGCACTTGACTTGTTTTATGTAGAAGGCATTTTGTAGCTATCCAAAGAGACTGGTCCTGCAGGTTTATATTGGCTATATAATCTTGGTTACTCAGAAATTATCCAATCCTTTTTTGACCAGATGTTCCATTTTTTTTTTTTTTTAGATTTGGGTTCCTAGTTCTCATTTATAATTTCCTCCCTTAATGTTTTTCTTTAGTCTTGAACAATATTACTTTTGGAAAATTTTTAAGGAAGGAATCAATATTCTTTATAAACAGCTTAATTACTGATTTTTATATGTAGTGAGAGATGGCATCAATTAACTGCTATACATAGGTGGTCTGAAAAGTTTCCGACCTCAACATGAAGATGATAATAAAATAAATAAAAGCTAGTGAAATAAAAGCTTTGTTAGGTCGGAAACTTTTCAGACCGCCCTTGTATAAATTGTCTAAGCAATGAGGAAACAAAAGGTTTTTATCTATAGCTAAGATACTGTTTAGTAATATTTGGTAACAATTCCAGTCAACTAATCCCATGATTATACCTTTTGTTATGGCTGCAGGTAGGAATTATTTATGAAAAATTAATTGAGGCAGGGACGTTGGAATGGAATCAATAGGAATGTGAATATTCCTTCTTAGACAACAATATCTAATATACCTGCTCCAATAGTCCAGGCAACAAAGGGAAAATAGAAAAAATAAATCATGTAGTTCTGAATTTTGGTGCAGTTGTTCATTGGAGTCTCCTGAACAACATACAAAAAGTCCCCACCTGTGGGGGGGGGGGTGGAGGGGCAGCAGTTCGAAGGTCCTTTTTTCTCAAATATCAACTTTCACAAAAGGCACTCCATATACAAAATGTTCTATTCATATTTATCATAGTCAGTAGTTTGGGTGATAGAGGGGGGAGGGATTGCAAGTTGAATTTGCCAAGGTGAGCGTGTTTCAGCGGATAAACTTCAGATTTATTCTAGTATTTCAAATTTTGTACTATGCTTCATCCAACTGTTATCTTCACTAAGCATATGGAGTGACATAAAAGTATTTCTTACCTGCGGATTCGCAGACTAGGAGCATCACATCAAATGTGAGTGTTTGTTCAAGTTGTAGGAATGAAACGAGACTCTTTCCTACTTGAAATATTATTGGCAGATATTGGAAAATTTTATTAGAAAATGTTTTTTGTGGATGTGAGTTAGATATCTGAATGTGGTTTCATTCGATTCAGTCAACCAAAAAGTTAAAAAAATTGCCTAAACACATTTTAGACATTTTAAAATTGAGCTGCATAAATGTTACAATGAAAATGAAGTAGTTCAAATTGTTCAAGTTCAACACTTCAGGAAATAACTAGGGAAGAGAACAATAAATCTCACAATTTTCTTAGGAAAAAAGCATTAAAAAATATTAGTAAAAAAAGTAAAATGTAAATTAAAGAAAAAAGCAATATGGAACTGATATGAGACCTGCATCAGGACCAGATATGCATGTGGATTGATGGAGAGATTGTTAAAAGTCAAATTCTTCAGCCTGTTCCTCCTCTTGTTTGTCGGAGTCTTCTTGGATCGGTGGGTCGTTTGTGCAGGTGCAAACTGCTGACCGTGGCATCATAGCTTTCCACCACCCACATCGTCAAATTGCAGTAATTATAGGAAGCATGGGAAATAGACACTGGTATTCTTTTCACTTCATTCTCTTTCCTTCTTTTTGCAGAAACCAACCAACAAATCCACAAACACTGCGAGGGTTTGTATAGTTCCATATATTGTATAGGTGGATATAGTTCCAGGCTATATCCTCAAATTAGTCTAGAAAATGGTCAGTTTGAGGGTACATGTCTCTTTCATAATCTTGGGAATGGGTGTCGTCTTTTATGATGGCAGCAGCAGTTCAACAATTCTCAGGGGCTTTTCTCTTTCACTTTGACATCTTGATGAGCACCACGCTTTGTTCAAGATTTTGTGGCAAACAATACGAAAGCAAACAACACTACTACTCATTTTTGTTTTACTGAATATTACAAACTCACCATATTTCTGGGTCGACCTCCCTCTAATAGTAGCCAACATTGCTTTTTCATCTGATGAAATTTGCCCCATCAGTTTATCCATAGAAAATGGGCAGTCACCGTGTTCATTTAAATATTTATGAATCTCCTCCATCATAGCTTTAATTTCTTTATCTTAAGGGTGATCTCTTGGGACCTTGCTTGGTGATCCATGAACCAAGAAGAAGTTCAAATAACATTCATGGTGGTAAAAAGGATCATTTGTATGTAGGTCCCCTACAACTTTCAAGCGTCTTAAAACAGTATCCCCCCATTCGTCTTCTTTTAGTGTCGCTCGTTTTTTAATAGATATATCAAATGTAGAGGTTCAACAGCAAATTATAGTCGATCTCTAGACAACGGTTTTTATATTTTATTTACGTAAACTTCATCCACTGTTTGAGCACAATAGAGCCCCTGTCTTTTAAAATAAAATCTCTTTTGAGATGATCTCCTTACAGGGATTGAATGTAGTTTGGAAGGTTGTGGTGATTCAGTTTGTGTTATTGCGCTTTGAACTTATTGAGGTCTGATATAGATTTTTCTGCAAGAAATATGAACAAACACGTTTTTCTTACCTTGAAGAGTTTCAACTTTGCCATAACCTCTTGCCACAGTTGACTTTCTCAAACCAATCATCGATTTTTCGAACAGTATCCTGTTCAGTGAAAATAAACACTTTTAATCGGCGATAAGTATTCAGCACTAAAACATTTTCACTTACTTTTGCGAAGTTTATAACCCAACTGAAAAAACAGGACTGAAAAATATGTGTGAGAAATTCGAGAAGGAAGGAGAATACTTAGCTAAGAGGGAGAATCAACAATGGGCAGATGGTCAGTAACATTATGGTGATACCTGACCATCACAAAACCCCTTGGTGGGACTTTCTAGCTTTTAAAGTTATTCACTATTTACATTACTTCAAATATTATTTATTACCTATAAATAATTGATGAAATTTAATTATTATCCATTAATTCAAGTATTAGAGGTAAAAAAAGTGATCTGTTGACAATTTTTAACAAAAACTAACATGTTATCCCCTCTATCTCCTTAACTACTGACTATAAAAAAAATAATATAACCTTTCTTATAGGAAATATTATTATAGGGTCTAGGTTTTTGACAGATTAGAAGAATTGTTAAAGACTGGAGTATTTTTTCAATAAGTTTGGAGGACAGGAATATCATTCCTTTACACATTGGTTGAGTTAAACTTGCAAACACAATTTTAATGACCTTTTCTAATTTAAGTTTTAAAAATACAAAACAAAAATTAAATATGATTAATCAGGATGCAAAAATCTTCAATATGATACCTTTCTCAAAATCTTAGAAATGAAATTATTTTATTGACCAGTAATTATTTAATGAAACTTATTGTCATGGAAATGTCATCAGATCGAACAGGGGAATCACAATGACCAGAATGCTTTCCCTGCATTACTCTAATTAACAGTTTTAACAACTGAACAGGTAAAACCACTTAATATATAGTTCAAACTTTTCAACATTGTTATTTATAGAAGGATTATATGTGGAGATAGATGAAACACTATTCTTGAAAATGAATAAGTACAGTAGGAGGGTATTACCCCAACAGTGGGTTTTCGGAATGATCTGTTAGAAGACAGAGTGTTTCATAGTGAAGGTTCCCAACAGGTTGGCTGAAACATTATTACCTATTATAATTGATTAGACTGAGGTTGAATATAATTTAGGACTGTTGGGGTGCTTTTAACAGCGTTTACAGGAAGGGCTACTAACATTTAACGGACAACCATAGGTATAATTATAAGGACCCATTAACACATGCAAATATGCAAAGGCGAGAAAGATTGTGTGGTTCAGCTAAGAGGAAAATAAAAAAGGGAGGGTTTGAATTTTCATACTTGACTGCATTTTTGTGGAAAACAATCGTAAACCACACGAAAACTATTCTTAACATTTATGAAAGACTTAAAAAAATGTATCGTGAACAAAATTACTGTGATTGTTTTTATCAATAAATTTTTTTTCATGCAGATCATCTGGTTAATAAACGTAAGTAAATGTCCATTATTAACAGAATGTTGTCATTTTTTAGGTTAACCTCAGTGAAAGTTTTTTTTATTTAACAAATGGTTAATAAAAATGCGTAAATGACCATTATTGGTTGGTGGTAATTTTCATAATTTTGAGGTGTGGCAGTTGGTAAAATTACGTGGTGGCAGTTAGTAGGTAGAACAAGGAGGGGAAAGCATGTCTAGTAGTTCCTCCTGGGCATAAAACGCACCATGTCTCGCAAACCTTTTCATTAGAGTGCGAGCTCCATCACCCGATCCTCTTTTGTTTGTATAGCCTCTGATTAAACCCAATATAAGTTTTAAGTATTCCCTCCTCTTAATGTATCTCTGTTGCAGCAAAAGCAGCCATTTTTATATTAGTGGCTGAGGGAAAAAATAAAATGTATATAGAAAAGGAGTAATCACCAGAAAATTAGGTTGGTCAATCGGACAAAGAGTGTTTCGCATGGTGGTCATTCTTAGAATGTCTTGTTACATTTTAGGATCATGTCTTGTAAGATCTCTTTTTTACTTAGTAACAAAGTGGGGCCCTTTTTAAATTAAATGAAGAAAAAGTCACTTCACCATAGGTGTGACTATGGTAGCAAAGCTACTGAAAACCTTCGACAGGAAAAACAAGTAAAACTAGGCAGAAAATGAGTAATCATCAGAAATTTAGGTTCGTAAAATTGTGTTTTGCATGGTAGTGATTCTTTTCATTTCTCGTTATGTTCTAGTCATGTCTTGTATAATCCCTAATCGCTAAGTAAAAAAGAGGGTTCCTTTTGATCCCTGATGAAAACATATCAATGCAGTTCCTATTATCTAAACTATATAATTAATAATAGTTTAAATACATATTTACTTTATAATAGTAGAAAAAAAGAAAAAGGCAAATGAATAATCTATGTACAGATCATTGAAGTCACTGATAACTGAAATGAAATATTTACACAAACTCTTATCTTGGTGTCATGAATAACACATCCGATCAGTAAATTACATATGGTATGGATCATAACCACAAAGAAGGTACAGAATCAATTTAAAACATAGAGAAGTTTACATCACGATCAGAAAGTAGCGAGGATGCTGAGGGAAGTCGGTAAGACCACAAGTACCCTAAGCAAAGTAGCAAAGTTATTGTCTTTATCCATCGAGGAGTTTGCAGTCATATATCAAACGATCATAGTTTTGTGTAGTCGCGTCATCGCTGACACATTAGTCAATATCTGCGAGCTAGATTGTAAAAACCATAGGGAAATATCCATCTGGAGATCCGTCCAAATAATG
Organism: Acanthosoma haemorrhoidale; assembly: GCA_930367205.1. Taxonomy (NCBI): domain Eukaryota; kingdom Metazoa; phylum Arthropoda; class Insecta; order Hemiptera; family Acanthosomatidae; genus Acanthosoma; species Acanthosoma haemorrhoidale. The sequence goes on from OV884009.1 coordinate 829,098, forward strand.
TAATTGACTAGATTCGAGCCCATTATTTTAAACATCTGTTCACTACGTGAATGCTGCTCTCGTCATTTTATAAAGTCTTCCTAGAAGGTGTTTAGTTTTTAATACAAAGTCATTTCCATGTAATTTTTTCTGAAGTCAGAACAGTTTTTCTTTTTTTCAAAACACAGTTCAACAAAGTGGTTTGTAATATGACTGCAATGAAGCAACTCGTAACGCAGGGGTCTTATGGTTAAGACCAGAGTAGAGATGTTTACTTATTTTGAGTAATCCTCCACTGGCAAAACAACCATTACTAGATATACTTCACAAAGATATTATTAACAGGGTGTAGAAAATTAAATTCTAACTAACCAGTGAAATGTACAATGTGATAATCCAAAAACAGACATTTTGATAGGGGTTCAATCACACTTTAGGGTGGGTAGTTGATAAGACTGTCAGCACAGGGTTAGTCGTTAAATAACAAATAATTTACAGATTAACATCCCTTAAAACTATTTCTAGAGTGTAATCTCATTTAATACCATTATCTATAAATGATACCTTAGACTCACACTAAAAAGACAAAAAAAGAAAGGAGTTGAATTAATAAACTTCTAGTGTTAAGCTCTTAAGGAATGAATTCAATAATTAAATTTAACAGAAGCTGGATGATTTATATTAAAGTAATCAATATGACAAAAAAAAAAATTGTTTTCTTACCCTTATAATGTACTCTTAAATTACCATTGGAAAGACCTATGTAATTGAATTTATCTTTAGGACTCCATGACTTGGGTAGTGGAGTTTCTTCTTCATTGACCATAGGATAAAGAGCTTTCAGTCGTTCTTTAAAATCACTTTTAACTTCACACAGAACTTCCACCATTTCTTGAGATGAAGAGGCCATTTAATGTACCACTGTTATTTGTTGCTTCAGAAGACTGCAATAGAAAGGTTATGATTATAGAGCAATATGAAAAACTCGATCAAACCACCCTACTTCCATAGAGTATATAATAGAGACATATCGGTCGTGAACAATGGAACATGAAAAACAACAGTTCATCTTGACCAACGAAATGAATGGATCAGTCATAAGTTAAGTACCTAACACCACACTGTCAATAGCTTACCAATCAACCTTTTTCTTCTAGTAAAGGGTGTCCCAGAATAACCGCAAGATTTGATTTAAATAGAAAACACAGTTTTAAGTAGTTTTTTTGTTATTTTTTTTATTGAATTATAAAGTAAATAGGGTAGGGTTATTTATGGAATAACACATCGGGCAAATGGCCTCCACGACTTTGCTGGCACATACGCACTCTTTTGCCGAAATTTTCCATGACCATTTGGCTTGAATGTGGTTGAATTTCGTTGATGCAGCGTTGAATTTCCTCTTTTAATGCACGGGTGGATGTGGGCTTGTTGACATACACCTTTGACTTCAAATAACCCCATAAAAAGAAATCTAAAGGTGTTAAATCACACGATCTAGGGGGCCAATTCTGATCACCAAAACAAGAGAGTATACGACCTGGAAATGTCTCATGCAGTATTTGAATTGTTTCGTGGGCTGTATGGCATGTGGCACCATCTTGTTGAAACCACAAATTGGCCACATCAATATCATCCAATTTCGGCACAAAGAACTGTGTTATCATATCGCGATATCGAGCACCAGTAACAGTCACTGCTTGACCAGCCTCATTTGACACTCTCACGCACTGCATCGATATCGACATTTGAACGGCTTGTTTTTGGACGACCAGTGTGTTTAGTGTCTTCAACTGATCCAGTCTTTCTAAATTTTTCAATTAATCTCTTCACAGTTGATGAATTCAAAACACTATTCCGATCATATTTTGTATGAAATTTTCTAACTGCGGCCGCCAAACTTTCATTTCATTTGAGATAATGTTTAACAATAAAGACACGTTGTTCTATCGTGTAACGATCCATTTTTACTAACTCTAAACTGTCAGCTGTCAAATTGTTTTGTTTTTTTTAGGGTTGCCAGACCTTCACTGCACTAATGGCGGCAAATTCAAATCTTGCGTTAATTCTGGGGCACCCTTTATATGTATTTCCACGTTCCATAGAAAAGCTTTTATCATCTCCCTAAATCCTTTTAGTACTAGACATAATTGTTAATCTTATGTAAAATAGTAAAATAAAGGATTTTAAAAAGTCATCCCCCAGTTGTGATTCTTCATTTGGCGCCAGTAAACAGGGACTTCCAGACTTCAAAATTGTCTACTAGACCAGAAGCAAAGCTGATGAAAAACTCTATATAGTTACACATTGGCTTTTGTGAGTAACTTCTTAGCGTGAACTAAATTGATAACGTGTTTTGAGGCTAGCAGACTACCACTCAGACAGGCAAAACAGGAAGACTTGAAGAAATAATAAGATAGTCTAGGATTGTCTACGTGAAGGTGCCTGCCACTCAGCAATTTACGCAGGTTACATAAGAAAAAATCTAATAAGATCATACAGAAGAGTTCGCCAACCGCAGTGCAGAAAAAACTTTAAGGTACTATTTTATATATTGAGTGTAATGTTCTATATTCAATTCTACATAATAAGCAATTTTATGAGTAGCACAGGTCTAAGTGATATTTTGAATATAAACAGAATTATTCAAGAAACAGGTATAGATGACTGTTCAGATTCAGAAATGAATCTTAACGATTATAACATGACTAAAGAAGGTGTTCATAACACCTTAATGGTGATCCAACTAATCTAATAACTTTTACCAAACCTCATATCATATTTTATATTATATAAACCTCATATTTATTTTATTTCCTATTTACATTTTATCAAAATTATATTTGACAGAATGTAAGGGAACAATTGCGAACAGAATATCTTACAAATAGCTCTTTCCAGACCCACAGACGACGCGCAACAATTATGCATATACGAAAACTTTTCACCAATAAATAACTAAAAATTACATTTAGTAAATCATTTTTAAGACAGTAGGGCAACTGTACGCTTACAATATGAAACCTCTCAGATCTATGTGTACAGAAACGAACAACCAATTGAATTTATAAACAGAATTATTCCACATCACATTCTGATCCAAAACTCTGATCCAGAGCATAATGACTAGGACCACTATCAGTAATAAAGAACTAGAAATGTTATCACGAAAGGCACAAATTGCTGATCACGTAATTAAAAAGTTACCATCAAGACTTAAGGACGCGGTGCAATAAAATTGAAAACACGTACATAATATTTGAAATTCATACAACAGAAAACAAAATCAAATCGGAAACGAGTAAAATTCGAAATAATTATAACGCAATTAAATTTTCGTCGTGGTGAGCTCTTAATGGAGACTAAAAAACTAAATACTAAGTGTAGAAAAAATGAAATTTAAAGGCGATTTATCAATTCCATTACCAATTAATTTCATTTACCAATTAACCTCAAAGCCGGGCCTAGATGAGACGTGAGGGGAGTAAATTGGGGAAATTGAGGGCATTGAGGTTTTAGGACATTCGCCTGTAGACATTCAATTGTAGTCAGACGCCTGTTGGCCCGAACTGATCGTAGAAGGGGTATTCCAATTAGAGTTCAATTAAGTAGTCCAAATTTCCATGTGCAAGGAAGATAAAAATCATCCAAGAAAAAGTGAGGTAAAATAAACTCTCAAAATAAACATAACTCGTCTCAATAGGACATGAAAACCCTGATGCAATTATCAAGCCTCAAATGTTCCAAGAGAACATATACCAAGCGCCAATTAGCAGTCCAGTAGAGACCTTCGCACGACGAAAGCTGAAATGAGAGTGACAGAGAGGAAAGTGAACGTTGAGATGCATAGTGTGCGCAATTGATCCAAAGAAAAATTCGATACGCCCTGTTATCTTCATCGATCGTTGCACAACCCGAAACGCCCCGTGACAGGTATTCTTCACAGTACCGAACAGACGTATTAAACCATATTATTATTAGAGAGTGATACAGATTAAACTCAATGTGTACAATAACTGCCTGACTGTAACGGGATACTTGTAATGTCTCAAGAAAACACAAACAGAAATAATACCGACCTAGACAACACAATTTTAGGAGAAACGACCACGATGCTCCTGACAATACCAAAACAACTACGGACACAACTTTTAAACAAAATAATGACTTTCAACATCATAATAACTATCAGCAACGTCACGAACCTCGTCAAGGCTTCAGAAATAATCGAAAACTTTCAAAGGCCTCAACAAACAAACACCTTTCCCGTCACAGCTCTACAATCCGCAATCACAAAATACCGTGTCAATGCGAACCGTTAAAAGTAACAAAGTACATCAGTTAGAAGATGAAAATCATCCATTAGAACAGGAGAACTAATTATTAAGACAGAGACTTACAGAATAGATTTGAATTTTTTTTAGGTTTTGCACAAAGACTGGGTTTGACCCATGATCTATTAGTTAGGTGTAAAATATATAATTTTAGTGATAAATGTAAGATTATATTAGGAACGGGGACCATGCAAGCCCCAAGGAAAAATTAATGAAATAAAACAAATGTAATAATTAATGATGGCCCATATATAATAAAAACTGAAAAAGATCTTGAAATTCTAGTGAGAACACTCAGCTATATAGCTAAGTATAATAAAATAAAATTATTTAATCATTATTAGAATACTCAAACATTGTAAAGTTGGATTATGAAAGTTTAAAAAACATACGACTAGAATCACAACGGACTTAAACAATTTCTACGCTTTATTTACAAAATCTCGTAAATTTAGGAAGTGAACGGTCTTTCTTACAATGAACGAGAAAGTACATTGCATTTATTCATCCATTCTATCTCTCCCGCCCCTCTCTCTTTCTTACCAATCAAGAGGAAAAGTATACTTTTCTTACGATACCATCTTAAAACTTATCTTAACTTATTGACTACCACTCTAGGGACAGCAAATCACTCAAGCATCAAGTGCATCCAATATTTTCAATCCATTATAGATACCATTATTAAACCCACCCTATGTAAAGACCCGTTTATTTATTGAACACACTAACGCCCCTATTCTTTAATACCCTAACTTTACTGAATCTATGATTCTAGCTACTCACACAAGCAATATAGCATTCGTAGCAGTGCTTTCCCAACTTTGGGAACGAAGGGATCATCCCATCGTATTTTCTTCACACACTCTTTCCAAATCTGAACAAAATTATTCAACAATCGAAAGGAATTACTTATTGTTTATGCCTGTAAGCATTTTAAGCCTTATTTATTTTTTTTGACTTAATTTATTAATTCACAACTGTGACTAGAGTCACAAACACCGAATGTGCTGTAAATATAATTAAAAAAAAGTGCATGTTAGACATGAAGGCAGAGGACATCCAGTGACACCTCGCCTATATTGTTGAAGCTAAGTTTGAAGATATTTTATTTATCATTTATTTTATACGGGTGTGCTGTGTCATCAGCGTAAGTTGATGTAATTGTATCAGGAGTTTTGGGTATGCCAGAGGTAAAGATAATGGGGCATGTATTGAGCCATGAGGGACCCCTGCTTTAGCAAGCCTTCATGAGGAGGTTACTGAATTTCCACTAATAGGAAAAAGCGGTTATCCAAGTAAGATTTCAGTATCAAAAAGCAAGTATGTGAAAGTATTGGTCGTAGTTTGAAGTGAAGTGCTGCATTCTATTGAAAAGGAAAGTATGTTGTGCGTAAGACAGAGTTGTAAAGAAAAGTTAACAAGAGCGTTTTGGCAGCCGTTTGATTTCATTAAGGACTAAAATGTTTTGAAGGAATCGACAGTGGTAGAAGAATGTCCAGTAGGTTTTGAACTGGAGGTGAGGTGGTCAGCAAATCGTCCTATTGTGAATTCGATACTCTCAATAGCCATGACACGGTCTTGTGTCGTACGAGTTTTCGTGATTCTCGTGTGTGTATGATAAATAATTTTCAAATGTGTAAGCTTTGATTTCTATTTTTAGTGTGTTGTTTCGGTTATTATAGATCCATTTATCAGTCGACAGTGTTGTCCTGTGTCATTTCTTTCTTGCCTTTCGTTTGTCCGTTACCGGTTGTCCTATATAAGAAGGACCCCAATATCCTTCTAAGTAAATAAGTGTTCTCTCTTAGCTGGTGAAGGAATCTAAGATACAAAGAGTGGGTGCATGTTCAAGATTATGGGTGAAGGAGTCTACTGCCTCTTCTAATTCGTTTGGAGCCTTTAGAGACATAGGTACTAACAGACTACCAATCTCTCATTTAACATATCTTTATTATTATATATAAACTTTGCGCATGGGTAATATTGTAACCAATGAAGTTCTACTGAGGTGCAATTATTGCTAGTTGAAATCTTTACTGTGCAATACCAGTCCTAACGGCAATATCTCCTTTGGAATGGTGTTCGCACCCACACTAACGAACTGACAGCACTACTTCACGACAAGAACATCGACGTAGCTCTCATTACTGAAACAAGATTTACGAGTAAACGATCATTTACAATTCAACAGTACCAGACTTATCGAACTGATCACCCAGATGGAAGAGCACATGCAGGTACCGCTGTCATTGTCCATAACTCCATCACTCATCACACAGTTCCTTTGGTAGCACACGATTTCCTTCAGTCCACTGTAGTGTCAATCAGCACCTTCACTTTTCCCCTTACTCTAGCATCAGTGTACTGCCCTCCCAATAAATCCATTTCTTATTCCCAATTCATCTCCTTTCTAGACTCCATCGGGCATCGTTTCCTTTTGGGTGAGGACTTTAACGCAAAGCGCCAACATTAGGGCTCAAGGTCCACAAATACACCAAGACATGCTTTGCTCTCATCACTCACACGGAAACATTGCTCCACTATCTCTCCTGACACAGCCACCTACTGGCCATCATGTTTTGATTTTTCAGCTGATACAATAGTTTAGGAACACTAAACTATTCACTCATAGCCCTGTGAACCTTACCATTTCCTTAAGACCTATCCTCAAACTGCCTCCTCCTTCATTTATCAGGGGCCCAGTTTATTGGGACCACTCCCACCAGATTCTTACAGACTCTGTAGACCTCAAAGTACCTCTGAAAACATCCCAAGACCTAGATGTCATTGCATCACGCCTGCATCATCTAATGCAATTGGCATCTTTCCGTTCCGATTCTTTTAATTCCTATCTCTCCTCTCTGTCTACCAGGGATAACTCCTTGTGGAATCTAACTAAGAAAATCCTAAAATATCATCCTGTTTCACACCCACTCCGTCGTGATGATGGGTCCTTGGCGGCTTCGGATGGCGAGAGGGTGGAAGAATTCATAATACATCTTTCCCGTACTTTCACTCCTCAAAACAATACTCATCGCACAACTGTTGAAGATTTCCTAACTTCACCTATCCCTCTCTCACTTCCACCAAAAGCCGTTAACCCCTCTGAGGTCAAATATCCTCTGAAAAAATTACCTTACCGAAAATCTCCAGGATATGATCTCCTTACTCCTCAAATCCTCCAACAACTTCCTCCTAAAGCCATAATCTTCCTAACCTACATTTACAATTGCATTATCCGAACGACACACTTTCCTCTCCTCTGGAAACACTCCATTATAGTCCTATTCGTCAAACCCGGTAAACCACCCAATGACGCTTCATCTTACCGTCCAATTAGCCTACTCCCTATCCTCTCAAAAATATTTGAAAAACTCCTGCTTCCAATTGTTGAATCCAAAAACCTTTATCCCACTCCCCAGTTTGGTTTCCTCCAACGACATTCCACTGCTCAACAAGGCCTTTGCGTTGTTGATTACATATCCTCAGCCCTTGAAACCAAACAATACTGCACTGCTGCCTTTCTGGACATAGCTCAAGCCTTTGACAGGGTCAGGCACGCAGGTTTGCTTTATAAGCTCAAAGGATATTTACCGCAGACCCTATTCCTAATCCTACAGTCCTACCTTTCAAACCAATTCTTCCAAGTCCGCTGTGGTTTAGAATATTGTAACTACTATCTCATAAAAGCAGGAGTTCCACAGGCCAGCGTCCTGGGTCCCATTCTCTACAATCTATACACCGCCGATGTCCCCTCTACCACCAATACCTTCTTGGCAACATTTGCAGATGACACTGCAGTCCTGTCAACCCACTCAGACCCTGACATAGCATCCCAAAACCTTCAAAAACACCTTGATGTGATCGAGTATCGGTGCAACCAATGGCGAATCAAAGTGAATGAAGCAAAATGTTCCCACATAACCTTTACCCTCTGCCACAATTCCTGTCCGCTAGTTTTTTTTTAATTCGATTCTTGTCCCTGTGTCTGAGACAGTACGGTATCTAGGCTTCCATCTCGACAAAAGACTGACATGGAACCCACACACGAGGCTAAAAAGACAAGAACTAAACAGACGCTTTGGACAATTGTACCGACTACTTCGAAGGACATCCCATCTCTCAATAGAAAATAAACTACTTATGTACAAAGTACTATACTTAAGCCAATCTGGACATACGGAATAGAGCTATGGGGGACTGAAAAAAAATCGATCATCAAGCGCATCTAATCCTTTCAATCAAAAGTCCTGAGAACAATAGTAAATGCCCCTTATTACATTAGCAACAAAACCCTTCATAATGATCTGAATATACCCTACATTCTTGAACTCATCCCTTCCAAGTTCATGAAATTCCATAGTAACCTATCCAACCACCCTAATCCTGTAGAACTGTCCTTACACTCCCCCCAATCGCTATAATCCTCCTCGGAAACTAAAACAGCAGTGGCCTCGTGACCTGCTATAATTACGTGACAGTGGGAGTCCTGGCAGTGGCCAGCTTCTCCAATCATGTCCTGAGCGTCTGTGGCTCTCGCGATCTTGGTCAGCCTCCGCAGGCGCTTATCCAGTGACGCGACTGACAAAGGATCGAGAGGGACTTCCCAAGACTCTGCTTCCTCCTTCGCAAGCGAGGGAGGTGACAACCATGTGGACTTGGGAGGCCTCTGGGCTGTTTGTTTATATCGTTTAAATGAGCGAGTGAATGAAAATTGTAAATTGGTATGAGTGAAATCGTTTATCACAATTACTTATAGCCCGATCAGACAGATTGTAATTGTATCACAATAATAAAAAAAATTATTATGTAAATCCATCTGTCCCTTAATAAGTGCACACTTCTGGTCAGTTGTTCGAGGTTTTTGATTTATTGGAATATTTATTATTGGTCTATTTATAAACTGGTTTATGATCTGAGGAAATATCAAACTTCATGTGAATATAATAATTAGTAGGGTTATAACCTCTACTAAAAAAGCAATCCAGAATATCTAGTGGTTTTCTTTGTGATGATCACATTTTGAAATATCCTTCATCTGGCGGAGTCTACCCCAAAATTTATTTTAATAGTCTATGTATCTTTGCAACTGCTTAGGATTTTTTTTTTTTTTTTCAAAACTTTTAATACCTAAGATTTTATTACTGTCTTTCAAAACTGCCTCTGATGTTAATATATAACCAAGAAAAGGTGTTGTATCTTGTCGTAACTTTTAGCGAATAGGTAGACAATATTTGTTTTGCTCCAGCTGGACATGTTCTGATTTTTCACTTGTGAGGAATTTCAACATGTCGAACCTTGTTTACATTTTTACGAGTTTATGAAATAGTAATTCAAGTTCTGTTTGTGCCAGAATACATTTATCTACTTACCTCAATTATTCTGGAAAAGGCATATGTTTGGAAGTCACCAAGGGACATAAACCTGGGGGGGAGAAAAATATAAGTTTTGGGTTTATAACCTTGCTGGCTGTCTGGTGACCAGCCTTATTGTTATCTGATTCTATATCGAGGAAGTGTGCCCCGACGGCTGCATTTTAAGGCCTCACAAGCTAACTAAAATCGGAACCTACACCACAATTGAAATCTCTCAGTTAGGTTTACTGTTTTCCGGTAGCCGCTCTATTTATTCTTCTTATTGCCGGTAGAGGCAGATCTGCCGACTAATTTCCAGTAGATGGCACTACTGTCAGTCGAAGCTCCTATTTTTTTTATTCCGAACCTGGAACTGGTTCTTCCGGTCGCTTAGTCCGGAACGTAGTAATTCTAACAACTACACATAACTGCGGATCACTAAATATTTCCCGACGGTCTTGAAAATTTAATAATAATTTTTTTTCTTAAGAATGTTGATTTCCCTGTCTGACGATCATGACGGGTTTTACCGTGAACGAGAAACAATAAGAAAATAAGTGGTACAAACGCAAACAAAAGAAGAAAAAAAAATGTAAAATGTACAAATGTAAGTTGAAAAGAATTTAAAGTGGTGTACCCAATTAGGTAGGTTGACGACTCTGGGTGCATATATTAAAATAAAGCGTTTTTCTAGACCATTGATGGCTTTTCAATAAAGTACTTAACACAGTTACTGAGTACACTGGTATGTAACACAGTTACATAAGTGGTTACATATCAGGATTACAACAGTTTCTCCCCCACAAAAAAAAAATTCGAAACAATTTACAAAATAAGATAAAAAGGTAAATAGAATATATATATTAACAAAAGTTGAACATTGGAAAGAAAAAAAAAAATCTTTAAGAGACACCTTACTAGTATGTTAAACAATCCTATAGGTAATCTGACCGCCTTTTTATGCTATCGGATTTACTGAGCTGTGCTTCATGGTCTGGTTCTGGTATAAAGTCTGGAGCGGTTATAGATTCTGGTTCTGGTGTTGCTTCTGGTATAGATTCTTGTTCTGGCGTTGCTTCTGGTATAGATTGTGATACTGGTATAGATTTGTGATATGGTTGGTGATACTCTTGGCTTATGAGACTCATATTCGTGTATCTTTTCCATGTTGTGGTAATGATATTCTGGTAAGGGTTCTTTGAATGCGACCTTTTTAGCTCCCAATATTTTAAGTCAATGTGTCGTTTTATTTTTCTCTCTCCATCAAGCTGTACCATGTAATGAAATGAAGGCCTCCCAGCTTTTCGGTTATTGTTCCTAGCCTCCATTCCACCTTGTTGTCGATAAAAAAAACTGGTGTAGCGAGCGCTAACTACATAAGATAAATCACCCTATACTCTATAATACATATATTGTAAATTAATTTAAACAAATGTAAATAACATTACCAAACCATAAATCATTGTAAATGTTGTAAACAATAATGACGCAGCTGCAAGTCAATTAGTTAAAGGCTGGGAATCTTCACCCTCTACACAGAGCAGGTTGTAACGCGACACAGGCCAGGCCTGGGGCTGCCGAGAACAAAGCGCCACCGTATACTGGGATCTCATTGGGTACAATAACGAGGCACATGATTGGGTCTAACGAGCCACCACTGACTATAAGTAGGGCCAAATCTCGGCCTGTAAATCATTTTCCCGACGACTCTCTAACTGATGACTTGCGGCTGCACTGATGTTCAAGATTTGGCCTTCTCATTTATGAAAACCTCTGGACCACTCTTCCTAACCTCGCTATGTTTTAGTCCGGCCTTGTCAGACCCCACACTTTCCTAGTGGGATTCTCTGCCTTCGCCTCGCTAAAACTAGCAGCTCCTTGGGAGAGACCTCTCCCTCGCGGACAACGGTTGTCGTGGCCCTACAAATTTACCAAGTAGTGTCCTTCACGGCAATCCAGTCTACCTCTCTCCGGTTCACACTCGCCTTTGCGATCCGGACGAAGTTAGCCTACCCTCAGATACCGAGTGTGAATTCGTGGTCATTCCAAGACCACACAAACTACCTACCCTATACCTCTTCTCCTGAACATAGTGCATTGTCGGGGCACATGCCTATCAAATATGAAGTCAGATAGTAAGACCGTCATGAAACGATTGTCCAGGTTATAGCCTAATCAGCCCTCACTTCGTCACCAGGGCTAGGGTAACTAGGCATCCCCTCGTGACGACCCGACATCTGGTACTCACCCTCTCTCCTACTTGGAGCGATCTGGTCCGTGGCAGGGTTACTTGATCAGATTTTGGCTCGTGAAACGGTCGTAAGGCGTCTAATCTGGTTCTTATTTGCCGATTAAGTGTTTCTTACCTGGCGATGTTCCATCAGCCAGTGGAGTTGCCCGATAATGAAGAAGTATTTTCTCTATATTTTGTTTCATGGGTAAGTTCTCTACGCTCATAGTTTTTAGCCGGTTCTTTAACGTCTGCACGTTGCGCTCAGACAAGCCCTTTATGTCTGGGTACCCTGGTACCGTGAATTTTTGCTTTATGCCATTTTCTCGGCAATAATTTTTGAAGGTTTTTTTAGTGAAGATAGATGCGTTATCTGATACTAGTACAAATGGATAGCCGTGTGTTGTTGAAAACATTTCGTTTAATAATTCGATTGTACGTGTAGTATTCGTTGCATTTTTTTACTTCTGCCCAGCGTGATTTTGCATCAATGTGGAGCAGGTAATTATATCCTTGGAATAGGCCCGCATAGTCAATATGCACACGGTCCCAGTTATTTTCCGGAGGGTCCCATTGGTGAACTGGAGCCTTTGTCGGGCTACTATTGACGGATGAACACTCCTGGCACTCCCTTACCATTTTCTCTATTTCTTTATCTATGTTTGCCCATGTACAATGCCGGCGTACTAATTGCTTCATTTTAGTAATACCAACGTGAGTTGAGTGCAGCTGTTTTAGTACTTCTGCCTGTATTGTTTTTTTTGGGGGGTTACAACTCTATCTCTCTTGAACAGTATGCCATTGTCTAGGGTGTACTCGCTATCGTTTGACGCCAGCAATAGCTCGTGCTTGATTTTTAATAATTCTGGATCTTTTTCCGTCTCTGCCGAAATGACATCCGGTGTAAGCATTTCTTTTGATATTTCGATAATGTGTGATGCACACATTTGATGAACTTCTTCATTAATGACCATATCTGACGATTCCCTGGTCAGCTTTATGGGTGCCCTTGATAAACAGTCAACATTTTCGTTGTCAGATCCTTTCTTAAACTTAACTGTGTAATCAACCCCTGCTGAGAAGGAAGCATAACGCAGTAAGTGAACAGAGGTCATTTTCGGTAACTTTTTTACTGAATTTAATTTTTTGGTGAAAAATTCGGGTTAAGGGTTGGTTATCCGTGATGAGAGTGAAAGGTCGCCCATACAGAAAATCTAAAAAATGATCAACAGCAAATACTATGGCTAAAGCCTCTCTGCCAAGTTGAGAGTAATTCTGCTCTGCCTTCGATAACGAACGTGCACAAACGGTCGTTCCTAACTCGTTGATAACATGGGCAAGTACAGCCACTATTCCCGACGGGCTAGCATCGGTCGTTAGAGTAACTGGTAGATCTGGGCTAATTTGAATAATCACTCTGTCACTTGCTATCTCATTTTTGAGTTTTATAAATGCTGCTTCGCATTCCGTGGACCGAAAATATTTCTGATCTTCACCGCGTAACTTAAGTCAAGGATGACAGGTTTGGCAAGAACCGAGAATAATATGTCACCATACCCATAAAACGCCGTAGCTCTGGTACGTTCGCAGGTCTGGGCATGTCGATAACTGCCCTTTATTTTTGAAAAAGATTTCGATATTCGATTATGCTCTACTGCATGACCAAGATATTCTATTTTCGTTTTAAAAAACGTGCACTTGTTTTTATTCAGATGAAGGTCATACTCTTTTAACCTCTTGAGGCAAGCAAGTAGGTTTACTTTGCATTCGTCTTCTGATTCGCCGTGTACAATGATGTCGTCGAAATATGCTATGGTTTTTGTTAAGCCTTTGCTTAATATAATGCTGGATTTTTCGTCTGTTTTCAGGTGTAAGTATGCTTTAAACAAGTCTAATCGACAAAAATACTTTGAATTTCGGAGGCTATTTAGCGCCCTATCAATTTTCTTTATTGGGTAATTGGTATTTACCAAGAGGTCATTTACCCCCACCTTATAATCTACACACAACAGTCTAACTGTGCCACCACTTTTGGGTATAACTCCCAAGGGGGACCCCCTATCGCTTGTCGGTGCTTTAGATATTATGCCTGCTGCCACGAGTGAGTCTAATTCGATTTCAACCTTTTCCCGCAGTGCGTATGAGACATTTTTTTCTGGAGCATAACTAAGTTTTGCGTTTTCACGGAGTTGCAGTTTGACAATAAAATCTGGTTCACATCCAACTTTTTGGACAAAAATTTCAGGAGAAAGGTGTTCAATATCCGTTACGTTGTTAATTGATAAAGGTTTTTGTGAAATGTTAACTGTTTTTTCTTCTTTGTCTATGTCTTGTAAGTTTATTTTCAAGTGTCTAATCCACATTCGTCCCAACGGGGGGCATAACCATCAGGTACCACATAAAGGTCTTCATAAGATACAGTGTTATATTCCACTTTTACTTTTGTTTTTCTGAGGGGTCGAAAAACGTTGTCTGTATATAATTTAAAAGAGATATTGCCGGTTGGCATAATAGATTGTTTGTGCGTCTGGTTCGTCGGTTGATAACGACTTCTGTTCACTTCAGTTGATAACGATACTTTATGCGTGGAGCTTACTTGCTGCGTTTTTAACAGGGTTGTTATGCAAACTCCCGCTACGTGCCCAAGTGTTGCCACAAGACGTACAAGTTAAGTTAAAAGGTTTCAGTCTACAGTCCTAAGCCAAATGGTTTGTTTTTCCACACCGTAAGCAATGATTATATAAGCCTAAGCTTTTTAAGTCCACGCGACCTCTCGATTGTGATCTGATATGCTGATTTCGGTTTCGAGTATTTGTGTTGTCCCTTCTGGACCTGTTGGAGGTAGGTGCTTGATTTGTATAATTGATAGAAAAAGGCTGTGTATTAGCTAACTCACGGCTATTTGCTTTTGATGCTTCGAGTGCGATAGCTTTTTTTTTATGATATCCGTAAATTCACCTGCATCAGATTCTAAAATCTTTTCTCTAATATTATTATCTTTAATTCCACGAATAAACTGCGCTCTTAGGAAAATGTCTGCAGCGGACACCTTACGTTTACATGTACATTCCACGTTAAAATCACAATCAGGAAGGCCGATACGCCGTAGCGATGCGATATAATCAGAAATTGTATCATTTTATTTTTGGAAAGGGGATAAAAAAAATGGTGCTGAGCGACTAGAGAATTTCGGGTAAGTGCTAAATGCTGTTCGAGGACCTTAATTAATTCTTCATAACTAAGATTTCCCGGTGTTTTGGGAGCAACAAGAGCTGCCAGTGTGTTAAAATTAGGTGCCCCAAAAGAATTTGAGCACATTTTACTTTATCCACAAAAATTTCCTTCATTTTTAGATAATTTTCAAACCGCTGTTTGTAAAATTTGAAATTCTTTTCCTTATGATTATTTGTTGAACTGATTGTGCGAGAGAAGCCTGTTGGTTTTGATTCATAGCGTCGATTAATAACTTTAATTGATCTACGTCAATTGTGATTGATGTATAGAACAATAATAAAAAAAACGATATATGTATGATAATTAAAATTTGTAACTCACAGTAGTCCAACAAGACCTCAAAGTAGGTATGTTTGTACTGGTTAGATCCTGAACCGTCACTGTTTAGCCTGGCTTATGTCACTTTAACGCACCTCTTTTTACCCCGTCGCCCATTGTAATAAAGTACCTAACACAGTACACTTTTATTCAATATCACATTGATTAACCTTGATTGCTATATATATCAGGAGTAGGTTACATCAGTGGTTACAACAACCATCTTATTGCTACTCCAGCAACATAGGAAAGGTTTACATAATACTTATTAAGATGGACAGTAAAATATGATCACCGCACCAAAAACCACTTCAATGATTGCTATTTCTGCCTAGTAAATATTACTAGAATGAATCGAAACCGAACTAATCCTGATTTCTCTGATTGAGTCTCTGCAAGACGCCCGGCCCCGCACTCAAAGGATGTGCCAGTTTCAACCAGCTACCACAGCTCTGTTAGGAGGAATGTTGCCCTTCTTATCACCCTTATGATACTAATAAAGGTAACAGTGATTATGAGAGGATGTCATCAATTCCTCAACATTTCAATCAGGATGAGTTAAATGACCTCATTAGAGATCTCAACCTATCAAAAGAAGCTTCTGAATTACTGGCTTCCAGGTTAAAGAACAAAAATTAGCTGGAACAAGGAAACAAAATTACCTTTAACCTTACAAGAGAAAAGGGTCTGCTTCTCTACCCTACTTCTCACAAAAAGACAATCTCATATTTTGTCACGAAATTAGAGGACTCCTGGAAAAATGGGCCTTCATGACATTTTCTAGATGATTGGCATCTAATTATTAACAGCTCAAATTTAAGTTTCAAATGTGTCCTTCTACAAAATGAAAATGAATATGGTTCAATACCAATTGCTCACTCCACAAATATGAAAAAAGGATATAACACCATAGCTTTGGTCTTGGAGAAGACAAAGTGTCACGAACATCGATGGGTGATTTGTGGACTTAAACATGGTAAACTTTGTCCTTGGACAGCTAAGTGGCCCCACCAAATATCCTTGCTTCATGTGCCTCTGGGATAGCATAGAAAAAACATACCACTACGTTAGAAAAGAGTGGTTTAAGAGACAAAACATGGGCGTTGGGGAAAAGAATGTCATTAACGGCCCCTTCTGTTGTCCACTGCAAAACAGGAGCAGAGGAAGATTTCAAAAGAACCATTAGACCAAGCTCAATGTTAGGAGATTCCTTACTCCATTCCACTCTTTACTGCATTGAGTGAAGATACTCAGCCAAACACCGATGCCAGAATCTCTGACAGATCTGCTGGAGGAGTTGCCAAAGTGACGAGCGATTGAGGTTCATATCATCTAATGGAACCTCAGGCAGAGCTAGGATAAGTCCCCTGACCAAGAAATGTCCAAGAGTGAGCACCTCATTGTTATGGGATTACCTGGCATAGTTGCCCTAGGGGTCACAAGTTCAATATTGCCTCTATTTTGGTTAGAATAGTACAAACTTCCTCAAAAGTATAGGAATGATCTGACTTGAGCCTAACCAAATGAGTTTTAATTCACTTTACACCAGACCAGCCTCCCAAGTTTGAACTGTCAGGAGGATTGAAATGCCAAACCAAGTTCCGATTGGATAGTTGATCCTTCACAATAGGGTCTTTTAACCTCTTGAGAAATTCTCAAATCTCTCCAAGCTGAGGGGCAGCACCGACAGAATTAGTCCTCTGATCGCTGTATACATGTTGACCCGATCCACGACAGGACATAAAGCGATCTAGGCAGGCAAGAACACGAGTTCAATATGAACGGCCTTGGTTGCCATACATACAAAACACAAACGTAATCCTTGCCCTCCACAGACTTACGTAGTCTCAAGTATCTGACACTCAAAGGTCCCATGAAGTCGACTCTAACATGGTGGAATGGCTCGAGCCTCAGGCCAATTGCCCATGAAAGGATGCGGTGGTTTAGAGTGGAATCGAAAGCAAACCCCACATTCACGTACAACCTAGCGAATAGGTGGTCCACCAGCTACAATCCAGTAGTCCTGACTCAACAATGCCTGAAGAGTTTGAGGCCCATGACGTGCAAATTACTAACATGGTAGTACTCCACAATTAGACGAGTCAAATGGATCTTCTTTGGAAGTAACAGCAGATGTTTTGCTGACCAAGACAACAATGAGTTACATTAACGGCCACCCACCCTTAAACACCGAAGGGATCTACAAAGGGCACCAAAGACTGCAAAGATCCCTCACGAGCCAAGGACACAAACTCATCATGAAAACGATGCCATTGTACTACGTCGGGCAACTCAAACAGATCAAATAATCTTGATATATTTGACAAAATATTGAGTTTGGAGTAACCAACATCTAATCCGCCAAATGAGTATGTTATTATTACCTTATCGCTGGAGAATATGGATAACCATCAAGAAAACCTTGTATTAATCACATAAGTCTTTCTAGAATGGACCAAGGAATAAATAAATAAAAATATTACTTATATAAAATATCACCATGTGGTATATTTGAAGAAATAAAAACTCTGTATAAAATGTTAGTTACCCTAGCATACACTTTTTGGAATGTACAATATTCAATAAATTACACTTGTATTTTTTAAAATTTTAAGCGATTGTTAGATTTACAAAGTAAAATAAAAAAGGCTATACAGCTCAATTTTATCTAACACCACTTCACATAGGCCTTAACTCTAATAACCACTGCCCAAACAAAGAATATAAAAAATGTTTATAAACTGTGCAACTTCAAAAGTGCAAGTAACTTATACTGATAAAAGCGTTTTGCTATATTTGTGCATCTATATCTAAAGTGCAAGTAATAAACCATTAAATAATGAAATTTATGAATGTAATACAATACAATGCCTATTCTAAGGCACTTGTGCTATCGAATATATACCAAAAATAAAAAAAAAATGAGTATTTTACAATAAGCATAGTTTTAATAAACTATAAAAATAAATAATAATAATTAACTTAAATGTAAAATAAATAAAAGTTTTGGCAAATTGAAAAAAAATGGACACATTGTACATTCATATTTGGCTAAAAAAAATAACATTTGAAAATAGTGCAGTCTGATATTTATAACAAGATATAAGATTATTATTACTAAAGCTCTTTATAATATTATTAAACAATGTACTTAAATAATTAAATAATCAAAGGATCTTACACTAATAAAAATAAAATATATACCATTATATATGAACAATTGTTAAATTTACAAACAGAACAAGAATACTTTAAATTTAACTTAATAAAACAACTCCATATAAAAAAAGGACAGATTCAGAAACTTCAGCTTATTATTAAATTATAAATAAATAAATAAATATACTCTACTGACATACAAAATACTTATAACAGAAACCTGGGCCTATAACTTAAAGAAAACATTTCCTTGTACTTAATTTTAAACAAATTAAACATATGATCTATAAATGGGCTCTGGTCCAATCATAACCGTTATGTGAGATTCAAATGTACAACTTGTGATGCATTTCACATGTTACTACCAAAATTGAAATATATAAATATTCTCTATAGAAAATGAAAAATAACAATATATATTTAGACAGCCATTCTTACTTACACATAAGCTTCAACACTGTGCTTCTTACACTAATTTGTTGTGCTACTTACAATCAGTATAAACAGCTAATGGTTAAATATAAAAATCATTTTAACTATTATTATAGAACGTAGATCACCAACAGATGATTTATAAGGTTACGAGATTTAGCAGCTTTTAAATAACAAAATACACATTAAAAACAAAATAAATAGTATTTATTGGTTTGAAGTCTTTTAATAATAAAATATGTTCACATCATCAATATATAAAATATGATAAGAAGTAGAATTATAAAGAAAACAAAATTGACTCATCTAATACTGAATGTCAAAACAAATGAAGTTAATTGGTTACTTTCACTATAACTTAAAATAACACTACCACTAATTAGATGAAGATGTTCGTTATAATTATCAGAATATTCTGATTTGGTAACTTAAAAACATATCAAATAAAAAATATACTTAAAAGGTCTTGATTAGACCTTAGATTATAACTATTACCAGACAAAGATATTTTTTGTCTATTTATGAACTGTTAATATTTTATAAATAGAAAACCTATAATATCTTTTTAATAAATTCTAATGTCATGATTTTTGAATTTCAAGGTATTGCATCAGTTGTCTACATAAAAGGGAATAATAATAATTTCAATAGACTTTTCCAACATTGAATGCTCAATAAAGCCCGAATCAGCAGTAATTATTTGTGCTGATCTAAACTTTTCTTGTGTTTAAATAATAAATAAGTAAATGAACATCATTTCATCGACAAAAAGGTGTCATAGCTAAAAAATTGACATTTAGTTTCAACTCAGTTTCTTTGAAAATTTCATCTATTGTTTTATCAGAGATTTCTTCTACAATAAAGTGATGTAACTTGATTGATTGGGAAAAAAGCTTCTCTATGCTTGCATGTTTTGTTTAAATTTTGAAATCATGTATTAAATATTCTATAATTAGAAGTTATACAAAAATGTATTACTATTTTTTTCTCATCTACAAATCTATATGGAAAAATATTTTTTGTTATTTAATTCTTTTTGAATAATCTTTGTTTTCTAATCATCATGTTGTTTCAGGTAGCATTACATTTTCAAGTAATAATCAGAATTAAATCACAAAAAAGCACAGGACAAGATATAGAGAATTTGACTACAACATACAAAGGTTTCTTTGGCAAGAAAATATGCATTGTTAGAGTCTTTCTTTCTTTTTTAATGGTATAAAACAATATGAAATGGACTATTTATTCATTAAAACATGAACTTGATTATAATAGTGTTCCTTGAAAATAAGTTCCCCGAAATGTTAGGATGGTTATTAAAAAAACAAAAACATTATTCACGAAAGATTTACACATAAAATTTGTTCTGTCAAGAAAGGCAAGTCCTTCAGAACTAATATTTTATCTCAAAATGACTGATTAAATGGTTTTTCAAAAGTTTTTAAAGCCATTTCTAAAAAAATTATTATTCCGAGTTTCAAAGTTGTAATTTTTCTATAAACTACGTGATATAATGCAATATATAGTTGAGTATGCAATCAATATTGTCCTGACAACATATTTTGTTAGTAACAGGTTTATAACAAAGTTATAAAAAAAAAAGCTCATTTTGCTAGGTAATTAGTTTATAAAGTATACTCTTAATTTTTCAGAAGTATAAATTTATAAAATGCTAAATTATTCACTTTCAACAAATTGCAAAAAATAAGTTCTGATGGTAGAGAAAATAATTGTAGGATGTAAAATAACATTATTATTATAATTATTAAGAAGTTATTTTGTTAAACACTAGTATAAGATTTTAATAATTTACCATTGTACTATGTAAAATATTAAATTTATTAATAATAAGTAACTAGTGTTTCACATTAATCAATGAAAACACAATTAATAATCAAACAATAAATGAGCTTAGTTCTCTTCAAGCTTTGACCATTTACGTTTTAAATAAATAAAATAACTATTTATTGACCAGTTCTATTTATAAATGCAAGCATCATTTCTGAATATATATAACAATCATTTTCTATCTTGTTTTGTTTAAGCTTGGTATCATTAAATTATCGTTAAAATTTAATTCTACGAATTTATAAATATGTTAATGTTGGAAAGTATAAGGCTATTATTGCATTAAAAGAATATAGATATATAAATAAAATTTCAGTGTCATAATACAATATTATAATTATTATTTTCCCAAAGTAAATCACATTACAACCATTCAAAGTATAAAAATATAAAGATCAGTATAAGTAGAATAATAAGTATATTACGTCTTTTTCTAAAAATAAAACAACCTAAGTATATTACAGAATATATGTTTATAAGAAAAATAAAATAAAAAAAGACTCAATATAAAATAAAATAAATTATACACATATAAGTATATACACATTAAAAGTGTAACATGTGTAGATTTATGCAGTTAATGCGTGTGCAGGTGTGAAACTTATGACCCATTGTGTGACATAATAATCACACCATATAAAAATATTGTAAATAAACTTAAACACGACCTATTACACACACAATTTTAACCTATTATTAGCATTAATCATATGTTATATAAAGTAGCAAGCCACAATTATTATCAAGCATGAGAAGATAAAAATTTGCATATCCAAACATACAATCAACACCAAGTACTTATGTTTAAATATGATGAAATTTTTGCACCATGTGATGCAAGTATATAATTGGTTGGTTCTGCTAGAATTACCTAAGTAGTTAATAAATCTAACAATTACAGTTTAATATTCCAGTTGTAGATAAAAGAAAAAAATAATGATATTATACATTTAGGAATGTATACATAGCAAACACAGACTTCTTTTAAGTAACTCTTGAGCAATAATTAAAAAAAAAAATTTGACTTGTCACCAATTCTTTTCTTTTTCTTCAAGTAAAATGTATAAGAACAACGAACATATAAGTTCAAATGAACAAAAAAAAAGAAGATTTAAATTTTTTGATTTGCATATTGTTGGGCCAAAAAATTATACACGGCTAGTTATCTTACTGCATTTGGAAAACATTTTTAAAAGGCAACAACATACTAAAGAGAAAATACATTGTAACGTTTGTTTGTTAAAAAACAATAAATATAATAATTTACAATTAACTGGAAACCAAATAACAAGAAAATTGAAGTAATAAGCAAAATTAGAAAACTATATGGATGGAAACAGGAACTTAAACTAATTTCAATAATCATATCGACTGAACTAGTACCTAGAAAATAAATCAGACATATAAAACAGCTATAAAAGCAATGTTTTAAATTCATACAGATATTTTTACTAGAGCAAATATATTTGTATTCAAAATTAATCTGTTTTCATGTAACACAAGTTTATTTTTGAACAAACATGTGACATGAAAATAAAATTTTTTTTTTACATATATATCTTTCATGAAATAAAAATTTGGCCTGCAGACACTGATTATAAAAAATGGCAGTGTTAAAAACAAAATTAAAAAATCATGACATACAAAAATATTTTGCAGTATGATTACAAACATTCTTTTAGATCTGATAGTTTTATATTAATATTAAACTGAAATGAATTAATAATATTTCTTAAACTGAACATTAATTGTGGCAGTTATATACTGAAGAGTGCATTCATTAAAATTGGAAGCTCAGCAAAAGCACTGCACACTCTTTGAAAGACTTAGAAATCATTGAATTGACATCTATTTCCACCATTTTTGAAATGATTGAATAGAAGCAGAAAGCCACAAAATCATACATAAGTAGCAACAGATGAAAGAGTAGGCTGTTCATCGAGCTTCTTTTTTTCATTTCCAGGCCCATATTGTCCTATGAATGAACCATCCTCCGTAAATTTTCCTAAAAATTATTTCAAAATATTATTTTGATTTTTTTAATGATAATAATATTTTTGTTAGAAAATTATAATTTTTTTAATCAAAATGAAAGATAAAATTAAATTTAATAACATATTGAACAATGAAATTGTTTTTGTTATTTATTCCACTTTCTTCCCCATCTTGTATTTGTAGTGCTCCTAAAATATGCTATTCTAAAAAATGTGAACTTAGATAATGATATTGAACAGAAGAGAGAAAATCACGTGTTTACAACTGATTTCTAGTAGTCTCACCAGACTAACACCAGAATTAATCCTTAAATACATTATATGAATAAAAGCTTAAACGCATTTCAGAATGGACTTGTAAATAATTAAACAAGTCTTTAACATACTTCAGGCAGTTTAATCATGATCTTTAACTTATAATTTTGATGAGTAAAAGGCAAAATAAATTTCAAGCTTAGTCAAAAGTTAAAATTTTGCAACAAAATTACCATCTAAATAGTCACACAGCATGTATTTCATCAATCAAAAAAAAAAAAGTAGAAAATTATAATTATTTATGTAAGAAAAAGCTGAAATAATAACTTTTAAAATAGAGTTATTGTTATAATAATAAGTAGAATTTACAAGCTTTTACAACATAGTTTTCAGTCACTTGTTTATAACTTCAATACATGTTCAAAAGTTAGTAAACAGTATATATCATTATACTTAGTTTATTGATTGCATGTAAACATTTTAATAAATATATTTCAAGATAAAACAAAACATTAATGGCCAAATATAACAGTTTTGACTAATTTACTTACTAACTTTTTACAGCTACTTAAATCTTAAGCGAACTGCACTGCTCAAGCCTCCACAACTACTCCACTTTTTGTTCATTGTTTTCAAATATATACTACTCGTCATTCTGAGAAGAGTACTGGCACAAGTTTTTTTTTTTTTTTTTTTTTTTTTTAAATTACATATCAATAATTCATTGACGCTAATAGGTATTTTTTAAACTTCTACCAATATAGTATTGAGAATGGGCATCTACATATACCACTAGGTTAAAATAAAAAAGTTATAAAGAAATTGTCACTTTCTTTAAATTTCATACAATAATTTTAAAGCTGGGAGTAAAATTAATATTCCATAAATCTACCCCCTTATTCCCTAGATATGACCCATGAAGTAAAATTAGGTAAGAGGTAGAGCAATAGAAGACCTTCTGGAAGCAAAGCCAGACTAGACTACATTATTGTAGTCTAGACTTTTAGACTAGACTCTTAGAGAGTATTTATATACTCTCTAACAAAAAAAAAGTAGACCAACAAGAGAATCATAGGTGAAGTTTCCTAAGAAAATGGAGGAGAACCCTAGAGAGAAAACCATTCTCTGAAAAGTCCTGAAGGCAATAGGAAACAATAAGAAAAAATATAAAAAAAGAATACTTAATTTCTATGATTCATAAAAGAGGGTATATTAGAAATTCCAAATAATAGAGGTGTCGGTATCTCTCTGCTAAGAAGTACCCACCAACATAAACTCAAAGATCCTGGAAAAGCAGTTGAAAATGGCTATGATTAATTTAAACTACAAACACAGTAAAAACAGGTTTCAATAAAAATAATAATAAAAATGCTTAAGAAAAATGAATGTGAATTTGAATGCACAAGAAATATAATCAGATATTGCTTGGGAAAAATTGTGTAGTGAAGAACTCTTGAAGACTGTATACGACACGACCACTCTAGCTCATGAGAGTTTAAACAGTGAAATAAGTAAGACAAGGTGCGGCTTCAGACCAATTCATTCTACGGATAACTATATCAACAAGGCTTTCTAGACCTTAAGATTAAGCGAGTTATGGCACATGGAAACAGCTCTATGGAAGGCTTGGCAATGCATAAACAGTAAAAGAGCTTATTACAAAATTACATTGGGTTTAGATTTGATTGGGACCAACAGTAAGTCAATAGAATATTTGAGTAAGGTATAATTTGGTACAACTTTACTTTAATGCAATACGCTCAGGATTTGAGGAATCAAATCTGTCAGTAGTTGAATAGTTAGATGACATCCCTAAAACTTAAGTATTCTAATTATTCAACTAGAGTGCAACAGCGTGGTGTTTTGTGGGTGTCAGGTTAATAGATAAATGCATATATGTATACTTAGAAAAGATACATCCTTTATATATTGCTTTACAGTGTTATGTATTCGGATACAGTTATGAATCAGATAGATTAGTGTATTGATACGAGCAAAGGTATCTGTATATAAATATATATATATATATATATACATAAGTAAGAAACTCCCCTATTTCCAAAACTTATAATATAAGTTCAAGCAAAATATAAAGAAATGCATACACCCACTAGCAAGTAATACTCAATGTTTAAAATAATGAATATGTAAATTACTTACAATTAGGTTGGAGAGATAATAAAGATATTAGATTAACAGTTTACTAACCATAGTTTATGTTATACTAATGTCGCAAAGCCTCCAGATGAAGTTTCTCCATGACGTTTTTGTTTTCCATATTGTCCAATGAATGATCCATCTTCATTCATTCCTTCTAAACAACCATGCACACAACACTTAATAAGCATGCAAAAGAAAAATAATAAAATTACATGGAAAATGAAATTGAAGTGCAGAATAATCATGCTAAAATAAATAAATTTAAGTAAAAATTATTATATATCATAATTTCAGGATGTCAAACATAACCTGAATACATTTCAGTGGATTATTTATCGAGATATCGGTTTTGGTCTATTTAAGAAATATATTAGATTTTTATCAAATTTATTGATGGGCGACATACATTTGTATGCCTACAATCGGGTCTTATCATGAGATAATTACAGGATGACGGTAAGATGTTAGCTGTTTACCACATATTTAACAGCCAGTGACCAACATCTCTAACCATCTCACACTATAGATGCTGTCATGAAATTAGATGCAGACAAAACAAAATTTTATTTATGTACATTATTTATTATTCGTAAAATGAACATTTAATCAAAAATGATAAAATACATAATTAAAAAGGTGCCAAACTTGATATTTAGATTCAAAATTAATTGTATTAAGTAATTAAAATGTGTCACAATTTTCCGAATTATCGCAGGATAATTTCAAACCACAATTTGTTTGAAAAAGTATATTCAAATAAATATGTACCTATTTAAATAGTTATTCAAATTCAGATTTTATTGAAATTATTTTTTAAGAATTGTGTTTGGTTGCAAATATATTTTTGTTTTTATCAAAAGTGATTTGAATTTATAATTTAATTTTATAACCCTCCTTTGCCCTGTATTTTTTATCTGTTGATAAATTTGATTACAGTTCTGAAATATTAAGATGTTTTTAGGACATAGCAAGAAAGTCAATAATTGACAACTGCAATGATAAATTAGAATCAGAAGGTTCACAAACGGTTGAACCAGTGAGGAGTGGATCCTGAGCACAATATCCATTCTGTATCAATGGAAGCTAGAGCTGATTTTTTCTTTGTATTAACTGCTCAGCGTATCTGCTTCTTTTCATTCTGTATCAATGGCAGCAGGAGCTGATTCCAGAGCAGCCCCAACCTACTGCCATGGACATGATTATTAATATCCATGTTACTATCTGTATCTGCTCATTTTGACTGGATAAACTCCTTTTATCAACTACTTTTCAGTATCTGATTGATACAGTACAATAACCATCCATACTAAATTTACAGTTAACTATGAACTCCCAGTTACAAATTTACTATTATATAGATAAATAATTCTAAAAACAAAGTATGTTTACTGTTAATGTTATTTAATAAAATCACATTTTGAATTAACAAACTAAATACATAAAAAGAGTTTAAAAGCTAAAGCACAAGTACAATAAAGTTATTTTTTACAAATTGCTGCAACTATTGGCAGGAAAACAGCTAATTCGGACACTAATAAAGCACATTATTACTATACTTGTTAATAACATCAGTAATATTATTTCTTCTAATGATATTTTCTCAAAATCTAAAATTACGTTAGAGAGTACAGAAAAAATGTATCAAAACTAACTCATGGTTATTTTTATGCTCTATAAAAACAAACTGCGGTGCTACATGAAGTAACAAAAAACAATACTTCCTTTTCATAACATCCTACACAACAGCAGGCTGATACAAGAGGATTACTTACCAGTTCCTACTATGTTCCAGTAGTGTTCATAACCTTCTAATTATCTCTCTTAAAGACCTGATGAAGACATACATTGTATGCCTAAATAAATGTATTCCACAAATAATTCAGATGAAGATTTAATACATATTTTCTTTATCAATCCAAGCCGATTCCATATAATACACACACACACACACACTCATGCATGCACAGACCTACACACTTTCTTTTCACACAATGCAGAAGATTTTAATATGTGTGGTTACCTGGCTTGTTTATAACATTTTTTGTGATTCAATAAATGATGAACCCATGCATAATTAATCTAGGTTTACCTCATATCAAGATAATGACTAGAAATTATGTAAGTAATATAAAATGTTGATGACTGCTTTAATATAAATTCAATAAAAAGTTCTAAATTACCTGTGTCACCTTCACCGTATTCTGCCATGGAATCAGAATCGCTATCTGCTGCTGCTTTAGGATCACTTCCCACTGAACTACGTCCACGAGGCTTACTATCTAATCTGAAAATACAAAATAACCCCCTGTAATCTATTGTATTCACTTTAAATTAAAAAACAAATCAAAGTAGATAAATAAGAGGGTCAATAGATATTTAAAAAAAAGGTAAAATACAGCTAAAAATAATAATATTAAAAAACATTACGAGGGGTGAAAAAATTTGATTAAAGCAGGCCTTAACCCTCCTGAGGACAATTCATAAATATTTCAAATGTGAATGATGTCTCAAATCTAATATCTCTTGAGTTTCTGAGCTTTTCTATCGATCTTAATCATCAGGTCTATAGTTCTAACTAACAACCATATTAATTCTCAAATGTTGCTAATCCATTATAAGTGACTATAGTATTTCACTGGCGTAGACTATAAATATTGTTCCTTATTGGTTAATCTCCTTAAGCACGCCCTTATATGTTATCAATGGCTTGGCTAACAAGTGTTCTTGTACCTTTTGTTACTTATGGATGAGCCAAGAATACATGGGCTTGCGGAGAAATTAGAAGACTGCTTGAAGTGCCATTCTTGATTCTGATGATTAGTGGCATTCAGGGTGCTCCGTAACTTGGCACAAGCCTCAGTCTAGCCAAGATAGACCACATCTTCTTCCATGAACTCATTTCCTCTTCTCATGATTCCCTAGTTCATTCTGATAAACTAAATTCATACTTTGCATGCTCCTGATTTATCCAACGACTCCTCATACAGTTATGATAAGTCATATTGTCCACATTGGTATGGTAAATGGTTTCACTTAAGCACTGATGAAATCTTACTGAAATGCTACCAGCAACAGCAGTATCCTTGATCCCTGTTAATTAGAAAAATAAGTCTTCTTGTCATAAAAAACTCTTGAATAAATTCTCTAATTTGTGATCGTTTTTTCTTAATAAAGGTTGGTATAGTCCCAAATCAACTGATATTTGCCACAGTTGCTTCTGGTATAATATATAGGTATATTTACCAAAAATATAAAATATCTATGTTTTAAGTATGTATTCATTTTAATTAATCCTTTTATTATATATAAGTACAAATACATATTTCCTGAAACTTCTATATTTTGAAACTATTTTCTAGCTCTCTATTTATTACACCATTATATAATCAACATATAAAAATTGAACTATATTAAAAATAAAAGTGTGAGTCCATGAAACAGTGAAGAGATAAGGCCAAATGAGTGGATGCTAATTATATATCTTCTTTGGTCGCTGATTATATATCTTTTTTAGTTGCTGATAACAGCATCCTTTCCCCTATCAATTCACATTAAAGTGAGGTTCACAGAGGTATTACAGTCAATGTATGTAAAAAAGGGTGTTATTGGCAGTAAGTATGAAAACAATTTGTTTAAATTTTATAGAAAAAATCCTAAAAAATGTGTTTCTAAAGAAATTTCCTGATTATAGTACTTTATTTGTTGTTCTTAATGTTAATAAATGGTTCCCTTACATTTCTGAAGAGGACTTGGATTGTTTGTTGATTTTTTTTACCCTCAAAATTAAACTTAACTATAATTACCCATTTGTTGTAAAAGATTATAATAAATATAAGTTTATTATGCCAATATATGTTCCACAACCCCTAAAAATATGCTGATTAGGTTTTCATTAAGATACAATAATGGGAAGTAAGGAAAACAAATTGAATGTGAAAAATGTCAGACCTCAATTTAGTGGCTTTTAAGATTTCTATTTTTTCTGAAGTTTGAATTGAAAGTTCTGATTCCCCTCCCTCCTTCGTTAAGTACACATTGATGAGGGTAACACAATAATAACTTCATATTTATTTTAAATAATAAAGTTTTTAGAATAAAAAAAGAGATCATGAATAAAATAAGTTCCCTACAAGCTATAATAGATTTGTCAATATTTTAGCTATTTACAAGTGTTTAAAAAATAAAATGTAATGTCTTAATTTTTGTTTGTAATAAAAATCAATCTTTGATCCGGTGGGAAAAAATGGTGAGGCAACTAATCATCGGATTAAATAGTGAATTTATTATAATTATTGTAAATCCAAGTTTATAAGGTTACTATCTTGGTATGACAAATAGGGAGTA
Organism: Acanthosoma haemorrhoidale; assembly: GCA_930367205.1. Classification (NCBI taxonomy): domain Eukaryota; kingdom Metazoa; phylum Arthropoda; class Insecta; order Hemiptera; family Acanthosomatidae; genus Acanthosoma; species Acanthosoma haemorrhoidale. The sequence goes on from OV884009.1 coordinate 858,736, forward strand.
TTACGAACTTGTATAGATAATTTTCAAGACTTCAAGTATAGAAAATAAAGTATTTATTTTTGATGAATTGCAATCTAGTGATACCAATGTCATAAGAATTGTGCTCTTTGATTTGTAATCAGGATCCTGAAAGCTTCATGCATTTTGTATCACTATACGGAGTCAGAATGGCTAATTCCCTTCTTTATACCAATACTTCTTCTACTAAACCTAATTTAATACTAAACTGCACCACACCTTTGTAATCTCTTTTAAACCTAATTTAATACTTAACTGCACCACACTTATGTAACCTCTTTAACTCAAATCCTCCATCCATTACCATAACACAAGATCCTGTTTATTGGGCCTTCACTCCGCCTGTTCACAGATCTGCTTACTTTGACCACTCTTTCTTCTTCATCAATGCCACAACATAGAAGACCCTTTGAAGTTCTACTCCTTTAACTCGATCTATCTCTAGCAGTTTTCAAATCCCATTAATTGGTTTCTTCTGCCTTCTCAGCCCACCACCATTTAAATAGTTTGAATGTTATCTCATTATAAACAAGATACTGCCTATTATTTAATTAGTATTATTGGACAATATTTCGACATACAATGCATTTAACATGTGTTCATTTGCTACCCACACTGCACTATCAATCTCAATTTTCTCGCATTCTTGTGTACCTAACTTTTGTTACTATATATTACTGATCATAAACACCAAATTTCTTTTCTTGTGATCAGGACCTGATACAGACATATGTGGTATGTCAAAACTTCCAACAATAGCTTTAATGAAAAGTTAACAACTCTAAACCGATCTTCCAACCAACTTTTTTACTTATTTATATACTCACAGCTAACAATTTAATCACAGTCTAATTATTATATTAACTTTTTTATATTATATGGATTTTTTAATATTGGTAAAATTGACCCACCATTTGTAAACACTACACCTACTTTGATTGATTTGGGTAAAAAGTATTTTTCTCTTAATGAGACAAGCTCTGATCCTGGTAATTTTTTAACTTCTGTGAAATTAGATACAATGTTTTAAAGGTACTTGAAATTTATATCTCAACCACTACCTTGACAATTATTGTTGTTTCCAAAATTTACTTAAATAAACAACCAAACCAAATGAGCCAAAGGAGAAAGCCAATGATTTGAAATATTATGCAGGGAAATATGATCAGTAGAGTAGTACATATTTAACTGATATAGTTTTATCGACAAAAACATTTTTAATAATATTATATTCAATGAGTGTTAATTTTTTATACTACAATTACACTTGGGATAGTGATACTGATATAGCTTATACTAACACTGTACCTGAGGAGCAAAGTCAACCGCCTGTGAAACATACAATATTTAAAAATAAATCATTGGTTTTTTATAGGAGAGGTCGTTGGTTAAACCTTAATAACTTATTAATCAAATATTTAAATAATTCCTAGACTGTGAAATGTATTTTGATAGCAGCAGTTTACATAATGATAAAAAACCAATAACTTCAAGAAATGGCTTTATATGTTTGACATTAACAATTATTTATCTGACAGCATGTTTTCTAGATCTAGTATGGGTCCTGATCAATAAATACATGTTTAAGGATCCTAATTTATATATCAGGTTGGCCAAAAAGTCCTTTTGGTTTTTTAAGCGAAAATAAGACACAACTTTTAAAAACAAAGGGATTTATTCAATCAATGATATGATTGCCATTTTGTACTAGTATCTTCTGCCATCTCATGGGCAGATTCATATTTCCATGCTCAAAGGATTTCCTGTCTTTACTGGCAAAAAAATTTTCCAAGTGGATTTTTACATCTTCTTCAGAGTTGAAGTTCTGTCCATTCAATGAATTTTGACCGAAACAGGTGGAAATCTGAAGGTGCAAAGTTGGGCGAATATGGAGGGTGCGGCAAAACTTCCCAGCCAAGCTCCAGTAACTTCTGCCGTGTCTGCATAGAAGTGTGTGGTCTGGCATTGTCGTGATAGAAGACGATCCCCTTACGGTTGGCTAGTTCTGGACGCTTCTAGTGGATCGCTGCATTTAATTTGTCCAGCTGGTCACAGTACACATCCGAATTGATGATCCTGTTCGTGAGAAGAAGTTCGTAAAAGAAAACACCACTCCAATCCCACCAAATCGAGAGCATAACCTTCTTTGGGGGTTGTTTATGGTAATTCGCCTCGCTTCCCCCATGAGCGTTTGCGCTCCACATTGTTATAGACGATCCAATTTTTGTGCCCTGTCATCATTCTCTTCAACAAAGGATCATTTTCTTCACGTTTTCCGCACGAATCGCAGATGGAAATCCTTTGGGCGAGGTTAGCCTCACTGTTGATGGTTTTCAACACTCGATTTGGATATTTTGAGGATAACTGCGATCTCCCTAGTTGTATAACGGAGATTGGTGTCAACTAATTCCTTCAGTTTGTCGCTGTTAATCTCAGTTGGCCGGCCAGAGCGAGGGTGCGTCTTAAACCGAAAAATTCTCCGATCGAAATCTTGAAAACCACTTCTGGCACACAAATTCTGTAACAGCATCTTCTCCGTATACAGTGCATATCTTGAAATATCTGGAAGTTTCCACTTCTTTCTTGCTTTTTTTTAAATAAAAAAGCATGAGGTGTCAATAATGTTCGTTTTGGTTTTCCATTTTCAGGATAATCCTAAACACACAAAATACAATCAGACTTGTCAGAATTTCGAGTCGAACTACGTTGAAGTGTCTAGTATCCAACGAGAGCGCACTCGCAAGGGACGGTCAGTCTGTAACTAACTTCAGTAGTTAGTTACATATTAGACTGCTTGAAGTTTCATGACGACAAAAACCAAACGGACTTTTTGGCCAACCCATTATTTTAAATAAATTATTACTAATGATATTAAAAGTTTGACTTAGTAGATGTTAACTGTATGCATCTAATGACTAATTTTGTTTATAATGTGCTTATTGTTTCACTAACCACACCTTTCTCTGTCATGACTAGGTTGGCCAGACAGGTGTTATTATTGAATTCTTGTACTTTTAGTTACTCTTGGACGAATCAGGAATACCTGGACTTGCAAAGAAATTAGAAGACTGCCTGAAGCCATTTCTGGCATTGGCTTCAAGGAGACTAGTGCCAATGAAGGTCTCGGCAATTTTGTGACTAGTTTCACACAAGCATTAGACTAATCCTTAATAATAAGCATCATAGATAAAATCCCACTCTAATGCTACCAGCCATGTCTTATGTCACATTATCCCTGTTAAAACTAATAAAAGTAGCCCTTAGTGTATTTTTTTATGTCCCTACTTTATTTTCCAGATCCAAGTTTATATACCTTATATATAGTATAAGTAAAACTTTTTTTTTATAAACATTAGAACAACACCAAATTAGTTGGTATCTGCCAGAGTTTCTCCTGATACAATATATTAAACACAAATCTATTGTCAAGAATGGTTCTGTACTCTATCCAAGAGCTTGCCTGTATCTATGAATGAGGCTCACCTACTCTCTCATTAAATCTCTAGAAAATGGGTATGCTACCTTCATAAAAATTTAGTCATCAGCATTTTACTGTATTGGTGGAAAAGTCTTTTACTTCTTCAAGTGGACCAATCATGAAACAATGTATCCTAACATAGTCAAATTTAGTTGTGGTATGGATCCCACTATTATTAATGATTATTAGCTAAAGAAAAAAGAAAACTGTCTGGGTCAGGATATGACCATAATTGAAAGAAATTTAATAGTTTGTTTGAAAGTCAATACTTTAAATTCATTTCATACATACATAGGAACCTCCGGAAAGCCAGCTTCATCTTGATAATCATGACGACCATGGGCAACTTCTCGTTCATGAACAGCATATTTTCCACCTCTATTTCTTTTTATAATACAAACTAAAATTAACACCAATAATAGGAAAACAATTGCTAAAAGCATTCCGATGAACCATCCAGCAGTAGCAACATTTTCTTTAGGCTGTATTATTGGTCCATCTGAAATAAATTTGAACACATTTTCAGTTATATTAGTTACTAACAAATATTAGATGGTGTCTAAAGATCATGTTTTTTTTAAAGAAAAAACCTCAGTTATTACAGTTAAAAAAAAATGGTATTATGGATTAATATACAAATAATAAGTTGCAATAATGTATAAATAATGATCTCACACTATTTCACAGGGTACTTAAAAGTAATGGTTAACTGTCATTTTATCGATATAAGTGGTCATATGGGGGGAGAGGAGTAAGTTTAGTTTAGACTAATCTTTACTTACATATGTCACAGCCATGTTCATACATGACTAGAGCTTCACGCTCATGGAGGAAGGAATGTAGGTAACAGGCTCCCTATACACGACTCGGACGTTGTGGAGAAAGGGTATAGGTGCATGAACTTTTTTCAGGAAACGTTTCGTTTATACAACTATATATCCCTGTAAAGGTAGAAAAATCTTCTGAAAGGTTGTTCAAGAAAGCTGTACTGAAATTCTTTGAGAAACAGTCGAAATAAAGCCACAACTGGCCAACTGTCACCAAAATTGTACTAAAACAGCCATATCTAAGCCAGATTTCAATATTCCCTGGCAGGAATAGTTCTGAAGAAACTTCGATTCCCTACAACTTTGCCATCTTCGTTTTTATTCTTAAATGAACCCTGCTCGATTTATTACCATTCAAAGAAACGTTTTTAACTTCTTTTTTTTTAGACTTGATGGATTTTTTACCGGTTTTAATCGGTTTTTAGTTTATGAATCCATGCTAAACTAAAAAACAGTTGAAATAATGCCCCTCTGAAACAAACCACCCTTGACCACAACTGACTAAGAACTTGGAGAAGGCAAGGCAATAAAATCTCTCTAAAGCGGACATATCTAAGCCAGATATCCCATAGGGGGAAAAAATAGTAATTTCGAAAAGGTGACAGCTAATTTTCAACTGTTGTTCACCCCTGTTTCGCACTACCGTTTTTTAGGCAGGTTTTGAAAATGAGTTTTCCTGAGAAGGGGATATATAGAAATAGTAGTGAAACTCAACAACTTGAATAAGTTTTAAACTAAACTTCACGCTCTATAAAAATCATTTACAGAGAAAAAATAAATTATACCATACCTTAGTAAAAAAAAAGTGTGACACTACTTATATAAAAAATAGGAATGAAAAAAAAAAAAAAAAAAAAGTCACTCTATAATAACCACGAATTAGTAAAAGATACTGATGTTAAAATAAATATTGTTCATGTCATTGGTACAAAAATAACTCAAGAGATAGGGTCATATTAAAATAATGTAAGAAATCAGGTGACGGAAATTCTAGAAGCAAATGTACCACTCAGGAGGAAGAGAGGTTTCCCAAGAAATAGATGGAAAAAGTAGAAATAACATATAAGAACAAATGCTGAGAAGTGAAACAGAGACTAATTGGATGGACTGACAATAGTAGTATCAAGATATGATCTGTAGCTTTATACATTTCATACTAGATAAATTATCATATCTTTGCAGCAGTAAGAGCTGGTTAATGCTGGCCAGAGAACACAGGCTTTTCAGGTCTCAGCACCTAACCCCATTCGAGACATTACTATTTCGTCTTTTTGTTTAAAATTATCTAGCTTACATGCAAGATGTATGTTACTTTTTTTTGTTTTTTTTATTTTTTACAGAATGTAGGCACAGAAAATAAAAATAGATAAGATTTAAAAACTTTTTTTTTGGAACATAAAAAATGTACATATATCTACTTATTTATTTCCTGAAATATCTTCTTTCTTCGCTCTTTTAATATCTATATTTTTTTACTTAACAAACAATTATTAATCATTAATTTATTTAAATTCCCTACACATGTATTACATTGTAATAGAGTTGTCCTTACATAACTATGTTAACGCTATATAACATAAAATAGATCAGTATAATCTAAAATTATAATAGCAATATCAAACTAAGTAATAAGAAATGGAAATACAATTGTTTGAAATGAGAATATAATAGAACACACTTAAGAATGATACAACAGTTATATATTTATTTTAAAGAGAAAATATGATTACAACAGTCAAGTAATTTAAATTTTTTGGTGAGTTATAATTAAGAATTAACTAAAAGAGCAGTTAATATGTGAGAGGTAAGAATATTCAGACCAGAATACAACTTTTTTCACACCTGCTTAAAAGCCCAAAATTTTGAAATGTTGGATGAAAGTATACCTATGTAATTTAGCAACCATAAACTATAAAATTTAAAGTACCATGGAATATCTATACCATGATAGACTAGTTATCACTAGACTATCATACTCATTCTTGGAACTTAAAAAAAAACAACCAATAAAAATAAAACCAATTTATCTCTCATTTGTAAAAGTTTATAGCCTAAGCTTTATTGGGAGATAAATTGGTGAAATTAAATTTTTTTTGATTTTTTAATGGTCCACGTATACAGAAATAGGATTATGAATGTCAGTTGTAAGTATGATAGTGGGATTTGTAAGAAACTATTTCATTTATCTATATTTTATATATGTAGGTTAAGTATGAATTTGTCATAAATTTATTTAAATAAGTAAAACACGATTAATTAAATGAAAATTTAAAGGTAAGAATCACAATACTAACCAACACTATGCATTTCCATTTCTTCACCATTAGATTCAGCTATAAAATCACCATCAACAGAAACCACTTTAAATTCATATGTTTCAGAAGGCTGAAGTCCTCTTACTATAGTATAATCTTCATCTGTTGTTTCAGCTGTTTGTTGATAAATTGGTTCACCTTTTATTCTGGAATTTGAATATTACAAAATATTATCAATCAACTACAATAATTGAAAGGCTCGATTGTGTCTATCAACAATTAACTAACATATTAATAAACAGTTTATAATTAAAATTCTAACAAATAAGAGACCATTTTATGCAGTTATGTGAAAACGTCTTATTTCAATTCTGGTCCCACCAAATGTAGAGATGTGACAAAATTATCTCGCCTTTGTTTTTGTTATTACCGATATACTGCAAATCATGTATCCATGTGGCATATGTTCTAAACACAGAATAAGACTGCTTCTCTCTTGAGGGGCCCTCAAGGACGTAGGGCCTACGTAGTTGAGTGGTGGGGTAGTAAAGTGGGGGCAGAAAAAGGAATGTGAAGATGACACCTGATACGGTTTTTCTAAGGTGGAAATGAAATTAAATAAAAAATAAAACTTTATTTTGGGTCACATATTTTGAGAATAACAAACATTCAGGTTGGCATATAGAAACTAAACAGGTATTCATTAAATCAGGAAAAAAAAAATTCAAATGAAACCATACCTATACTTAACATAAAAATGTGATCCAGGGCGGCCATCAATATTAGGTAGCCAAAGAACTTTTACATTTGCATAGCCATTATCAGAAGGCAACCTTAACAACTTAAATGATGGGCGATCAGGAGGAACTGACACAGAACCCCTTGTTCTTTGTTCAATAAAATACCTGAAATAGTATTTGGAATTTATAGTAACAAAATTAAGATGATTTTTTTTTTAATAAGTGTTACAAAGCAAATAATAAAAAAATAATTGAGATTCCTGTACACTAGTTTTTAAACAATCATTTTTTACAGATGAAAACACAGTTTTGACTGTGAAAGTAATGTCTAGTTGAATATTCAAATAAACAGTTTCTTTCAAACAAGACAAAGACAATGAAGTCATATTATAATAAACATTAAATTCTGCCATATTAACAGTACAATTTAAGATTTATATTAAATAAATTTAATAATTTTACCCTTCTCCTTCTCCAGCGGCTGTAGTAGCTTTAATATGGATCCTATATTTTGTAGCAGGTTCCAAGCCAGCTAGTTTAACTCTTAATTGTTTGGGATCACTTATTTGTGGTTTTCGCTCTATCAATGGTCCAACATTGGTACCCTTTACTGTTTGATAATAGATCTGAAAAAAAATTACATTGTTTGATTCAAAATTTTAAACATAAGTCATTATTTAAACCATAAACTTAAAAAGAATGGCTAGCTAATTGTCAAAAATTAATGAGGAAGAAAGGTAAAAATGTAAACATAGGCAGTTAGTGGATGAAAAAATCATGAGTGCATAAATAAGTAGGTACCTTGCCCAGCATTGCATAGGCACCTTGGAGAGAGAGATATTTATTGCAATTAATAACATAACTTCTTATTGATATTCATTTTCTTCTTATTGCTTTTACAATATAGATAATTATATAATTTAATTTTAGAGGAGAAACTAAAATAAAAAAAAACCTCTATCAAAATAACAATATAAATTTAAAGTTTTCATAGGTTTCTTTCATACCAGCAGAGTGAGTCACATTCACAGGTACTGATGGGAATTTATTGCCATTATGCAGAAGCACAGCTTTTTAACTAACTTTAGAGGAATCCATGAACAAGCTACCATTCTCTTGGGTTATGTTCATTAAAAATTGTCTCGTTAAGAAAAGAAATGCCATTACAAAACACTAAGCCATTTCCTTCAGAAAAATAGTCATTAAATTCAGAATGACGATTACGATAAGTACAATTTTTGTATTATTTTGAAGAAGATTCCATTCTTTAAGCCCGGAAGCAAGTATTTCAGGCTATTTTAAAGGTAACTTTAAATCTAGTATGAGATGGTTACGATTTTCTTGAGTCAGTAAATGAGGTTTAGATGAACTGCTTTGTTCAAAAGTTGTACTACTAGAATCTGTTTGTTTTTCTTCCTTACTTCTATCAGACTCTGAGCTCTTTTCATCTAATGTCACATGTTCTGAAGGCTATTGGGAATTCTTCACAGTGTGGAAATGGTTTCATTGCAGATTGCAAGTTAAGGTAAACCACTGTATGTTTTGATGTAATCCCTTTAATATTTGTTAACCAGAAATAAGACAGAACAGTGGCCTTTGGGTTCCCTCCAAATCATAGGGATAGCAAATGGCATGTGGCGTGTGCCATTTATCCATGCAGCAAGAAGCCTAAACAACCGGTATGTGGGGCCCACCCAGACCCTTGTTTGGACACCCAAAATAAAGTTCATAACACTTTTTTACTAATGGAGTAAGGTTTCACCTTAGGGACGTGAGGTGAGCTTAACTTCACCACATACATAACAAAAATTATTAGGATGATTTAAACAAGCTCTAGGCATTTTGAACTAACGACTAATTAAAAGAAATAAAGTTGAAAATATGTAATGCACAATAATTGAGACACACTAAGCACTCACAATGACGTGTTTACTGGTTCATTACTATCTCACAACTTGCATTGTTCTGATTAATGTGTGCTACACTAGATAACGTTTCTACATGTCTATAGTTGTCTGAATCTGCACAACAGTAGCAATGCTACCCTTTGAGTTAGCTCATTTGGTTCCATCATATTTACAATGCTCCAGGAGCTTTCTTGACAATGGACAAATGGCCGAAAAAATATTTTTAACTATTTTAACAAATTAAAATAACAAAAAAACTGTGGGTGATAGAGAAATTCTGAATATATATTTGAAAACAGGATAAAAACTGCATTAAGTACACCAATTGGTACTCGTGAGACAAAAATCATGTTGACCATTATATAACCAGTGTTACTAGTAATTACGTGTTTTTCCATGCAGGTTAAAATAATTTCAAAAAGTTTACCCAGGATATTTAATAGGTTAATGGGTGAATAAGGGGATTTGTCTGGTTTAAGAATGGGTATTATTTTCGAATATTTTCTAATATGATGGGAAGTAGTTCAATCTAAGCGAGCTATTAACAATTTTGTTTACATTCATTTTCTACTAAATTTTTTGAACAATAGTGATTGTATGTTGCCATCTGTAGGAGATTTAGAGCAATTCATGTTACAGATAAGGTTTGTAAGTTCTTTTGGGGAAGAAATATTAAAGTGACCAAGAGTTTGGAGAATTTATGGTAGTCTGGTAGATATTGTGATTAAATTTTGCTAGGTTATATTTTTCTGTATCGGTATGAGCTCGTTTATTATTTTGGATCCGTCAAGGGGATGGAAGGTAATGTTGTCAAATGTTCACTGAATGTTCTATGAGGTTTCCATAGTGATTCACAGGTCGGAGTTGGTCGAGATAAAAATGTATTCCAATGAATGTTGTGGTGGTTCAATAATGTTTGGTGGATGTATGTGGTGAATTTATTTTATATCGTATTTAGTAACCGGGATATCTGTGTTAGCATCATTTTCTGGATTATGTTTTTAATTGTTATCAGATGTTGTAAGGATGCACGGATGAGGATTTGTTCATTTTTCAGAGTTATCATTTTTTCGCAGTATAGGAAATCATTTTGGTGAATTTTCAGACTGCTAAATTGACCTCTTCAGTAGAGTTAATTAGGGTGTTGATAAATGTATTGTTGTTGATTAACTGTATGTATTGTCTTCAGTGCACTTTTAAATATTTCACATTTAATGGCTTATTAAGAACGTATAATATACAAATTTTAAAGATAACCAAGGTGTGATCCGAATTAAGACAAGGAACGGAGACCAGGTTGAGTGAGATTGGACATACTTTTTGTAAGTGCAATGTCGATAGTACTACACTAGTAGTGTCATTGTGTGGGGATTGAAGGTTGGGTAACTAGAATGGTGGATCTGGATATTCTTGTTTAAAGTGAATTTAAACAATGTTTTACTGTTTCTGTTCGCACTCAAAAATGCCAGTATTTATGTTTACTGTTAAAGTCTCCTAAAAGGATAGCATTTGGGTTTAGTCGATAGATAGTTTTAAGGTCTTCAATGCTAATATTTTGTCTAGGAGGTTATGAGCACTAAATACTGAAATAGGTGGGTTCATTGTTTATTAGTAGATTTGCTCTTATGGCCTTCAATGATTCTAAGGTTGATATTATTACTTGGTGAAGTGGTATTTTATTTTTGATAAGTAGCATTATGCCTCCTTGGTTATTTCAGTCTGATCTGTAACAGTGATATTCTGCCAATTTAAATCGATAGTTTGGAGACAAGTGTGTCTCGCACATACTACAATATCAATATTATTGTATAGTACTGCTTGTTTAAATTCTTGTGACTCACTTAGAAAACCACTAGCATTCTAAACTAGTATTTTCAGATAGCTCCTTGTCATGCTGACATTTGTACATTTCCTTTGATAGCTAATGTTTTTAATGTTATTTACAATTTTCCTAAATTAAAATTTCTGAATCAATTTTTCATTCTGCTAAAATGAGTTTTCTTCTATATTTTGGTGTGCCCATGAGTTCAAGGGCATTGTTGATAGAGGCGGATTTGTTTTAACTAATGATGGAAAATCATCTGATTTTGGAAGTCTGTATGACAGGAAAGTTGTCTAATTTGTCTTGATTAACCTTAATTCTAAGTTTCCCACATATTGTGTACAGTTTTTATCATTAGCTAATGTGTTTTTCTTCACCACAGTTTATACACTTTGGTTCCCAGTCTGTAAATATGCACTCCATCGTGAAATTTCATGTTATCTTTTTTTCTAATACAATTTAATGTAATGTGGCAAAAAGAGCAACAATTATAACATTGGGTGACAATTTTGGTTGAGTTGAACTTCGGTAGATGGTACAAGCTGTTGAATGTGAGTATAAATTTAGGTCCCTACCAGTGCCCCTGCTCTCCTGTCTCTGTCTTCTTGATCATTTGTTTGACTTTGGAAACTGCAATATTTTTTGAAGTGAGATCTTATATTACCTGCCCCAAACCCTGATAAGTGGCCTCCTGTAAACTGATAGATCCTATCTTACTCTAGGGAGAATGGAGCAGCTCGACCTGAGTAGTACCAGAAGGGCAGTCATCCACCCCTGTAAGTACTGATGAAGATCATCTTTACCTTACCTTTACTTAATTACTGGCTGTTTTTTCAGCCCACTGATTACACACTTCCAGTCAGTCAATACAACCTGGGATAAATCAAACTTGGAATACTAACATAACAGAATTAGCACTACATAAGGAAAACATCAACATGCCTAAAAAATGTATATAGGAAGGAAGATGAGCAGTCAAAGGTCATGCCTGGAAGAAGTAACTATCCTATGAAGGGACTATGAAGAACAGACAGTGTTCTAGCTTGGAAAACAAACATAGGACCATGATCTTCATGATACATAAGATAAGTGAGACATTTTCAGAATAAGGCAAGCCAGACTATCTAACAAACACTTTTAGATCTGTCGAGGGCATTTAACTGGTACTAATAAATAAGCTGAAGAAAGCTTTAATTGAAAAGCGAGTCTCCATAAACTTAATTCAAGCTAAGCTTAGGCTTTACGCTGTAATAGTCTGAAGAACAAGACCCAAGATTAACCCCTAAACCCTCGAGGACATACCAGTTACATTAGGCCTTAGACCTTATACTGTTTTCCTCTTCCAATAATCTATTTACCTAGCCGCCAACAAGGTTTCAAGGTTGCAGAGATAGCCGAGGGCCTCCAGCTCCCTCAAAGCTCAAGGCCATCAAAATCAAACAAATGTAGCGAGAGAAACACCTCATGTTTTGGATGATTTGTCATACAACATTCGCCTGCATTCTTCAATTATCATGGGAAGTAGTAGTATTGGTTTCATTCATGTATTAGTTGAATAAATTGAGCAATTTACTCATAGAAGAACCACCTACCCCATATTGCTTGCCGCAATCAGTATTGCTGCCTTTAGAAAGACTACTTGGCTCCATACCTCTTGCATCCTACTGTCAACAGGATGTCCCTTGTGTGGCAGGCAAACTATGAACCCATAACTGCCAATGATGTATGTAAAAATGCCAAGCCAGGATTATTTTCTGCAGCTCTCCTGTCTCTGTTGTGGCAAGGGTGGCCAGACAACGGATAGTCATAGGCATGTCTTCCTCAGTCACTTCCAGTAGAGTCCCTGGGATAAACCTCAATAAAATGTAATGCCACCTTTTCTTTAGGAGAATTAGCTCACCTATTATCAATTTAAAGATCTGTCAGCATCTTAGAAAGCCTCCCTACAATAATTACTCCAGTTTTTAAAGTGTTCTTTATTTCAAGTTATCTATCAAGGTTCAGGTAATTCCCCTGCCAGATAAACTCATTTGCATCTATTCCCTTTCATTCTCATGCATTTATATATTACTTAACCTTAATAGTTATAGTCATAAATTTACAATGATACATAAATTAGTTCATGTTAGCTCTCCAAACTTGCCAGCAGTTATTCATAGTTAGACCAAGAATAACCTTATAGTTTCGAAAAAGCATTGGGTAATAATAATCATATTAATTATTAGTAGCGTTTTGGGTCCTTCCACAGTGCTGTTGATAACAATTGTTCTACTTCTGCTTTTTTTCTTTGCATTTTTCCCATATTCTTCAGTTTTTTTAAGCATTAAACTAAGAAGATTATACTTACAGGATGGTTAGGCATTGTTGCCAGTTACCTTGTGGAAGGATTCAAATTGTTACTTCAATGAAAAAAAGATTTGTTAGAAAAAAATACAAAATTTCATGCAGAAATAAATACATATAAATTACCTTATAACCAGTGAGTATTCCATTGGGATATTCAGGAGTTTTCCAGATTAAAAGCAATGCAGAAGACCCCATGGGATAGGCTTCAAAGAATTTCACTGTTCCCGGAACTACAAATTATGATTTATATCAATTTTAAGAACTTTAATAAATTAACATTAGAAATAAAAGGTAATAACATGATATCAAAATGTTGGACAACTTATATTGGGCGCCTAAACCAAAAATGGGTCATAGGGTCATACTTTCTCTCTTGAAGATTCCAAAGGTGGAATGCCCAAAAGGAAGGGTTGACATTAGAACAATACCAGAAAATAACGATAAAAATAAATGATGTAAGATGTAAGAACAAATCATAACCTTAGGTTCTTCTTGAATTATAGTTAGTAAAATGGGCGAGATAAATCAAATAAACTATTATTTTTTATAACGGCTACTCTTATAGGCTTTTGTCCTTACGGGTTACTAGTCAGTCACAACTACCACTTGTATTATTATATTTCAGTGATAGACTTGTTCCAAGATATAATAATTTGCAACAACATTAAATAAGGTTTCTAAATAATTTTTCTTTTATGTAAAGCTGCATTATGATAAGGAAGTATTTATTGAAGAATTGGCCAGACTGATTTCGATACCCAAGAGCTTCAAATATAAATAAAAAAATTGACTAGGAAATTCTTTAATTTTTTTATTTTGATTTTGTTTTTGTTTCCCACACAAGAAACTGCTAAAAACACCGGGTTAAATCGAAAAAGAATCCCAGGCCACCGATTTAAGGGGGGTATCTGAAGAGTTTTTTTTTCTAGAAATTTAATTTCCGGGCAAGTTTTAAAAATTCCCGGTGATTCGGGATCTTTACTAGATCTAAATTACTTCCCCACTATTTAAACCCCCCCCCCCCTAAAAAAAACAAAAACAGGAACACGTAACGGGTGCAAATTTCTGAAATCTGATAGCAGATTCATGGTTTAAATGAAAAATCTGAACGATTCTGAAAGGTTGCTGCGATGTATTATAAAGGAAAATAAATAATAATGGTAAATTATGAACTGTTAGATTGGAGGGTTATAAGGAACTGGTGAAATCTAATTTTAAAGATTGGGAGTTGATGAATGACAAATATTGATTAGAATAGATTTACAGAGGTCTGTGGCTTGGATAAGAAAAGAACGGTCAAAGGAAGCCAATCTGTGAGATGATAAATACAGTTTGAACGAATGGCAAGAGCAAGTTTTGCGAGATTTTATAACAGATTTGAATAGGACGAGGTTGCATAGGTAAGGAGGCCACTAAGTGGCGTAAGTAATAGTACTGAAGAGAGGGAACCAAGGAATTATTGGTGATGGACAGAAGGTGCTGCAAAATGCAACTGTCTCTTGGGATCCCATATAAATTTAAGAAAACAGTTCATCACCGCTTCAACCGAACTTCGAGATAGATCCACTGGGAGGCCACCATGAATAGTGGTTAAATAGAATATGTATTATTGAAACCTTGGAAACGAAGAACAACCCTTGGTAATAAAAGGAAGTACTCAGGAAAGACCCAAGTACCCTGAGCCTCAATATTGTTATAAGAGAACAATTATAAAGAAAGGAACCTGGGAAATGAGAACATGACACAAGGGTATAACTATTCTTATGTGGTGGGGTAAGCTGGCTATCAATACCAGTGAACTGTATATTTTTAGCTCTTACATCTTACTTCTCAGAGCTCAGTGATCTTACGTCTTACTAAGTTGATCAACAGTCATGAGTCTGGCTGTGGCAGCTAGAGCTATGTGCTAGACCAGGGAAGCCCACATGGAAGGAAGACAGAAGCAATGCAGACAGCCCATCATCACCCCTAACAATGCAGAATAGCTACATTTTTTGTAATAGGTATTTGTTATTTTAAGTATATAACTCTCTAGAAAATAGTAATTATGAAACATTTAAATAGTAAAGTAGGTACTAGAACCACATTTAACGCTGAAATCAACTTAACTTTATCATTATTAAATAAATTGTGGTCCTTAATGAATTTTTTACGAATATCCTTTAATCTCTTAATAAATAAGAGAGTATAAATATATTTTTAATAGAAAGCGGAATTGATCAAATTATCATAATTGTAGTCAATAAGTTTTGAAGCAATTATTGTATTATCTAATATTTAGATATATATAATTACTAGGTGATATAATAATTGCTTCAAAACTCACATACAATTATGGTAATGTGAGCAAGTCAAGCCATAACATATGATACTACATGTTACTACTTAATAATACCAAAAATATTATTAAAGTTAAGAATAATATTGACACTGATAATATGTAAAGGATTTAAATAATAGCTCAACTGAAATGATCTAATGAACTTACCTCCCTCTGGAGTTTCAAACTGTATTGTTTCACTAGCAGGCCCATTATACATTGAGTTGTAGACAAGTACACGAGCATAATTCTTTGAATGAGGTGTTAATTTATTAATTATCGCCCTGGTGACATTACCTTTAAGTAAACTTTCTTTTACATTGCTTTCATCCTTCTCAGCCCATGTTTGAATCTGTAAACATTTCAATAAATATATTAATAATTATTAGTTGTGGTATGTAATCCAACTGGTTGGTGTAAAGTTAAATAATTATTGGTTAAAGGAAAACAAAATAAATATGGGCAAGATTCTAAGTCAGGACTTTCTAATTACTGTTCAATGCCCCTTATCTCCTAGCAATCACTGCCAAAAAACACTTTTAAATTATTATTTATATTTTTATCATTATTTTAAATGATTATTTAAATAAATATATGTTATATAATTTTTTCCCCAGAGTAATCTATTTAAAATTGCACCCAATCTCAATCCATTGAATAATAAAAAAACTATTATTTCTTTAATGAGGATGTTTTTACCAAAAGGATATTCAGTATTAAGGAATGCACCACAATGGTACCCCTGCCACATCAGATCATGTGAAATTGAATACTTAAATCACCACAGACTCACATACACTCTTCTGCAGACTGATTTAAATATCCAGATTATTTCATACCGCTGTTCATGGAGGTGATGTAATACTGGAGCCCAATCCGTAACGGAAGATAGTAATGATCTTAATCTTAACAGAACATACCATTTCTGTTTTAATAATATTATATAAATAAGGATTCTTCCCAAAGGGTAGGTTTAGATTGAGTGGACGAAAAGGCCAAGAAAGGGTTTAGGGTTAAAACTACCCCTAGAAGTGACATAGTGTTCACTGCTGGTCATAGAAGTAAACTAAAAGGATGACTATCCATTGACTTATTACTTCCTCTTTACATCTTGCCAAATATCTTATTCTATTTTTAAAAAAGAAAGGAACTAGAGCAAACTTAAGTGGACACTATTTGCTAGATAGTTGGGTATGGGACTCTTTTCATGAGTTTTTTTGTCAGTGCAGCAAATAACGGTTCAATAATGTTTGTTACTTTGTCCTTATAAAATTCACTACTTGTGGTTATAGTTTCTGGGGCAGTACTCTCGAACAGCTATCAAAGCAACCAAACTTTACTACTACTTTTGTGACAATTACTGATGTTTAAAGATTCTACAATTTTTTTTATAATAATTAAATAACGAAAAGTATAGTCAATAATTTTTTCACAAAATAAAAAAATATTTTTAAGAAATGTACACATTTTAAACAAAGAATATATAGTTACTACATGTAAATTCAAATAAAGCAAGTACAGTTAATATAGCATTTATTGATCATAGTTATAGGCAAACACTCATAATACTGATGATCGATAATTAAGGTTTGTAGACAGAATTGAAACTAAAACTATAAGCGTGTTAATTATTAAACCTAACAAAATAGTGGAATTTTATAATGAGGTTGTAGTTATTTCTGTTTAGTTGAATGTAACAGTTTTATAAATATCAATAGTTATTATTAATTATAGGTATTTATTAATATCAATAGGAGACAATTTGGTCTAAGTAGGTATTTAGTACTGTTCCATTCCAGTAGCTGTGATACACATCTTAAAGATTTGGGGACTAATCCAAAATTGTAACTACATGAGGTTACATTAATATAGTTATGTAGGTGGTCACCTCATAAAGAGATAAGGGGTTGATAAAAAGTTGTCACTGTGGCTGGTAGGTGACACTGAGGAGTGCATGTTAGGTGCTCGACATTACTTAACGACCTTTAATTTCAAATTTCAATATTGCATTAACTACTTCTTTATTTCAGTAGCTACTTATTTATTCTTATGAGGCTAAGTGAACCATTCTGACCAGGCACATTTCCTAAAGAAAAATCCTTGAAGGGACTGGGAACCGATTCCCGGCTTTCATTTCCAGGGCATCCAAAATTAGAAATAATTATTTTAACCAAACAACTAGGGTATGTAGACAGTATATACAATATATCTAGCATATTGTTTTAAAATGAATATAAAACTAGTTTCTCTGAAATAGAAAAAATTAAAAGAATGAATTTTAAATTGGTTACATACTTTGTATCCCTTGAAATGACCTCTTACAGATGATGGAGGCACAGGGTTCCAACTAAACGGAGCACT
This sequence comes from Acanthosoma haemorrhoidale, assembly GCA_930367205.1. Lineage (NCBI taxonomy): Eukaryota > Metazoa > Arthropoda > Insecta > Hemiptera > Acanthosomatidae > Acanthosoma > Acanthosoma haemorrhoidale. Next base: position 876,810 of record OV884009.1, read on the forward strand.
TGTAGCAGTAATAACATCCAATACAGTAAAGTTTGTTGGTGCTTCTGTGGGAACTGAAATAAAAATAAATATTAAATAGATGCAAAAAATGGTTGTTTTATTAGTAATAAATACAGTCAAATCTCATATCTAAATTCTCTATATATCAAACTTTTTTTTAGGAAACTTGAATTTTTAATAGAAAAAAAATTGTGTTTATCGAATATAAAATTTCTATATATTGAACAAAAATCACATTTAAAAAAAAATGTAATTCTCATAAAAAAAAAAAGGCGTTACGTTCATAAAAGAATGGGTAATAATTAATAAATAAGAAAAAAAAACTAAATGTTTTAATTTTTCACAAGCAATGATAATTCGGGGAAGGCCTTGTTTGAGATGAAGCAATTATGGTACCCACGAGATTGAGATTCTCTGAATCTCTTTCCTAACACAGATTGAAATTTTCATTTTAATTTCAGTTTAACTTTCTCTTTCTTGTTGTGAACAAGGGCTCTTAAAGAAAATAATTTAAGGTGAAATAAAAATTTGACTTAATTAATAACGTAAAATGGAGGATAAAAAATAAAGAAGTGACAAAAAATTATGAAGTTATGACAAGTAGGGTATAAACAATTTACAAAGATCGTGATTCAGTCATTAAAACGTTTGAAAGTTTTGGAGATCAGAAAAAATTTAAATCCTTAAGTTTAATAAATCCATTAGTTTGATCAAATTGATGAACGGTATTGAAATAGGTAAAAATTATATAAGATAAGAACATGCCAGTGTCAAGATCACTCATTAAGGATTAAGTGACTGAATATGCTACAATTTTGGGAACCTTCAGCTTTTGAAGTCCTTTTTATCCTAGCTCTGGGTGGCTCGATAAATTTAAAAAGTGAAACACCATCGAAGAAAAAATAACATCAGGTGAAAGTGCTAGTGTTTTGGATGTTCTCAATGGCAAAACCATTTTAAAAGAACATAAACCCGACAATCCGTTCAATAACAGTTGGTTTCAAGTGTTTGCCCAATAAAACTTTAACTTTCAAAAACGATTAAGGTTTTGGAGGAAAAAACAGTAAGGAACAAATCACGGTTGTTGTTTGCATGAAAATGAAAAATTAAAGCTCCTTGTAATAGTTAAAAGAAAACAGTCAAGTTGATTCAAGTGTGTGAAATTACTTTGAATACGATATTTAAAAACAATCGTGGTTGACTGGAGCAATGTTTGAGAAATGGATAACTAACTTTAATAAACAGATGATCAACCAAAAATTTACTAATGTTAAGCTTGTTTTTTTTCCTACCACATACGACGACTAAATTACAGCCCATGGACCAAGGCAAAATAAAAAAATTTGAAAATACATTATCGAAAACAAATCCTGAAGCACTTGATCTTTGCATTGAAAAATGATGAACCTACAGAGAAACTAGTAAATCTATGATTTTTTATAAGTGGATTAGTAATTATCCCAAGTATGGGAGAATGTCTTACCCACTACGATAAAAAACTTCTTTTGCTAAAGCTGGTTTTGTAGAAGAAAGCCCTGAAGAACAAGCAAAATAGAAGATGAAGAACAAACAGATAAAAAAATACAAAAGAAGCATAGAAACACTTATATCATAGAAACAACTTGAATCATTGGGACAAATAAACGAGAGAATCTAATTGGAGAAATGTTTACACGTTGGACGAGAACTTAATTATGGCTGATTACCTTACCAATCAAGACCTAGTGGAGAACTGCCTTAATCAAGATGAACTCAAAAAGGATGAACCCGGCGATGAAAACAAGAATGAATTCGAAACTGTGCGTCATGGCTAGAGATTTTTTCTTAGCGTTCGTGAGGAAATTTTTACACGTCTGAATAAAAGTGAATACTTCTTTGAAATGGCTTCAGTGATGAATTATACTAATAAGACATCAGAAACTACTTATTATTGAGTACATACACATTATATATGTGCATATGTAAAAAACACGCTATCACATATATAATTTGAACAATTTTTCAAATGAATGTTTTTGATAGTCAATTTTTTTTTTTAAACCCTAAAAATGGCCATGGATACTTCTTTAACCCTTGAAAAAACTTTACTTGTTTTTGCATGATAAGGATGAAAAATTGCAATATTTCTATATTTCAAGCATTTTTCAAAGAACCTTCATGTTCAATATGTAGAGTTTCGACTGTACCTGTATAGAGCAAACAAAATTTCAAGTTTTATATTATTCTCTGTCACGGTAGAACTGATTATATTAAGTTATAACATGGGCAATATCATAAACTGCACTAATGTTAAAGAACAAAAAACTACTGTGTAATTGCATTTCTATAACAGCAACATTTACTCATTGAAAAAAATAACAAAGAGAATTCTGCTATAAAAATTAATGTTCTGTTACATATTATTCCTACAATGTCCCAAATATTACTAACATAGGCCCTGATTTAAACCTTATGTTTAACAGAGTTTACAATTTAGTAATGGTTCACTACTCTTAGGAGATCTATACAGATGTATCAGAAGGAGGATGCACAATGGCACAATATGCAATATGTATTACAGATGCTAAAACATATCAAATAGGCAGAGGCTCTCACACTGGATATTATGTCTCCTTCATTCAACTAAAAAAACTGCACAATTTTCTTACCACCTCTCCACATTAATTTTGTTCCTCCCTTCACCTAGAATATTGTTCCCTACCATGTAATGGACTGGTATCCCTGGAGTAAGCATTTTTTTTTTTCTTATATGACCTAGTCCCAGAATAATAAATATTTTTCCATCACAGATTGCAGATAATGCCATAGCAGGCAGTATATGAGATGTGTTGCTATATTTTGGAAATTATCAAAAAAATTTAATTCATTAAGCTGCAACAAAAATTAACTATTCTTAATAACATTGTTGGTCTCTTCTTAAACATTTTATTCATGAAGGATACCAGTGATTCTGGAATACAGACCACCGGATCATTCCTGAACAGGTAAACCCAAATCACAGGATATGCAGATGAGCATGATACTATTGGAAGATCTTTCCACAGTCACAAACTATTCCTAGTAGTTGAATTCTCTACAAGAAGGCTTGGGCTCACAGTTGATAAGACAAAAACCAAGTAAATGGTTATTGAGCTAGATTTGAAATGAGAGAAAACATCAGGGATTGGCCACTATAAATTTGATTAGGTAACCGAGAGGGATAGTTCACATATTTAAACAGATGTTTCAATCAAATGCAGATTTGCTTAACAACATACTGCAAACACACACAGCTTTGCCTCTACAAAACCTTATTAGTCCGTCCTGTATTGACTTTACAGATTGGAAACATATGTTATCTTTCTAACTTACTCAACACAATTGGAACATTTTTTAATTTTTAAATTATAGATTAATAATAATAAAAAAATATTTGTGTGAAAAGCAACACAAAATTTGAAGTCTTGAGGTCAATCACACAGGGACTGTACAAATACAGCAAACATGATATTTTTTATTATTAATAATAATTAATAGGTTAAGAAAACATAAATAGTGAGATCAGGACTCGACCCAGGACCTCCCTAATATCTAGTCGAGGGTTCTAAAAACTGAGCTATAAATATAAATGGAGCACACTAACGCCCCCAAAAAGAATATTGACATGCACACTTACCATCTTCTCCAGAATAACCAATCACTTCTTTCGGAGAAACATTGGATTCACCTTTCTCATTTATGGATATCACCTTTATATAATATTTCTCAAAAGTACTTAAATTATTTATTTCCAATTGGCTTTGTTTTGGATCGGTAATATCTGCTTGATGCCAAGGTCCATCCGGAGCTGGTTTCCAATAGACTCTATATTGGAAGCGAGGAGCATTATGCTCTATTTCTGGCATAGGCTAAAAATTAAATTAAAAACAACTTTCTATTAAAAAAATAAATTAGTAAATGTAAAACTTAATGAAATCTGGGTGTACATAAAATGGGTAAATTTAGACTAAAATTATGTATTATTATATTTAATTGAAATTATTACCCCATTATGAATACGTAAAATCATACAAAGATATTAATAAAATCAACATAAATTAACTAATGTTCATTAACACTCTTAAAGAATTGAGGTTCACATTTAAAATAATCAAGAAGCATAAAAAGTATAACATTTTTTTAAAATTTTGTTATAAGTTTTTCTGATTAACGAGAATTATTTTTTATGCTAGGAAGGGTATGTCCACAAACCTATTTAAATTCTGTTTATCTCCTCAATTATAACCAACCTGACTAATTGGCGTAAGGCATATTTACGACCTGAGAGTGTCAACGATAAAATATTTCACTAACCTCACGACAATATATTATACCACTTACAACAGCTTTATTAACAATACCAGTTATTAAATCTAAAGATTGTATGATTTTGTTATTACTTTTTACTTTTCCTGTAAAAGAAATCTAGCGACTTTGTATAATCGCACTGTACAATTCTATAAGGTCAGTGTTCAGCTGATATGATGTAATTTTTGGTTAAGGTCACATGCCACCTGGTGGGGAGTAGAGTGGGGATGATAAAACCTAGTCGAGGTCTGAGTCACCTGTTGTAGCCATCTTGTCGGCATAATTAAATCTCATTACTAATACATATCGGGAACCTTATTTGCGAGGTGTTGTTTTCCAGTTGTATTAACGTTATTATTACTTGAAGGTGGTGTCAAGCGGTGGTGTGGTGAGGCACAACAACGAGAAGTAAGAGGAACATTGTTGGCAGAGGTGGTAGACCGAGGTAAGCGAATTACTTTCTCTATCCCCCCGATGTGGCAATTCATATTATACAGTCTACTTGTATAGTCCAAATATCCAGGTGTTGGGTGTTTGGCATGTACAACCAGGTTATGTTTGATTACTTTTTTTATCAATCTATTTGAGGTTAAAAAATAATGTACATTTTTCAGTATAGAGAAAAAATACTCTAATGAGCAATTATAAATATAATCACTAAAATTAAAGAAAGTTAAATAATTTCTGGCCAGCAGTATAGGATGATAAATATATGATGTTACAAAAATTTAACATATTGAGCTTAGTCTGTTCTGTTTAGAGTTGACTGAAATCATTGATTGTCCTTACAAGGTAAATTTACCAAAAAATAATAATTAACTACTTACCGTCCAGCTAATGACCATATTGTCTCGTGCTGAGCCCTTGCCTTCAACATTATCTGGGTTTTTATAAGGTACGTCAGGCTGTGTAGTGCACATTCGTGAATGTTGAGATGGAGTAGAAGGTCCCACTTTATTCCATGCAATGACCCGAAAAGTGTAATTTGCCCAGGGACTCATAATAACCTTTTGAAAGAAGGATACAAAATATTAAGGATCTAAATCCAATCATGGAAATATAAAAATAATCATTAAAAGCTAAAAACTAGATAGTAGTACTTACTTATGAATTAATAATGATTTGAAACTTATTAAAATAAAATATATGAAAAAATAGTAATTTACTTTTATTTATTTACCTTTATTTATTTATTTAATTATTACACAAAATATTACATTTTTACCAAGTAAAATTTAGTTACATCAAAAATGAACTGAATTGTTTTTTAAATCATCGTACAAGGTGCATATATTACCACCATACATGTTAGAAGGGCTGCGCTGGTAAGTAATGGAGTGATGTAGTGGCCTGTATATTGATAAATGGTATAAAGGAATACTAAAGTGATATTTCGAATAAACAAATTATATATATATATATATATATATACATATATAATATAATATATATATATATTAGGCAAACACATTGCTAAGAAAGTACCCTGATGGTCATCATCATAAGATATTGTTTATGGACATGAAAATTTTCAACATTGAAGAAAAATTAAATCGCCAGAATGAAAAAGTGTATGCACAAAACAATACTCCTAGGAAGCCCAAGAGAATATTGGAAGGGATGAAAAAGGGCACCATCCAAGTTCAGTGATGGTTTGATGGGGGCACACTTTGATGATGGTACCACAAAACTTCATTTTTGCGAACATGGTGTCAAAACTTGAGCCAGGGAAATCTTGGAGTCCAATAAACAGAGCAAGCCCTGGTGCCATACTCAATCAAAAGCCTGAGAAATATCAAAAATACCCCAGAGCAATTCTCTTTATTCTCAAATGAGGAGGAAATGGAATCAACTATGAGAAGGCATTGATGAAAATTGGAGAAGCCCATAGCATAAGAGGGCCGAGGAAAGCTGTTAAGGTTTTGAGCTGAAGTTTTTCAAGGATTTTCCTAATGAGGATACGATGCTGAATAGTGGAGAGGTTTTTTATATCATTTTGTGGATATTCGACTCTTTAATATCTGCCAACCTTCTTCTTAATTTGTCAGAATACATCTTCTGCACCATTAAAACAACATTCTTATAATTTCCAAAAAAAAAAAAAGGCCACTTTCAAGATGGAAGACTATCCAAAAAATGAAATGAATGCTGAAAGTATTATAGCAGATAGTGGCTCAGACTTTTACAAAAGTACAAATGAAAAGTAACAAAAAATTTCAATGGAAACTAAATAGGTTGTGGTAGACTAGGTTAGGCATCAGAAGGAAACAGATGGGATCTATCTATAAATAATGAAAATAGTTTTAAGTTGACTAGGAAACCCAACAACTGCAGCAAGAAAAGGACTATGTGAGGTAGACATTGATAGAAATGGTGAAATGGTCACGAGAATGCCTCATGGAGTATATAAGTTTGGAGGTACTTTTGACAATGTTGGTCTTGCAATTACCCAAGATTAGATCTCTGAATAATAAGGGATAAGTTATCTAGTAAACATGCCAAACCCTGACAAAATCTTGTGATGTCTAGAAAGGCACCAGTGCAATACTGTTTGCTTTCAAAGACTGAGGAAATGAGATCAACAACGTAAAGGCGTTGTTAAACAGTGGAATGTCATAGGCAGAAACCAAACTGGCGAGTAGGAAAAAGGTTTTTGGGTTCAACAATCAGAAGTAGAAGTTTTTCAAATATTTTTGAGAGGATAGGGAGTAGGCTAATTGGATGGTAAGATGAGGCGTCATTGGGTGGTTTAGAAAATCGGACAATAGAATGTTCCCAGAAGAGAGGAAAGTGCGTTTTTCGGATAATGTAATTATAAAAGTAGGTTAGGAAGATTATGGCTTTAGGATGAAGTTGTAGAAAAATTTGAGGAGTAAGATCATATCTGGGAGATTTTAGGTAAGGTAAGTTTTTCAGAAGGTATTTGAACTCAGAGGGGTTAACGGCTTTTGATAGAAATGGATCAGCCATGGAGCCGACCTCTGGATCAGAGTAGTGAAAGAATTCACTGCTTTGTCCTAGGTCTTGGGATGTTTCAGGGATGCTTAGAGGTATACGGAATTCTGTAGGAAGAAGACTATAGGATCCCTATCAACTGGGGCCCTAACCTGATGAAGGAGGGAGTTCGGTCGCAGGAGAGGTCATCAAGGAGCGTAAGTGAATACTTTAGTGTTACAACAGGAAATAGCTTTCAACAGCTGGAGAGCTAGATGGTAAAATCTCTTGGAGAAAGCCAACCCATTTTGAGTTAAAAACAAGTTAAGTACGTACATTTAATCATTGAATGTTAAACTTTATATTGAATAGAAGCTTTTATTTTTATTAAATTAATGTCTAAACCAGTGAAATAGCTTTAAAGTTTCTATGCAGTAAGCATTCAAAGTTTCCTGGGGCAACTGAGATATCATACATAACCCCTGGCTCGGAAAAAGCCAAAGTTCTATATTTAAAAATAAATAATGAAATTACTTATTGAACAGATTAAAAAATATTTTATGAACTTGATTTTTGAGAGAGGTAAGCTTAGGTTTGGGCATTAACTTTTTAAATATTTAACTAAGAAAATGGATAAATTATTGAAATTGGAATATTTTTTAATAAACAACAATTAATTAGGAAAAAAATAAGCACTCAAGTATTGCAAAGTTTCATAAACCTGAAAAACACATCAGAACTTTAAATTGTAAAGGTAAAAGTTTTACTCGTTTTATTTTAAACATTTTATTGATTGATGATGATTAATCCAAATGGAAAAGTATCTAATAAAATCTTAATAAAGTAATACACCAAAGATTATTTTTAGTACCACAGCAAAATATTTCTTTATCTTATTCGTTCATCATAGCTTAAAAGAATACAGTTAAGCTTACATATAACTACTCACAGTGTATGCTGTGTCAGTAGCAGGAACATTATCATTAGCTTTTTCCCAAGAATCTGGGCTGAAAGAAGTGTTGTAATCAATGGAATAATGTAGTATAGGTGCTCGGTTGTCACCTGTAGGTTTCCATTTGATAGTTGCATCTCGGCTTTTACACTCCACATCTAGCAAGTCCGGTGGATTTGGAACATCTAAATTAAATTTAGCCATATATAATTATTATAGAAAATATGAGAAATAATTTGATAAAAATAAAATAAATGTTTGTATTACCTTGGACAGTAAGTGATGCTACTGCATTAGCTTCATCAAGAGGGGTTGAAGCAACACACGTGTATACACCAGAATCAAGCTCAGTGGTCTTAGTAATGGTCAAAGAATAGTCATTAGCCCTTATAAAGCGAGGTTCTGATTCAAAATCTATCAATCGGCCATTGTTTTTCCAATCAATAGTTAAAGGAAGTGAACTATCAGAAACAGCATTACACCTAAATGTAGCAGCACTACCTGCTGCTACTTCATAATCTTCAGGCTCATCAGTTATTCGAGTATGCTCTGAATAAAGTAACAAAAGTGATTTATAAATCCGGTTTAAAAGGAATTTCAAAAGTAAGAATTAAAAAATAGCTTATACCTCTTACTAATAATGCAGCAGTTTGAGAAGTAGAACCAAGCTTATTTGAAGCATGACATGTGTAGTTACCAGCATCCAGAAAATTGACATCCCTTTAAATAAAATACAAACATAGTGATACAAAGGTTTTAGGATTCTGTATAAAATAATGATAAACTGAAATAAAAATTATGTTCCATAATGTTAATGTCTTAATAGAATTTTTTTTAATAAAGACTAATTAACAATTATTTTAAATACAATTTTATCCTAGACAATGATTGATACTGAAGTATTGTCAATATTTCTTGTTTAGCTTGGCCCACTCATCAAAGCAAGATTGAGAGAAAGAAGGGGGCCTATTACTCTCTCTGGAATTAGGAAGAGAACTAGTATTGAAGAAAAATACTGAAAACCAAATTTAAGAATCCATAAGTGTTCAGTAATGATGAACTTTCAGAACAATGTTATGTTTTTTTATACAACTTTTCTTTATTGTGGTAAAATTACAATCTGCCTTATTGGGCAATAAGTAATTGTGATAAATGTTATCATTTATACCATATTTACAATTTTCATTCACTCGCTCATTCATACAATATTTACAAACAGACCTCCCAAATCCCTATGGTTGTCAGCTCCCTCGCATGTAAAAGAGGAAGTAGTCTTGGGAAGCCCCCCACACTCCTCTGTCAGCCGCGTCACCTGATACAAGTCAGTAGAGGCTGGTGAAGAGCACAAGAGCCAGAAACGCTCAGGACATGATTGGAAAAACTGGCCATTGCCAGGACTCGCACTGTCACACATTTATAGCTAGTCATGAGACTGCCTTTTTAGTCTCCAAGGAGGATTATAGGGATGAGTGGGACAGTGTAATGACAGTTCTACAGGATTAGGGTGGTTGGATAGGTTACTATGGAATTTCATGAACTTGGAAGGGATGAGTTCAAGAATGTTAGGGTATAATAAGATCATTACAAAGGGTTTTGTTGCTGACGTAATAAGGGGTATTTACTATTGTTCTCAGGACTTTTGATTAAAAGGATTGCATATGCTTGATGTTCAACTGTTTTGCTGTCCCCCATAACTCTATTCCATATGTACAAATTGGCTTTAGAATAACTTTGTAAATTAGTAGTTCATTTATATTAAGAGATGAGGTGTCCTTCGAAGTAGTCTGAACTTTTGTCCAAAAAGTCTGTTTAGTTCTTGTCTTTATAGCCTCGTATGTGGGTTCCATATCAGCCGTTTGTTGAGATGGAAGCCTAAGTACCGTACTGTCTCAGATACAGGAAGAGGAATGGAATTTTAAAAAACTAGCGGATAAGACTTGCTGCAGAGGGTGGTAAAGGTAATGTGGGAACATTTTGCTTCATTAACTTTGCATTGGTTGCACCAATACTCGATCTCATCAAGGTGTTTTTTGAAGGTTATCAGATGCTATATCTGAGAGTCTGGGAGGGATGACAGGACTGCAGTGTCATCTGCAAAGGTGGCCAAGAAGGTATTGGGGGTAGAGGGGGCATCAGCGGTGTATAGGTTATAGAGGATAGGACCCAGGACACTGCCCTGTGGAACTCCTGCTTTTAAGGGATAATAGTTAGAATATTCTAAGCTACAGCAGACTTGGAAGAAGCGGCTTGAAAGGTAGGACTGTAGGATTAGGAAAAGGGTCTGTGATAAATAAGTTTTGAGCTTGTAAAGCAAACCTGCATGCCAGACCCTGACAAAAGCTTGAGATATGTCCAGAAAGGCAGCAGTGCAATACTGTTTGGTTTTAAGGGCTGAGGATACGTGATCAACAACACGAAGGTCTTGTTGAGCAGTGGAATGTCGTAGACGGAAACAAAACTGGTGAGTAGGAATAAGGTTTTTGGATTCAACAACTGGAAGTAGATGTCAGCAGGCAAATGATGACGTCACTTAAATTAGTTTGTCTATGCCTTGTATAATACATGTAACCTTTGTTTGCTGTTACAATACAGTTCTGTTCTAACATTCCATGAAGTCGGTCGTTCTTATTAACACCCTCATTCTCAATTTAATTAAGTCATTCTTACATGGTGCCGAAACCTTTTTATTTTAGTTAGTTTTGATTTATTAAATCCGCGAGTGATAATAACGAAAATTTTCTTTCGTGATGAGTGGAAACGAATTGGACTCGGCTGTTAGCCTTCGACCTCCTGGACCTTTAATGATTTCCCAGGAATCAAACATGGCAACAGCATGGAAATCATGGTTACAATCATACAAATGGTTCGCAGAGGCTATAAACCTAGACAAAAAATCAAAAAAAAAAAAGTCGCAACTTTTATGACCATTATAGGTAAGGAAGCCTACTCAATTTATCAAACATTTAAGATCGAAACAGCTGATAAGGACAAAGTTGAAAAAATTATTGAATTGTTTGAATCGTATTTCACCCCTAAAATAAACATTACGTATGAAAGATTGATATTTAATCGCATGACTCAGCAGAATGGACAATCTTTTGATGATTTTGTGAAAATCTTGGATTAGTGAAAAGAATAGAGACCATAAACTATGACGATTTGTTCAAAGGTATGGGATGCGTAAAAGAATATGAATATGACATAGATCTGATTGATGAGCCTTCATTCAAAATACACCCACCTCGCAAAATTCCTTATGCAGTAAGAGATCAGGTAAAACAAGAATTGGACAAAATGGTCTACAATAAAATAATTACTCCCATGATAGAACCCACTCCATCAGTTTCACCAATGGTGGTAGTGTGGAAAAACAAATCACCAAGAATTTGTCTAGACCTGACTGACCTGAACAAAAATATTAAAAGAAGACACTTCCCTTTACAAACAATGGAAGAGGTAGCCGCCAAGTTGCATGGATCAAAATTTTACACAAAAATTGATTGTATAAAAGGATTCTGGCAGCTACGAGTTTCACAGAGAAGTTCAAAATATTTAACCTTTGCAACTCCTTGGGGACGATACAGCTGTTTACGTCTTCCATTCGGCTTATCAAGTGCCAGTGAAGTGTTCCAGTCCTTCATGACAGCTACACTAGAAGGAATAAAAAATGTGGAAGTCGCAATTGATGACATATTAATTCATGCACCAACCGAAGAAGAACTTAAGAAAACAACGGATAAAGTCCTTAAAAAATTGCAGGAAGTTGGGCTAAAACTTAACAAAGAAAAATGTATCTTCAACGTACAAAAAACTAAGTTTCTGGGTCACGTGATCAGCAAAAAGGGCCTTGAAGCAGATCAAGAAAAGGTGGCTTGTATTGATAGGTTGAAACCTCCGGCAAATATAAAAGAATTGGAAAGATTCTTGGGTATGGTAACATACTTATCGAAGTTCATAAAAAACCTTTCTGAAATCACAGCACCTTTACGACTTCTCAAACAAAAAGACATAGAATGGCATTGGGATCAGGATCAAGAACAAGCATTCAATAATTTAAAAAACAAATTGAAATCTGCTCCGGTTTTGCGCTACTACAACCCTAAAGAAGAGGTAAAAATGTCAGTTGACGCATCAAAACAATCGATGGGTGCAGTATTGTTACAGGATGACCAACCGGTTGCTTATGCATCCAAGGCGTTCACTCCTGCTCAAACTAGATACAGCCAGCTCGAAAAAGAAGCCACCGCTGTTCTGAATGGGTGTAAAAAATTCCACGAATATGTGTGGGGGAATCCTAAGTTAATCATTGAGACCGATCATAAGCCATTAGAGGCAATATTCAAAAAACCACTCAATAGTGCTCCAGCGAGGCTGCAGAGGATCTTATTCAAAGTCATGCCATACAACCCTCATATAGTATACAAAAAAGGAAGCGAATTGCACATAGCTGACTTGCTCAGTAGGGATTGTGCAAATGAAGCATTAAAAGATGAGCCAGTTGACATAGTTATACATGTAAGTATACCATTTTCAAAAACACGTTTTGAGGAATTAAAAACACTTATAGAAGAAGATGTTGTTATGAGACAGTTGTCAAATTTTATCTTGAATGGTTGGCCTTCGTCCAAAACTGAATTATCTAATGAATTAAAAGCCTATTACAGCTTCAGAGAAGAATTGGCTCTTTATGAAGGAGTAATGATCAAAGGGGCCCAAATAGTAGTACCAGAAAAAATGGTGCCTTTGGTTCTATATGAAATTCATCGAGGACATAGAGGAGCTGAATCATGCTTAAAACTCGCCAGAGAAAATTTATTTTGGCCCAAAATGTCCTCAGACATAAAAAACTTTGTGGCAAGATGTCAAGTATGCCAGTGTCTTCAAAAAGATAAATCAAAAGAAGAACTGTGCCTAAATCAGGTACCAACTAGACCCTGGGAAATTTTAGGATCTGATTTGTTCCATTGGAATCAAAAAGATTACTTGATTATAGCTGATGTATATTCAGGATTCTATGATTTTCAAGTGCTCAACATAACCACCAGTGCAGCTGTTATCCTGAAACTAAAGAATTGGTTCTCTACTCATGGAATACCTGATATACTAAAAACTGATGGTGGTCCACAATATAGCAGCAAAGAATTTCAAGACTTTAGCACATCATGGAACATTACCCATCAAGTATCCAGCCCTCATTTTCCGCGGGCTAACGGATTCATCGAAAGATATGTACAAGAAGCAAAACTATTACTAAGAAAATGCGCCAAAGAAAACACGGATATCCACCTTGCACTACTGAATCAACACAACATTCCGAGGGATAGCATTGGATCCCCAGCTCAACGGCTCATGGGAAGAAGAACGAAAACCTTGATTCCTTGTTTGGACTCAGTTCTTAAGCCTCAACTCATCAGCCCAGACAAGGTCACACAAACACTCAAGAATTGGCAAAGCGAGCAGAAAAGGTATGCTGACATAGGCAAAACGTCGTATAAAACCTTCAGTGATGGAGAAAAGATCCTATGGAAGAAAGCACCTCGTGAATGGGTACCAGCAACAATTATTAAGCAAAATGAAGGCTCCAACTCTTACATTATTAAAACCCAAGATGGTGTGAAGTACCGCCGCAACTCATGGTTCCTTCGTCCTATAACTGAACCCCAAAACTTTGAATTTAAGGAGAGTTTGGTTTCCTCTCCACAACGTATGGAATCAGCTCCAGCAGTGGTTACTCGTAAATCGATCTCTACACAGTTCACACCACCAAAGAGTCTAACACCAAAGCCACCTGTTTCTGAGGATATGAGTTTAACCAAATCTGCTACTCAACAAAATAAAACTGAAGAATACCGAACCAAGAGTGGAAGGTAAATCAAGAAACCAAGAAGACTGATAAAAGAAGAATAATCAAGCAACCAATAAGACTGACAACATTACCAAGAAGACAACATATGAAGCTTCAAATCCAAAAGAAGAAGGATGTCAGCAGGCAAATGATGACGTCACTTAAATTAGTTTGTCTATGCCTTGTATAATACATGTAACCTTTGTTTGCTGTTACAATACAGTTCTGTTCTAACATCCCATGAAGTCGGTCGTTCTTATTAACACCCTCATTCTCAATTTAATTAAGTCATTCTTACAGTAGATGTTTTAATAATAGGAGTTTTTCAAATTTTTCGCAGAGGATAGGGAGTAGGCTGATTGGACAGTAAGATGAGACATCATTGGGTGGTTTACCGGGTTTGGCGAATAGGACAATAATGGAATGTTTCCAGAGGAGAGGAAAGTGTGTCATTCGGATAATGTAATTGTATATGCAGGTTAGGAAGATTATGGCTTTAGGAGTAAGTTGTTAGAGAATTTGAGGTGTAAGATCATATCCAGGGGATTTTCGGTAAGTTAAGTTTTTCGAAAGTTGTTTGACCTCAGAGGGGTTAACGGCTTTTGGTGGAAGTAAGAAAGGGACAGGTAAAGTGAGGAAATCATCAACAATTGTGCCATGAGTATGGTTTTGATGAGAAAGGTGTTGATTAGTAGTAATTGATGTTAAATAGATTAGGATACAAAAAAGATTTTGACAAAAATTTATTAAACAAAAATAAATACCTTATTTCAAGATCACCTTCAGAAAGTACACTATATCTTCCACCAGTTAACTCAACTCCTTGTCGAACCCATTTTACTTCGGGTTTAGGAGCACCAAAAACCCGACAGGTTAATTTAACAGTTTTTCCATCAACCACTTCTTTATCTTTAGGAGGCTCAACAATCTCGGGGGGAAGAGCTTAAATATGATAAAAATATTTATTATTAAAATACCACAAAAACTTGTTGAGTAAAACTTTTTCTTTAACTTAGTTGCAATAAAAGATAGATGAAAAATACACCCAAACAAATAAATAATATATAGATTGCATTTCTTAATATTATGTTTTAGGTCCTTTGCAGTTATTGATGAACATAATATTTACAGGACTGCTCTTATTGGACTTTCCTACTTTTTGATCAGGTCTTTTACTGTCCCTTTTTTGCAAGTTCATGACATAAATTATTAATGAGAATATAGTACCTCTTAACGAAGAATGTATCACCTTATGAATTGATAAAGGAAGAATCAGTTAGAGCAATATAAGTGTAGTTAAAACTGGAGACATTAAATTAGCAAGATTATTGCAATATTCACTTCTCTACTAATAAAGATTTTATTACATTTCTTAAATAGTTTCCTTAAGCAACTCCAGTTTTCTGTAAATTTATGCAAGATATTTTCGTTGTTTTTATGTCAGTAATTATAGACTTTCTTGTACTATTCAAATATTAATCACAAGCCATTACAACTTTTTTTAAACAATTATTAATTAGGCAGAAGCAGGCTAAATAAATGAAATGGCAATTCTTTATAAATATAGAAATATTTTTTAATTTACCAACTACAGCAATCTTTCTACAAATGGATACAAAAAATACATATAGAGGCATGAACTACTAGATACACTTCGGAAGAGAGAAGAAATTAGCCTAGGATGGTAATCCTTTTTTGTAGTGACATGTTCCTCTTTGGCTTTGAATCATCTTCGTTATGCATTTTGGAATATGATATACATTTTTTTTTTTTCTCTGTTGACAGAAAATACAATTCCAGAAGCACAAAACTAGAAATTTTTTTATTAAGTAGTAATGACAACTCTGAAAAAGTACTTTACTTAGAAAAAAAAAAAGAAGTGGGGAGAACAAATGCTATATAATATAGTATATTATCATGCATACATTATATATATATATATATATATATATATATATATATATATACATATATATATTTAATACATAAAATAATAATAATATATACTTAATACATAAAAAATATTTATAAATAAGGAACATGGACCAACGAATTAGTGTGTATCAACTTAAACTACAAATGATCAAAGCCAAGTAGATGTAAACAATGAATAGTAATACTGCATTATGTTTCTTAAAGAAATAAGAATATTTTTTTTAATAATAAAGACAGAAAAATTCATCATAAGTGAAAAACTTACCTTGAACATTAATATAAACATCTTTATACACGTATCCTAAACTATTAGTGGCATTGCACCCATAATTGCCAGTATCCTTTTTTACAAGCTTTTCAATAATAATTGAGTTCTGGGTCACTTTACGTCTAATATTTGCTGGTGCTTCATTTAATGGACGTCCGTTATGAATCCATTTAATTTGAGGTTCTGGAACACCTGATGCTGAACAACGAAGTTCAACAGTTTCATCTTCAGCAGCATTAATTATTTCTGGCTCCTCAGTAAAATATGGAACAGCTGTAAGAATAATTAATAATTAAATTAAAATAATTGCTTGAATAAATTTTAATAAGAGATAACTTACCCATAACACGTAAATTTATAGAGTAAGATTTCGCTTCCCCTACTCCATTACTAGCTTCACAAGTATAACTACCCTGGTCTTCAAACTGTACAGCTTTGATTATCAAACTTTTTCCAAAATTTCCCTGCGTTACTCTTTCAGATAAATATATCTTATTCCCATTTTTACTCCACACAATTTGAGGAAGAGGCCTACAATTTAAAAACTAATTAAGTATTTGTAGCCTACAATTTAAAAACTAATTAAGTATTTGTATCAATAAGTACATCAGTGTATTTACCATTGCTAGAATATAAATATGCATTTTTTATTTATGTATATAAGGGCTTTAGTGGTAGCCATTACTTTTCTTTTTAATTTGAACAAAGGAGGAAAAGTGCGGACCAGAGAATGAGCAACCACAGCACATGGCATAAGCAGGTAGAACCACACAGCTCTTATAGACTGATAATGGGTACATGGATAGAAACCATGGCTCATTCTATAACAAAATAAATCCACAACAAAACACTTGATGCAGAGATATGTGCTAGCCAAAGGTAGTCGCCGGAGCTGGTAGATGGCAATGAGGTACTAAATCATTCTATAAGACCTTCACTTTTTAAAATCAAGAATCAATCGAATTACAGGTGTTGAATTTACATATTTTGCTTACCTAACCAGTTTATCAACAATATTGTTACCTGTTACACCAGAATGTCCCCCCGAAACCGAAGTAAATTAGACTGTTTTCCGAAGTGATATAAGATTAATCAGATTGTATAACACATTAGTCATTACATACGTTATCCTAGAACTTAACTGGGAATATCCTAATGTCTGTAAAGCACTTTACAAAATTGGATTAAATAATAATTCTGTTTTTTTTAAAAAGATAATTCAATGCTTTAACTAGTAAATGAGTAGCTACATAAGAAGCAGTGAATTTGGTTTATAAAACCAAAATTAAGGACGGGATGTATTTTATTCATCTTTTATCCGCAGTACTATGGTCCTTGGAGAACCCTTGGGACCTGCCCAATGATCCTCTCCCACTCATTTCTGTCCACCCCTGCATTTCTGCAATGCCTGACCCCATTTTTTCTCAGGTTGCCCTCCACGTCATCCCGCCATCTTAAGTGTGGTCATCCTTGCCTACGACGGGTACCTTTGTTGGGCATATATTCGATGGTGCATCTGTTAAGGAAGTTGATTTCCAGTGAGAAACCCAGAACCTGATTGCAATGATCTGGGCGGATGTGCAGGGTGGGAGTTACCGTTGACTGAGTTTTCTCATTGGAGTATGTCTTTGGTCCTGGCAACCAATCATAAAGTTTGGTTCCTATTGCTGATGGGAAATACAGTGAAAAGAATCTTATATTTGGAAACATTAGAAAAAACCAAAAACACAAACAGCAGCTGTGTAGATATACAAAGATAAGTAAGTATAGACACATAGCTGTGAAGATTCACCCAATAAAGAATAAAAAAAAGTGTTATTTTATAATTCTTATGGAGTAGTACCACATTTTCATATACTGCATGATGCAGTTCATATATCAAGTCAATAAACAGTCAAACTACATATATGTATAAAATCCTTCAGAACCTACACTTTAAAAAATTTAATATTTATTTAATTATTATACAGATGGTATTAAGACTATGATTAAGAAATAAAGTGATAAAGAGTTTTTCTTTTTTTAATTCAAGGAAATTAACTACCATAAATGAATTAAATAAATTAGATTAAAAGTTGATGTTATAAACTACTTACGTCCCTCCATAAATACAATATAATTCTATCTTAGACCCTCGATAGGCAACTTCGTTTTTTCTTGAAACATATTGCTCAACTGGCGCATGTTTGTTTTGTGCAGCCGAAGCTCCACTAGTAATTACATTTAACCTCACACGATTTCCAAGTTTATACTCATTTCTAAAATACAGAAAAAAATAGATAAATAAAATAAGCAAACTAAACAGTACAAAAATGAGGTTCATATAAATCAACAATTATTAACCTGAACAATGATGTTGCAGCACAAGCATAATTAAAGTCATCACTTGTATCGTAACGAGTAACGTTTGTAAACCACAGATTTCCTTCAGGATCAACTGTCATTCGAGAATTATTAATACTTTTAATATTACCATCTTGAGTCTAAAACCAATTATATATTGTAATACAGGAATAAATGTTTTTAAATAAAATTTGTTTTAGTTTTAAAGCTTTATTTTTTAGTAATTAAGTATCAAGTCATAAAATGAAAAACTGTTACATGACTATTAAGACAAAACATTAAAGTTACACGGTTTTATAGTTTTGAAACTCATGATAAACAGCAATTATGCTAACCAATTCGGCCAAAACAGTGTACTGGGGTTTCAGTGCTTAATTGTATGACTAATTCATAATTCTGGACATATCTGACATCTATTTACTTACCTTTATCATATTTATATATTACTATAAATGAAGCTGCAATGCGACGAGAGGATACAAATTGATTAATAAATTAGTAAAACCAATTTAGATACAAGAGAAATTTTAATGAAAAGGAAATTCTCACTGACTAAAAAAATCTTTGATTTTGATTTCAAATTTTTTTTTTTGTAGTACAAGTAGAGATACAAAAGTCATATAAACACTAGAAGGGAGGAAAATTTTGTATATTTTCTGAAAACTAATCTTAAATTAGATTTCCCAAATTCAATCCTGTTTTGGTTTTACACGAGAGCAATTTTTATTTCAAAAATTAGCTCTCGCGTAAGGTTAAAACACAAGGTAATTTTGAAAATATGATTGCAGGTTATTGATAACATCTAATTCATTAAAGGGAAAAAAATTAGTCATTTTCAACAGTTAGAAATAAAGTTTTTGTAGATTAAATTTTTTCTTTTATTCGCCTTCTGATCTCCAACAGGCTGGTTATAAGGAAGGACTTTAAAGTCTCTATAAATCCATATAAATGGCCCTGAAGAACTCCCTTCACAGCTAAGAAATTCAGCCAAACAACAAACCAACCAAGTTGTTAAGCAACTTAGGCAGTGTAATAAAATATGGAGGGTTAGATGAAGATATTGATGCTTACACAACAAAAGCAAAAGGTGCATTCATAAAGGTCTCCTCTATATGGAAACCTAAAAATGTCTTCCTAAAAACTAAAATTAGGATTCTTAAAAAGAATGTCTTAACTGTCTTCCTATACACTTGCAAAACATGGTGAAATACAATTATGTGCGATAGAAAGTTACAGTTATCTATCAACAAATCCCTCAGGACATCCTTGACATACATATCCTGAAATGAACTACTGCAGAAAAAATATGGAAATAGAATGGGGGGGGGAGTAGTGTTGCATATGAGGAGACCTAAATGGTGCTGCCTCGGGCACACCCTGAGACGTGAAAGCATCACTAGGACTGCTTAGGAATGGAACCAACAAACTTAAGAATGACACCAAGGGAAACCTAGCCTAGCATCACCTGGTTGAACTCCTTGTTAAGAGGACCCCCAGCCAGTACAAACCCTTTGGAACCACTTTAAAGTCAACTGGGGTTGACAGGAGCTCATTAAGGCCCCATGCTCAATAAGGCGACAAAAGACATAATAATTTTTTTTAAATAGTTAAGTGTCAGCCATCTTTACCTGTCCAGCAGTCCACTCCACAACATAAATAATCTTAAGGGTAGACAAATCTTGTCATTCATTCATAACTTTTAAGTCAACACATTTTACAGAAATGTTTGTTGAGAGCCTTGGTAACACATTTCAAGCTTTGGATCACACAAAATTAACTTAAATACTTGTGCAAAAGAATGTAGAATAGGATAATACAGTCAATAAACAGTTATTTGTTTGCTGAGGGCAGATGCCAAGTCCTGTATGTGTATGTCATTTTTTAAGCCTACATCCCTTCAAAACACGTTACCTTTCTTTTCTTCTTGAGGAATGACAATGAGTGAATTTTTGGATTGACTCACGAACTGGCAACAATCCGAAGACTAGAGCACTGCTCCAGTGATGAAAATCAGGTTGGAGTCTTTCCCATAGGCTTCTGGAGTCATTTTTTTCCTGGGTGAAACTTTTCAAAACAAGAGTTCACTCCAACTCACGCACAAAAAATTTGTTAAAGGCAGACAGGTTGTGCCAATACTTCAAATAAATACTACACAGACATTGTAAACATAGGCAAGTGGGTATTGGAGTAACACTCCCTTGATGCTACACAATGAAGTGACATTGATCGCACATCCTTATATATCTCTACAGACTGTTATCAACAATTATTTTTTCCATAGGTCCATTTCAAAACATGAAAGTTTTGCGGTCCAGAAAACTTAAGCTTCCCCATTCTAACTTCATCTACTGTGCTACAAACTACTCTTAGTAGAGGTAAGTTAGTACCTAGGCTACCTACCTGCTTTATTGAGTAAAAGTTTTTTTTTTAAATCAGTTATTATCTTATGTGTATAACACAATGAATACAAGTGAAAGAAAGTGCATAAATAACAATTCAATAGTACTTTTGGCATAAATTTTAGAATACAAGAAAATCAATATAAGTTTAATAATATTTTAATTTTCAAATATTAACACAATTTATAATAATTAATGGTGTTCACCTGAATCAGCCAATAAACATTTGGTTTAGGCCAACCATCAGGGGGTTGACATGTTAATTTAAAAGGATCTCCTTCTTGGGCACTCACAGTAATTGGGGCTTGATCTTTAAAAGAATTTAATTCTGCTTTTCGGACAAATACAGAGTTTGAAGTGGCTGTTCCAAGTTCATTGGAAGCAAAACATTGATATTGACCTGTTTAAAAAAAATAAAATAAAAAATTAGCATGGAATATTGTATAATTGTATACAGATCTTAAATATAAATTACATTTGTTTTAACTGTTAAATATTATAGTCTATTTTCCAGAGTTTATTTCATAGTTCAGAGTCAAAAAAATCGTTTGGAACATTTTACAGTACAAATAATTAAACAAATCAATATAATCCAAAAAGCAGTTATTGCTGACAGGAGTCGAGCAACTCTGTGCTGTGCAACATAATAAATTGTCAATGAACTATTTGTCACAAAGACTAGAGGACACCATTAATGAAGCAGTTGACCAAAAAAGGATATCCAGTGCTTCTGAGTACTTTCCTACATTGTAATTGAAGGCAATGAACCAGTTGACAAAGCTGCAAAAGAAGGTCCAATTATGAACATTTACTTTGCCCAAAATTCGTACTTACTGGAAACCCAAAAGAAAGATAGTACTTATGGCGAGGAGAAAATAGAATGAAGAATCGGAGGCACATAACTCATTTGAGGAAATTTAAGAAATGCAACATGCCATGCACATCTCCATTGTCTATGTCAAGAAGAGAGAGCATGTTAACAAGACTGAGGCTTGGTCACAACAAGCTGACGCATCTACATGCCCTACTAAGAATCCACCAACCTACATATAAATCGTGTGGTGACACCCCACTCACAATCAAAAATTTATTCACACGCCCAAAATCCATAAAAGAATGAAATCAAAACTTCAACCTTACTTTCTCAAGCAAGCCAAGAAATAAATAGTAAGAGCTGGTATGTTAGTGCAGGCAGAAGAAACATTGGGGGTCTCATCCCCTTCAAAATTATTGAAGTGTAAACAAAAATTATATCTGTTGAGAAGTTAGGAGGGAAAGAACGAAGAACAAATAGTCAAATAGTTTTTAAAAAACAAATTTAAATTTACATAATTTGTATGGTATTAGCTCTAATTTGTCCTAATCAATCATTGTGCCGAATATGCCACCAATCTGTCAAACAGTCCAGGGTGTGTATGACGAAAACCAAGATAATCAAATTGTTTACTGCCGATGTGACGGTCCTGTATCAGGGTTTTTTTTATTTAACTGCTGCCAGAAAACCTATTCCACATTAAAACAAGGGAAACAATGTTTTGTGCTCAAACATGTGGATGGTATTTACTCTACATCTATAACCTCTACATTTGATGAATCTATTAAAAAACGAGCGACATTAAACGAAGATGAATAGGGGAATACTGTTAAGATAAATGTTGTTTTTTACCACCATGACTTCTTCTTGGTTCATGGGCCACCAATCAAGGTCCCAAGAGGTCGGCCTGAAGATGAAAAATTTACAATGATGAAGGAGATTTATAATTATTTTGATGAACACAGTGACTGCCAGTTTCTTTAGATGAACTGACGGAGCAAATTTCATCAGATGAAAAGTTAACAGTGGCTACCATTAGAGCAAAGATGACCGAAATATGGTGAGTGTGTAATATTCAGCCAAAAGAAAACTAGCACTACTGTTGTCTGCTTTTGTGATGTTGGCCACAAGTATTAAACAAAGCGTGGTACTCATCAAGATGAAGAGAGGAAGAGAAGAGCGCTTGAGAATTCTACAAACTGCCACTATAAAGATGACGTCCATTCCTAAGCATATGAAACAGACAAGTAGCCACCAACTCACCATTTTCTAGACACCCTACTAGAAACCCTCACGGTGCTCTTGGATTTGTTGGTTTCTGCAAAAAGAAAAAAATAAATGAAAAAATAAAGTGAAAAGAAAACTAGCTATTGCCCATGCTATAATTACTGCAACTCCACCTCGATCCTTTTTATCCTGCACAGGGGTGCGCTCCACGATGTGGGTGCCAGAAAAACGGGATGAGATGTTCAGCAGTTTGCACTAATTGCCCACCGATTCAAGAACACTCCGATGAAAAAGAGGAAGAGACTAAAGAATTGGACTTCTAACAACCTGATTTCTTCTTGGACCTACTTGCATATCTGGTCCTATCAGTTTCCTATTACTTTTTTTTTTATATTTTACTATTGGAATAAACTACCTTTTTTTACTATTATTTTTTAATGAATTTTTCCAGAATTGTGAGATTTATTGTTTTCTTCCCTAGTTATCTCCTAAAGTGTTGAACTTAAACAATATGAACTAGTTCATTTTCATATTAACATTTATGCAGCTTAATTTTAAAACCTCAAAACATGTTTAGGCAAGTTTTTCTAATTTTTTGGTTGACTAAATCAAATGAAACAACATTCAGATATCTATTTCAAATACATAAAGAACATTTTCTAATAACATTCCAATATTTGCCAATAATATTTCCACCTGAAAAGAGTCTCGTATCATTTCTACAACTTGGACACACGCTCAAATTTTCTATCATGCGCCTGGTCTGCACATCCGCAGGTAAGAAATACTTTTATGTTACTTCATATGCTTAGTGGAGGTAACAGTTCAATGAAGCCTAGTACAATATTCGAAATACCAGAATAAATCTGAAGTTTCACCGATGAAACACGCTCACCTTGGCAAATTCAACTTGCCATCCATCCTTTTATCTCTTAAACTACTAACTACACAGGCGGTCTGAAAAGTTTCCGACCTCAACATGAAGATGATAATAAAATAAATAAAAGCTAAAATAAAAGCTTTGTTAGGTCGGAAAATTTTCAGACCACCCTCGTATGAAAAAAATTAATAGATTTTATCTACTTTAATTTTGTATTATAAAGTACCTTTGGCTTAACCTGATAGTTCCTGAGATATTTGATAAAAACCGAAAAAAGGAACCTTTAAACACAGTTTTGGCTGTTGACTGGATTATTGCAGCTGAATTGGTATTTGCTAATGAATAGAAGCCATAATATACACTACACAGGAATAAGTTCACCTAAGTTGTTTTTTATGTGAAAACTAAGAGGTAACAAACACTAACTCAGTTTAATAGCTAACATACCTCTAAAGGTTATTGATGAAATAAACTATAGAGACCTTATTCAGAAACTTAACCTAAGTGAATATGCTGACTAACATAACAAAGCCTGCGGCAATAATCAATCAATTTGGTACTGACACAGGAACTCAAAGCCTTAAAATTTAATCCAACATAACTGAAGATCTTTAAGAGAGTAAAAAAGGATAACGATTAATTGAGACAAACATAGAAAAAGTCAGATAAAAACACAAAATATGTTGAGAATAAATAAAATATACCTAAGTCTTCATCCCTGGGTGAGCTTATTACTAATGTTCCTCGACCAGGTTGTTGTGATATTCTGTCATCATAAGCTTGCCAGTCAAAATGCTTTCCGTTTTTCATCCAGCTATATCTATAACGAAAAGTTGAAACTATTAAATTAAAATAAATATATATGATAAATAAAATGAATGAAAATAAAAATAAATGATATTTTTATGGTCAAATAATTTTTTTTTATAAAACAAATATTTTTCAGATAAAATATGTATGGTGTGGGCCTTGGAGACAAATAATCAGATAAGCCATTGCCCCTTAGTAATAAAAAATACCTGAAAGAAACCCAAGTGACCTGGCCATCTAGACAGTTCAGGTTTAAGAGGACTTGCATTAGGAAACAAAACCTGGGGATTAACTATGGCCCATGGAGTTAGCCATTTTTATGCTTTGGGGGCAGATTGGCTATAAAAACATACCTGTGTTTACAATAGAACTGATCTCTTTTGAGCCCTTGCATTTTAATCTTTCAGAGCTTAATGATCTTACTAGTCTCAATAGATATTACTAGCAAATAGTCCTAGTTCTAGAGTCAAGTCAGTGACCATAAAACCATGTATTGAAGAAAGAACCACATAGTTAAGACTATGACACCAAGTAGTAGGCGAGTAGCCGAATACCATAGAAGGAAGAAAGAAGCAGCAAAGAAAACCAATCACCAACCAACTTAAAATATCCATGCTTTTATCATAGGTATTTATTATTTCAAGTAAATAACTCTCTAGAAAATTGTAAATATGTTTTATGAATGTCCCTTAACTTTTTATAAGAAGACAAACATAAAAATAAATTTGGATTGAGCTGCCTGTAGATAACAAACAACCACAGATTTGATCAAATGATTTGAATTGGAAGAGGTCCTGAAAGTAGGGAGGCTTTTTAGTCATGATGTACTAAAGACAATGCATGGGGACATAAGACTATTCTAGCTTAGGGTAGGCGGATGTGTACCACGTGAGGACATCAGTTGTAACTTGGACATAGTGATGGTCAGTTGCCAGTTAGTAGTAAGTAAAGACTCGGTGTTAGTAAAGTGTACAGTCAGTTATTAAGTGGCCGTTGAGAGAGTCAGTCAAGATCATTGTTTTGATAGATAAAAACACAGGTGGTTACAATACAAAAAATATAATAAGCAAGCCACTGCCAATAAATTATTAAATCCACAAGATACCAAAGCAAGAAGACATCCAACAAAAAAATTATAATTATTTATACATTACCTACAATTCATGTTCAATTTTTCAGTTGGAATATAGAGATTTTAAGCTTTAAATTATTAAATAAATTTATTTTTGTCAAACTTTGAGACCCCATGATGTGATTTTACATACGTAAATATTTTGTTTACAAGCACGTATTACTCAAATGTGTATAGTCGACTTAACCTTAGCCAACCCCAGTGGCACTCCAGTAGTTGCCTTAGACTAGGAGTGAAGAGTTCTTGGCCAGCTCCTAATTTCCTGATTTTTTTCAGGCATCTCATCAGTTAATCACCATTATCATCACATTGTACCAGGTGCAGGGTCTCTAATTAAGAAACCTCTCATTCAATCTTACTATGCTCAATAGAATAGTACAGTGAGTAAACTAACTTTCATTTAAAGTCATCTTTACAGAGAACAGTGTGAAACATAAATACAATATTTTGGAGCTATAAACTTACTCATTATTTATTAAGTTCATTACATAACATATTACTCATTATTTATAAAGTTATGCCGAACATTTTATTTATTTTTAGGAAGAATTTTTCATGTAATCTATTTTTATTAGGATTACAAATTCACATTTAGTTTTTATTTTATGAAGATATTCTTTAGTTTATTTTTGTTTTATTTCATAAGGATAACATTTTCAATAAGTTCAACATTTTTTTCTTATTAATTAAATAATTACTCAGATAATCTTTTGCTTCTTAACACCCTGTTGCAAATAAATTTTTTTACAGATATGTGGTGAATTTAACTTTTATTTTGAAAGGTCTTACTGCTGTCACACCAAACATATATTTTTTTATTGTACTGATCATGGCAATCAAGACACTGATGTATAATGTAATATACAGTCTATCTCAATAATCTGGCTACTATATAATCTACTATAATCTGGGACTTCCCTGTAACCTCAACCATAATAAGTTAAAGGCAAGACAACCGCTTGCTGCTCAGTTTGCGGGAAGCTACAGGATATAAACCAACAACAGGTGTTTTGTTTATATCACTTAAATGCATTTGTGAACAGTTAATTGTCATAAACTAGGTTTACACCTTTTATTAATGTTTTAATTTTCCTCTTTTTTTCTACTTGATGAATCATCAGATAAACTTTTATACACCCGGTCAAAAAAACATAAACCACATAGTATTATATCTTTCAGGGAAAAATTATGGGCAAAACATCAACTTTTATTCCACAGTCAAAGGAGAATGAGAGCATGCAGTTTTGTTAATATTAAAAGGAACTTTCAAATAAATGTGAGCCTTGACTTTTTTCATTTATTAGCCAGGAAAAAGTACAAAAAAACACGTTTTGAAAGACTGAAAGCACTGAGTAGACAACTCCCATTCTTTAGTGCCATGAACTGTTGAACAACCAAATTGTAAGGATTGTAATGTAAAACAGAAATGCAAATAAATGAAGTAATGCATGGACAATGTATGGGGGGAAACTCATTATTTTTGATAAATTTATTCTCGGAAAACTAAACTTTGAAAAAATTAAATGTTACTTTAATTATTAATATCTACTTGGGATTTAATCTGTACTTTTTTATGTAATTACGATTTCAAGTAAAATAGGGACAATATTCAACACTTTTATATTCATTCATGATACAGCATGAACATCTTTAAGACACAAATTCAATAAAAATGTCAATTAATAATAAAATACTGGAACAGAAAATTCACATAAAATAATTAACAATTTAAAAAAATGGGCGTTGTTTGCACTTAATAAAAAAACTGGCATGCATTGAACATAATGTTATAGGGTAGAATGTTTTCAACTATAATACAGTAATCACTCAACATTTGGAAGGGTTATGTTCCAGGAAAACCACATGAATACTGAATCTATCTACCTGTGTAAATATGAGGTTACATTTTATGATGACCGACAAAACATAAAAACACATGCAATTTGTTTTAATGTAGGTTTTTTTTTTTTTTTTTAGTATTTTTAATTATAATTTATAATTATAGTTTTTTAATGTAATTTTAATAATAATATATTGTAATGTTATTCTTAATGTTAAGGTATATTTAAGTTATTTAGATACATAAAATTGTCTACAATTCAATGTGCTATACGGTATTAGAACCCGCACATGACAAGATCAGAGATAGCAAAGATAAGAACACAGACAAAAATGAACAGATGATGATAAAAACTTTGGGGAAGTGGGGAATAGCGATATAAGGTGTCAGTGAAATTAATACGGCTATTCTTGTAAGAGGTACTTTAAGGAGTACTTAGATGATTGGGGAAGACATTTGTCGGCAGGTATGGGCTGAGAGTTGGAGGCATTAAGGGGTGAGATATCTTCATATTCTGTTGATGTATGTTGGCCATGTGGTGGATTAAGATGCACAGAAGAACACAACGATGCGGATGAAAAACTTCTCTTATCGACGAGTTAACCCCAGTACGGGTACGTATTTCAAGGACGATACTTGTAATAAGTATACAAAATAACAATAGTTCCCATGATAGAGACAGTTTAGTGCTCATAGTTTGATGTTAGATTATAATGTTATAAATGTTTAGAGATAATAAGGTATAATTAGGTTAAAGTACGAATGTTTATAGGTCAGAACCCAACCTGAGTTTTTAATTATTAAAATAGTCAATACATAAATAAATTAATATTCATAAAGTTGTTTTTATATTAATATAAATTATCAAATATTACTATAATATATTGTCTGTATATTCATTATTGTAAATTTCACTTTTGAAAACCTTGCTTATACTCTTATAATTCTCATTAAATCAGTTCTGCTCTGACTGATGGAAAATATCCAGTTAAGGTTATTTTGGTTTATCAACAATAGAATTTTTTTCAATGAGTTTTTGTTGCATACATTGTATGAATAGAAAAATTAATTAAGTACCTACCTATGTGTTCAATCCACACAATCACTATGTTAATTCATCAACAAATTAAATTATGGAAATCCAACATTAATTCCCAATTAAGTTAGTTAAATAGAGATGTATAAAATACAAATAAAGAATATAATCTCACTTAGGTGCTGGTTCACTTTCTGCTTCACACTCAATTACAAATGGCTTTTCATTAATATTTTCTTGAGGTTGATGGACTTGAAAAAGGAGCTCATCAGTAGGAGGCTGTTTAACTATTCGAGGAGGAGACTGATCTGGAAAAACATAATTCCTTGGTAAGGCTTTAAATATATTACCCAACACACACATGAAGATCTGTAGAGAACCTGTAAACAACTGTAAGTGTTAATATAAATGGAACAACTACTTGTATACTAGAATGGATACAATTACTTCCTCTTATACTTATAGATTTATGGTATACCGAATTATGACTCTTTAAAGGTAAGAATCAGCTGTTAAATGGTTTAAAAATGAACGGAAATAATGATTAATGACAGCAGGTAGAGTGAGTACTAATGACACTTATATAACTACTGAAAGCCTATATAACTGAAGTTCATAAGGGTAGCTGTTTTAAAAAGGCTCAATCCAGTACCAGGCATACCTCACCTCCAGCCATTCAGGAATCCTGTGCTCACAGAAAGGACACTGCACTGGATAAAGCCTGTAGATTATTAGGATCATCAAAAAATTTGCAGGGCAAAAAACTAATTGTGAATACAAAAGTGTATTATTTAACTTAGGTGAATTAACACCTCAATCAACCAAAAAATAATTAGTGAAAAAGTTAGAACATACGCACTCTGACCCACACACCATTTGACTTTTAATACAAATGTTTGTTAATTGCTTTGCTTACAGTCATACAAAATCTTATAGTAACATGTTCTTATAGAATAGTAAAATAGGTGGTTTATATTTAAAATTTTAACTGAATCCTGGTGTGGGATACAGTTTTGTTATTTCACTTACAAATGTTTGATAGTTAGAGATACTTGTAATTTATCTTTAAAAATAGTTTTATTATTAGATATGAATGGTGAATCCTATGTTTAGAGGTGGATGAGGTTAGTGGAAAAAAGAACTTCACAAGTGTTTTTGACATTTGTTTTAATATAGAGGAGGTTTCATGGTAATCAACAGATGGAGCCAGTACATGCACCACCTACCATGTAATTTCAAGATGTTGGGTGATTAGGCATGCCCTATGCCCACCCTAATGATAATCGATGATGAGGGGGAAGTGAATCAATCACATAGAGAAGATTGTTGTGTAAGCAAACCAGAAGAGGTGAGAGAAGAGCAGTCAACTGTTCTAAAAAACCAAGCTCACATCAAATATTTAATTACTAACTAAAAAAAAAATTCATTCATGTCGAGTATCACATTAACGATCTCAATCTCCTTATTAATAATATGTTTTAAGTCTGAAGTGAACTATAATAACATAAATTCATTATAAGTGTATTTTCAACTCCAGTTTCATATAGAGGGATGATATTTTGCATGAAAGATTTATTGATCCCAAAGAGATCTTAAAAGTAAAAGCAACCTTGTGAAAAATAATGAAAGGTCAATAATCAATCTTTTACTTGTAATTAAAAAATATATATTTCCCTACCATATTAAGCATAGTATCAAAATAAAGATCTCATCACCCTGACTAATGACATAAATTATGTTAGAACTTTAGTGGACTATAATAATAAAAAGTCATAAAAACTGTCAATAAAGTCTTTTTCACACGCTTAACAAAACCCTCAATGGTGCGATAACGACCCTTCATTATTATCATTGAGACATCGAACGGAACTAAACTGCAAAATATCATACCTCCACTGGTTGAGTTCAAGTTACAAACATGATGTTAATAACAATTTTTAAGAATTCTGTTAAAGAAGGCTAGGAAGCTGGACCGGTATTTTTGAACCGACACAAGGGTACAAATCCATACTAGGCCATGAACATTCGGTAGAAGGCGATTAAACAGAAAGTATCTTAAGGTCAAAATATATTCCACCTATTATAAGAGTGATGGTGTGTTTATATTAGCACTGCAGCTTACAGTAAAATAATAATTGGCATTCAAAGAAAGAAGACATCAGGAAATAACAAAACATAATTTTAATTTATAGGTATATAAAAGGTAGTGTTTATAGGAAATAACAAATTTTAATTTAATGTTCAATATTTTAGAATAGAATAGAAAAAAAATTTTATGCTGGGATAAAGTCCCCTATAAATAACAGTAATGCTTAGAATACATGTTTATGTCTAGCAAATAAATGAGAGAGATGAGAATTGATGATTTGGAAAAGGAATGAGCCAAGGAAATATTGCGCATGGAAAGAGGTGAAGAGGCACCTTAACTCAAAATAGAGGAAAGCGGCATGGGAGCACCGCAGAGTCCCAAAGACAGATCTAAGGAACCAGTCCATGATTCGCTCAAATCTGTCCACGAGTCTCCTCCGTACACCACACACCCATAGTCAAATTTGGGAAAATGATATTTTATGACATTGAACCCTGGGTAAACCTACAGATTTTATAATGTAGAGATAAGTATTTAGTAAATCTAATTTTAGTTCCATATAATTTATTTTAAAATATCTTAGATAGTTGTTTTTTAGAATATCGTAATTTGGGTAAATAGTTTTAGACTAGTTACATACGTATTTATTTAGTATACAAATAAGCTGATATATGTGAAAAAAATAAAATAAAAATTATAGACATCAATCTTGTCTGTCTGTTAAAACTTAGTCTAAGGATTCTCCACTACAGTGTGGTGTTTTATTTACCAAAAGTTTTGTTTCTTTACTCAAAAATTTATCTAGCACTTTGTACTTGATGTAATTATCCTCCACTGGAACACAATAGCATTTAACAATTTAATTAAACCTCGTTTTAGAAAGACAAAATATTTAACCGAGCAATAAAAAGTAATAATTTTTTAGCCTTTCAACATGAAAATAAACATTCCATCATTCATGCTACACTATTGTCAGTCAAACAAAACATTTTAATACTAAGAATTTGCTTAGCACGCAAGTTATCCCCTTTCTTGCCCAAAACAAATTATTCGTAGAGTTTATTAGATACATTTTTGTTATGTTAAACTTCTAGTAATTTAAAGAATATTGCTAAGATCTAATTTTTTATTCAATGAAGTGTCCACATCTGGATAAACCTGATTATTTTAAATAAATTAATAGGTACTATGCATTATTTTTAAAGGTCACCCCTAGACAGACCCTGGTTATTTGAATAAATAAACTAAGTTGTATTTACTTAGATAAGGACTGATTGTAATCTAATAATGCTACTCTTGACCCCCCCCATATAAGTGTATTTCTTTTGGCAAACTAAATTAATGAAGAAACTGAAGAAGTTAAGAAGGCCATGATTGTTAAACTAGGGGGAAAAAAAACAAAAAAAAAAAAGGTTGCAGGAGAAATAATTGGCAAGCCTATAATCCTGTACTCTGAAGCATCCAAAAAGCCTCACAACCTAATCTCCTACAAACTAATGTCTCATAATATAAAAAATCAGAACGTAGTTAATGACATGCTTTTAAATGAAAGTTTATTTTTTTTAAAATAGCTGTATATTCCCTACAGAATGTCAACTTATCAGTTATAGTAAAAGATACATTCTTCAAAACTTCTCTTTAAAGGGAAATGGACTAAGAGACCACCGATAACTATGGGAGAACTCAACGGTAAGTAACAATGCGTATAATTATAGAAAGACATACTTGGGTATTTTAGTGAAGAAAACCTCAACAAGAATGGGTTAAGGATTCTGAACCTGTAGTTTGCTAATGGGAAAATGGTTAAAAATACTATTTCTCCATAAGCTAATCCACAAGTATAACAAAGTAAAGCCTATCCGCAGTGAAGGATTAATTATTGTCCATTTCTTATCATGCAGAAAGCATATTAAGGATATAATCTATGCAAGAGTCAACATAGGTAGAGATTATTAGCATATCATAACAGAGATGATTCTCCATAGACACGCACAGAAAGGAATGACAAAACCATAAGCCAGAATGCAAAATACAAGGGTACAGGCTAAAGGAAACATAAGTAGCACAATCAGACAGAAGGTTGTTGGTTGATAAAGTCTCTCTCTAAATGGATATAAAATTTTGGAGGCAGCAGAAGTAGCATGCGATGAAATTTGGGTAGGTCTAAAAACTAAAAAAAAACAACTGCTTAGGAGTGAAGAAGCAGAATTAATTGTATTGGAAGCAGTCTCTCAATTCATGCTTAGATGCTGACTCTGGTCTAGACAAAGAAAGTTATAACCTCAAAAAATAAAGCTGAGAAGACTTAGATAGGAAATTAGAATAAAGTTTTCAAAACAATCATAAGATCTTTTATAGACAAACTTTATTTGAAACATGTGGAAAGAGAAGAAAGCAGAACCTGGCATAAATCATATAAAAGACAAGTGAGAGAACAATATAACTAAGAATGACACCATGAAAAGACAGGCTGAATATTTAAAGTATTCACTCAATGGTGATAGATATTTTGAAAGACCGGTACAAGGGAATCAATCAATACGAGGTCCAGAACATTGGGTAGAAGGCGATTAAACAGAAAACACCTTAGGATCAGGTGCTTGGAAGAGCAGTCAGCATTGGTACAATCACTTCAGAAATAAAAGGTCAAGATATATTCCTGCAGCTGATAAACTATATGAAAAGGAAAACAAATTCAAAGAGAAACAAAATTTTATTATCTAATAATTAAACTATTACTATTTTTATCATCATATAACTCACAAAAGATAATAATAAAGAAGTATTTGAAAATACCAAAAAAGTGCTTTTTGAAAATACTTTCATGGACATGTGGTATTTAAGTAGGGTGGAAGGATAACCATGAAGAGACTGGATATTCAACAAATTCAAATTCTGTTAAGTCTTTTGCATGTTAAAAGTGCCTATGAAACAAAAGTTGCAGAAAGAAGATTACAAGGGAGGCCAACGAATCGAAAGGTAATTATGATTTTAAGACACATGAATTCAAAAAGGCACCTGAAGCGAAATACTTTGGATCAGACTCAATAAGCAGCCTTATCACACTGCTCAGTGGTAGAAGAGTTTAAAATAAAGTTCTATTTATTTTTTTAAAACTGTTTTCTTATTCATTGGTCAATTAATTTTTAAATTACTGTCTTCTTGCTAATTTTTTTTTTACTGTTAACAATAAATGTTCACTAGCTACCAATTCATATTAAAACACAAATTTGATTTTTTAGTTTTGATTAAAGTTTATTTAATAATATCTAAGTATTTTACTTGTGACTATATAGGTTTTAAATACTATTTTAATCTATGAACTATTTATTTACTTTACATTTATTGAATTATTTATCAGTCATTTTTAACTAAACTATGTTTACTTTACCCTGGTTTAATCTCTGTCTTATAAATTTGGTATCTGTCCTTGCTTAAACATGCTTGCTCAAAGGTTCTAAAATATTATTTAAACATTAAACAGTTTCTTTTCGGCATAAATACATCCTATGTATGTTCTCGAGTCTAGTCAGCAAAGTAGAAACTTAAAAGCAGTGTGCCACAAATAATTTAAAATTTACAATAATTTTATAAGACTGCGTGTTTTATTTATGTATCACAAGATACAATTACAATAATCATGCAATTTTGCTTTGCATGCTATTTCCAGATAAGTGAATTTGTTGGATCATAGATAGATGTCATTAGCAGTTAGTAATCCAATTGTACAGCAGACTTGTTGGTACCTGGAACCAACTAACAAACACTTACTTCCTTTGAGTAAATAAAAGCAACTAAATTTTTCATCTATTTAAGATTTTGGTCTCTTACCAGGAATATATGAAATATTGTGATAACTAACTCTCTAGTTAACTAAATATATTAACACTTCACTTTTTATTTTTCATTCTAATTATTTGATTATGTAACTATGTATGTTTCAAAAGAATTTATGTTATTTATTTATTATATTTAATGATTCCCATTGCTTTAACAAGTTTATTAAATAGTATCTAAGTATTTTAAAAATTGTATTTTACTTGTGACTAAATAGTTTTTTAATACTTTTTTCAATTTATGAACTATTTATTTACTTATACATTTATTGCATTATTTATTAGACATTTTAATTAAAGATTAACAACATGATTTTTAATCATTTATTCTGCTTGTGTTCTAGCCACCAGATGATGATAATCTATATTTTGGAAAGCACTTGTTGAACTACAATTAAAATAGAATACTGCAGGCAAAGACTTTGTCTTTCCATTGGTATTTACTGAATGAATCAATGATTGGATGTCTCCGAAGCTCTCTCATGAGTGAGTGCTAAATCACAAGCTGTGTTTGCATAAATGAGAATTCCCTGGTTCACTGCCCCTCTAAGAGCCCTAGATGTGGAAAAAAGCTTATCCAATCAGGAATAGTGTTGTTCCGCATTAAGATAAGAACAAAGTGTAGCTCTCTGTCAAGAAAAATAGAGTGGCTATGTCTCTTTCTGATCTCTTATAAAGAACATTTTCTCTAATCCATTCAATTACAATTTTGTCTTCCATGTGTAAAGCCCTGGTATAAATTCTTTAAGCTGATATAACTTTTTAGAACAAACTTTAACTTGAGCCGGTAAAAACCCAGGGGAGGAGAAAGAAGAGAAAATTCATTCACCACCACGAGGGAAGCAAAGGATAGATCTGCTTAGAAAGGCATAATTGGGGATCCTTTAAAATATTATAAATTAAAGTTATTTTCCTTTTCTTTCTTCAAAAAGTAGTTATTTGGTTATATTAAAAATCGTCAGTTTATTTATTTTCTCTTGTAGCCCTAGTAGATTAATAGGTAAGACAAATATATCAGACCAAAATTATGCCAGGGACACACCCAACTCCTAATCAAAGGGTTTGAATACTGGCCCTGTCAATAGTTTTAGACCATTAATTATAAACAGTGGTGTTACCTACCAAAATTAGAATTAATATAATTTTATTCATCTATGCATAATTATGTTTTATATGGGACCAATTGAAAAGATTTTTAACTCGGTACAAATTAAAATTTGACACAAAAATGTAAAATAAAACTTGAGAAATAATTCTTATTTACTACAGTCTTGGTTTTGATTTCATTACTAGCATTTTAGCAGCATAGTTCTTTGTATGGGATGTTGCTAAAGGCTCCTCCTTAATGTGACACAGTGTGAACGACATAACCTTAACAGCTGTTTTGTAGGTCACCCTGTTGACTAATAGTTTTATTATTATCATCTCCATTTTAATCATAAATCAATTCTTTTTTGTTTTTATGGAAATTGCAAAGGGCTTCTTTTTTGAAACATTGTTGATGATCAGACTTGCAAGGTAATTCATCTGGATGACTTCTTTTTCTTATTTTTGAAATTGATGTTTGGACACACAAAATAAAAGAAATGAATCACAAACCAATGAAGTAAAATCATTGTGTTGTATAATACATTACACTCTTGATGCTCCACGTTCTCTAGGCAAGAAGAGACTTATCAACCAAAACGGCAGAGTAATATGTCCATCTGATGGGTCCCCTTAATTGTTCACACTTTGTCCCATGGAACACTCAAGTCAAAAAGTGAAGTATTAAGAAGAGGCATTATGAGAACCAAAAGTCAAGTAAATTTGACTTTTGTGTGATCCAATACACTGTAAGTAAGCCATGCTATTGTAACAAAGTTCTTTAAATTTCAAGAAATAAAATAATGGTAGATTCTGTTAATATGGGTGATCGGGTCGTCATTACATATCAGATTAACATAAAAAAAATTTCAGACTCAAGGTTTACAAAATAAATGAAACTTAGTATTTATTCAAGATCTCTGCATAAATATAGAAAAAAATATCACTTATATATACTAGATTAATTTTAAAATTTGTAAAAACTACATGTTTAATGCGCAAAATAT
Source organism: Acanthosoma haemorrhoidale (assembly GCA_930367205.1). Lineage (NCBI taxonomy): Eukaryota > Metazoa > Arthropoda > Insecta > Hemiptera > Acanthosomatidae > Acanthosoma > Acanthosoma haemorrhoidale. Next base: position 913,569 of record OV884009.1, read on the forward strand.
AAGAATGAACAAACCAAATTTTATAATGGTAACTCATAACAAAAATTGTATCCAATGTTTTGTATCAGATGTTCACAATATACAATTAGCTCCAGATCCAAATGATGTATCTTTTACACTAATAAGTGAATATATTTATTGTGCAAACGACAGCAAATGGTGGGTATTATAAAAAAATGGCTGAAAAAAATGTTAGTGTATCTTTTCTCTACTCTTGTGGACCAGCACCTTCTTTTGCTTACCAGAAGAATAAGAAAACCAAACACTTTCACAGAGCCACAAAACATTATTATTTCTAACATAAACCATTCATTGAAACTGGTAAGACATATAAATTATCTGCTGAAGAAATGGCTAAACCTTCCTTAAGAAGAAATCTGCACAGTATTCATAAACTTTCAGACTTTAAAACCACAGTTTGCGTGAATTTAATTATCGAAGGCACTTTTAAATTGTAAATGGATTTATTTAAAAGCGAGAGATGTCTTTCAACTCAAGTTCTGTGTATATAGTGTAAAATGATGATGCAATGCAGTTGATTTGTAGTGAAATACAATTTTTTTTAAGTGCTAAAGTACAAAGAAATTATTTAAATAGAACACAACTTTTTTATCTTCACAAAGCAGACATAACTAACTAATTATGAGTATATTCACTTAAGGGCGTCAGAACACCACAAATGCGGTAAGTTATGTACACTGAAGTTTAGGCAATTAACTTATTACTCTATTTTTTTATAATAGAACCCATAATAATACCATCGTGAATTTTGGCTGATAGATTCTAATAACATGTACATGTAACACGCAAATTCAAAATTTCATGTTAGTGTTTTAAAAGTTATTTTTTTTTAATTTTTAAAACATTTTAAGATTGATTCGGTCAAGTCAGATAACACGTCAAATCAAAGCCATTGAAATTCTTCTATTTGGAGCTTTTTAGTGCAAATAGTTTTGGAGCTATAAGCTTTCTTGAATAATTCAAAATGTGTCAAAAAACAGACAATTTTCAGGTTTTTTTTTAAAATTTATAACTAAAAATCTGAAATTTTACATTTTTTTATTTAACCTTTGACGTACAAAAAGTCATTGTTTTCTGAGGATTTAAGTTCCAAGACCATTAGTTAATACAACATGGAATAACCTGATCAAGTCTTGCTGTAGGTATTAATACCAATTACATTTTATCAAAATGACTTCCAGAGTAGAATTTTGGAAGAGTCCTAGGAAGGGAAGTCTTTATTTTGTTTGTTAATTGTTAATTTCATGAAAACAATACACTCATATTTTTGCTTTAGTATAGTATAAGATATCCTACGAATCAAATTTTAAATTAAAAGTAGTACCATATATTAAAGTGACAACTGAGAAGCTGAAAACTTGGCCCAATGCCAATAGAAAATACAAATGATTCTTTCAAGGAAAGCTAATAAAATTGTCTAGACTAGAAAATGAAATCAATGACTGGGCCCTTCAGTATATAAGAAAGGAAATTTCATTTCCAACAAACCAAAACATGTAAATGTAACAGCACATTTAAAATACTTATCTTTCAGTAACACTTCAATTGATGAGAACAACAAAGAGACGTGAGAGTGGTTACACTAAAAAGGATTATAGGGCTTTTTCAATTTATTTAAATTAATAATCCTGTATGTTTGATTTCTAACGAATTCTGAATACAATTTTTCATCAGTTTTTATTGATTTTATCCATTCCTCAGTACTTCAGGCCATACTCAAATATACATATAAATTTTAAAATCATTCTCATTAGAATAAATGGGTGTCTTAAGGTCTGAAATATAGAGGTGGACTTAATTTTCATGAGCCGCTCCCTACCCCCACCATGGCTCCAAATGTGGGGCAAGCCAGTCAAGGTGATGGCTCCTGGAGAGCATTCAACTAAGCCTCCAAAATTCAGCTAAGCCTAACTATGCTTTAAAAAGACAGCTAAGCTTAACCAACAGGACGGTTAGGTTATATGGTCTGGCAAAAAAGAGAAATACAGATAAATCAAGAGTTTTGGTCGATTATTAGTATTTTTAATCAACAGCAGTCTGTCAACACAAACAAATGCATTAAAATTTGTAACAATACAACCCAAAAGTACTTCCATCACTACATATAACAAAAGAGAACAGAAATATTAAGTAATTGATAAACGGTAAATACAAATTTACAGCTACCACTGTATAGTTAATGCATATACAACTGATATGGTAGCATGAAAAAATTGACAAAGTGTTGATCTTGTAAATGCAACAGCAAACATTATTAATATTTCATATGATAAACCTATGATGTTTTTAAATTTATAAATAATAATGCTGTTATAATATGAAACAGATTAAAAGGCAATGCAAGACATTTTAACTCAATTTTAAAATTTATAAATTAGAAGCAACAATATTCAGAAACACAACTTGGGTTTTCATTAATAATACAACTAGAACTAGAATGTTTATCCAAGTATATATAAATCTAATGAGCCAATGAAACACCAAAACAACTAAATAGATATTATTTGAACCAAATAAATCAAAAACAATTTGAAGGTCCTCATCTAATAACATTAGAATGCAGCATTAGACAAATTGAATAATGTGGAACAATAAGCTAAACAAGCAAAGCTCCGAGCAGTTGTCTCCTTATCATAGACATCTATATCTAAAATATGAAACAAACTTCCAAATTATCAATAAAAACATTAAAGCCACTAGTAATATAAAAAAAGGAGATGGTAGTGTGAAAATTTAAGAAAACTTAAAGCTAACTATACCATTGTGCATTCTTTATTATAAATACCCTAAGTTCAGACAAGGTATTGTCAGTCCAACTAAATTTTAGCTTGTAACTATAATTCTCATATCTATGAATGGTTTCAAATAATTGAAAGCAATGAATACTTACAAGCAGAAAAAACTTCACTAGTAAATAGAAGTGTTGATAATATTATCATGACGAATCCCATTCTGAAGCAAAACTTCTTTCATCAAACACCTATAAAACACAAAAATGTACACCAACAAACAAATAACAGCTACATTAGTATCATAGTTAATACAACACACACACCCACCTAGGGTATATTTACAGCTGACTTGACAAGTCAATAAATAGATAGATCTTAATAACAAAGAACGTTCAATCTATTCATATTTATTAAATAAATAGTAACGAGTTAAATTTTTAAAACCTAACATTAAAAATAACCATTATTCACTTTCGAAGTTACACTACCCTACTCTGGAATGTAACTATATTAAATCGATATACGCCGAAAACGATGTTTGACTCATGATCTTGCAAAAGTCCAAGTCCGATTATGAAAAAAACCGTTTGGTGAATCTTCATCAAATAACAATTATTTAAATAAACCTTTCAATTATATCCTGCTGTTCTTATATGTATTTAAATAAAATATATACACTTCAAATTAAAACTTGAAAGTTCAATTTTTATTACAGAGCAAGGATCGGTAGTTTTAGATATTATGAAAAATAATTAAATTAATAAATAGTTAGAGGGGGAAAATAAACTGAGTAAAACGTTAACCATTAAATAAAAGAATTGTAGGCATTTTATTTGTTATGAGGTCATAACTGGAGAACATGACGTCATTATCTATTATTAACTTGCTGATTCATATTTTTGAATCGTTTCTCTTTTGAAATATGTACATATATGGATGACACTCAAGAAGCTGACTGTTTTTATTATCGTGTGCTTATATATTCACTTTATCCCTTTATACTGGGGGAAAATTCATGGCTATTTAGACTTTATAATAAATGAAGTTATATAAAATAGCATAAACTTTATTTCATTGCCAGAGCTCAAAAATTTCTGTTTCATAAAAGTTCTAAGCTAATTAATAAAATAAAACAACTCGTTTACATCACGTTTAGCTGTCAAAATAGATTGATAAAATATTTTGAAATTGAACAAACATCAACTTATTCATTTAAGAGTTGCAAATAACTCCTTTAATGTGGGATTGATTCTACCTGAGTAAAAAAAAAAAAAAATGCCCTATAATAAACTTATTTTGACAGTAAATAGAGTGATTGCTGGACCTTTTGTCTGGGAAACATTGGTTAACTCACGTTAACTAAAAATGGTTATCGCTGAACACATTGTCTTGGTAATTGACATACAACTGTAAACTCCCGAGATCCCGTGGTGTATTTAGCCTGAGATGGCAACGGTGTATGTATACAGTATTATAAACTGTATGATAATAATGTTTTAAAAACTTAATTACTTAATTAATATTTGCAGAAATGTTGCCTATCCCGATATAGTAAGTTGATTATGTAAAGAATGCGTTTAATGATGTTAGTATCCACAGATAAAAATCCAGCAGTATGCTAAGCACCAATTGTCATCATGAAGTGGTCTGATGTTTGGAAACATAGGTGGATATTTTCTGGGCCTAGAAGAGGAGAACTACTAAAACTTCTGCAAGCAGCTCCTTTGGTGTTAGATATGGAATCCATGATTTTGGAGTACAGATCGGCCTTTCTAAAGCGTTAGGTGATATTATTTGACCAATACTTAATATATACAATATTTTGTTAATTAGTTCTAGGATAAGTTTAAGTTTCTCTAAGCTGTTTGGATATTGTATGTTGTATATTTTAGAATATGGTGACAACACTGTCGTTACCTTTTTGTATGGTTATATGTTGTTATCAAGGAGCTGTTTTTAGAGTCGTAGTTGCCATGAGCTGCTGTGATGTAATTATGATTAATAAATGTGAATACAAATGTAACAGTTTTGTTTATTCAATAACAGCCACACAAAACATGGCGCAGTCTATAAAGTGAAGTGTCAAACGGTTCGATCAGGAATTTAAGTATAACAATTATCCGTGTACGATGGAGTTCAATAAACCGTGTATTTAAAACCTTTCAACAGGAAATGTGGCAAATAATTTTCGGCTTTTCAAGGAGGAAATTAAGATTTATTTGTTGGCAACTGAGACTGTTAATAAATCAAGAGAAGTTCAAGTAGCCAGACTTAAAAACTTAATGGGGTCCGAGGCTTTGAAGGTTTACATGTCCATCACTATGACAGCCTGTGATAGAGAATCTGTGGAATCAATATTGACCGTGCTTGAACAACATTGTATTCCAAAGAAAAATGAAACAACAGAGGTATTTAAATTTTTCAATAGGAGGCAAGGTGCAAACAAGTCTTTTGAACATTTCTAAGCGGAACTGAAGTCTCTCATTTCTTCCTGTGAGTTTAGGGAACAAGAAGATAAGCTTATCAAGGCGCAAATTGTTTTGGGCGTCAATTCTGCCTCGACCCGTGAACGCTTGTTGCGTGAAGATCCCTCGTTGAGTAAAACAGTTGCTTTTTGCAAATCTGTGGATATCCAGTGTGGCAGCCGACAACTGGCGAGTAATCAAGGAACAAGAAGATCAACAGCAGCTAGAGGTCTTTAAGTTGGTGAGGAGTAACAATCAGCAGTCTGTAAATAATAATTATATTGATAAGCCAATACTAAATAAGGATTTGTTGAATAAGTCTGGAAATAGGAGTAAATTTCTTGATTGTACACGTTGTGGGCAGAAACACTCAAAGAATCGTTGCCCTGCGTGTGGCCAAAAGTGTTATAAATGCAATAAAATTGGGCATTGGGCTACAATGTGTAGTAGAGGAGTGAAAAATGTTGAAAATGTGGGTGTTTCTGATCACAATGGGGCATTTGATGATTTTGGCATTGGTTCCATTAAAATAAATCAAATAAATAAAAACAAAAACTGTGAATGGTTGGAAAAATTAATTTTGTTCAAATTAGATACTGGGGCCGAAACCAATGTTATATCATTGCATTTGCTAAAAAATGAGTTAGGAATGAGCAACTCTGATGTTTCCAATACTAGCACTGTGTTGGAGGCATTTGGTGAACCCCCCAAATAAAACCTATTGGTGCAATTAAGTTGAAAATAAGTTATCAGAATAAATGTTGTACAACAGAATTTGTAGTTCTTGAGGAAAATGTGGGTTTTCCAATTTTGGGACTCAGAACATGTTTGGATTTAAATATAATTAAAAAAGTAGAAGATATCAAAACTACAAATTTCTCAAAATTTCTGGAGCAAAATAATGATGTTTTTAAAGGTTTAGGTTGCTTTCCAGACTTGTGTTCATTAAAATTAAAAGAGGGTGCTATTCCAAAATCAAGCCCTGCTCGCAGGGTTCCATTTAAATTTAAAGATAGATTAAGAGAGACCCTGATAAACTTAGAAAAAAATAAGGTTATTGCAAAGGTTGAGAGCCCAGGAGAATGGGTCAATAATATTGTCATAGTGGAAAAGCAAGACTCATCATTGCGAATTTGTATAGACCCTCAACAATTAAATAAATATCTCATTAGAGATTACTATGAAATCCCAACAATCGAGGATATATCTGTCAAGCTAGCCAATAAAAAATTTTTCTGTCTCTTTGATTTGAAACAGGGTTTTCATCAATTGGTTTTGGATGAGGCTTCTAGTGATTTGTGCTCATTCAGTACACCTTTTGGACTTTATAAATATCTCAGAGCACCATTCGGGTTATCAGTGTTACCTGAATGCTTTCAAAAATTGACCCAAAAGTATTTTGGCCATTTTCAAGGTGTCACAGTTTACTTTGATGATATTCTGTGTGCTGCAGAATCGGAGGAGGAATTGCAGGGAATAGTGAATGATGTGGTGGGTGTGGCTCGAAAAAATAATATTAGATTCAACCCAGAAAAAGTTCAATATTTTGTTAAAGAGGTTAAATTCCTGGGGTTCTTAGGTTTAGTGAACATGGGCATAAGCCGGATCCAGACCGGATCCGTGTTATTAATGAGCTAAAAGCACCACGTAACGTTAAGGAACTACAAACAATGTTAGGAATGGTGAATTTTCTACGCAGCCACTTACCGAATTCGTCTCAGGTTTTGTCTCCCTTCCGCCTGTTGCTAAAAAAGGGGTCAGAATGGTTATGGACCTCACTTCATTATAAGAAGTTTCTTGAATTGAAGGAACTTCTTGGCAATGCAACATTGTTGAGTTCTTTTGACCCTACTAAAAAAGTAGAAATCCAAGCTGATGCTAGTAAGAATGCCCTGGGTTGTGCACTTTTTCAAGAAGGTAGACCTATCATCTTTGCTAGTAGGTCATTGACAGATTGTGAATGCAATTATGCTCAGGTTGAAAAGGAAATGCTTGCTGTTGTTTTTGCGTTCACCAAGTTCCACAAATATGTATATGGTCATTCCAGTGTTACAGTTTTTTCCGATCATTCGCCACTGACATCTATTTTTACAAAGGATATAAGTAAGATAGTTAACAATCGAATAAAACGAATGAGATTGAAATTGTTGCCTTAGTTGCCTTGTCAGTTTGAATTAAAGTATCTTCCGGGAAAATTCATGTATATCGCAGATTTTTTATCTCGTAATTTTGTCAAATCTGCCCTTGATGATGACCCATCTATGCTGGAGAGAGTGCATTGTTTGGGAGCCAAAATCAATTTTACGGATGAAAAATACTCTAAGTTTGTAGCTGAAACCCAGCAGGATCCGTCTCTTTCACAAATAACTGAATTCTGTCGTAATGGTTGGCCGTCAAAATTAGAATCCACTGTAGCTCCCGAAGTGGTTCATTTTTATAAATTTCGTAATGATATATGTGAAGAAAATGGTTTATTATATTTAGAGTATAGGTTGATTGTTCCGGTTGCATTGAGGCGGTTTATCCTGGATCTCTTGCATGAGACCCATTTAGGTTTAAACAAAATAAAGAACACAGTTAAGAATTTTTTTTATTGGCCAGGGATAATGTCTGATATCGTAGGTTTGGTGTCGGGTTGTATAGTGTGTCAAACATTTCAAAGGAGTAAGATAAAAGAAGAGCTGCTCCCTCATGATATTCCGAATATTCCTTTTTATAAGGTTGGGCTTGACATAGCTGAATTCGATAGAAAGAATTTTTTAATCCTTGTTGATTACTACTCCAGATGGGTGGAAGTAATTCCTATAAAAGATAAATCCAGTTCAACCATCATAATGTCAATTAAGCCAATTTTTGCGAGATTTGGGATTACTAGGATCATCATTGCAGACAACAACCCATTTGGTTCTGCAGAATTTCGAAATTTTGCTCAACAATGGGCGACAGAAATTAAAACAGTAAGCCTTCATTATCCTCAGAGTAATGGTCTCGCAGAAAAATATGTTGGTATTGTCAAATCTATGTTGAAAAAATGCCAGATTAGTGGCCAAGATTTTAAATTGTACCTATTAAATTACAGAAGCTCACCAGTGGCAGGTTTGAATAGTTCTCCTTCTCAATTATTAATGAGTAGGAATCTAAGAACCAAATTACCAATTCGCAATGATGACCTTCTTCCAACAGCTTATGTAAATAATAATTTTAGTGGTGCGCAAAAAGATAAGCAGAAACATGTTTATAATAAAGGTTCTAAAACTCCTGATAATTTTGTTGCATAGGAACCTGTGCTGGTCCAAAATAAATTTACTAAGCTAAGGGCTCAAGGGTACATTGCGAAAAATTTAGAGTTTCGATCTTATATAGTTGATATTAATGGCAAAAGATACAGGAGAAATTTTAGGTTTATTAGGAGATTAAGGAAACCACTAATGTTTGAGGCAGATTTAAATAGATATAATAAATATTGTAAACCCCCTTTAGCTGATACAAATTATAATGATGATGATTTAGAATGTAATGAAAATTGTGATGAAAAACTAATTGAAACTCTTGAAGATAATATGTTTGGCCAGGAAGCTGGTAATAATTTTGTTAACAACCCTGAAGGTTACCAAACTAGAGCAGGAAGAGTGGTAAGGTGACCGAAAAGATTTCAAGAGTAAAGATAAGGCCTAATTAGTATAATTCTAAGATTGTAATTGTTTTGTATTTTACCTATAGGTGTAGCTTATATTATTTTCTTGATAATGTTTCCTACAGGTGCTTAGTGATTGAAATGTTTTGGTTTTTTTTAAGTATAAATTGAGAGACTTGAAGGGGAAGATGTTTGGATATTGTATGTTGTATATTTTAGAATATGGTGACAACACTGTCGTTACCTTTTTGTATGGTTATATGTTGTTATCAAGGAGCTGTTTTTAGAGTTGTAGTTGCCATGAGCTGCTGTGATGTAATTATGATTAATAAATGTGAATACAAATGTAACAGTTTTGTTTATTCAATAATAGCCACACAAAATATAAACTTTTCGTTGTAATGAAAGAGAACTGGCTCGTAATACCTGTCATGATGAGGGCGTCGTCATAAGTGCCATTTGCGTCCTGTAACTGAACTGTTCTCAAAAGTACTTTTCTTTTTCCACGTACTTAAAGAAGTCTTGGCTTATGAACGGTATTATGGTGTAAAAGAAAGGACAATGAGTTGGGCTTGTTGCGACTAATAATCATGCTCAATGAATAAACAAATAAACGTATTTCTTCCCATGGTGAAATATTATTATTACATGTGCTTTCATCTTCAATGCTAAAACAATAACATTCTATTGAATTAATTATCAACACAGTAATTAGGTTTATTAAAAAAAAAAAGTAAGAATCTTAAAATGTAGTTCAAATATTCAAATTAAAAGTTTAGCTAAAATATTAAATTTCATTAAAATGTTTACATTATTCTCGAGATGATAAACTTTTATTTTTATATTACAGAAACAAATAATATAAATTAATTAAAAATACAATAATAATAAATGTATACATTTTATTTATTTTTTAAATATAAGCTCGAATTAATAAGTAACGTGAAATAATAAGTTAAAACTCCTATCGTATACATTACATATTATTTAGGAGCCAAAATACTTGTGTGGCTGTCTACCCTCGTTCGGAACGCAACACGAATCTCGCAGGAGTAGCATATTTGGAGCGAGAATGTCCCCGGGGTTAGTTTTGTGCCCTGCCTTTTGGAAGCTGGTATTCAACCAAGCTAGTATTAATGGCTAAGGGATCATTATTAGAAGTCATCAAAAGAACCTGGGCTTTTGCTACCCTTGTGGTTAGCCTCAAGACGCTGGTGAAAGGAAAGATGACAGACCGTGTCTAACCTATTGGCTTGGATATCGGAAGGAGGTCTATAGGGTAGGCACTGAGTTCACCGACCTAGTTACGAGGCTGGGGAAAAAAGTGAACCTTTTGCCCCACACCAACCACCTGGGGAATAGAGTGACAGGTCACAAATAGCTTCCCCAGGATGCGGCGTGATGTGAGGATCAGGTCCCCAGTCTGTAGGACCCTCAATAAGGGTAAAAGCAGTGGTACCAAAAAGAGAACTGGTCTCATTTGAGAAGGCCCAGATAATAGTGGTAGTAGTTCTAGTGGGCTTGGTCCTACTGGAACGCCTCCGAGGTAAGGTGAAGAGAGGACATATGAGAGAGCTTCACCCCTTCTTTTATCGGGTGGTCGAAGATGAACCAAGTATGGAAGGTCCATCTTATCGGCATGACAAGCGAGGCGTGGAATAAAAGGTGGGTCAATACCACGTAGGGGTATTACTTCCCCTCGGTTAAGAACAGGATAAGGGCGAAGTGAGTCTCCCTCGACGATTGGAGTTTCCAGGTCCTGGTTGCAGTTTTAAGATTACTAATAACAATTAATTGTTATTTGATAGCTGATTAATTAATTGTTATTATTAATTTTGACAGTATAAGTATATTAAATTAACATTAAAGTATTACGCTAGATGTGAGTATTGCCAGACAGACATTACAAAGTGAAAACAGATTAAAATTTTTGAAATTCCATAAACTTATGCCTATTTTGAATAAAGTATGATTTTGCTGTTGGTTTCCTTTCTCTAAATATAATTGCAGCGGGATTACATAGCACAAGTAATGACTATTTAAAATTGTGTTAATTTCTGAGAATAAAATTCCAATATATACCTCTTTGTCACGGTTTGTAAAAATTACAACCTAACATTTGAAAGGTTTTTGATTATTATATACTGTATTCAGAGCTATGCTTCCAATTGTCATTAAAGGCTTCCTACATGTGTCCACACGTTGTATATAGTATATTATTAAAATGACGTATTTTATTTTTTTCCTTATTCTTTGTAATGCTGCATGACTCGTGGTCAGTTATCATTAAGAATTTTCAAAAAGAATTTAAAATATTTGGAAAAAAATCTGGTCATCCAATGCCTAATGATTTCCACTTACCTAAATTTTACTAACATGTTATCATTTGATATAGTCATTGTGAATGTGCCCTTTTTAAAGGAACGTATGTTTCATTGGACCTCTATTTTTATATTTTTGAAATAGCTCTTGAGATTTTAGGAAGACAGGTATTTATTTAAATATTCAAATGTACATCCCTTTAACTTGAATGTCATTCCTTAAAGTTGACATTGCAATTTAAACAGTTATGGATGTTGAAAGTTCAGATGCATCCAAACATTCTGGTCGGAATGTTCATTTTCTACTTAGTTTTCGAAAACTCTGTTTATTCACAGTATCCCTACCTCTTTTCACTCTAATCATATGTTTTGTTTTCGCTTACATTTTCCAACAAAATGAAATACACGAGACACACTGTAGAGTAAGTATTTTGTTGGTGACTATTATTATAATGCTTATTTATTCTTATTGCATTATGTCATTTACAGTGGGTTTTACTAGTGTAGTCTTTTTTTATCAATTAAATATTTAAGTTGCATTAATAACCGCATGTGACTGGAAACTATATCCAAATTATCTTTAAAGTATATTCTTTTCATTTATGTATGCTATTAAGGTAGAAAATCTGTCATAGTGAGTTATTCTTTTCTCTATGTTGTAAAAGTACCCTTACATAGGCATATACATTTAGCTAGTTTCCTTGTCATCAATTTGATTTAAAACTCATATTTATTATATGAAGTCTTATTTTTTTTAAAATAACTAATAATTGAACTTAACTTCCTTCTTCAAATATGAGCCCATTTATATATTTTTGTTCGATATCATTATTAGATGTAGTTAAAAAAAAATAATGAAAAAACAGACTTCCAAAACAAATTATGTTTTTGGAACTAATTTGTGAAGAATGGTAGGTATTATATGAGCTTATGGACGAATTATGTTTTGGAAACAGTTGGTAGAGAATGATGGGTATTTACATGAGGCTTAAGATAGTGGAGGAACCTGTGTTATATAGCTTGGCACATATTTGGACAGGATTGTCAGAAACTTCATTGATTGTTCCTCGTTTTGTTGTCTGTACCTGTTGTGAAACATTTTGGTGTATAATCCTTTCATGAATGCATTTACTTTTATCTTATTGTATTTAGTGATTAACCTTCAGTAGTATGTTTGCTGCTTCATAACTTCCTTTACAGAATCTAAGTATGAGCCTATTATTACTTTTGTTTCTAATTTTTTTAAAAATTATTTGTAAGGGGTGTTAATCAACTAAGAGGTTTAACAATAAACGCATTGCAACCAAAATGATTCTATTTTATAATTGTAACTGTGATATTAGTACATATAAAACTGCAATGTAAACCATTTTCAAATATATTACTGACTTTTTAACCGACAGTTCTTGCTGAGTAACATATTTTTTTTATTATTCTGATCAATATTATTGGGCTTGTCCTTTTTGTTCCTCCCTGAATTTCCTAAGGTATAATGTATAATTTTGATGAAAGTTTTATGAATAATAATGATTTTTGTTTGACAATCCCACAAATAAATTGAAAGTTTTGTTGGGATATCGGCTTGGGTTGATAAAAAAATGAGTTGTGTTTCAACCCAAACCGATTTCCCAATAAAAACCTTCAATTCATTCATATATTCACAGCTAACAATGAACTATTAGGACAATCGTACTGTTTTTTTACATGCAACTGTTATTCTTTTAACCTAATCAATGATATTGTCCTTGAATTTTTTGTTTGTAGCTAAATATTTTTCCAATAATGCATATATAGCCAGAATTGGTTGAGGGAGTCATTGATTTAAGTTATGAAAATGAAAAAAAAGTTGTTTTTGCTGTGCAGACTCTTAGATTTTGCTTCATAACTCTTTTGCATTTATCTTGATCAAAAATAATGTTTTGACCAGTTTTGCGCTACATACTTATTCCACACTTATTTAAGTGAATCTCGGTGTCAAGACTTTTTGAAATCGATTATAAGCGAATTTCATCGGACACTTTTGTATTATAACTTTTTTTGTAAACTTTAGTTGTAATGTGAAAATTGTCACATTAAATAGATTATACAACAAACCTTTTAATTATGAAATCATTAAATTAAATCATCTTTCAAATTTTATCCTCGAATTGACAACTTTCTGAAGTAATCAAGTAATTTAAACTGGCACATTTTTATTAATAAATAGTAAATTAATGACGCAGCACCTCATGAAGAGGTCATCGTTAGGCACACCTCTTGATCTTAATTTTGATTTTTTTAAACTGGATTCACCACTTCTTTAACCTTCTATGTTAAGAAGCTACTCTTTTTCCTATTCATCCTCACCTTGACCAGACCTATCTCCCAAAGAAAACATCCTTAGGGAAACCAAGAATCATACCCAAGTTTTCACATGCTAACCACTAGGTTACGGCACAATCTACTACTAATGTCAAATTCGTCAATATAAAGTAATGCCGATAATTTAAAAATAAGTATAACTAATAAAAAAATTATAAAACCATAGTTGCAAGATATACCTACCCCATAAGAGAAATCATTTTAATTTTGAGAAACGTTGAATATACCAGAACAAAAACTGATAGATCACCATTTGAAAACTTATTTAATTAATCAGATAATACTAGGCACTGTTTGTATGCATACATTTTTTTTTATTAAAGTATAACGTCAATAAATTTTTATATAGTATTAAGAAAACTTAATTTGCCTAAATTTGTTCAAATTGAAGCATAAATAAATTTTAATTTCCGCCAATAATTAACTGAAAAATTAAATTTTTATTCTTTAGTTTGCTTCTACACTGAAATGTTAACAAATCCATATAAATTAAAAAAAAATGTTATCTTTTATAAATAATTTCTCCAACACTATAAAATAAAATTAATCGACTTTGACAAATTTTAGTCCGGGAGATGCCTGAATAGACGAAACATTGATTTGACATGATTTAAGAAAGACTATTGGTCTAATTTGAAACTTTTTTATAACAATAAAAGTTTTGGGCAGTCTTAAAAACTTATGGGTTCAAATTTAGCATTACTCCTGGTCTTGTTAGCTGAACAATATCCGTATATTTCTTCTATGCTTTATTAATTGTCTGACATCTTCCAAGTGTGCCTGGAAAAAATTGCATACCCTAAAAATGTTTCCATAGCAAAGTTCCATTGCTTCCTAATGACACTGTCATATGCACTTTCCCTGTTGATGAACAAGAGATGGGGCTTTCTTTAGTATTTTACGTAATGTGAACACCTAAACACCTATTTTATCGTGCATTTTTTCTTTAATTTTATGGTCTTATATCTTTAGCATATGGAAATGTATAAAAAGTAGCAATGCCGAACACATGGGAAGATATTAATCAAATTACAACGAAGAAATATATTTTTAACAAAATTTTTATTTGTTAATGTGGATAATAAAGATTGTTAAAATTAAAGTGCATTATTATTTTCCTTAACAACCTTTTTCACTTTGACCTTAATAAACCAGATATTTGGATTTTTTTCTGGAATAGTTTTATACTTGGCAGTTTTACTTTGGCCCCTTATACCTTTGCCGCCATTATGAAAAATAGTGATAATATTTAGAAAAAAAATCAATTCCTCGTGAAATCAACAGTATCAAAATAAGAGTGCCTCCAACATCAATAGTGAATAGTATCTTAAATATTCATTATTTGATCGAATGTGTTCTATGTTTTTTGAGAAACTGATTTTTAATATTGAAATTATTTGTTTGTAAATTATTCAATTAAAATTTTTAATATATACAAATTTGCTTAATAAATTTAATTATGTTTTTGAATTGAAAAATAATTGCTATGACTTGAAGCGGTATAAAATAATCATTCTCATACCATCAAGAAGCGAAGTATGACATTTTTTTAATCTCTGATAGTATCCCAAATAGACCTAATCAAAATGCACTTTGTTTTCTTTATCTTCATTCTTCTGAGGGGTAGGCCTGCTTCTGAAAGGTTTTCAAGCTTATTGTTCACAAGAAACATCTTATCATTTCTTTTCACCATTTAAAGATAATAATGAAATTAGAAAAGTGTACTTTTAAATTTAAAAACTACCTACCAAGTATAAAAGCTCTGTTTAAGTACATTGATGTAAATTTTAGATTTGAAAGGTCTATATTTAAATTCAAAATTGCATTATTGGGATGCTCATTTTATGTTCATAAAGATTATTGGCGAATATATAGAACTATTCTTTAATTTGATTGTAAGTCTTATGAATTTTACTTTGCTTCGATGATTTTTTTTTTTTTGTAGAGAAAATCTGTAGTTATGAGACAAATTATTTGTTAAAAGAAGGGCAGTTCTACTATTTTGTTTACTTTGGTTCCTAATTTTATTTTATTTATTAATTTTAACAGCATTTCATGTTTTTAAAAGGATACCTCTTTCAATTCCAAAGTTTATTCACAAATATAATCCTTAAAAAAAACATAACTCTTGACAAATGTGCCTTATCCACCAATTTGAGTATTGTTTAAAAAAAGTTGAATCAAATTAAAATTATTAATTAAGTTTAAAAAGTAATTAAGCCATTTTAGTTGGATAACTTGAAATTTATTAGTTTAATTATAAGAGAAAAATGGGAAAAATTATATATTTTATATCTAGCAATCAATCTTATTGTTTTGATTAAACTCTACTCATGATAAGTACACATAATAGATATAAACAAGCATGACTATAATAAAGCAAAATTCTTGACTTATTATTATATTGGCTTTTGAAGCAATTTAAGTCAACTCCATTAAATTAGTTTGTACACTGTTTAAAAGTTTGTCGAGTGTAATTTTAAAACAAACTGGCATTGTAATGAAAACGAAACCCCCAAAACGAACATATTTATGAGTTTTTCAATAGAATTATAAATAATTATTATTATGACATAAGCTGACAAGCTAGATAAATCTAGTTTGGAAAAAATAAAATTCCAGTTTTATTGCGTTTTTTGTCACACACCATAAGGCCACAAAGCAAATAAATAAAATGATTGATTGGATGCATTATTACTCTGATATAATGAATTAAGAAAAGGCCAAAATAGTGCTATGAATATTTTTAAATTCCCCTCTTATACTACTAAAACTGTTATTTTAATTTTTTCAACTGAATATGATGAAAATAAAAGTTACTAAGACTTATTATGATTATTATTGTTCCATCATGACTAATTTAAGGAACATTCTCCACAATAGAAAGGATTGCATGATGCAGTAGTTCCTTCACTCAGCACTTCTGCCGATTGCCTATGTCTCCACAAGAATTAAGATATACTGCCTATCTATAGAATATTGGCATAATAGAGAATATATCTTTCCCACAGTAGGGTGAAATAGATGCCTTAAACACTTCTATGAAATCATGGAAAAAAAGTTAGTTTGTTTATTACTTTAATAAATAAAATGTAGGGATTTAACACCCACATGTACTCCACCTAGACCAGGAAGGCTGGGCTAGCTGCAGGTTACTGTTCTTTTCTAGCCAGAATATAAATACAGTTGATATTGTTGGTGCCAATAATAATAATCTACGACAAATAAGGTTTAATTAGATATTAACAGCTACAATATTCACCATAGTATATTATTTCAACAACTATACATTACTGAGATATACTATATCGATATTTACGCAATTCTATATTAAAATCTATTAGTATTTTTATTTATTTACGAGGAATAAGTAAAATAAGAATTGTAACAAAATCATTATTATTATCTTTAAAATTATGATTACCTAAGTATAGAGAACATGGTTTAGTCTTAGTGGCACTAAATATATATTTTATAGATACCAATCACATTATTCTTACAGTTAAGTGAAAGCTAAAAAAAATAAATCAAATCATCTAGACATTCGTACAAAAAACATATTTTTTTATTTAATACTTTAGTTGTCTATTTCTGCCAGTGATGGGTAAAAGGACATTCTTATATTTCTGTAACTAGTGAAAATTACAAATGTTCATTGGTCTTTGCATTAATGTTATTGTTATGTTATGGTGGCTCAATTGTAGTATATTTATCTTATATACTTCTATAAAAGGATATATATATATATTTTGTTTTAGTAAGACTACACAAGTTCTTTTATTGTGCTGTCAATATAATTAAAACTTTGTATTAATGTTTTACAATGAAAATATAGAAGTTGAGTAGTTAGTATTTATTAAAAAATAAAGTTGGTCACCAATGATAGTTATAGCCTTTTTTAGTAAATTTAAACTTTTTTAACCTTTTGTTATTGTCAAACTGTTTGGAAAAATTCAAAGAAAAAACTTTTCAACAACACTATTAAAAGATGTCATGTGTTATCATATATTAGTGTTGAAAATAACATGTACTGCTATTATAATCATCTTGTGCGAAAGACTAATAGCATTGTGTTTTCCAAAATGGAATACAAAAGTTTTGTCCATCTTAGTGAAATGGAAGCTACTAGCATGTGTATCCATTATGCAGTTCCATTGTTTGTGTGCAGGTTATATCCTTACTAGCTTTTTCTTAGAGCGTATCCATGTTAACTGCATATCTTTGATTATTTGGACAAATCAATTAAATATATAACATTTGCTATGGTTTTTCTTGTAGAACATATTATATAATCAAAACATTTCTGTGAAGCACTATGAGTCTGGACATGTTAAATGCACTTTTAAAGATAATTGGGATGCAAGAATTTATTCATACTCCTGTATGTACAATTTCCATTCATACATTATATACATACACATAGTCCCCAGGAGCCCCCCCGCACTCTCAAGAAAATTCCACCAGCCCTGAAGCAGCGGAGCTCCTCCCATCTCCCTCTCCATCCATTTCCCCATGAGGTAAATATCAGAAAGACAGCAAGAGAGCCACAGATTTTCAGGACATGAGTGGGGATGATGCCAGTACCAGAACCCCATGACTTGCATATCTATTTACAATGAATTGTTAGCCCACCACCCATGAGGAGGATTGTGAGGAAGAGTATTTCTGGATAAGGAGTTGACAAGAGGATTTGGATGACCAGATAGGTTTTTGTAGAATTTGGAAAGCATTGAGGTCAATGATAGTTGGTACATGGTGATCGCTGTGAAGGGTTGAGTTATTAATATAAAAAGGAGTATTAACTACAGTCCTGAGGAGTTTGAATTGGAATGCTACATGGTTTTACTGTCCTCCATAGTTCTAGTCTGTAAGTCCAATTGGTTTCAGCAACTGTTTGTCTATGTGAAGTTAGTTTTCTAGTGTGAGGGTGGACTTAATGTAATGTAGTCTGTATGAGTCCAAACCGTCTGCTCAATTCTTGTCTCTTAAATCGTGCATGCAAGTTCGAATTCAGCCTTTTGTCTTTAAGAAAACCTGGGTATCTAACAATATTGGGCATGAAAGCGTTATATAATTGAGGGTTATGAATACACAGGATCCTTGTCAAAGAGTAAAAGTTGCCTTCTTTGACCTTGTTGCACCAGTTTTTCTCTATGTGGTGATTAAGGTACTAATGCCCTATGTGGAAAACCCTATAAAAACAGTGATTTTAATTTCACTTGAAGCTTTATAAATGAGACATGCATGGCCCATAATAGCACAGTCCTAAACATCAGTTGAATTCTAATTAACCTCAAATTAAAAAATGGAGTCAATCGAGGACAATATAATATTTTAATGAAGAGGTAGTCCAATGGCAGCAGCAGTTAGGAATTAAAACTGCATTGTTTTTACTAACTTGGTCTTAATGATGTAACATTTATTGTGGGAAGTTTTCTATTGTCATCTTATTATAATTGTTTAATATAATGGTTGAACAGACTGCACCATCAAAATCATACACTGAGATAACATATCAATGGATGATGACCCTTAAGTAGTAAGGTCCATAATAAAACGATGTAAGTTGTGTTGGAAATATAAAATACTAACAGGGTTCAAATAAAGATACTAGATGAACAACTACATTCAAGAAGAATTAATTAAGAATTTGTTAATTTTTATATGCCACAAGTCCTCTAAATATACACAAATCATTATATAATTTTAATTAGTGTGTTATATTTATTAACTTTTTTTTTTTATTTATCCTACAGGTATATAATGTAATTCCTTCGATCAGTGCAATCACCGGTATAAGTCCTGAACGGTACTTATGGAGGATATCTATAGCATTACATCTTGGTCCAAGATTTTTAATTTCAGAAGTTTACAATAGCTATTATTCCAAACTGATAGCAGACCTAAGACCTGTTAATGATCAAATGAAATATTTAAAGTTTGTCAAGATTTCTTATTGGTTGGGTCTTACTGAAATATTAGCATTAGTTGGAGTTACATATATTTCTAATCAAGACAATTATCGTAAGTATATTCTCATTATACTTTCTTGTTTGATTTACGTAGTTAAAGTTGCTAAATGATGGTCTTAGATTTCTAATCTAATTTATTTTATTTTTTTAATATTCTGTGATTGTACTTGCTTTGAAACATATTTTTTAACAAACCATTATTTAACCAGATTATTACCATCTTTTATTTTTATTTTGAAAGACCAAAAAATAAATGTAAAGGTATGTCAATATGGTAATTTGGTCAATTCAGAAAAAAAAAAAAAAAAAAAATCCATTCCATGAGTACAGTAGTAATCTATTCATTTTAAAAAAAAAGTAATATAATCTGAAACATAAGCATATTGATTGCTTGAAACATGGATTAAGAGAATTTTAAATGAAAATAGCCTTTTTTTTAATTAAAGGTTTTAATGTCTTGATTAATAACACTTAATATTTGTTGGGAGTCTTTCGAATTATAATACAAGTCATTAAAACTGTCGTTATTACCATTAGCTTGTGCACACCCCCTGATTAACACAGAAACACAAAACCTAGCCTTGGTATCCCAATGATGCTAAAAACAATAACAATCATAAAAAATAATCAAGTGTTATTAATTATATAAAAACATAATTTTTCTTATCTTGATTTAATGTTGTGATTCATTTAATAAAGTTCAACCTGTTATTATAAGATAATTTATTGAAAGTTAATACTGTTACTGAAGAATAACTTTTTAGTTATTATTTGTTAAATAATAAATAATAATGCAACAAATGCTAAAGACTTTTTTTAAATTAGTAACATAAATAATAAATCTTCTGTCTCTCCACAATATATTGTGGCTAGAGGGAAGATTTATTATTTTATTATATCCTTCCACAAGCTGTGCAAATCATATATTATTACCATAGATCAGCTGTGACTGCGGTGACTAAATAAGATGTAATATGTACATAATACCCACCCTTTTTGGCATTACACCTTTGGATTATTCAAAGGTTGGGGTGTGACCACCCATTCATAGTTTGTTGCCCATTAGATGGGCAAGTCACCTATCCTAATGGGTGGACCTCCAGCAGGCTGGCGGGTACCAACTTACCCAAGGGGGAAATAGCTGATCAGTACAAGTTCTGCCTTTCACTTTACAATGTTAAGTGACAATTTTCTGTGGTGGAGTAGATGGTAAAGGTTTCTTTAGTATATTTGTCACTTAACATATTTATATGTATATAAATACTTCATAGATGGTTATAGAAAATTTCTACGGCAGATAATAAGAAATAGAGCACTAGTTAACTGGGGGTAGATATACCCTGGTCAATTGGAAATCGTATAATTGGCTGGGAAGAAATGAAATGAATTTTTTTTAATGTTTGTCTAATTAACTTAAAACTTACCTAATAATATATACAAGATAAATGGCACAACTTAACAAAATAAAACTTAGTACTTTCTAGGTATTGAAATGGCATAATTTTATGGAAATTAGTAATCAAGGTTGTTTATTTTACTTGCTCCCAAACTTCTGCAGGAGAAAACATTCTATCTTTTAATGGTTCAATTTAGATGTTTGAAAGGATTCATCATAATTTCCTTGCATCAAAGACCCTTCAAAGTTTTAATTACACCTTGATCCATCCTCTTTATTATACTCATTACATTAGGAAGGGAAAACCCCCCAATATTTCACCGATATCTGATTTCGATATGAATAGGTGTACACGCCAAAATACCCAGCACCTGGGTATCTGGACTGTATAATATGAATTGGTATTCTGGGGAGATAAAGAATGAATTTTACTCACCTGGTTTTGCACCTCTACCAACAATGTTCCTCTTACTTCTCGTTGTTGCGGCTCAGCACAATACAACAGGAAAAAAACACCTCATGAATAAGGTTCCCGATATGTATCATTAATGAGATTTAATTACGCCGACAAGATGGCTAGGACAGATGACTCAGACCTAGATTATGTTAGTCATCCCCACTCTACCCCCTCCAGGTGGCAGGTGACTTGACCCAAAAAGACGTTGCATCGGCGTGAACAATAGGTGAAGTGGATTATTATCTATATAATGCAAAAAATGTTCACAGTATGTACATATGTATGTGAGAATAAATTTTAACCTATTATTCACCACCTCCATTGTAAAGTTATTAACAGCTGCCTTAACTTCCCTTCACTAAGGATTTTATGTAAGGTGGATGGGTCCGGTCAAACTCACTCATTCTCGTCAAGGAAAATTTGTAGCTACTTTATTAAGGAAGTGGTAAATGTAGTCCTGAAAAGTGGAATAAAGATGTTGAGAGAAAACCAAGCATTATCCATGCTTTCAGAATCTTAGCAACATCTGTTGGCTATCCCAGCAACCCTGGTAGGTCTGTAACCTAATTCATAATTTTATTTTAATTCATAAAACAGTGAGGAAGAATTGGAGATTGGCCTGTGAAATGTTAAGTTTTCTTTATCGTGGATATTTTAACATGACCTGTGTGTTGAAAATCGTCATTAAATAAATAAAACAAATCACTTCTTATTGTCGATTAGGATTGTTAATTATATACTCTTCTATTTATTAACCATTAATGTGCTTTATAACAAACTTAATTACACTTATTTTTGTTTTGTTTTCAGCTCTACATGAAAAAATTTTTATTGTCTTCATGATCAGCTCTTTGATATACATGCTTGTATCATTAAAAATTTTTCGAGGTGTACATCCAGTAATGACCGAATCACAATTTAAATCTTATTCAATAAAAATAATTTTGTTCCTGATATCTCTTATATGCACCCTGGGCCTTGTGATTTTTTTTATGAAGCATAGACTTTTCTGTCACGATTTAGGTATACATGTTATTCTGTTTTAAAAATATTATGTTATTTATTATATTTATTCTATCATGTACTTATTTTTGAACTGAAAATTTCTAAGAAAGATGTTGTCTGCTAAGAGACAAATTCAATCTGAAATGTGACTAAGTGACTAGTTTTTAGCCTATTGTATCATCATTAGGTTATGTGTGTTCAAATTAAATTTGATTAATTCACGGTTTTTAATTAATGAAGTTAACGCAATAAATGCTAGTGAATTAAGCTTTTATATATGAATGTAATTTTAATAATAAAATTTGCATTTATTTGAAACAATATAAAAATTTTCTCATCTATATATGACAAATAATACTTAAATATTAACTATTTTTACATATATAACATAAAAAAAAGCATCAACTTAGCTCATATAATGAGTTTGTCATAAATAAAAAAAATATGTAAAACTTAGAACCTACAAAATAAGTGAATATTCCAATACAAATGGGTTCCATATAAAACATTTAGTTCATAAGTAAGATATATTATCCTGCAGTTATTACCTTAACAAAGAGAATATTCTTTCCATTCATATATTCTGTAAATAAGTATATTATTATATAGACTGCTATTTTAAAATCATTATGAACTGATCTCTTCTTCAGGCTGAGATGAACATGGAGAAGAGAAGAAAAAACTAAAATATTATTGAGGCAACTACCTCCTCCATTTCTAAAGACGGCCTGATGTTCCTTTAAGATTTTAATCCATATCATCCCAAATTCTGTTTTTATTCCTGCTTGCATTACTGAAAATGTAAATTGTAAATGCTATACCAGCAGTTTTCTTAGCCTTAATGATAGTTTCTATCTGAATTTTATTTTAAAAGGCAACAGATGAAACAGCTACTACTTAAAAGCAACTTGTCTTTGATGATAAGTGGTGATTCCACAATGTCCAGCTGCCTTGTAGCAGCCAATAAAGGTCGGTCGCGCCAGAAGCTATGTTTTGCTACGATGTATGGAGAAGTTTTTCAAATTATTATTTTATTCATTATATCATTGAATCTGAAACAGTTCTAGATGATAACACTTAATATAAAAATATATAATAAATTATATGTTTTTAAGATAGGCATTTATTTTTAAAGTTCTTCACTAACAATGCAATCTGCCAATATAAACAACACAAATCTTCTAATAAACACTACAATATTAGGGAAATTAAATCCTCCAAAAATTTGTACAATGTAAACTTCAACTATCACCTCATAATTAGAAGCCTGTAACACCGCTTCTCCACAAATGTAAGATACAGGCATATGTCTACGATAAAACGACTTAGGATAAATTCAATTAATTGCTGTCATTCGAGACCGACAAATTAGATAGTACTCGCCTTCCTAAGGAATTTTACTTGCAGTCAAACGTTGATTCCATGCACAATAAATTCAACCCAAAAATTACATGGTTGATCAAGCTATTTTTCTTGGAGTCGACCACAGGTCCTGGAGACATCTCCAAAAAATGCCTCCACTATTACTATCTTAGCAACTAAGATAGTACTTAGTTCTGTACCAGTCTGATCAGTTGTTGCTTCCCCTGTATCCCCGTACTCCTAATGGACTAGATGTCATACAGATCAAAAGGGAATGGCTATTTCTTGGTAATGTCCTGAATTATGTAGATAAACAATGAATTATCACCGAGTACACTGTCTTTATTTCATGCTTCTTGCTTTACAGGACAATATACAACTGAATTAAACAAAATAATATAAAACACCTACCTGGTATTCATACCTTTAGTGAAGTTGATTAAACCTTTTTTATTTATATATTTTTATTTATTGTTATTTGTTTTACTTATGAAGTTTGTATAGTTACATTGCTATAAGAAGAGATGGTCAGCTGTTCTTTCGACAGTTTATATCCTGAAATGTTTTCCTTTTTTCTATGTTTTGTCAATGTTTTATTAAGGAGCGGTTTATAATTTAGGCAGGTTTCTTCATTGTCATTGTCATTGCTCCAGAAACAAGTTATTTTCTATAGCAAGTTGTTTAAACTTATCGATGAATACTTCTACTCCAGCAATGTCAGATGAAAGCTTTTCTCCTAAGGTCAAAAATTGTCTAATTTCTTGGCATATCAACCTATGAATTCTGCTTACTCAGTAAGGTGTTTGCTTTCTCCTGAATTACTGGACCCAATAATGTAGTATATTTTTTCCAATCAAATCCATATCACGTCATCTAATACTTCCAGTTTCGGTTTTTTAACGTCTTTTGTGCTAATTGACCATCATTAACTGTCATTGAAAGAGATTCTAATTCATTTCTTTTACATCACCATTCTTTGTAAAATATTGGAAAAATTCTTATCATGAACTCGCCGGTTCGGTCACCCAGTTCTCTGAGAATATTGAGTACACAGTGGGGCCATGAGATGGTCGTATTACCGGAAGAGTTTTCCACTCCACAGAGAGGTTCTACTGTATTTATAAAAATGTCATAACTTTCTAAAAAATCAAAATCAGGAAAAATATTCTTATTCTTCAGTCCACACCTATTCTATGCCTATGTTCTCAAGGTTTACCCTAGCTGTTCTATATATTTATCTATTCAGAGTATTTTCTGTTTTTTTAATTGTTTCTATTTGATCATATTTCTTATATTGTGTAATTAGCTGAAGATCTTCTGTTTCAGTTGTGATTTGATATTCATGTCATTTCAGAAAACATTTTGTTTTTATTAAATTAAATAACCATTACTATCCCCAAAATTGCCCTCCTTGTTGACAGATTTTATGTTGGTGTTATTCGAAATATAGTCTATATCGATTAGATCCACCAGCATGGCATTCCTGTCTCATTTGGATATTTGGAAAAACAATTCTTAACTTAAATTTAAATTCCCAAATTACTAAGTTTTCATTTGTCTAAAGAAAAAGTGAAATGAAACTGAGAGGTTAACCACAGTTAAAATAAATAAAAATTTTACTTAACATGGAGAACTTTAGAATCTTGCATTCAACTTCCATGTATGTATAGACAGTGTATAGGCAGTGAATAAAAAATCTTCATATGATTAAATTTACCAGTATTTTAATAAATGGATAATGATATAAATGTTCTAAAAGTTCAAAATCATTGTCTATACTAAGCACACAATATAATGATTATATTATTATTGAAATATATTAATACAATAGGAAATGTTTATTTTATAACTAAATTGGAAAATACAGTAAAAAAGCTGGAAGGAAAAATTATGTGTTTTTAGTGAATACTGTTTTAGATAAAAAAAACTGCATTAGGTTACAACTAGTGATGATAAATAAAAACCGGTCAACTGTTAAGAAATGAACTAGCTAAAATAACGTTAACTGTTTAAAAACTCTGCTGTTGTTTTCATTCTCTGAAAGTCAGAACCACTGATAATTACTAGGTAGACAGAATACATTGTATTCTAGTGTCTGTTAACAATATCTATTAATTTTAACTTACAATTAATGATCTCAATTATTTTTACAAAATATCTACAAACGCTCATTTTAAAAAAAAAGTGAGTAGTGTTTATCTTCTTTCCCAGATAAGCTTTACTTCTATTGTGTTTGCAACAAACTTTTAACTTATTATAAACATTTTCCCTTTCTACCATCAGATGTTGAGTAATCTCTTATTCAAATAAAATACAAACTGCTTTGATTTCACAATAAATAATTGTGTAGGAATGTCATTAATATTCTATTTATATTTCTACTCTCGTCCATGCATGAAAATATAATCTATTAATGCTCCTGAATTATCGCTCAGCTGTTCTTTTCCTGAATCAGGAACTTGAGTGATTCCTGTGACCTACCGCAGGAGCTATTGTGAATTACCAAACTTTAGGGATGTTAAAAGGTTTTGATAGACTATCCCACATTTTTTTGTTTGTTCTCTATAGGGTTGTTTTAATTTTAATCTTGGTTTTGATGGTTCAACTAGTATGCTTGCTGCTGTCCTTTGTCAAGCAGTCTGTAGACTTCCTCCATTCTCATCATTGTGCCCTGGTACCCACTGATACATCAATTGCCATCCTTTCTTTATTAGAGCTTTCTTCACAACCTCGTGTACTTAGTCCGTCCACTCCATTATTTCATTGAAGTTTGTAGTTCTTCCAGTGAGGGCTTCCACAGGTGTCCGAGAGTCTTGAAAAAAGTAACAATAAAATGTCAGACATATTTAGAAGAAAGCTGGTAGGAGAGGCAGAACGATAAAATTAAAAAAATAAATAAATTAATAGAATGGGGATATTGTTGCAGATACAAAAAAGGTTGTGCCAGAAGCTATGTCTTGGTGCAACATATTATGGAGAAATTTTGCAAATTATTATTTTAGTAATTACTTTATTGAATCCAAAACAGTTTCTGATGACAACACTTAATATAATATAAAACATCATTCAGATAGTGACAACACTATGAAGTCCTGTTTTCAAGTACAAACAACATCCTGACCAGCAATAAGATCATGAATAACCATAAAAAGAGCACAGAAGAGGAAGAAGGCATTGATTGATATGAGTCATAGACAATGTTAAGTTAGGAAATATAGCAGGGATAGATGATATTCCTCAACAGTTTATGTAGATAAGTGGTCCAGCATTCCATGAATTGTTCCGACTAATGTAAAAAGAAAAGAGAATACCAAAGGAGTGAGGATATAATGTTATTATTTCATTAAATAGAAGGGAAGCCCTAGTTAATATGGAAACTATAGGCCCACTTTCCAATCACCAGTGATCTACAAAGTCTAAACTTCTACACTAGAAGCAAAACTCAGAGGACTGATAGAAGAAAAGTAGAGAAAGAACAAGCAGGAGACATGGGACCCAAGATCATATTTTCTCATTGAGTATTATATTAGAAAAAGCATAAGAAAGAGATAAAAATATAAATCTAGCATTACTAGATCACAAATCTGAGTTCAACTTTGTAACAAGAGAAAAAATATGAAATGCTCTTCAAGCAGGAGACCTGGTAGCAGCAATCAGACCAATCTATCAAATCCCTATAGGCATTATCAAAATAAATGGAAAAGAGGCTAAGTTATTCCATATACAGTGAGGTATGGCAGTAGCACATCCATCACTCTTGAATACATTTAAGTAATAAAGGAGTCTTGATTTTTTTAATTCTGAGTCTAAAACCTTCTTGATAATCTGCTGAAGTGTGTAGTGCACAGTTATTGGTCGCCAAGCAAATTAACACTGTTTCTACCCTTGTTAATGAGAATTGTTCGACCATGTTGAAATGGTTCAGGAACATGGCTGGTTTTTAATATGCCAATTATTAGTTTGATGAAATGGACCTTGTTGAATGCCTTAATATTCCTTACTAGCACATCATACTGAGCAGCTGATGTGTTTCTTACTGGCCACTAAACGACCTGTCAATGGAAAGCAGATCAGGCCTGGTGCTTGAATTCCAATAAAAAAATGTATGTTTCTTCGTCTGATGAAATATATTGAATGCCATGAAGTGGTTCTTAGTGGCATTTATATCAGAAGGACACTATGTAGGTACATTCATTATACTGTGTACTACTTTTCTGTGCTGGTTTTAATAGTTATATTGCATTTCCTCAGGTATATATTATTGCTCTTGCCTTATTACACTACACTACATCAAGCCCCCTCATCATAAAAAGATTTTGATGAGAGCCAGAGTTATCTGATCAAAAGAGCAATTTTTTTTTTTTAATTTGTCATCAAAGCAGCTTAACAAACTGTTGCCTCCAAAGCTTTTATTAAGGTCCATTTGATGATTCAAATAACTTAAATTTGAAGCTGATTCAGACGAAAAAATCAAATTCAACCATATATAATATAACAATAACCTGGGTAAAGATGTATATTTTATTTTTAATATATTTTATCAACCCTAAATTTGTATTAAAACATTTACACAGTAGAGCTTCAAATTAAAAAAACAACAAAAAAAAAACAGTGTAAATGGCTATACAATTAGCAAATTAGATAAGATTAGAAAATCATCTATTGGCAATATTAGTGTAGTATTAATATAGTTCTAACTCATGGTACTATGACCAATGTTCTCTTTCTCTTCTGACAATTTAAATCTTTCTGTTTTTTGTTGAAGCATTCAGCTGGTTCGCATTGTGTGAATACATCATAGCTTCAGCCAATATGGGATTCCATGTAACAGTTTTTCTTGATTTTCCATCAGAACATATAATTATAACACATCCTGAATGTCTCTCTAAAGTAACAAAGACAAATTGATAGACTGCTTATTTATCATTAATTTATTACTGCTGTATTGAAGACTATGTCTTGCCTATGATGTGATTATTTTGTACATCTTGTTTTGCTAATTTGAATGATAATAGTTGTATATTTAGAAACATTTTTATAGCTTAAATATAATTTTTTTTTAAATATGAATTTATGTTTAATATTTCAAGTTGTAGGATAATTACCCACTATAATTTTGGATTGTTGGAACTGCCATATACACTTAAACATCTAGTTTTATATTCCAAGATACTGTGAAATATCTGAGCTTGTTGTCACAACTTTTTGGATGGATGTGAATGTTATGTTATGTTGTATATGTAAACATTATGTCTTTGTGTATAAAGCCTATATTACATCAAACATGTTATTTTCTCTCTCTCTCTCTTTATATATATATTATTATATATAAATTATATATATTTATATAATATAATATATATTATTTATATAATATAATATATATTATTTATATAATATAATATATAAAAGGTTGTTAAACATAAGTATTTCTTCATATATGGAAGGAGTTTATTAAATCCTTTATCGTATAAATATGAATACATTGAAGGAATTCATTTTTTGTAATTAAGTTGCATTCTTGATAACCAAATTAAGTTGAAAGTGAAAATATTTTAGTATATTTTTTAAGTACCCTGTATCATTATTAAAATGATTAAAACTATTAACGATGAGTTATACTTATGTACTCACATTCATTACATTTAATTTATAGGATATATATATTTTTTTAATTTTTGTAGTAATTAGCATCATATTAATAATGAATAATTAACAAATTTCAATTTTATAATTCAGCTTGTCTAGTCCAAGAAAAACTAAAAATGGTAATAGTGTATCATTATTGTTTAGCGATGAGCACGAAACATTGCATAGAAAAAAGAAATAGTTGAATACAAATATTAATGAAGGTATAACTTTTAGTTGCTGTTAAATGGTCTTATGCAGCTAAATTGAGTAGACTTAATTAAATATACAGCACATAATAACTACCAGCCGCCAAAATATTAGAAAATCACACAATGTGGGGGCCTCTAGTCATCTTGGAGGTACAATTACCTTTTCTAAGGTGGGGGCTCTGACTTTTTGATTTGGGTACCTGGCCTACCACCCTCCTACCCTTGGTATCAAAAAGGAATATGGTTATTTGGGTCTCGAGGTCCTAATTTTGTGATGGTTGTTATAGTTAGTTAAAATTTGGCTTCTATATGTTGCGTTGTCATTTTTAATTAAATAAATTTTAATAAAGCAATAAGAATATTGTAGAGAATATAATGTGATTAAAAATAATATTTAATATACTAACTAATAAAATAATTTAGCATTATAAAAAGTTTTCTACTTTTTCATATGGTAGCAAAAAACTTTCCCAGTATTGAAATGTAATCAATTTAAAAGAAAAATGTAAAGGCATAAAGCTGTTTAATTAAAAAAAATTCTGTATTTATTCCATGACAAGAGATCAAACAATCTTTTCATGTTTTTATTTCATATTTTTATAAATTTATTTATCTTATTAATGGTGTGCCTTGTTTGAAAATATCAAAATACCATGAAAAATTTATACTCACCATTTGACATTGTTTAATTTTCAGTAGTTTTGTTTTTGTATTACGATCAAAATAATTATTTTAATTTAGAATGTGTTAAAGCGAATCTTAGATAAAAAAAAATTGTTATCTTAAACTGTCCCTAGGTGAAAAATGCTCTACACTCTAAATGCCTCGCGAGTGATAATCTGCTGTCAATCGCAGTCTTGGTTTGGTTAGAAGCGACAATTGATTAATCAATAATGCTTGGTTAAAGATGATTGTGCTGTAGTTATTCTTGTATAATGTAATAGTAATTTTACTGCTCTGGATAAGTGTGAAAACTTGAAAAATCCCTAATTACTCGTGGACTTTGATGGCCAAGAGAATCTTACCTGACCTCTTGATGATCAGTGTTGAATCATTAACAACTGGAAAAGCATAAAATTGAAATGACGTTCAATTAATAAGATAATAAGGGACTGTAGTCACAATGGATGAGTTCATGGAAATTCCCATGATATTCTAAAAAATTGGAAAATGTAAAAGAAAAAGTGATGTATCAACGATTGTAGTAATGTAATGACCATCAGTCACAACCATTTCAAAGCTAGTCACACTAGTACTATGTATGAGTCAATGAATTTAATCACCAATTTTTCATTGAATTCTTATCCAAGATGTAATGTTGTCTTCTTAATTTTAGTACCATATAGACATTTTTCTTAGAGATGTGGTTGTATTTCCTGTATTTGATAGTTCATGGTAGTGTACTTCTAAATAATTATAGTTATGTTGTCTGGTACTTGTAGAAAAGAATAATTATTTTCTAAACTTATCAGATCTCATCAATTATGCGTATCTTATAGAGTAGAAGAAGTATAATATAGAGAAGTAAGTTTTGTGACAGCGATCAAGCCCAAGCAATGTAGACTGGTTAAATTGCTTGTCACGACAAAATGCTATATTTTTCACAGAGCCTAAGTTCTAGAAAAGATCGGAATATCAATACTCAACCATAATGAGTTGTGATAAAGAGCTATTGATTTCAATTACTGAATTCTGGAATTTCCTTTTTAGTGAATGCTGCATTTCTTTCAGTTTTTTTCTAAAGGAAAAGCAGTTTTAATTTGTTATTGTCCCAAGATAGTTTCATTTTAGGATAGCTCTATAAGAACAAACGTCTCTTTCAACCACTTAATGAATAGATTTCCATTGTTATTATCTATTAATATAACTGCTAAAGATTAAAATTTCTTTTGTTGAAAAAAATATTTTTAAAACTAATATTATTCTTACTTTATTAGGGAAATGCCAAATAAAGTAGAACAGGATTGGTGAAATGGAAATTATTTACAATTTAGTTTACTTCTTTTTAAATTAAAGTAAATCCTTTCTATCAATTTAATGTTAAATGCAGTAACAAAAAGTTAGTAGAAATATATTTAATCCAAGGAAATAGAGTTAAAGAATATTAAAGATATAATTTTGTTAAAACTAAAGTAATATTCTCAAAAATTAAATAATTTTACTTTGATTTAAAAATGTTTCCATTTCTTATAATAAATCATTACTGTGATTTATATAAACAAATATATTTGCCTTAACCATGTTCATTCATGCATGTATGCACCACATATGCCTATTTATACTCGTACATCTGCTTAAAAATGTCTTAATACATCGATGAATTTAATAAAGCCATTTATAATTGATTTTGTAATAAAGGCTTTATACAAAGTCTTGCATTAGTAAAATAATAATTTTGTCAGCTTTAATTAATACATTAGAGGAAGTATATTCATTTATATGAGGTAGTTATCTTTTATAAAAAAATTTTCATCCTACTTCTGAAAAAAAATTTATCATTATTTCATGTGTATGTATATTTATGTTTTATATCTCAGAAGAATGTAATATTGTTTTATTTATTTATTTATTATTATTAATATGTTATGTTGTAGATTATGTGTATTTATGTAAAATATTATTTATTTATGTAACTTAATTATGTCAAATTGTGTTGTACTATAATTATAAATTTGCAAAATTGAGGATTTGTAATAATAATAATTTAAAGTTAATAAAAGTATTATCAATTTAAACAAAATATACCATTTCTTTTTTCATATATTTTACATATATGTTTTTTTATTGTTGCCCAACTATTAACCTACTTCTAATCTCTCTCTAAGCACTCTCATTGCTCTCCACGTTATTGGGCCTTCCATCACTTTCCTTGGCTACCTCTGTTTCATAGCTGTTCTGAAACACACTGAAGGCATCTTTTTTGACAATATTTCTTCTCTCATTGTTTTGCCATGCCTTGCAGGAACCAAATTTTCTTAGCTTTACTCTCTTTTGATATCAAACATATTGGTATAATAGAATTTATATATTAATATCACAACCGGAGTTTCTTTAAAAAAATCAGCTTAGATAATTTCCATCTACTTGGAAATACTTTTTTTTTTT
Source organism: Acanthosoma haemorrhoidale (assembly GCA_930367205.1). Classification (NCBI taxonomy): domain Eukaryota; kingdom Metazoa; phylum Arthropoda; class Insecta; order Hemiptera; family Acanthosomatidae; genus Acanthosoma; species Acanthosoma haemorrhoidale. The sequence goes on from OV884009.1 coordinate 946,240, forward strand.
TTTTTTTTTTCCCCTTCCTGAAGCTGAGCCTTAAACGGGCTTACCCCACAAGCCCGTGAAGCGAGCTCATGGGGTTACGTAGCCTGTGGTGCGCATATTCCGGTGCAATGGGATTGTTGCACCGGTCAGCGCACCTTGAGTAATACTGTTTTCCTAATTATTATTGTAGTAATTATTGTTTATTAAGCAAATATGTGTTTATATAAGTCAATAATTATTCCATCCAAACCAGGAGATTTGTTACTTTTTAAATAATGTGTTTAATGACATATGATATCTCTATTCTATCAATAAAATTCAAGAAGCTTATAAATGAAATTGGCCTTTTAAGGATTTGTGCACATAATGCATTTGATGAATAGTACTTATTGTTGTTTATTTATACTTGCATATTTATTAACAATTTATGTTATATACAGTTTGATATCATTTATTATGAATTCTGTTGCTAATGACCTACATAAATTAGAATTGGGAGGGTGTGTTAGTTCTCAATTTTTTGCTGAAAGGAGTTCAAAAGTCAAGGATACAGGATTTTTGTTTCAGTAGTAGATCAAGGAATTTATGCCCGCCCCTAGAAAAACAATTTTCATTTCTGGTTGGTGTCTGACTATTTGTTCTCAGTTGCTTGGGTTGATAACTTTAGTTATTTAACTGATTGAGCCCCACTATGTTGGTTAAGATTCTTTACCTATGCCATTATTTCAGTAATACATATACAGTGTTGATATTCAATCAAAATTTGATTTATTGGGTTTGTTCATTCAAAGATACAATTTGTGGGGGTTTTAATCTAGGCTGAAATGTAATAAGCCACTATCCCTAAAACGATGTCTTATTAATGTGATCTGATTACTATTATATAAGATATAAAAGTGCTGCGAATTGCTTTGAAACTCGTTCTTAAATTGAAGGAACTGAGACATACGACATACTGAGTAATGGCTTCTGGAGTCCAATTGTTTGAATCTCACAGTTATACACTTATAATTTTCTATGGAAATCTGATTAAATGTGCTTGTTTATTCAAAGAATCATTTTTGTAAGTGATTAAAACATGGTTTAAGTATGAATAACTATCGATTGGTTTGATAAATCTTCAAGTACCAACTTGTGACAGCAGTAACTATTGAAATATGAGATATCACAAATTTTGTAATTTTACTCAATGATGAGAGCAATTATCAATTACATTTGATAAACATAGGGAATTGAAAAACTTTTAAATATTGCCTGTTCAACAGAAATAGGTAATTTATCTTTGGTTGAAGAATTAGTTTTTTAACAGGACTATGGACTAATGTTGAGGACTGGTTAATTGATTTAAATATTACAAGTGTTTATCTATTACGTCATGTTAATGCCAACATCCTCATCAAAATAACTATCAAATTGGGATAATTTCAATATTTATATGATTTAAAAGTGATCCAAATTGGCCAATGTTGTCACTATATGATCATGAAGAAATGGTTGCAATGAGATAACTAATCTATATGGGCAAAATGGGCAAGGCCTGCTTAATTGATTGAGTATGATTTTAAAGTTCTTTGATAATGAAAATTTGCTACTGAATTAATTATCAAATGGAGATTATATCAATGTAACATGCTTTAAAAGTGATTGAAATTTACAAATTATTACTATTATCATGGAGGAATTGTTACAATAATATGTATGATTTTCACTCACTAACACCCAGGGTGGGAGAATTCTGCTTAAGTTATGTATGGTTTTAAAGTGCTTTGATAAGGCTAATTTGGGACTAAAATAATTTTCAAATGAGGATTCTTGCAATATTTATGATTTAAAAATGATATTTACTTATATATCTATTATCACAGTGTTACATGCAGGATGGGGGAGACCTGCTTAATTGATGTATGAATTAAAAGCTCTTTGATAATGCTAATTTGGTACTAAAATAATGATAAAATTGAGATTATATCAATATAACACGATTTAAAAGTGATTGGAAATGACAAATTATAAACTATTATCATGGAGAAATGGTTGCAATAACATACATAATTTGCATTGGCTAGCCCACAGGAGGGGGGGGGGGCTGCTTAAAGAATGTAAGATTTAAAAGTTATTTAACAAGGCAAGTGTTGCTATTAAAGTAGTCATAAAATGGGGATTATTGCATGATTTAACAGTGATGCTAATCGGCAGATGTTGCCTCTCTACCAATTATCACAGAGAAACGGTTGCTATAATATATACAATGTGCATTGATTATTCCGCAGGATGGGAGAGACCTGCTTAGTAACTGTATGATTTAAAGTGCTTCAATGAGGAAGTGTTGCTATTAAATATTTACAATTATTAATAGTAAAAGGATTAATTCAATTCATATCGCTTAATGTTATAAACTTATGTTATATTTTGGTTTAAAACAGCTAATCTCAAGTTAAATTACATAATTTGCACATAAGGATGTAATGTGTTATTTTACCATTAATTTTGATATATGTGCTGGTTCGGGAGAGAATTTACCTTATGAATTAAATAATAACATCTTTAGTAGACAACTCAGTGTAGTCTCAATGACAGAGAAAATGGTTGGTTTGCACTGGTATTGAAAGATTGGTATTAAGATTTGAGATACCAATGAACAGGTAGTTCTAAAGATTTATCTTGTCTAATATAAGGGTTATGACAATCGAATAGATTTATATTGTTTTGTTATAAACCATTAGATATAAATATAAAAATTAACGAATCAAAGTATCTAACTATGAGAAACATACTCTTTAGTGTTATTTTATTATAGTTTTGTATTGTTTCAAAGAATTTTAGTTTGATTCTAGATTAGGTGCTATTTAAGAATTATTTTCAGGGATTAGAACAAATTAAACGAAATTTAAAGATATTCATAAAGTACAGCTTTGCTAGTATAAATCATAGATTTACGTTTGTTTTGTTTTTTCTTAATTGCCGAGCACATACAGAGAGGCTATACTTTCGAGCATATATTGTATTTTGTCTAAGTTAAGCTCCGGGCAGCATCAATACTCAACCTTAATCCCCGAACGTCGGGATGTAAACATCCCGAATGTAAATATACAGGGTTATAGACTCGAAATAAACAGTCTAGTTCTAGCTTTCAAGCGTGTTGTTTCTCTGTACCTTTTTTCCCTTTGTTTTTGAATTCTAAAGCCGGTAAGCATTAACTGGTGCCGAAACCCGTGAACTCGTGGTGTGGAAAGAAAAGTAAGCGACGTCTGTTCGATTTTTTTTTTCTCTTCTCCTTTTTGCCGTTTTAAATAAAAAAATTGAAGAAAGAATGGCGGAAGGAGGCGTGCTACGACCACCTGTTCTGAACGTAGCGGATGGCGCGGAACATGTAGCAACGAGAAGGGTGGGCGTTTTGCCAGAAGCTCATGCTACCGCTCTTGCGTTGATGAGAGTGAAAGCAATGGACACTCAAGATCTGAGAAATGCAATTTCAGAGCTGGAATGGTTCACTGGCGAATTAGGAGAACTCAACCACTTTCTGAAGGGAGGAGATCGCCTCACTGCCTTAATCCTAGCAAAATCGGAGGAAAATCTTCTGGACCCCAGGGATGCCGAGTCACTAAGAGCGGCCCTGATATGTCGGGTCAAGAGAAGGATTCTCAACCAGATCCAAGCGGATGAGGAGACGTCGTGGGAAACGGTGAAGATGCGGCTAAAGAAAACATATGGAGGAGGGCGATGGACGCCCGAAGAAGATATTTTCCAGATGTTCCGGGAAACAAAATCATCAAGGCAGAATAGCGGCCAATATGCCGCAGTTCTTCTAACCCGTTATAATCAAATAATGGAGAAAATGAGAGAGACAATGAGCATCGAAGAGGTAGAGGGCAGAATGGGATTTCTGTCTACTATACTGAAGGTACAGTTGGCGAAGGAAACAGGGAGAAAAGAGGTATTCCCTAATGAGCGCTCATTCCTCGAATGTGCCCAAGTCATGATTGACACCAGCGCCAGGGAGGAGGAATCGAGGATACAGGAGGATGAGGGAGAATGGAGCCGGATAGTGTACAGGAGAACCAGGGTCCCTAAATCAAATTGGAAAAAAGTCGAAACACTAACCGGTAGGGACAGGGGAGCGGCAGGCGAAAGGAGGTTCAGGGCGGCGAGACCCAGGTACGGACCCCGCAGAGAAGAGAGAAAATGCCATGGGTGCGGGAAGACGAGTCATTTAGTGGCACAGTGCCCCCGCACAAAATGTTTCGAGTGCAGTGAGGAAGGGCATATCGCTAGGCATTGCCCTTGCGTGTATCAGAGGAGAGATGTTCATAGGGCAGAACCCATGGAAGTGAATACGCAAACGATGCGGGAAAGAAGAAATATATCACCCAGGTAATGGATCTTCAGCTGAGGAATCTTCAGGAGCGTCAGGAACGTCGGAAACGGAAGAAGAGCCGGCTCGCGACAGGAGCCGAGAGCATGAGCGAAAGAAGACTACTTCGAGAAGATGGGAGCGGCGTGTGGCAGCCTGAGGAGGGTGGCAGCAGAGTGGCGACCGCACCCTAAAGTTTAATACAGTGAGAGGGATATTGTGCGAGTTTCCAATAATCAGAGTCGAGGGGGGAGAGAGGTGCTTGGTGGATACAGGAAGCACCAATACCATAATGTCACGCGGTGCGTTGGAGCGGCTGTATGGCAGAGAGAGGGCACTCCAGGTCAAGGTATGTAAGTGCAAGTTAATTACCTTGGGCGGACCCTGTAAAGTGGCGGGAGAGGCGGTCGTGAATTTAGAGAAATGGGCGAAAAAAAAGGGCGATATTAACGTACATATTGTGGAGTACATGCCGCGCGAGTATGAAATAATAGTGGGGTGTGACTTATTGGGTCGGGTAGGCGCGCTTGTAGAGAACAAGGGAAAGGAGTGGCGGATCAAGTTGGGGGGGGGGGTTACTTATCAATGTCAGGGGACCGTAAGAGGTGGGAGTGCGCGGATAGGGGCAGTCAAGAAAGTTGTGGACTGGAGGGAAAGCTTACGTAGGGAGTTCGGAGATATTTTTTACGTGGAGGGTGGTATGCTTGGGGCAACGGGGAAGACAGTACATGAAATCCCATTAAAATCTGACCGAATAACGTACGTGAAGGAGAGACGATATCCGCAGGCACTCCGCCAACATATCCGGACAGAAATCGACAGCTTAAGACGACAGGGTATAATCGTTGATAGCACATCCCCTTATAATAGTCCTCTGTGGGCAGTACGAAAGAAGAGTAAACCGGGAGAGGAGGGGGAGAGATATAGAGTCGTCGTCGATTTTAGAAAATTAAATGAAAACAAAACGGATGAGAAGTATCCGATTCCCCGTTTTGAGGACATTCTCGACAGACTGAATGGAGCCACAATCTTTAGCACTTTGGATTTGAAAGCAGGGTACCATCAAATCAAAATGAGCGCTACCGATCAACACAAAACAGCGTTTACTTTCGAGAGGGGGCACTATGAGTTCACTCGGATGCCATTTGGTTTGAAGAACGCTCCGATTACTTTCCAGAGTTTGATGGACGAAATCCTGAGGGGGATAGACGAGGCGGTATGCCAGATTTATATGGACGATCTGTTGATCTTCAGCCGAACAGAATCCGAACACATCGAAGATCTCCGGAGGGTATTTCGACGATTGCGTGAATTCGGGTTAAAATTGTCGATGGAAAAATCATCACTGGGAGATGATCGGATCAACTTCTTAGGGCATACCATCTCGAGGGAGGGAGTCCAGCCGGATTCCGCAAAAGTCGACGCAATTCGAAAGATAGCGGTGCCGAAAGACGTCAAGGGCATTCGGCGACTTTTAGGTACGCTAAATTACTATCGGCGTTTTGTGCCAGATATGGCAGAGTATCTCGTACCCATCACTAACCTGCTGCGGAAGGGGGCGCGGATAGTGATTACACCTATTATGGAGCAAAACCTTCGAAAATGCATGGCTCGACTGCAAGTGGAACCAATCCTGGCGTTTCCCGATTTTGAGAAGCTATTTACTATCACCACCGACGCAAGTGAGTATGCATTGGGAGCGGTGCTGTCGCAGGAGGGAGATGGGGGGGAACGACCAGTGGCGTACGCGAGTCGAAGACTGACCGACACGGAGGCGCGGTACAGTGCCCTCGAGCGTGAACTTCTTGGCATCATATGGGCTATTGATCATTTTCGTCCATACGTCTTCGGGCGGAGATTCAGAGTACATACGGACCACAGACCTCTTCAATGGGTGGGGAAGCTTAAGGAATCATCCGCCAGGGTGACACGCTGGAAGGAGTTTTTGTTCCAATACAACCTGGAAATTGTATACAAACCAGGGAAGGACAATGTAGTGGCGGACTGGCTATCTCGAGCGATTACCGTAAATGCAGTCGAGGAAGGGGAAACGTCCGGGGATCACAGACAATTTATCCAGGAATGGGCGCCCGGGGAAGATGGAAGTCGCGGTACGCGGGACGCTAGTGATGGGAGCGAACACCAAGAAGCGGAAGAATCTGCCGGAGAACGTCTGGTGGAAATGGAGACGATCGAGGGTATCATTAACGATAAACGGCGACAAATTATTTGGAAGACGCAAACGACCGGCCTGATGCGAGCTACTCATGAAAACTATGGCAAGAATAGTATTACGACAATCTGGTCCCAACCGGGTGTCAAGGGTGACCAAATTTGCCAGGCATTGAAAGATGCATCCAGACCAGGGAAGACCTACCATCTATTTGTCGGCAACGCGACAGTGTGGGATCTGATCAAGAAATTGTGGAGAACAGAACAACTGGGTATTGATCGATCGTTTGTTCGTTGTCTGTCTATGGTCCAGACACTGCGTGATGAGGAACGGCAGCGGGAAGTAACGCTTGCCTACCATCAAGGGAAGACGAACCACCGCGGTGCGCAGGAGAATTTGCAAGCATTACAGCGCCGGTACTTCTGGTGGGATATGAAAAAGACGATCCAAGTGATCATAGAAACGTGCGATATATGTCTTAAGACTAAATATGATCGACACCCACCACAGGGACAACAGGAGGAAACACCCACAGCAGAGACGCCACTGAGTGAACTACAGATTGACACGTTCACTTGGAAGGGATATAAGTGGGTTACGACAATAGATACCTTCAGTAAGGTAGCTATGGCGTATGCCGTAAAAGACAAATCATCCAACGCCGTCTTACAGGCATTACGAACGTGGTTCCAGTTTTATGGGGTACCGGACCGAATCTCGTCGGATGGGGGTAGGGAGTTCGATAATGCAAACGTTCGGACGGAGATGAAAAATCTTGATATCGTGTGGCATCTCAACACCCCAGGACATCCTAAGAGTCCCGGAGGCATCGAAAGGTTGCACAGTACCTTGAGTGACCACCTGCGGGTGTATCAGGTAGAAAAGGGTCTGCAGGCGAACGAGGCGATGCCGAAGGCAGTGGTGGCATACAATCATTCAATCCACTCTACTACGGGGTTTACGCCGTTCGAGATCCTCTTCGGACTGCGCGCGAGGCGCCGGAACGGTGTATCAGGTAGAAAAGGGTCTGCAGGCGAACGAGGCGATGCCGAAGGCAGTGGCGGCATACAATCATTCAATCCACTCTACTACGGGGTTTACGCCGTTCGAGATCCTCTTCGGACTGCGCGCGAGGCGCCGGAACGGTGTATCAGGTAGAAAAGGGTCTGCAGGCGAACGAGGCGATGCCGAAGGCAGTGGCGGCATACAATCATTCAATCCACTCTACTACGGGGTTTACGCCGTTCGAGATCCTCTTCGGACTGCGCGCGAGGCGCCGGAACGGTGTATCAGGTAGAAAAGGGTCTGCAGGCGAACGAGGCGATGCCGAAGGCAGTGGCGGCATACAATCATTCAATCCACTCTACTACGGGGTTTACGCCGTTCGAGATCCTCTTCGGACTGCGCGCGAGGCGCCGGAACGGTGTATCAGGTAGAAAAGGGTCTGCAGGCGAACGAGGCGATGCCGAAGGCAGTGGCGGCATACAATCATTCAATCCACTCTACTACGGGGTTTACGCCGTTCGAGATCCTCTTCGGACTGCGCGCGAGGCGCCGGAACGGGACAGAGACGGTGGCAGACGAGGGAATGGCGGAGCAAATGTTAAGTGCTCACTTAGAGCTCGGAAAACTTTGGGGCAAAGTTCGTGACAAAATCGTGAGGGAGAAGGTCAAGAGAGTTGCTCGGGTAAACCTCAAAGTCCGGGGTCGAATGGGGGACCTTAAAATTGGGACGATTGTATATCGTAAAATTGGCTCTAATCGGAGCAAAGAGTCGGTCAGATACGAGGGTCCATTCAAGGTGGTGGTGATCAGGGAGCATAACATCGTCACCATCGAGGGTACAAGACCTCCGACGAAACGGAGGACTGTCCACGTCGAACAGTTAAAACTCCCACCAGGGGGGGAGGGTGCAGGCCATGAGTGAGTTGGAGTGTCCTCGCTTCTGCACGTAGCCAAATTTGGTATGGTATACATACGTACACTTTGTACCATTTGTAGAAGTATTTTTTTTTTGTAATTCCTTTTGTTGTTTTTTTAGAATGTACACAGGCTGTGTAGAAATATCGACTTTGTGTAGCGTGTAAGATGCCATTGTTTTCTGTGAGTAATGAGCCATGTAATTTTTTTTTGTTTTTTTTTATTCTGTCACTAGTGGCTGCAGTGTTAGAGGCAGCGTTTTATTGGGACTATAAGTGTCTTATAAATAAGACCGAATGTAAGGGATTACAGGTTGTGTACTGTTTGGGCTGACCTTCGCTCCTTTAGTACGATTAGGAGAGTGATCGTAATATCGCCTAAGTCATCCTCAATTTAGACTTAGACTTCATAGATTACGAGGAGGTGTGCGTAAACTGGCAGGGGGGGGGGTTAAGCTCCGGGCAGCATCAGTACTCAACCTTAATCCCCGAACGTCGGGATGTAAACATCCCGAATGTAAATATACAGGGTTATAGACTCGAAATAAACAGTCTAGTTCTAGCTTTCAAGCGTGTTGTTTCTCTGTACCTTTTTTCCCTTTGTTTTTGAATTCTAAAGCCGGTAAGCATTAACTTCTAGATGTATCTATATATCTTTGATAGTGGTCGTAGAAATAAATGTAATCTACTTGAAAAAATTGTATGCCCTAGTTTGAGAGTCAGTTTGGCTAATGAATTAAATGATAAACAGTTAAAATAGATTTCTGTGAGACAGAAAAGATTGTTTGTTGTCCAATATGTATAGGACAACACTCAATAAGTGATTATGAAGCAAGATTAGACAATTCTGAAATCAAAATCTAATAATTCATTAATTATTGCACTGGGTAGTTGCCTGCAAGGTGTAGACAAAAAACTACTGGGATACAATACATACATATACCTTGCCTCCTTGCAAAAAAAAAAAAAAAAAAAATGATCCTTAGTGTGGCCTAGTATAGATGCTATTGTTTACAATATGACAAAATCAATTGATCTCTTTTTTTAAATAAAAGATATGAATCCAAGGGGATCAAATATATTTGCAACAGTAGACAAAGATGGCATTTAGTGAAAGGTATACCTCAATACTCCCTTTAAATGTGAGTCTCAGTTGTTCCCCAATATAGTTGTGATTGATTAAGGTGTAAGGATCAATGGATGGTTTCTTCTACATTTTCTGCTGGTAACCAACTTAGAGGTTTCAATGTTAGAAAATGAGAATCATACAGTATTGGGCTGAGGGCCCAAGAACAAAGTAGCCTTTGGGTGGATCCTCCGACCCTTATATGTCACATTCCTGGACCCCATCACCTTCTATTACGAAGGACAGCCTTCCTTTACGGGTTAAGGGAATATAATTTTCATACTAAGCTGGGAAGGAATTTGGGAGGTGCTACAGAACACTGTACAGGACCACCCTAACTTTATAATCGTCACACCGTTCTGTTTTTATTGAGCATCATAAAGGAACCACAAGGACACAGCTGCTACCTTTTACAACTAATAGTAGCCCTGTAGTGCTTTTTAACTTTCACATCGCAAATTCTATCTGTTAATATCATCCTTATTTCTATGTCTTAATCTTATTTTTTTTTACATTAATTTCCCATGTCGATCTAATGGGATCGAACACATATAACAGAAGACATGATTTTTAAAAAAGTATGAATGAATTCTCACAACCCAATTAATAATGCTGAACAAGATAATCGTAATTTTTCAAATAAAGATCTTTATAATATAAATTGAGAGGTTGTATGACAGATAAGACTATAAGTAGGCTGCTACAGCAGGACTGGTTTTAGCAAGTAGAATGAACTCGATAAACATCAGACCACTTCATGATGACAATTGGTGCTTAGTATACTACTGGATTTTATTATAAAAGTGAATTTTATTAAAAATATCAAACACATATGTTGTGACAACTTCTTCTCCACGAATAAATAGAAGTTCCCCTCTTCTCGGCCCAGAAAATACGTGTCTACGTTCCCATATTTTAATAATAAAAACCTTAGGCGTCAGTTACGACAGGGGGAAACTTGTGCACGACACAGCTGAAGCACACTAAGGGGCGCCGTGAGTGAAGCCCAGCCTCTGCCCTGCCTATATGAGGCCGAGGTTCGGACCCTTTTTCCATTCTTGTAGAGCCCGGCACCTGAAGCGAACACTGCTCTCTCTCTCTCTTTCTGCACTGTCGCTTGCTGCTCTACTCGAACCATGGCTTTCTTATTCAACTACCTCTGCGTCTCTCTTTCCTAACCTTGCTATGTTTTAGTCCGGCGTTGACCCCACACCTAATCCTAATGGGATTTTCTGCCTGCGTCTCACTAAAACTAGCACCTCCTTGGAAGAGATCTCTTCCATGCGGACGACGGTTCCCTGAGACCCTACAAACGTTGCCTAGCAGCGTCTCCCCCAGCGATCCAGTGTGCCTATCTCCGGTTCACACTCGCCTTTGGGATCCGGACGGTTTTCGCCTACCCTTAGATACCGAGTGTGAATTCATGGTCTTTCCAAGACCATATAAACTACCTATAATACCTACCCTGTTCCTCTTCTCCTGAACATAGTGCTTTGTCGGGGCACACCTTCTAAGATCTTATGGAGTTAGATCAATACGAATAAAGCTGCCAACCGGCTAGGCCACCAGAAAAGGTCAAAGACAACAGGTTTACCAATTTTATCTCTTTCTTGAAGCCCGTCGGACAGCGGCTGGGTCGTAGAGACCCTAGCCCGCGTCGGGTGCCCCCCCCCTTGGGACGACCCGACAACATATAAGAGCAGAGCACGTTCTAGAATATTGTTCGAGTGGTGGGCATCATTAATTTTTTCAAGGGGAATTCATGGTGGGACATAATTGATAAATGAAACAAAACTTTATTCTGGGGCATTGTCCCCTAAGAATAATAGCAAAGAAGAAGAAAGTCAAAGACAAAAAAATATATTACAATAAAGAAATTTGATAAGCTTATGAATATTACTATGTACAAATGAATAATACGATGTGCTATGTCTATGTACATTTGAAATTACCACTAAGAACCAACATCAACAAATTGAGATTAAAAAAAAAAAATGAATAGCGATTTAAAAAAAATAGAACATAGAAATTATAACAAGGGGGGAAAGATTATGGAAGGTGAACTGGGTTGAATGAAAAATAAATAGACGGAGCGATAACGATGTGTTATGCATTGTTAGATTGGAGGGTGGTAAGAAACTGATAAAGGCCCGATTTAAAGATTGGGAGAGTTAATTAAAGAACAACGAATATCAATGGGAATTGAGATACAAAGGTTGGTAGCATGGATAAGAATAGTACAGTCAAAGGAAGTAGATTTGTGAGGTGGGCAATGCAGGTCGGATTATTATTACGGGATTTGCTAAGGAATCGCTAATTAGAATTGGAGGAGGTTGTGAAGGTAAGGATGCTTTTTAGTCTCGATAACACTGAAGGGGAAGGTTCCAAGCAAGTATTAGCGACGGGCTGAAGGGCTGTAGAGTTATCCCAACTCGGAGTAGTGGAACAATTGATCAGCCCCATTAACCGAGCTTCGTGATCCCCAGAAATACCACCATACACTACACCTCTGTAGTTTTAATGGGGGATTACATCGAACAGAGGAAACCAGGAGTTGGTGCATATGATGGGAGAAATGGATGGACAGTTTAGGGGTGAAGATAGATCGGGGAGGTTATGGAAATGTGTATCGAATAATTTATAAATACATAATTAAAAAACGATACGAGAAGTTAAAGTCTTAATTAAAACTGGTCGGAAGGGTAGGATATAGTATTGGATAATTTGATCGCTGATTTGAATTGGAGGAAGTTGTGAAGGTAAGAGGGCTTTTAGTCACGATAGTACTGAAGGGGAAGGATCCAAGGTAGCATTAGCTTCCTAGGGTGTAAGGATGCAGCCCTTCCAACTTTTAGTAGTGCCGGGAAGTGCGACTGCTCCGGGGGGATTTTGGCATAAATCTAAGAAAACAATTCATCAGCCTCTTTAATCAAGCCTTAAGATCCGCAGAGGGACCACTGTACTCCATACAACTGTAGTCGAAAAGGGAGAATACAAGAGAGGAAGCCAGGAGTTGGCCTCCGAAATATTCGTTCCATAAAACATAAACAATTCCAATCCGAATACATAAAACTGTATAGCAATATAGAAAGGATCTTTTCCACAGATACATATATCCGTTTATATTTTTGAATTACCCACAAACGCCACACTGTTTTGTTTGTTATGTAAGAATACATTTTAGTTCTCAACCCGACAAATTCCACTATAGGATCTCCAAAGGTTTCATCTTTCAACAGACCAACTACTTTTTTGTTTTTTGCAGAATGACAGAAATGAGAAGTAGGAAAATTTCTTGTATCAAAATATTTTTGTAACTCTCTGGTTATATCAGAATACACATCTTCCGTCCTAATATTGTATAAAAATGAATCGGTGTCTGTATAGCATAAGGTAACATTTTCTATACCATATTTTTTCAAGAAAACATTATAGTGGTAATGATACATCAAAACTTTGCTCAATTCTAGCACGGAGAATCCTACATACAACGGTTTATCAAAAATAATACTGTCTTTTTCCAACTGGACTGCTGTTACATTATCTGCAAATATGATCCTACCTTTAAAATTACAATTTATGTGGGTATTATTACACATTTTCTTGAGTTCATTTAAATTATTAAAAAGGGTATTAGTATTAATATTAAAGTCCATTGATGAAGATTCCACAGGTTCTTCACCTTCTTTATGTTTCTTATAGAGTTCAGCCATCTTGGTTATCAAGTCCAGTGAGTCGTTGATTTTCTTAACTTCTCTATAAAGCTTTGTCACATCATTTTTGTTGAAACATGCCGAAGGTCTATTCAGCTGAAGGGTTGATGGACTCTGGTTAAACATTGTGAAACAAAGAATTACCTGTTCAATTTTCATGATCCTGTTCCTCCCTCTCTTGGAAAATATGCAATTTACATTTTTACATCCTAGTCGGTCTTCAACCTCCACTTTCTTGGACCTGCTTTGCAAAAGAGACAACATCCTTGGAACTTGGTCAACAATGAATTTCCATTCTTCTGTATCCATATACACTGTAGTTTTCTTGTCGATGACAGCGACAGTGGGGACAAAATCACAAAGACCAACTCGAACTAGTTTGCTACAAGTGATGTGGTACTCAGTCACTAATTCCAATCGTCGTGGACCCTCCATCTTGCTAGGCTTCAACGAGACTAAAAGATTTAACAGAGAGGTGGGGATAGATGAAGTTTTTCTATTTTTTTTACTAGTTGATTTATCTCGTTTTTTTTTATTTCATATAAAACTATTTGGGCCTTTAAATGTGCAAGTTCTTGAATAAAACGTGTAAACCTCTTACGCATGTTAGCTGTTTTCATGTTCTTTTTTATTATCAACTTCATCTATTAGTAATAATGGTAGCTTCTCTAGTTGTTCCAAGTACTCGATAAACGGACAATATTTAGCCCATTTCTTGTGATCTACAAAAGGGTCATCATGTACCAACCATTCGTGTAATATTACTCCAGAAAAAGGACACCTTGTTAAGTCTGAATTTTTCAAATAATAAAATCCTACTGATGCAAGCTTGACGGCACTCACCGGTGAAGACCATCCAACAAATGTAGACAGACGATCATTCTCATACCTCAGACTCCAACCTGAGCGCTTACACATCTTGAACTAATTGAAAGAACAGACGCCCTGAGATTAAAGACACATTTTACCCCCCCACCCACATTAATACCATACTTCAACTGACCCATGCAAAAGCCGTGCATGGGCGGGAGCCATGAATGGGGCACATCTTATCAATGGACTAGACCCAGCTGTGCGTCACTAGGTCACAGGGGAACTCTTATCGCTAAATGGCCTGATGTCAGAGAGTCGAGCCCCCCCCCAGCTGCTCGTCAATGGATGAGTCACTGTGACTCACAACCCATGCGACGTTGCCAGATCCCCCTCCAGCGTTGCCGGATCTACTATCTGGAGGCTCCTGACACACTTATAAACTCTTATCAACCCCCAATGACGCACCAATTCCACGAAATTACACACTTATTCCCAGAATTTCCTCCCCCCTCGCCCTGGCTATCACCTCAAGGTCACGAGATAACGTGATATGACACCCTTAAAGGTCATATCTCGGTACTCTTACTCAACCCGCCTTTTATATCTACTTATCGTCCATTTTCACACCCACTTCGTCATGATGATGGGTCCTGGGTGGCTTCGGGTGTGGATAGGCCGGAGGAATTCGCTCTGCATCTTTCCCATACTTTCACTCCTTACGTTTCTTATCAAAACCATACTCATGGCACAACTGTTGAAGATTTTTCTCACTTCACCCATCCCTCTCTCACTTTTACAAAAAGCCGTTAACCCCTCTGAGGTCGAATACCCTCTGAAAAACTTACCTTACCGAAAATCCCCTGGATATGATCTTTTTACTCCTCAAATTCTCAAACAACTCCCTCCTAAAGCCATAATCATCCTAACCTACATTTATATGATAATTGCATTATCCAAACGACGCACTTTTCTCTCCTGGACACATTCCATTATTGTCCTATTCGCCAAACCCAGTAAACCACCCAATGGCGCCTCATCTAACCCTCCAATTAGCCTACTGCCTATTCTCTCAAAAATATTTGAAAAACTCCTATTGAAACGTCTACTTCCAATTGTTGAATCCAAAAACCTTTTTCCCACACACCAGTTTGGTTTCCATATACGACATTCCGGCCTTGTGAAGCGTGTTGTTAATCACATATGCTCAGCTCTTGAAACCAAGCAGTATTGCACTGGTGCCTTTCAGGGCAAGCTTTTGACAGGGTCTGGCACGCTGGTTTGCTTTACAAGCTCAAAACATATTTACCACATATCCTTTTCTTAATCAGACTACTTCAAAGGACATCCCATCTCTCAATAGAAAATAGATTACTATTCTACAAAGTTATATATCTAATATTTTATATCTAAGTGGGAGTCCTTGCAATGGCCAGTTTTTCCAATCATGTCCTGAGGGTCTGTGACTCTCGTGCTCTTGATTAGCCTTCAATGGACCTTATCCAGTGACGCGGCTGACGAAGGAGCGTGGGGGACTTCCCAAGACTCTTCCTCTTTCGAATGCGAGGGAGGTGACAACCATGTGGACTTGGGAGGTCTCTGGGCTGTTTGTAAATACTGTGTGAATGAGCTACTGAATGAAAATTGTAAATATGGTATGAATGGGATCATAATACTTAGCCCTCAATGAGGAAGATTATAATATTATTATAATAAAGTTGTTTTACAAATAAAGAAACAAGTACGCGTACAATTCTCTAATTGTAATTAATTACCGAACATAAAAGAAACTCAAAATTGTCTCAGGTAATGCTTTATAAAAAAATTGTTTTTTCTACCAAGACCTTAGAGCGGGTGCTATGTAATGCTCCCGGGCACAGAGGTGGGGGTCCCTGCCATAGCCAGCGGTTTAGCTACTTGGATGTTTTCGTTCATGCTTAAAAGATCTAACAATCCCGCTCTTCTGTCATTGTCATAATTTCGATTACAGTATTTGGAGAACAGGCGCAAATCCTTTACCGATCTGACGTGATATGTTAGTGCTGTCTTCAATGTATTGGAGAAGATTCAGGCATTTATTTGGCCAGGGAATTGGCTTAAAAGGCATATAGATAAGGGACCTCCCAGTATCCTGACTCAGTATTAACTTGTGTCAGCATTTCTCCCCTATATATATCCTCTCCACATGTGACCCAGCGTCATTCACTATCCGTCTGTACCGTAAGCATTATGCTATAAGCTTTTAGTTATTATCACTTTGATTTCTTTACCATTAGTTGTTTATATCTTCAATAAAGTCTTTTTAAAAAGCTATTCAACGTTAGAGATTATTTAATTGGCGCCCGAACAGGGACCTGAAGGCTTATCAAGGATCAGAAGAAGTATTTAACCGGTTATCAAGAACTCATTGAACTTCGATTCAACCTTCAAGAGAAGCGTAGTCACTGGGGAACTTGTTCACCACACACACTTCAAGAAGACGATCAGCTGACGCTTTCAAGGGTCAACACTCAGGTCAACAAACATCTATAATCCATCTACGGAGAATAAGAGGTAAGAAGCACCTCTTAGGAGAAGAAGAATAACGAGGTAGAAATCTTTGTGTAACATTTTATTTTATTTTATTTTTATTGTATGTATGACTAACTTACAAGACAGACTAAATAACATTAGACAATTATCCAATTTTAACGAACACGATTTAAAAAAGTTAACCACCATGAATACTAACATCGAAATAAACTATAACGAATTCAAATTAATTCCACATTACGATGGAAATAAAAAAGCTGATCAAGTACATATCAGGTGTACAATTTTTACTGTAAACCGGACAATATTTACCATGACATTAATAATGCGAAAATTATTATGCAAGCCACACAAAAACTAGAAGGCGATTCAGAAACAGCTACTTTTGAGAAACATTTTAGATCGATAGATGAATTATTAAATTTTTTGAAACGTAAATACCAGGACTCTAGATCAAGGGAACAATTGATATCTGAAATACTCACGACTAAACCCTTTCACAATGAAAACCCTTTATATTACATATCAAGACTGACTGAGAAAAGATGCGATCTTATTGCTAGAACTTATGCCGACGCAAGCGTTCTAAGCAAGGACGAAGAGATGATAAGATACGATAGACAAATCAGCTACCACGCAGTACAGAACTTACATCCTGCACTGACTGACTTTATTCATCACATTGTATTCAAAACTTTAGAAGACATAGACCATATACTTAGAAACGAAGCATCTCACATTGTTCAACGATTATACGGACAATACCATAAAGAAAAACGATTCGACAATAAACAAAAACATAATTTTCAAAGACAACAAAAACAAGACTTTGTACCACAGAATAATTATAGGCAACAAAGACAAGACTTTGTACCACAGAATAATTATAGGCAACAAAGACAAGACTTTGTACCACAAAATAATTACCAACAACATAACAATCAAAGACAACATTACCAAAATAATTACCAAAGAAATCATTATCAATCAAACTATAATCAACCCCGACAAAATTATCAACAACAATGGGATCCTCAATCTCAATTTAATTATTTCAATCAACAACAGCAAACGCAATTTCAAAAACAAGAACGACCAGAAACGGTTTCGATGAGGACGGTAAGCAACAAAACGCATCACATCGAAGAAGAAGACAAAGACAAAATGATTAGGGAACTGACGGAAAAAGTAAATCGTTTAGAAGCGAATTTTTTAGGAACAGCCCAACACAGCAACGATCCACCGGATCCATACCAAGACCAAATGACGGACCAGTAACAGTAAAACAATGTTACGAAATAAACTTTACAAACGATTTCCCACAGATCACGGACTTTATAAACAATAAATGGCTAATTGATACAGGAGCGACTAAAAACTATATACACCCGGACGTAGTTAAACAAAATAATTTTAAGTTAATAAAAAAAGATTTTTCAATTAAAACTCCTACGGGATACGACGAAGGAAAAAATAGTGTCATAATAAACGCCAGAGAAGCACTGGGCATAGATCAACTAATCGAATTTTTAGTTTACCCATTCTCTAACCGATTTGACATATTATTAGGGTTTGAAACGATGAAATATCTTAAATTAAACGTCGATTGCAAAGATAATCACATAGTGATCGGTAGCAA
Source organism: Acanthosoma haemorrhoidale (assembly GCA_930367205.1). Classification (NCBI taxonomy): domain Eukaryota; kingdom Metazoa; phylum Arthropoda; class Insecta; order Hemiptera; family Acanthosomatidae; genus Acanthosoma; species Acanthosoma haemorrhoidale. The sequence goes on from OV884009.1 coordinate 964,482, forward strand.
TAAATTTAAATTTAATGATAACAATGAATTAAACCTAATAGATAATAAAAAAGAAATTGAAAAAATAATTAGAAATGAACATATCCCAGAAAAAACATTAAAAGAATTAATTAATAAAATATCCGAAAACGGAGAAGTAATAAAAAAGGATAATGAAATATTAAAAGCCACGAATTTATTAAAACATAAGATTATAACAAAGAATGAAAATCCAATTTATACCAGGAATTACAGATACCCGGAACAATTTAAAGCTCAAATCAACGAAGAAGTACAGAAGCTATTACAAGACGGAATCATTAGGAAAAGTAACTCGCCCTATAATTCACCACTATGGATAGTGCCGAAGAAAATGGATGCGAGCGGAATAAAAAAAGTAAGAATGGTTGTAGATTACAGAAAGCTTAATCAAGAAACTATGAACGATAAATTTCCACTGCCTAATATTGAGGACGTACTTAATAGACTAAAAGGAGCGAAATATTTCAGCTTCATAGATTTGACTTCGGGATTTCACCAAATTTTAATGGATGAAGATTCAATACCAAAAACTGCCTTCAGCACAGAAACAGGTCATTACGAATTCTTAAGAATGCCATTTGGATTATGTAATGCACCACCAACATTTCAAAGAATGATTAACATGGCTATAGAAAACGTTCCAAGAACTATGGCTTATGTGGACGGCATCATTGTTAATTCAAAAGATGAAACAGAACACATGGAAGATATTGAGAGAGTTCTACAATTACTAAAGAAAAATAACTTAAGCATTCAACTGGACAAAACTGAATTCTTCAAGAACGAATTAAAATTTTTAGGTTATATCGTAACGAAAAACGGACTAAAAACCGATCCTAAGAAAATTGAAAATATAATTGATTTCGAAATACCAACTGATGAAAAATCACTAAGAAGATTTCTAGGAATGACAGGTTATTATAGAAAATTTATACAAAACTACGCAAAGATATCAAGACCACTTAGCGCTGCAATTAATTAAAAAAACTATGAATCGAAAGAATTTAAAGAAAGTTTCCAACAACTAATTCAACTAATGACTAACACACCTATTCTAGCCTACCCCGACTGGAACAAACAGTTCATTTTAACTACAGACGCTAGTAATCAAGCCATAGGCGCAGTACTCAGTCAAATAATTGATAACAAAGAACATCCGATAGCATTTGCATCGAGAGTACTATCAAAAACGGAAGAAAACTATAGTACAATAGAAAAAGAACTATTATCTATAGTACACTTTACACAACACTTCAAACCATACCTGTACGGAACAAAATTCTTATTACAGACAGACCATAAACCTCTAACTTGGGTATTTTCAATGAAAAACGAAAATAGTCGAATTATGAAATGGATTTGGAAGTTACAAGAGTTTGAGTTCGAAATAAAACACATCAAAGGAAAAACGAACTATGTAGCTGACGCACTATCCAGAAGAAATGAGTGTAATGCAGTTGAAGAAAATTTAGTAGAAATTCATATACCAGACGAAGACTCACCAGAGTACGAAATATTCATTGACCAACTTTTAGATTTAGAAGAGACTTTACAGCAATAAACTCAAGAAGAATTAGAAAATCCGGAAATGGAAAACCTTGGAGATTTAGACAGTATAATTACACAACATTCGCAAGCTAGTAACAATGAACAAATATGGCTAATGGAAAAAGATAAATGTATTAACGTCGAAAAAAATCAAATAATTGTTAAACGCGGAGCAAATAGAGTCACCTATGAAAAAATATTTGAAAAAAACCGTTACACTTTGCACATTAACGACATTGAAAAAATAAACGAATTACTGTTAGAAATACTGCAACCAAATAAAACATACGGAATATATTGCCAAACGAACTTTGAAGCATTAAACGAAATTTATGAGGAATATTATAAACAAATACAGAACTTAATTGAAAAAGGCTATAGAACAGTAAGACTTAAAAAATACTTTTTAATATGCGAAGACGTTACACAATCGAGTGACCAACAACAGGCAATTTTAGATTATCATTATGGTAAAACATGTCATCGAGGAATTCTGGAAACATATGATAAATTAAAACGAACAATTTATTTTCCTAATATGAAGGATAAAATCACGGAAGTTATGAACCAATGTGGAATTTGTAAAAAAAATAAATACGATAGGAAACCAATTAAAAGTAAATTCTTAACAACATCGACTCCTGACAAACCATTTCAAGAAATTATGATGGACTTATTACAATTTGACAAAAAAATAATTTTTACAACTATCGATACCTTCTCGAAACGACTATACACACATGTAATTAACAATAAAAACGCGTTAACTATATGCCAAACTTTGGAACAATACATTAGCTTATACCCTATACCAGAGCGTATTTGCGCGGACCATGGTAAAGAATTCAACAACATTTTAATTCAACAATTCTGTAAAGCGACTAATATAAAAATACATTACACTAGTAAAAACAATTCAAATTCATTAGGTATACTAAACAAATGTCATGCCACCTTCAACGAAATAATGAGAATAAATATTAATCCAAATAAGAATATTAACTTCGAAAGAATCGTACAAACAAGCACGATAGCATACAATAATACTCTTAATCAAAATTTAAAATTAACTCCAACTGAAATAACATTCGGAAAAACAAAAGACTCATATGATACAGAAGACATACAAGAAGTACATGTTAATAATTATTTCCAACAACTAAAAGACACATACGGAAGTAAAACAGAAGTAGAATTCATTAAAGAAACCCGTAATGACAAACTTAATCAAAATCGTGAAGAACCTACTGAGCTTAACTCAGAAGAATTTGTCAAAACACCTAGAATCAAACCGAAAAAGAATTTATTATACAATAAAATAAAAATAGGCAACACACACATAAATAACATTAAAAGACCAAATAAACAAAAGAAAAAATATTTTGTTACAGACAATGACACTGACATTCATCTTGACCCAGGTCCTAGTAGCCGCAACAGCACTTAATATACGAGACCTAACGAATAATGACGGAATATTACAATATAAAATAAACAATATCCGAATAATAGATAAATACTACGAAACGTATCATTACTATAACACTACAATACTTATTGACGAAATTAATAAAATTAACGAAGTAATATACAAATATAGCAAGTCTAGTATCTATGAAATAATTAAAGAATACAACAATTTATTAATCAATCAAGAAAATTTAATAAAAAAATCATTCTAAGAGACAGAAACGCGGAATAATAAACGGATTAGGCGAAGTAATTTCATGGGTCACGGGAAACATGGACGCCAAAGACAAAGAACACTATGACTCCGTAATTGAAAAGTTAGCACTAGCAACCAGACAGGCTAATATTAATGAACTAAACATTTTAACAACAAATAAACAAATCATTGACAAGTTTAATAGTGACATAGGACGAATAAACACAAACTTTAGAGAGACCCAATCTAACATGAGAACGGTAAACATAGAAGAAAAAGCTTATTCATTTCTTACTCACATACAGGTATTAGAAAAAAGGATTTCCGAACTCATTCTAACAATGGAATTTTGTAAAATCGGAATAATACATTTCAAATTATTAAATGATATTCTTAAAGGAATATCAAACAATATAACTTTAATTTCAAATGACAATACTATTATCTGGGAAAACACAAAAATTTATTGTTCATATCAACATGCTTCATTTCATGTAATTGTCAAGTTACCCATTCACGAACAATCCTATACAGGATACCTTATTATACCAACACCCATTATTATTAATAAAATGTATAAAGAAATTGATATTACTAACCCAATTATTATTAAGAAAAATAACAATTATTATAAAGGAAATTGTATCCTTGATCATTTTTATTATTTTAAAAACTTAGAGATTAGTAACAATAACTGTATTAATAATATTATTATAAATTCTACTATAAAAGAATGTACACATAGGGAAATTTCTACTAACATTAGATTTAATGAATATTTAAAAGTTTATATTATTTTTGACCAAACCTAAACTAACCAATTGTAATAACGAAAGTATATTCCTACCTAACATAGCATTAGTTAACACTACTGAACAAGATTGTATATTAAACAAAACGTACACCCATAATTATAATTTAATTCCCTTACCAATGTATAAATTCACAAATATGACCCAACATCAAATGGAAACTATTATTATTATCAATTATTATTACTATTATCAAACTGTACCCCAATTTACTGAAATAGTAGATACCTTTGACTTTACTTTTATTCATGGAGGTATTATAATTAATTTAATCATAATAAGTTTTACAGTAGGAATTATTATCTGTTATAAATGTAAACAGAAGAAATCCAAAGAACCTAATCCTACAACACCTCCTTTTATACCATTAGTACCTATGGCAAACCCATACCAAATCTCTACTCCTAACATTCCAGGAGTAATGTCCAATCTTCACCATGGAGGAGATAAGGGACCTCCCAGTATCCTGACTCAGTATTAACTTGTGTCAGCATTTCTCCCCTATAAATATCCTCTCCGCATGTGACCCAGCGTCATTCACTATCCGTCTGTACCGTAAGCATTATGCTATAAGCTTTTAGTTATTATCACTTTGATTTCTTTACCATTAGTTGTTCATATCTTCAATAAAGTCTTTTTAAAAAGCTATTCAACGTTAGAGATTATTTAATTATATATTTGTTATTATGCCGTACTTTTGGGCAGTGTTTTAAAAACAAATGGACTGGTTCGCCGGGACTCAGGCTAATATCGTACTTTCTATGGCTTTACTTCCACTTTAGTTAGCCATTTAATTGCTTTAAAGTAAGCTGGAATTTGTGACCTATCACTTACCACTGGTGATTGGTAGAATTTATATCTAATGATAAAACTCCATGGTCTTAAAAAGAAATTTTGGACTGTTCTATGTGTAAAGTGATTCCTCCAATCATAACGGATGATGTGCTTCAATGTACTTGATACCGATCCCAAAGTGGGAGACATAAGACATAAGAGCGCCATGGCGCGCCAAAGACAAATGTTACGAAGCAGTTCATGATTCGCTTTAACCTAACCCTTGAGCCCGATCGAGGGATCCCCATACATCACACAGCTATAGTCAAAATTAAGGACAATTTTATGATTGTTTCTGATCAATTTGTTCTTTGATTCTGTACATATCAAATCGTTTTTATGAATGCATGGCTTGTTATGTTCCTAGATATCCTTTTTTTGTTAATCTCATCGTGAATTTTTGACACTTTCTTGCGGTCAGTTAGTTTCTAGTAATTCGTAACTCTGTTGGTAAAATGGATGATTCAGTTCCATATAGCAGGCAGTAAAGTAGTGAACATTTCATGAAGATATGTGCACATTTTATTGCCACTGCTGACGAGAGTTCATTTCACTGTTCATTAAATTAAACGAATTCTATTCCCCAGACTCTGCTTCACCCGTTCATTTAGTCCAGTAGAAAAGGATACTCAACTGCTGGGAATATTAATGGAATATTGTGTCCTTTAGAAACTGTTTAAATTTATGGGAATTCATCCCAGTATATTGACCCACCATCTTAACTTTATGTTATTGTATAATAGGTTCTTATATTTTTGTAAAATCTAAGAACATATTAGTTGAAGAGGGATAAACAATAATAATATAACCATGATTTTTCTTTGATTTGACATCCTACTTAATATGATTAGAAAATATATTTTTTTAAATATAATCAATTAATAATGCAGACTGAGATCCAACCAAGAAATCTACAAAGACACAAAAGACGTAGAAACGGACATAAGGATCAGGAAATATTCCAGAAAATCCGAGGATACAAAAGCTCAAGGGGATACACCAAGCATATGAAGGAAGAAACTGAAAGACTAGGAATAACGGACCAGGATTGTCAGGACGGAGAAAGATATAGGAAAAGACTAAGGGAAATCAAGGTTCTTGTAGGAAAGAAAAAATCGAAAAAGGGAGTCGTGTGGAAAGAAGAAAGAAAACAAAAGCACGTAGAGATATTGAGGGAAAAATGGAAGGAAAAACAAAAACAAGAAAAGAACCGAAAGTAATGATATTCGCGTGGTTTTGCATGACAAAAAAAACAATTATTAATTAACCTTTCATTAATTTTAAAGCGGCTTTAATTTTTAGCATCTGTGGGGCATTAAGTAAAACTTTGATGGAAAATATCATCTTTACATATAGGTATAAAACGTGGGCCACAACAATATTTCTATGTCAATTGTATATAAAATACCTGAGCAGGCAGACATACCCACTGGTAAAAAAATCACAAATAGGTTATAAGAGTGTGGGAGTGTTGGGGTAGATACGAACAATAGATTCTACTTAGCTGCATCGGAAGTTACTTATGACTCGACCTGATATATCCAGAGGACGTAGTGCCCGCAAAACAAATTGACCAATGGGTCTCTAGAAACAAAAATTGAGTGTGCAGTAGTACACAATAAAGGGTTTCGATGATAGAGGGTTTCGGATACACTAATTAATATCTATTCATTCATTTCCTAAGTTTTATCGAATGAAATTCATTAACATACAAATGCAAAAGAAGTTTGTCTAATACGTCCACTGATTGATACTGTAAATTTATTACCACGGCCACAGCTGTTTTATATTAATATAAAATAAAATTGTCATTGGTCTTACTTAAATTTTTTTTATTTACAGGCCACTAAACCCCCAACTTATTATACATATTATTTATCAACGCGCTCAGATGTTTAATTTTCTATCCTAGAAAATAATTATTTTTTCATTAGCTGATTGATGGTACTTATTATTTGAAATAGGATTACTTAAACTAACATACAAAATATTATCTCTCTCAACAACAGTGCTAGAGTTAAAATTGCGAACATAATTTTAATGAATCTGGGTAATTCAAGTTCAAAAATAAAAACAAATGTTACGCATTATTACACAGGGCTACCAGATATATAATTTGATAGTTGCTCAATAGGATAGGAAGCTATTTTTTTTAAATTACTATTAATTAATTATGATATGCTGTAATTTAGGTTTAAACATAATGAAAGCCTAAAAAGTTGTGTAAGGACATCAAAGCCCGGACAAGTGCTGCGCTCTCGTCCCCGCCGAAGGAAAACTAAGGTGGAAAACCCCGCCTCCCTTTTCCCCTGTAAATGTTCAAATGTTGGGTCTACTGGTGACAACCTGTTGAGAGGTTTTAACTGACGGCTACTTGTGAAGTCAAGCGGTGAAGATGTGGGTGTGGCAGAGACAGGTGGGCGGACGGATGTGACTAGAAGCGGCAAAATAGTCCACGGATCCAGAGAAAGGAGAGAAATGCTCTAGTCGCCATTGCTCCCCCGTGGTGTGGCGGGGGGGGGGGGGGGGGGGGGGAGGTGCGCCTGGAGGGTTGCGCCCCGCTTCAGTGCGTTGTCTGGATTCTTTCGGTCATTCTTGGCATTCCAAAATCGAGCACACTCTTCGTATTTACGGAACAAATACCGCACTAAATTTCACCAACTCTCTGAGAGGACACAAAATTTCCATTTCGGTGAGTAGATAATATTTTGGCATTTTTAATGTGTATTTTTTTTCAAAATATTATCGCTGTTTTAGCGGCATTTTTAAAGGTTAACCGCAATCTTGCCGCTTGGGTATTTCGAATGTTTTCAAAGGTATATCAATTTCCCCCACTATGATTTTCACTATTAATGGTTACAAGTGTTTTTGTAATGTATTAAGAACTGTTTTGTACCTCTATTTATCTTATAAACTTTTAGCTTCCGTTTGATATTTAAATTGAAGAGCTCGTTGATACATCCGGCTCGATTTTGCATTCCTGTCATGTGCTCTTGTAACTTTTATGTATCTTTCATTAGACAATTAAGCTGATAAGTAAATATTTGTAAGAAAAATACGAATTTTTTTACATAATTTTCAAGTATATATAAAGTTTGATTTAATTTTAAATTCATTTGTTGATCCTACAATTTTATCTCTTATTTTTTGATGTATTGAGTGGTGGCAACCTGATTGCACTTTTTATTATTTACGCTTGTGCATTTTTAATAAATTGTTCTTGAAGCTTTTATCATGGATTCTCTTATTAGTGTTTGATCGAGTGTAGAACTGCACCTAAGATTATCAGCAGCTTTCAACTCAAACAGTATAATTCTATTTAATTGAACTGAAATCGTTATTAATTAATTATTGTAAAATTGACAGATGAAAAAATAGTATTTAATAATTTATTAAGTAATATATATTATTAAGAGCTGAAAATATTATTTTTAATTTACTCGGTATCATTCTAAGACAGCTGCTTATATGTATAGTAACTATGTAAGTATTTAAACAACTCCGTTTACCTATCACCAGTATGCATTTAAGCATCTGTCGTTCTAAAATCTGATTCTGGACAGGCATTTATACAAATTATGTTCATTTATGTTTTTCCTTTCGGCTTTATTAAAATGTTTTTGTAATAGTTGTGGGTCATAATAAGATATTGTAACTTTAAAACATTATTTTTTTTTTCTATTTCAAACAATTTTAGCGTGATTCTACTGCTATAAAAATAATGTTTTTGCCTATGGAAAAAAATTATTGTGTTGGATAAATATTTCAATTTAATTATAAGCAAATTTGACTATTGCCCGAAGACAGGGGCTGTAGGGCTTTACTACACTAGTGGTGAAAAATTTTTAATCGTTTATGGCCCAATGATCTGTTTATTAAGATACAATTGCAAGAATCGTATATGATAGGATAAATAAAAACATGAAAGCATTGTTAGCTCCCTCGATTACAAATTAGGAGTTATTTAAGATATTGTTGCCAAGGATTAGAACAAATTAACAACGGATTTCAAAGATATCCACAAAATATAGCTTTGATAGCCAATTATTGGTCCATTTTTTTCCCTTTATTGCCGTATATGAAGAGATAGGTTATACATTCAAGCATATATCGCATTTTGTCTGGATGTGTCAAGCTATCAACCATAGCGGTCGTGGAACCAATTCAATCTACTTGAAACCAGCGCAAGCTCTGGTTTGGGAGTGTGTTTCCCTAATGAATTAAATGAGAAAAGGTTTAAAACAATTAATCACGGTAAAACACTTACTTCAGTGCTTCTATGTAAAGCTGTGGCAGTCATGGATGTTTAGGGTGTAAGGTGGTGATTATGAAGTAGGATAAGAAACTTCTGAAATCTGAATCTAACATTCATGTAATAATTCATTAATTTTGCACTAGGTAGTTACCTGCACGGGGTCCCATGCCCATGCCGGGTTCACCAAAGCTACAAGGATCTTGCCTCCTTGTCAACAACAATTAAATAAATGAAAACAATGATCATGGTTAAGCTCTAAACATTCCTCCGCCCGTGAAAGAATATACTATGATGATGCGGTATAAACAAAAAAATTAGAAGTGCACCTTTTTTATGAAACTACACACATTTGCAAATGAAGTGAGTCATTGAAGTGATTCGTTTGACGTCTTCCACCATGTGTGTAGTAGAAGGAAACACAAGTCTGGCAACGTCTCCAAGCGCCTCTTACCGCACTTACGTGACGTTAGTAGCCTTGCTCACACGTTTAGTCACATTGGAAATATATCCAATCCTTAAATTGTTATTATCAGTTATTCTAATGATGCATTTCATTTGTAAATTAGTTTATATAAATTATTTAAAAATGTTGCCACAGTAGAGAAAATATGGCTTGTTAGTGAATTAAATATTGCCAGTATTTACTTTAAATGTGAGTTCAAGTAGTGGTGATCAATAAAGCAGTGCGGGGCCCCGAATGAAAGTACAGCCACTCCCTTCGGATTCGTAAATAAATATACCACTTTATAGCTATTTACTGACTGGTTAATGGAACTTTCAACTGCTCCAACCTGTCGCTTTTCCTCCTGTTCGTTCAGCCGTTAAATTAAATTATTGGTGAGACTGAAGATTCTAGTCGTGTTATATCTCGCTCCCCGACTGCCATTTACTGTCGCCGTATCAGTGAACCTTACTTCGTAACGGACTGTTGTAATTATTTATGACTTCTGTTTCCGTCCGGAAAAAATATTATACTTGAATCTTGCCATTTTCTTATTGTGGTACAGAACGGAACCAACTCTAACATACAAAGGCGAGTTAATTTTTCTTAAATATATATTAAATCTGTACAGAAATGAATTAAATGAAATTAAAAAAAACTCTTTATTCTGGGAAATTGCCTCCGAAGAAAGACAAATAGGAACAAATAAGTAAGTCTAGGTGACCAAAAATGAAAAAATATATATATAATTATATTATATTGCAATATATTATATATAAATATATATCATTACACAGACGTGATTAGCTTATAAATAATGTAATATGTAATGGCTACAATGAACCAACAGCATAACAAAAACCACGAATGAGTAGTGGTTGACATTAGCCAACCATTGAAACTTGAAGAATCATTACAAGAGGCAAAAGAGCGTGAAAGGATGCTGGGATAGAATTGCGAATTGGGATAAGGAACAGGTAAAAAGCACATTTAAAGATTCCAAGACTTGGTGAACAAAGCATTGAAGAAGAAAGTCTAGCTGACAAAAAAAACAAAAACATTACAATAAAGAAATTTGATAAGCTTATGGATATTACTATGCACAAATGTATTATACGATGTGCTATGTCTATGTACATTTGAAATTACCACTAAGAACCAACATCAACGAACTGAAATAAAATAAAAAATATATAGCGATTTAAAAAAAATAGAACATAGAAATTATAACAAGGGGGAAAAGATCATGGAAGGTTAACTGGGATGAATGAAAAATAAATAGACGGAGCAATAACGATGAGTTATGCATTGTTAGATTGGAGGGTAAGAAACTGGTAAAGTCCCGATTTAAAGATTGGGAGAGTTAATTAAAGAACAACGAATATCAATGGGAATTTAGATACAAAGGTTGGTAGCACGGATAAGAAAAGTACAGTCAAAAGAAGTAGATTTGTGAGGGGGACAATACAGGTCGATTGCGGGATTCGCTAAGGAATCGCTAATTATAATTGGAGGAGGTTGTGAAGGTAAGGATGCTTTTTAGTCTCGATAACACTGAAGGGGAAGGTTCCAAGCAAGTATTAGCGACGGGCTGAAGGGCTGTAGAGTTATCCCAACTCGGAGTAGTGGAACAATTGATCAGCCCCATTAACCGAGCCTCGTGATCCCCTGAGAGGCCACCATACACTACACCTCCATAGTTTTAGTAGGGGAAAACATCGAACAGAGAAAACCAGGAGTTGATGCATATGGGAGAAATGGATGGACAGTTTAGGGGTGAAGATAGTTCGCGGAGGTTATGGAAATGTGCATCGAAGAATGTATACATTTATAATTACAAAAGCGATACGAGAAGTTAAAGTCTTAATTAAATGTATTAATTATGATGTTATATTGATAAAAACAACTTTATTATGATAAAATTACAATCTTCCCCATTGGGCAATAAGTAATTGTGATAAATGATCTCATTCATACCATATTTACAATTTTCATTCACTCGCTCATTCATACAGTATTTAAAAACAGCCCAGAGACCTCGCAAATCAATATGGTTGTCACCTCCCTCGCATGCGACAGAGGAAGCGGAGTCTTGGGAAGTCCTCCACGCTCTTCCGTCAACCGCGATACGAGCCAGCGGAGGCTGACGAAGAGCGCGAGGGCCACATACGCTCAGGACATGATTGGGGAAACTGGCCATTGCCAGGACTCCCACTGTTACGCATTTATAACAGGTGATGTTATATTAAATTCTTAGGTGGTTTATCTGAATGTAGGTAAAAATTAAATCTGACTACACCTAGACACCCTCATTCTCTCTCAACGTCTTGTCGATTCTTTTTACCATTCTTACTGTTATTGTACTTTGACCAAAATGTCGATTAGTTGTTCAATATACCTTTAAAACTCTCTGATTTTGATGACTTCTATCGTAGAACATACATACAGATGATCGCACCATGCCTGAATCCAGCAAGTGGAACCGAGAGGTTTGGGACTAGCTATTAATATGAATGAAAAATTCTCATTTTCTGATGAAAAGTGTTCTGTGTTAATAACGTATTTGTGTAATGCTGTCAAGTATTATCTGGGAGTCTCAAAATTCAACTCTAGCATGATAATCGATCATGAAGGTCGGTGATAGTTCAAAACATCGACCATGGAAAAATAAAAAATATGAAAATTTTAACTCGCGATTCTAAAATATTAGAGAAATTAGACGTATTCGCTAAAAGCCCTAGATACAACTGACACGAAGTTTTCTACGAAAATCATTCTATGGGAAATAAATGTTCACTAACTTATTTATTTATATAAAGTTTTGCAATTTAAATATATCACTCCTGAAGATAACCTATCAAATAATTCAAGGCATGCTGTTTCAACCTGTCACCAGAACCCAATCCTCTTGAACGGTTTGTTCATTGACAAATGAATTCAATAGTTATTTTTGTCTACATGAATATATAGAGACACGTATTGTCCATTATCTTATGTAATTCCGGAAATAATAAATAATAATTACTCCCTTCAGTAAATTGTCTAGCTTACATTAAGATATCTGGTTTCCTTTTCTTTCAGAAATAATTAATCAAACAAATTGTATCCACCTTTAGCTGTGAGCCAGTCATGGATCGTTTGTTGCCAAGCCCGGAGGGAAAAGCTTTACTTTCAAACATATAGAGGCCAATCATCTTTTTTTTTCTGTACGTTCTGCAATAGTGGTCGTAAAAATAATTCAATCCATCTGTAATTTTAGAGACATTTTTCATAACATCTTGGGATACGCTGATTATGTTTTAATTGAAATAAAATAACAGGAATAAAAATTAAACGTTAAACAAGTTGGTCACTTGACATCATAAGAAATGGTTTAAGATTTAGACTTCTGTTCCCCATGTTTAAACAGGCAAAATTAATTTGAAAAATGTTTCACCAAATCAATTATATTAACCCAACAATAGTTAAATGTTATTTTAGCAAATTTAGATATCGTATCTGTCAATATATAAGGTATTTACATTTTTTTATTTGTTAAAAAAGGAGATATTCAGTGAGCAATGCTTAGTATTTAAATGAAATGAATTATTTTCGAGATAAAATATCAGAGAGTATTTTTTTTTTCAAAATTATTTAGTTGCGAGTTATGAAACACACCCAGAGTCGGTAAGTATTATTAGTAATAGTTTTTGAAGATCTACGTCATTGAACTAATTCATATTGAGGTGAAAACACATCTAAATCATAAAGGTCATCATGTACTATTACAATAAAATAAATAAATGAAAACAATGATCTTGGTTATGCTCTAAATATAAACGTCCCTCTACTCCACTGGAAAGGGTGCGAATATAAACTACCTTTCCAGGAGACAATTAAAGAACAACAAATTAATGACTTGGAGAGAAGGTACAGGTAATAACGAGACACAACTGAAGTATTCCTGTTGTATACCAGTAAAGGTAAGTTAATTGTCGGAGGTTAAGCTTTAAGAAATAATAGGAAAGAGGGAAACGAACTACACTCTCGAACTTATGTAAAGAGACTACTTTATTGTCTTTAGCAATCCGACCTACATAGGATCATGGGTTGTTTACCTCCCATGATCGTATTAGTTTACAACATAAACTTGCCTCTGGCTTTAACTGGTAAAGAAAACAATATAACAATACAGTATAGGCAAATTATGGACGATGCGATCCATAATATGAAATATATATTGCTTCTTTTTTAAGAAAAAAACAAAACAAAAACTAACGTACGAAATAATATGATTCAATCTGCAGAGCTTTACTATTGGATTTCTGTATGCTCTATTCTTAGTTTTTATAGACGCAATTATTGACAAGTTCAATAACGCCACGGCCAAGAAATACCACGATGGTGATCTGTGGTTTTAACAAATTGCTTGGAGATTCCCGCTCAAGCATGTAAGTTGGTAAGATACTCTGTACTCTCCACCTTGGCCTATAGCCTTGAACAACACGATTGTCGTGTCAACTTCATTATCACGAATAATTAGAAGTTCCTCTCTTCTCGGCCCAGAATATATCCATCTATGTTTCCATATTTTAATAATAAAAGACCTTAAAGCGTCAGTTAAGAGAGGAGGAAACTAGTGTACGAAATAGCCGCAGGTCAGGGAACCCGCCACCACCACTGGCCTGCCTATATAAGCAGCCCGTTTTGGGGCATTCGCCAGACTCTCGGCACCAGCACCTAAAGTATACTGGTCTCTCTCTCTGCACTGGCGCTTGCTGCTCTACTCGAACCATGGCTTTCTTATTAAACTACCTCTGCATCTCTCTTTCCTAACCTAGGCCGCCAGGAAAGGTCAAAGACCACAGGTCCACCCATTTTATCTCTTTCTTGGCACTTGTAGTGACCCTAGCCCGCGGTGGGCGTCCTCCCCCCTTGGGGACACAACAATTCCCGACAACGATCAACACTATAGCAATCCAACCATTTAACGGAGCGTCATCAACATTTTCTACGGGTGTCCACCTCACAGGTTTCAATATTAGATCTGGGGATGGGGAGTTAGTGGCTGTGGAGGATTGCTATGGGGCTTCGGATGGAGCATCGCCTCTATCTCTATTAATTCGTTCGGTAGCTAGTTGCTCATACAGTCATTCTTGGTGGTCTTAATGGCACTAGTTCATTACTGTTTACATCGGATAATGGGAACAATCAGTGATGGTAATATTTAAGTAGTGTACTGGCTAGAAAACCCAACAACTTAACTTTACTACTACCATACCCTCCTGTGCTTCTTGGGTTTAATGAGCTATTATGTTTTAGTTGGGGCCGATATATAACAACGCAATAGTTACGAGCCGCCATCTTCAATAAATGCGTTTTAACCACCTTAACATTCGCCTCCCATAAACTGTACATAGACACATATGCCTCCTTCCATGCAACAGTAAAATAAATGAAAGAAAAAATTATCCAGGCCTTGGACCCTATAAGAGAATATGTGTGTAAATGAGGTTAAACCTACAACTAACTAATTTCTTTTTTCGTTTCTTATATCTCCATGTTTTTTTTTGCATATACCCCTGTTTTATCTACTACTTATATTCCGGCCATTCTCTTGAATGTCTCAAAGTTAGGTGTTACATGGTTTTTATCCACATACTCCGGTAGGACCTCGTGTCTTTTTAAAAATAAAGGCTCTACCTATAACCACCACCTGACATCTGGAGCTGAGGTGCCTGCCTCCTGGGCACTGGGGCGGTTCGGGATGTGAAGGATGCTTGTCGTGGTGAGCTATCCATGTAATTTTAAATACAACAAACACGTTTATGACCTGGCGGTCTTAAATCGAAATAAACTGTTACATATTAGTTAATTATTTAACCACAATATACTTACTCATATCTACCTCAATTCGGTTTTTATTCTATTCTATTCACATTTTACCAATGAATGTTCGTTCACTCGCTCTGGTCTACCCGCAATAAGCGCGTATGAGAAACCGTCCTCAAGAAGGGGGAAAAAAGTACGAGGCATTTCGGCGGCTAAGCTACCACTCGATCATGTCTTCTTATCAGGAGCTGATCCCGATATAAATGGTATCCTAAAACGTTATCCATTAATAAATTTGCTGAAAACCTTAAAACCGTCTTTCATCGACCTAAGCCCTTAGGATTTTCGTTGAGGTTTATTAGTAATTAACAGCCAAAGAAACAGTAATACGCTATACAAAGTGGTGGTACAGTTGGTTTTAAACATTTGCCGAACAAGTTTCATGTCGGGAAGGTCATCCACTCGTACAGGCTATCCCAGTTGATAGCACCCCTGAATAGCTATTCGTGCCGAAGAAGTTGGTACATCAGTGAGACCCATACCATAAGGAAATTAACTATATAGCTGGCAATGGAGGAGAATATGCAAGTGCTAATAATGGGCCGAGCAGTCTCTACATTGAACACTTAATCGGTGTAAAAATAAAAGAAAGGTTGAGTAAAGTTCATCTGGAAGGGCTGAAGAGGCGGGTTTTTTTCTCCTTTGGCAACTTGGCCAAGAAACTAAATGTCGCCTGGGCGAGGAAGGCTATATTTAGTCGATCCAGGCGATATTATTCTGTTTAGACGGCCATGCTGGGGCTAGGCCAACACTGCCACGAAGTTCATTCACCACCGGGATCTACTATATAACACCCGATTCACTTATCTCCCACGGCGGTGCATCCTTCGCTCGGGGCTTTTCCAACTTGTTCAGCTAGAATCCTACCTACCTTTGCCTTCTACGATCTCCTTGAACCAGCCAATTATATTATTAACTCCACTTTCTGCCAACAGAGTGCAATGGCGTTCGCCATGATGATGATAATACGCTAAAGAGTGAAAAATCCGACACCTCTATTTCAATATTTAAACTTTGAGAGTTAAGTTTTCAAAAAAGTTTTAAGGCTCTCAAAATATCTTAAATTTTTACGGGATTTTAGTGATGAGCGCAATTTGTTCTAATCTATAATTCTTGAAAATAACATCATTCACTTTTTAGAGGGAAAAGCTTAATATTCATTTCTAAGTCCATACAAGCTCCCCCAACACTGTAATGCTCGTTTTCCTATGAGGCGTACGGTGTAAATAGTTTCTACTCCTGTCTTTTATAAGGATTTAATAAAAATGGCGAGGGCCCACTCATCCCTCCATGGATGAAATAGTTTAAATTAAACTCCCTTCCAGAAGTATACTGGGATTATGACGAAGGAATGGTGTAACATTGTAGTTCTATGTCAAAAGACATGTAATGGTTGGTCGGGATTCATGTGCACTTTTGGGTTTTAGACATGGATTTAAACTATTTCGTCCATGGAGGAGTGAGTGGCTCCTCACCATTTTTATTTATTATTTAATTTTTATCTACTCAAATCATTATTACATTGCGAAATATAGTTAAAAGATCTTTGTCGAAAACATTACAATTTTCTTATTCAGCACTGTTAGTTGGGATGTAATCATACTTAAGGATTACGAACTAAATCGATTTTTTAAAAATAAATGTACTATGGAAATAAAGGGCGTTGGAAAACCTGATTTCCATGTTTGCTAAACTTTTAGGTTTATAATATGAAGAGGTGTCTATCTGCGTTCTTCCGTTAATCGTTCTAATTAAATCTGCTTTATGAGTTTGTTTACATAGAAGACGTACCTGGTATATACGTATATTTGGTTACCTGCTACATCAATTCTTATGAATTTTGATTAACTGAAAAATATTTATAGAATTGCATGTGCCCCTGTTCTCTATAGCCTAGATAATTCAGGCTAGACAAGAACATTATAGACTTCAGGTTATGCAAAGCTTTATCAGGAAAATAGCAACATAATATTGCTCAGACATTGTAATTCATTGTTTAATCATAAACGTTTTGTTAGATGTGATACTGTGATGTAAATATTTGAGCAATCAAGTGATAAAAAAAAAAATATTTTAAAATAAACATGCCCTGATACAGTGTCTTGTGCAAGTCTTACAATATTTTGTTTAAATTTAAAGTTTGCAGTATCATGAAATTAAGGGTTTCGATGATACTAATTTCTTCCTCTTTCCTTAAATGTTTTTAAATTTCCTAAGTTTTATTGAATTATATTCATTGACACATACATGCAGTTTATCTAATTCCCCATTCTCTGGGAATGCACACGAGAATTTGTCTCCACGATCACTGCTGTTTTATATTAATATAAAATCATTAATATAATTTGATTATTATTTGTAACTCATGCTATCCACTAAAACTCCAACATATTAAACATTTTTTCGTTACACCTTAATTAACTGATTAATCACTGTCGGGTCGTCACGAGGGGGCGCCTAGTTATGTTATATTAGCCCTAGTGACGAAGTGAGAGTTGATTAGGCTATGACCTGGACAATTGCTTCATGACGGGTCTTACTACTATCTAACTCCATATCTGATAGGTATGTGCCCCGACCTATGTTAAGAGGAACAGGGTAGGTACTATAGGTAGTTTATGCGGTCTTGGGATGATCACGAATTCACACTCGGTTTCTAAGGTTAGGTGTATCCTTGACGTATCCTTTATCGTTAGTTTTTGGCTTGAATAGAACAACAGGGAGTAAACAAGTAAACCGATTTCAATTTGATATTTTGAAGTCCTAGCTGAGAAAATATTTATGATTTAAACTTTAGACTTCTCCTCTCAGCCTCAGCCCAGCAAAAGCTCTAAAGGCTGCAGAGGGTGCCAGTCAATTAATCGCCGACAGGTTGCAAGCTGTCCACATTCAAGTGAACCCAGCCAAGACTCAGGGTATCATCTTCTCTTTCCAGCATGGGAAAAGAAAACGTCCACCCAGCTTCACCATAGACGGGACTCAATGCAAACTTGCCAACAGCATCTGCAACCTAGGCATCAACCTAGGTAGACACATGACGTTCGGCACACATTTGCAGAAGAAATTGAAACGAGTACGCAGAACTTACTACTTTCTCCAGCATCTCATCACAAGCCAGGCCATATCCCTTCGACTGAAACTCTTAATATACAAGAGCGTCCTAAGGCAAGCTCTACTGTTTGGTACACCACTCTTTAGATTCCTACATGCCAGCACCATAACTCGACTCCAGAGCTTCCAGAACAAGATCCTGCGAACAGCACTCTGGCATACCCCCTTTCGTGAAATGAAGGCTTCCGATATGCACGAAAAGTTCTAGCTCCCCACCATCACCGACGTCATCAAAAGAAGACACATCAAGTTCTTCGACTCGATGAAACACAGTCTAAACTCTCTATTCAAAGACCACCACCTCTACCGGTACGATGGCAACTCACAAGATCGAGTAAAGCAGAGGAAATGGTGGACATCACGGCACTAGGCCCGCCAACAACAAGCCTCTAAGGGGCACCCATCACTGAAATCAGACTAAATATGACTACACTAGTAGTGTAACACTACATGCCTAGAGAGACTCTAGGCCAAGCCACTAGTGGGCACTCACCACTGTACCGAAACAACCAACCTCCACCGAGGCTTCCCACACCCCTTAATCCTCTCACACCACCTTCAAGCAGGTACTCCTAGTATAAGGATCCGATTAACCTAAATATTCTATATTTTTCCCTCATCCTGAATTTATAATTAGAAAGCTTGGGAAAAAAAAAAAAAAAGAAAAGAAGCTTGTGCTTTGGACTGTATGCTATAGTCAATACGGCTACGGATTAACATGATAACTCGGAAAATTGTAAAAGACCATGGAAGGTTCGGCGTTATTCGTATAGGTTCGCCAGAAGAATATTCCCGTTGTAGACAAGAGACCTGCTTTTACTTACACTCTGAACGTCATTCACAAGACTGTATGCTTTGGAAATGCAAACATATAAATGCCAATGTTTTAAAACGGACAGAACCCTTTTCAATTTATAGTTGCGACATTAAAGTTTTTTTTGATAGTCTAGATGAGGTTTGAACTTTTTATACGGGTCGCAATACCCAAGCTGACGCTGAAGACTCCCTTTGATGTAAAGCCATTGGATCCGCCTTAGCTTCCCTTATCAACTATTTCTCTGCCTGGGTTTAGTTCTCTTTCAAGTTTGATAAATCTACTTTCGCTCCCACTTAATCAAGATTATACAGTGCACCGGATACAAATACTAATCACGAACATGCGGTTAGGAAAAACGGTTTTTATTACGAAATCATCTCAACATATTCGCTTCATTATTCAATAACTTCTTATTTTTATGTTCACGTTTACTGCTAATTACTGTAGTGTTGAACAAGTATTATTGTAAATCTTACCAGATGACCCTTTACTAAGTCTTATCAATGATATGAGTAGATTTTTGCACTCGAATTTTTTTTTTTTTGTTAAAAATCACACATAGACTTTTTTTATTTATATTCAACTGTTACTTATATTTCAGGTCGACTTCCAGGAGAAGCCCACGCGAACAAATGAATTGAAGAATTAAATTTTCCTAACTATAAATTCTTAACTATTAACTAGATTTTTTCTGTAATAAAATAAGTTTTTAATCATTTCAGTTGTCTAGATTTTTTCCTAAAGCTTACTCCTTCTAATGATATTAATCCCTCTATCCTTCTTGTTATAATTTTTTTGAAAAAAAAAAAAAAAAACTGTATTGACACAGACAAAAGGAATGCGTGGAAATAAAACTCTATTGTGGGTTATTGTCAAGATCGGCATATATCGGCGATGAGAAGGCCGACATGGCATAAATCTTAAGATATTTAAGATTGAAATCAGGACTCATGGCCGGAGCAGATAAGGGGTAAATACTGTTTCGAAAAGACCCTATCTTAAAAATCTTGTCCCTATCTAAATCTATAATATAATATGACCAATAAAAAATCTATGATTCAATGTTATAAAGTTTTTTATTTAAGAATCAGTCATTTAGCTTGTACAGCTTAATGGAGTGAAACAATACACTTCATCATCTCCAAATATAGCACGCTTACTTGCTGTGCTAGTTTGACTGTTTGAAGTAGTGTGAGGAAAATTGAGTTTTTTGTCAGGAATGGATCTCTGCAGTTGGGATATTCTGCACACATTTCAAAGCACTCCTTAGTGTCTCTCCAAAGTGTTTCAACAAGGAAAAATAAAAACATACCTAGGAGTATTGCAACATATGAATAAACTAGTTATTTCGTGGATTAGTATAGTAGCCTTGCCATTTTTGTTTCCATTATATCAACACATTTTTTTTATTTCTACTGGCTAAAATATTAACTGAAAAACCCACTTGTGGAATATTATATTCGCAATTTCTATTATTGGCTAAAAGAACTTAAAATCTTTGTATTTCTTTTTGAGTCACCATTTATAATGTGCTATCTTCTCCCCTGTGCCTTGAAAAGATTGTTACGATATACTAAAAACAACACAAACATTGCAATCAGAAGTCTTGTTGATACACCTTTGAAATCTATTGTTAAATTTTAAGAGTGCTATAATAAAACACACATACAGGTAGTAAAGCTCTTTGATAAAAAACACTTTATTATGATAAAATTACAACCTGCCTCTTTAGGCAATAGGTGTGATAAATGTTTTCATTCATACCATATTTACAATTTTCATTCACTCGCTCATTCATACAGTATTTACAAACAGTCCAGAGACCCCCAAATCCACATGGTTGTCACCTCCCTCGAATGCGAAAGAGGAAGCGGAGTCTTGGGAAGTCCCCCACTCTCCTCCGTCAACCGTGTCACTGAATAAGAGCCTGCGGAGGTTGACCAAGAGCGCGAGAGCCACAGACCCCCAGAACATGTTTGGAAAACTGGCCATAGCCAGGACTCCCTCTTATAGCAGGTCGCGAGGGCCCTGCCGTTTTAGTCTCCGAGGAGGATTATAGGGATGAGTGGTGCAGTGTAATGACTGTGCTACGGGATTAGGGTGGTTGGATTGGTTACTATGAAATTTCATGAACTTGGAAGAGATGAGTTTAAGAATGTTTTATATTAGGTACAGCCCAGAGACCCTCCAAATCCACATGGTTGTCACCTCCTTCGCATGCGAAGGAGGAAGCGTAGTCTTGGGAAGTCCCCCACGCTCCTCCGTCAGCCGCGTCACCGAAAAGCTCTTTGAAAGTAAATCCACTCTTTTCCGGCTCAACAAGACGTTTTAATCACAATCACACGCAATGATCAAAAGGTCGGATGTTCATGCATGAGCTGTCCAAGTATAGATAAAGATGCAATGCCACTTATTCGGAGTAGAATCAGAAATATAATGAAGGATGAACTATTGTCAACAGGTACCTCACGTGTCACCGTTTTTGGGTACAAATAATATAAATAATCAGTAGTTGTAATAGGTGATTCTCCCGTTTTAATAAATATTAGTCGAAGAAAACGTTTATGGCAAGGTCGGTTTTTGTTTGTCTTATGGCGGAAATAGTTGCACGAGTGACTTATTTGATTAGAATAAACAAAATAAACCGTATCAATCATAGCAATAAATATTTTGGTAACGATGTTAAAGATAATTTGAAGAATACAAACTAGAAAAGACGTACAATAAAATAAAAAAAGACGGAAATTAAAAGATTAGAATACGGTTCTACCATGTCCGGAGAAAAAAAAAGCCTCATTTTAAAATGAGATTACGTATCTAACATTTATTACATTTTATTATAACATACTGTTGCGTCAACCTCTTTGTTACGAATAATTAGAAGTTCCCCTGTTCTCGGTCCAGAAAATATCGTCATGAGTTGCCACGTTTTTTTGTGGCTTGGATCATCGTATAGTTTGTTATACATGACATTTCCTGCATAGAGTTTGATCTAAGGTAGCGTCTAGGTTATTGTGACATAAGAATTACTTAACGTATCACGAGGGTAGGGAGATCAGAAAGGATTTAAGAAGAGAACGTAAGCCGACGATTGATTGACTTTTGATTTATCATAGTTTAATTACAGTTGGTGTAATGGTGCCAAAGCACCAGGATTAGAGTTCTGAGTGTGGGGTCAATGGCGTAAAGGTGGAAGAACAATGTTGGATTGGATTGTTGATGTATTAGTTGAGAAATAATGAAGAGATGGACAAGTCTTGTACCTGTATCTGGAGCAGTGGATGTGGATGGATGAGGGTTTTTCTGGAACAAGTACTAATTACTGATGAGCGGTTTGAGATTGGAATCTTGGTCTTGGAATTATTTTTTGGAAAATTGGAACCTGGGCGGCAAGCAATATTGGAGAAGGATATGGATAAAATTTTCTACTGGAGAATGGAATGGTAAAAGGTGTTCCAAGTTTATTTAAAATGAATGATGAACAATACTAATATGCTAATAACTAGAGCCCAGATTTCGTGTAATAAAAACGTTATAAATCGTGCAGTAAAAAGGCAAAAATGTGTGACAAAAAAATAAACTCCTGCCATTCACTTCTTTTTCATTTTGTTTTCTTACATAAATTACTATTAAAATTGTGTAGAGTGAGCCAATAAATCAATAAAAGAAAAAGTTCTAAGGAATTTATATTTATAATTTATAGTGAGAGAAAACAACAATTTATTAAGATAAAATTACAATCTGCCTTTTATTAGGCAATGAGTAATTGAGATAAGTGTCATCATTCATACCATATTTACAATTCATCATTCACTCGCTCATTCATACAATATTTACAAACAGCCCAGAGGCCCCCCAAGACCACATGGTTGTCACCTCCCTCGCATGCGAAGGAGGAAGCGGAGTCTTGGGGAGTCCCCCACGCCCCTACTTCAGCCGCGTCACTGGATAAGAGCCAGCGGAGGCTGATCCAAGAGCGCGAGAGCCACAGACGCTCAGGACATGATTGGAGAAACTGGCCATTGCCAGGACTCCCACTGTCACTTATTTATAGCAGGTCACGAGGCCACTGCCGTTTAAGTCTCCGAGGAGGATTATAGGGATGAGTGGTGCAGTGCAATGACTGTGCTAGGGAATTAGGGTGGTCGGATAGGTTACCATGGAATTTAATGAACTTGGAAGGGATGAGTTCAAGAATATAGGGTATATTCAGATCATTGTGAAGGGTTTTGTTGCTGACGTAATAAGGGGCATTTACTATTGTTCTTAGGACTTTTGATTGAAAGGATTGGATGCGCTTGATGTTCGACTTTTTTGCTGTCCCCCATAGCTCTATTCCGTATGTCCAGATTGGCTTAAGTATAACCTTGTAGATAAGTAGTTTGTTTTCTATTGAGAGGTGGGATGTCCTTCGAAGTAGTCTGTACAGTTGTCCAAAGCGTCTGTTTAATTCTTGTCTTTTTAGTCTCGTGTGTGGGTTCCATGTCAGTCTCTTGTCGAGATGGAAGCCTAAATACCGTACTGTCTCAGACACAGCGAGAGGAATTTAATTTAAAAAGACTGGCGGACAGGACTTGCGGCAGAGGGTAAAGGTTATGTGGGAACATTTTCCTTCGTTGACTTTGATTCGCCATTGGTTGCACCAATACGCGATCTCGTCAAGGTGTTTTTGAAGGTTTTGGGATGCTATATCAGGGTCTGGATGGGTTGACAGGACTGCAGTGTCGTCTGAAATTGTTGCCAAGAAGGTATTGGTAGTAGAGGGGACATCAGCAGTGTATAGATTATAGAGGATGGGACCCAGGACGCTGCCCTGTGGAACTCCTGCTTTAATGGGATAGTAGTTAGAATATTCCAAACCACAGCGGACTTGGAAGAAACGGTTTGAAAGGTAGGATTGTAGGATTAGGAATAGGGTTTGCGGTAAATTTCCTTTGAGTTTGTAAAGCAAACCTGCGTGCCAGACCCTGTCAAAAGCTTGAGCTATGTCCAAAAAGGCAGCAGTGCAATACTGTTTAGTTTCAAGGGCTGAGGATATGTGATCAACAACGCGAAGGCCTTGTTGAGCTGTGGAATATCGTTGGCGGAAACCAAACTGGTGAGTAGGGTAGAGGTTTTTGGATTCAACGATTGGAAATAGGCGTTTTAATAGGAGTTTTTCAAGAATTTTTGAGAGGATAGGGAGTAGACTAATTGGACGGTAAGATGAGGCGTCATTGGGTGGTTTGCCGGGTTTGGCGAATAGGACAATAATGGAATGTTTCCAGAGGAGAGGAAAGTGCGTCGTTCGGATAATGCAATTATATATATAGGTTAAGAAGATTATGGCTTTAAGAGGAAGTTGTTGGAGGATTCGAGGAGTAAGGAGATCATATCCTGGAGATTTTCGGTAAGGTAATTTTTTCAGAAGATATTTAACCTCAGAGGGGTTAACGGCTTTTGGTGGTAGTGAGAGAGGGATAGGGGAAGTGAGAAAATCTTCGACAGTTAGACGGTGATTATTGTTTTGAGGAGTAAGATGAGGAGTGAAAGTACGGGAAAGATGCAGTGCAAATTCCTCCACCCTCTCGCCATCCGAAGCCGCCCAGGACCCGTCATCACGACGGAGTGGGTGTGAAACAGGATGATATTTTAGGATTTTCTTAGTTACATTCCACAGGGAGTTGTCCCTGGTAGACAGGGAGGAGAGATAGGAATTGAAAGAATCGGAACGGAAGGATGCCAATTGCCGCTTTACAAGCCTGCAGTACTGATTGTATGAGCGACGATCAGCAGGATGTCGGGATCTTTGCCACATTGTTCTGGAGTGGCGTTTGGATTTGATTAGGTCTTTGAGATACTGAGGTAAAGGATTTTGATTATGAATTTTTAGGTGACGATGCCTCCCAGGCCGACCTCTGGATCAGAGTAGTGAAGGAATGCACTGCATCATCTAGGTCTTGGGATGTTTTCAGAGGTACTTTGAGGTCTACAGAGTCTGTAAGAATCTGACGGAAGTGGTCCCAGTCAACTGGGCCCCTAATAAATGAAGGAGGAGGCAGTTTGTGAATTGGATTTAGGGAAATGGTTAATAATAAGGGGCTATGGTCGGAGGAGAGGTCATCGAGGCGCTTGAGTGAATAGTTTAGTGTTCCTAAACTATTGCAGAAGAAAAAGTCAAGGAGATCTGGATTTCGGTTGGGGTCTGATGGCCAATAGGTAGCTGTGTTAGGAGAGATAGTGGAGCAATGTCTCCGTGTGAGTGCAGACAGCAAAGCACGTCCTCGTGTATTTGTGGATCTTGAGCCCCAGTGCTGGTGCTTTGCGTTAAAGTCCCCACCCACAAGGAAACGATGCCCGATGGAGTCTAGAAAGGAGATGAATTGGGAATCGGAAATGGATTTATTGGGAGGGCAGTACACTGATGCTAGAGTAAGGGGAAAAGTGAGGGTGGTGATCGACACTGCAGTGGATTGAAGGAAATCATGTGCTACCAAAGGAACTATGTGATGGGATATGGTGTTATGGACAATGACAGCGGTACCTGCATGAGCTCTTCCATCTGGGTGATCAGTTCGATAAGTCTGGTACTGTCGAATGAATGCTTCACCGGCTTTAACCATGCAGGTTGCGGCTTCTGTTACCCACATGATAAATTTGTCTTGAAATGGTGTAGAGGTATTTTCGAAAAAAAATGATTAAACTGCTGTTCACAAAGCGAGTGACCGTTTCGAAATCTGTCCTCTCTCACACCTTACTGAAGATTAATAAAGGGTTCGGGTCTTTTTCCGGATCCGGTATTTCAATTATCAAATCAGAAATATGGAGCCCTCTTGAACCTGCGGTATTTTCTATCATTGCGTAAATAAAGTGATCTCGTATTTTTTATTTTTTTGTTTCTTCAAGTGCTTTCGTCGGGAATGTTTAATTTAATATGTCTTTGTAAAAAGGTTTTGAGTAGAGGTATTTACCACGCTAATTTGTTGAAGGGAATGTTTGAATTGACCATTGCGTAACATAAACTGAACTGCATTGAGTAAGCAAAGTTTGGAGAGGTTTGCGTCTATTTTGACGAAAATCTGTCAACTGTTTACGTCCAGCTAATTTAAAAAACAAAGTTAAATATCTTATGTTTTAAAATAGGAAAATAATAATGTATAGATTGATTTTTTTAATTTAGGCAAAATATCAAACTTTGTGCAGTAAAAGCTTAAAACGAGGAATTCGCACAAAAAAGTTGAAAACGGGCAAAATAATATTTAAGCATATTAATCAGGAGGCCTTAATTGGTGAAAATGAACTGTTCATGATTTAAAGGGAGCGGAAAAAAATGGAATTGGATGAGAATTCGGGCTCTACTGATGACCAATGGTAAGGCATTCCTTGAAGTAGAGGGGGCACCTCAGCCTAGTAGAACTCCCTCAATACACGGTATGCCTCTATGCCAAATACGACAGTAATGACAGTTTTAATGTCAACAAATTAATCAATTATAGACTATTCCCATAAGTCCTTAGCCGTATTACCAATCGATATGCTTAATCGAATGACCCTACTAATTGATGTCTCTAGCTAACACAGGGACTACAATTCCCACAACAGACGCAGAGATCAAAACATAAGAGCTTCTCAACACCTTAAAATGGATTCGTCCTTGATTATTTTTGTAAACAATATATCAATAAATGAGAGCTTACTCATCCTTGTATATAACGGTTTGCTGGACGGGCTGGCTATATGACCATTTCGTGGAATAGAAATGTTGCTACGAGAACGTGGGCTTGTCAGGCATAGCTCCATATTCCACATTCCTTCCAGCCCTTCCGCAGGGGTGGTACATACACCCCTAAATGTAGCTAATGCACAAAACAAATTTCATCCGGTTCCGATATGCCTGTACTGCGTTAGCAAGCATAGAGATGAAATATTTTTATAGTAACAAAAAATAGAAATTATGTACATGTTTGTACAATATTCAATATTAAAATATTCTTTATGGCAATCGTAAATATGTATTTTTAAACAGGCCCAATTATAATACGGTGCTCCAATCTTACCGCTTTTGTTTTTTTCTTTTCTTCATAGCCCCTTTAAATTTACAGATAATTATATACAATTATAGATCCTCAGGCGAATCTATTTACAAATTATTTTTGTATTTCCTGTAGCGTTGCTACATTATATCCAGGTTTTGTTATTTTATAAAAATTATATAATGGATTAAACAAGTATAATGATACACATTATACGTGACTGGACTGAACTGACTAATAAAGGTGATAGGGCTCACCTTTTTGATCAAACTTAAAACTAACTTACATACTAATTCTTAGCCTAATTTCCCCGACACTCTGTTGCTTATTATTACTTTATTACTTATTTTCAAAATCTTACCGCAAATTTAATGTTCGATTGTATTGATAACGAGATTGTATATGAAAACGCATATAAAGAAAATTTTACATATACACATACATATATATGTAAATAAAATATTCTGTTACGAAATATTTGTTAACAATTAAAACCTATTTGTTTGTCAATTCAAGTATATAATCCTCAAAAATATATTTGTAGCAACTATAAAAGTAGAATTCCTTATGAATTGATTTTTCATATTGTAAAATCTGGCCATAAATTTGTGGCTTCACTAACTATTGGATGTAACGAAACTGCACATTGCCACTCGTCTGTTGTTTACAAAATGCATGTTTACAAAACGAATATATTTGTGTACTGATATAGAATAACTGAAAAAAAAAAATGAAAAAGTTTAAGTCCGTTTCTGTTGTCTATAAATAAACTGTCTCGAGTGTAGGCTTGGAAGGTATTTAAGATAAATAAATAGAGTTATTGATAAAAGGCTACAAACTAAATTTTAAAGGCGGAAATACAACAATAAATACTAAAGTCTTATGTAAATAAAAATTCAAACTACTTGTTTTCCCACAGGTTTTTTTTTTTTTTTTTTAATCTGCTATTGAAGACAATCTGCCCTAATAGATCTACGGGTAATTGTGATACGTGATCACATCCCACAAATGAATGCATTTAGCTTACACTGTCATTGTATAGTCTTAGTGTGGTGGTTATTCATTTGTGATAAAACTAACAACCTGACTTATTATTCACTCAATCATAACCCACAACCAGGAATAAATAGCTTAACAAATATATTATGCTCGGATAGCAGGACAATACTTGTATTTAGTTACTCAAGAAAAAATCCAAATAAATGGCCATGAGAAGAAAACCCCTTCGAAAACTGGCCGGTACATTTTAGCTTCTGGATTTTACCTTTTCTTTCAGCTGAAAAGAGTCTTGCTAATCAAAATGTAAGAAGAAGAAAAATACCTAGAATGTTTTGCTAAAAAGTATGTAGTTATTATATTTTTTTAAATTTATATTTCAGACTTCTTTATTCCGAACTGAATGTTTGAAACTAAAGTAAATCCAATAAACCAAATGTGTATTCAGCGTTTGCTTGATCCTTTTGGTTGATTGTGTTCATTAGTGGTAGTCTATAAACTATTATTTTATACATTGGCACCGTTACAGATTTGATTGATCCTCTTCCATTTATTATGCCAATAGCATACAAATATTATCGGTAGATCAAGAAACCCAAGCATGGGATTGATACGGCGGGATAAAAATGCCTTTTCTGCTGAAATAAATGCCGAGGAGAGGGACAGTACAATTCGTAAACTTGTACAATTCTTGTATAAAATTGCGTTCCCTTCCCGAAAAATAGAAACAAGCCATATTGTTCCCCCAGCCCGCAACCGTCAGATCAGCTTACTACGACAAATGGGGAAGATTCTGGGGAAAATGCCTTTGAAATATCTTCTGTGCGGACAATGACATCATTTCGCCAGAACAGACTGGATTTCAATCCAGTCTTAGCACATAAGCTACCCTTGTGAAGCTGCAGTCAGAAGCTACCCAAAATGTGAATAGAAAAATAGTCAAGGCTAGACTGCACGCAGGCCTTCGAATCGATGTCCTACGGGACTGTTATAAATGAATTATGAATAGCTTCTCCGAGGCTGTGCCTCTGACCTATGGAGTACCTGAAGGAGCCGTGCTCTCCGCAGTACTTTTCAACGTGTATTTTCACGTCTTTTTCAGACGGTTTTTACGTCTGAAATTGTCGGAGCCCGGTACAAAAACGCCATAGCTGTTGCTTTCGCCGAAGACATCGGGGTCTGCAGTAGCAGCATGAGTGCCAAGAGAGATAGATCTTCGACAGCCAGTGTCAACTTGTAATCTGGTCAGTGGTAAATTGGGAAAACACAATATCACTGTAAACGCGGGTAAGAATGACCTCTCATTTCATCATTTCAAAAGGGCAAAAATCTACTGCCTACTACATACTCGTACACTGTAGGAACGCAGCAGATTTCTCCAGCAAACAGCCTCGTATGTTTGGGCATTAAAATGGACCAACGCCTCCGTTTTAGTGGCCATTTGGTGAGCGCGTTAAAACAAACACGTACGACGTCTTACCGGCTTAGACATTTACTGACATCCCCCAATTTAGCTCTGTGCCTCAAGCCCATAATTTATAGGAGCATACTCAGGCCTGCTCGGCTGGCAGTACACCGCTTTTTAGTCATTTGACTGAAGTGATACCAAAGCGACTCCCACAATTTCAGAACAGGGTATTTATAAAGGTGGTCCGACATACTACATTCCAGCAGTGGAGGAACAGTGAGCTTCGGGAAGATTTTGTGCTGCCTACGGAGGATGAATTCATTCGCCACAGACATATCAAATTCTTTGATTTCCTGTAATACATGACTTACCCGTGTTTAACACGAGTCCCCCGCTCCGCTTACCCATCGATGGGAGAAGACAGTCGAGGCAGGAACGCTTAGTTTTAAGTTAGTATTTAATATTAGTTTTAATATAGTTGGTAAGCCCCTTTTGCAAACCGAAGGTGAACCACATAACTTAGTTCCCTTTCATTTATATAAATTTTAACAATAAAAAGATTATTTTAGTTTTCAGGATAACAACTACTTAAAATACATATATATATGCAGTAAAAGGAGCCACCCGCAGCTCAGTTATATTATATTAATTTAGACTGTGAAAATAAAAATTTAGGGGTTAAGGGGAAAAAAAGGAAACAAAAAAAACTCTACCATTATCTTGCCAATCCACCGCCATTCACTGCCATAAATATTTGACGACACTTCCTCTATTAAGAAAACGTCACGAGTAATTGTTACGAAATGAAATATGACTACGGTCTATATAAATACCTATGATATCGGCGGAATGTGAGAAAGGATGTGTTGATGAGTTTTTGTATGTTTAACGATAGAGTTTGTAGGTTAAGTTCATGCTAAATATAGAGGTGGGTTCACTGTAGTTTCTTCGCGTAAAGAAAAGGTTATGTACTGTATTAATTATTCGTTAGCCAAATATCACTGCCATAGATATTTGACGACCCTTCCTCTATTAAGAAAACGTCACGAGTAATTGTTACGAAATGAAATATGACTACGGTCTATATAAATACCTATGATATCGGCGGAATGTGAGAAGGGATGTGTTGATGAGTTTTTGTATGCTTAACGATAGAGTTTGTAGGTTAAGTTCATGGTAAATATAAAGGTTGGTTCACTGTAGTTTCATCGCATAAAGGAAAGGTTATGCACTGTATTAATTATTCGTTAGCCAAATATCACTGCCATAGATATTTGACGACCCTTCCTCTATTAAGAAAACGTCACTAGTAATTGTTTCGAAATTAAATATGACTACGGTCTATATAAATACCTATGATATCGGCGGAATGTGAGAAAGGATGTGTTGATGAGTTTTTGTATGTTTAACGATAGAGTTTGTAGGTTAAGTTCATGCTAAATATAGAGGTGGGTTCACTGTAGTTTCTTCGCGTAAAGAAAAGGTTATGTACTGTATTAATTATTCGTTAGCCAAATATCACTGCCATAGATATTTGACGACCCTTCCTCTATTAAGAAAACGTCACGAGTAATTGTTACGAAATGAAATATGACTACGGTCTATATAAATACCTATGATATCGGCGGAATGTGAGAAGGGATGTGTTGATGAGTTTTTGTATGCTTAACGATAGAGTTTGTAGGTTAAGTTCATGGTAAATATAAAGGTTGGTTCACTGTAGTTTCATCGCATAAAGGAAAGGTTATGCACTGTATTAATTATTCGTTAGCCAAATATCACTGCCATAGATATTTGACGACCCTTCCTCTATTAAGAAAACGTCACTAGTAATTGTTTCGAAATTAAATATGACTACGGTCTATATAAAAACCTATGATATCGGCGGAATGTGAGAAAAGATGTGTTGATGAGATTTTGTATATTTAACGATAGAGTTTGTAGGTTAAGTTCATGGTAAAAATATAAAGGTTGGTTCACTGTAGTTTCATCGCATAAAGGAAAGGTTATGCACTGTATTAATTATTCGTTAGCCAAATATCACTGCCATAGATATTTGACGACCCTTCCTCTATTAAGAAAACGTCACTAGTAATTGTTTCGAAATTAAATATGACTACGGTCTATATAAAAACCTATGATATCGGCGGAATGTTAGAAAGGATGTTGTTTGAGCCAATCTGGAATTTAATAACAAAATTTGGTTGAGCAATATAGAATACAAGGCTCTATTGAAAAACACTCAAATGATAAGAAGAATTTCATTTCGTTGACTATCGCTGCTACTGCTACCTATGAGATACAGCAGGGACTTCGTGCGTTGGACAACGGTCTGGGGTTTTGTCGAAACCGGTCACTTCTGATCGTAGCTTAGTTGGAGTAACATCAGAATTTGTCGATTGTCGAGATTAACTTATGCGATTAATTTGTCGAATCCTAGGTTATCTGTGGTAATCTGATGATAGTCATAACAGATACATGGTCGGAAGTTTTGTTGTATCCTTCGCCTGAAATCGAGGAAAACTGTCAGAAACCATCCATTAGGCCAGAAGCTACTACCCGAGGCTGGACCGATCGCCGGACAGGTAAAAGGGGATTGATTCCTAAAATTTTCCTTTTCAATTTCGATCCATCCGATCCCGAAAACCACCCCTTTTCCCTTACAGAGAGACGGGTCAGCGGCGACGGGATTCTGCTATTGATGGTAAGTTGGAATTTTTTCGAATCTAATTTATTGATTATTAATATAATTAGTTGTTATGTTTTACTCGATTTCAGTATTTGTCGTCGTTATTTGATATTACAGTCCACTGTTGGTTCTCTATCAGAGAAACTCGTTCGTTCTAATTCTGACCTAAAATTAAGTATTGGTGATCTCACAGCTAATTTATTCGCGTACACATTGGTCCTAATCCGGTCGGATATAATTGTGTTTAAAGGTGTTAGGAGAGCGATTAGCTGTGGGAAGGTCGGTATATTACGCATAAAGTAAATTTTGCCGTTTTTTTCCCCTCTTTTTTTTTCTCGTTACATTAATTATTATATTATCGTTAGGTTTTCCATTATTTAATTCAGGTAAGGTAATAACTGTTGATTTCTGTGACCTTTGTACTGAAATTATAATAAGATTTGTTGCCAATTCAATTTCATGGTTTATAAATTGAAATTGATAAATATTCGTGGGGAATTAAGACTAATCCTTAGTTAAAGAAATTTGTTTTTGTAACTTTATTTGTTGGGTTGAGGATAAATTTATCTATTATTTTCTTTTCTGTTTTTCGATTAACAATTCATAAATTTGGCAAAACATGGACGCGGCGAAAGCGAATCGATTATTGCGAATTTTAAATAAAAAAAAGGAAGGGCTTTTCGCGAGAATTCAAAGAGTGTATGATTTGGCGCAAAAATATACTGATGCCACAAGTGCGGAAACATTCAAATTATCATATCTCTTGTTGGATAACACATTACGAGAATTTGATGATCTCGAAATGAGGATTAATGAACTATCCTTAGAATTCGTAGAGAATTTCGAACCGAAATTTACGACCTCGGTATTCGATATGATCGAACGTATTGAACAGGTAGCCAGTATTGTTATTCACACGAAATCAAGGGGGAATCTAGCCAATCAAACAAAAACTGAAGTTACAGCCGCGGTCGAAAATAAAGCGACACGGTTACGTACAATCGAGATTCCGCGATTTGATGGCTCACTGGAACATTGGCCTGTTTTTATGAGTTGTTCAGCACCCTCGTCCATGAAGACTCGACTTTATCGACGTTGGAAAAAATGCAACATTTAACATCTAGGCTTACGGGCTCTGCATTGAATATGTGTAAGCGTGTAAAACCGACGGCGACTAATTATGAAATAATGTGGAAGGCTTTGGTTGATCGTTATAACGATGAACGCGCTTTCGCAAGTAGTTATGTGGAGGAAATTTTTTGTTTCAAACCTCTTCGTTCGGAATCTCGAGAGGGTATAATTTCGGTTTTAGATGGCTTTTGCGCTCCAATAGTTGCATTAAAACAGTTGAATATTGGTGATGTAGGGGAATTTGTTTTTCTGAATCGGTGTTTAACGGTTTTAGATCCAGCCACCAAAGGGGCTTTTGAGGCCGCCCATCGAGATAAAGAGCTTCCAACATATTCGGACTTGGTGACCTTTCTCGAAAAACAAATTAGATGTTTACCTCCTACCGAAACACAAATAAAACCTAAAGTGTCTAATTCGGTACAACAAGGAAAATCGACCAAGACAACTCATTTTCTTTTAGCCAAATCGGAAGAAACAAGAGGAAAAAATTGTGTGTTTTGTAACACCGATATTCATCCGTTAAAGGGATGTGCTAAATTTTTGAAACTAACCCCTTGGAAAAGATTCAAGGTCGTGAAAGCTGCCTTTCTGTGTCTCAAGTGTTTTTCCAATCAACATAGAGCTTCGGAATGTGACTCGGCGAATAATTGTAGGAAGTGTGAATTGGCACACAACACTTTGTTGCATTTCGAATATAGTCGTAATGAAAAGTCGGAAAGTCATCTCGAAACCACCAAACCAGTGGGGGATCCCTCGACAACCTTGTGCTCTATGAACATGGCCGCGGGTTCCGAGGACAATTCAACTGTTATTTTGTCGACTGTGGTGGTCCATGCAGAGGACGCTGGTGGTAGTCTCCGACCCATCCGATTTTTGTTAGATAGTGGTAGTCAATCTAATTTCTTAACCACATCCATTTGTCGCAAATTGAATCTAACCGTTGAACAAACCTTGCGTTCATCAGTGCTCGGTTTTGGTGGATCAGAAAATACCGTCCGCGGTAAAACCTCTTTGCAAATTTTTTCTCGGTTTGATTCCAGAGTGTCTTTTACCATAGCACCATTAGTCGTCGATCGTATTGTCGATAAATTACCTTCCATGGCATTAGACGTTTCTCGTTTGGATCATTTGCGGCATTTACAGCTGGCTGATAACGATTTTCATTTGCCTGGTGAGATTGATGGGATTCTAGGAGCGGAACTGTTTCCGTTTATACTGAGTGGGGCAAAGTTAGTCAACTCTCCAGATAAACCCATGGCGATTCATACTCCCCTGGGGTTCGTAATTATGGGGAAGGCGCCTATTTTAGGAAGTTCTCACGCCTCTATCTCTCTCATCACTACCGTAAATGAGTCTATCGGTCCACTGGTTCAAAGATTTTGGGAACTTGAGAATGTCTCCCCGACGGATGAGGCCTTCCTGGACCAGGATGATATTGAATGTGAGCGGGAATTCGACGAAACCGTTCAACGCGACGAAAGTGGCAAATAATTCGTCAGTCTCCCTTTCCGAGCGAGTCCGGAGTCACTAGGCCAGTCGTATCATTCGACCTTAAAGCGGTTTTACAATTTGGAGAAAACCTTTTTACGTAATCCTGCATTACATGATGCCTATTGCGCCGTAATTTCGGATTACCTCCAACAAGGACACTTGTCGCTTTCCTCTGAGGCAGGTAAGAGAGAGGGATATTTTATTCCCCATCACGCGATTTTCAAGCCCCAGAGCTTAAGCACACCTGTGAGGGTAGAGTTCGATGCTAGCAGCAAGACTAGCTCAGGGAAATCGTTGAATCAGATTTTGCACGTGGGCCCGAAATTGCAAACCAACATTGTTGAATTGTTGCTGAATTTTCGGGTATTTGCTTACGCCCTGACGGCAGATATTAGACAGATGTACCGACAAATTTGGGTCTGTCCCGAACACAGAAAATTCCAAAAAATTCTGTGGAGATTTGAGTCTGAGGATCCAGTGCAGGTTTATGAGGTAAATTCCGTCGTTTTTGGTATCACTTCCTCGCCATATTTGGCATTGCGGACGGTCAAACAACTTGTGCGGGATGAAGGTAGTAGGTTCCCTATGGTTTCGGAGGTGGTACCCAGAGACATGTATATGGACGATTTGATTACTTCTGTCCCATCGCTCGATCATGCCGAACAGCTTTATGTGCAATCAAAAAAACTGTTTCAAGCTGGTGGATTTGATCTTGTTAAGTGGTCCACTAATTCTGAGCAACTCAGGAAAAAATTTGCAGTCGATAGTGGCCAGAACCCTGAACATAGGGAAATTGATACTGGGAACCATATTTGCTCCATTTTAGGTCTCCGATGGCACCCTGACACGGATGAGTTTGATTTTAGAATAGTACTTAAACCAAGGGTGGGTACCAAGCGTGAGATTTTGTCGACGGTTGCTCGAATTTTCGACCCTTTAGGGTTTTTAGCACCATTAACATTGTATTTGAAAATACTCATCCAAATGCTTTGGCAGGAGAAATCGGATTGGGATCAGGCTCCTGGCAATGCGATCGCTGGTAAATGGAATGTATTTCAAGAGCAGTGCTCTATTTTAAGTGCGATTAGAATTCCACGTTTCATGGGCATATCCCACGAGTGCCAAATCACCTTGATCGGATTTTCTGATGCTTCGGAATCTGGTTATGGGGCTGTTGCCTACCTCAAGGAGGTCCAGAACCATAGAAATGCCTTTGTGCGGCTGGTTTCTGGCAAATCCAAGGTTGCCCCCACAAAAACCGTCTCTAGCGTTTACTTACTCGACCATAGTGCTATGCTGGCTGAACTCGTCACCCAGCCGCTGGTCCACATTCGAAGCCAATCGAGTGGCTAAGATTCAAAATCTTGTCGAAAGGGAAAACTGGGCCCACGTGGAGGGGAAACAGAATCCGGCCGACTGTATATCCAGAGGGTTGACTCCTCAGGAATTGTGCCATCACCGGTTGTGGTGGAAGGGACCAAACTGGTTGGTCGAAAATGAGGAAAGTTGGCCAACGCCAGGTTTGTCGCTGATCTTGGCAGAACCGCCGGAACAAAAGCCGAAGTCATGCTTGATTGCCCGAGCCGAAAGGGATGAAAATAGAATATATGATATCATCTGTTCCTATTCGTCGGTATCGAAACTACGGCGAGTTATGGTTTATGTCTTGCGTTTCTGTCGGCTACTCCCTCGCCAAGAGTTGATCACCCGAGAAGACCCTCCAAAATGGAAAACTATGTTAAAAAATAAAAAAAAATTCAGCGTTTAACTCCGTTGTTAGTCGATGGAGTTCTTCGAGTGGGAGGTCGACTGCCAAATGCAGCTGTTGGCTTCGAATATGCGCATCCCATAATCCTTCCCAAAATCGATCCATTTGTACGCATGTTGGTGCGTTATTACCATTTAGCGAATCTTCACACAGGTCCCTATTTGTTGATG
Source organism: Acanthosoma haemorrhoidale (assembly GCA_930367205.1). Lineage (NCBI taxonomy): Eukaryota > Metazoa > Arthropoda > Insecta > Hemiptera > Acanthosomatidae > Acanthosoma > Acanthosoma haemorrhoidale. Next base: position 1,001,524 of record OV884009.1, read on the forward strand.
TCGTTGTTGAGACAAAATTATTGGATTCTCTCCGCTCGATCTGTGGTCCGAAAAGTGATACGAGAGTGTAACATTTGTTTTCGAGTCAAACCAAAAGCGTCTTTTCCACTTATGGTAAATCTCCCGAAGTGTCGATTGACCCAAGTCAAGGCATTTTGGAACACGGGAGTGGATTATGCCGGTCCTTGGCAAATAAGTATGGGACGTCGTCAGAATTCAGCCGTCCAGAAGGCTTATATTTGTCTGTTTGGCTACGAAGGCGATTCATTTAGAGCTTGTGACTGGCTAGTCGACTGCAGCTTTTCTGGCCGCATTCAAAAGGTTTTTGGCTCGTCGTGGTGCTTGTTCCACGATGTACTCGGATTGTGGAACAAATTTTGTCGGTGCTAAGAGAGAATTGAATGAACTCTCCAGCTTACACTCTTCCCGAGAATTCAGAGAATCGGTGGTGGACGGGCTGAGTGATTATAAAATTGAATGGAAAGTCATTCCTCCAAGCAGTCCTCATTTTGGAGGAATTTGGGAATCCAACATTAAAAGTGTCAAATCCCATCTGTTGCGCGTCGTCGGAGCGCAGCACCTGACATATGAGGAGTTCAACACTTTGTTGATCGAGGTTGAGGCGTTGTTGAATTCCAGACCCTTGTGCCCTCTTTCGGAGGATCCATCAGAGCCTTTGGCGTTGACTCCTGCACACTTCTTGACACTTACACCCTTAAAATCGTTACCTGCAGACACAGTGTTAGAATTGCCCTCGAATCGTCTCTCTCGGTATCAGTTATTGGACAAATTGGTACAGTCCTTCTGGTCCAGATGGAGCAAAGAGTATTTGCATGAGCTCCAGGTACGAGCAAAATGGACCCAACCTTCATGTGCCTTACGCGTGGGGACGGTGGTTCTCATCGATCAGAGTCCTATGGACCTCCTACAATGGCCGCTAGGTATAGTTGAGGAGGTTTTTCCAGGTCATGATGGAGTAGTGAGAGTGTCCGTTGTTCAGACAAATAAAGGCAAGTTGAGGCGACCGAGTGTGAAGCTCTGCCCCTTGCCAAGTCAGTAAAGGAGTAGAAAATTGTAAAAATATAATCGTTATTTTGGTTTCAGTGGAATCGTTTTGTTCTTGTTCCCAGTGTTGCTCGGGTTTACACGCAGACGTCCGATGCCTAGGTAGTTAAGGAACGGCAGCAGCTGATCTTCTGGAGTATGTTGAATCCTCCCCGAACAGTTGTGCTGGATGAACAGGTGTGAAACGAAACGGCTGGTCAATATGGCACTTGTGAATGAATCCATTGCCGAGTTTAAAACATAGTGAAGACGTCCATACTTCTTCAAGATGGTGCCAAGGCGCCATGAAGCTTAACATTCAAGTCCTTGATTGAAAGCGAGCTCCAATTCGGAATTGGCTTGTGACAGGAATCATGATTGATCGTGGATTCTCTTTGTACGGTTTTATGGCGTCCAAGCGAATTCCAACGGTTCTTTTTAGGTACTTCTCAGCTGCAGCTTTCGTTTATCAATTTTAGGAAAGTGCCTTCACATCGGGCAGACCAGTAAAATTTTGAATGTTTTTGAAGAATTACCGCATTGGGTAGATTAAGGTCGAATAATTTGGGATTTATCGAGAATAATATGTTATTGGTCCAAGTGGTGAACGTCATAAGCGTCTGTAGGATAGGACATTTAAACAATAGCTGTGATTTTTTCAGTTGATTTTTCGGAATGATGTATCCAAGATATTTAGTTTTGCTTTTGAAAAATTCACGCTTCTTTTTATTCAAGTGAAGGTCGTATTTTCTTAAACGGTCCAAACACTTTTGTAGGCGGTTTTGACATTCGTACATTGTACTGATGTGGACAACTATATCATCGAAATATGAAATCGTGCTATTGTGTCCTTGAGGTATCAGGTACAAAACTTTATTAAATTCAATAAGTGCCGTCTTTATGCCGAATGCCGCGATGAATTGTGCGGTTTTGTTATTCCAATTCGACGCGGCGATAGGCTATGAATAAGTCCAAACGGCAAAAATAGGACGAACCTTGGAGATTGATTAAGATATTTTCGATTCATCGAATTGGATATCGAGCGGTTTGTGTTTGAGAATTTACTGTATTTTGTAGTGGACACACTACTCCTCCAGGATTTGGATCGGTGACCCCCTAATCGCTATCTTTTCTTTCAGTGCATAGGGAACATCCCGGCTGCGACGAAAAATTGGTTTAGGATTCTCTCGGAGATGTATACCACATCTGATGATTGGAATTCGACCAAACTTTTGTTCAACAATAATATTTATGAAAATCTATATGAGCTATAATTTTTGAAAATCTTGCCGAGGGTCGAAAATGAATTTACCTCTGTGGGGGATGCAAGGTTTCTCTCCAGTTCGTTGAGAATGTGAACGAATCCATTGAGTGACGAATCCATATTCTGCCTAACAGTGGGGTGTGGCCTTCTGGAACAAAGAATATTTCTTCATTTGAAGTTCGATTTTGTAGTGGACATTGACTCGAATCTTCAAGTGGAACGTCCACTTTGAGGCCATTAAACTGTGAACGTAGGAGTAATGTGAATCCTGTTCCGGAATCAACTTGAATTCTTGCCATTGATTTTGGATCTTTACGTGAATAAAATATTTGTCATTATCATTGAAATTACATAAAGTTATCGTAAAGAACAAAATAAATAATAGAAGATAGGTTGCATCTAAGAGCATTCGGAAGGAGCAACGTTACGTTGCTATGGGCCGCGGATTACAACAAATATTATAGAAAATAACAAACAACAACGCTGTCAAACTAAATAGGAGTCGAAATTAAACCATATTCACAAAAAGTCGAATCTTGATAATTAATAATTTGTTATGAGATATATCTAAATATTTGTCGAGGAGTTCCGACGTGGCCTATTCCCCAGTAAAGGATGGTTGGACACCTACCGTCGTTATCGACATTTAAATAATCTTGTTCGAGGAGAGTATTTTAAAAAACTTTATTATGAATAACAATCAAAACACTTGTATATATATACAAATATTAATGAATTACAGCACTAGAACATCCTTTGGCTAAGGCAAAAGGACAAGTGTGGGATTCTGGACGTGGGTTGCTGGAGGCAGGTAGTCTAGGGCTAGGCGGGTTGTAAAAGAACAAAGGAAGGGTAAACCATATGTCTCAACTGAAGTACACATTTCAGCTAAAAACGAATATTATATAACTCTTCCCTTTCTTAGGTCCTGAACTCCTGGGCAGGTAATAGGATTTGATGGATGTTGGTGGAGGAGCTTGGTAAACAACTCGGGTTATCTATTGGGATAGTTTTTGAACAACAGCCTTTACAATATTTGTGACATATAAAAAATAAGATTGTCACAATGATTACAATAATAATGGATAATATAGAATACATATAATTATTTTCATTGGTAATTAAAGATATTAATTCTACTTTAGTTACATTTAATTGAGGTATAGTTGTTATATTATCGATTTGGATTTTAAAGGAGTTATCATATAATTGGTGATATTTATGAGCAACAATATGATTATGAATGGGAGGAATTTTTTTATAACAATCTACATTAGATACATTAATCAGAGCAGTGTCTGGAAGAAAAATAGTGTCGTTATTATAACAATTAACTAATTTAGGTGTTCTTATAGTTAGGTATACATTTAGTTCTTCAATATATGTAACATTAGGGTTAGTATATTTAATAAAATTACATTGAGATATTTTACCATTATAAAGGATATTAGAGGCTAGTAAATAGTATTATTTTTGTTGCAATTGTCTAACTTACGATTGTTAATAATAATGTATGAATTTATTTCGTCAATATAATTAATATTGGATAGTTTATGTTGATTATAATTACATTGAACTGTAGAATCTAATAATATAATATTTTGTTTACACATTCATTAAGCAGTAAAGTAGGGTTGGTAAAATAATAGTTATTCATAAGATAGTTACAATTAATGTTATAAAGATTATCATTTTTTTCTTAGTACTAGTGTTTTTTTGTATATCAATAGAATAATAAAGATTAGTTTTATTTACAGGAATTGGTATGAGCAAAGAGGTTCTTACATTTGGTTCTGCTAGTGGCAGGTCTACAAATACATGGAGCATTTCCTCATGTATAATACAATGTATTTGGCCCATAAGCCATCATATTTATGATTTTCTTGGAGTTAATGTTACATTTTTTGTGGATGTCTTAGCGTTGAGTCATTTAGTTTGTTATATAAGTTGGTTAAAGTTATATAAATATCTTGAAAAGCTACTTATTTGCCAATGCTTATCATATTGCCTATACCCTTATTAAAATTTTCATTTATTAATTTAATATCCGTCTTAAAAGTCTCTATAATTTGTTTATTCATGTTTACTATCTGTTCAATATTATGTTCGGTATTAAAGTTGTTAAGTTCTACTTCACTTATGACATTGTCATGATGTTGTTTGTTTGTCCGTAGCGTCCATAGTACCAGTTAGTCAGCTAATAGCCGTTCCTAGTCCATTTATCAATCCACGTCTTTGTCTTCTATTATGATTTCTCAGTTGGTCAATTTTATTCTTGGTTTCATGTATCATATCTACTATCAGAGGGTAGGTTTGTTAAGATATTATAGAGAAGAGTATATTTTTTGTATATTGGTTAGTTCTGACTATAATAGGCATATGTTTTAAAAGTGGTATGTTTTGAAGTATTTTTCAATTTTTTTTACACTGTTTAATGTGTAGTCTAACATTCCGTTAATGTTAGTCAGGTCAGTTACTTTCAGAGAAGTTTTTGCAGTCCATAGAATTGTCCGAATCAGTGCAAGTGTCTTTATTGCTATGTGAAACATATTTTCGATGTGTCAGATATTTCTTGCGAGGTTATTTAAATTTGTTAGCATGCGATTTATTTATTTTATTTTTATCTCTATATTTTACTACTGGTTTATAAGAATTATCATGCTTTCCATGGGTAGTAGTTTTTATCATTAATTGTTCATTATAAATTGTCGGAATGTCTTTCCGATTTTGGTTTAGTTTTTCTATTCGATCAGTCTTATCTTTCATTATTTTTGTCTTTACTGAGTCATTTATTAGGCTTTTATCATCATGATGTTTTTGAACATATTGTTCTTTTATTGATTTATTTTGTCTAGTTATTCCAAACGGTTTTGAAAAGTTAATAGTCTTTTTTTCCTTTTTTATGATTATTTGGTGTTTCTCTATATTTACTATTTTGTCGTCATTTACTACACAAATTTGCTTATTAGAAGAGCGTTGGGAATAAGCAGTCGCTTCATTAGAACATAAGTCGGCTTGTATTATCTGTTCGTCTGTTTGTTGGGGAATAAGTTGCTCTAAATATATAGTTATTGTGTCATATTCTGGACTATCTTTTACTGGGAGTGATTCAATTTCTTCAATTTCCATGCCATCATTACTATAGTTAGTTTCGTCTTCCTTATTTTGAGTGTATTTGTTTTTTTCTTTTTCTGTTGTTGTTTTAGTTTCCGATTTATTTTCTGAGTATTTTTGGTCTTTTTTTTCTTTTAATTTAATACCGTTTATTATTATTTCGTCATTATGACATTTTATTTCGGCTTTTAATTCCTTCATTGTTTCGTGTCCTAACAGAATATCGAAACGGTTGCTGAATGGATATATTAACATTTTTACCTTTTCACTAATTCCTAACAGCGGGTATAAGTCTATTGTTTCACTGTGTGTACCTTCAGCTTTTCCCGTCGGAGTTTTAATGACAAAGTCTTCGCGATTGATTTTTGTTCCCTCGGGTAATGCATTTGGATTAATATAATTTTTAGAAGCTCCGGTGTCAATTAGCCAAGTTTTTTTTTTTTTATCTTTAATTTTCAGTAACGAGTCCGTGTAATTTAAATGATATTCCGGTCGGGGGTTGGTTCTTTGTCATTGCGACCGAAGTCTAAAAAATGTTCAAATTTTTGGGATATCTCATTAATTTGTTCTTTTAATTGTTTGATTTCTTCGTCCTTATCGTTTTCTGTATAGTGAACGCGATTGCTAGCTGTTCTCATAGAGACAGTTTGGTTCTCTCTTTGTTGTTCGTTTTGAATAATTTGTTGCTGTGGTTTGTTGAAGTACTGTCTTTGTTCATGTTGTTCCCATGATTGGTTGTGTCTTTCGTTATTGTCTCGGTTATAGTTTGGTGTATATCGTTGGTAATTTTGTTGTGGGTTTTGTTGATCATTTTGTGGTATTTGGTCTTGTCTTTGTTCCCATGTTCTTTAAAAATTGGGATCATAATTTTTTCCTAGGTTTTGAATAATTTTTTTATTGTTGGTTTTGATATTGTTGTCTTGGTTCATATCTTTCATAGTGTTTATGAGGGTCAAAGTTTTTACCTTTATAATTTGATTGTTGGGGTGCGCGTTTTTGAGATTTATCGTAAATTCTTTCTATAATTTCATCGGTTTCTCTTTTTAGAAATTGTTCAATATCTTCAAGCGTTTCGTATTTTACATGGATAAGTTGCGCGTTTAATTCTGGGTGTAAATGTTGCTTACAATGGGTAGCTATTTGTAAATCGTATTCAACCATTTTTGCATCTTTTTGTTCTAAAGTAAATTCGTCATTAGTTCTGATTCTAGCACTTAAATCCTCTCGTAGGATCATTAGTCTGTCAATATATGTTAGAGGATGTTCATTGTAATGGGGTTTGGTTTCATAGATTTCACAAATGCTTTTCTGGATGCTTTTAGTGTCTCTAAATTTCTTTTTAATGTCGTTAAGTAATTGGTCTATGTTAGTATACAATTTTTTACATGATCTTGCTTTTCCTACAAGTTTATTACGGACGTGTGCTAATAATTTTTGATGGTTTCCTAAGTCGAACATTAAACGCATCCAATCCTTTCAATCAGAAGTCCTGAGAACAATAGTAAATGCCCCTTATTACGTCAGCAACAAAACCCTTCACAATGATCTGAATATACCCTATATTCTTGAACTCATCCCTTCCAAGTTCATAAAATTCCATAGTAACCTATCCAACCACCCTAATTTCCTAGCACAGTCATTGCACTCCACTACTCACCCCTATAAACCTCCTCGGAGATTAAAACGGCAGTGGCTATAACCTCGTGACCTGCTATAATCAACTAATAGTGGGAGCCCTGGCAATGGCCAGTTTCTCTAATCATGCCCTGAGCATCTGTGGCTCTCGCGCTATTGGTCAGCCTCCGCTGGCTCTTATCCAGTGACGCGGCTGACGTAGGAGCGTGGGGACTTCCCAAGACTCCGCTTCCTCCTTCGCATGCGAAGGAGGTGACAACCTTGTGGACTTGGGGGGCCGCAAGGCTGTTTGTAAATATTGTATGAATGAGCGAGTGAATGATGAATTTTAAATATGGTATGAATGATAATATTTATCTCAATTACTTATTGCTTATTAAAAGGCAGATTGTAATTTTATCGTAATAAAAATTGTAAAACAAAAAAAATTTAAATATATTTCATTTATTTATTATATTTGTTTAAATCTTAGTCCAGAGGATGCCTAAATTGGCGAAGAGTCGATTTTTATATAACCACATAAAAAGGACAAAAATTCAGTAAATTTTTAACCGTTTATAATAATTTCATAAGTTACGAATTAAACAATTTGTATTGTTCTTAAAAGTCATAATGGAACAGCTAATGGTTAATAAGAAACTATCGGCTTTGAAGAATTACCTAGCTAGATACTACTACAGTAATTTCTCACTTAACTTAACTTAACTTAACATAGAGTAGGATTTAATTAAATGAAGGCCAAATCTTTAAAATACATTGCCAAATACTCAGAATTTCTCAATGTTGAGTAAGTTTTCTTTTCTAATTTGGAATTCGAGACATTTTCTAAATGTCACTGTGATGTTTGACAAATGCCAGAGTAGACGAATTAAAGAATATATATATGCACTGAAACAAGTATGGTTTTGTTTACATAAGTTCTTCTTTTTACACCTATAAGATGTTTTTTTTTACAATGACACTCCACAGTGAGTTTTTAATAATAACAGTGCGAGTAAAAGCGTCTTTGACTGCACAAATGTTATAAATTGAACGATATACAAGGCTATCTGGAGTGTTATCTGGCCTTCATTTGACAACATTACAACCAAGCGTGACCGCTGGGGGAGACGCTACTAGGTACATTTGCAGGGCCCCATAGATTGTCGTCTGCATGGGAGAGATCCCTTTCAAGGACGTGCTAGCTTTAGCGAGACTAAGTCAGAGAATCCCAATAGAAAGGTGTGGGGTCTGACAACGACAGACTAAAGATAGCTAGTAAGGGTATAGAAGTGTAGAGGGTTTCATAAATGATGAGGCAATATTTAGAAATAATAGTGCAGCTGCATGTACCAGTTCAGAGGCGAGTCGTAGCTTAAATGCCTTGTCGGATATTTTTTCTTAACCCCTAGGCTGCTACTTATACTGCATAATATACGCATTTTAAGAAGTTCTTTTCCTAAAACAAACATGATCTTTTTATGGTTAAAAATTTATATGATGAAAACAGGACTAGGCGATGGGGCTCACCTTCGGATTACAATGTGGGACTTACAAACTATCATAAAACTAATCTTACGTACTATCTTAAACCTAGAGCGTTCCTGCCTCGAATGCCTCATGCCATCGATAGGGAAACGGGGTGGGTGTAATCGTGGTAGCGTAACACGGGGTTTGTCATATATTGCAAGGAATCAAAGAATGCGATATGTCTACGGTGAATGAATTCATCCACCGTAGGACGCTCAAAATCTTCGTGGAGCTCACTGTTTCTCCGCGACTGGGATGTAGTATGTTGGAACACTTTCATGAATATCCTTTTCTGAAACTGTTAGGAGTCACTTTGCTGTCGCTTCAGTCAAATGACTAAAAAGCGGTGCACCACACAGTAGAGCATGCCTGAGTGCGCCTCAAACAGTGACAAATTGTGACCAGTAAGTGTGCAAGCCGGTAAGACTTCGTGCATGTTTGTTTCATACTGGCCACTAAAATGGAGGTAGCGGTTCATTTTAATGCCCAAATATAAGAGGGTGTTTGCTGGAGAATTCTGCTGCGTTCCTACAGTGTACGAGTATTTATTAGGCAGTACATTTTTCAGTCATTTGTCTCTATTACCCGCGTTTACAGTGATGTAGTGTTTTCACAATTTATCACTGATCAGATTACTAGCGATACTGCCTGTCAAAGACCTCTCTAGGCGCTCATGCTGCTACTGTAGACCGCGATGTCTTCGGCAAAAGCTGTGGTGTTTTTGTACCGAGCCCCAACAATTTCGGACGAATACATGTTAAAAAGTACGGGGGATAGCACGGATCCTTGACTCCACTAGTCAGTGGCAAAGCTTCGAATAAGCTATCACCTTCCCGCACCCACAGCGATTAATTTTTCAGGAAGCTAGCCATAACTTAATAGAGCTGCTCCTGGCATTCCCGGTCTTAGAGCATTCGACACAGTGTCCCGTGGGAAACCAAGTCGGAGGCCTGCGTGCAGTCTAGTTATTAGATCTAGATACTAAGGAAATTATTTATAACCAAACTGAGAAAATGTATTTTGAAACTAATGTATTGTCTGAAAAACATGTTAATTCTTAAAATATCACCATCCTGCCCAGGAGTTCAGGAATTTATGAAGGGAGAAGTTTTGTAATACTGTGAACAGTGAAGTGTCGTGAGCAGAACTGTATACCTGACTTGTGACATCATGGAAGTCATCGATGGTTCCCTGTTGTTTTTAAGTAAGCAATCGATACCTTCCCAGACCTCCCAGCTTCCCAGAATCTTATCCTTTTCTTATAAATATATGTCTCAGCTTTGGCCCCAGATCCCTACTCCAATTGTGAGGTAGCGGCATATGTGGACGATATAGGGGTCTACAGCACCAGCCTCAACCCAGCGAAAGCTCTAAAGGCTGCAGAGGGCGCCAGTCAGTAACGGGTGGTCTGAAAAGTTTCCGACCTAACAAAGCTTTTATTTTATCTTTTATTTCACTAGCTTTCATTTATTTTATTATCATCTTCATGTTGAGGTCGGAAACTTTTCAGACCATCTGTGTAATCAGCGACAGGCTACGAACTGTCCACATTCAGGTGAACCCAGCCAAAACTCAAGGGTCATCTTCTCCTTCCAGCATGACAAACGAAAGCGTCCACCAAGCTTCACCATAGACGGGACTGAATGCAAACTTTCCAACAACATATGCTACCTAGGCAGACACATGATGTTCAGCACACATGTTATGTATAATTAAAACTAATTGACTATTTAATATAATTGAATCCCTTATATCATGTAACCATTTTTGTAACCTTGTTGTAACCTTTATATATATATATATACTTCATGTTCTAGCTCCAAGCCATGTGTACGTTTCCCGTTTTCCCTATGATTTATCTAAACATATCAATTGGCGACGAGGAAAAACTGATTAAACTATCCGAGTTTCAAGTTCGCGAAGTGTTACACGGACATTGCCGGCAGTTCGTATTCCTTGTATACGCGGTAAGTCGTAATTTTTACCACGAGTGCTTTTCCGTATTACTTTTTCGCTGTTTTATCGGTTTTCTGTTTTATTTATCGTTCGGATTAATTATGAAGATCATCAAGAATGGATGCACAACATTTTCAAGAATTCATGGGTGTGCTTACATCACTTCTAAGCTCTCAAACATCAAGTAAACAAGACCCCAAGTCAGACACAAACAACCTCGCGAATGTGAGTATTTTTGAAAACTTTGATTCAAAAAAAGAGAAATTTTCATGTTATATGGAACGTTTCGAGAATTATTGCACAATGAAAAATTTAGTCGATCCCACAAAGAAAGCTCAGCTCTTGTGTGGTTCTGTGGGTAGTATACATTACAATGAACTCACCGTATTCCTTGGACCAGAAAAACCTGTCACGTCCCTTGATTATAAGACACTTGTTTCCAATCTCATGACCATGCTGACCCCTAAACGTAGCGCAATTGTGACCCAACACTATTTCTTGAACATTACCCAGAAAGAAAATCAGTCGATTTCTGAATTTGTTGCTGCGTTACAGCGAGACATAGGAGATTGTGAATTCAAAGTAGAATGTAATTCCGTCTCTTGTAAAAATTCAGAAGGGAAGAAAACAAGTATCTCGGTGAATGATATTTTCCTCAGAGCTCAGTTCATTCGAGGATTACGTCATAACTGGATAAGGGAACAGCTTCTGCAGTCAACTGTGACTGGTTTTGATCAAATTTTAGCCAAAGCCACTGCACTAGAGGCCGCTCATATTGAGAGTGCGGAATTGTCAAAGCAGTCTAATACAGGTACTTCATCTTTCTCCAGTGACACGTATCACCTATCTGGGTCATCAAATCATCCACAAAGGGATAGGAAGTCTCAATTTCGAAGAAAATCGCAAGACCGTTTGTCCAACCGCCCTGATTCTCGTAATAAATTTCATTCATCAGGAGCCAAAAATAGATCCCACAGCCGAAGTAGAATAGATTATAAAGCATTAGGGATTCAAGACCTATGTACAAGGTGTGCTAGAAATAATCATAGACCAGCAGACTGTCGCGTTGATTATGATAAAGTTCATTGCACGTCATGTAACCGTAAGGGACACGTTTCACGAGTTTGTATCACCACCCTGTCACAAAATAAAAAACCTAGTTACGCATCATCTGCAAATGCGATTTCTCAACGCTGAACATCAATACGGCATTTCATATCTTGTAGACCTTTTCGAAGTAAACCCCGACTCCAATAAATATATCGTCACAGTCCAAATCAATGGAAAACCCCAGCTCATGGAGGTCGATTCAGGAGCAAGATTTGCTCTCCTAAACGAGGATGATTTTAGGAAATTGAATTTGGGACTAGAAATCTAATCAACAAATACCATTTTTCGAGCGTACTCAGGCAACGAAATTCTTCCGACGAGAGGAAAAGTTGAGGTAACAGCCACATATAAAGGTAGAAATGCGTGTGGTGACCTGTATATTGTTCCGTCTGGCCATACAGCATTGCTTGGGCGTCAATGGATTAGAGATTTAATGATTGAATTGAGAGAAATTGATACCACCAAAAACCATATGTCAAGTGTACTTGCGGTGGGCTGTGTTGCTGCGCCTGGCGAGATAATAGCTGAGTTCCCAACTGTCTTTGCCGAGGAAGTTGGTTGCATTCCAGATTATGAAGTTAAGTTGCAGCTACAACAAGGGGCAAAACCTAATTTCACAAGAGAGCGCCATTTACCTTATACTCTACGAGAACGTGTTGAAAAAGAATTGGATTCCCTGGATGCTACTGGAATAATTTCGCCGGTTACAACGAGTGATTGGGGATCACCATTCGTTGTTATCCCAAAAGCAGATGGTGGTGTACGCTTGTGCGTTGATTATAAATCAGGTGTCAATGAAAGATTAATTTCAGCTAACTTTCCTATACGAAAAATAAAAGATGTGTTACACAGTCTACGCAATTCAAGGTATTTTTGTAAAATTGATTTGTATAAGGCGTACTTGCATGTAAAAGTCTGTCCAGATAGTGCAGTGATCCAAACCATAGCAACACACCGTGGCATGTATAGAATGAACCGCCTCAGTTTTGGCATCAAGTCTGCACCAGCCGAGTTCAATCGCATAATGTCTCAAGTTCTTCAGGGGTTGCCAAAATCAGAAGCATATTTTGACGACATAATATGCCATGGAGCAACTTTGGAAGAATGTACTCAAAATTTGCGTGCCTGCCTCAAACGTCTTGCTGACCACGACCTACATGCCAACCAAAGTAAGTGTTCTTTCTTTGAAGAAAAAATTGAGTACCTAGGTCATGTTGTGGAGAGCAACCAGATTCGAAAATCCTGTGAAAAAGTTCGAGCTGCCAACAATATGCCACGCCCTAAAGATATTCGACATTCGATCCCTTCGAAGTCAAGTTATATCAGAACTTCATGAAACACATCTAGGGATCATGAAAATGAAACAATTAGCCCGAAAATATGTTTACTGGCCTGGAATTGACAGTCAGATTGAGCGACTTGTCAAGAGTTGTGAGCAGTGCGCACTTACAAGATCGGCTTTACCAAAAGTACCAGTTCACCCTTGGAATGAACCATCCGAGAATCGGGAACGAGTCCATATAGATTATGCTGGACCGTTCCAGGGCCATTATTTCCTTGTTTGCATAGATGCTAAGTCAAAATGGGCGGAATTTGAACCTATCAAAGAAGCACCTACCACGTCCTCTACCATAAATCTTCTCAGAAAGATTTTTTCAACGCATGGATTCCCAAATCAGCTTGTTTCAGATAACGCTAGCATTTTCCAGAGCGAAGAGTTTCAGCTTTTTTGTCGCACAAACGGAATTTTTCAAAAATTTATAGCCCCTTGCCATCCAGCAACTAATGGCCTTGCTGAACGCAATGTGCGGACACTTAAGGATAAGTTGCGGGCCTTGTCAAATGACGATACCCCTATGCCAGAAAAAGTCACAAATATCCTATTTCATTACAGATCAACTCCCCTTGCTAATGGCTCCTCACCTGCTGAGTTATATTTGAAAAGAAAATTCTGAATCCGCCTGGATGCCTTGTCACCAACCAAACCACACTCATCTCAGTCAACGCGAGTTACCAGAAGATTTTTTCATGTGGGGGAGAGAGTGCAAATCCGTGTCTTCAAAAATAGCAAGCCACAGTGGGAGTTTGGTGAGGTGACGCAAAGGTTGGGTCAACAACATTACCTTGTCCGGCTGGACGAATCAAGGAGAATTTTCAAGCGTCATAAATCAACTGAGAAACACCTTTGTACAAGCAAAAAAGACACATGTTTCATTTGGCCCATCTCAGTCTTATGAAATTCCTCGAGCTCCGAGTCCACCTCAGAAACCTCACACTCAATTGGCACCTCATGATCTTCCAGATTCATCTTCAACCGAGCCTTTTCTTTAGACTCCTCTATGTCCCATAAACAGACCTGTTCGTCAGAGAAGACTCCCAGAAAGGTTTCGAGATCCTAACATATCACTTCAGTATTGATGTCCCCTCACAAGATACATACTGTAACCCCTGGCTTCTTCCTAGACTCGTTGAGGAACGCTGAAAAGGATGGTTGGCAAGCTAAAGGAACTTCACCCGGATTTAGGAAAATAATGACAGGGAATATGGATAACACCTCTAAAACTTTTTATTAGAAAAAAAAATCACATGTAATCGATACTTCAACCTAAAATTAACAGCAGGTCGCAAAATTATAAAATATTAATGGAAACCTCAAATAATACAAGTTAATACCATTTCAGAACGGTTACAATACCCCCTTCTTTACAAAAGAGGCGACTATCCTCGGCTCTTTTCACTAAGTATCCTCGGGGGTACGTTGCACTGAACTATTCACTGTCACCTTCACTCACTCCTCCCCATTATTTGTAGACGGGACAGGCTCTTGTTCCTTCGGGTAACGAATAATCGCCTGGGCCGCTGTAGGGGTTGACTTCTCTCGGGGTTGACGTCGGGCATGCCAGCGGTATACCAGCCAGGCGAGGCCAATTATTTGCGGTAATCCTATCAATGTTCCTATCCCGCTCCACCACCCACATCAGTCCTCCTGAAACACCATCCGTCATTACTTCCTTGGATTCCGTAGGTTGTACGAACTTTGGTGTGTGGGAAAGGCTGGTAGAGGTTCAGGTTCCCACGTCGGGTCCAGGGGGTCGTCAGAGGGTTTGAGGGTACTCTCTTCAATCTCCTCCGGTATGCTGGCTTCAGGAAGGGGTCTCTCTTGCGCGGTTGGTGGGACCGGTTCTAGACCTCTTGGTAGGACACTGGGTCTTCCCGCCGTTTCTACTACTTGCCACGGCATTGGGCCCTTTCCTTTTGGGGAGCTAGTGGCCAATGTATTCGGTGGGGTCATGTGGTTGTCTCCCTCTCCTTCCTCCTCGTCATCATCTGAGCTTGCCATCGGTACGAGCTCTAGGTCGACTTCTTCGTCCGTACTGTCGAGCTCGCTCTCCGCCTGCTCAGGGAAGAGTTCCAGTCGTCCCAGTTTCCCTTGACTCGTCACGGGCACTCCTCCATGTAGTCCTCCGTGAGCCGGCTTCAGCCTGTTTATATGGACCACCTGAGTGTTTCCTGATTCACTCCTTATTTTGTATGTGACCTTCCCTAACCTCTTGGTCACCTCATGGGGGCCAGTCCATGGGCAGTGAAACTTTGGGAAATAGCCTGGCTTTACCGCGGGTACATGGAGGTATACGAAGTCCCCCACACTAAACTCTCTTTCCTTCCTCGTCTTGTTTATCCGCTCCGTGCGTCGTGTCCACTCTCGGTCAATTCTTTGTCTTGCCTCATCTTGGGCTTTCTGTATCCGGTCCCCTAATTGTTGCACCACCTCGCCGGCCTCGTCTGTGCCTCCTTCGTCTTTGGTGACCTTCTCTAGTCGCGCTGGTGTCCGTAGTTCCCGTCCGAACAGGAGGTAGTTAGGCGAGAATCCCGTGGCCGAGTGGGGAATGGCTCTGTACGCCATCAAGGAATACGGGACCCATTTGTCCCAATCCCTCCCATCCTTTCTGGCAAAGTGAGCTAACGAATCTCCCAAAGTCCTGTGGAACCTTTCTAGTATTCCATTGCTTTGGGGGTGGTAGGCCGTTGTTTGTAGCTTGGCGATCCCTAGCGCTTTACAGACCTCCTTAAACAATTCGGAGACAAAATTTCGGCCCTGGTCGGTTAGTAGGCGCAGTGGCACCCCATGTCTGGTGATGATGTTCTCTACGAAGGCCTTTGCTGTGGCTCCTGCCGTCTGTTCGGTAATTGCTACGGCCTCGGTGTATCTAGAGAAGTGATCGATAAAGGTCAAAAGGTATTTGTTCCCCCTCTGGCTCCTTGGGAAGGGTCCCACTATTTCAAGGGACACCATTTCGAAAGGTCGCGATGGAAAGAACGGCCTCTCAATTGGTACCGTCCGACCCGCCGGTGTTTTCCGGGTGGCACACGAGTGACACGTCTTTACAAACGCCTCCACGTCTTGCTTCATTGAAGGCCAGAAGTACCTTTGCCGTAAGACGGCAAGCGTTCTTTCCCCCCCCGGGGTGACCAGCCCACACGCTGCTGTGATGGTCGGTCAAAGCTTCTTTTCTCCTGACCTTGAGGCACTACCACCTTCCACTGTCTTCGCTCGTCGTTCTCTCCTCGGTACATTAACCCCTGTTCGTCCCACCTGCACAATCGGGGGTTGCCTTTCGCCCAGTTTTGGCACTCTTCGTCCTTTAGCTGGTCTTGGCGATATCGTTCGTAGTCCTCGACCTCCTCTGAAGTTACCTTGGCCACCGCACGGCTTAGCGCATCCGCATTGGTGTGCTTGCGTCCGGGTTTGTGGACTACCTCGTAGTCGAACTCTTCCAACCGGAGCGCCCATCTCGTCAGTCGGGACGACGGATCCCGGAGGGACAACATCCACCGCAGTGCCACGTGGTCCGTTACCAAGGTGAACTTCCGCCCTAGCAGGTAGCACCGGAAGTGTTTCGTGGCCCATATTACCGCCAGCAGCTCCCGCTCCGTAGCCGAGTAGTTCTGTTCCGCCTGATGTAGTTGGCGGCAGGCATATGCTAACGGTCTCTCTTGTCCGTTTCTTACTTGGGAAAGGATGGCTCCTAGAGCAACTCCAGACGCGTCGGTTGCCAGAATAAAGGCATCTTTGAAATCTGGGTAGATGAGGACCGAGTCGGTACACAACGCCTCTTTCAGCTCTTGGAAAGCCACTACCTGGTCTTTCTTCCATTGGAAGCGTTTGTCTTTCCCGGTAAGGAGTGTCAACGGCTTGGCTATCTCGGCGAAGCGGGGAATAAACCTCCGGTAATATCCCGCTAACCCCAGGAACCCTCGTACCTCCCTCGCTGAACCGGGCGTCGGGAATTCTCTTACTGCTTGTATTTTCCCGTCATCTGGTTTGACTCCCTCTTCGGTCACTAAATGGCCGAGGTATCGTACTTGCCTAACAGCGAACTTACACTTTTCCCCGTTCAGTTTAAGGTTTGCTTCCTTCAATCGGCCAAACACGTGCTCTAATCGGTCTCTATGTTGTTCCAAATCTTCACTGAAGATGATGATATCATCTAAATATACGTAACATTCTAGACCCTTGATACCTGCGAGGATCTGATCCATGGTCCTTTGGAATGTCGCTGGGGCTCTCGCCAGCCCAAACGGCATCTTCTTGTACTCGTAATGGCCATCTAAAGTGGTAAAGGCCGTCTTTGGCTGATCCCTTTCGGCTACTGGTATTTGGTGGTATCCGCTGCGTAGATCTAAGGTGGAGAAAATTCGACTCTTTCCTAGCATCTCTAGCGTCTCTTGTATTAGAGGCAGCGGGTACGCGTCGACTTGGGTCAGCGCATTCAATCTTCGGAAGTCCGTGCAAAAGCGAAACTTCATGCTCCCGCCCTCGCTCTTCTTGGGAACCAACACCACTGGTGCTGCCCAAGGGCTGGTGGAGTGAGTGATCACTCCATTGTCCAGCATATCTTTTAAGTGACCTTCTACTATTGGGCGATGGTGGAACGGTACTCTGTAAGGCCGTTTCATTACGGGGCGAGCGTCACCTGTGGGTATTTGGTGTCTAACCCCTACCGAGCAGCCTTCCTTTCCGGGTGGTTTGAACAGGGCCTCATACTCCCGCAGTAGCGGTTCTATCATTTTTCTCTCGTTCTCACTTAAATGGCTTAGGTCCCAGTCAGGGCCCTTCATTTATATCGATCTGAATCCAGCTGTCCTTCGGTCCCCTTCGAATTCCTTCCCTTCCCTTGTTGTTTGGCATTTGTTAGAACGTTGCTTCCCTGGTTCCATTTTGCTGCTACCCCTAGAGTCTGATTTCGGTCCAAACAAACTTCCTGGGGGCCCATATTGATCACCTGTACCCACACGCTGCCATCTTCAATCCTAGATAAGCAGCGAGCTGTTCGGGCACCGTTTTGCCTCAGCGTTGCGGGCTCCATTTCTATGTCCGATAGTTCCTCTCCGGATACAAGACCTCTTGTTAAGATTTCGCTGTAGGGTGGTATCTTCACCTGCGCAACGCTTCTTACAAACTCCCTTCCTTCTCCCTCTCGTGGGGCCCCCTGGTCGGCCGTATCCCTTGTCTGGTAGTCTCTTCTCTGTTCCACGTGGGCGTCTGCCCTTCTTTTCTTTCTCTTTCTGCTGGTTCTTTCTCTCAGCTTCTCCTTCCGTGGGTCCGTTTCGTCACTAGCCTCCAATGGCTCTACCGCCGAGTTCCACTTCTTGTTCAGGTTCTCGACAGTTTGACTCAGCCTCTCTATCTCTGTGCTTAGCCTCTCTATCTCTTCGCTACCTCCGTCTATTCTCCGGACAACTGGGACGGTGCTTCCCTCGATGATCTCTAGCTTCCGTTCCCTGACCAACACTTTTGCTCCCGTCCTAGTGAGCACATCCATGCCGATGATTCCGTCTCCGGGCAGATCCAGTGGGGATATCACGATGGGGTGTGTAAACTCCTTCCCTTGTAGCTTACATCGCAGCAGCTGAATCCCGTCTATCTGCAGTGGTTGGCCCGTCACTCCCTTAGCCCGTAGACTAGCCGGCCCTAGGTATATTCCGGGGACAGCGGCCCTGATCAACGTTACCTCTGCTCCCGTATCCACCAGCATATCATGTGCCACGCCTTCTATTTCCATCGCCACTGATATGGTCCCACCCCCTCTTCCTCTTATCCCTGGCACTAGGCGAGTGTATCCCCTTTGTCTATCGAACCTGTGGTCGGGGTGTCCTACAGGTCTTGGGCTTTACGGGGGGTCTACGGGGCCGGCAGGATAGTTGACGTTTCTTGGTTGCTCCCCTCTTGGGGTCGGTCGACTCCTACAGTCTCGTGCAAAATGCCCCTCCTTTTTGCATGCGAATCATTGACGATTCTGCCCCCCTAGGCGTCGGTGCGGGGCCCTGGAGACATCCTCTCGCTAAGTGTCCTTCCTGCCCACAGCGGTAACATCTCAACTGGGTTCTTCCTGTTGGCCTTACCAAGTATACTTCTCCTTGTACTGCGTCGTGCGAGCTATTTCCGTTCTCTGCTGTACTCATAGCATCGGCCCCTACTCCAAATACGTCTCTGTGGCCCTTACTTCCTTTATTGCTACCCTCATTTCCGTCAAACGGTTCCGCCCTCATGATGGCCTCCTCAAGCGCGGTTGGAGCCAAAGCTTGCATTAGCCTCGCCGTTTTGGGCAAGAGTCCTCTCCGGAAAGCCGCTAGCACTCTGCTTCTAATGTGCTTTGAGAGTATGTCTCGCTCTTCTACCCCGTCTATATCGGCAATTAGCCGGGCTCCAATTGCTCTGACTCTGTCGGCGAAAACCCTGGCTGGCTCGGTTGTTCCTTGTCTCGCTTCACTCAGGTCTCCTTCTAGTTTTTCTCTCGCTCTGGGATCCTCGAATCTCTTTACCACTTCTTTCTTCAGGATATCGTAAGGCGCTCCCTCTTCTACTAGCTCTGGCTTAGACTCGAGGAACTTCTCAGCCACTCCACCCAGTTTCTGTTCTGCAATCATTATTTTGTCCTGCTCCGTCCAATTCCCTACTGCACTTATCTTCTCTAACTTCTTGAAAAACTGAGTGACCGATCCACTTCCCGGGGTCCCTGTCCAAGGCTTGACCAGGTCTGCAACCCTAGGTCCCGTTTTCCCCGGCTCCCCGGTTCTCCTTTTTCCAGTTGTGCCGTCATCGCACTGGTCCGTTGGGCTAAGGACTCTTTCTCGTACTTCAGAGTTTCATTTTCCTCGGCAAACTTCTGGTTTGCCGCTCGTAGCTGTTTCACCAACTTCTTCAGTTCCGCTTGCTTTGCTTTCGCCATTTTCGAGCGTGGTCACGACTTCTGTGCTATAGGGATATTCTTGCAACCCTACCCCACACCTGACACCAATATGTAACCCCTGGCTCCTTCCTAGACTCGTTGAGGAACGCTGAAAAGGATGGTTAGCAAGCTAAAGGAACTTCACCCGGATTTAGGAAAATAATGACAGGGAATATGGATAACACCTCTAAAACTTTTTATTAGAAAAAAAAATCACATGTAATCGATACTTCAACCTAAAATTAACAGCAGGTCGCAAAATTATAAAATATTAATGGAAACCTCAAATAATACAAGTTAATACCATTTCAGAACGGTTACAATACTTTGTGATTCATGGTACTATTTTAATGTTAATAATTTTTGAATAGTGGGGGAGACTGTTATGTATAATTAAAACTAATTGACTATATGATATAATTGAATCCCTTATATCATGTAACCATTTTTGTAACCTTTTTATATATATATACTTCATGTTCTAGCTCCAAGCCATGTGTACGTTTTCAATTAGTTATTACCCGTTTTTCCCCATGATTTATCTAATCATATCAACACACCTGCAGAAGAAATTGAAAATAGTACGTAGGACTTACTACTCTGTCCAGCATCTCATCACGAGCCTGGCTATATCCCTTCGGCTGAAACTATAATTATATAAGATCATCCTGAGGCCAAGCTCTACTGTTTGGGACACCACTCTTTCGAATCCTACACACCAGCACCATTACTCTACTGCAGAGCTTCCAGAACAACATCCTGCGCACGGCACTATGGTATACCCCTTTTCGTGAAATCGGCTTCCGACATCCACGAAAAGTTCGAGGCCACCGAGGTCACCGAAGCCATCAAAAGAAGACACATCAAGTTCTTTGACTCGATGAAACATAGCCAAAACCCTCTATTCCGATACATGACACCCCCACCGCTACCGGCAAGATGGCAACTCACTAGATCTAGTAAAGCAGAAGAAATGGTGGACATTACGGCGCTTGGCCCACCAACAACAAGCCTCTAACGGGCACCCATCATTGCTATCCAACTAAATAAGACTACACTACATGCCTAGAAAGACTCTAGGCCCAGCCACCAGTGGACACTCACCACTGTACCGAAACAACCAGCCTCCACCGAGGCTTCCCACACTCCTTGATTCCCTCACACCACCTTAAAGCAGGTACTCCTTCTTACAAGGATCCGCTCAACCCAAATATTCCTTTATTTTTCCTTCATCCTTAATCTTATAATTCGAGAGCTATGGGAAAAAAAAATCTTCTTTTGTTCGGAGAACTGGCACTGTAAACAGATTATGGTAAATTTGCGACGGAAACAGCTCCCAGTCGGCAGGAGTAGTACCTTGTGGGGATAGGGGTCGCAACTTTACCATCCACCGCGTACGGTACTGGCATGTGGTTCCTCACTGTCTTATCTTGAAGTATATGTCTTCTCGTTTTGGACCGTATTTCTCTTTATTTCACAGTAGGCGTTTTACTTTATGGCCCTTTGTAGTCGTGTATTCCTTTTCACACCATCTTGTGAATAGGTTACACACAATTGTTCTTGGACCACCCTAGCTGCTGAGTCCCATATCCCATTTTGGCACTTACTTTCGTGACAGGAAAAAAGCATGGAAGGGTTGTAAACTGTAAAATCCTCCAGCCCTTATTCGACAACCCGCAACAGACGGGGCACACTTTTCTTGAGTACACCCAAAACAGGGGTTTATGGCATGCCGACAGCCGGTCTTTGTCCCTCTGGCCTCAGTCCCTAAACGGGGATATAATTTTATTTTTAGTATTTTACACTACATTCCCCATGTCGGGGGTTGAACAAGTTAAGGTTCGGACGTCGTAGGCAGCCAGCCTAATCCTCAAGTCATCGGGATGTATACATCCCGAATGTATTTAGAGAGGCTTTAAAAGGCTCAAATAAAAACAGTCTTGTGACAACTCTCGTTCTGTAACTACATTCAGCCTCTTTCCTTTTTCTTCACGTTTTCGTTGACGATCATTAACTAACATATAACACTATATTGATTATTTGATAAAAATATTTAAGGAAACGCTGTAAGTCCTATCAAAATAATTATTATTCTGCAAGGTAAAAAGAAAAATTGAAATGATAAAGGTTTATTGTGTTTGCATTGGATTATTGTATCTATGGATATTGGTTTTACTTACTTAACCTTACGTTAGTCGCAAGTGTTTTTCAAACCGATAGTAACATTTACCTCACAGGTGTATACCAAATTTTTTCCAGATGTTCTACTGGGTTTTCAATTTTTTTAGAATATACAAAAACATTAAACGATTATAACTTATTATTAAACATTTTTTTGTAGCTACCAGAAGAACACCTTAATCCCTCGTTTCCTGGAGTTGAGGGAGAAGAAAAATGTATATTTATACACCTTACAGAAACATGCGATTAACGGAATATTAAATGCCTTGATACTAAAATTACCTGTTGCATTGCCTTTGACGTTTGACTACATTTCTCTTGTCCCATTAGAATTACTTTGTTAAATAATTGTTTCTTCTTAATGGGCATAGTCCCAGGATAGTAGAGGTATTATTATTATTAAGAATTTTATAAAAGTAAGGCAACTTTCGATAAAATTTGGTGAATAAGTGATGGTGGGGATAAACTTAAAAAAAATACCACAAAACTAATATTTGAGATTCACCGAATTCGCCGAACTTATAGAGTACGATCTCGTTGACAGTTCTTGTCCAGGGAGGGAAAAATCTCTTAATAAGAAATGAAAAAAGCAACACATTGAAGCACCTAAAGTGAAGAGGAAATGCTAGAGAATGCGTATGCTCGTGCTCCAGGGTGTATTTGTACCCAGGGGGGTTTGTATCAGAGATACGAACCGGTCTGGAGACCGACCACGCAAAAGCAAGAATGCTCTGGAATTCTTCGAAAACTCGGAGTAAGAAGACATGATGACCAAAATAAGCTGACTCCCCTTATCGACTGGTGACCGAAGTGAAAAACAAAAGGACAAGTGAAGCAGGTTGTCGAGTGGTGAGTTACAAATATTTCCTTCCAGTTTATCCTTGGCTGGCCAATATGAAAATATGCGCTGGGGCGGTGGCCAGATTCTACGCATTGTTTCTTATAATTGTGCTTGGAATCCGGCTGTTTTTCCTGTGTCGCTCCCTTTGCCGGCCACGGCGGAATGTTGAAAGATAAGCTGAGGCAATCAGGGCCCCGCTTTTTCCCTGTTGGATTCCTCTCAGAAAGGGATCTCCTTCCTTTATTAATTTTCCAACCCTTACTTCATCCAATATCCCCTCTATTCAGCCCCCTCCATTAGCATGCTCTCCGTTCGTCCTCTCCACCTTTTATATTTCCTAGTTGCCCGCTCCTTAATCTTCCAATCACTATTTGAGGGTTTCTCTTATGCTTTAAAGAAGTCCTACTGGTTGGACGGCTGAATGCAGTCCTCTCCGTCCTTTCTACCTTGGACCCATCAAAGGGCACCGTTGCTTTGAATATGCTTTATATTTCTAATCATCGCGATGAAATAAACTCTATATAGATGATGAGTTAAATATTCTTCCTTCGAAAATATACAATATTAGGAACCACACTGTGGGTTTGAATCGGTTTAGGTTGATGAAAAAACAGATTTTCATATTTATTTATATAGGTCGTCTCGACATGGTATACAGGGCTGCATCAGGTCTAAAAAGTATTTGAAAAATGTAATGAATTTCTCAAATGACAAAGGGTTGGAACATAAGAAAGCTGGAGAAGATGCGGTATGATTTCGAAGCCCAAGTCACAAGGATACTCTGTCAGACCACCTCAGCTTCAAACATTAAATGAGATCTCCATGTAAATTCCTCTAGGCCGAACATTAAAATTGGTTCCGAATTCCAAAAAAAACCCGAAGAAACTTAAAAAAAATGTGGAATGAAATATTAATATAGTCCATTTATTAATTATCCATTATTTGGTATGAATAAGATCATAAAACAGTAGTATTTATTGTCCTTGTAGCATTGTATTTGTTTTCCAATTATCAATGGGATTGAATTGGAAAAGGACATGGTCTGCAGTGTGAAAAATCATTTGGTTAATTAACTAATTACAAAATCCAGAAACATTTGTCTATTGAGAGCGGTGTAACAATGTTATTGAGCCAGTTGGAAGAAAATCCGTCAGAAGTGGTGGTTAAACTATCTATTGACAATCCACTTGCTGCTGCTCAATCCCACCCCGTTCACACATTCGGCCAATAGTATTCTCTTTCACTGAATCAATGCTTGTAAGATTTATTGTCGAGGACGAATCCACGCTAATAAAGTGTCTTTTCTCTATTCTCGTCTACTCGGACCATTACAATGAAGTGTTACTCACTCAATTGTTTGTTTAAATCATAACTGTTAAAAAAGGGTTCTATACGAATTTTTATCCTATATCCCACATCCTATTTTTATAAGTTTGAGAGCTATGAAAAAAAAAAAAAAAAAAAGTTTAAATCATTTTAAAAAAGTCTATTTTTGCAGATGATTCACATAGACTTTGAAAATCGGCAATACGGGCCTGTATGAAATGAAATTTTACCTAAAAGTACAATACTTTAGAACTCTTATACTGGCGAGCTTGGGGATAAAATATGACAGCACTGCCAGTAATAAAAATGTTAATATTAAAACATAATTTCCAGGTTCTGTGGATTTATGCACTCCATTTACCCAAATTTTTGCCATTTTACCCAGTCCTCTGTAATTTGTTGTTCTGAACGGCTTGCTTACTGATTGATTTTCTATAACATTGGTGAATTTTCCAGAAATATTACGTGTATCGCATGGAATTCCCAATTTTAACCCTATTATTTATAATTTTTTTACAGGTATTTATATTTAATCTTGTTAACTCTTTAAGTTGAAACTACTTTACTCTTTTAAATGTCGCCTATTTAACGACAGATGTGGGCCGTCGAATGGGCTAGTCCATAAAAATAGATTTTGAAGGGAAGTGGGCGATGAGTCTCATTTAAAAAAAAAAAAACTGACATTACGATTTTTCTTGATGAGTTTATTACACTGAGTATATTTATAAATTTGAGTAGTTTAATTTAGAAAAATCTATTATAAGAAAGGGCTGCAGTGAGATGGGGCTATGCTAATAGAGGCTGGCTCAATGAAGAGGGCTTTCAGGCCGTGGAAATTAATAAAGGACAAAGACGCGCTTGGAATGCGGTGAGGGGGGAGGGGGAGCTCCCGCACATCCATTGGTCTGCGTACGTCTCATTAACAGTCATAGTTCGTCATCTATGTCTTCTCCACAACAGCCACCTAAATCACTGCACATGTATCTGTAGCCGACGAGCAATGTTTAGTTCTCAATGATGAGAATCCAACCAGCCACCGATCTTCTAATCTTCGCACATGGTGCTCCTATATTAAAATAGGAAATTCTGGCACAAAACAGCATATAAATACGGAAGTGCTCATTAAAAAAGTAGAACACTGGGAGCCTATGTGCCCGGCCTGTGACGCTGTAGTGCCTGCTATCAAATTTCTATGAAGGAAGAGTTTCGACGCCATAAATTGCTGAAGTACGGAGTTGGCGTATCAGTCATACTTTTCTTTCTTTGAAAGCACACTGGGTAGAAGAGGCAGAAGTCAAACTACTGCAGGATGGAGGTAATCTGTGACTAAAAACCTGCGCAACTTTTCACTGGCGTTACGGAAATCACAAAATAGTTCATGACCTTACGCCATGGAATTGGATTTCTGTTTCATCGGGGCATGGGCGAATAAGTAGTTCAGCATTTTAAACGGCACCAGATATCAAATAGTGAGACGT
Source organism: Acanthosoma haemorrhoidale (assembly GCA_930367205.1). Taxonomy (NCBI): domain Eukaryota; kingdom Metazoa; phylum Arthropoda; class Insecta; order Hemiptera; family Acanthosomatidae; genus Acanthosoma; species Acanthosoma haemorrhoidale. Next base: position 1,027,213 of record OV884009.1, read on the forward strand.
CAAACTTGCCTACTGTTTTGGCACTAAATGGTTCTATTGGCATCGCAATACAAGGGAAAATTTTTAATAAAGTGGTCAGTAAAATTGTCTAACCGGTGGCTTATGTCAATGACCTGTGTGTTGTAGTCCGGGACCTGAAGGCAATTAGTGTCGCCTTCCTCCTCCTGGTAGATAGATGCTTCTAGAAGTATTTTCAAAAAGAGTTGACAAACTGTCCGTGGAACTGTGAATCGGTCAATCGACAAAAATTGATTCGAGTGGATGGGCCGTCTCAGATTACGGGGCTCAATGATCGGTTGATAATAGTTCACCACTCAAAGGAAAATAATAGAGGCAATTAAAATTAGTTTTTGGATAGCTGAGCATATGAGATCCAAATGGTGTCTAAATATCCTAACTTCTCCTTTTACTAAACGATTTTTAGTGGGTTATGCCTCAGGGACACACCCTATAACCAAATAGGATCTCAATGTCTCTGAGAGTATGGAGAGCTCCATGTTCAGACTATGAACAAGCTGTACGTAATAAAATATCTCATTCTTACAATATTTACACTCTGGGAGACTATAATTTATTTATTATTTATAACCCAAGAATCATTCTGATAACAGAAAAGTTTGGGCCTTTCTGGAATGACCGCGAAATCACTCTGTAATGATCGAAGTTTCGAATAGAAATAATACAATGATTATATTAAATTCTGTAATTAACAATACAGCTATATACTAAAGTACGGTAATTATGGAAACAATTATCCATATTCCACCTCGGAAAAACTGTCGAAAAGATTTCTCCCGAAGAGGAAGACAAAGGGAGGATCAGGTTTAATTGACTAGACAAAATAAATAGCCGATTCCATCATGATTTATTCTTTTGCACAAGTTCCGTGTCCTTTATTTTTTCTCTGTATGACTCGGGCAGACTTCTCTGTGGCGCACAGTGGGACGAAACGGCCGATTCTTTGGACCTTTTAGCCGATTAAGCTCACCTTCCCACCTTAGTGAAGCGGGACTTCATTCATATACATCAAGTTTTTTGACTCGTTGACAAACCCAGTGTTTAACACTATGACCCCACCACCCCTCGATGGGAGCAGACTGTCGGGGGAAAATTAGGTTAAGAATTAGTATGTAAGTTAGTTTTAAGTTTGATCAAAAAGATGAGCCTCATCACCTATATTAGTCAGTAATGTGTATCATTATACTTGTTTATTCCATTATATAATTTTTATAAAATAACAAAACCTGTATATAGTGTAGCGACTCTACAGGAAGTAAAAAAATAATTTGTAAATAGATTCGCCTGAGTATCTATAATTGTATATAATCTGTAAAGGGGCTACGAAGAAAAAAATAATTATATAAATTTTAATAATAAACAAACATTGTCACTTCAACACAATATTCTAATATATGTAAAAACAAAAACGAATATTATATTATATTTACTAACCTATACAATTGATTATAGTAAAGGAAAATATTAATATTATAAAAATAATAGAAATAAAATTTATTTGTTATTCTTTGATTGTATTTACTTATGTATTAATCGATATTAACACATATAATAAATACAATATACTAATACAGTGTTTATTTCAACATACAAACCAGCCACCAATCGAAGAAGATCATTTAAAAATAAGTAATAATTGATACGAATTATTCGTGAATGAAATAATTAATCTTAATATCTTAATATAAACTGTTATTCACTATTCGAATGAATTTAACTAACCCTGTCAGCAATGAATTAATTAAAAATATTGTTCTCCTAGAAAGACAGGGCCATCAATGTTAAAGGACGAAACATCTACCTCTTCAATTTCTTCTCGAAGTTTTCCGAAAACTAAGGAAGACTCATATTCCTCAGATACAGGGCTATTAGAAACTTTTGCAACGGTGGAGTTTCAGGAGAGGAGGGCTCTTGAACATATTTTTGAGAAGAGCGTGGCCTCAGGCTTGATATTTGTGAATCAGCACTGATCAGGAGACTATTGAGGATGCCTTCGTTTCCTCCTGTTCATTTTTCTAGTTCTCAATTCTCCAACACAGCCTCCTGAACTTCCTCTAAGAATTTTCCTATGAGAACTATAAAATTTTCAAAGATTTTCTTCCCATGGATCAGTACTTTTTTATGAACAGTCACTGACTGGCATGTAGTACCACGAGTACTGTTTGACACGTCCACGGTTTCCTGGCACTATAGTCGGAATTATTTTTAACAAATCTCATGGCCTGATGAAACGGCTTGTAGAATGACAGCAAACCTTCTATAATTAGATGTAATCATCTTCCTCAATTCCAGTGGTTCTTGAAGTATTAGGGTTTCTAAAACATTTTATAGCTATGCTCCCATCTTTATGCCTAGATCTTCTTTAACACGTAAATCCTCTTCATGAAATTTTTCTCGAATTTCTCCTTTTTTTTTTCCGGCCGTTGCTCCTTGTGTTCTTCGACAAAGGCGACTTTTTAAATCCTGGTTTGTAACTTAAAAGAAACAGAAACTCAAATAATCTGATTTTAGGATGAAGTGAAGATACACCAAATTGATAACGTTCTTCATTGGGTACTCTTTTTTTGTACTTCATCCAAATCATTCATTGATTTTAGCGTTGAACTACATATTCAACAACACATTCACGTGTCCGTCACAACACCAATTGTTTTCCCGTCAACTATTGTTGCAATGAAATGTCAGTTTCGACACGTGCAATTTCTTCATTGATGGCCTCCGAAGTTTTTTTACAAGACATTCTTTACAAATGAGGCCTGCCTGCAAAAATGGGTTGACGAAGGTCACACATCAAGTACAATCGAGGAATCGTTTTTATCGATTGCTTTAATCGGATAGTGGTCGTATACGCAGATGACTCGTCTAAATTTTGGTTAGGATTTCAAGTAAATGGTTGTTTATACACGCTTAGGCTTGATCTCATCTCATCTCCATTTCGAAATTAATGTTAATTTTTGACCGCGTTTCGTATACTCCTTCAAGATTTTTTTTTTTTTTTTTCCCAATCTCCTTAAAAATGACAAAATGATTATTCATTATAAATTCTCAGTCGAATCTATTCACATATCACATGTTATATGTCCTGTAGCGTCGCTACATTCTATACAAGGTCTGAATTCTGTATAAAAGTTATATAATTAATACAAGTACAATGATACACAATATAGTTGACTTCTTTGATAAGACTCTATAAGGTGATGGGGCTCACCTTTTTGATACCTTCACTGAGGGATTCAAGAGAATTCTTGATGCTGTATGGTTAATCAGAGCCTAGCATCAAGTAAGCCTTAGCCCCCCTTTCGGTCACTTCCACAATTGATTTTTCAGGATAGCATTCTTTCTTTGCTTTGCTTAATTGGTTTTTATCTCTTCTTTCATTATAACGTATCTTAAAATCACATATTGTGACCTGGAAAGACTTACAGATTTAATGAAGCAAGTATGTATACATATATATTTAAGTTAAGTCCAGGCGCCGCTAGTGCCCAGCCTTAATCCCCAAACATATGTTATCTGTATATGTTTACAGGTAATACCTATAGATAGAGGTATCTTGGTCTAAATAAAGTAGTCTTGTTATAACGTTCTACGTGTTCTTATTACCAACCTTTCTTAGCTTGTAATTCAATAAACATTAACTGGTGCCGAAACCCGGGAACCGTGGAGAAAGCGAGTTATCTAGTGCGAGCGTAATTTTTTTTTGTTTTTTTTTCTTCTATACGCGAAAGAGAGAAGATGACTGAGGGAGGAATTTTGAGACAGCCCGTCTTGAATCTCGTAGAGGGAGCAGATATTAGAAGAGTGGGAACTATGCCAGAAGTTCATGCCACGGCGCTCGCGCTGATGAGGGTAAAAGCGATGAATACCCAGGATCTGAGGAAGGCTGTTGCGGAGCTGGAGAGATTCACTGGGGAACTGGGTGAGCTGAACCATTTCCTAAAAGGAGGAGACCGTCTCACAGCTTTAATTGGAGCTAAAGCAGAAGAAAATTTAATAGATCCCAGAGACGCGGAATCGTTGAAGGCGGCCCTGATATGTCGGGTCAAGAGAAGTATACTGAATCAAATTCAGGCAGATGAAGAAACCCCGTGGGAATTAATTAAGATGAGATTGAAGAAGGCGTACGGAGGAGGACGATGGACTCCCGAGGAGGACATATTCCAAATGTTTAGGGAGACAAAGTCCCCAAGACAAAGTAACGGGCAATATGCTGCGGGGTTAGTAGTCCGTTTCAATAAGATAACGGAGAAGATGAGAGAGTCGATTAGCGTAGAAGAGGTGGAGGGTAGAATGGGATTCTTATCCACAATTCTAAAAGTGCAACTGGCCAAGGAGACAGGAAGAAAGGAAGGATTCTCTGATGAGCGCTCGTTCTCGGAGTGTGCACAATCAATGATCGACACTAGTGCCAAGGAGGAAGAAGTGAGGGTGCAAGACGTCGACAATGAGTGGAGCCGAGTTGCATACAAAAGAACCCGGACCCTGAAACCAACCTGGAGGAGACCAGAAACGTCCGTTATTGGCAGAGACAAGGGAACGACAGGAGAAAGAAGATTTAGAGGAACGAGACCGAGGTATGCCCCGCCCAGGGAAGAAAGAAAATGCCACGGATGTAGGAAGGCAGGACATTTAGTGGCACAGTGTCCTCGAACAAAATGTTTTGAGTGTGGCGAGGAAGGACACATCGCGAGGCATTGCCCGTATATCTTCCGGAGGAGAGAATACCAACGACCAGAACCAATGGAGGTAAACACTCAAGAAGTAAGAGAGAGACGGAGCATGACACATGGGGAGAGTGGATCATCAGAAGATGAGTCATCAGGGACTTCGGGAACTGAAGGAGAAGAAGCGAGGCGCAGCAGAAACAGGAGACAGCCAGGGCAGAAGGTCGAGTCACGTAGATGGGAGCAACGTGATGAAGCCTGAGGAGCGTGTCGGCAGAGAGGCGACCGCATCCTGAGATGTAATGCAATTCGGGAGAGGATGTGTGCGTTGCCAATAATTAGGGTCAAAGGAGGAGAGATGTGTCTGGTGGACACGGGAAGCACCAACACCATCATGTCCCGCGGAGCGCTGGAGAGGCTGTATGGTGGAGAGAGGGCACTCCAGATTCAGGTATGTAATTGTAGTTTAATCACCCTGGGAGGCCCTTGCGAGGTAGTGGGAGAGTTAGTCATAGGGCTAAATAGGTGGGCGAAGAAAGGGGGAGATCTAAAGATACATATCGTAGGAAACATGCCGCGGGAGTACCAGGTGATAGTTGGGTGCGACATGTTGGGGAAGGTAGGTGCGCGTGTGGAGAATATCGGGGAAAAATGGAACATTAAGTTGGGCAAAGTGGAATATAAATGTCAAGGGACTATATGGGACGGAAGAGCGCGGATAGGGGCGGTTAATAAAATAGAGGGCTGGAGGGAAGGCCTACAGAGGGAGTTTGAGGATATTTTTTACGTAGAGGGAGACACGCTAGGAGCGACTGGGAAGACGGTCCACGAGATCCAGTTAAAGAAAGAACGCGTCACATACGTGAAAGAGAGACGATATCCGCAGGCACTACGTAGGCATATTAGAGAGGAGCTAGAGAGTCTCAAACGGCAAGGGATTATAATTGATAGCACTTCGCCATATAACAGTCCTCTATGGGCAGTGAGGAAGAAAAATAGACCTGGGGACGAGACGGAGAAATACAGGGTAGTTATCGATTATCGGAAGTTAAACGAGAACACGACGGATGAGAAGTATCCTATTCCCCGATTTGAGGACATATTAGACAGATTGAACGGGGCGACAATATTTAGTACCCTAGATCTAAAGGCAGGCTATCACCAGATCAAGATGAGTGCGAACGACCAAGACAAAACGGCCTTTACATTTGAGAGGGGGCATTATCAATTTACCAGGATGCCATTTGGACTGAAAAACGCCCCGATTACCTTTCAACGCCTAATGGATGAATTTTTGAGGGGAATAGACGAAGCGGTATGCCAGGTCTACATGGACGATCTGTTAGTTTTCAGCAGAACGGAGGCAGAGCACGTTGAGCACCTAAGAAGTGTATTTCAAAGAGTCCGCGAATTCGGATTAAAATTGTCCATGGAGAAGTCTCTGTTGGGGAAGAAAAAAATCAATTTTTTGGGCCACACTATCTCACAGGAGGGGGTTAAGCCAGACTCTACGAAGGTCGAGGCCATTAGAAGGATGGTGGTGCCCACAGATGTAAAGGGGATCCGTCGACTTCTGGGGACGCTTAATTATTACAGAAGATTTGTGCCGGACATGGCGGCATACCTGGTGCCTATTAATAATTTACTGCGAAAGGGAGCGAGGGTGGTAATTACCCCAATCATGGAGCAGAACATCCGGAAATGTATGTCTAGCTTACAAGAGGAACCGATATTAGCATTTCCCGATTTCCAACATCCCTTCACAATCACCACTGATGCCAGCGAATACGCACTGGGGGCAGTGTTGTCGCAGGAGAGAGACGGTGGGGAGCGCCCGGTGGCGTACGCTAGTCGACGGCTCACAGAAACGGAAGCGCGGTATAGTGCTCTAGAGAGAGAGCTTCTAGGTATCGTCTGGGCTATAGACCATTTCCGCCCATATGTCTTCGGCAGAAAATTCCGTGTTCACACCGACCACAGACCCCTACAATGGGTAGGAAAGTTAAAGGAGTCCTCGGCGCGGGTCACGAGGTGGAAAGAGTTTTTGTCCCAGTACAATATGGAGATCATATATAAACCCGGGAAAGAGAACGTAGTGGCAGACTGGCTGTCCAGAGCCATTACTGTGAATGCATTGGAAGAAGGGGAACCATCCGGGGAAATCCAACAGTTTCTCCGGGAATGGACACCCGGGGAGGATGGAATCCTCGGTACGCGAGGAGATAGCGAAGGTGAGGAAACCCTTGAAGAGGAAGGTTCCGCCGCCGAAAGACCTGTTGAAATGGAAGTAACAGAAGGGATCGTGAACGACAAAAGACGGCAGATCATTTGGAAATCCAAGACCTCAGGGCGGCTGCAGATCGCATATGACAGTTATGGGAGAAGTAAAATCGCGACGATTTGGTCGCCACCAGGGGTTAGGAACCACCAAATTTGCCGTGCATTGAAAGATGCCTCGGAACCCGGAAAGACCCATCATGTATTTGTAGGGAATGCCACTATTTGGGAGAAAATTCGTAGACTCTGGCGAACGGAACAACTTGGAGTGGATAGGATATTTATTCGGTGCACGTCGATGATGGAGACACTCAAAGACAGAGAACAGCAGCTGGAAGTGACGCTGGCCTATCACCAAGGAAAAACGAACCACCGTGGAGTTCAGGAAACGTTGCAAGCGTTGCGGCGGAGGTACTTTTGGTGGGGAATGAAAAAGAGCATACAAGAAATGATAGGGGCATGTGCAGTTTGTCTCACTACAAAGTATGACAGACATCCGCCACGGGGGCGACAAGAAGAATCGCCCACCGCCGAGACACCGTTGAGTGACTTACAAGTGGATACCTTCACTTGGAGGGGGTATAAGTGGGTTACCACAATCGACAGCTTTAGCAAAGTGGCCATGGCGCACCCGGTGCAAGATCGGTCATCAGACGCGGTAATGCTGGCATTAAATACCTGGTTCCAGTTTTACGGAGTACCAGACCGGATCGCGTCGGATGGGGGCAGAGAATTTGACAATGCCAACATCCGAAAAGAAATGAAGACTCTCGATGTCTCTTGGCATCTTAATACCCCAGGGCACCCTAAGAGTAGAGGAGGGATAGAAAGATTGCACAGCACCCTGAGTGACCACCTGCGGGTATATCACGCGGAAAAGGGTCTGCCGGCGAATGAGGCAATGCCGAAGGCGGTGGCCGCTTACAATCATTCGATCCACACCGCGACGGGGTTCTCCCCGTTCGAGATCCTCTTTGGGCTGCGCGAAAGACGGAGAAATGGGGCAGAGACGGTAGCAGACAAGGGAATGGCGGAGAAAATGGCGAGTAATACTGTCGCTTTGAGGAAAATATGCGACAAAGTCAGAGAAAGGATAACGAGGGACAAAGCGAGACGAGTGGAACGGGAAAACCTCAAAGTCCGGGATCGAATGGGGGAACTTAAAATCGGGACTATCGTCTATAAAAAACTAGGGTCAAATAGGAGCAAAGAGCTGGTGCGATATGAGGGCCCATTTAAAGTGGTCGTGATTAGGGAACACAACGTCGTGACAATTGAGAGTATACGACCCCCTAAGAAGCGGCGAAATGTCCACATAGAACAGTTAAAGCTTCCACCTGGGGGGGAGGTTGTAGATCAGGAATGAGCTGGAGTGTCCTCGCAGCATACACGCAAGGAACATTGTAAATAGTTATAGTTATGTGATTTTTCCCACAGAAGTATTGTTTTTTTTTAAAAGTCAAAGTTTTCTTTTATGTTTTTTGTTTACAAGTGACAGTTGGTTTTTACGTTTTATAGGATTAGAGCTTAATGTGAGGGATTACAGGCTGTGTACGGGCGGGGCTGGCCTTTGCTCCTTTGTAACATTAGCGGAGCATTATTTGAATGGACTAAGACGTCCGAGTGTTGGACTTCGAAGTTTGCGAATGGGTGTTCGTAAACTGGTGGGGGGGAGTTAAGTCCAGGCGCCGCTAGTGCCCAGCCTTAATCCCCAAACATATGTTATCTGTATATGTTTACAGGTAATACCTATAGATAGAGGTATCTTGGTCTAAATAAAGTAGTCTTGTTATAACGTTCTACGTGTTCTTATTACCAACCTTTCTTAGCTTGTAATTCAATAAACATTAACTTTTATAAGTTAATCACCGGTGGTTTAAGATTGACAAAACAAAATAAAGAAAGAGGAAAATGCACCGACACACTCTGATTCCAGTAAAAAACTGCTTTATTATTGATGATAATCCTACATAATCCATCTTCCTCCGTCATCGTATTAATATTCGACATAGTCATGCTTCTGGTTTTAACTTATATATATATTTAAATGAAATTTTACCTAGAATCATTAATAATAATTAGCTGTACTGGATACTTATAAGATGCATGAATAGATTAATTAAATAAAGGGTTCGTACAATCATTGTTCTCACGCAGCCCTTATCCTATAAATCCCTTCATTAAAGGGATTTTAGAGAATATTTACGTAAATAATACTTAGCTGTCGTACTTAGCTGTTACGATCGGAGAAACATAATTCAAACATAAAATAATTAAATTTTCTTCTCTTTTTACAATTGTCTATACGTTACTAATTTTTTTTTTTTTTTATTTAGTTTTTCCCAACGTTGTGAGTTTATATTAAAAAAACAAAAAGAATGTATGAATTAGTGGAAAACACTAGGAGAGGACCCACAATTGATGTTGGTGCTGCCGTTTCTGTTAAACAAAGTGGATGGAGCGTTGAAGAGTGAACAAGCCGCTTACCCCTAATGGACTTAAGGATAGCCACAAAATAGTCGATAAACCACGTCCTGGTCACCGAATACAAAATTTCACACAAAATTGGAAAGTTATTCTTTCCAACCCTTCTTTATCAGTCTTCCATTTGACTGGAGGATGCCAGATTTTTTGGTCATTTTTATTCAATTATTATCCAATATTTTTTATAATTAATTGTAATGTCTTATTGAACTGCCAACTTAAATAAGCACTCCTAAAAATAATAAAAAAACGTTTCTGACAGCTGTAAACTGCCATCTACTACTTACTTACTAAAATATAAATATTAGTCGCATGATAAAAACATTGAACGTATGTATAGATACAAACAAAATTAATTCGTGATAGCTATCGCAATAATAATAAAATCCTACATATAACAGTTTAAAAGTGCTCAACTAGACATAAAATTCAATAAATTAATTTATTAAAATAATTTAAAATATACAACCGCTATGTTATGGATAATAGAAACAACATCACTAAAAAGTAAGATGATTCTAATATGAAATTGTCTTCCTTGTACGAGTGGTTTCATTGAGAAGGTATGGAGGGGGTGGATGTCTTAACATTATTGTGCTAACTATTTTCTTATCTTCTATTTAAGTTATGTTACTGCATGAATGAGTGAGTGAATGAAAACTGTAAATATGGTATGAATGAAAACATTCACAATTACTTATGGCCAATGAGGCAGAATGTAATTTTATCATAATAAAGCTGATGTCGGGTCGTCACTAGGGAGGTGCCTGATCACCCTAGCCCTGGTGACAAGTGCGGATTGTTCGAGTTTATAACATGGACCATCGTTCCATGACGGCGTTACTATCTGACTCCATTTATGATAGGTATGTGCCCCAACAATGCACTATGTTCAAGAGAAGAGGTACAGAGGTTTCATAAAGAATTAGTCAGGTTTTCAGAGTTCGTTTGGAAACCAAGCCAGCGTCACGAGTAAAGGTCACGGGAGAGTCGCGAGAGAGACTCATTTTCAGGGCCAGGAGCCATGGCTTGAGGCGTCCCCGAGTAAAGGTCGCGAGAGACTCAGAGGCTGATGAGGAGACTGACTAACAGGGCCAGTTGCCCTGCCTTAAGTACACTCTCTACTTCCTGCTGGGAGGCTGCGAGGGTCTAATCTGGCGGTTGGGGGCTACGTGGTGCTGTACCCACGCTTAATTACCCGACCCCTTGCCCCCTGGAGGTAGAGAGGCCCCCTAAAGGGTTGTTAAGTTTATGACGGTTTATTACTGCCAGCTGGTGACCCTTTCATGTTTACGACTGCCAGCTGGTGACCCTTTCTCGTGTGACTTAGTTGGCTTCCGCCTTTTATTGCTTAACACTTTTGCTTACAATATATATGCAATAGAGTATAGGGTGATTTATCTTATGTAGTTAGCGGTCGCTACAGCTGATTAATAATAATTAAAGTTATCTCAACTGAGGGAATCTAATTTAATATCTATGCTTTCCTAACTTTTTTCAAAAATATTTATTTGTTATAAAATTACGTCTCCCCTAATTGGACAATGTGTAATGATAAATGATCTCATTCATACATCCACACATTTAAACAATATTGCATTCAGGCTCTCATTCAAACTGTATTTAGAATATACCAAAATATAATATATATTTACAAAATCGCTAAAAGAAGTGTCAGATTATTACTTAGATGAGTGGCTATAACATCTGTTTACTATCGAGTTTTTATTTTGACTATAGGTACATTAAATAGAAGTTGTGTTATTAGCTTATTAAATTTTATATACAGTTGTACACTATTGATATATGTAAGCTTTATTAATTATAATGATTATTCATTGTATAGACTACCATTAATTAATTGCGTACGTCTGAAATGTACGTTCGTTGTTTTTATCATATGACTATATTTTTATTTTGGTAACTGGAGATGACTGTTGCAATCGTTTTTATTAATAAATAATATTGTGTAGGGACCGAGGAGTGTTTATTTAAATAACTTCCGTCCAACATCGGCACCAATAAAATAATTCAGTATAGTGTTTCTTAATCACCAAGTGTGATTCCTCCTGGTTGACCAACCGGTTTTTCCCACATAAATAAATCAACGGTCATAATATTTGAGCGGCGTCGGCTTGTGTTGATTTTGGTCGTACTCATTTGTTTGCCAAGTTGCTTCTCGTCTTCACTATTGACATCATACCTTATTATGATCAATGAGCCCATGCCTTCGTTATGAGATTGAAGGCTTACCAGCTTTTATTGATTTAATAAAACAAACTTGATTAATCGAACAAACCAGTAGCAAACCTTTCATGAGATTTAATAAAACAGATGATATTGTGGTTTATAGATCTTTATTTTACGAAAATTACAATTACTTTAAAGGGCAATTGATTAAACTCATTAAAAATTCTTATTTATTTCTCATGGAATGTTTACAAAATACATTTATGGAACATAAATAGCTCACAGTTCCTCTCAATTCACCTGGAGAATTGCCTCATCTCTGCCATGGAGGATTGGGGTGGTTCGTAGTGACAAATAATATTGAAAATGAAAATGGAATAATTCCCATTTCTTTCTATCTAAACACAAGTTCTATCATATACATAATACTGCCACTTTAAATTTTAAAATAAAATTCAGTGGACATTTTCCTTTATTGCTATCTGAGTTTGCAGCTCATTTCTTTTTTTTTATATATATCTTTATTTCCTACTCAATTTGACAGTCATACATGGATACAACTGATAAAATAATAACACAGAATGTGGAATGGTCCCATTAAGTGACATGCCTGAGGAAATATAATTTTGTTACAATATCATTCTTGTTGAAAAACAGCATATCTGTCTTGTCATCCTGGATGCGTGACACAGGCTACATGTCTTTATGAATGTTGAATTGTAGATGTCGCTTAGTCAAACCAATGTCAGCAAACTTCCAATAATCTAAAATAAGTTTCTAAGAATAGTATTTGAGTCAAGTCAAGTAGCACCGAGTATCCAAAACTGGTTATATCCCAGATATTGTATTTACAATAGAAAGGGGTAATGAAACGGGGACAGAGGTGATGAATAAGATAAAAGAGGAAATGTTAGTGGCGGCGAGATCAGAAGCGAGCTGGCTCCATTAGAGCGAGGGCTCGGCTCGAGAATCCGGGCTCTGCCGACAATTAAACAGCTGTGCAGCCACGGAATTCGGCCCCTCGCTCAGACATTTTTCCCACACTAAGCCAAACCGCATCTTCACATCGCTGGATCTCTCTAATCTCTCCTTCTATATGTAAGCCCTTCCAACATCAAGCTCTTTTCCATATTAACAGCATTGGATCCTGCAATGAAATGAAATCTTTAAAGTTCGTAGGTTCAACATGGTATTGGTAATCGCCAGAATAGACCGTAAGGTGGAAATATGTAGAGGTTTTTTCGCGCTTCTTATCTTTATATTTAAATAAAACAAAGTTTGTGTGAGATATCATCAACATTTTTTATTCGTTTGAAAGGCCTATCGATGTCATTTGGCAAAACAGACTAAATAAATGACAGCCAATTCTACAGACGCATTATCAACAACATGGCCGCTATTAACTGTCAAAGTTCGGAAGTCCCTATTGGAAGACGCTATATCAATGAAACACTAATAACAATTTGTTTACAAATTTAGCGCAAACGCTGAACTTCAATGGGGACTTCCCACCAGGACTCCGCTTCCTCTTCCGCAAGCGAGGGAAGTGACAACCATGTGGATTTAGGAGATTTCTGGGCTGTTTGTAAATACTGTATGAAAGAGCGAGTGAATGCAAATTGTAAATATGTTATGAATGAGAACATTTATCACAATCACTTATTGCCCAATAAAGCAGATTGTAATTTTATCACATTGAAGAAGTTTCAATGTTCACAAATTGAATACAAGTATATTTAGTAAATAAAATTTAAATTATTCTGTAATAAGCACATTCAAGCTGTGTAACAAATAATTTACGTGGAGTCCCCAAAATAGTAACGGAACAAGATTGTAGAAACTAAGTGAAACTTATTCAGTTCTCATCAGTGAGAGTTGTTATATTTGACTATTACTTGAATAAAGAATGGTCCGATGAAACTTTGCTGTTTAAGAATTTTCCTGTTAAGGTGTGTATGTACGGGTATAATCTTGGCAAATGAAGTAAGGTCAAATTTAAAAAATGAAATTTAAATTATTCTATAATAACTACTAAATTAAACTAGAGAGACTAAGTTTTGCAACCAGTAACGTATATAAAAGAAAAACATGTCCACTAAAGCGAAAATAAGACACTACAACACAGTCGTTTAACCGGTAATATTATATGGGATGGAAACCTCATGCCTCCCCAGTCTAGAGAAACTACTGAGAATAGAACGAAGAATCCCAAGAAGGATCTACGGCCCTCAAAAGATATACGAAGGATACAGGCAAAGATCCAACCAAGAAATCTACAAAGACACAAAAGACCTAGAAACGGACATAAGGATCAGGAGACTGAAATTCCACGGACATATGGTAAGAATGGCCCCGGAAAGACTAAACAAGGAAATATTCCATAAAATCTGAGGATACAAAAGCTCAAGGGGATACAACAAACAGATGAAGGAAGAAACTGAAAGAATAGGAATAACGGACCAGGACGGATTGTCAGGACGGAGAAATATATAGGAAAAGACTGAGGGAAATAAAGGTTCTTGTGGGAAAGGAAAAATTGAAAAAGGGAGTCGCGTGGACAAAAGCACGTAGAGATGACGAGGGAGAAATGGAAGGAAAGGAAAAACAAGAAAAGAACCGAAAGTAATGATATTCGTGTGGTCTTTAAGGCCTTACCGTATCAAAAAAAAAAAAAAAAAAATTGTAACATTGCTTATTTACATATAGAATGTGTTTATTATAGAATAATTTAAGTTTCATTTTTTAAATATATTTGTATTCAATTTGTAAACATTGTAACTTCTTTAATGTGATAAAATTACAATCTGCTTTATCTGCTGTTTCAAATATTCTTGTATAACGTTAGTATTTATTTACAATCCTGATGGGGAGGTTTTGGATTATTTATAACCGTTTATAGTTCGATCGTTACTGGGGAGGCATACGGCAGAATGAAAGCAAGGGTGAATTACTGTCAGGGATTCACTTAATGATTAAGTACCCACCCTGTGAAATAGCCCTCTGGCATGGCATTTAGACCAATATAGTGATGAAGACATTTCCCAATAGACTCATTTAGTTTTTGATTAGTTAATCATAATCATACTCCATTATGATGTACCAAGCAAATAGGCTTCTTTATAAATCGGGTGAAATTAATTACAGATCCTTTTGCTAACAAGTAGTAATTAATCGTACCAACAATCGTTTGGATGTGGATCACGATACAAAAGAATGATTATTCAAAAAAGAAAGAAAACCCCTGAAAGGGGGTTGGGCATTAGGGGCGTTATAGGCGATAGGTGCCTCTGGTGCCGTGGGGCTGAAAAAGGCGGATACAAAGGACCAGTTAGTGGCGGCTAGAGAGGAGGAGAGGGGAAAAAGGGAAAAAGGGCAGACTACATAAAGACAGATATAAAAGAGGGGTCTTGGCTTTATTAAGCGGCAATATCAGCTAACCGCCGACGGAAGAACAGTTTGCATATTAAAGAAAATTGTTTCTGAGGCAGCGGTGTGTTTACTGGCTTAATAACTTGTATCCCCGCCTGTCTTCATAACTCTCCAACTAAAATACTTTATTCAAAAGTCACTTTGGGCAGAAGTAAAATTAAAGAAGAAATTAATTTTCCCTTTATTTCATTTGTTTTGTCGGCCCTGGCTGATTTAAGGAAACGAGATCAAAGAGGGGAAATACTCTATAATGGCCCGTTTCATCCAGCATTATTAAGGTGGAAAGTGGAATAATCAATTGTTTCTTCTGTAAAAATGTTATTCAGCTGCTGTGTCTGGAAATGGAAATGTTAGTTCCAACCTATTGGTACGAATATAATTAATTACATCAAGTATCGTCTCTAATGTTTCCTGGTGGGAGAAAAATCAGAATTATGAATGATAAACATTTTCTGAGATGAGACCCGTTTTTCCATGGTTAACTTATTTTATTTTCGTACAAAATAATGAACGTCGAGGTTTCGTTAAGTATAAGTTAAAAAATTTGTACAGTTTGAATCTTTTTTCTGACTGCCATTCCATAATGCGGATAGGCTACACATCTTGGCGTCTTCGGTCATAAATATTTAGGTTGAGTCATAAGTAACTTCCGTTTTTTTTATCAGACATTTATTTTGCTGTCATTAAATTACAAAATTATATTAATTTATTATGTATTCACCACTATTATGTATAACCTTCTCCCATCTTCCTGGCAGTTTATCAATTCCTTCCTTGTAAAATGTGATATACCTCTTGTTGATTGATGTGGATTTTGCTCCAATGTTGCCTTTAAAAGGTTGTCGTCAAAGTCGGAAGGACGTCCCGCCCTCGGTTCGTCTCTTAAGGTCGTATCTACAGAACGGAATTTTATAAACCAATTTCTAACTGCCCGATCAGTTATTAGTCCTTCACCAAATACACTGCATATTTTTTCAGCTGTCACCCTATTGCCTTGTTTAAATTCCCAAAGCATTACATGATGAATATTTACTTTTTGACTCTCCATTTCAGAGGTTAAAAAAAACAGTTTAACGTAACGTGTATCACACAAAACAGTTGACAAAGGACTAACTGAAGCCTCGTCTATATAGTGAAAACAAAAACTTGTCATGGTAACTCATAGCGGGTAGATACGAACAATAGATTCTACTTAGATGTATCGGAAGCTACTTATGACTCGACCTGATACTTCTATAATGGTATATATAAACCCTTTTTTAATTATTAAAACAAAATAACTGAAAAATTGACCATATCACTTATTAGCCGAGTATAACTTCAAGTCTACAACCAACTGACCAAAACGGTCTTCAAATTGCGCCAAAGTCTGCCGATGAGTGCATATGTTCACACTATTTGAGCAATAATTAATTTTGATGCTCAGTGCATTTAGCCAGTTATAGCTTGTGTAGATTCATTTCCTTTTTATTGGCTATTCGAAGAGAAAGGAAGGTGTGCACTGGCTGACCAAGGCCCTTTATAATAAGAGGCCCTTTATTGTAATGTGGCGTTCACTTATCTCTGATGATGATGGGGTCACACCCGTACCGAAATAACCAGTATATATAGCACATTTTTATATTTTTTAACGAGTATCGTAGGTAATACTCGTTAAAAAATTGGTACTCGCATAACAGGTTAATTTAGTTTTCAAATTTGTGAACATTACATATCCGTTTGTGCCGCTTTCCCGATTCATTGTTAGGAATTTTATTATTGACTGTGGCTGGTCTGTATACGTTTCACTTTTCCGTAAAATATTACGACGAATTTAAATTTTTCATTCATGTCGGTATAGGATATACTCGATTCACGAATGCCTAAACGTCCCGTCATTTATTATTGACACGTTTTTGAAGGCATCGATATTAATAACTTTTAAACGTCGCATAATTTTTTTCTATTGACAAAATGATGGAAGAAGCACTATTTAATATTTTTTTTTTTCTGATGTGACCACGATGATGGAGGTGAAAAGTTACAGCAAAACAGTAACAAAGTCATTTGACCAGTACACTGAAATGAGTCAATATTTGCTTGGAACACAAGCCAGGGACCGTTGTATCGGTCATTATTAACACGGACAAGCAAAAGGAATTTTCAATCACAAGATTTCACTCCATTCTATTGCATTTGTGCGTGTAAATTAAATGTTTTATCATTAAGAGTGTTGATGATTGTAAACTAGAAGGTAATTCGTGCAATCCTATGTTTATTTTTCTCTCTCCGACTCTGATATAATTGCAATATATTGCTATGCTTATTGGTCTATGTTCTTGTAAAACTGATTCAACCTATTTGAAATTTTAAAGGTGTATTGGAAAACACCTTGAAATATTCTGATTAGCTTTGATAAAAATGCGATAACGAGTAGTATGGACAAAGAATAGTAAATAGTACCCTTTTGATAATTCTTAACATTTTTCAAGTGGCAGAAGCTATTAAACACTTGCAGTTTTGATTATTCTTCTCACGGGCATCCACGTGGAATGGCTCTGTCTAAAAGCACGCGTCTTGGTCAAAGCATAAGGCTATTTGGTTTTAAACCGAAAACAAAGCGGAACCAAAAACAATAATGGGGTGGCTATTGGTATGCATAACTATAACTACAAATTAACACAATGCTAATACAACAGTAATATGTGTGGTGTTAGTGTTTATTCACACTTTTTAAATTCTACTCCCTAATCATGTAGTGTATCTCTTCAGTTGTCCTCGTTGCCCTCTCATGATTGTAGCAAGGATACTTAACTGGTTGATGAATCCCATGCCTAAGTTTCGGATAAGTTTCATCATAATTATAATGTGCTATGAAATATTTTTACGCGGTGTCGGCGATACCAAAATCCTGGTATAACATTCAAAATGGCATGGTGCTAAAATTAACCAATCCCACCAACAAGTGCCTGGTTAACTGAGAAAAATTGCCCTTCAAATGAAAAAACATTTAAGGATTTAAAATAGATGAGCACAAGCCATCTTAATATAATTAAATATAATATAATATAATCTTCATATAATACACGGATGTTCAATCTTGTAGTCAAGACTAGATTGGTAACAAATTAACAGAACCCAGCCTATACAAAAAAAATAAATGTAATATAAGGAAAGTATTAATAAATATAGAAACGGCCCACCTTTATTTACGTATATTTTTTGATTATTTCAACCAAAATAATTAGTGTTAAGAGTTCTTGGAAATTTTTGAAATTTCTAATGGTCGTTGGGTCATTAACTTAGAACCCCTTATTACGTCAGCAACAAAACCCTTCATAACGTTCTTAATATACCTTACATCCTCCAACACATCCCTTCCAAGTTCATAAAATTCCATAGTAACCTATTCAATCACCCTAATCCCCTAGCACAGTCATTGCACTGCATCCCTATTATCATCCACGGAGACTAAAAGGGTAGTGGCCCAGTGACCTGCTATAAATGCCCACATAACAGTTGGAGTCCTGGCAATTGTCAGTTTCTCCAATCATGTCCTGAGCGTATTTGGCTCCCGCGCTCTTGGTCAGCCACCGCTTGCTCGTATCCGGTGACGTGGCTGACGGACGACATTGCAAGACTCCACCTCCTCTTTCGCATGCGAGGGAGGTGACAACCATGTGGATTTAGGAAGTCTCTGGGCTGTTTGTAAATACTGTATGAATGAGCGAGTGAATGGAAAATTGTAAATATGGTATGAATGAGATCATTTATCACAATTACTTATTGCCCAATAAGGCAGATTGTAATTTTATCATAATAAAGCTGTTTAATAATAATAACTTAGAACAGAGAGAGATACGTACTAAACAGGTCTGTTCCTGATTGAATCGGATCAAGGATCTCTCCCGACGGATTTGCCAAAAATACCTGTAATAAAATAACATTATGTGTATTAAAAAAAAACTGACTAGTATTTGATTTAATGTTTAAATAAATACAATATTTTTTAAAAAATTGGCGACAATATAAGGTTTTATTAGCCGTCGGATGCGTGGCCGGAATGCTGGAGGCTTAGAATACCCCAAGTTCCTGTGGTCAAGTACGGGCAGTCCCAAAGCCACCCGAGACCAATCATTCGTGGATCACCATTAACTGCTGGATAAAACTCTCACTCCATGTCTATTAGTGGCTTGCGCTCATCTATTTTAAATCCTCTTTCGTACAATGTTTTTACATTTGAAGGGCAATTTTTCTCAGGTAACCCGGCGCTAGTTGGTGGTGTGGGATCGGTTGATTTGATGAATATTATACCAGGATTACGGTATCGCCGAAACCACGTATAAATATTTCATAGCACATTATAATTTTGATGAAACTTATCCGAAACTTAGGAATGGAATTAACAACAAGTTAAGTATCCTTGCTACACTAAAATAATCACAATGCTCCTCGACTTTCAACTCCCCAAAATTCAAGTATTTTTCCGATCTCAAATCATATTTTATTAAAAGCTTCATTAATACGGGAAATTAGTAATTACAACAAAACGTCTTTCAAAAGATACACACCTAAATGAAAAAACATGTTTCGTTAAATTGAACAAACTTGTTTAATAAAAAACCTATATATAATGTAGGTGTTCAGGCCCTTAGGCAGTAAATAAGTTTTTATTAAACTTAATTTTTTTTGTTTGAGAGGATTTTTTTTAGATCGTAATTATTTTTAAATTATAAATTTATTTTCTTTCCTTTTCTGATTGTTTCGGCTGGAGACAATTAGTATGTAAATATTGTATACATCAACAGAGGGAATAGTTCAAAGGATTATACAGCTCGAGGAAGTAAATAAACACGTCTTTGCGTATTAGAGGACAAGGCTTTAGGCCTGAGCCTGTTTTAAGTCAGTGATGAAGATAACTCCATACCGGACTGTTCCCCTGCGAACACGAAGTCGCTGTTTCTACAACTGAACTTTTCGGCCTTTCTGCCTGTTTATCTCTCCATGCACATCGCCACCCTGCGGTTGACTATCCAAAGATCACCGTCCTGCGGCTGCTATCCGAACATCCAGCGTATCGTGACTATAAACCTTTTCGTAATTTTTATACGTTAATTATACTAACTATAGTATGAATGATGACATTTATCTCAATTACTCATTGCCTAAGAAAAGGCAGATTGTAATTTTATCTTAATAAAATTGTTTGAAAAACTGAAAAAAAAAATTATACTAACATTTATTTATACTAATATTCAGGCCTGGTTAAGTTGCTGATCAGTAATTTTGTTTTGTTTTGTTTTTTAATAAAATGAATTGTTATTTCTTTAATATTTTTGACTTTGTTTATTGTATATGCCTTATTTTTGGCAAGTTTGTGAGCTAGCCGAAACAATCAAACCTCTAGCTTCTCAAGACGTAACCGGCGCAATTTTCTGGCGTTTGGGGACTTCTTAATTTTTAAGAGCCCTAGCGCAAACAGTAGGGATGCTACAGGAAATACAAATATAATATGTAAATAGATTGGCCTGAGGATCTATAATTATCTGTAAATTTAAAGGACTATGAAAGGGGAAAAAACAACAAAAAACACCTGTAAATAATGTAGCAACGCTACAGGAAATACAAAAATAATTTGAAAATAGATTCGCCTGAGGATATATGATTGTGTATAATTACCTGTTAATTTAAAGGGGCTAAGAAGAAAAAAAATACATACAAGTAATTTAATATGAATTGTAAAGAAAAAGGTTAATAAAGCTTTTCTTATCTAACACAAATTAGTTCATGCTTGAATTTTTGTTTTAATCAGCATATTTCTTTTTTCCGAATATTTCTCTAAATTTCATTCGTACCTATATGAAAGTGGAGCCTCTCCCTCCTACAGTCTTGGCAATTGCATAAAGGCATTTATGACTAAGAAAAGAGACAACTTTGAGAGCGGTCTACTGAACCAGTATTTTGGCGAACCCGTTTCTTTTTATCCACACACCGCTTATGGCAGTAAACATCCGATATAAATAAACTAAAGACAATTACTAGAGAACAGGGAGATGGTGTATTTTTGAAGTGGACAGTGGATGTAATGAGCCCTTGGCAAAGCATGGATCATGGAGCTTGGTGCAGGGGGCTCCATTGTGACCCCCCCCCCGCCTGCTCTGAATTCCTAGCAAGCTTTGATCTCCTTCAAAACCACTCGGTCGGCATACAATTCTAAATTAGCCCACTTCAAAAACGTTGACGACGTCCACCCACCTACCCGCCCAGACCGCTCGCTCAACACAAACATTTTCTTTTTTCTTTCGGACCAATCCATAAAAAATAAATTTAACCATTCTCGTCCGCTATCAACCAGCTGTTTTTTTTATAATTTTATTTATTGCGTGATATCATTTCTAATGCGATAGTATTACCAATACTAGCAAATTGGAACTGGAAGATGAAGCTATCATGTGCCTACAAACGTTGGAACCTCCTCGTCAACATGAAAATTCTCGCTTGCCAATACTTTTATTGTATTTCCTGAATTGAAGGATCGACTGATAGAATTGTGTCATTAAATAATTTGTATGTTTGGCTGTATCTGTGTGGTTTTAATGTTGGCAAATGAAGGCTATATTACATTCTAGAAGTTAATTTTTATTGAATTACAAGCTAAGAAAGGTTGGTAATAAGAACACGTAGAACGTTATAACAAGACTGCTTTATTTAGACCAAGATACCTCTATCTATAGGTATTACCTGTAAACATATACAGATAACATATGTTTGGGGATTAAGGCTGGGGCACTAGTGGCGCCTGGACTTAACTCCCCCCCACCAGTTTACGAACACCCATTCGCAAACTTTGAAGTCCAACACTCGGACGTCTTAGTCCATTCAAATAATGCTCCGTTAATGTTACAAAGGAGCAAAGGCCAGCCCCGCCCGTACACAGCCTGTAATCCCTCACATTAAGCTCTAATCCTATAAAACGTAAAAACCAACTGTCACTTGTAAACAAAAAACATAAAAGAAAACTTTGACTTTTAAAAAAAAAACAATACTTCTGTGGGAAAAATCACATAACTATAACTATTTACAATGTTCCTCGCGTGTATGCTGCGAGGACACTCCAGCTCATTCCTGATCTACAACCTCCCCCCCTGGTGGAAGCTTTAACTGTTCTATGTGGACATTTCGCCGCTTCTTAGGGGGTCGTATACTCTCAATTGTCACGACGTTGTGTTCCCCAATCACGACCACTTTAAATGGGCCCTCATATCGCACCAGCTCTTTGCTCCTATTTGACCCTAGTTTTTTTATAGACAATAGTCCCGATTTTAAGTTCCCCCATTCGATCCCGGACTTTGAGGTTTTCCCGTTCCACTCGTCTCGCTTTGTCCCTCGTTATCCTTTCTCGGACTTTGTCGCATATTTTCCTCAAACCGACAGTATTACTCGCCATTTTCTCCGCCATTCCCTTGTCTGCTACCGTCTTTCGCGCAGCCCAAAGAGGATCTCGAACGGGGAGAACCCCGTCGCGGTGTGGATCGAATGATTGTAAGCGGCCACCGCCTTCGGCATTGCCTCATTCGCCGGCAGACCCTTTTCCGCGTGATATACCCGCAGGTGGTCACTCAGGGTGCTGTGCAATCTTTCTATCCCTCCTCTACTCTTAGGGTGCCCTGGGGTATTAAGATGCCAAGAGACATCGAGAGTCTTCATTTCTTTTCGGATGTTGGCATTGTCAAATTCTCTGCCCCCATCCGACGAGATCCGGTCTGGTACTCCGTAAAACTGGAACCAGGTATTTAATGCCAGCATTACCGCGTCTGATGATCGATCTTGCACCGGGTGCGCCATGGCCACTTTGCTAAAGCTGTCGATTGTGGTAACCCACTTATACCCCCTCCAAGTGAAGGTATCCACTTGTAAGTCACTCAACGGTGTCTCGGCGGTGGGTGATTCTTCTTGTCGCCCCCGTGGTGGATGTCTGTCATACTTCGTAGTGAGACAAACTGCACATGCCCCTATCATTTCTTGTATGCTCTTTTTCATTCCCCACCAAAAGTACCTCCGCCGCAACGCTTGCAACGTTTCCTGAACTCCACGGTGGTTCGTTTTTCCTTGGTGATAGGCCAGCGTCACTTCCAGCTGCTGTTCTCTGTCTTTGAGTGTCTCCACCAACGACGTGCACCGAATAAATATCCTATCCACTCCAAGTTGTTCCGTTCGCCAGAGTCTACGAATTTTCTCCCAAATAGTGGCATTCCCTACAAATACATGATGGGTCTTTCCGGGTTCCGAGGCATCTTTCAATGCACGGCAAATTTGGTCGTTCCTAACCCCTGGTGGCGACCAAATCGTCGCGATTTTACTTCTCCCATAACTGTCATATGCGATCTGCAGCCGCCCTGAGGTCTTGGATTTCCAAATGATCTGCCGTCTTTTGTCGTTCACGATCCCTTCTGTTACTTCCATTTCAACAGGTCTTTCGGCGGCGGAACCTTCCTCTTCAAGGGTTTCCTCACCTTCGCTATCTCCTCGCGTTCCGAGGCTTCCATCCTCCCCGGGTGTCCATTCCCGGAGAAACTGTTGGATTTCCCCGGATGGTTCCCCTTCTTCGAATGCATTCACAGTAATGGCTCTGGACAGCCAGTCTGCCACTACGTTCTCTTTCCCGGGTTTACATATGATCTCCATATTGCACTGGGACAAAAACTCTTTCCACCTCGTGACCCGCGCCGAGGACTCCTTTAACTTTCCTACCCATTGTAGGGGTCTGTGGGTGGTGTGAACACGGAATTTTCTGCCGAAGACATATGGGCGGAAATGGTCTATAGCCCAGACGATACCTAGGAGCTCTCTCTCTCTAGAGCACTATACCGCGCTTCCGTTTCTGTGAGCCGTCGACTAGCGTACGCCACCGGGCGCTCCCCACCGTCTCTCTCCTGCGACAACACTGCCCCCAGTGCGTATTCGCTGGCATCAGTGGTGATTGTGAAGGGATGTTGGAAATCGGGAAATGCTAATATTGGTTCCTCTTGTAAGCTAGACATACATTTCCGGATGTTCTGCTCCATGATTGGGGTAATTACCACCCTCGCTCCCTTTCGCAGTAAATTATTAATAGGCACCAGGTATGCCGCCATGTCCGGCACAAATCTTCTGTAATAATTAAGCGTCCCCTTTACATCTGTGGGCACCACCATCCTTCTAATCGCCTCGACCTTCGTAGAGTCTGGCTTAACCCCCTCCTGTGAGATGGTGTGGCCCAAAAAATTGATTTTTTTCTTCCCCAACAGAGACTTCTCCATGGACAATTTTAATCCGAATTCGCGGACTCTTTGAAATACACTTCTTAGGTGCTCAACGTGCTCTGCCTCTGTTCTGCTGAAAACTAACAGATCGTCCATGTAGACCTGGCATACCGCTTCGTCTATTCCCCTCAAAAATTCATCCATTAGGCGTTGAAAGGTAATTGGGGCGTTTTACAGTCCAAATGGCATCCTGGTAAATTGATAATGCCCCCTCTCAAATGTAAAGGCCGTTTTGTCTTGGTCGTTCGCACTCATCTTGATCTGGTGATAGCCTGCCTTTAGATCTAGGGTACTAAATATTGTCGCCCCGTTCAATCTGTCTAATATGTCCTCAAATCGGGGAATAGGATACTTCTCGTCCGTCGTGTTCTCGTTTAACTTCCGATAATCGATAACTACCCTGTATTTCTCCGTCTCGTCCCCAGGTCTATTTTTCTTCCTCACTGCCCATAGAGGACTGTTATATGGCGAAGTGCTATCAATTATAATCCCTTGCCGTTTGAGACTCTCTAGCTCCTCTCTAATATGCCTACGTAGCGCCTGCGGATATCGTCTCTCTTTTACGTATGTCACGCGTTCTTTCTTTAACTGGATCTCGTGGACCGTCTTCCCAGTCGCTCCTAGCGTGTCTCCCTCTACGTAAAAAATATCCTCAAACTCCCTCTGTAGGCCTTTCCTCCAGCCCTCTATTTTATTAACCGCCCCTATCCGCGCTCTTCCGTCCCATATAGTCCCTTGACATTTATATTCCACTTTCCCCAACTTAATGTTCCATTTTCCCCCGATATTCTCCACACGCGCGCCTACCTTCCCCAACATGTCGCACCCAACTATCACCTGGTACTCCCGCGGCATGTTTCCTACGATATGTATCTTTAGATCTCCCCCTTTCTTCGCCCACCTATTTAGCCCTATGACTAACTCTCCCACTACCTCGCAAGGGCCTCCCAGGGTGATTAAACTACAATTACATACCTGAATCTGGAGTGCCCTCTCTCCACCATACAGCCTCTCCAGCGCTCCGCGGGACATGATGGTGTTGGTGCTTCCCGTGTCCACCAGACACATCTCTCCTCCTTTGACCCTAATTATTGGCAACGCACACATCCTCTCCCGAATTGCATTACATCTCAGGATGCGGTCGCCTCTCTGCCGACACGCTCCTCAGGCTTCATCACGTTGCTCCCATCTACGTGACTCGACCTTCTGCCCTGTCTGTCTCCTGTTTCTGCTGCGCCTCGCTTCTTCTCCTTCAGTTCCCGAAGTCCCTGAGACTCATCTTCTGATGATCCACTCTCCCCATGTGTCATGCTCCGTCTCTCTCTTACTTCTTGAGTGTTTACCTCCATTGGTTCTGGTCGTTGGTATTCTCTCCTCCGGAAGATATACGGGCAATGCCTCGCGATGTGTCCTTCCTCGCCACACTCAAAACATTTCGTTCGAGGACACTGTGCCACTAAATGTCCTGCCTTCCTACATCCGTGGCATTTTCTTTCTTCCCTGGGCGGGGCATACCTCGGTCTCGTTCCTCTAAATCTTCTTTCTCCTGTCGTTCCCTTGTCTCTGCCAATAACGGACGTTTCTGGTCTCCTCCAGGTTGGTTTCAGGGTCCGGGTTCTTTTGTATGCAACTCGGCTCCACTCATTGTCGACGTCTTGCACCCTCACTTCTTCCTCCTTGGCACTAGTGTCGATCATTGATTGTGCACACTCCGAGAACGAGCGCTCATCAGAGAATCCTTCCTTTCTTCCTGTCTCCTAGGCCAGTTGCACTTTTAGAATTGTGGATAAGAATCCCATTCTACCCTCCACCTCTTCTACGCTAATCGACTCTCTCATCTTCTCCGTTATCTTATTGAAACGGACTACTAACCCCGCAGCATATTGCCCGTTACTTTGTCTTGGGGACTTTGTCTCCCTAAACATTTGGAATATGTCCTCCTCGGGAGTCCATCGTCCTCCTCCGTACGCCTTCTTCAATCTCATCTTAATTAATTCCCACGGGGTTTCTTCATCTGCCTGAATTTGATTCAGTATACTTCTCTTGACCCGACATATCAGGGCCGCCTTCAACGATTCCGCGTCTCTGGGATCTATTAAATTTTCTTCTACTTTAGCTCCAATTAAAGCTGTGAGACGGTCTCCTCCTTTTAGGAAATGGTTCAGCTCACCCAGTTCCCCAGTGAATCTCTCCAGCTCCGCAACAGCCTTCCTCAGATCCTGGGTATTCATCGCTTTTACCCTCATCAGCGCGAGCGCCGTGGCATGAACTTCTGGCATAGTTCCCACTCTTCTAATATCTGCTCCCTCTACGAGATTCAAGACGGGCTG
Organism: Acanthosoma haemorrhoidale; assembly: GCA_930367205.1. Taxonomy (NCBI): domain Eukaryota; kingdom Metazoa; phylum Arthropoda; class Insecta; order Hemiptera; family Acanthosomatidae; genus Acanthosoma; species Acanthosoma haemorrhoidale. The sequence continues at coordinate 1,053,886 of OV884009.1, forward strand.
TCTCAAAACTCCTCCTTCAGTCATCTTCTCTCTTTCGCGTATAGAAGAAAAAAAAACAAAAAAAAATTACGCTCGCACTCGATAACTCTCTTTCTCCACGGTTCCCGGGTTTCGGCACCAGTTAATGTTTATTAATTTACAAGCTAAGAAAGGTTGGTAATAAGAACACGTAGAATGTTATAACAAGACTGCTTTATTTAGACCAAGATACTTCTATCTATAGGTGTAGTCTATGTATAGGTCTATATGTAAACATATACAGATAACATATGTTTGGGGATTAAGGCTGGGCACTAGTGGCGCCTGGACTTAAGTTAGATATACCTGTATAAGGTGTAGCCATTTATAAACATCGACAAATTTTGAATGTTTTCAAGTTCAACTCCATACTGGGGAGGCACATTTCACAATGGTGCGACTTACAGTTTTTTTATGCGATTAGACACTTATTGGCCCAAGGGTTTAAAAATTTTTTTTATTATTTTTTTCACTCACATAACGATTAATTTTATTTTATTTGTTATAAGAAAAACCAAGATTGCAATATTTTGTTGTATTGAGATGTATAATTAGGAATTAAGGTTGTTTACGTCTAAGCAAGTGATAAGGTGAACTCTAATGCGATCAGCATCGACTTTGTTTTGGCATTGCGGATCAACTCCGATCGTCAGCGAATTACCGGCTCAGTTCCCTGAAAATTGCGAACTAAGAAAGGACCCTCGGAAATTGTTGATTGATGAGGACCCCATATTCACACTACTTCTTCATCGCTGACTGTACACCGGATATCCACCACCCACCCACGCTACCAATTGTTTGGATAGTGAACATCGCGAAGAATTTTTTCTTCTCCACTTTGAGATCACCGGTAAGAGGTCATTTTGCTATTACACACACCAACTATCTCCAGATTCAGCTCACACCATCCTTCTACTTGCAAGAATATAAGGCTATTGACTTTTGGTGATTGACACTATTAAATTTAGTAAATATAGAATTTAATTCATTTTTATTTTTATTAAAGCGAAAAGACATTTATATTTTTGTTATCTATGTTTCTTTCATTTTATTTTTAGATTACTAACCCAGTTGCTAACATTACTTTTTTTTTTTGTTTATATATTCGATTTTGAAAAAAAAGTGTACTTTTAATGTTCATTACATATGTATTGCCATTTTGTAATTTTAGTTTTTTTGTATAATCTTTCCTCGATTATATTTTGTGAGAACTTGCATCAACTTTATACAAATATTAAGAGTTACGTTATTATATGCTGGGTAGAAGGTCTAGGGACGAGTGTGGGTCTGGGGCTAAATCTGAGACATATATGTATAAGAAAAGGATAGTTCTGGGAAGTAGGGAGTAAGGGAAGTAAGGAGGGGTGAGGTTGCTTACTTAAAAATAACAGGAACCATCAGTGACTTCCATGAAGTCACGAGGCAGGTATGCAGTACTGCTCAACCCCCTTCTACTTTTAGCATTATATATAATATTAGCATTATAATATTCTTATTATAAAACTGCTCGAATAAAAAATCCTCCAGAACATTGAAATTCACGACGACTACTAAATCAGCTGTAATAGTAAGGTAAATGATATGTGGATATTAACTAAATTACCAATCGAAATAAAACAACATGTAGATAATGCTTACATCAGCAGTGGCTGGAAATTAAATGAGTAAGTAGTAATTAAATGTAGAAAGTGTGCCGTGAGTTCTATGGCGATGAGGGAATACTGCAACAATACGCTTGGTCGATCAGTTAATTTACCTTGGCAAGATTTTACTGGGCTTGGTAAAATTAAGTGATTAAATGGCTATTTATAGCTGCATCGATACATAGTTTCGTTCATTTACATGTGTACAACTTTGACATATTGTTTTGTCAAACCGTTTACTTTACCTAACTTTTTGGGATTGGAGTGCTGAAAAACAAAATAAACTGGAACTGAGAGCTGAATGTTGAAGAAATAAATGATTATTATTAGATAATAGCACATGCCTTTAATAATCCATTTAAAAAAATTATTCTTTCATTGGTGTTAACAATTAAGCTGTACCCGTAATCGTTGAATCCCCTACAATCCAGCCAACGTTTGAAATTGAGCCCGAGATGTTACATCCTAATTAAGAAGTTGAAGGATTTTCCTCATGGGAAAGGAAAGTATTTAACAGAGACAGGAGGGAAGGGGACGCTCATTAGTCTTTATCCCTGTCTTGATGTTAACAATTACTGTCTTTAAATGTTTAAAAACCTAATAAAACAAATTTAATCTTTTGTATTCAAGTTTATTTCATGATGAAAATTAAAATTGAAAATTAATTGATCCGCGGGTGTATTAGGATTTGAATATGAAATCTCTTGTAAACTGCACATACAAATCTTATTACAAAAGAACTAGCAAGAAAATAAACTAAATAAATAATTGCTGAGCTTGAAGGGACGTGCCTGTATGTTCTACACCTGTCACAATTATTTAATTGATTGAATATAATAGAACTTATTCCGTGACAGAGTTCTGGCAACTAAAAAAAATAATGACAATGTAACATAAAGTGTAAACCTCTATATGAAATATAATAATAATTTTTTTTTTAGATTAAAAAACAACTTTATTATGATAAAATTACAATCTGCCTCATTGGACAATAAGTAATTCTGATAAATGTTCTCATTCATACCATATTTACAATTTTCATTCACTCGCTCATTCATACAGAATTTACAAACAGCCCAGAGACCTCCCATATCCACATGGTTGTCACCTTCCTCGTATGCGATAGAGGAAGCGGAGTCTTGGGAAGTCCCCCACGCTCCTCCGTCAGTCGCGTCACCGGATACGAGCCAGTGGAGGCTGACGAAGAGCACGAGAGTCACATACGCCCAGGACATGATTGGAGAAACTGACCATTGCCAGGACTCTCACTGTCCCGTATTTATAGCAGGTCACGGGGCCACTGCCGTTTTAGCCTCCAAGGAGGATTACAGGGATGAGTGGTGGAGTGCAGTGACTTTGCTAGGGGATTAGGGTGGTTGGAAAGGTTACTATGGAATTTCAACTGGGAAGGGATGAGTTCGAGAATGTAAGGTATATTTAGATCATTATGAAGGGTTTTGTTGCTGACGTAATAAGGGGCCTTTACTATAGTTCTCAGGACTTTTGATTGAAAGGATTGGATACGCTTGATGTTTGGCGTTTTTTATGTCCCTCATAGCTCTATTTCACACGTCCAGATTAAGTATAACTTTGTAGATTAGTAATTTATTTTCTATGGAGAGATGGGATGTCCTTTACAGTAGACTGTACAGTTGTCCAAAGCGTCTGTTTAGTGCTTGTCTTTTTAGTCTCATATGTGGGTTCCATGTCGAGATGGAAGCCTAAGTACCGTACTAACTCGGATACAGGGAGAGGAATGGAGTTAAAAGAAACTAGTGGACAAGAGTTGCGGCAGGGGGTGAAGGTAATGTGGGATTTTTATTTTGCTTCATTAACTTTAATATAATAATAATTGTGAAATAAAATAACAATTGTTTAATTGCATTTAGTAAGTAATGTCATAGATGGAGCCAGCGATAAGAAATTAAAACCAAAAAAAAAACAATAAGACGCAGAAGTGTGTAGAATTCAATATGACATAACCAATAAAAACCATTAATACAAAATAGAGCATATAGAAAGTGACCTACAAGCTGGCCAACATCTATCTCTACATATGAATCAATTAAATTAAAATATTTAATTATTTAATAAAGATTAAAGTCAGAAAACATAAGAAGCCACCCTAACTCGGTGTTGAGGTGGGGTACAAGTCCTCGAGAGAAGTTTGTTGACTCCCATACACCACACAGCCGTAGTAAAAGTGAGGGATAATGAGGGAGGATACAAGGAGTTGACGTCTAGGCTGATCACGGTCCTTGACCGTCTTTGACATGCACTTGTTGTGCCTTACTCTACAAAAAAATGAAGGGAGCATTGGCTGTTCTCATTCACGGGAGCCCCTTGTCCATGCTTCCAGATTTCCCAACCATTCTTTCAAGGCCCACATGCCTCTTATTAGCAGCGTGCCGGGTAGCAGAAACTAGCAGAGACAATTCTATTGTCCAGGTGAAATGGAACATTTTACCTTTTTCTTTGTAATGAATAGTTGTGTGTGTGTTTTTTTTAAGATTGTTCTGGAAGGAATTCACAATTATCATTCGCCTTTTTATGCTACTAAATCATTGGGTTATGCATAAATTGTGCACCTTGTGGTTTTAGATTAAACAGGATCCAATTTGATCAGTTATACCTTGATATGAGTATATCGTTAGGCCAATAATGTGTCGGCACCAAAGTGGGGATCCTCCAGCCGGCTGGAAGAATGCATTCCTACCTTACTGCAAGTGATTTTGTATAACACAGACCCCTTCGCTCGATATTTTTGTATTTAGTCCTTTGGCTTACTATAGTCGGGGTTACATCACGGTCAGCATACCCCACGTTCAGTCAGTCAGCCATCTGGCACACAATATAGCTATAAATACCTGATAGCTAATAGCCATGACGAACAGTGCATTTAGAATTTAACTTAATTGATTTAAACTTAATGATTGTTTAATTGGCATTAACAATCTCTTTGATAGAAGGCTAATTAAATGAAGAGTAAATTCTTGTTTACCCATCACTTTATTCATAACATTTGCTTTCGTTAAACAAAAAAATATCACTGAAATGCATTAAAGCTGTATTTCATGGATGGGTGTAAGCGAATGTTATAATCTTGAAAATACTTTGTTAATAATATTTTTGGTATTATGGTTCTTACTCAATTTTTCATTATAATGCAATACGAACTAGAGTCATTTGCAGTTATGCAAACTCTCAGACGCTTTGGATGTTTACATTTGGAGTAAGTGACTTATCTACCTGGCAATTATCAGAAAGTTGGCTGTCTGAAACTCCCATAACAATGCCACCTTTTATTTGTTATTCAAAACAGGAAACTTTTTAGGAATCAAGGATGTCTCAGAAAGTCTCGAAAAAAGCATTAACCCGAAGTGTGGAAAAAAGAAATGTGAAAAACGCTACAATAAAAAAGATGTCCTATTTCGCCAACTTTATAGATTTCTCAAATTACTCTGTTCACAAGGAAATTAGCTCCGATTTTTCCTATAGTTAATGACACATTAGACCATTTTTGCAATTTGAGACCCGGCTACTATTCCCAGCCCCATGTATTACTCTGAAGGTTTCATGTATACGCCTCAAGGGAAAATACACAATACAAATACTCAATACCGTATAACAGAAATAAACACTGACATTCAATGATCCAGTTCTTACCACGATATTAACTCTCTTTAATTTATGGTATGGTTATTGTGGATGGAAAATATTTAAATAAACAGTCTTCAGTCTCTCATCGATGTTATTTATTAATATAAACGTTATTGACAGCTTTTTCCAGGGTAATCGAACACAATAAATAGTCTGAGAACCCGATCCTAGTAATGAGAACTGAACTCCAGGTCGACTTAACTCTTCAGGTATTATCTCCCTAAATATTTTATGATTAATAGTGCGGAAAAAAAATGAGCTTCTACATTAGTTAAATTATACACACAAATACTTTATTACAATTGAATGGCAATTGCGGAAGTACGGAATAACGATACTTCTTATTTACAATCACCATACCGGGCATTTGTTATGTTTAACCTGGTAAGTCATTTCACTAATACATAAAACTATTTATAATTTTATCTTAAACTGAATGAACTAACGACGGTGACAGGACCAATCTGCACTAAAACTAAATGTCAGCTTATGATACAAAATACTACCTTCCCTAAAGAAATAATTCCCCAAAGGATCCACTCTCTTTTAGACACTATAACATATAGTGAACTTAACCAACACTTTATGAAAAATCACTACAATACAACAAACAAAGCTTCTTAACGCTACAATCTGAACGACCTCGCCAAAACGAACCGGCGAGCTAAAGCTAAAGAGTAAATTGGCATCTGATTACTAAGACCTGAGAGTAATTAATGATGACAGCTTGTAGTTATCAAAAACGTTTTTAATGATAAATACCATTTTAGAGAGACCGAGGAGGATGTATTTAAATATTCAAAGATTAGTTAAAAATAACTTTTTTGTATTTCTATAGACTCTGTAACATCTTACAACTCATAATTAAAAAATGAAGGTCTCCTCTAGTAGCAAATAGATCTGAAAGGAAATTTCGATCTTTTAGTGGGAAAAAAAAACTGACTGCTGGCAGGCGACTCGAGTGAGTGGCAAAATGAGGTGCGCCAGAGTACGGAACCAGACGTCCGTGATGACAATTTACTGCACTCCTTTCCTGACAGCAGTTGAGGTGGTGTCATAGGCTAAGAATTGGCGAGGAAAGATAGCCTAGCAAGTCGAGGGGTGTTTACATTCAGGTTGGAGAAGGATGGAGGTGGATCTGACATGCTACCAGGCCAAAAAGAAGGCCTCCCTCACACTTCTTCCTTACAAAATAGGCATTGACCTTTAACTAAAATTGTTTAAGTATTTCCTAACTAATAATTTATAAGTATTAATAATAATGTAATCCTATTAATGATGACTGAGGATTTCAGTCTTACCGTAAGAACAAAACATATAATAGTTGTAATGGACGATAGTTTTTAATAAATTCTTATATTTAAAAACGAAATTATGCCAACTTGATTATTTACCCGAGGAAAAGGAATAATGTTTTTCACAGAATGATCTATACTCTGTTCTCAGTCATTCTAAAACAGTGAAATTGATTGCTTTTTTAGTCATTCCAGTAGAACATTATTATTCTAGCAGGAAAATAATATAAAACAATTCTGAAACAAATATCAATATTTGAGTTGCCTATATGATTTATAACTGTACAATATGAGCCAGGAATAAGGAATTGCCGGAAATTGTGGTGTTTGTTAAATCTATTTAGTGTCGCCTTAGCGGTGAACTAGAAGTGTTGGATGGACAACTCATCAGTTTTGTATAGTCATTTATAACAGGGGGTGTAAAAGCAGCCCCTGAAGACAGTCTGGATGGACGCCGTGTCGCTGAGAAACATGATTGATCGTCACCTTCTTCACAAGGATTATTATCAGCGAGACCATCCCTATCACCCAGCCCTCTAAGGAACAATACCTTCTCATCCTATTCCGGCCGGCATCTCCTACTGACAGTTTTATAAACTTAGTTATTTTGGCGCATAGTATTTAAACTTAATTGAACTTAAAGAAACTATGACTTAAAGTTCCCGCGATACGCTTTGGTTCTCGTTCCAGCAACTCCAATACACAATGACAGTGAATCAGGAAGGCCTCAAAGACATAATCAGAACAGCCCTGTCTTGTAACTGAAATCTACTGTGCATGGTATGAGGAAAGATTACTTTTCCCATGAATTGAAAGACAAAAATGAACCCCTCAAACTGAATGAAGTCTGCTCAGCCCCGCTATCCCGACCAAGCTAAATTTTTCTCCTTCCAGCTGGATCTTTTTCATTTTGTAGGGAGAGGCTGGCGGGCGTGTTACTGCGGGACCAGCCGCCTGAATTGGATGAATCAATAGTCTTGCTTATTTCTGACGAAGGGTCCTCTTTATCCGCTCCTGAGGGGGATGAAGCTGTGACAAAAGGTCCCCACTTAATTAACTTTAGGGCTGCTTTGAGATCCTGCCGGCCGTGACCACAAAAAGAGGCTTATCCTTCCATCAGCGGTACACGGCTTTTCCTCCTCACCTGCCAGCTCACAGCAATTTATCTTCAAGTCTCCCCCACTTCGTCAACATGTCAACAATAAAACGGATTCTTTTTTCAAGTTTAAAATCTGATGAAACGTAGAATGTTACGTTTTTGTTGAAAATGTTTACTAAAAAAAAAATCACAATCCGCCCATATGTAATTGAGCAATAGGCAATTGTGATTAATGATATCAATAATATCATGTACACAATATGTTAATCACCCTCTCATTCGCAAATATATACAAAGGCAGAATCTCCATCACTTTAGTGAATGTCACCTCCTCAGGGAGTTTTCCCACTTCTAGGTTGTAGGAGAGAGAGAGAGTGAGAGAGAGAGAGAAGACTATCATGTCACGCTCATCGCGAGGGTGCCGGGGTGTGGTTTTAAGGAATTTTTTTTCGGCTTTTCTCAAATATCTCGCAAACTAGCGAGTTTAGCAAAAAGTTTTGTATATATAAAATTAAAGTACTTAAAATTGTCAATATAAATGTTTTTTTTTCCGTTGAGCGGATTGGCAGATTACCTATTTATATTCCCTATTCCCCCTACCACAGGGTCCGTATCCCAGACGGGGTTCCCACATGAGTCTCGCTCACTGTAATGGTATTTCGTTGCCTGTGGTGCCAGAGCAGTTGGTCGTGCTGCACTGGACAACGCACCTTCTGTTCTTTTAAGTCGGTTTTATCATATTAATTTTTTTTTCTTCCCTAAGATTAGCTTATTATTATATACAAAATAACTCCACTCTATCTTGGCCCAACGGTGCCATCTTGATGAACCTTCTGGACAAAGATGAGGAAACCTTAGTATGTTTCCTCATTGTCTACCAGCAACGGTAAGTCTGACTTCTAAGGCCATTTGAGCGGTGTATCCGTGTTCTTGCTTATTCCGAGACATGCACATGCTCTGCGGTATCTTTATCCCCACAACGTGGGTCCATTGTTCTTTTATGCTCGTAGAGCAGAGAACGAAATCCGCCATGAACTCCAGTAGTCAGGGGAGACCAATTTCGCCTTCAGGTCGTCCTTGACCGAGGGAAAGCACCATCTATTGAATGAGATTTTCACACTTTTTTGTAGTGCTTTATTCTTATAATTTCAATAACTAGCCTACTGATATTTTGTTCATTTACGTTTCATTGTTTTTCTTAGTACCTCTCATCCCTTACCCATTGTTTCTAGATACTAAGGCATATTTGCCATTTATAAAACAGTTCAATTTAACAAAATGATAATTACAGAATGGAATTTTATCTTTACTATTGTTATTAAAGATAAAATGTCGGTAATTATTATCATATCATGTTCTTTGCTGAGCTAAGGAACGGAGCTGCAAAGTTATGTAAGGTGAAATATCAGCCTAAAGATATTTTCTAGCCCTACAGTTGCCCTAACTAGGTCTGAAAGGGATACTTCTCATTTCAGGTTGAGTTGATCTGAGGAGAAGGATGAGCTAGAATAAAGTTGATGTACCGTTATCGAGACTAGTCATGTTAGTTGAAGCATCCGTCACTAAGGTATTTCCTCCTTGATAATTTATTCTGCGGGGGCTATGTCGAGGTCATAAGGATAGTTTGCAGCTTTCCAAAAAAATACTATTATTCTTCTGCGATTCATAATAAGGTTAAATATGCATCATGTTGATTTTAAAAGAATAAAAACTCCTAACGTAAAAAAAAAATAAACCGGTTTTTTTGATGGCGTATTCACCTGACCACTCCGTTAATAAATGAGACTCACGCTCAGTTACCATTAAATTGTTTATTACCGGAGTTATCTGGCGATAACTAAGCTAGAGTTTAATGTTTTAAGTATTTAATCACCCAGATGAATCATTCAACAGCTTTCCGCTCTTGTGTCCCACCCCCTTAAAGTCCCATCCTCTCCCCACAGCCTAATAAATAAATTAGGCCGGCTGGTGAGACGGGTGTGGATGAATATTAAGAAGTACAGTGGAACCCACTAGCCGGATTAGAATCTAAGATTAGTTGTCCTCCTGCAAACTTAGACCACTCTTAAGGGCAAGTTATTTCGAGAGCTACAACCAAACAGTGATGGCTTCTCAGATTGCCGCCAGTCAACTTTTTCTTTTCTACTCTCACTCCTCCTAGAACATTTGTTCTTGTGGCAAGAAGCTATTCATTGTTATTCATATATATATATATATATATATATATAAGTTAAGTCCAGGCGCCGCTAGTGCCCAGCCTTAATCCCCAAACATATGTTATCTGTATATGTTTACAGGTAATACCTATAGATAGAGGTATCTTGGTCGAAATAAAGCAGTCTTGTTATAACGTTCTACGTGTTCTTATTACCAACCTTTCTTAGCTTGTAATTCAATAAACATTAACTGGTGCCGAAAACCCGTGAACCGTGGAGAAAGAGAGTTATCGAGTGCGAGCGTAATTTTTTTTTGTTTTTTTTTCTTCTATACGCGAAAGAGAGAAGATGACTGAAGGAGGAATTTTGAGACAGCCCGTCTTGAATCTCGTAGAGGGAGCAGATATTAGAAGAGTGGGAACTATGCCAGAAGTTCATGCCACGGCGCTCGCGCTGATGAGGGTAAAAGCGATGAATACACAGGATCTGAGGAAGGCTGTTGCGGAGCTGGAGAGATTCACTGGGGAACTGGGTGAGCTGAACCATTTCCTAAAAGGAGGAGACCGTCTCACAGCTTTAATTGGAGCTAAAGCAGAAGAAAATTTAATAGATCCCAGAGACGCGGAATCGTTGAAGGCGGCCCTGATATGTCGGGTCAAGAGAAGTATACTGAATCAAATTCAGGCAGATGAAGAAACCCCGTGGGAATTAATTAAGATGAGATTGAAGAAGGCGTACGGAGGAGGACGATGGACTCCCGAGGAGGACATATTCCAAATGTTTAGGGAGACAAAGTCCCCAAGACAAAGTAACGGGCAATATGCTGCGGGGTTAGTAGTCCGTTTCAATAAGATAACGGAGAAGATGAGAGAGTCGATTAGCGTAGAAGAGGTGGAGGGTAGAATGGGATTCTTATCCACAATTCTAAAAGTGCAACTGGCCAAGGAGACAGGAAGAAAGGAAGGATTCTCTGATGAGCGCTCGTTCTCGGAGTGTGCACAATCAATGATCGACACTAGTGCCAAGGAGGAAGAAGTGAGGGTGCAAGACGTCGACAATGAGTGGAGCCGAGTTGCATACAAAAGAACCCGGACCCTGAAACCAACCTGGAGGAGACCAGAAACGTCCGTTATTGGCAGAGACAAGGGAACGACAGGAGAAAGAAGATTTAGAGGAACGAGACCGAGGTATGCCCCGCCCAGGGAAGAAAGAAAATGCCACGGATGTAGGAAGGCAGGACATTTAGTGGCACAGTGTCCTCGAACAAAATGTTTTGAGTGTGGCGAGGAAGGACACATCGCGAGGCATTGCCCGTATATCTTCCGGAGGAGAGATTACCAACGACCAGAACCAATGGAGGTAAACACTCAAGAAGTAAGAGAGAGACGGAGCATGACACATGGGGAGAGTGGATCATCAGAAGATGAGTCATCAGGGACTTCGGGAACTGAAGGAGAAGAAGCGAGGCGCAGCAGAAACAGGAGACAGACAGGGCAGAAGGTCGAGTCACGTAGATGGGAGCAACGTGATGAAGCCTGAGGAGCGTGTCGGCAGAGAGGCGACCGCATCCTGAGATGTAATGCAATTCGGGAGAGGATGTGTGCGTTGCCAATAATTAGGGTCAAAGGAGGAGAGATGTGTCTGGTGGACACGGGAAGCACCAACACCATCATGTCCCGCGGAGCGCTGGAGAGGCTGTATGGTGGAGAGAGGGCACTCCAGATTCAGGTATGTAATTGTAGTTTAATCACCCTGGGAGGCCCTTGCGAGGTAGTGGGAGAGTTAGTCATAGGGCTAAATAGGTGGGCGAAGAAAGGGGGAGATCTAAAGATACATATCGTAGGAAACATGCCGCGGGAGTACCAGGTGATAGTTGGGTGCGACATGTTGGGGAAGGTAGGTGCGCGTGTGGAGAATATCGGGGAAAAATGGAACATTAAGTTGGGCAAAGTGGAATATAAATGTCAAGGGACTATATGGGACGGAAGAGCGCGGATAGGGGCGGTTAATAAAATAGAGGGCTGGAGGGAAGGCCTACAGAGGGAGTTTGAGGATATTTTTTACGTAGAGGGAGACACGCTAGGAGCGACTGGGAAGACGGTCCACGAGATCCAGTTAAAGAAAGAACGCGTCACATACGTGAAAGAGAGACGATATCCGCAGGCACTACGTAGGCATATTAGAGAGGAGCTAGAGAGTCTCAAACGGCAAGGGATTATAATTGATAGCACTTCGCCATATAACAGTCCTCTATGGGCAGTGAGGAAGAAAAATAGACCTGGGGACGAGACGGAGAAATACAGGGTAGTTATCGATTATCGGAAGTTAAACGAGAACACGACGGATGAGAAGTATCCTATTCCCCGATTTGAGGACATATTAGACAGATTGAACGGGGCGACAATATTTAGTACCCTAGATCTAAAGGCAGGCTATCACCAGATCAAGATGAGTGCGAACGACCAAGACAAAACGGCCTTTACATTTGAGAGGGGGCATTATCAATTTACCAGGATGCCATTTGGACTGAAAAACGCCCCGATTACCTTTCAACGCCTAATGGATGAATTTTTGAGGGGAATAGACGAAGCGGTATGCCAGGTCTACATGGACGATCTGTTAGTTTTCAGCAGAACGGAGGCAGAGCACGTTGAGCACCTAAGAAGTGTATTTCAAAGAGTCCGCGAATTCGGATTAAAATTGTCCATGGAGAAGTCTCTGTTGGGGAAGAAAAAAATCAATTTTTTGGGCCACACTATCTCACAGGAGGGGGTTAAGCCAGACTCTACGAAGGTCGAGGCCATTAGAAGGATGGTGGTGCCCACAGATGTAAAGGGGATCCGTCGACTTTTGGGGACGCTTAATTATTACAGAAGATTTGTGCCGGACATGGCGGCATACCTGGTGCCTATTAATAATTTACTGCGAAAGGGAGCGAGGGTGGTAATTACCCCAATCATGGAGCAGAACATCCGGAAATGTATGTCTAGCTTACAAGAGGAACCGATATTAGCATTTCCCGACTTCCAACATCCCTTCACAATCACCACTGATGCCAGCGAATACGCACTGGGGGCAGTGTTGTCGCAGGAGAGAGACGGTGGGGAGCGCCCGGTGGCGTACGCTAGTCGACGGCTCACAGAAACGGAAGCGCGGTATAGTGCTCTAGAGAGAGAGCTCCTAGGTATCGTCTGGGCTATAGACCATTTCCGCCCATATGTCTTCGGCAGAAAATTCCGTGTTCACACCGACCACAGACCCCTACAATGGGTAGGAAAGTTAAAGGAGTCCTCGGCGCGGGTCACGAGGTGGAAAGAGTTTTTGTCCCAGTACAATATGGAGATCATATATAAACCCGGGAAAGAGAACGTAGTGGCAGACTGGCTGTCCAGAGCCATTACTGTGAATGCATTGGAAGAAGGGGAACCATCCGGGGAAATCCAACAGTTTCTCCGGGAATGGACACCCGGGGAGGATGGAAGCCTCGGTACGCGAGGAGATAGCGAAGGTGAGGAAACCCTTGAAGAGGAAGGTTCCGCCGCCGAAAGACCTGTTGAAATGGAAGTAACAGAAGGGATCGTGAACGACAAAAGACGGCAGATCATTTGGAAATCCAAGACCTCAGGGCGGCTGCAGATCGCATATGACAGTTATGGGAGAAGTAAAATCGCGACGATTTGGTCGCCACCAGGGGTTAGGAACCACCAAATTTGCCGTGCATTGAAAGATGCCTCGGAACCCGGAAAGACCCATCATGTATTTGTAGGGAATGCCACTATTTGGGAGAAAATTCGTAGACTCTGGCGAACGGAACAACTTGGAGTGGATAGGATATTTATTCGGTGCACGTCGATGGTGGAGACACTCAAAGACAGAGAACAGCAGCTGGAAGTGACGCTGGCCTATCACCAAGGAAAAACGAACCACCGTGGAGTTCAGGAAACGTTGCAAGCGTTGCGGCGGAGGTACTTTTGGTGGGGAATGAAAAAGAGCATACAAGAAATGATAGGGGCATGTGCAGTTTGTCTCACTACGAAGTATGACAGACATCCGCCACGGGGGCGACAAGAAGAATCGCCCACCGCCGAGACACCGTTGAGTGACTTACAAGTGGATACCTTCACTTGGAGGGGGTATAAGTGGGTTACCACAATCGACAGCTTTAGCAAAGTGGCCATGGCGCACCCGGTGCAAGATCGGTCATCAGACGCGGTAATGCTGGCATTAAATACCTGGTTCCAGTTTTACGGAGTACCAGACCGGATCGCGTCGGATGGGGGCAGAGAATTTGACAATGCCAACATCCGAAAAGAAATGAAGACTCTCGATGTCTCTTGGCATCTTAATACCCCAGGGCACCCTAAGAGTAGAGGAGGGATAGAAAGATTGCACAGCACCCTGAGTGACCACCTGCGGGTATATCACGCGGAAAAGGGTCTGCTGGCGAATGAGGCAATGCCGAAGGCGGTGGCCGCTTACAATCATTCGATCCACACCGCGACGGGGTTCTCCCCGTTCGAGATCCTCTTTGGGCTGCGCGAAAGACGGAGAAATGGGGCAGAGACGGTAGCAGACAAGGAAATGGCGGAGAAAATGGCGAGTAATACTGTCGCTTTGAGGAAAATATGCGACAAAGTCAGAGAAAGGATAACGAGGGACAAAGCGAGACGAGTGGAACGGGAAAACCTCAAAGTCCGGGATCGAATGGGGGAACTTAAAATCGGGACTATCGTCTATAAAAAACTAGGGTCAAATAGGAGCAAAGAGCTGGTGCGATATGAGGGCCCATTTAAAGTGGTCGTGATTAGGGAACACAACGTCGTGACAATTGAGAGTATACGACCCCCTAAGAAGCGGCGAAATGTCCACATAGAACAGTTAAAGCTTCCACCTGGGGGGGAGGTTGTAGATCAGGAATGAGCTGGAGTGTCCTCGCAGCATACACGCAAGGAACATTGTAAATAGTTATAGTTATGTGATTTTTCCCACAGAAGTATTGTTTTTTTTTAAAAGTCAAAGTTTTCTTTTATGTTTTTTGTTTACAAGTGACAGTTGGTTTTTACGTTTTATAGGATTAGAGCTTAATGTGAGGGATTACAGGCTGTGTACGGGCGGGGCTGGCCTTTGCTCCTTTGTAACATTAGCGGAGCATTATTTGAATGGACTAAGACGTCCGAGTGTTGGACTTCAAAGTTTGCGAATGGGTGTTCGTAAACTGGTGGGGGGGAGTTAAGTCCAGGCGCCGCTAGTGCCCAGCCTTAATCCCCAAACATATGTTATCTGTATATGTTTACAGGTAATACCTATAGATAGAGGTATCTTGGTCGAAATAAAGCAGTCTTGTTATAACGTTCTACGTGTTCTTATTACCAACCTTTCTTAGCTTGTAATTCAATAAACATTAACTTATATATATATATATAGACGCAGATTTAACGCAAGATTTGAATTTGCCGCCATTTGTGCAGTAAAGTGCTGGCAACTCTAAAAAAAAAACAATTTGACAGCTGACAGTTTAAGGTTAGTAAAAATGGAGCGTTACACGATAGAAAAACGTGTCTTTATTGTTGAACATTATCTAAAAAAAAAATGAAAGTTTGGCGGCCGCAGTTCGAAAATTTCATACAAAGTATGGTCGGAATAGTGTTTTGACTTCATCAACTGTGAGGAGATTAATTGAAAAATTTAGGGAGAGTGGATTAGTTGGAGACACTATACACACTGGTCGTCCGAAAACCATCCGTTCAAATGTCAATATCGAAGCAGTGCGTGAGAGTGACAAATGAGACTGGTGCTCGATATCGCGACATAACACAGTTCTTTGTGCCGATATTGGATGATGTTGATGTGGCCAATATGTGGTTTCAACAAGATGGTGCCACATGCCATACAGCCAACAATTCAAATACTGCATGAGACATTTACAGGTCGTGTACTCTCTCGTTTCGGTGATCAGAATTGGCCCCCTAGATCGTGTGATTTAACACCTTTACATTTCTTTTTATGGGGTTATTTGAAGTCAAAGGAGTAAGTTAACAAGCCCACATCCACCCGTGCATTAAAAGAGGAAATTTAACGCTGCATCAACGAAATTCAACCACATTTATGCCAAATGGTCATGGAAAATTTCGACAAGAGTGCGTATGTGCCAGCAAAGTCGTGGAGGCCATTTGCCCGATGTGTTATTCCATAAATAACCCTATCCTATTCACTTTAACACAAATTTAAAAATAACAACGAAAACACTAAAAACTGTGTTTTCTATTTAAATCAAATCTTGCGTTAATTTTGGGGCACCCTTTAGTAGACTGAATAATAAATAGTTGATGTCTAAGACAGAGATCTTTTCGACAAATACTTTTGTAAGTGGCGTTAAAACAAAAGCAATATGCAATATATTTTGTAAAGAAAATATGTGGTTTAATTATTGAAAGTATGCCCGGATAATCCGACACCTCTTAGAATCGAAAAAATCCTGAACGAGCGACATACAGATTATATACGAGGTTTAATAGTAAAGTATCGAAAATTTACGAAAATTGTTGAATTTGTGAGAATGTCTACATGAAAGATGTAAATCCGGAAATAAATTACCTAATAACACTGATTATCTGAAAATACATTTCTTTGGTTTTAAACCATTCTGGAAATAGTGTTTTTACTAAATATTATTTACAAGAAAAGAGCACTATCATTATAATTGAGTAACAAAAGATTTAAAAACATCTAATTGTGTCATATTCATTCAAGTAACCAACTTTTGAAAAGATTTATTAAAATGTTATAATTAAAACCCTTTGAAATTATAAAACAGTTTGAAGGCATACTTACTATGTATGATATAGAAGGTTTGATAAAAAAGTAACAAGACTTTTTGTTTATCTTAAAAAATTTTTATTTATTCATCGATAGCAATTTTGTCCCCTTTAAAGTAATCCCCATCAGATGTAATACACTTTTGCCAGCGCTTCCAATCGCTTCGGAGCACTTTTCCAACTCACTTTTCGATATAGCTCTTAGCTCCTTCAGCGATGTTCTTTTATCTCATCAATGGTGTCAAAACGTAGTCCTTTCAAGGTTTTTTTCAACTTTGGGAACAATAGGGCAGAGAGCCTTGACCGGCGAATACGGTGGCTGAGGTAACATAATAGTGTTGTTTTTTCCTATTTGCTAAAAAATTACGATCAACCAGTGAGGTATGAGCGGGAGCGTTATCGTGATGCAATTTCCACGAATTGTTATACCACAGTTCCGGTTGTTTTCATCGGATCGCTTTACGTAAACGACGCATTGTCCGTACGACTTATACCCATGTTTTGTCACCTGCTATGAAGCAGTCATACTTGGAACTGTCTAAGCTTTACCACTCTGTCATACTTCACATAAGACGTGTACTTTGATAAAAATAAATATGTTTAATATTAAATTACGATTGGACAAGATGCCCTTTGTCCCTCTCACAAAGTCTCATGTTGACCGTTAAGTAAAGCAAAAGTAATCATAATCCTCGTATATGATATAATGAATTATTTTATTACGTTACAAGGAGGTAATGTTATAGACAGATATGTAGTTGATATTGGAAGATATCATTTTAGATTACAAAAAGACAACAAAACGTTTTCCCCATTTCTCTTCCAACTAATTAGTTATCGTCATTCTAGAATCTTAACTGAGGCCTCCATTAAACCTAAAAGTCCAAACTGATGTTAAAATTATTTTATATCAACAATAATCGACATGGAGCCAAATTCTATCTCACAGGGGCGAATCCTTTCAAATTATCGATGTGTGAGGGTTCCATGAAAATTAGAAATACGAGCTGACTGTTTGCTTAAGTTTTGTCTGTCCTGCTATATAATATGTCATTGCTCATACGATTTATTTGATTATATATAGACATACTAAAAATCGGATGACATTAATGGTCTTTGGTAATATTTTTTTTATTGTTTATTACCACCGAGCCGGATTTTATCAAGCAAGTTGTGTTAAAGCGAGAGATGCCTGGGTCAAATACCTCATTATCATAAACGCTATGCGGTAACCCATAGTTGACAGCCATAACCGTCTAAGATCGATGAGGGCTTGTTTTATTTTTTATTTCCCCACATATTTATGCAGTTCTCTTTTGAGCTATTTCAGCTTTTATCGTTTAGCATTCCTCTTTTAATTTATTCCGTCATGCATTCTGATAATTTAACCAATAAAATATCGTGGAACCCGCACACGAGACTTGAAAGACACGAAATAAACTGTGCTTTGTAGATCACACGTGAGTATTAAACAGGAAATGCCATGGGAGACTACAAGTTTTCCATTTATTTATCCCTGCCCATACCCACGGTCAATCCCAAGTCTTAAGAACAGTAGTCCAAGTGCCTTCTCATATCACCATCAGAAAGCTCAATCGTGTTGACAAATGCCCGAATAAAATCTTCCACAGCCTTAATTCTATCTACTTTATTTTGCCCTCATTCGATTCGGTCCACAAAAATATAAATAGTTTTTTCCATTGTAATTAGGGCGGTAAACATTAGCTAAGTAACAATAGTTGTACAGAGTTAAACAAAATTTAGTTAAAAGTCCTATAACACATGTTTATAAAATGCGTGAAGATCTAGAACAAAAAAAACACATTGTTTTGACTTTTTCTTCTAACTGAAAGTATTCATACAATATATTACATATATAATATGATTTTATTTGTTTGATAATACGTTGATGTTATTCCTATGAACAAAAGTAACAAAATTTTAAGCCTTAATTCCAAATATTGTTCTTTCATAACTCTTTAATTTCTCACTTAACTTTACACAAAAAAAAATTCACTATACACCTCACTGATCTCTCTAAAACCTCCCGTCACAACATTCAGTTGTCAGATGCCACCGCTCAGGTCATAATATTAAAAAAATGTTACAAGATTTGTTCTATACATATATGTGTACATATAATGTTTTTAATGGTATATGGTATGAATGAGAGCATTTATCTTAATTACTTATTGCCTTATAAAAGGCAGATTGTAATTAAAAAAAAAAAAAAAAAAAAAAAAAAAAAAAAAAAAAAAAAAAAAAAAAAAAAAAAAAAAAAAAAAAAAATGGTAGGAAAATTAAATAAAAACCTAATCAAGAAAAATATATAATTATATTTACCAATTTCTTCTCCCATGCAAAGAAGTTTATGTTTAAACTTATTTACATCCATGAATGATAATTATTAGTAGTATTATTGTTTTTAACACAATAAATTAAAAATTGTCTTGTGTGAGAAAAATAATAATAAAATTATAATATAAGCATAAGATAATAAAATAAAATTATAAAATCAAACTGTTAGCGAGTTGAAGATGTTAAGCTCTCGGCTCCGGTTTCGATTTTGTTTCGAAAGAACCTGATATTTTTCTGCATCAGCTATTATATTTGTTGTGCTTCTTCTGACAGAGTACCGTTCGGGAAAACACTATTTTCTAACATCAATTTACCCTAGAGCAGGGTTTGTTGACACTGGCTCAGAGGTTATACCAATTGTATAAAGATGTGGCTAATTCCGCAGTTGCCCGGGCATACGTATCCAATATGTCAGGGTCAATGGCTGAGTAACAGCAAATTACAAATACAAATGCACAAATATTATTGTTATTAAACTTCTGATTAGAGTATTAGGGAATTATTACTAGTTGAAATAGGCAGTGGAATAGGAAATGACCGGCCGAATGTTACTTGGACGACATTTATTTCGTTTCTAACTGATCGTGGAAGGATCTGCCGCTGAAATTTGGAGAAAAACTTCCTTACAGTACCCCCTAATCATAAAAGCAATACCAGACATTTGGATATATAAGCTTTTTTTAAAAGATTGCTTAGTGACAGAAAACGTGAAAATTCAAAGACCTTATTTTTGACGATACCTTAGGCGATGAGGGCAGTGTCAGATATGGGACACTGAAACAAATACCCATATAGCACTTACTTGTTTGTTGCATTTGTTTAAAAACTCTGTTGTGCCAACTTTTTCATCACGAATAAATAGAAGTTACCCTGATCACGGATCAGAAAATACCCGCCTACGTTTTCATATTCTCTCTCTCTCTCTCTCTCTCTCTCTCTCTCTCTCTCTCTCTCTCTCTCTCTCTCTCTCTCTCTCTCTCACACACTCTCTCACTATTCTCGGGCCAACCTGAGTCTCATATCCCTTTTGGTACATACTTTCATGACAGGAAAAAATAAGGGTTGTAAACTGTCAAATCCTCCAGCCCTTAAACGACACTCCGCAACAGATGGAATTGATTTTCTAGAGGGAAATCGCCTTTCACTCAAAAAGGGTTTATTGCATACCGGTCATTTATGACAGTCGGTCTGGTCCAACTTTTACAATCTCTGTCTCTTAAAATTACTTATAATTTTACACTACAATCCCCCAGTCGGGGGTCGAACATATAATATACCATACAGTAAAAAGAATGTTATTGTTATTAAAATAATCATAGTGGGATGGTAAATTTTTTGATACTTTTTTGATATTTATTTAAGGAATACACATTATTTCTGCAAGCCATCTATAATTATCTTTGAGACATTTTTTGCCTCCGTCTTAAAACTGAACTAAGGATGTAGGTCCCAAACATTAACAACACAAATTATTTGGCTAAATTTCCTAAATTAAAAATATGGAACAATCTACTCTAACAATTGTCAAATATAGTCTGTAATGTGAATAAATTGAAGTATCCATATTGAGGCTAATGCAATTAATGCTTTGAAATAAATTTATAGATAGAGCTTAAAGATGGTAGAATAATGCGAAACGTCGTCCGAATAACAAAAAATGTTTCATTGGCAATCGATACACAGGAAACCTTGTTAGCCCATCCATTGAAAAAAATGTTTTTTTCCGATCTGCCAATTATATTTTGAACCTGCTCTCTTTTCTAATACTCACCACCACACCATTCTATTAATGGTAGCTCAATCTGCCCATCTTGACGTCATCCTTAACTCGAAATATACCATACTTCCCCAGCAAGGCTAAGTGAGTCAAGTAAATTATATATTTTTCACTTATTTCAGACGCTTATTTTTGACCATCCGCTATCTCTTAATAGAGTATCTCTAGCTTATTGAAGTATTCATGAATTAACTGACGACCAGTTGGAAGTATAAATTCTAACACCCCCCCCCTCGCACCATTAGTGGGTGAATAGCAAGAGGACTATTTTATTATTTATAGCCTGTGCGGTGGCTTGTTTGAACTTGACAATAAACAAGGCGCAGGGCTAGGAATACACAGACTCCCCTCCTCCCTGCGGACTCCCCCTCAGAGGCTTGAGACCGGGAGCCGCGAATTCCTTTCGGGAATTCCCGATAGGACTGTCCCCCTCAGACTCATAAAGTAAAATCAGTTCATAGCAGCGCCGATATCGCCTTCCCTAGGTTACGACGCAACTAGCAATACGATGGTGGATGAGAAAAGCATAAATAAAAGAGGTGTTAACAATTTTCTTGGAAGACGAGAAAAGATTATGTGAGTGAATCGAACCCATTTTTCGTCATACTAAATAATTCAAGCTTTCTTCAGTAAACTCACAAGTACGGATTTGAATGTTACAACTTATTAACAATTAACTTATTTTTATTGAGGTAGTCTGTTTTTTCCGATTTCCCAACAAACTCACGGCTAACAATGAACTCATCAGTTCTTAATTTTATTTTTCCCTGATATATTTAATAAACTATTTACTCTCGCGCTCTTGGTCAGCCTCCACTGGCTAGTATCCGGTGACGCGGCTGACGGAGGAGCGTGGGGGATTTCCCAAGACTCCGCTTTCTCTTCGCATGTGGATTTGGGAGGTCTCTGGGTTGTCTGTAAATATTGTGTGAATGAGCGAGTGAATGATGAACTGTAAATATGGTATGAATGAGAGCATTTATCTTATTACTTATTGCATTATAAAAGGCAGATTGTAATTATAGCACAATAAAGGAGTAAATGTAAAAAATATACTATTTTTGTTGTAGTTTGGTCACTGAAAATCTAAAGTACTGAAACAAAATAACACATTAAACCCGGCTTGAATGACGTTAAACATGCGATCTCAGTATTTGGCTCCCAAATTTTTTCCAACAAGTTAAAGTTTATTTTCACGCACACATCTTTAGTGCGTCCTCAACCATGAGGGAATTGAATCTTAAACCACTTGTGAGCAGTCTGTCTAGAAAAGAGAAACGAGCCTCGAATTCAGTTTTTCCGTTCAAAAATTTTTCGATTATAAACAGGGTTGATTTATTATATTATGCTATTATACCGTAAGAACTTTTTTTAAATGACTGATTCCTTGCACGTTTCGGACTTGATTCAGCTTTCAACCTGCTATCTTGGACACGTTCTCCAGCTACACTTAATTCACAAGGCCTTGGAAACTTTCCAAACATTAATTCCATAGGTGATACTTGTGTCACACGATGGGGTGTAGTGTTTAAAGCAAGTTGAATGTCTGCGACTGTTTCTTGCCACGCACGATTGTCATTCATTTCAGTTTCTGTCAACATGTCTTTTAACGTTCCCATAAGTCTTTCTACTTGACCACTAGCTCTACTGGAACCCGTGGCAATGAAATGAAGTTCTATTTGAGCATTAGAACAAAATCCTTGAAAATCACGGATGTAAAGTGTCATATGGTTTTGTTATCTCTATAAAATGAACAAAGCCAGCTGACTTATTATTAATCTAACCTATATAACTTGTGATTCAAATGTACTTATTTAATGGTTAATAAATTATTAGTTATATTCAATCAACCTTTGTCTTTCATTCTGACATGGCGCAGTCGTTGTTCCAACGATCAAATCAGAAAGAAAGTCTAATACCAACATTAATACCAGTTAAAACATGGGCAACAGTAGGAGCTGATATTTTTTACATTGATAGAAAACCAAACATGTTAGTTGTGGATTATTTTTCTAAATATGTAGATGTTTTACCATTGAAGGATGAAACTTGTGTAACAGTTATAAAAGCATTAAAGTCTTGTTTTGTACATGGGGTATACCAGAAGAATTCAGATCAGATAATGGTCCACAATTTTCGAGTTTTCTATTTGTTTTAAATTTCATTTAAACGTTTTGTTTACAAGAGAATGGAAATTTAAGCATGTTACGTCGAGTCCAACATATCCACAAAGTAACGGAATGGTGGAGCGGCACATACAAACTGTGAAAAATGTAATTAGAAAAGCTCATTTTGATAAAAAAGATGTGTACTTAGCAATACTAGAATTAAACAACACACCAATATCTAATACAATACCTTCTCCAAATGTGATAATGCAAGGTAAAAATGTGAATGGTGTTCTATATGATATACCAAAGTTTAAAAGTGAAGAAAATTCATATATAAAAGGTGAATTGTTACAAAGACAAAGGAAACAAAAAATTTTACATGATCAACGAGCCAAAGATTTGAAAAAATACGAAAAAGGAGAAAATGTTAGAGTAAGAAACAAACAAGGAATGTGGGATCGGGCTGTAATAATAGATAGAAACATAAACAATAGGGCTTATCAAATTAAGACAGAGGGAGGCTCCTTATTGACGCGTAATAGAATACACTTAAGAAATGATACTAGCCCACCATTCGAAATAGAAAGTAACGAATATAGACTTGATGAAAATATTAAACCACAAATTTCGGAAAATCCAAATAATAATGGTAAGGTTAATAATACAGCCGATCCAGCAGATCAGCAATTAATGAACCAAAGCCAGAGCGAAGATATCAATAATGACAATGACACATATGTAACTCGTAGTGGACGAATCAGTCGTCAGCCAGCATATCTAAAAGAAAAATATTTATCACAATAAAAGTAAAAAAAAAAACAAAAAAAAAAAAAAAACCGGAGATGTCATATGGTTTTGTTATCTCTATAAAATGAACAAAGCCGGCTGACAATATTAATCTAACCTATATAACTTGTGATTCGAATGTACTTATTTAATGGTTAATAAATTATTACTTATATTCAATCAACCTATGTCTTTCATTCTGACATAAAGCATCGTCAGTTAAATAATCTTTCTAGAGGAAAGTCTTTTTAAAGAAAAGAAAGAAAAGCTTTATTATGAAGTACAATCAAAACACTGGTATATACAAACATTAAGAGATCAGTTGGAACATACTGTGTGGAATGTCTAGCCACAAGAGTGGTCTAGGGCTAAAACTGAGATATATATGTACAAGAAAAGGATAAGATTCTGGGAGGTCTTGGAGGAATGCGGTTGCTTACTTAAAAATAACAGTAACCATCAGTGACTTCCATGAAGTCACGAGCCAGGTATACAGTTCTGCGCAAGCCCCTTCTACTTGTTCGTAGTAATATAAAACTGTCCATGCTCTGCAACGAGTCGTGTCATGTGCTCCAATAAAGAAATAGATTGATCGCATCAGCTTTAAGTTTACGATTAAGGAAAATAAGACAATATTTCGAGAATGAATCGATAAAGACAAAAATATAGTCACGCTTATCGCTTTATCCGCTTAATTTTCCTGAGGTGTCTGAATGAACGTTGTGCCAATGTTCAGGAACGGTAGTTATCGGGTGTAATTCTCGGTGACGCCTCCCGGACTCTCGCTTAGCTGTCTTACATGTCACACATTTCTCAACAAATTTAAGCATTTTCTCAAACCAATGGTAATTATGTAGAGTCTCTAAGGTTTTCTCCAATCCTAAATAAAAAATGGGAATTTGGATATTATTGAGGTGGACCATCGAAGGGAGTGTGTTTGAAAGGGACAGACAGGGTCTCACTCCATGCCTTAGAAAGGGGCTATAGCTATTCCGGGAGTGAGTATTCCATGAACTTAAGATGTTTCAAGATTCTTCTGGTGGTGATGTCTGTCAGAGGGGGGCTCTCCGTTTATTTTGCTTTAGTGGTTCTTAGAAGGCAGGGTAACTACCATCCGAGTAGAAACCCGAAGGTGAGCCCCATCACCTGGTCCCGTTTTTAGTTTATATAATTTTAACCACAAAAAGATAATGTCAGTTTTTAAGATATGCACTCCTTAAAATGCATATATTAAAATATATGCATTAGAAAGAGTAACCCACTGCTAATTTCTAGTGCTGCATATATATAAGTTTACAACAACCCCAGTACGCCATTTTCAGTGCAGTATCCAGGTGCAAACCATTCCCTCAAACTTACATCGGGCCAGTGCCGCAGGGGCGTTAACTACCCCCTCATTCTAAATAAATCCCCCTATATTGTAGCAATCGCGGAATAGGCCAATGATTAATAAAATAACTCCCTAACTTATACGCGATTTATTTTTCGATTAACAATACCACATTGTTATATTAATACATATATGTAATTGTACTCCTAAATAAGTTTGGTTGGCATAGAATAATATGAGTTTACTAGGAATAATAGTGGTTACATAAGTGTATTCGTGTAATGATGGTACATGTAATAGATATATTGTTTTATCACTTTTCTTTTAAGTGTAATATTTAGAATGTAATGTATTGTATTGTTTTTTATTGTACAATTTATTTTACTTGTTAACCATAATGTACACATGTCTAAAGAATTTTCAATGTCAGGAATTCGGATAGTAATTTACAATAGAGTATAACTCTTTAAGATGAATTTTGTATTTATTTTTGTCCGTATGTGAGATAATGTTTCCTATTTTCTGATTGCTTTTATTTAATGTTGTACGTCTTCATTGAATTATGTTATAAGGTGTTTATTAATGGTCAAGTCTTTAATGGCTTTTATCTGAATATAAATTTTATTATGTTCAAGTTGTTGTAAAATTTGGTTATAATGTTCTTTATTTGAGGCGTCCATATTCCACCTGATCCAAGTGATTGCGCTCCCTAGTACATTTATAATACCTCTATGGCACCATATTTAGATTATATTAATGAATTTATTTTAAGTTCTAAATATGTTATTTGTTTGATAATTAAGTTGTAAATTGTGTCTTTTGCTAAAAAATTCACAAGTCCTTTCTTAACTTCATTAATTTCGCTAAATAAAATTTAAGATTGTGCCATAATTGTTTATAATATTAAAATCAGGTTATTTAAATGTAACGAGTCCTCCTGCGTGCGTTAAGTCACTTATCCGATATGAAGGTCATCGGAGTCACTAGTAAGAGGGTCCAAATCAATTTCCATTCTGCCATCATCTGTAACAAAAGCAGACTGTTGGGCTCAAATAACTGCGTATACCCAAAGTGGGGAGGAGACGCCCGCCGCGAGCTAGGGTCGCTACAACCTCTTAGCCCCCGTTCGGCGAGCACCAAGAAAGAGATAAGGCGGGTGGACCTGTGGTCTTTTACCCTGGATGCCGGCCTAGTCGGTGGGCAGCCTAATTCGCTTTGATCTGACTCCATAAGATCTTTAGAAGGTGTGTGCCCCGACAAAGCACTATGCTCAGGAGAAGAGGTACACGGTAGGTTTATAGGTAGTTTATGTGGTCTTGGAATGAACACGAATTCACACTCGTTGTCAAAGGGTAGACGAAAACCGTCCGGATCCCAAAGGCGAGTGTGAACCGGAGAGAAGCGGAGTGGATTGCCGCGGGAGACGCTACTGGTAAGTTTGTAGGGCCACGGCAACCGTCGTCCGCGAGGGAGAGGTCTCTCCCAAGGAGGTGCTAGATTTAGTGAGACGAAGGCAGATATTCTCACTAGGAAGGTGTGGGGTCTGACAACACCAGACTAAAACATAGCGAGGTTAGGAGAGAGAGATGCAGAGGTAGTTGAATGAGAAGACCGTGGTTTTGAGTAGAGCAGCAAGCGCCAGTGCAGAGAAGAGAGAAGTGTTCAAGGTGTCGGTTTCTTTCTTTCTGATTTTCACCCTATGGGACGCTTCTTATATAGGCGGCTAGTCGTGGTAGGGAGCCATCCCCACCAGCGGCTGTTCTCCCCACTATCTTCTCCCCCACTCCGACTGACGTCATAAGCTTTATGATACATATGGAAACAGTGATAGATATAATCTGATCGAGAAGAGGGTGACTTATAATTATTTGTAATTAAGAGGTGTCCACAGCACAGACGTTCTTTTATTTTTCTTTCTTGGTCTTACATATATCTTACTTGGTCTTATATTTTTAGTGTGTACTCCTATAGTCTTATTTTTGCCAAAAAATTGTCTAACAGGTTTATATCTGTTTTCATTTTTTTTCTTCTGGTACGAATTTTAACATAAGGTTCCTCTACATCTAGTGGGTCTTCGCGATTTTTATTTAACTTATCTATGATAAACTTCTTTTCTTTTTCAATTTCTTGTTTGGACTTTTTATGCCGTGGTATTTTTGTACTAATTGTTCTTTTATTATTTTCTTTTATTTATAAGAATCTTTCATTTACCCAAAGGTTATTTCATTAGGAGTTAATTTAAAATTTTTATTTAGTGTTTCATTAAATGTCATTACCGCGAGGTTTCATGTCCGTTTTTGGGAGCCTCTTCTTTATTATTGTTAACAACTCGATAAACGTAGAATGGGGTCGATTTAGTATTCCATGGAGTTTGAATTATTCATTAGGGTATAGTGACGCTCTATACCAAGACTTTTCAAAAGATTCTGGATAAGATTATTTTTATATTCACGACCTTGGTCCATTGCTATTTGAATAGGTGTTGGGAAGATTGCCAAATATTTAGTTATTACTTCAAATATATTGCTAGCATTACATGTTTGAACTCTTGGCTTGTTCATGACGTAAAGTATCTATCATTAAATATTGGAAAGGTCTTTCCGAGGTAGGTGTTATTTATAGTTCAGTTTTCACTGGTACCGTTCTTACTTAGTTTTGGCACATGTCGGACATTTATTGATAAAATCGGTTGTTTCATCTTTCATAGGAGGGAAATAATAATATCGTTTTAGTTGTTCGTAGGTTTCCATGATACCGCAATGAAAAAAGTTGCCCACATGATAATTTTGTCCCGTTGTTCTTGCTTTTCTAATATATCAATAAGTTTAATAGAATAACGTTTTGTTTTAATTATTGGGAATTGTTCTCCAATGATTTGTGATATTATATTAAACATGCCTTCATACTCATTTCTAACTGTCTGTGCATTAGGCTTGAAGCATAATTTGGTTTAATTATCTCTACTAGTAACCTATCTTCAAAGCAATTTTTCCACGGGTATGCTGATTCTATTTCCTATATACAGGTAGGTGATACCCATTCTCTTAGGTGACAAATAAAATATGATCCGGCCGAGGGTGAAAAATGATTTTTTAATTTTACATTTGGCTATATTCTTATTATTATTTTTTCCATGCCAATCTTGGATTGCATCTAGTCTATACAATTAGTTTCTTAACTTTGCAATGAATACGCGAAGCATAAACTTTTAGAGGGATCTTTTAAAACATTTTTTATTTGTCAGTGTACCTATATTCTTCTCATCATTTTTTTCTTAATGTTTAATTTTCTCCTAATAATTATAAATATGTGCATTTCTAGCGAACGTACTACAATTGAATTATTTTTAAGTATTTATTTAATTTATTTTATTTCTTTATTGAAAAAAATTACAATTTGCCTTTTCCAGCATTAATAATTGTGCTGAGAGATCATTCATACCTTATATACAATTCCATTCATACCTATATATAGTCCATTCATACCTATATACATACAGATTCAGCCCAGGAGCCCCCCCGCCCCCGAAGCCAATCCCCCAGCAAGCTGGCGGAAAGGCCGGAAGCAGCGAAGCTCCCCCCGCCCCCTCTCCGGCCGTGGCGCCATCCGGCGCAGGCCACAGAGAGGGCAAGAGAGCCACACACGCTCAGGACATGAGTGGGGATGATGGCCAGTGCCAGGACCCCATGACATAGAATGTCTATTTATAATAGGTCGCGAGGCCACCGCCGTTTTAGGCGTCGAGGAGGATTGTAGGGATGAATGTTACTGGATATGGAGTCGACCAAAGGATTCGGATGTGCGGAAAGGTTTTGGTGAAATTTGGAAAATCTTGAGGGTATAAGGTCGAGGACAGTTGGTACATGGAGATCTCTGTGAAGGGATGAGTTTTTAATATAAAAGGGTGCGTTGACTATGGTTCTGAGGACTTTGGATTGGAATGTTTGGATACGTTTGATGTTCGATGGTTTGGCTGTCCCCCATAACTCTATTCCGTAAGTCCAAATTGGTTTTAATAACTGTTTGTATACGTGGAGTTTGTTTTCTAGTGTGAGGTTAGAGTTTCTGTTCAGTAGTCTGTATAGCTGTCCAAACCGTCTGTTCGATTCTTGTCTTTTAAGTCTTGTGTGAGGGTTCCAAGTCAGTCTTTTGTCAAGATGAAAACCTAGATATCTAACTGTATTGGACATGGGAAGCGGAATTGAATTGAAGGTTACGGACGGGCAGGATCCTCGACGGAGAGTAAATGTGGTGTGAACGCATTTGCCTTCATTGACCTTGATGCGCCAGATGTTGCACCACTTCTCTATCTTAGTGAGGTGATTTTGGAGGTTGTAGGATGCCGTTGACGGATTGGGATGTGACGAGAGAATTGCTGTGTCGTCAGCAAAAGTTGCAAGGAAGGTGTTAGGACTTAACGGAATGTCAGCAGTGAAAAGGGTATACAGGATAGGGCCAAGGACGCTGCCTTGAGGAACTCCTGCTTCTATGGGGTAATAATCGGAGTATTCTGAACCACAACGGACCCGAAAGAACCTGTTAGACAGATAGGATTGAAGGATTAGATAAAGGGTCTGCGGTAAGGAGATTTTTAGTTTGTAAAGCAAACCTGGGTGCCATACCCGGTCAAAAGCCTGAGCTACGTCCAAGAAAGCACCCGTGCAGTAGTGTTTGCTTTCAAGTGCGGAGGATATATGGTCAACAACGCGAAGGCCTTGTTGAGCAGTGGAGTGTCTGAAGCGAAAGCCAAATTGATGGTTAGGAAGAAGGTTTTTGGATTCAACTATAGGCAAAAGGCGTTTGAGTAGGATTCTTTCAAAAACTTTTGAAAGGATTGGAAGTAGACTGATTGGGCGGTAGGATGAGGGATCATTTGGGGACTTTCCAGGTTTCTGAAAGAGGTCGATAATGGAATATTTCCAGAGAAGTGGGTAGTGGGTGGTTCTAAGGATACAATTAAATATATAGGTGAGGAAAATTATTGCTTTGGGTGGGAGTTGTCGAAGGATCTGAGCAGTGAGAAGATCGTATCCAGGAGATTTACGGAGTGGTAGGTTTTTTAAGTGGTATTGGACCTCGGAGGGATTGACTGCCTTTGGAGGAAGTGAAAGAGGAATCGGAGAAATAAGGAAATCTTCGACCTTCGTATCGTGGGATGGATTATGCTGGTTGGGATGAGGTGTGAAAGTATGTGAGAGGTGCTGTGCGAATGCTTCAGATCTCTCTCCATCTGACGCAGCCCAGGACCCATCGCCACGACGAAGTGGATGTGAAACATAATGGTATTTTAGGATATTTTGGGTAGCTCTCCAGAGAGAGTTGTCCTGAGTGGATAAAGAGGATAGGTAAGAATTAAATGTTTGGGATCGGAAGGTTGCCAACTCTCGCTTTAACAATTTACAGTTTTGATTGTAACAGCGGCGATCGGCAGGGTGTCGGGTTCTTTGCCATAAGGCTTTGGAGCGGCGTTTGATGTGGATAAGGTCGAGTAGGTTTTGAGGTAAAGAAGTTTTGTTCTGGGCATACGGGGAAGGTCGAGGCTTTGAAGCATTCCATGCACATTGTTGGATTAAGGTAGTAAGGGAATGTACGGCATGGTCTAGATCATGAGGTGTTTTTAGGGTAACTTTGAGGTCAATGGAATTAGTTAGAAGTTCACGGAAGTGGTCCCAGTCGACTGGACCTCTGATGAATGAGGGAGGAGGTAGTTTGGGGATGGGGTGTAACGAAAGAGTGAGGAGTAGAGGGCTATGGTCGGACGACAGGTCATCGAGCCGTGTAGTGGACGAATTTATCGATCCTATTCCATGGTGGATGAAGAAATCAAGGATGTCAGGATTTCGATAGGGATCTGCAGGCCAATAGGTAGGAGTCTGAGGAGGGAGAGGGGTGGAGTTTGTGGATAAGAGTGCAGATAACAAAGCTCGCCCGCGGGAGTTGGTGGTTCTAGAGCCCCACTGTTGGTGCTTTGCGTTGAAATCTCCACCCACAAGGTAGTGATGTCCAATTGAGTTAAGAAAGGAGGTAAATTGTGAGTTGGAAATAGACTTGTTAGGTGGACAATACGCTGCAGCTATGGTGAGGGGGAAGGAAAATGTGCGGATTGACACAGCTGTGGCTTGTAGGAAATCATGGGCAATCAATGGGACGATGTGGTGGGAAAGGGAATGGTGGATAAGGACAGCAGTACCAGCATGTGATGTTCCATCAGGGTGGTCTGTTCTGTAAACCTGGTACTGTGGGATTTTGAGGGATCTGTTAGCAGTCAGTCGCGTTTCAGTAATGAGTGCAACGTCAATGTTTTTTTCATTTAGTAATGTTGTCAGTTCGTTTGTGTGATTTCGAACACCATTGGCATTCCAAAGAAGGATAGTTAAGGGTTTTTTATTCATTTGGGAGAGCTTGGAATGAGGTGGGAAACAAGGTTGGTGAGCAGTGAAATAAGAGGAGTGATAAGAGTTCTGAAGTCGGTGAGAAAGGATGTAAGAAGGCTAGTGAGATCTGTGGAGTTGGGAGGGGGAGGAATTTGGTGTATGTGAGGCTGAGGTAAATGCTGTGGTTGAGGGAGGGGAGGAGGTGGTGCCTCGGATAATGTCTTGCGTCCACCTGACACTATGTTGGTGAATGAAGTGGAGTCATTCACTTCTCTGGCTGGAACGCTTCGCGGTTTCACTACTTGTTCTACCACGAGTGGGCGGCGTTGTTGTTGGAGGCGGTTCTTCAGCACTTTATATGCCTCGCAGCCTTTGTAGTTGGCAGGGTGGTCTTGCTGACACAAGGCACATACAGCGGGGGATTGGCGAGGCTTCTTGCAAAGCTCGCTCTTGTGCTTGTCTCCGCACTTCACACACCTAGGTATGTGGTGACAGTACGAACGACTGTGGCCATATTCCTGGCAGTTGTGGCACTGAACTATGTCACGCCTGGGATGTGGTTTTTCCACCTTTACTCTAGTGTAGTAGAGGTAGTTCACATTGTAAATTTTTTCCACTCCTGGCGTTTTTTCGAGGTCAACGAAAAATAGTGGGAGTGGCGTTTTCACCGGAGTGTCCATGTCCTTGTCCTCCCTGAAGACATTGACTACCTGTCTTGCATTGAACCCTTGGGCACTCAGTTCTTCTATAATTATATCAACTGGGGTCGTCGGGTGAAGGTTCCTAATAACAACCCTCAAGGATCTATCTTCCTTTAGCTGATATGTGTGAAACTCAGCTTTTGTATTTTCCAGATACTTAACAATCGCTCTATATGTATCTGAATTGTCTGGCGTGATCCTAGTATCTCTGCTTCTATTGAGGCAGGTAAACTTACCAACCCCAACAATTTTTTTTAATTGATCGCATAGTATTTTAAAAGACCTAATATTTTTTATGAATATTGGAGGTGGCTTAGGGGTTTTAGGGGTGGTAGTTGTCTCCATGTCATTATTTGTTGCATCTTGCAACAGTGGCTGGAACGGATTCGGGGTGAAGAACGGAGATTCTGCTGGTGACGGAGCAGTAGACGGTCCTGGTTGAGGTGAAGGCAACTCTTCCATGGATCTATTGGTGGGTGTGACAGATGGTGGTGGCGGCGGCAGGTCTCTCTTACTCGGTCTTCCTCTACGAGCCTTTTGTTTTGGTGATGTTGTTGGTGTGGTGGTATCAACGGACCGAGATCTTTTTTTATTATTATTCATCGCCATATGATGAAAACGCATAATGACATATTCTGCCTAGCAGAAATAATTTAATTATTTAAAAAAAACAACAAAAAAAAACCGACGACTACTCCCAGTATCGTACGCACGACGTGCGGTACGAGAGCCGCCAACGGTAGCTCTGAGCTATGAACGACCTATGAGCTATCACTCGGCCGGTGAGCCAAGTGGGGATTTGTCCCAATATGGCTGCCGTGACTATCCAATTGTCTATGCACTAGCACTTATGAGTATTACAATGATATTCATTCACTACTCACGTTCAACCTTCTCCCTCGAGATGAGTTCCCGTAAATAGTCTGTTGGGACTGTTTTTCGCACCGTTACACTTCCTACGAAAGGTAATAATGATAGTTCAGTTGCAGAGCGATGTAGACACGTTAAACTAATGGCAGCGCAGGCGCAAAACCATTTATTTAATTGAATTTTAAATTAGCATTGTACTGTTCTCAATTGTAAATTGCACATACTCGTATTCTTTATAATTACTTTATTTTATTTTTTTCATATTCCATTTTATTCCTTTAGTGGACACATCAAGTTTTTTGACTCGTTGCAGCACCTAACCAGCCCATTGTTTAACACTATGACCCCACCACCCCTCCCGCATCGATGGCAACATACTGTCGGGGAAAAAATAGGTTAAAATTAGTATGTAAGTTAGTTTTAAGTTTGATCAAAAAGGTGAGCCCCATCACCTTTATTCGGTCCAGTCGCGTATAATATGTATCACTATATTTGTTTATTCCATTATATAATCTTTACAAAATAACAAAACCTGTATATAATGTAGCGACGCTGCAGGAAATACAAAAATAATTTGTAAATAGATTCGCCTGAGGATCTATAATTGTATATAATTATCTGTAAATTTAAAGGGGCTATGAAGAAAGAAAAAAAAAATCCTTTAGTACCCACATATGACTACCAACTAACTGAATGTAGTTATAAAGTATAATCTGTATTCATTGTAATTTGCATACATTTTGTTAGATGAAATTTTTCAGAAATACAAAAATTTATTTATCTCTCTACTTAAAGCTTTGGCTTGACTGACTTCCAATTCGAAACGGTTCTGGTTGCGCCAAGTAGAGGCTTGTACCTGTCAATGCATCCTTCGATTCAGCTCCTCTCTCAGGTAGCATCGCCTACAGGTGCTTATTTGTAAATGGTTGTATTTATTTTCCTGTTAATTAATATTCTGTACAAGGTATCGATTACGATTTCTCGGAAGCGTGCGGTATATTTGGTTTAGAAAGCATGCATGGATGGCGTGGTGTTGTGGCTTGATCTGGCCCTACCTTTGTCCCTGCCGTGCGTGTGCAGTGGACTTATCGATTTCGCATAATGTCCCACACCGACACGGGCTTTTGCCACTGAGTCAAGGCCGATGTATCATTGTCCTACACCCTGTCAGGCTAATTAGTAACCACAAATAAACACAACCACTTTTAAATTTAGGTTTTAAGAAAGCGTCACCGGGATTAAAATTTACTATCTGTCATTAGACGTCATCGGTACACACTGAAATTTACGCACACGTTGTATTACCATATTCACAAAACTTCGTTTCAGGATATGAGCTGTTATTTTTGAAAGTGGTATAAGTCCACCTTTTAAAAAAAATGAGCTAACGGTAATTTTTGTAAGATATAGACATCTTCTCTCCATATTTATAATCGTACATTCAATGGAGTGAGTTTTCTCATAATATTAACAAAATAATTTTGGCTATAAAATTTTGTCGCAAAAGTGTTTTTTTTTTTGGAAAATGCAATAAGTCCATTCCTAATTATTATAATTAAAACAACTTTCTTATTGCAATTGTTATTGATTATTACAACTTGAGTGAACACTGCGCTTTAGCAGATATTACTTATCTAGTGCTAGCGTATTAAATGCAAAACCTTAAATATCTCGATACATGAAAAAATGGACTTATACCACTTTCAAAAATAACAGCTCAAATATTGATTCGAAGGGTGATCAATTTTTTATATATTGGTCAACATAAAGAGTAATATCAGGAAATGTATGGTTATACAATGAAATTAAAACTATGTATTCATATCTGTCAACAATGTGAAAATTGTTATGAATACAAGATAGCTATCTGTCTCACCTCAAAAGAACACGTATATAATATAGCGCAGTTAATTAATTCCCATATTCATACTTATTAATCTACGAGCAATGATTTTTTAATTTAGAAAAGGCTGAAAACTGACAGAATAAACTAGGTTTACGATAAATGTCATGATGATGTATGCATAAAAAATAGTGATATATAAACTAATGGACCCATAGATCAGTAGCCCGACTATTTTTTTTTTTTTTACATATTCCTGATTGTTAATGATAAACTCAAAAGTTTATTATGTACGTATGAAATTGTATTTTAAAAAATGCATATTAATAAAACAAAGAACATGGGCAGTGAAGCACCAAGATACAGGACTGTGGATAGTTAAATCGTTTTGTTTTTTCACGGAAAGGCCTTAAAGACCACGCGAATATTTCTTCTTACGCGATTCATTTCTTGTTTCTACTTTTCCTTTCCCCCCTCATTATCTCTGCGTGCTTTTGTTTTCTTTCTTCTGTCCACGCGACTCCCTTTTTCGAATTTTTCTTTCCCACAAGAACCTTGATTTCTTTCAGTCTTTTCCTATATCTTTCTCCGTCCTGATAATCCTGGTCTGTTATTCCTAGTCTTTCAGTTTCTTCCTTCATCTACTTGGTGTATCCCCTTGAGCTTTTGTATCCACGGATTTTCTGGAATATTTCCTTTTTTAGTCTTTCCGGGGCCATTCTTACAATATGTCCGTGGAGTTTCAGTCTACTGATCCTTATGCCCGTTTCTAGGTCTTTTGTGTCTTTGTAGATTTCCTGGTTGGATCTAAGTCTGTATCCTTCTTCTTTCTTTTTGGGGCCGTAGATCCTTCTTAGGATTCTTCGTTCTCAATATTCTCAGTAGTTTGAGTTTTCCGTCCCATATAATATTACCGGTTTAACGACTGTGCTGTAATGTCTTATTTTCGATTTAGTGGACAGGTTTTTTTTGTTATATACGTTACTGGTTGCAAAACTTAGTCTCTCTAATTTGGTGATTCTTTCTTTCATACTTTCTTTTTCCGAACCGTTATTACATATAGCCCAGGTACTTAAATTTTTGTGTTACTTTTATTGGTCCGTATTTGGTTTCTACTGGTTTCTTCTTGAAGTCTGGGTCTGTAGTCATTAGTTCTGTTTTTTCGTATGAGATTTGTAGACCTGTTTTTTCGGCTATTTCTGTCAGTGTGTTTATTTGGTCGATCTACTTCTTACAAGATCGTCTGCGTAGGCAAGGCACTTTACTTTGACGTGGTTGTTCTTGGTCCCTATTGTCGCACCCATATTAGTTAAATCATTTATTAATATATAAAATCAATTTTAATGATAAAAAAATAAACTGCTGTGCTTAATATATATATAGCTCAGATTACTCCGACGTTGTATGAGTCTTCGAGGTGGAGTGAATACCGATGGATGGCACGGGGATGTCTCTACTCTGGCTGGAGACCTGGAGAGGACGGGTAACTCAAGGCTACGTCAACTATAAAGAGACTACTATCTCCAAACCTCCGTCACGTCAATATTTATTTCTGACGGTTTTTCCTGCTTGCCACTGCCGATTACAATACATTGGTTTTATAACTGTCCCTACGAATCCATGGCATGTCAGCGCCACAGGACACAGCTTCTCAACCCTGAGCTCTTTCCGAGCATTGTCGAGCCTTTTAATCAGGGAAGGCGTCTTTTGTCTGACAGCAACATATAACATAATAACACGAGTATATACATATGATTTTATCTCTGCGATAATCCGTTGATGTTTTTCCTGTGAACAAAGGCTCAATTACTCTGTAAACAAAAGAAACATTTAAAGCCTTAATATTGTTCTTTCATAAGTTTAGAAAACACACAAATTCGCTATTCACTTCACCGCTCACTCTCTAACCCCCCGTCTCGACCTTTCAGTTGTCTGCAATAAAAATGTTACAAGACGTGTTCTTTACACATATACGTGGAGATTTGACACGCCATTTGAATTTATAGGAGAAATTCGGGGTTACAAAATCGACAAAATATTACATTTTGGTTACGATATATAAAGTCATTAAATTTTCTAACACAATGAGTTTGCCATTTTTCCGCAACCCCAGTTTCTTATAGAGATATGTTTAGCTAATTAAATTCTATTCGTATCGCAATTGATAAACTAAGAAGATATTAGGAATTGGCCCCTTCAGTTGAACTGTCGCTTGCACTGTTGGCGGAGGCATAGAGGTCTTAAATCAATTCCCTCGTTCCAGTTTTCAGATTATAATAAAAAGGTTTCTGTGCACTAATATATGGAAGATGACAGTAACTAAGACATAATCACACATAAACGACCAGTAAAGCTCGCTACTATAACTCCTCGGCTTTAGCTAATTCAGTATAAAGTTCACAGCCACAAACATACTCGCATATATTAAAGTAATTAAATGGCCGTAAAATTGTATCATGGTTTTACATAGATAGTAAATTGATTATAGCATTTTAACACTAAAACCTACATCATTCTAAAAGCTAAGCCTGGAGTAAAACTGAAGTTTCTGAGAGTAGGCGTTTTTTCAAAATTTATTTTTCTGATATTTTCTTTTTTAAGTTACGTATATGTGCGCGTAGTTTACATATTCACTAATTGACCTTTTTTATTCATCTATGTTCTTTCAAGCTATGTTCTTTATAATCTATTTCTTTAATGTATCCCCCACATACTTACAAAAATGGAGCTTTAAAGGCAAATTGGTGCTTAGCTGTGACTTGAAGTTTAAAGGATGGAACGGGATGCCTCTTTTCATGTTTTAATTTTCATTTTTCACCGGGCTGCATTAAATTTAACCAACGTGTAATCTGAATAATTCGACTTATTGCAGTGAATGACTTTATAATGTCAGGTCAATTGAATCAATTTAAAAAAATATTTCATTTTTTTGGTTAGACATCTTGGTCATTGGAAAATGCCTTTTCGACTAACAAAAAAATTAAATTGTAAATATCTCACCAAATGACTCAAACCAATTTAAAACACAATTTGTATTGTTGACTTCATATATTATATTTTTGGAATAAGTTTTGTGTGCGTCCAAAATAGACCTCTAAATATTTTTACATTTTAATAGTGTTTCATACTTCCCGTTATTGAATTTTAGCCAATACTGATTTATCGCAGATGTGTGTGTGTGTGTGTGTGTGTAAAGAACATGTCTGGTAAGGTTTTTCTTAATCTTAAAATCCGCTGCGCACGGATAACCTGGACGATGGACAACTGAAGGTCGTGACGAGAGGTTATAGAGAGAGCGGTGGAGTGAATAGTGAATTTTTTTGTTATGTAAAGTTAAGTGAAAAATTAAAGAGTTATGAAACAACAATATTTGGAATTAAGGCTTAAAATGTTGTTTCTTTCGTTTGCTGAGAAAAGCAGTTGAGTCTTGTCCACAGGAAGAACATCAACGGTTTATCCAGACAGATAAAATCATATTATATAGAGTAGACGTTTTTCTACTATATACATATATATCTGGGAGAATGGGCACCAAAAATAGCCGAGTCAGAATTCATATCAAATAAAGACAATGTTTTGAATAACCAGGATAACTATTTATAATAACTATGAAGAGTATAGTTGGATATCAAGAATAAAAATATATGTCGAGATATAATTACCAATTAGAGAAACCTATGCAAAGTTGATGTCTAATTTTCACCATTTTATTATTGCCTTCAGTCAGAATAAATAAGATGAAGTGAGAAACATGGCTCTTAATTATGACTATATGACGAATGCTTAAACATCCAAACCATCCTGATGCAGCCGGCTCATTTTTTATACATCATTATTGAGCCATACTGAATATTAATTGTACAGCGGAGAGTTAAATAATCTTTGTAGAGGAGAGTCTTTTAAAAGAAAAGAAAGAAAAGCTTTATTATGAATTACAATCAAAACACTGGTATACACAAATATTAAGAGTTACGTTATTACATACTGGGCGGAAGGTCTAGGAATGAGTGGGGTCTGGGGCTAAAGCTGAGACATATATGTATAAGAAAAGTATAGTTCTGGGAAGTAGGGAGTAAGGGAAGTAAAGAGGGGTGCGGTTGCTTACTTAAAATTTTAGGAACCATCACGAGGCAGGTATACAGTTCTGCTCAACCCCTTTCTACTTATAGCTAATTATTTTTAGAATGTATGGTTAATTAAAAAAAACATAGAAAATAAAAACAAAATCGTATTATAGCATAATAATTTTAAAATAAAGCCATGCAATTTACAAATAAAATATAATTAAACGATACTGGCTTATAAAATATATCTGAATGTGTAAATAAGTATTGTTTCAATAATAGTTGAGATAAAGAAATCATCCTCTTTCTAGGAAGTGTCTGTCTTAGGAGGCTTTTGAAAGGCAGTTTGGAAGAAGCATGATGGATATTAGAAGGGGAGAGATTCCAGAATGTGGTGGAGCTAGGAAAAATGGAACGGTTGAGTGCTACAGTTCTGTGAGAAGAAATATAAAGATCAGAAAGAAGGGGTTGTTCCTTTTGTGATTAGACAGAGGATTTGCACTGGACTGTACTTTTAGGAAGGGTGACTGTCAGGTCGTCACTAGGGGGTGCCTGATCACCTAGCCCTGGTGACTAGTGCGGATTGTTCGAGTTAATAACCTGGACACTCGTTCCATGACGGCGTTAATATCTGACTCCATTTATGATAGGCATGTGCCCCGACAATGCACTATGTTCAAGAGAAGAGGTACAGAGGTTTCGTAAAGAATAAGGCAAGTTTTCAGAGTTCGAGTGGAAACCAAGCAAGCGTCACGGGTACAGGTCGCCAGAGAGTCTGCAAGGAGACTTGTTTACAGGGCCAGAAGCCCTGGCTTAAATATCCTCTCTACTTCCTGCGGGGAGGCTGCGAGGGTCTAATCCGGGTTGGGGGGTGTGGACACGTATGGCGCTGTACCCACGCTTAATTACCCGACCCCTCGCCCCCTAAAGGACTGTTTATGACTGCCAGCTGGTGACCCTTTCTCGTTTATGACTGCCAGCTGGTGACCCTTTCATGTTTATGACTGCCAGCTGGTGACCCTTTCTCGTTTATGACTGCCAGCTGGTGACCCTTTCTCGTTTATGACTGCCAGCTGGTGACCCTTTCATGTTTATGACTGCCAGCTGGTGACCCTTTCTCGTTTATGACAGCCAGGTGGTGACCCTTTCTCGTTTATGAGTGCCAGCTGGTGACCCTTTCATGTTTATGACGGTTTATGACTGCCAGCTGGTGACCATTTCTCGTTTATGACTGCCAGCTGGTGACCCTTTCTCGTTTATGACTTGTTGGCTTCCGCCTTTTATTGCTTAACACTTTTGCTTACAATATATATGCACTAGAGTATAGGGTGATTTAATTTATGTAGTTAGCGGTCGCTACAGTGAATTTTTGCTTTTAACTATGCTTGCGCCTTAGCTGATAAACTGCTTTAAACAGTGTCACCTGAGGATTAAGAAATTTTGCAATTTATATCCTAACCAATACCTTCGGGCATTATGTGGAATATTTCTTTTTTAATTGAATAATTTTTAACACATCTAACGTTGTACAGAGCACTTGGCTTTGTCCTCTCTAAGTCTAATCATGGACAAACACAAATGTGGGATTTCCAAAATAACATTTCAGATCGATTGGATACTACAGCACAAACTCTCCATTTCTCTTCAGGATTGTTATTAATTTCGAGCTAACAAATTAGTAAATTAAGTTAATATTTCAT
The DNA here is from genome assembly GCA_930367205.1 of Acanthosoma haemorrhoidale. NCBI lineage: Eukaryota > Metazoa > Arthropoda > Insecta > Hemiptera > Acanthosomatidae > Acanthosoma > Acanthosoma haemorrhoidale. Next base: position 1,094,486 of record OV884009.1, read on the forward strand.
AAAATGAAGAAAAGGGATTTAATAACACCTTTAGGCTTTTGTTAACAAGGTGTCTCTGCCCCTTCTTCCGGTAGTAAATCAAAGCATTTAATTAGTAGACGTTTAAGAAGAGAGGCGTACTGAACCCTGAATCCTTTAATGCCCTCTGTATACTCATAATTAGATTCATCTAACGCCGATATTGGATATCAAATAAAGCGTACTTAGTAGCGCCCCCTCCTCCCCCTTAGCTTTGATCTCTCTCTACTAATAACCCAATTATATATCATTGATACTTGTTCATTATCTGATCAAGAGAGAAATCCCAGAATAGCTTATCCTGTCTTGGAACATTTGTACATTCGGTTGTCCTTTCTGCAAGGCCCAAGATGAAACGTTTCAACTTATTAGTTAGTTAATCTGATTTCAGTTGGTGGTATTTTATTAGTAGATAAAAAACATTTTCAACGATTTTACATATTAAACTGGTAGTTTAGGGAATGGACGATCTTTTTGGAACGTTAGTAGATTTGGATGACCTTCCCACATGAGACGTTAGATGAGCAAAACCTTTAAGTACCTACCTGGTAGCTTTTTACCAAGTTGTTACTGATCCTTGCTTGGTTTTACTAGCGAAGCTTTTAACGAATTTTATTTGGGTCTTTTAATTTTATTTCCGGTATCTTATTTTACCCCAATCCTCTAGCATATTCATTGCACTGCACCACTCATCCCTACAATACTCCTTGGATACTAAAACGGCAGTGGTCTCGTGACCTGCTGTGAATTCTTAATAGTGGGAGTCATGGCAATGACCAGTTTCTCCTATCATGTCCTGAGCGTATGTGGCTCTCGTGCTCTTCGTCAGCCTCCACTGGCTCGTATCCGGTGACGCGGCTGATGGAAGATCGTTGGGGACAGCCCAAGACTCCGCTTCTTCTTTCGCATACGAGGGTGGTGACAACCATGGGAGATCTCTAGGCTGTTTGTAAATACTGTACGAATGTGTGAGTGAATGAAAATTGTAAATATGGTATGAATGAGAACACTTATCACAATTACTTATTGCCTAATAAGGCAGATTGTAGTTTTAGCACTGTAAAGAAGTTTCTAATAAAAATAAAGATAACTTGTAATAAATTTTGTAACAGCAAATAACAAGAATACATAAAAATTGTACCTACATGTTGAAATTATGTAAACTAAAAAAAAAACGCAATTGAAAAAATAATATGAATTATTTCATTACAATTTTCAGCATTTTGGAAGGTAAATTGAAATTAATTAATCCTTTGAAGAGCACGATTTTAAATAAAAATATAACTCAAGCTGCACTGATTTCTTTTAATATAGTAATATAAATTTTTCGTAACGCTACGTCTAATTTCAACTGTTTGAGGTATGTAAAAATATTGCACAATAAAAAGCTAAGCAAAATGGTGGAAAGTTTTTTAGCCCAAAGGGATAAACTAATAAAATACTATTGAAAAACTAATTAAAAAACAAATGGACATTTTTCATTTGGTTTTTTGCGTTTTTAAAGTTTTGGTTATCATCATCTTGGTTATTTGTATACTGTTTATGTAGGAATCTCAGTCCGACTCACCAGATGATCCAGCTTGTGGCTCACCTACTGGATTTTGAATAACATTATCGAATTTGTTGAAAGGATTGTCGGGTCGTCACGAGGGGGTGCCTAGTTACCCTAGCCCTGGTGACGAAGTGAGGGTTGGTTAGGCTATGACCTGGACAATTGCTTCATGATGGGTCTTACTACTGTAATATCTGACTACATATTTGATAGGTATGTGCCCCGACAGTGCACTATGTTCAGGAGAAGAGGTAAAGGGTAGGCATTGTAGGTAGTTTATTTGGTCTTGGAATGACCACGAATTCACACTCAGTATCTAAGGGTAGGCGAAAACCGTTCTGATCACAAAGGCGAGTGTGAACTGGAGATAGGCAGGCTGGAACGCTGTGGGAGACGCTACTAGGTACAGTTTGTAGGGCTCCATAGACCATCGTGCGCAAGGAAGAGATCTATCCAAAAGAAGGTGCTAGTTTTAGTGAAACGAAGGCAGAGAATCCCACTAGGAAATTGTGGAGACTGCCGAGGCCGGACTAAAACATAGTGAGGTTAGGAAGAGAGATGTAAAGGTTTTCATAAATGAGAAGGCCAAATCTTGAAACATCAGTGCAGATGCAAGTTCACCAGTTAGAGAGCCGTAGTTAGAATGATTTATTGGCTAAAACTAGGGGGTATATATAGCCCCCAGTAACCAATGATCTGGGGTCTTATTCTGACCAACGAAACCGCAGGATTGCGATGACGCTTGCCTGTTCTAGACCGGGACCCACCCATCCTCTTAGCCGCTACCTGACTCTCCCTTCAAGGCCTCAGGCTAATATTTACACTGGTATGACTTATGGTTTGGTAATGTTATTTACATTTGTTTAAATTAATTTACAACATATTATAACCAATTTACAATATATATACAATAGAGTGTAGGGTGATTTATCTTAAGTAGTTAGCGGTCGCTACAGCTACTACCTCTGGAACATTCTCCCAAGAAGTCCCAGTGCAGTGTTTGCATATTTAAGAACAATCAAGATCGGTTTTTCGGCAGCTATAAGCCCCACTGCAACTTTTCTTGCAACCGCGGGAAATCAACTGTAGCAGCAACTGCCGTGCAGCGTCTTTAGCCATCACAATTGGACTTAGACCGGAAGAGCTTTGTGCCATTCCCAATCAAGTGAATATTTGTTGCGACCCAACCAACATTGAATTTTGTGATGGTTTCAAAGTGCCTGGAACTTAATTGCATCTTCTGTCGCTGGTAGTCTCTCGCAAGATTATATTTACTTTGTAAAGCAGATTTTGTGAACATCAGGTATCTCGATTCTTCAAGTGATTCGTTTGTTTCCTGTTCACTACCATACAACTAAAAGTTGATTATATGTATTAAGAGTAAAGTTTATTGTATATAACCTAAAAAACAAACTAATTCAAGGTTTCACTACTGAAAAATTTAATATTTGCAATTGAGGGAGTGGGTTTGAAATAGCTCTCTTTTCATTTTCCATGGTTTTATTGAGCAAAATAGCTTTTAAAATAAAATAGCCATGGAGGTTTGTATTTATTATTAATAGGTTTGTAACGATTTCATTAGATCATTGTTTGTAATAATATTTAAAACAAAATATGTTTAACGTAATTATCATTACGCAATTTATCTCTCTCTATGGGCATTTGTATCCGACTCTAAAAAAAAAAAATTACCCACATCCTGTGATCAGACGCCAGTAAAAAGAACTATGTAATTCAAACATGACCTGTTGCATGATGGGGCTCACCTTCGGGTTACAAAGTGAGGGACCTAATAATCATTAACTGGAAAGTACTGAGTCCTCGCTCAGTACTATCGTGCTCTTGTACACTTGGGCTTGTACTCGTTGAAACGCACTAAGGAAAAATCGGCTCTTTGGAATACTCCTTAGACCAGTGGCAGAGGCTGGCGATACCCGTAACCGCAGTGATCGGTTGTTCAGGAAGCTAACCAGTATTGTGTAGAGCTGCTCCGGGCATTCTTGGTCGCAAAAAAAAAGCATCAAGCGCACTGTCACAGCTTGCGTGCAGTTTAGCAAGATCATAGCCATAGTTGTGGACCAGCATTATAAATAATGTCCAAGGCGATATTTCATTTGAATACCAGTTCCATTGAGCGATCATTGGGTTAAAATGATAAAATAAATTACAACTTATCATGAGCAGCTGACTGGACCGTAAATTAAAGCCACGGTGACCTAATATTTTCCACACTTTCATTTTCTTTTACATTCTTAATGCGTTAAATTTACTTTCAAGTACGTATTTTAATTTAAATGTAAGCAGATCTACATTTTCTTTTACAAGCTACTGGAGAGGTCTAGAAAGAAATGTCTGTTGAGTAAAATTAATGAGATTGGTTATCGGTGTAAGGGAGGGTATGTACGAAGAGCTAGATGGGAGCTGTGCAGAAACAGTGGGTTGAGGGGGTTGGGGTTGAGGGGTTTTTGATTAGGCCAATATAGAGAGGCTGGAAGGGTTACATGCTCCGCCCTACCACGTCAAGAGTTAACCTTCCGCCCTTATGTCACGCGCACTTGCTCTTCTATGTTGGTTCCACTCAATCCTTCAGATCCACTCAGTGGCAGGTGTGTGAAAACAATGTGCATTATTTAATTTATGTGCATAATAGCCATTTTCATTTTGTTATTTATTTATTTTATTTATCTATTCCCTGGAAAAATGTATAAAAAATGTATTTACAACCACACAATGATAATGACATCTTAGTTCATGTATATATGTGCTTGTTATATAATTGTTTAACATAATATTTTCGAGAATTTTAATTGGTTGAAATATTGTTTAAGGAAAACGAGCCACAATTAAATATTTCTAATAATAATTACGATCAATCTGAAACAGTAAGGTATATGGATGTCCAATACCTAGTATTTAGTGACCGGATGAGTTAGATAAATCAAAAACTTAAAAAAAATAAAATAAATAACAGCGGAATATTTGAGACTAGCAAACGGAATAACATCCATGTATGACTAGGGAACAGCTTTAAAAATCGGATGATGTCATCTTAATCTTTGAAACCACCTTCGAGACCTTGACCATCTACGTTGGCGTGGACTGAGGCTCAACCTGTAGCTATGAATAGCTCTGGTTTGCCAGAAACAAACTAGTCCATCAAGACCTATGTATAGAGAACATAGTTTTACCAAATTGCTAACTGCCATGGTAATGGTAATCATATTAAAGATCCTTTTTGTTTTTTGTACTTTTTTAACTAAATTGTCATCTTAATAATGGTGATTATTTATTCATTCTTTCAGTACCCAAATTTGCTTACTATATTTCACCATTTTTCGTTTTTTTTCAAATAATGCCAGTATCACTAATAATCAGTTATCAGTATCACTCATTTATTACAATATTATGCCTAGTTGGGAGTGCCTCTTAATAAGACCACTTCCTCACTCGTTACACCGTTTGTTGTTAATATGTGTTACTGTATTCAAGTATGGTTGCCAAGTCAAGGTGGTAAAAAAGCTATATTAAAAAGAAAAAAACAATACCAAGAGAGATAGAGTTCGGGATCGTATCAAGAATTTATTATATCGTGTAAAGTTACTATTTATTGTAGCGAATCCCATTCTAACAACTTTGAGAAACATATTTTCTTTCTTGACCATTTAAGAATTAAATTACAAATCTGAGACCCTTTACTTTAAGTTTACTTTTTATATATAAGGTATAAAGAGTCTCTATTAAGGTGAAATGAGAGGTCGTAATTTCGTTTTATGCCCAGCTTTTAGAAGTTGATAAACAACTTTATAATGAAAAGGAAAGAAGGGCTTGGATGTGACTCTCAACTTTTCCTTCATTTCCAAGCAACTTTTTGTTCTTAATTCTATGTTCACCTCGGCCAATAACCAAAAACAAAATCTTGACATGGAAAGCCGGCCGATTGATTTCAGTTGCATAAGCATGGATATGCCATATCTGCCTGCATGCGGCATTTCCGACGGGACATTGGACCGCTTCAAATATTTTAGCCTAAGTGTATATCGTATGATCTCGTGGTGCTATTTAGACTCCAAAAGTGTCAAAATTTATTTCCGACATTTAAATAATAAAAAAATCTTATGCTAATATTAAATGGATCTTGTCAAAAAAAAAAAAAACTCCACAGTTGTCTTAGGAAGGTAGAAACAAGTCAGTTAAGTACATTATCATACAATAGAGATTACGCAGATCACGGATCAGAAAACACCCACCTACGTTTCCATATTTTATTAATAAATCTTCGGCGTCACCTTAGAGAGGGAGGACTAGTCCACGATGCCGACTAGGCCGGAACTCAACAGGGGCGTGGGTATAGCCCGGCCTCTGACCTGCCTATATAAGGCCGAAATTCTGAGCTTGTTTCATTTAGATCACCTCTGGACCATATTCTTAAAATTATTGCCTTGCGCAACAATTGGAAGAATAGATGGTACAGGACGAGAGACCATCAAGCTAAGGTAGTTGTGAATTCTCTCACAACGCAAATCCGAGGCTTGATGAAACTCTGGAAAACAGCAGTGGCATGAGCGAGTTCGTAGCACTCACCGCGATCACAGAAAGTTCTGGAAGCTGTTGAAGACTACAAAAAACAAGGCAGCTACTGTCCGTCTTCACGAAGGTGACAATCTTCTTACTGCTGAGCCACTGGCCAGTTTAGGCCGACCACTACGCTAGGGATATCACGGCTAGGACGAGCTACTACCATATGTCTCCTCCACTAGATACTGAAAAGACCCACATGTTTGTATCACCGAAACAGCTCAAGGTGATTCTTCGCCAGTGTCAGGGAAACCGAGCACCAGGGCACGACGGGATACAAATAGTTCTGCTCAAACAAATGCTGAGGAGAGGGATAATACAACTCTTGTATTATATTGCGGTATTTTCTTGACAAATGGAAACACGCCACTCAAGCCAGCAAACAGCGGAGATCACCCAGCCCACTACAACCCGATCAGCTTGCTACCGCAAATGGGGAAAATTTTAGAGAAAATTCTATTGAATTATCTCAAAAATTACTGCGCGGAAAATTACATCATTCCGCCAGAACAGACTGGATTTCAATCCAGTATGAGCACAGAACATCTCCTTCTAAAGGTAAAGTCAGAAGCTAGCCATAAATTGAATAGAAACATAGCCACGGCTATGATTTCGATTGACTGCATCAATCATTCGACTCGGTGTCCCGTGGCATGCTGTGTCAAATGCTCTGCGATTGGGAATGCCCGGAGAACTCTATTAAATTCTGGCTGGCTTCCTGAACAACAGATCGATGTGGGTACGGGAGCGTGATAGCTTCTCTGAAGCTGTGCCACTGACCTGAGGAGTACCCCAAGGAGCTGTTTTATCCCCAGTACATTTCAACGTGTACACGTCTGAAATTGTAGGAGCCCGATATAAAAACACAACAATTACTGCTTTCGCTGATGACATAGCGGTGTACAGTACAGTCGAAACTGTTTGGCGTGAACAAAGCAGACCCGTCGACGATTACTTCTGTCTCTATAACAATAAATCAGTAAGCTGTGATTATTAATTTAAAACCTACAAAATATACTAGACAAAACATGTTTATCCCTAAAAAATAATTAATTGATTAATGACACTTAATATTTTTATTTTTAACATCATGGACACATCAAATGTTACTATCATGAAAAATATCGTTCCTCTGAAATAATTACCTGTTGAAATAGAGTTGTGAGAAATATTTTATTGACAGTTACAGAATAAAAAACAAAAATCATAAATTATTAATTAAGGTAGGGAGATTTTTAATTTGATACCCTACTCAATATGGAATAGTAATATGGTTCTTTTTAACTACCTAGTAATTAATTAATTGTGACACGTTGTAATTTACCATGAAGTTGGCCTTATTTTTATCTGGTTATTAAATGAAGCTATCTTGAAAAATATAGTAAAAAACGGACTGAGTAAACATTGTGAACATGATTTTAACAACATTTTTAACGGTTTTGTGTATTTACAGTACAGATAAAACCAAAAACAATAATACAGCTTATTACATCAGGACAACGAGACCTTTAATTTGATACCCCACGCAATATGCAAGGAAAATATTAATTGTTTAATACCAATTAATTAATAATCCTTAATTATATTTTAAATTAGTGTTTATGTCGTCAAACAATCTCGATATAAAATTTCAGTTACAGACCAAACATGCAAGAATAACCTTCAAGTCCCTGGGAGTCTGTTGATATTCCCTGTATTACCATTCTGGCCCATTAATAAATTAGTACAGAAAATGAAATGCTAGTTCCAATGTGACAATGAGTAAGCCACTAATGACCAAACTGCCTCCTTGGATTATTTTTTTTGAAAAAGTACGGAATATCACTACCTCAGCTGGAGTTAAAATTTTTAACGAGAATGGTTTTAACATATCCAATGAACCTAAACTGCTTTATCATTTTAAATAATGTTTATTTTAGTCCTTAATTTTTATGTACCGTTTAAAAAAGTTATTTCATTCTCTTATAAGACCAAGATTAGTTGAGTATCGTTGCAACCAATATAAAAAAATTAGCTTCAAAACTTCCTATGCTACAATTCAACAAATTTCAAGAATGTTGGACAAATAATTTCTTTTATTAAAAAAATCTACATTGTTGTGCCGTAATTTTAAACAATAAGGAAGATTCAGAAGGAAGTTGTTCGTGGCAGAATTTGTATAGGGTATGCTCAATATATTTTTGCTTTCAAATGAAACAGCTTCTGTGACATTTGTAGATGATATGATATCTTTCCTTAGTTATTTGATCAGATCTCACTAGACTATTAACTTCAATCCTCAAAGAGTTCACAATCTTAATTACTCCTCTCATTTCCCTTCTTACGAATCTTGTCTCCTACTTTATCCCTGTAAAACAAAATCCATAAGTGGACACTTCCAACTCCTTATCCATTCTCCTTTAGAATGCAAATGGTGTTCGTACCGACACTAACGAACTGACAGCACTAATCCAGGACAAGAAAATTGACGTAGCTCTCATTACTGAAACAAAATTGAGGCGACTTGTATAATTGTAGAAAGAGATAGATTAAAAATAGATAGTTTCACCCAAGCGCCAGGTTCAGTGTGGTACAATATTATTTGATCTAGAAAAAGCTTTCAATAATAAAAAATTATGGACAAATTACTACAAGCTCAAATTAAATTCAGTATATTTTATTCAAAACATTATCAATTAGTCTTAAATGAGCCATTTAAGATCAGTTTTACCTAGTATGTACTATAAGGCTGAGGTTTAAGCCCAATGATTTTTTTAAATCCCTTAAACAATATCATTGAAGTGATCAAACCCCCCACATCCTCCTCACCACACATAAACACCTAGGACTCACATATTGAGCTTGTTGGAAGTAGAATTTAGCCAATACCATACTATAATTTATTAGTTTTGTCACTTGAAATAGATCTCATAGGTAAATGTGTCAAAAAAGTTTAATGGCCTTCACATACATTAATGCATATGCATCCATCATCTTTGATTAAAGGCTCACCTGGAAACCACAAATTATTTTACCTTTTAATTAGAAGAGAAAAGAAAATATTAATGAACTGCTCTTACATTCAAAATTTGGTAGTTCTTGACAGACTTCTGAATATCTAAAATTATCAGACCATATATACTGTGGTGCTTATTTATATAACATGACTGCTCTTCCCCTGTCTACAAAAACTAGACTCTTTCCACCAACAATGCCAACATATGTTTGCAGAACAAGTCTAGCTATTAGCCTGCATTCTGTAGTATGAAAAGCGTTTAAATTTACTATTTCATTCCTTGTTAGCTCGAACAAAAAATACCTCTAGGCATGAGGACATCAACATACTGCCTGACCACAAAAACTACAAACCTCTTAAGTCCACGTAAATTCCCTAAAACTATCCTCAAATTCTCTTCAACATTTTTTTAAGATTTTCAGATTAGACCCTTTCATTCATAATATTTGATCTTCCACTCATTAGATATGAAAAAGCCATTGTACATTGTAAACTATTCATGCTAACTGTTCATAATTCTACACATTATATTTGTGATTATATACACGACAGGGATATTCTTCCCACTCCTTGCAATCACTATTTGGATAAATCCAAAATTAATTTAAATGCACGAAGAAACATTCTCCGCTTGAACGCTCTCACACGTTAGTTTAGTAAACTATTTAATTTATCTTTATTACTTTCTCTTATCTCAGAAACATCAGCTCCCAAACCAAGTTGGAGAAAACGGGTTCGACTTTTTTTCATTATTATTTTTCCCAATAGACTTTAAATAGTTTTTCGATAAAGTTTTTTACCTTTCTTAATTCGTTGCCCTCTAAACTGCAATGTTCTACACGCCACGATTGGGCGATATCTGTATAATGCCGAAGTGGTTATCTGACAAATCTGAGAGATGCGGAGCGAACTATGTTGCAGTAGGTGCCGGGGTGAGGCCGCATGGTTGGTAGGTGAAAAAGGAGCAGGCTCGCTTCGGGAATTGGTGCCCGGATAGCCGGAATATCCTCGACATTCCCCCGCTAATACCAGGCCTCTCTGGGTCCGATTTCATTCCACAACACCCCCTACCCAGTCCCGGCAATAATTAACTCCCAACCTCTTACCTTCCCTTACTCTTTAATGTTATTATTAACTTCCGTTGCGTTTCTATTATTTCCAGGCGTGATCCCCTTTCTATCAACACGTTGTCCCAATGTTTAATTAATTATTCTACCGGCGAATGCTGGATACTGCCCTACAATTCCTACTGTCAGGAAATCTCGGTTAGTCAATTTGCTTTTATATAATTGTCTCAAACAAGGAACCTTATTTGCAAATAACTAACCTTATGAAGATTTGTGGTAGAATCGAGAACTAAACGACTATGAAGATTCTTCAAGGTAGTAAACGAGAGAGAGTTCAATATGTGGCCTTTCATAAACAGCTGCTACGCAGATACTCCTCTGTAGAGTCGTTTCTTGTGGTTCCCAGATAAACTGGAGCCATTGCGTTATCCAGATCTAAAAACTTCTGATGAGGCCATTTCAACTTTAGTTTGATATTTGAACTACTTAATAACTATCTTCTGGCCGATATCAGAACCTTTGAAAGTTTTCGAGGATAACACTCTTAATTCGCCAGACTGTTAGCATTAACCAACTGGTGTCTATCGCTGGAATACTGTGGTGACCACGCGTCGTGTGTTAAGTGTTAAACGTTGGGCATTAACGTTTGAAAAAAAAAAATTGAATAACGACGATCCACCACCTTATAGCAGAAAATATCCAAAGGACAAGCTGATTATGGGGGCATAATCTTCATCGCTGAAGGGAAAGGCTTAAACCACATTGTGACATTTAAAAATAAGATATTACAAATACTTCACAAGTAAAACGTTATGGCGAAGCACAAAAGAACGTCATAATTGTTATGGTAGCAAGGATGATCAGGAGCGAAATAAAAGAAAATGTAGTTTCTGCTACTTATTCATTTATTTTTTTATTATTAAACAGCTTTATTATGATAAAATTACAATCTGCCTCATTGGGCAATAAGTAATTGTGATAAATGTTTTCATTCATACCATATTTACAATTTTCATTCACTCGCTCTTTCATACAGTATTTACAAACAGCCCAGAGACTCCCCAAATCCCCATGGTTGTCACCTCCCTCGCATGTGAAAGAGGAAGCGGAGTCTTGGGAAGTCCACGACGTTCCTCCGTCAACCGGACACGAGCCAGCGGAGGCTGACGAAGAGCGCGATTGCCACATACGCTCAAGACATGATTGGAGAAACTGGTCACTTGACTCCCACTGTTACGCATTTATAGCAGGTCACGAGGCCACTGCCGTTTTAGTCTCCGAGGAGGATTATAGGGATGGGTACAACCAACAAGTTTAGAAACTGATACTTGACAGAAACCTTACGAAGCATATTGGACAAAATATTTGTGGGGAAAAGAAATTCAACAGAAAGTAGCCAGCATAGGATAAGCCATAGTACAGGCAGTAAGAATCAGAGCCATCATTCCATCATTGCATATTGGTTTAGCCCTGGCGGTTCCTGAGTAAGAGGGGGGATACCACTCATCGCTTAGTGAACTGTCCCGATTTCAGAATAATGCTACTATCTGTGGCAAACCGAATTCAATTTTTAAAGATCATGGGCTATTCGAGTCTTCGTGGTGGCACTGACACCAGGAATAAAGCGGACATATCTTGTGAATAGGAAAGAAGTGTCGGTACTCCAAATAACGGAGTAGCTATGTATTAATATCATGGAGTATAGTTTTTCAAAAAAATACATTCAGAGAAATCAACTTTAAAGATCTTGCATTTAATCAAAGTTGTAACATTACTGTTGATATATTTAGTAGGAGCTTTCACTTGCATTCTATTCAATAACATTTGACCAACCCCTGTATTGGGAAGCTAGCTAAATAATCAAACCTGTACCACAGGAATCCTACTTGAAATATATTGTACTTATGCTTAACAGTCTCCAATCCTCAATGAAATTCCTTGGATATTAATCCACTATACTAATGGATGTCACTGGTCCAAATAGCATTTGTGAAGTGATCTAAGGTGAAAATGGTGTAGTACATTTGCTCATTGGTAAATCAGTTGCAAGGGCTGTCAAGGGTCATCTTCTAGTAGACACTTGACTTCATCAACTACTTCTGCGATCTATTCTAGATGATAATCCTGAACATGGGTAATAGATAAAATTGAGGATATGCATTCATATCTTATAAGGGGTGAAACCCATTAAACATAATTTACAGTATACTTTTTAGGATAAATATAAACAAAAAATAAAATAGTAATGTATACATAGTAGATACAATGTTTTATGATAATAAAAACAAAAAACGTAATATTTGTGCTCTTCGGCCTAAAAACTGGTATTGTTCATTATTTCTCCCCATTTTTGATCCTAAGTTAGATATACATATAATTGTTCTACGCTAAAAATTAATAAAGTTACCGGCGTATTCGAGGTTGGTGGCGGCCATCTTGAAAATAACCCACTTCCGGTTGTCAGATTTTGGTAGAATTTTTTTCTGTAAATGAATACACCTAGTAAAGCCAAAAACCGTACACAGACCTTTTGTTGGACTTTGTTCCAGGTTATGAGACTTTTTAAAATTAAATTGTACCGTATCATTTAGTGAATGTTGGGAGTGACAAGAGGGAATAACTAAGTTTCTTCAAATTGTTTCAAACGTACCCAACGTTTAATACTTGAAACATGACACGTGGTCACAAAATTCTTCCAAAGATGGTGAACCAATGCTAACGGTAGGGCGAATTAAGAACGTTATCCTCGCAAACTTTCCATAGTTCTGATCTCGGCAAGAAATTGGTTATTCAGTTGTTCGAATGTCAAACTAAAGTTGAAATTGCCTCATCAGGAGTATACAGATCTGGATAATGCAATGGCTCCATCTTATGTAGCAACCACGTGAAGAAAACCAAGAGACGTTGTTGTGGCCACCTCTTAATTACGAATAATTAGAAGTTCCCCTCTTCTCGGCCCAGAAAATATATTTTTTTCTGATTTAAAATGTTTCCATATTTGTACAAATAAAGCTTATGACATCAGGCGGAGAGGGGAGAGAAGCTAGTGAGGAAAACAGCCGCAGGTGGGGAGCCATCCCAACCACGGCTGGCCGCCTATATAAGCAGTGAGACTGGCCCGAGTTGAGATATCGAACAGGACCGGGACTTGGAAAACAACTCTCTCTCTCTCTCTCTCTCTCTCTCTCTCTCTCTCTCTCTCTCTCTCTCTCTCTCTCTCTGCACTGGCGCTTGCTGCACTACTTAAGCCATTCTCATTCAACTACCTCTGCATCTCTCTATCCTAACCTCGCTATGTTTTAGTCCGGCGTTGTCAGACCCCACACCTTCCTAGTGAGAATCCTTGCCTTCGCTTCGCTAAAACTAGCAACTCCTTGGGAGAGACCTCTCCTTCGCGGACGACGGTTGCCGTGGCCCTACAAACTTTACCTAGTGGCGTCTTCCACAGCAATCCAGTCTGCTTCTCTCCGGTTCACACTCGCCTTTGGGATTCGGATGGTTTTCGCCTACCCTTATACACCGAGTGTGAATTTGTGGTCATTCCAAGACCACATAAACTACCTATAAACCTACCCTGTTCCTCTTCTCCTGAACATAGTGCTTTGTCGCGGCACACCTTCTAAGATCTTATGGAGACAGATCAAAACGAATTAGGCTGCCCGCCGACTAGGCCGAAGCTTAGGCCGCTAGCTAGCCGAGGCTTTCACTAGGGTGAAAGACCACAGGCCCACCCGCCTTATCTCTTTGGAATCGCCTTTATTTGTCAATGCTTTAAACATAAATCAAACTAGGATTTTTAATATTCTAAACAAATATTGGAATATACATGCACCATGGGAACACGATTCCCAATACATAAATTAAAACGGGAACCAGGAACGACATAACTTTGTGACATTTCTAACTTTGGTGGGACCAGTACTACAATTTACCAGAGCAAACCCTTTGAGTCAAGTACAGGTCAACTTTATGTTTTATACGCGCTTATTATGTGTGGCTCTACAAACTCATTTTTTGACCATAAAACGTTGTTTGATGACTTAGACTTTGCGCAATGCATTTTGGGTTGTTTGCTTACCTATTATAAGTTACTTGAAGGATGTTTCTTTCATTTCCATAAGTTGTTGTTATATCAGAACCTATTTCCACGTAAATTTATTATGACTATTGTAGTTTTTAATGGTAATATTAACTAAACCGTTGCATTTTGGTTTTTTTACTTATCATTGTTGTTAAAACCATCTTTAACAACTAAAACATTTCATTTATTATTATGTCTCTAGCGTTTATTATTATTAAAGCTTGGCATGATGATACATTTTTGAACTGGGAACTAGTGATATTTTCTGAGAGAAAATCTTATAGTTTGAAATGTGCACTTTGACATTTGTTAAGATCAATGTTTTTATGCAAATATAGTACAATGATTATTAATCCGACGAGGCATAGTTGGCGTAGTAACCCTAACCCACCTTTTAATCGTCTAATATAAAGAGCTATAAATAAAATATCCATAAACAATATGGCTGCGGGGAAAATGTAAACCGGTTGGTGATTCACGCTACCTGTTCGAGTTTGCAACGGTCGCAATACTCGGGGTCCACCACTTAAAACAATAATCCGTTACCTCAAGTCCCTTAAAAGAATATATTCCACGTGTACTCACAAATATAAATATTTCTGTATATGTTTGTAATATGTAGTTACTAGTCGATAGTTTAACAATTCATATCATTAACCACAGATAGTATGTACATTGGTTTGATGACTCAAAGTGTTATTATGATAATAACATTAATAATAAGCTTTTTAACTTATAAATTAAAATATCTATTAATAACAGTAAATCCGTGCTTTTGAAAGTTGAGTCGTTTTTTTTCGAAACGTTTTCAGCCACTCGTGTGACCGTAATTGGCATATTGGGAATGACACGTGATATTTTACCACCGAGTTTTATTTGATATGGGAACGACGAATGCTGCGAACTGTACGAAACATGATATTTATTTCCCATGTGCCTCGATGTCTTAATTAATAGGGCATTGGGGCGTTATTAAACTGAAACAACGGAAAATATGGTTGAATAACTTGAGTCCCAAATCAGAAGCCGCTTAGGAATGAAGATTTGGTTTTATTTACCCGTGGAAAAGAAAACTTTAAAGTTGGGAATGCAAAAATAATACCAGAAAATAAAGTTTTGAGAGCCAACGACAGAAATTATATATTCAAAATCGAAAGAATTGCAAAACCCTTGGATTAACTTGTAAATATTTAGCATATTTCTATATTATTTGTGATTTTTTTTGCACTTCATATATGTTCAGTATGTTATATCATTTGGAAGATCAACTAAATGGATTTTAAGTTTATGGGTAAGGTTATGTATTGTTACGGTGAACTTATGGCAATGCTCACTGTAAACTGACTCCTGATTGACATTTAAATCGATATTATTTAGATTGCGTTGCTGTAAAAACATTTTTAAAATTGTTCCAATACTGGTCTGGTTAAAGTTAGATGTGTGACAAAAATGTTTCCCATGTATTTTCATTATAATTTATATATATATTGTCATGTTCCATACATATTTTTATGTTTCCTTAGAATATTAAATCCTCTAGTTTGTTCTATGTTTAAAGTATTAAAAACTAGAGTTGATTCTAACTCTTCTATGTGGATTATAGCCAACACGACAGCGACAAAGTTACATACAATTGATTGTAACTAACTTAGTAAATATCTATACAGCTATGATATTCAGGATTTTGTCAAAAACGTGTAGGGAGGTAGGCACCCTAAAATATCGGGAGAAAAAACTGGAAAAGTCTGGGGTTGGGTCCTTGAATCTACCACTTTCCCTCAGCTTTACACACGGAGGACACTCACGCTTCTTTTAGCTTAAAGGCTATACTTGAACGAGACCTAACACCTGTTGCTCTCCACAATAAGAATAAGCTTGGGGTAAAGTTCAATCAGTGGCTAACGCCCAGTATCGAGATCGGAATTTGATGTAGCATTTGCAGTGAGTGGCAAAATATACTGGCCAAGCCGTCTTAATCAGACATGTGGATACAGGGAGGTTCTCCTTTATTTATTTTATTCCAGCCCTGTTTTCTGTTATCCTCCCCAATGAGTGTCCTCACAGTTCTTCTTAAGATAAAATATTGTGCCTAACTGTACCCATCGTCATGCTTGTCACTCTGGGTATGGCCGAGCCCGAAGGGAGAGGCTCTACATTTATTAAGGGTGATCGTCTAACGTCTATCGAATGCGTATTACCCATAAATATATTGGGTAATCATCATTCGTTTTGTTATAAAGACTACAAAATATTATTAATGTTGCTAAGAACAATAAACAAAATAACAATAAAAGTAGAAGGGTCTTGAGCTGAACTTATATACCTGCCTCGTGACTTTATGAAAGTCACTGATGGTTCCTGTTATTTTTATGTAAGCAACCGCATCCCTTCAAGACCTCCCTCCCTACATCCCAGAATCTTATCTTATTCTTATACATAAATGTCTCAGCTTTAGCCTCAGACCCCACTTGTGCCTAGACCTTTCACCCAGTATGTAGTAATTTAAATCTTAATATTTGTATATACCAGTGTTTTGATTGTATTTCATAATAAATCTTTTCTTTCTTTTCTTTTAAAAAACTCTCCTCTACAAAGATTATTTAACAGATGAACAACGACCTCACCCGAACTTCGTACATGCCTACCGTACCGAATTGATGCAATGTTAAACATAAAAATAATAAAAGTGGTCGTAAAATGATTCAGTCAATCTGAAATTTTAAAGGATATTACCTCGAGATATCCTGACCAAATATTGGTAATAAAAAAAATTAACCGATAATTTTGTAAAAAAATGTAGTGGTAATTGCCCACTGAAGTCCTAACTTGCTATCCTACATAATGTGATAGGAACATGTTTATGTTTTAATTACAAGTAATTGATTTAATGACCCTAGAATAATTTTTAATTGACTGCCTTTTTATTGCATAATGCACGTCAAGTAAAACATCCATACTAAATTTCATCGCTCTATGTGATCACTATACATAGGAGATTTGGAAGGATGTTGACGATAAGTATCTGCTGGTGATGCAACATCGCTTCACCAGCCTTGTCATTAGTCAATAGGCCACGAAGGGAAATGTAAAAAAAAATTATGTAGTTCTGAAATTTGGTACAGTTCTTAGGGGGAGTGTCCTGTACAAATAATCATTTTAGCAAAAAGAACTTTAAATTCAGAATGGAATTTTCACAATTTTGATTCATCAAAATTTTCTCAATTTATTCATGAGTGAAAAAATAGTAAAATATTAATATTTTACGAAGCAAAAGATTTTCAATAAATACTCCAATACTAGTAAAGTGGAAAACGTTGTATACATATAATGAGGTTTCACCTTTGGTGGAAATAGAGACTGAAATGTGGTTCTGAAAATACAACAGTTTATTTATAATTCGTATTTACAATTTTAAACAAATTTAAAAAACATTCATCTCACCTGAAAATACAACAGAAACGACATTAAAAGTCCTTATATCGTTATTTCTGGTTCTTTTTGAAAACTAAATTAAAATAAAAACTTCGATCGTTTAAACAAATGATTCTATCTTTCCATGTGGTTAACAGTTAATTTAATTTCTTCGCTATCACAGCTGTCCGACCTGACATCTGGTGTCTATAGTTAGATGCTCAGCGGCGGCAAATATAAACTTAAGAAAAGCATGTGTCTTCTTTACATACATATAAGATCAGTAACTACTATATACACATGAGCATGAATATAAGTATTTTGTTTACACACCAGTATCCTATCTTCATCAAAACTAATCTTCTTCTTTTTCTTCCGACCCGAAATCAGCTTTATTATGATAAAATTACAATCTGCCTCATTGGGCAATAAGTAATTGTGATAAATGTTTGCATTCATGCCATATTTCCAATTTCCATTCATTCGATCAGTCATACAGTATTTACAAACAGCCCAGAGACCTCCCAAATCCACATGGTTGTCACCTCCCTTGCATGCGAAAGAGGAAGCGGAGTCTTGGGAAGTCCCCCACGCTCCTCCGTCAGCTACGACACCGGATACGAGCCAGCGGAGGTGGACCAAGAGCGCAAGAGCTACATACGCTCAGGACATGATTGGAGTCAGTCCCACCGACCCGAAATCAATGTCCAATTTTTTATCTTTAAGAGGTAGTCTGTTGGTACATGCTCCATGCCTGTTGCCAAAAACGTGAGCATGGAATCCCAGCGTTCAGGGATCCACACGTTCCACCACACCCAGTTGAACAGTGACGTATAATGGATTTTAGAATTGTGTTAGGAGCTAGATTGTTGTTCAGCTTAGGCAATGACTGAATAAATGAAAAATCCCGGTGGTGCTCATGTTTATTGGCAAAGGGCCCTTTAGATTATAAGAAATATCTTTTTAGTAGCTTGAGAAAGATCGCGTGTCATTCATCAAAGTTTATATAAAGTCTCGATGGGTTCTTTTTGAAAAATGTTCACCATAGTTGGTTTTCCCTTGCAAATCAAAGGTCACCACGCATGTTTTTCTGCCTTCCTTTTGCCAATCAACAGCAGCATATTTTGGAGCGGTGAACACTGTGTTGTGGTCACGAGGTAGTGCTTTAGTGAATGGAAAAAAATTCACAGCACTTTTTTTCAGTAGTCACTGATTTACAAACAAGCCTTTCATTCTGGAATACCTTTCCCTTTTGGTATGTTCTGTGATAAGAGCCTGTAGCGACCACTAACTACATAAGATAAATCACCCTCTACTCTATTGTATATATTGTAAATTAGTTATAATATGTTGAAAACAAATGTAAATAGTATCACCAAACCACAAAGTCATATCAGTGTAAATATAGTAAACAATAAATGACAGCTGCCTGCAGACGAGTTCAGAGGCAGGCAGGGGTTCCTAGAATTCAGCCCCTGGTTGGGTCCTGTTCGAGCACCTTCCAGCCTCTTCCAGGCCTGCAATGCGATTGGCTGTTTTGGGCTATATATACCCCCTAGTTTTGGCTGACAATTTATTCAAGCCTCTAGACTGATACTTGCAGCTGCACTAATGGCCTTCCTATTAATGAAAACCTCTGCATCTCTCTTTCCTAAGCTCGCTATGTTTTAGTCCGGCGTTGTCAGAACCCACACCTTCCTAGTGAGAATCTTTGCCTTCGTCTCGCTAAATCTAGTACCTCCTTGGAAGAGATCTCTTCCTTGCGGGCGGTGGTCAATGGAGTCCTTCAAACTTTACCTAGTAGCATCTCCCCCAGCGATCCAGCCTGCCTCTCTCCGGTTCACAATCGCCTTTGGGATCCGAACGGTTTTCGCCTACCCTTAGATACCGAGTGTGGATTCGTGGTCATTCCAAGACAACATAAACTACCTATAATATCTACCTTATACCTCTTCTCCTGAACATAGTGTGTGCACTGTCAGGGCACATACCTATCAGATACGGTGTCAGATAGCTCAGTAGTAAGACCCGTCATGAAGCAATCGTCCAGGTCATAGCCTATTCAACTCTCACTCCGTCACTAGGGCTAGGGTAACTAGATCCCCCCTTTGCGACATAGCCATTTACCACTAAAATGAGTAAAAACATTTTTATGCATTAATTATTGTAAAATTATTGTACATATCAATGTGCTGTTTGCGGGATATTTGAGAAAATCTCCAAAAATTGACCTCTGAGCGTTCCTCCACTCGCACTCACCCCCCTCCCTAGGGGACTTTTAATATGTTGTACAGGACAGTCCCTCCCAAACAACTGAACCAAATTTCAGAAGTACATTCTTTTTTTTTTGTAATCGTCAAATTTAGGCATTCGTTTCCTGGCCTAAAGTAGCAATTCCAAAAGACTGTGTTTACCGCATTTTGAAGCAATTTATGTTACATAGAGACAGAATTAAGTTTTCTGAGTTGATGTTTAAGCCGTAACATTTTGTTTAGTGAGACGATTGTTCTTTGCTTTAATGCTAGCTAGCTAGTCTTTTATTATAAGTTTATTTACTTTGTTGTCATATATTCGGATGGAAAAGAGTATTAGGGCATTCCAGCAATTGGAGGGCTACAGTGGGGGGGGGGGGGGGGGTTGAGGAAAGCAGAGTGGAGAAGGAGCGTTTTTTTTGGCCCCCCTTAACCACTAATTTAATATTTCTTAAAAACTATCCCTATGTATTTAAAGCAGTTTCTGCTTACATTACATACTGTCTCTGATTAAAGTTAAAGAAAAAATATACAATGCAAGAGGGGACTAGGTGATGAGTTCACTTTCGGACTCACTCGGGAGGAGCGATATCCGCCGGCCAGATATAAATAGTGCTGTCCCCCGCATCCTACGCGAGGAAACCACTTTACAATCGCCTTAGTACAAAAAAGCATTTTGTCTTAGATAGAATAAAATAAATACTAAACAGGGGAGGCTACGGTCACCGATTTCGTGGTACAACAATGTTCGTGTCAATGTTCCAACGTTCTTGCCAATGCACCCTAGAAGCCCAATGAAAGGTACATTTTTTAAACATTGTTTCTGTCTTTGTACAGCGTATAAAATAAGGTTATCATACATCATCTGATTGGTATATATATATTTAGCCGTAGCATTTTGTTTAGTGAGACGATTGTTCTTAGCTTTAATGCTAGCTAGCGTTTCTTTTATTATAAGTTTATTTACTTTGTTGTCATATATTCGGATGGAAAAGAGTATTAGGGCATTCCAGCAATATATATATATATAAATCGTTAGTTGTTCATGCTTATTGTGGTTTTTTCATCATACCAGTAGCTAGACCCAATAAGAGGTATCATTAGAGCTTTTAATTATTAATTGGGGATATGGAATAAATGTGTTTTTATGTGTCTGCCTTTGGTGAACGAATGGTGGACAAAATTATCAATACCGATCAATCATATTAAAAGGGCTGAATGTGTTTTGATGCTAGTGGCTAATAAGTTTCAAATACTAAGTTAAACGGTCAGCCGGCGTAATAACGCTCTTCGGAGCTAAAGCTTAATTTTACAACGGTATAGCCTAGGCCCTAATTAAATATCACTGCTCACTTCATTTGGTCACAAAAATCTAAGGATGTCTTCTGTGCGGTATGTAGGCTGTTGTGGAGCAAGGTGTGAACATTTCAAATCCATTGAAGCAGCTTTACAGCTAGACTTTTTAAAAGTAAAGCCGCTCCATTCATGTTCGGCATTAACTTGGACATTCTGTCATTATTTAATCACATAGTGTTTTCCAACGACAGTTCATTATTAGTGTTTATTCTGTAAACAACACTAATTTGTCTTAACAGGAAATTTTTTTTTTATATACCTTACATTTATGATTCAACAGGATAAGAACCGTATTAGAGAGTAATATACGGGTATACGGGTCTGGCGGATCGCAATTGTTTGGACCTAATTCTTAAAAAATGTTTTGTCTGTCTAATTGTTATAGTCTTTATGTTAGTTGTCTTATCTGTTCTTCTTTGTTTGTTTCGGCATGATAAACCATGTTTCTAACCGTTCTCATTGAGACAATTCTCCTTGTTGTTCGTTTTGTCTAATTGTTTGTTGAAGTATTGTCTTTGTTCGTGTGGTTTCCACGATTGATTGTGTCTTTCGTTATTATATCGATTGTAGTTTGGTATATACCGTTGGTAGTTTTGTTGCGGTCTTTGTGATAATTTTTTTGTTGTCTTGTCTTGGTTCCCATGCTTTTCTAAAATTCAGGATCGTAGTTTCTTTCTAGATAGTTGGAGTTTCTCTGTTGTTGGTTATGCAATTGTTGTCTAGGCTTTTGTCTGTCAGTTTTGTCATAAGTCTCTTCCATTATTTTGGCTGTGGAAGTGGATAGTGTTCTTTGTAGGTCACGAAGGTTATTTGTAATAGTACATCGTACAAAGTTTCTAACTTCTGGTACGAATTGTTAAATGCAATGGTATGTTATCGGTTTGTTGTATGCATTCATTTCGTATGTATTCTGTAATTGTTCTTTTGAATCGTCGGTGATAATTCTTCCTTCTAATTTGTCTCGTAGGGTTATTAGTCTGTTAGTAAATGTTAACGGATGTTCGTTTCTATGCATTGTCATTCCTAATATTTCCGTTATTGAACGTTCGATAGTTTTGTTGCCCCGGAAATATCTCTTCAGTTCTGTTATAAATTCGTTAATTGAGTCATAGTTTCTTTTTCCACAAAATGTTGCTTGGCCTGTGAGTTTGTTTGATTTAGTGTACCTCAGTAGTTGTCTTAAATTATATTCCCAATGGGGGTTGTCTAGTGCTCCTACTGTAGAGGCAACATATGATAATTGCTTTAAAAAAGTGACTAAGTCGCTTTCCATTAAATTTGGGGTTTTGTTGAAAGTATGTGGCTTTAATTACGTAATTAGTTCTTTCTATGTCTTCGGTTTCTGAAATGTTTCTTAAAATTTTAAGTCTGTCAGTTACTGATGTCATAAAGTCAGAATGTGGCAATAATCGTATTTACCAAGTGAATGCTGTCTTCAGTCTAGCTTTCTTTTTTCCTTCAAATTCCTTAGATATATACCAAATTTCTTCTGGTAGTTCCCTGGTGAAAATCTATTGAAATAGATCAGTACCCAATATCGGTAAAATCGCGTCCTGTATCTTTCCAGAGGTATCTGAATCAGCCTTCTCTCGCTATTGGAGTGGTCTCACTGTCCGTTGCCAAATGAGGGATCTCTAGATGGTGGACTGCCGCGAATTTACTGAATATACTGCCAGGTCCTTGTTCGGACGCCTAATGATTAAATGATCTTAGTAGAGGAGAGTCTTTTAAAAAGACTTTATTATGAATTACAAGCAAAACACTGGTATATACTAATATTCAGAGATCAGTTACAACATACTGGTTTGAATGTCTATGAGCAAGTGAGGTGTCTGGGGCTAAAGCTGAGAGATGTGTATGTAAGAAAAAGATAAGGGTCTGCTCAAGACCCTTTCATAGTTCACAGAATTACAAAACTGCCTTCTGTTATCAATGTCCGGCAGAGGCCCACAGAAGGCCAGCCCAATATGGCCGATTACTCTGTGTGATATTGTCTATAAGAACACTGATTGGGTATAGTCAGTAATTAACTCACTTATGAAGGACACCCTTGTGAACAGCTCACGTAAGTTGTCTGTTGAGACAGTTTTGAAGCTGAAATAAGGTCAATGAACGGTAGTTAATGGTGTTGATAGTAATACTTGGTTGTAACAATAGCACATGCTCTGCCAAAATCATTTTCAAAAATTGCTGAATATACCTTGGACATATCTGATTGGTTTGATAAATGTGAATTAATGAGAGCTATTTTTTTAATGTACAAGTGTAAAATAAATAAACCAATATAGAAATAAATAAAACTGAGACAAATAAATCACTAGTTTGTCAGCGTTCTATAGGATTGTCAATTGTGTACAATCTTAGCTTACATCTGTTTTTGTTACATACATCGAATGCAAACCATTTACGTAGGCTTTCGCCTCTTTAGTGGAAGTCAAGGCGAATTAGTCAACACACGTCGAATTTCGTTTTGACAATGGTGACGCTTTGTAACATTTGATTGTTACAAATGAAGGGTTCATTGTTAAAAGGTCCAAGGTATAGAAATAAAACAGAATAAACGGGATCATTAACATGAAATTGCAAATTAAAAGAAATTTAAGTTGCGTTTCGAATAAAAATCATTAGGAATAATCAATGACAAGCTTTGTTTAACGAATAAATGGGATTTTTCTTAGGTAACTGCAGTTTGTTAGTAATAAACGGATGCTAATTATCCATATTCTAGTGCATTTCAAGCTTAATTGAATAACACAAACTCTATTGCTAAGAATAGGGACGGAATTACTTTTAAAAAGTTTTAACAATGGGAGGGGAAAAAATTTTGGAAGTTGGTTCGGAGGAACTCTCCGGTGTGATATGCAACTGGAGTTTATCCAAACACTAATCAACACTCGTTTCGTATAGGGACAGTTTTGTTTTTAGCATCTCCTGTCCAGACAAGCTTTGTCCCCCTGCCGTTCCAAACTTTGCTCAGTATAAATACGTTACGGATTTTAAACGGGGAGGGTCTATAGTTTTGGCTCTGGTTTAAAAACACAATTTTTTTTTGTTTGTTTTAGGACATGTCAACCAAAAGGGTTATTGACGCCCGATATATATATATATAAAACTTAACTTCCGGCTTAACGATCGCGCTAAAAAGGGGTTGGTAGGTGTGATCAAGAAGCAGACTAGAACTTAACTAACTATTTATTTCCATCTCCCTCCTATATATAGAGTATGAGTGAGGATTAGCCCCACTCTCTATTATTGTTTACAATAATCCTTTCTCACATGTTAACTCCTTCCCTCCAGTTCCTTCATAGGAGGAACTTTTGTTTCGGAGTTTCACAAAATTTTTGATCCAGCTTCTTCGTCTGGATTTACATAGTATATATAAAAAACAAAAAGACATATATATATATATATATATATATATATTCTAAGGAAGAGAACATCATATGAATAATACACTATAAAGAAAAACTTGTCAATCAACAGGTAATAAAAAACAATAGTAACAGAATATGGCTGTCCCAGCTTCTTCGTCTGGGTGCCCTACTTATTTCTTAACAAACTAATAATTATTACAAAGATTTATGAGTCGGGGCGAGTCGGAGTATCCATCCGAGCGCCGCCGTCCCGCCCGCGAGACTCTTGTGGCTGGGGGACCCTCAGTTCGTCCCGGTGGACCATGCGGTTCCGGAAGGGAAAGTTTACGTCCTTGATCGTATACAAATTGTGTTCCCTTATCGCCGCGACCTTGTACGGTCCCTCGTAGCGGGCAGCCGTCTTAGTTCTTGCGGTTCGTAACCGCCTGTATACGATTGTCCCCAGCTGTAATGTCCTCCCCCCCTGTATTATTCCCGGTCTTTCATTATCCCAGTCGACGCGCGTCTGCTTCCTCCTTATGACCTTCTCCCGTACACGGTCCCAAAGATCCCTCCGATCCTTGCGCGTTTGTACTAAGTACCCGCGCAGCTCCACGTTTTGGGCTGTCATTAGGTCCCCCCTATCTCGCCTATTTTGCCCGAATACGATTTCCACAGGTGAAACCCCCGTTGCCGCGTGGATCGTATTGTTATAAGCGACGACGGCCCTTGGCATTGCTTCCAGAGGTTCCAGCCCCCGGCCAAGTCGGAGTAGTCTTAAGTGCTCCCCCAGAGTATTGTGGAGTCGTTCCACCGCTCCCCGTCCCTTAATGTGGTGGGGTGTATTCCGGTGCCACGTTACCCCTAATTCCCGAGTCTGTTCCCGTACAAAGCTATTATCAAACTCGCGTCCGCAATCCGACGTGATCCGCTCCGGTACTCCGTAGGTCGCACAGCAATTTAGGACTCCCTCCCACACTGTCTCTGGTGTCTTCGCCTCGATGGGGTAGGCCATGGCTAGCTTGCTAAACGTATCTATCGCCGTGAGCCACGATTGACTCTCGTTCGAGTAGACGTCTACCTGTATGCTTCTAAGGGGCTCTATCGGCGTCTCAGTGATTACTTGAGGGGTCACCGGGGGGTGTCTGTCATACTTCGCTGGCATACCTCGCATTGGGCTATGCACTCGCGCACCGTCTTCCCAATCCCCCGCCAAAATTACAGTCTCCTTATCGCGCGGTCGGTTTCCTCCATTCCCCTGTGGTTCGTTTTCCCCGTGTGGTGGTCTGTAACTATCCGTCGCTGGGTCTGTTCGTCAGTAACTGTCTCTACTTGTCTCAGGCACCTTATTATGTCGTAGTCTATCCCTATTATTTCCTGCTGCCATAGTCCTTTTACTTTTTCTGCGAGCAGTCTATTTCCTATGAACATGTGACACGTTTACCCTCGCGCCGCGAATCCCTGGATAATTTGTCCTAAGTCTTCCTCGTTTATAGTCGAGTGAGTCCTTACCGTCAGTGTAGTCAATCCCGTTTAAGTCGTTGTCTGTGTCTCTACCCCTGTTGTCTGTCGAGATTTTACTATGATCTGCCACTTTTTGTTGTTAATGATCTCGTCGATTTCCTTTAATTCCCCCGGCCGTTCCGTCGGGGATTCCCTCGCCCGGGGTTCCCTCTCTACTAGCGGTATTTCCGGCCCACTTTCCGTCCATTCCCTGAGGTATCTCACCGCGAACGGCTCGGTCGGTGTGGTCCTCCATTCCTCCACGCGTCTTTGGACTTCCGGGATTTCCGGACCGCTCTCTACCCAGTCACGTAGGTACCGTAATGCGAAAGGTTCCTCCTGTGGCGGGTCGTCCTCCATGGCGTTAACGACTAGATCTCGCGACAACCAATCCGCCACCGCGTTTTCACTGCCTTTTTTGTGGGCTACGCTAAACGTATATGCCGCCAGTCGCTCCTTCCAACGTGCCACTCTCGCGGAGGACTCTTTTAAGGTTCCCACGTAGATCAATGGCTTATGGTCGGTAAATAGTTCGAACCGGCGTCCTTAGACATACGGTCGCAAGTACTCCACGCCCCATACTACCACCAACAATTCGCGCTCGATCGCACTATAACGCCTTTCTGCCGGATTCAGCTGGCGCCCCGTGTAGGCGACAGGTTTTTCCCCCTCGCTGAAGGTTTGCGAAAGCACCGCCCCTATCGCCGTTTCGCTCGCGTCTGTCGTGACTTTAAATGGTCTGTCGTGACTTTAAATGGTCTGTCGAAGTCCGGGAATGATAATAGTGGTCGGGTTGTCAAGATCTCGCGACACTTTTCCATGCTCCTCAGTTGTGCGGGCCCCAACTGGAATCGTGTCCCCTTTTTCAAAAGTTCGGTCAGTGGCCCTGTCAATTCCGCGATCCCCGGTATGAATTTCCTATAATAATTGACCATTCCCAGAAACCGCCACACCCCGCGTACGTTCTTGGGTAACGGTGCCTCGCGAATGACTTTTACCCTATCAGGATCTGGTATCACCCCCTCGCTCGAGATTACGTGCCCCAGGAACCGTATCTCGCTTAGTCCGAACGGTGACTTTTCTCGCGACAATTTCAGCCCGAACACTCGGATTCTGGCGAGGAACTCCCGCAGGTGTTGGACGTGCTCTTCCCTTGACTTACTGAAGACGATCAGGTCGTCCATATATACCGAAGAGAAGTCCTCCCCCAGGCCGCTTTGTAGTTCGTCCATGAGGCGTTGAAACGTTAGTGCGGCCCCCTTTAGCCCGAAAGGCATTCGCACAAACTCAAAGTGTCCACGTTCCCACGTGAAGGCAGTCTTCCCGGGATCCTCCTCCGCCATTCTCACCTGATGGTACCCACTCTTAAGGTCCAGCGTACTGAATATTACAGCACCCGACAGCCTGTCTAGGATGTCGTCGATCCTAGGCAGCGGGTACTTTTCGTCCTGGGTGACCTCATTTAGTTTCCTATAGTCGACTACGACCCTATACTTTTTTTTTCTTTCTCTTGTTCCGTCGACCGTTTTTCCACTACCCACAGTGGGCTATTAAACGGGTACTTACTTGCCCTAATTATTCCCTGTTCCCTCAATTCCGTCAAATGCTCCCTGATGATCTCCCTCATTGCCTGCGGGTACCGTCAGTCCTTCCCGTAAATGGGCGCCTCTGCCTAATGCGGTGTACAGTCTTCCCCGTGGTGGGAAGTATTTCGCCCTCCCGGTTGAACAGGTCTTGATTCCTGTGTATAATCTCCCGCAAAGGCTCTATGATGCATAGAGCCGCTCCGATTCGAACCCCATTTCCTTCCTCGCGTCCACCCTTGACGACGTATCTATCCGCCCCTAGCTTGAACGTCCATCGGCTCTTCCCGTAATTCAGATTGAGTCCCACCATTCTTATCACGTCGCACCCGATAATCACGTCGTACTCGGCGGACACCCTACTCACGACGTGCATCCGCACTGCCGTCTTCCGTCCAGTGAGTTTGTCCAACCCTATCACACCTCCCCGGCCGTCTTACAGCGCCCGCTAACCGTCGTAATTACACACTCGCATCGTTTCCTCTGCGCCCACATCCCCAATTCCCTAGCCCCTCTTTCACTTATTATCGAGTTAGTACTCCCTGTATCTAGCAGAAATTTTAACCTGATCTCCCCCCACCTCGCCACGGGCAACCTCTTACCTCCCGTTTTCTTAACGTTGTTGATCCGTATTAACGCTCCCCGGTTGCCCCACCCCTCACCGTACCCTCAGTCCTCCTTCTGCCGACGCATTAATACCTCCGCTCCGGACGCCCCCCCCTTTCAAGGGACCCCCCCACTTACCTCACATTTGTCTCTAGCCGGACCGCTGCACTCGGACGAAACGCTCTCTCCCTCCGAGGACTCATCGCTGTCATTCTGCCGATCTCCTCGACGGTGCGTCCTGTCGCCGTCCCATCTCTGGCAATTGACTTCCATCGGTTCGGGTCGATGTCCTCTCCTCCCGAACTCGCGAGCGACGTGTCCCCGGCGCCCGCATTCGTAACAACGTGTCAAGTTGCATTGTGCTGCTAGGTGGCCAGTTCTGTTACACTCGTAACAGCGCCTCTCCATTCGTTTCGGTCGCTCATCTCATGCCTGTAAGGGTCTTCGTGTCGTGCCCGCTCCCCTTGTTCGGTCGCTGCGTTGTATTCCCTGTGGCCTCCTTTCTCTCCTTGGACTCCTGACCTCCGTCCAGTCCGGCTCCGGGTTCTTACTGCGCGCCATACTTCTTTCCTGTGCGTGAGTTCGTGCGCACAGTCTAGGCCGTCCTTGTCCTTGGCCAACAACCCACGCCTGTCTATAAATATAAGTAATAATCAGTATATTAATATTAAGTAATATTAAGTAAGTAATAATAGCAACTGTATAATAATAAATATAATAGTAAGTAATAATAGCAATAACAATATTTACCATAATCATAATAACAATAACAATAATGACTAATAAAATAAAATAAAAAAAATCTCTTCATATCTTTTCTCTCGCTTTTTCTCTGGTCTCATTCGGTTCTCCGGGTGACGGTTCCAGTCTTCTGCCTTCGTTTTCGGGCGTAGGGAAGTAGCGTTCCCATCGCCCACCTGTAACTGCATGCAAATGCTACTGGCTCTCCAAGTTGGGGATTCCCTACCTTCCTACTCACATCCTTACCTTTCCTACTTACATCCTCACCCCACCCCTCCACATCGGTGGGTACTTCATACTGAGGCGATGTGGAGCCCTAGGATACTGAATCCTGGACCCATCAGGCAGCGGGTCCGAATCAGTAGACAGCCGGGGCGACCTGAATGTCGGTGTGCAATCAGTCACATGGTTCTCCGAAAGGGGAACCGAAATACTGAACTACGGGAGCAAGGCTCTAAGCCAACCTTGCAATTGAGGTAGGATTCGTAGTGGTCGTGGTTTAAAAACAGGCAGCTAGAAGGTCATCCTGACTAGTGAGCCGAGTGGAAGGGCTTCACTATAAAAAACTCGCCTAATGCTGATAAATATCAGAAGTGCCCCTGCTAGAGGGTGCGGCCAACCAAGCTATGTAGAGTGCCTTTCTCTATAAAAACTGGTAGTGGATAATTTTCAGGTCAATATAGCCACGCGTCTGGTTGCCTGTAGGCAACTGCCCTTCAATGGGTCAAGCGAGGGGTGCGCAGCGGGCACCTCTGCACGACGTCTGTCATGCAGGGAAACCTTTCTTGTAAAACTATCCCCAGTGCTTGCACTGGGGCGACCGGGTCGTCCGCTTCAGGGCAGGAACGGTCATTAAAAATCCCTAAGTACCGGATAGGAACAGGCCTCTTGAGATGTATGCCCGTACGTCTCGATCATTTTTTCGTTGAGGCGGTTGTAGAGTACGAGCAGTTTTTCTGCGAAATCGCCCTCAGTCTGTCCTGGTCTTCTATGTTCCCGCAGGAGAAAGAACACATCCTCTTCTGGTGACCAACGGCCACCCCCATATAGCTTCTTCAGCCGGTTTTTCAATGCTTCCCATGGCTGCGACGAGTCTCCCTGTATGGCATTCAGGACCCGGCGCGAGATTCTTCCTACCAACGAAGCTTCTAGGATTTTTATGTCCCCGTCGGACAGTGTCCCCGCTTCCTTCCTGGTTAGAATCAACTCCTTGATTTCATCTCTTCCCTTCAGGAAATGCTCCAACTCCCCCAACACTCCCGTGAAAGGTTCAAGTTGACCGATCACGTCGTGGATAAAAGCGCAGTTCTGGGTCCGAATCTTTGCTAGTTCGATCTGCGTGCTTTTGGCGGACTCGTTCAATTGCAGTTCAAACTTCACGCGCTCCTCGCACAGCTGGGTCAGCTCCTTCTTCAGCCTCGCCAAGTCGTCCTTGGCCATCGTGCTCCTCTTTTCCTGGTACGCCCGAACTATATAATCCACCCCTAAGACCGCTAATTGCTCAAGTCAATGACTGTATCTCAGGGTGTGAATCTAAAGGTCCCGGGTTTCAGCACCACTTAACTTCCGGCTTAACGATCGCGCTAAAAAGGGGTTGGTAGGTGTAATCAAGAAGCAGACTAGACCTTACTAACTATTTATTTCCATCTCCCTCCTATATATACAGTATGAGTGAGGATTAGCCCCACACTCTATTATTGTTTATGGATCGGTACCATCGTCTCCTGGATGGTTTTGCGCATTCCCCACCAGAAATACCTGCGCTTCAATGCCTGCGCTGTTTCCTGTTCCCCCCGATGATCCGTTTTACCTTGGTGGTATGCAAGCGTAATTTCTTTTTTCATGGTATCATCCGTGACCGTTTCCACCATCATCGTGCATCGCACGAACGTCTGGTCAATCCCGATCCGCTCCGTTCGCCATAACCTCTTAATTTTCTCCCAAATGGTCCCGTTCCCTACATAGATATAGTGCGTTTTCCCCGGCTTGGAAGCTTCGTTGAGTAGGCGGCAGATCTGGTCTAGTTTTACTCCTGGCTGCGACCAGATGGTCGTTGTTGTGGATCTGTTATAATCGCTGCAAGCAATCTTCGTCAGTCCCGCTGTTCACGTCTTCCAGATTATCTGACGACGTTTATCGTTGACTATTTCCTGTAGCTCTTCCATCTCCGCGTATCTGTCACCTCCCGAGCTCCCTCCTCCTGTCGACTGCCCATCCTCCGTGGAACCAGATTCTCTTTGGTCACCCTCCTCCTCTGGCGTCTATTCCCGGAGGAACTGCCGGTCATCTTTGGATGATTCCCCTTGTTCTGGTTCTATGGCATTGACTGTTATCACCCGTGACAGCCAGTCCGCAACGACGTTTTCCTTGCCGGGCTTATATGCAATTTCCATGTTGTACTGGCAAAGGAATCCTTCCACCTCGTGACCCTTGCCGATGACTCCTTTAGTTTCCTTACCCATTGTAATGGACGGTGATCCGTGTGGACTCGGAATCTTCTCCCGAATACATAGGGCCGAAAATGGTCAATTGCCCAGACGATCCCTAGCAACTCCCTAGTTCTAGTGCGCTGTATCGGATTTCTGCCTCCGTTAGGCGTCTACTGGCATACGCTACTGGTTGGTCTCCTTTGTCTCCCGCCTGCGATAGGACCGCTCCCATCGCGTATTCGCTAGCATCCGTCGTAATTGCGAACTTCTTATTAAAATCGGGAAATGCCAACACCGGGTGTTCCTGCAAACGGCTCATGCACTTTCGGATGTTCGCCTCTATATCGGGAGTGATGATCACCTTCCGTCCCTTTTTCAGGAGGTCATTGAGAGGGACTAGATACGCCGCCATTTCGGGGACAAATCTTCTATAGAAATTTAGCGTTCCTAGAAGGCGTCGGATTCCCTTGACATCGGACTGGACCGCCATCATCTTTTAGATGGCTGCTAGCTTCCCAGCACCCGGTCGTACTACCCTGCTTGGAGATCGTGTGTCCTAAGAAGGTAATAACTTCCTGTCCTAACCGGGACTTTTCCTCTGACAATTTCAATCCGAATTGCCTCAATCGGTTGAACACAGTTTTCAGGTGCACTTGTGTTGGGCGTCATCCGCGCTAAATACTAGTAGTAGTAGTAGTATAATTCCTTTATTGTGCAATAATTACAATCTGCCTTTTATAAGGCAATAAGTAATTAAGATATATGCTCTCATTCATACAATATTTACAGTTCATCATTCACTCGCTCATTCATACAATATTTACAGACAGCGCAGAGACCCCCCAAATCCACCGCAAAGAGAAAGCGGAGTCTTGGGAAGTCCCCCACGCTTCTCCGTCAGCCGCGTCACCGGATACTAGCCAGTGGAGGCTGACCAAGAGCGCGAGAGCCACAGACGCTCAGGAGATGATTGGAGAGACTGGCCATTGCCAGGACTCCCACTGTCACGCGTTTATAGCAGGTCACGAGGCCACTGCCGTTTCAGTCTCCGAGGAGGATTATAGGGATGAGTGGCGCAGTGCATTGACTGTGCTACAGGATTAGGGTGGTTGGAAAGGCTACTGTGGAATTTCGTAAACTTGGAAGGGATGAGTTCTAGAATGTAGGGTATATTAAGGTCGTTATGAAGGGTTTTGTTGCTGACATAATAAGGGGCATTTACTATTGTTCTCAGGACTTTTGATTGAAAGGATTGGATACGCTTGATGTTCGACTTTTTTGCTGTCCCCCATAGCTCTATTCCGTATGTCCAGATTGGTTTAAGTATAACTTTGTAGATTAGTAGTTTATTTTCTATTTAGAGATGGGATGTCCTTTGAAGTAGTCTGTACAGTTGTCCAAAGCGTCTGTTTAGTTCTTGTCTTTTTAGTCTCGTATGTGGGTTCCAGGTCAGTCGTTGGTCAAGATGGAAGCCTAAGTACCGTACTGTCTCGGATACAGGGAGAGGAATAGAATTAAAATAAACTAGTGGACCAGACTTGGGACAAAGGGTAAAGATAATGTGGGAGCATTTTGCTTCATTAACTTTGATCCGCCATTGATTGCACCAATACTCGATCTCGTCAAGGTGTTTTTGAAGGTTATGGGATGCTATGTCGGGGTCTGGATGGGATGACAAGACTGCAGTGTAATCTGCAAATGTGGCCAAGAAGGTATTGGGAGTAGAGGGGACATCAGCGGTGTATAGGTTATAGAGGATGGGGCCTAGGACACTGCCCTGTGGAACTCCTGCACTTATGGGATAGTAGTTAGAGTATTCTAAACCACAGCGGACTTGGAAGAAGCGGTTTGAAAGGTAGGACTGTAGGATTAGGAAAAGGGTCTGTGGTAAATATCTTTTGAGCTTGTAGAGCAAACCTGCGTGCCAAACCCTGTCAAAAGCTTGAGCTATATCGAGAAAGGCAGCAGTGCAATACTGTTTGGTTTCAAGGGCTGAGGAGATGTGATCAACAAAGCGAAGGCCTTGTTGAGCAGTGGAATGTCGCTGGTGGAAACCAAACTGGTGTGTGGGAAAAAGGTTTTTGGATTCAACAATGGGAAGTAGACGTTTTAGTAGGAGCATCTCAAATATTTTTGAGAGGATAGGGAGTAGATTAATTGGACGATAAGATGAGGCGTCATTGGGTGGTTTACCGGGTTTGGCGAATAGGACAATAATGGAATGTTTCCAGAGGAGAGGAAAGTGCGTCGTTCGGATTATGCAATTATATATGTAGGTTAGGAAGATTATGGCTTTAGGAGGAAGTTGTTTGAGAATTTGAGGAGTAAGGAGATCATATCCAGGGGATTTTCGGTAAGGTAAGTTTTGTAAGTTGTAAGTTGCAGAGCAAATTCCTCCGACCTATCCCCATCCGAAGCCGCCCAGGACCCATCATCACGACGGAGTGGGTGTGAAACAGGTTGATACTTTAGGATTTTTTTGGTTACGTTCCACAAGGAGTTATCCCTGGTGGACAGAGAGGAGAGGTAGGAATTGAAAGAATCGGAACGGAAGGAGGCCAATCGCCGCTTTACCAATCGGCAGTACTGATTGTATCAATAGGATCAATAGGATGCCGGGATCTTTGCCACACTGTTCTGGAGCGGCGTTTGGATATGATTAGATCTTTGAGATGCTGAGGTAAACGATTATGATTGTGGATTTTTGTGTGACGATGGGGTGACGATGCCTCCCAAGCCGACCTCTGGACCAGAGTAGTGAAAGAATGCACTGCATCGTCTAGGTCTTGGGATGTTTTCAGGGATAATTTGAGGTTTACGGACTCTGTAAGAAGCTGACGGAAGTGGTCCCAGTCAACTGGGCCCCTAATAAATGAAGGAGGAGGCAGTTTGTGAATTGGTGTTAGTGAAATGGTTATTAATAAAGAGCTATGATCGGAGGAAAGGTCATCGAGGCGCTTGAGTGAATAGTTTAGTGTTCCTAAACTATTGTAAAAAAAGAAGTCAAGGAGATCAGGATTTCGGTTGGGATCTGATGGCCAATAGGTGGCTGTGTCAGGAGTGATAGCAATGTTTCCGTGTGAGTGCAGACAGCAAAGCACGTCCTCGTGTATTTGTGGATCTTGACCCCCAGTGTTGGTGCTTCGCATTAAAGTCCCCACCCACAAGGAAACGATGTCCGATGGAGGCTAGAAAGGAGATGAATTGGGAGTTGGAAATGGATTTATTGGGAGGGCAGTACGTTGATGCAAGTGTAAGAGGAAAAGTGAAGGTGGTGATTGACACTGCAGTGGATTGAAGGAAATCATGTGATACCAAAGGAACTATGTGGTGGGATATGGAGTTATGGACAATGACAGCGGTACCTGCATGAGCTGTTCCATCTGGGTGATCAGTACGATAAGTCTGGTACTGTCGAACGGTAAATGGTCGTTTGCTCGTAAGTCTTGTTTCAGTAATAAGAGCTACGTCGATCTTCTTGTCATGGAGTAGTGATGTCAGTTCGTTAGTGTGGGTGCGAACACCATTCGCATTCTAAAGGAGAATGGATAAGGAGTCAGAAAGATCCACTTATGGATTTTGTTTAACGGGGATAAGGTAGGAGACAAGATTTGTAAGAAGGGAAATGAGAGGGGTAATTAGGGTTCTGAATTCTGTAAGGAATGATGTTAATAGGCTAGTGAGATCTGTAGAGCTTGGAGGTGAAGGAATATGCGAGATGTGTGGTTGAGGATGGGATTGGGTTTGCTGGTTGGCGGGATGAGCGGAATGGTGGGGAAGAGATACTTGCGGACGAGAAGTGGGCAGTGCCTGTGACTGCTCTCTGTTCCGAACGGCATCAGCAAAAGAGACTGAAGGCCTCAAATTTCTGGTGGGGGCGCTTCTTGAGCTACCTGTTACTGGCTTCTCTTCTTCTGGCCGGCAACGTTGCTCGCTCCTGGACTTGAGGATTCTATAGGCCTCACAGCCCTTGTAGTTGGCCGGATGGTCTTGCTGGCAGAGCACGCATACAGCAGGCGATTTTAGGGGCTTTTTGCACAATTCGCTTTTGTGCTGCCCACTACACTTTACACACCTAGGAGGGTGGTGGCAATACGATTTTGTGTGCCCATATGCCTGGCAATTATGGCATTGGACGATGTCTCTAATGGGGTAAGGTTTTTCGACCTGTATTCTTGTGTAATACAGGGTTGTTAAGTCATAAATTTTCTCGACACCAGGTGTCCGCTCGAGATCTACAAAAAATAACGGTAATGCCGTTTTGGTGGATACGTTTTGTTGTCTGTCCTCACGTAAAACGTTGGTTATTTGTCGAACTTTGAATCCCAGAGCTGATAGTTCGTCTTCAATTTCATCAGCTGGTATGGTCGGGTGCAGATTTCTTATCACTACTCGAAGCGATCGTTCTTGTTTCAACTGATATGTATGGAGGTCTGCATTGGTTTCTTCCAAATACTTAATGATCGCTCGATAAGTATCCGGAGTGTCTGGGGAAATTTTTGTATCCCGAGAGCGATTGAGGCACGTATATTTTCCGGTACCTACAGCTTTGCTCATTTGTGAGCATAATAGTTTGAAATTGCTAATATTCCTTACGAATATAGCAGGCGGCTTGGGCTGTGTTGGTGTTTGAATAACTTCCATGTCGTCAGGTTGGCTATTTCTCAGTACCTCGAAGCTATTCGGTGTGAAGAATGGAGATTCTGCTACAGTTTCTTCTTTTGAAGTGCTGGCAAGTGGTGGTAGATCTTCCATAGAGCTGGCAGCAGATGAGTTTATAGGGATGTTCCTATTTGAGCGTCTGGGTTTTCGCTTTACTGGCGACGTTGGCGGAGTTGGACCTAAGGACCTAGATCTTTTCTTTTTATTTTGTGATATTAGCTAAGATTTTTGTTAGTTAAAAAAAAAAAATAAAATAAAATAAAATACGTAGCGCCGGTGGGATTCCAGTGACAAGTCACCGGTCTTGGCTCTGAGCCACCTGTCAGGTCTGGCTCAGAACGGCTATGTATCGTGAATGACGGCTGATGCCTCAGTCAAGATGGCCGACTACTCAGTCCGATGTCACTATTATTTACACTTCACACCAATGTACTAGCGATCTACTCACTTATTGAGGGCTCCCTCGTGGCCACCTTACTTAAGTTGCCAGTTGACACAATCCCAAAGCCGAAAAAGGGTCTATAACGGTAGTTATCGGTATTGATTTGGAGAGCGATAGTTGTACGTGGTTGTTAATAGTAGCGCATGCGCAGAAACTGCTAAATACTAGGAGGTAATCCATATAAATTTGGCACATGGAGTCATCGATACCCCTGAGTAACTCGTCCATAAGTCTCTGGAACGTGATAGGTACGTTTTTGAGACCGAATGGCATCCGTGTGAATTCATAATGCCCTCGTTCGAAGGTGAAGGCTGTTTTGTGTTGATCCTTTGGGTCCATCTGTATTTGGTGGTACCCCGCTTTGAGGTCTAACGTGCTAAAGATCCGCGCCCCGCTCAGTCGGTCTAAGATGTCATCGAATCTGAGGATCGGGTATTTCTCGTCCACTGTGTTGTCGTTGAGTCACCTATACGTCTTTTAAGTCTACGACAACTCCATATTTTTCGGGTCCCCCGTCTTCAGCACTCTTCTTCTTGACTGCCCACAAAGGGCTATTATACGGTCACGTGCAGTCCTCAATGATCCCCTGCCTACTTAAGTCGTCCAACTCTACTTTGATATGGTGCCTCAAAGCTTGCGGGTATCGGTGCTCCTTCACGTAACCTGCTACCTCCTGTTTAAGCTGGATTTCATGCACAGTTCTACCAGTGACCCCCAATCTCTCTCCTTCTCTAAAGAATATATCCGCATATTCCCTTCAGGGCTCATCTCTCCAGTACTGCGCTTGCCTAATTGCTCCTATCCGCGCTCCGCCGTCGTTCCCGACGTCACTCCCTCGTTTCGAGCACCTATATATCTTCCCTCCTATACGAATGTCCCATCTTCTCTTTTCGTTCCTCACCCTTGCTCCTACGTTCGCTAGCAGGTCACATCCGATGATCCCCCCGTATTCCTTGGGCATTTTTCCCACTATATGAACTTTGAGTTCCTCCCCGCCTCGACCCCATCTTTCTAGACCTATTACCATTTCCCCTTCTACTTTACAGCCCCCCCAGGGTAACCAAGCTACAAGAACATACCTGTATTTGGGGTATCCTCACTCCCACACACATCCTCTCCAGGGTCTCCCGACACATTATCGTGTTGTACTCCCAGTATCCACCAGGCACTGCACTCCACACGCTACTCGAATAATTGGCAGACCGCTGTATGTACCGCTCGCGCTATTATTTATTAGTGCGCGGTCGCCTCGCCTCTGCCACTCTTCTCAGATCTCTCGTTCGTTCCTTTCTTCAGCCACCTGTCGTCGACCGCTTCTTTTAACACTGCTGCTCCCCCAGGCCACTCCGCTTCCTGGTTCCTCCCTCTCATTGTCGGTATCGGATATTTCAGAGGTTTCTGATGCCTCTGACTGTGGCCTCTCCCTCCTCCACACCCTCTGAGCGTTTACCTCCATTGGCTCTGGTCGATTTCCATTTCGTCGACGGCTCATGTACGGGCACTGCTTGGCTACGTGCCCCTCCGTGCCACACTCG
Organism: Acanthosoma haemorrhoidale; assembly: GCA_930367205.1. Lineage (NCBI taxonomy): Eukaryota > Metazoa > Arthropoda > Insecta > Hemiptera > Acanthosomatidae > Acanthosoma > Acanthosoma haemorrhoidale. Next base: position 1,132,647 of record OV884009.1, read on the forward strand.
AAACACCTGGTGCGTGGGCACTGTGCTGCCAAGTGTCCTATTTTCCCGCACTCGTAGCATTTTCTTTCCTCGCGTCTCCTGGGACGGCCAGCAATTGGTCGGTTCCTGTCTCCCACCACCGTTGCCTCTTTTCCGCCGTACCCCGTCTCCTTTCTCCTCCAGGTGACCGGTGTGGTTTTGAGCCTTCTGTAAGATACCCTCTTCCAGCCCTCTTCTTCATAGCCTGTAACTTCCTCTTCTCTGGCACTAGTGTCCACCATCTCCTGGGCACATTCTAGGAACGTGCGCTCTCTAGGAAGTCCTTCTTTTCTTCCTGTTTCCTTTGCCAACTGCACTTCGTCGACAGGAACGCCATTCTTGCTTCAACCTCGGCCGCGCTCACGGACTCCCTCATCTTCTCGGTAATACTATTGTATCTCGCTAAGAGTGTTCCCGCATACTGGCCGTTCGTCTGGTGGGGCTTCTTTATCTCCCGGAACATCTTGAAGATATCCTCTTCGGGTGTCCATCTTCCCCCTCCGAACGCTTTCTTTAACCGTTCTTTTACGGTACTCCATGGGGTCTCTTCGTCCGCCTGAATCATATTGAGGATGCTTGCTTTACCCTACTTACGAGCGCTGCTCTCAGCGACTCAGCGTCTCCTTCGGTGATAAGGTCTTCCGCTCGTTTTCCTTCTATTCGCGTAATTAGCCTGTCACCTCCCTTCAGGAAGTGGTTCAGTTCCCCGGTCTCTCCTGCAAATCTCTCCAGATCGGAGATCGATTTTCTCTCATCTTGAGCCGTAATTGCTTGAATTTTCATCCAGCCATAGTATTGGCATGAGCGGCTGCCATAGTTGTTTGGGGGAGCTGTGGTATATCCGCTGCTGCGTTGAGCACCCCTGGTCTAAGTACTCCCTCCGGCATTCCCGTCAAATAAGAGAACAAGAAAAAAAAAGGAGAGAAAAAAAATGAGATAAAAAAAAACGAGATAAAAAAAAAAACGAGAGAAGAAATAAGAGAGAAAAAAAAACGATAGCTTCCTGGGTTTCGGCACCAGTTATTCACCGCTGGGTAGAATGTGATAAAGAGAAGGAAAACGGGAACGTAAGACTAACTTCAGTTCTCGAAATAGACTGTCTTTATTTTTCTTTGTAATCCGACATATACGGGATTGTGGGATGTTTACGTCCCATGATCGCATTAGTTTACAATACAGAGCTACCTCTGACTTTAACTTATAAGTTAAGATGTGACTTACGGGAGTATAGCCACTAATTCTAAACTGCCTTGATAAACAGTGTAAACATATATGTAGAGGATTATAATTTGAATAAAGTCAGTTCTTAATCAGCCTTCAAGAGTGTTATTTCGTTCCCAACTTATTCTTTTTTTTTTACGTTTCACGGTCCGATACACATAAGTGGTGCCGAAACCCGGGAACTGTTTAAACAATTTCAAGTGACAATTTTTTTTCTTCTTATTATTATTATTTGTTCCGGCATTTGTGCACCGCAGCCTCACTGAGACCTATTGTGCGCCGTCCATGTCCCTGTCCTATATATGTGACAGGCCCACGGCCTTTGCAAATCTGAGGATACTGAATGGATGGATCAGTTCACATAGTTTGGGGTCTACAATGCGATCACTACCAAAGTGAAGGTATCGCCTTCTAGCTAAGTTATCACAGTCACATATTATATGACGTGCCGTTTCTCCCTCTTTCTTGCAGAATCTGCAGATTGGTGATCCCACTATCCCCAAATTAAAGAGGTGTTTATTTAACCGACAGTGACCTGTATAGAGTCCTGTCACACTTTTGAGTGTCCACCTGTCCATTGATAGAAGTGCTGAGCTTCTTCTCTTACAGGGTCCATTAAGAAACAGTTTCGAGTGTTCCTGTTTCTTAGTTTCTCTCCAAGAAAGTCTTGCCTTGTCCTCTAAAGCTAATTTTATACGCCTTTTAGCGTAGCTGAGGCTGATACCACATATGGGTTCAGGTGCAAGAGGTGTCTGTTCTGAGCCCACCCTTGGAAGGCCATCTGCCTTCTCATTGCCTGTGACGCCTGTGTGTCCTGGCACCCAGTCGATTCTAACCTTATTGGCTAGCGAGAGTGTGTTTAAGTTGTTTTTACACTCCTCAACCAAATAAGATCTGGTCGTATAGCTTCTCAGGGCGCCAATGGCTGCCTGGCTATCCGTGAAAATTGTGATCAGTCTGTTTCTTACACCCTCCCCAATTAAGGTTTGGGTACAGACATTGATCGCCATCACTTCGGCCTGAAAGACCGAGGTGTGTCTACCTAAAGGAATAGAAATCCCAGATTCTGGTTTATCTTTCCTCCATATGCCGGCCCCTGATCCGTTTTCTGTTAGTGAGCCGTCTGTGTAGCAATTAATCCCATTACACAGTTTATGTGGTTTGGTCTTTGTGTTTTCCGCACAGTACAAAACGTCTGTGTGTTTCTTAACTTGTAGGTCAGAGTGCATTGACAGCACCTCGTCCTCATCAATTCTTCTGAACAAGTTCCCATGTCCCATGTGAGTCATGACTTTGGATCTTGTTCCTGATTTCGCAAGTCTGTAAGCCACGTTCAAGGCTTGCGCTTCTACTTCTATGTGCAGTGGATTCAAGTTCAATAAGACTTCCATTGCAGCAGTAGGAGTTGTACTCATGGCACCAGTGATCATGAGACAGAAAGCCTCTGTAATTTGCCAAGCAAAGTTCTATTTTTACTAATACTACCTCTGTGCCACCACACCATAGAGGCATAGAGCACCATTGGTCTAACTGCTGCGGTATATAGCCAGAATAACATTCTGGGTTGTAGTCCCCAGGTCCTACCCACAGCCCTTTTACATGCATAGAGGCATCGAAGTGCCTTCATAGTAGTATTCCTGATGTGTTTAGACCAGTCCAATTTTCTATCCAGAGTAACCCCTAGATGCTTTACCTCACTACAAATGCTTACCTGTGTCCCCCCTATATAGGGTGGTCTAACTATAGCATTTCTTTTGTTAGTGAAGATACAGAGATTTATCTTCTGGGGATTGATTCCTAAACCATTCTTTTCACACCAATCCCTCAAAAGATCCATCGATGCGGAAAGCAACTCAGAAATGGTTTCTGAGAACTTGCCCCCTATGAGCACAGCAATGTCATCAGCATATCCCTGTGCGTAGAACCCTGCAGAGTTTAGGTTTGTTAACAATGAGTCAACGACCAAACACCACAGTAATGGAGATAACACCCCTCCCTGTGGACATCCTCCCACTGGCTTCATCCACAGTTTGGTTTGTCCCAATTGTGATTGTAAAATCCTATTCTCTAGCATGGTGTTTATCCAGCTAGAGGCTAAGGAACTAATCCCCTTTCTTTCTAAGGCTGATGCCATAGTGTTATAGGGTGTGCGATCAAAGGCACCTTCTATATCAACAAAGATGCCTGCCATTATTTCTTTATGAACTAGGGATCTCTCTATCCTGGAAACCAGGTGGTGGAGAGCAATTTCACAGGATTTTCCTGCCTGGTATGCGAATTGAGCGCTATGGAGCGGTCGTTCTACCAGTATTCCATCCCTAATATGTCTGTCTATGACCTTTTCCAAGGTCTTCATTAAAAATGAAGTCAGACATATTGGTCTGTAAGACTTGGGTTCGTCATAGGACTTTTTCCCAGGTTTTGGTATGTAACACACTTTTGCCATCCTCCAGCTTACTGGAATATAGCTCAGTGCCAAGCTTCCCCTTAACAAGGTAAGTATAAGGGGCCTAATTACTGGTAGGCCTTTTTGTAGCAAGGCTGGGAATATCCCATCAGTACCAGGTGATTTGAAAGGAGCAAAAGAATTAATTGCCCACTCCACTCTTGCAGAATTGACAATTTTATTTGCTTCTGCCCAGTTACCCTTGCAACTAGTGTGTTCACAGTTGGTAGGGTCATTATTAATCGTATCCATCAGTCCACAGCCAGGAAAATGTGCGCGCGCCAGGGCACCGAGGGTTCCCTCCTCAGAACCCGTATAGCCCCCTCCCACCCTGACGGAGCCCAATACTCCCCTGTCAGACTGCTTGGATAAGATCTTATTTACTCTAAACATGGAAGTTGTATCGTTTATTTCGCTACAAAATTTCTTCCACGCCCTTCTTTTAGCCTTTCTGACTTCTTTGTGATAATCAGTGAGTGCACGTTTATAAGTGTCCCATCTGCCTGATCTTTTGGCCGCGTTAAAGAGTTTGCGTGTAAGAGCTCTTAACTTGCCAAGTTCATTGTTCCACCAGGGACAGTTCCTGTTGGATCTAACATTACATACAGTGTTATTATCAGTGTATGACTTTATCATTGCCTCAGTCAATGTTGAGTTTAAATGTTCCAAATGCCAGTTACTACTCACCACTCTAGGACAGCATTTGACCTCCTCCTCAAGCTGTGTATAGTAGGTTTCCCAGTTTGTGAGTTTGGGATTCCTATACACAGCTTCGGACGTGATGTTACCACTTAGATCAAATCTAATGTATCTATGATCTGAGCATGACTCTTCTTCAGAGACGTGCCAGCCTTTAACCCTTAGGCTTATAGTACGTGTGCTAAGGGTTATGTCAATGACCTCAGATCGGATTCTGTTGTTAAAAGTGGCAATATTGCCTCTGTTTAGAATTTCTAGGTCATTACTAGTTATGTACTCTACTAAACACTCACCTCTCTGGTTGTTGTTCTTGCTCCCCCAGAGCTGATGGTGAGCGTTCGCGTCAAGCGATGCTATAAGCTCGCCCCATAAGCCATAACCCAGCTCGCCACCTAAGAGGTAGGAGAAGCGTCGGGGGATTTACAAAGGTTCGTGCGGGAATGGACACCAGACGGGGAAGGAGAGCGCAGACCTGAACTCCAAAACAATGAGGATCTCTCGGATGATGAGTCGGAAAACGAGAGAACAGCAGAGATGGAGGAGATAGATGAAATAATTAATAACAAATCTTGGCAGGTCAGACAAGGACGACGGGGATCGTCAAAATGGAGTTCTCTAAATATGACAAACATTCCATCATCACCATTTGGTCACAACCTGGAGTGCAAGAAGAGCAAATCTGTAAAGCGCTAAAAGACGCCACTAAACCAGGAGTAACCCATCATATTTATGTGGGAAACGCGAAGGTGTGGGACAAGTTACGTAACTTGTGGAGGTACGAGAAAATAGGGATAGAAAGAACATTCATACGATGCCGCTATATGGTAGAGATCATTCGTGATCAAGAGCAGCAAACGGACGTAACGAGTGCATATCACCAAGGGAAGACAAACCACCGGGGGATCAATGAAACGTTGGCGGCCCTGAAAAGAAAGTACTATTGGGTAGGGATGCGAAAAACGGTGGAAGAGATTGTGAGAGAATGTGACATTTGCCATAATACAAAGTATGACCGCCATCTTCCGGTAGGGGTACAAGCGGAGACGGTTGGTTACTCCTACAGCACCGTTAACAGACCTGCAGATAGACACGTTTACGTGGAGAGGATTTAAGTGGGTGACGGTGGTGGATATATTTAGCAAAACAGCCATGGCCCACCCAGTGCAGGAGAAATCGGCAGCAGCGGTGAGTAGCGCCCTTCAAACTTGGTTTCAATTCTACGGATTCCCAGAGACAACCTCCTTGGATGGAGGCAGAGAATTTGATAATGCTCAGTTGAGACAAGAGATGAAACGGTAAGGGTTACATGGAATTGGAATACGCCAGGTCATCCCAAAAGTAGGGGAGGGATCGAACGTCTCCACAATACGCTGGGAGAACATCTTAGAGTTTTCTATGCCGATAAAGGGTTGGAAGCGGATGAGGCGATGCCCCGAGCCATAACAGCTTATAACCATTCTATTCATATGGCCACAGAGTTTTCCCCGTTCGAATGTAGTTTTCGAGTTACGGAGTTTTCCGAGACGGATGTAGACGAGAGCATGGCGGAACAGTTAACTACAAATAGAATAGAGCTCGAGAAACTGCGAGGGAAATCGTATGGGCGAATGGTCGCGGAGAAAAGCAAGAGAGTAGCGAGGGAGAATGAGGGGGTAAAAGATATTATGGGTACCGTTAGGATAGGAACTATTGTTTACAGGAAGATCCTGTCGAATCGTGCGAAGGAAGTTCTGAGGTATGAGGGCCCGTTCAAAGTGATTACGATTAGGGAACACAATATTGTCACCGTTCAGAGTCTGGCTGAACCCAGGAAACGGAGAAATGTACATATTGAGCAACTTAAATTTCCAGTGGGAAATGCCAGAGCATAAGAGTGTATTTTATTACCATCATGTTATGTTACGTTTTTCTAGAGTAGAGCAATATATCTTTTATTTTTGTATATAGAGTTTTGGGGTAAATTACCCTAGTTATTCTTTGTGTATTATGTGAAATTCTAGATTAGGTTAGTTATGTATATAGAGTACGCTGTAATTTTGTTTATTTTATTGTTTTTTAACCAATGATGTGCAATTTTTTTTGTTTGTTTTCTTTTCTTTTTGTTTGTGTTTTGAGTTTACGAGGATGTTCGTAAACTGGCAGGGGGGTGTTAAGATGTGACTTACGGGAGTATAGCTACTAATTCCAAACTACCCTGATAAACAGTGTAAACATATATGTAGAGGATTATAATTTGAATCAAGGAGTTCTTTCCCAGTCTTCAAGAGTGTTATTTCGTTCGCAACTTATTCTTTTTTTTTACGTTTCACGGTCCGAAACACATAAGTTATATATATGTGTATAGGGGTATTAATGCTGTTGAATACAGGAAATACGAGAATATATATATTATGAACCCGACTGGGCACAATAACAAGAACAAAGGCCCCCCCGGTACCCCTGATGCATACCGGGAACCATGGGGTACCCCAGCCCTCCTTTATGGTAGGAAATTTGAAGGACACGAAGACTGCTTGGAGAAGGTGTGTAACCATGCCTAACTATATTCCATACATCAACACAGTCCTCTGATGTTCATAGTTACAAAGCCCAAGTCCCCGGAGTCAAGCACAGAGGACGTGCCACCCGAAGACCCTAGAAACCAAGGACACCAACCCACAAGCTATCTCCCGGGTTCACCTAGGTGTAATTGGCTTTACTTTTATAACTGTTTTAACAACAGTTTGATTAATTGCTTCAGTTTAGACACCCTTTAAATGCAATATAACCATACAGATGTGCACAGAAGGTAATGCACCATTTAATAGTCTTTATAATTAACAAAGTTTCTAATCTCGTTAAACTTCCATCGGATAAGGTTTAAAGTCGTAATTGATTACTTTGGAAAACACAGAAGAGTCTTATACAGAAAAATAGAAGCATTTCTGTTTGCAGGGGTTCACATAAATTCATAATTTTATTTTTATTATTTTGTTACAAGAAAATATGAATAATTGTGGGATAAATATCACAGTAAACGTTTCTCATTTAAAAACGGTATATTAAAATATTTCTAATATTTTCAAATAATGACATAAATTGGCAAATTAGTCTCATCCTCGCCAGTAAGTTTGTCTTCATCTGTCAATTATTTATATTTGTGTTTATAAATCGTATGCTTGTTTATTGTAAGCACGAGGGAGTAAGCTTGGTCATATATATGTATGGTATAAATGATACTACTCCTCAGAATTACCTATCGCCCAATCACTGCAAATGGTAAAATTTTCTCAAATAAGAAATCATATTCGTACTAGGACGCAAAAGCTGGAGATCCGAGATTCAAACAAAAGCCTTCAAGAGATTGGTTACCTAAATATATGCAAAATAGTTAGCTGGACTTGTCGAAGCTCATAAAAAACTATTTAAACTTTTATTTTTTATTACAATACAGTCATTAGTTTTATTATGGTAAGTACAAGTAGAAGGGACTTGAGAAGAACTGTATACCTTCCTCATGACTTCATGGAAGTCACTGATGGTTCCCTGCTTTTTTTTAAGTAAGCAACCTCATCCTTCCAAGACCTCCCTACTGCCAGAATCTTATCCTTTTCTTATACATATATGTCACAGCTCGTTCCTAGACCTTCCGCCCAGTATGTAGTAACGTAACTCTTAATATTTGTATATACCAGAGTGTTTTGCTTGTACTTCATAATTAAGCTTTTCTTTCTTTTCTTTTAAAAGACTCTCCTCGACAAAGATTATTTAACTATTGGTACTCACTTTGGAAAATACGTCACTCGTTGCTCAGTTGGTAGAACCCCCGACTAGATGCAGGGAAAATCCCGAACTCACCAGTATTTTTTCTTTAGCTGTTAATTGTTCATATACGTGTTTATGAATCGTATGGCTGCTTATTGTATGGACGAGGAAGACGAGGAAGTAAATGGGGCCATCAATATATGGCACCACTCATGAGAATTGTCCATCACCCAATAGTCCAACAGATAGTATTTTTTCTCAAATAACAGGCTAGGAGGCAGCATGATAAGCTCCGTAATTGAGAGATAATTAATTTAGATCGATTGGATTATTTTCATAACTGTCATACAAATATTCAGTCACAAAGAAAGACGAAGGTACTAATTGTACACGATGGGTGCCGAAGTGCCTTTAATGACTTGTATCGTCGTTAATACTCGTAGCAATCTCCCAAAACTGCTCCCTGGTCCACAGGTAACACCCATCTGAAAATGAAAAGTGTGTGGAGTCTGGGAAAAAAACTGTTCACGACCTATAATATATATTAAATTATGGTTTCAAAAACATCTAACCGCAAGCTACATGTGTCAATAGTTAAGGCGTTCATATGTACAAGGATTTATATGCTGGATCCCTCTCGGGGGGGAAAGTTAAAATCATTAAAATTCGGTATTCTAGGGATGGTTAGGTTATCTCAAGTGGGGGATTGTCCTGGGGCTTTATTGGCTACCGATTTAGGAACGTTTGTACAATTAGCTGCGTTGGCAAGGAGGGAGACCACAGGCTACTCGTTAATCCTCCCCCCGCCTGAACGGGAGTCCTTGGGTCCTCTATCCTAGTCCCCCTTCCCATCCAGTGACCTTATCTCCTTTTCAAATCCGTAACTGTTACATAAACCTAATTTATAGAATGCCTCTTGGAATGAGTGGAAACACCGGCATCTGGATGTCTCCTAACTAACGAACTTAAGAAACTAATGCATATAAAATGATCAGCGACTATGTCGGGTCTATGTCAGAATAATTCGACGGTTCGACGAAACTTTTTATGTGCCCACATAAAATGATTTGAACTGAATAAAAAAAAAATCCTGAACAAACGAGAATGCACCCTAAAAATCACAATACTCATGACCAACCTCATAATCTACTATAAACCCTCCACAAGAACAATCGCAGCCAGCCTTTCTTCGAAGTAGCCACGCTGGTAAAGTGAACAGAAAAAACTTTAATTATATGCAACTATTCCTATACATTTTCAAAAGTTAAAAATGTTATTAATTGATAGCATATTATCTCATTATTTAAAATAATTAACCCTTATATTACCTTTAGATAGCCTCCCATTTGTACAATGATAATAAATTTGTAGTCCTACTTTATTATACCATTAAGAAATGGGATGATTTCCTTGAAATGTGTCTGTTGTCTGTATTTGATTTTTCTGATTGCTACTCCGAAGATGGCAATTTATTGCTGAAATCAGGTATAGAAATAGTATAATTTCATTTGAGTGGACAAAAAGTTTCTTCAAACTTGGATTTCTTGGATTAAAATAGCAGATTCATAGTTTAATTGTGGGTCCCTTTAATTAAGAATATAGTGTAAACCCAACTGTATGTGATTGATATACAACAATTATAGAAAGAATTTACTTATAGAGCCTCAAATATGCTAAATAATTTGGGATAAGAAAAATAAATATTATTTAACAGACTTGTTGAAGGATTGGGGCTGCAAAACGATGATTATCTAATAAGGAAAGATCTGTTGAATGCAGCAGTGTGGAAAGTAGGAGGAAATTCGGTGAGATATGGACTCAGGGGAGCCACTAGGTGTACATAATAACATGGATTAGCTCAACCCATCGGGTACAAGCCAATATAACCCAAAAATCTACCCAAGGGTATAAACTATATACCCCATCGGGTTTAAGCGACAATAGGTCCTCCTTGGCGAGGTAACCGCCATTTGCACAAATCAAGAACCAAAGAACAACAGCCATGCTTTGACTATGACACAGGGGCTAATGTAGTAAAATCCATTCTTGGTAGGTACTATTTATTATTGGGAAGACAAAACCTTTGCGTTTGAAATATATATAGAAATCACGTTGGCGCACGTTGGATTCCAGAAAAAACTAGGATAAGAATAAAATCAGATTTATTTAGTTTAACTATAACTTAACAGTTTACATTAAATATAACTATTCCAACTGAAAATGAAGATGCGATTGGTGAAGAACTACTGTGCCCAATAGTGTACTTCAGAATACAAAAGAATGATAGAACTTATGACAAGGAAAAAATAGAACAAATAATGTGAAACACCGAGCTTATATCGTTTGAAGAAGGCAACACGCCATAGGCACTAAACAGTACCGTGTTAACGAGACTGAGGGTTGGGCACACCAAGCTTACACGTCTACATCTCCTTGTAGGACTCCACCAACCTACTTGTGAATAGTGTGATAACTCCACACTCACAGTCGCTTATTTGTTTACATGCGCAATATATTAAACGAGGTATATCGAGATAAAAATCCAACCTAGTTTACTCAAGCAACCTAATTAATGAACATCATACAGTACATGAAACAACAAAAAACAAATAAAAAAAAACTACTGTGAAGCATTATAAACTGTAGCTAATTATTTCATTTTGGTCTCAAGCGGATATAGAAAAGAAAGAAATTTGTGCCTGAATGTTTTCTGGAGTATCATCAATATAATTAATTTCCTTGTAAAAAAGAACCATTCTCGACTGCACTCGATCGCCTTTATAAAGTATTATGAAGTTTTACAGTTTTTTTTATTGTTAAATATTTCTTAAAACCAAAAGCTCCCTCTTCGACCTTGTTATCATCACATTTTTTCATTATTTCCTCTTCAATTGAGCTTCCCTTCATTCGAATCTTGTACATACCACTTTATTAGTTCTTTGGCGTCTTCTTTACTCGGCTCATTCAAAGTGCCTCTTCTGACGCGTCTGCCCTGTTATAAAAGATTAGTTTGGAAGTTATAGTATGACCACTTTTTTTCCTTATACTTGAAACCCAAAACTTGGCGATGAAAATTTGGCTCGGGCTCTCTTTGACAGAATACCTGACATTAGGCTTGAAGAATTTGTGCACAGCCTTGAACGAACAGCCTTGAACGAAGCTGTCTTGTTCTAATGGCGTTGTATTAGGTAGGAGAAAAAATCATTCAAGTGTTTGAACGAGCATTCTTCAATAAATGTCCAGAATACTTCGAGCCGTTTTTCAACGTAAAAAGAACCTTGAATGAAAACATCGCCGAAAGATAAAACGTATTTTTCTTAACCTCGTCAGCAGAGCCATTCCGTAATGAAGAGTTACCAGGGTTATTTTTCCTACGTGCAATCAGAGATGACTACATTTTTTTTTTATAAATCTTTATTTGATCAAAATTACAATTTACCCTGTAGATAATGGTTATAGATACCATATTTACGATATTGGATTCACTCACTACAGCATTTACAATATACATTACATAAAATATAGCTAGCTCAGAGTTTCTCCTAATACACCAGCAGAATTGTCCTCCTTAGCAGTAGGCGTAAAGATCAGGGAGAACCCCCAGGCTACTCTTCCAGTCACATCACTGGTACGGAGCGGTGGCTGGAGGAGGGCATGACGATAGAGAACTGACGAGTTCCAGAACTCCCACTCTATAACATCACGAAGCCACTTGTGGTGCGACCTCCGAGGAGAATTGTAGGTATGGGCGATGCTTAAAAGTAATCATGCAGAAGGATTTGTTTTGATAACATTTAATAAGAGGAGATGTGACCTTGGATAACAGGACTTTCAGTGTTATTATGGTGGGTTCTATTTGTGACTTAAAAAGATGCATTAAATGATGTTCTAAAGACTTGAGATTGGACACGCTCAATGTTGGAGGTTTTAGATCACTTAATTTAATGGGTTACTTGTGACCTGGGGACTTTTAAAACGTCACTATGGAAGTAGACAGGGCAAATCCAAATCGAACACCTTCGTTCAAAGAAGAATAATGTCGACCCGATTATTAAAAAGAATGATTTAAATAGAGAGATGTTTTGTGGGACATAGAAAACATCAAGAAATCTGTCTCACACCTATTTCTGGCCAAAAATTATAAAATATTTTGGCCAACGCTACGACAAAATCCTACAATACCTAAAATAGGAACCATTTTTTTTCGTAACTCATGCTGCTAAAAATTACTAATATGCAAAGAAAAATTATGAGATTATGAGACACTCACTGTGTCGTTCATTTGTATCTCCAGGGAGGAGGGTTATGGAAAGGACAGTGGGAAGAATCTTGAATTGGGTGACATTTGTACGATTATACGATTAAATACAGACTAAGACACATGCTAGCAGGAATTAGAAGCTATTGACACTGGTTGGATTCGACTGTTGATAACCGACGCTAGCCCGCGTGACTACAGAACAGACATAGGTCCACTTACCTACTAGTTCCTTGAAGACGACTAATGGATGGACCATGACGTAATAGCTTAAGCATGTATGTTAGTTATAATAAGGGTGTATTGACTCAACTACATAAGTGTTAAATCATTCTATACTCTGGTGCATATATAATTTATTGTAATTAGATGTAAAACATGGTTTTCTAGTAATAAATCATGGAGAGATCGGCAGTCATAAAACAAGTAACAGAGGGTCGAAGGTCCAGCAATAAACCTGAGAGGGTAAGTCACCTGACTGTCATAAACATACCTGAGCAGCCATTGGGTCACCTTCCGGCGGTCATAAAATCTAAAAGCCATGCCATAAACAGTCCTTTAGGGGACGAGGGATCACGTACCTCGGCGTAGGTGAGTCCCTAGCAACCATAAAACACACCCTTTTAGACCAACAGCGATAAACCTAAGGGTATTTGGCCACCTGGGCATCATAAAACATGCCCCTTTCAGCCGACTCCGCCTTCCACTAGGAAGGGGAAATAATATTTATATCAGCGGGTTTCGCCCTGTAGAGACACTCTTTCCTAGTCTCTTCATCTACTCAGCCGCACTACTCGGTCGCTTTACGCCAGGGCCGCTTGGCCCTGGAAGGCAGACACTTAGACTCCTCGTCAGCCTACTCTCTCTTCAGCGCCGCTGAGCCCGTCACCCTATTTCTCAGCCACCTTGCAGACCCTCTGGCGCCTGGGCCTGTTACGCTGCCGATCTCCCGCCCGAACTCTGAAAACTGGTCTTATTCTTTATGAAAACTCTGAACCTCTTCTCCTGAACACAGTGTATTTTTCCCTGTAAGTTACTGTTAAATTATATAGCCGACCAATATTTTCGAAAATCCGAGTAAGCCTAATCGCTACAACTTCACGAAGCAAGACATCCGATGACTCCTCAATAAGAATTTGCCAGCGCAGAAAGAGACAATACATCCACTTGGACTTCATGGGACTGACATTGGGATCGACCGAACTTTAGATGGCCAGAGCCGTCGAACCTCGGCGACATAGAAGCTACACCGTAGCTGTCGCATTCTAAAACTGGCTGGTTAACGACCGTAAAACGACCATCATCTCTTCGAAGTGCCTCGAGTTCATCCACTAGCTCGAACCTGCCCGGACCCCTGCTAATTGACTTCGACAGGACACACGGAACCCCGGGGAACTACTCGCTGCATAGAGACGACCCGCGACACCCGGGAGATGATAGAACGACAAGACGAGAAAATCAACTCAGGACAAATCGACACCTGACCCAACAACCCTGCGAACGAGTTCATCCGGTGATTAGGCACTCCCCTAGTGGTAACCCCGACAAAGGGTATTTAGGAATATATATGTCGGACTCGGCTTTTATACCTGAGTATCCCTAAAGTGGGGAGGAGACGCCCACCGCGGGCTAGGGTCGCTACAACCTCTTAGCCCTCGTCCGGCGAGCGCCCTGAAAGAGATAAGGCGGGTGGACCTACCGAGTATCTTTCACCCTGGCTGCCGACCTAGTCGGCGGATAGCCTAATTCGCTTTGATCTGATTCCATAAGATCTTTAGAAGGTGTGCTGCCCGGAAAATGTGTGAAATTGAAATTGCTATTACATCGTCAATTCCTGTTTTCCAAATGTGATTTGCAAAATGTTCAACTTAACTATAAAGTAGCCAGAGGGATGGCTTTCTCCGGTAGTTTTAGAGAAACTTTAGAGGCAAAAAAAGAAAAAAACATCACGACATTTAATTCACACTGATAGCACAATTAATTAGCCCAGAAATAGATTTTATAATGTTAATAAGTTGCTTATTATAGCAGACTGGATGACTATCGTTTCTTTTGTTTTATACAGACTATTTATACAATCTTACCTGTAAACTAAGAAACGACAATTACAGTTTATAATTATCACTTCTCTATTCACACTCTAATTACAACTTTAATTACTTAATTTAACCTTTCTGTATCATCGCACTTTTTAAAATCTTGCTGATAGCTCTATCTAGTGGTAGTCAGTCGAAGCAGCGCGGGAAATAAAAAGTAAAGAAAGTATACCTTCATTACATACATATATATATATATAAGTTAAGGTGCGGACGTCGTAGGCAGCCAGCCTAATCCTCAAGTCATCGGGATGTAAGCATCCCGAATGTATTCAGAGAGGCTTTAAAAGGCTCAAATAAAAATGTCTTGTGACAACTCTCGTTCTGTAACTACATTCAACCTCTTTCCTTTTTCTTCACGTTTTCGTTGACGATCATTAACTGGTGCCGAAACCCGGGAGTGGAGTGGGTTCGAGTCATTAACGTGCGAGTTGGCTTTTGTTTTTTTTTCCCTTCTCATTCACATTCGCGTAGTTTAATTAAAGGAAATAATGGTGGACCCTCGGCCGGGAGCGTTTGAAGTTCCACAGTTACCTAAAGAAACCATGGCTGAAGCCCATGCTAACTCGCTGGCATGGATGAAGGTGCGGGCAGTGACGTCAGTTATGGAAGCAGCTGACACCTGCACACCGACTGCCAACACACAGCTGCCACCTGCACATCGCCCAAGTCAGCAGAAAGATCAGCACTCCTTAATCTAATCTGTACTTATATAATTATCCTCTTCCTCTCACCAGCTCTCATTCATCTCGCTACTGTACCCCTGACGTATTACTTAATCACTTCATCATATAAGTTGTCTTGTTTTGTCTAGTTAATAAACCACTTTTTAAAAAGGCCCCTTTGGTTAATAATTATTTAACTGTCGCAGGACTTGAAAATTTTCTGGTGAACTAGGTGAGTTGAATCATTTTCTCAAAGGTGGGGATAGAATTATGGAGAGGATTGAAGCCAAGATGGACGAAGGGTTACTCGACCCAGGTGACGCTAAGTCAATAAAGGCAGACCTAGTGTGCAGGGTGAAAAGGAAGGTGCTGAACCTGATACAGGTGGACGAGGAAACCCCATGGGAAATAGTAAAGGCGAGACTGAAAAAAGCATATGGGAGATTCAAGTGGACACCTTCACGTGGCGGGGTTTTAAGTGGGTCACTATCATCGACCCATTTAGCAAAGTGGCTATGGCCTATGCGGTGGGGGACAAGTCATCAGATTCCATATTACAAGCCCTCAACACATGGTTTCAATATTACGGCATACCGGAGAGGATCTCGTTGGACGGGGGACGGGAGTTTGACAATGCAAGCGTGAGAACCGAAATCCAAAAACGGGATGTGGCATGGCATTTTAATACCCCCGGGCATCCCAAGAGCAGGGGAACCATAAAAAGGTTACACAGCACCCTAAGCGACCACTTACGCGTGTACCAGGTGGATAAAGGCCTGTCGGCGAACGTAGCGATGCCCATGGCGGTGGCGGCATACAACCACTCGATACACGCCACGACGGGGTTTTCACCCTTTGAAATTTTGTTCGGATTACGAGTGAGACCGAGGAACTTGCCAGAGACGGTGGCGGATGAGGGAATGGTGGTACAGCTCCATTTCACCCACATACAGCTCGGAAAGATGTGGTACAAAGTACGCGATAAGATTATGCGCGAAAAATCCAAGCGCGTGGCGCGGGCAAATTTGAAGTTGCGGGATCGCATAGGGGCAATATCGATTGGGACCGTTGTATACAGAAAAGTCGTATCAAATCGTACTAAGAAACTGGTTCGGTATGAGGGGCCCTTTAAGGTCATCATAATTCGGGAACATAATCTCGTGACCATCGAGAGTATGACCACCCCAAAGAAGAGGCGAACCGTTCACATAGAACAGTTGAAACTCCCACCACAGGGGGGAGGGTGCTGAATGTGCCTAAGATGGTGTGCCCTCGATCCGATACGGAGCAACTGATTCGGAATCATATACTTCACATGTGAAGCTCAGAGAGAGTTTTTGTTTTCATTATTTATATTGTAGCTAAGTTCCATTTTTTTTTTCACCTGGCAGCCGCCGGGTCACGGGCGAATGTATTATATTTTATTATTAGTATTATTCTTGTTTTATTTCTGTATTATCTCTTTTCTTTGTGTTCTGTTGTTTTTTGTGGACTAAGAATATATTAGACCGTAAACGTGATGTAAGGATTACAGGCTGTGTGCTGCGTGCGCCAGACCTTGGAGTTTACGAAGAGATATGCGTAAACTGGCAGGGGGGAGTTAAAGTGCGGACGTCGTAGGCAGCCAGCCTAATCCTCAAGTCATCGGGATGTAAGCATAAAAAAAAAAAGAAAGAATCTAATCTTACCTTCAAAGATTTTGACATACCCAGAGCATTCATAGTTGTTCTTACTGAGGTATAATAATTTTTACAAAAGGGCATAAAGTGAACATAAAATTTTATCAAAAGTAACTTAAAATGTAAGAGGAAATTATACTTAACATAGTATTTTTATTGGTTCCTCGATTTGATAAAGTATTAAAGAAACTATCTTATATAAACTGTATCAAAAGTTTAGTAAATGGCACATTACAGTATTTGATATGGCATTACTAAGATAGACAATATGAAATGAAAATTACTATTATCAGTTCGTAGTCTTAATGAATCAAAATTATAAATACAAAAATTAAAATAACATTTTCTTATTAAATCAATATTAATATGCTTTATTCTTATAACATTAGTAAACGCTTAAATACTAGAAAATAACTCCATTAATTATTCAATCATTTATACGTAGACAAGAATAATTAAAATTATTAGTTCCTTAAATTATATCTCGTTAACCGGTTAATATATATAAAATATTAATTAAGTACAAGTTAACTTGTTGCTCAGAATATATTCTAGAAATATTTCATGGTTACATTTTAATGGAAAGGTTTGTTCCACTTATAATTAATAGTTCTTACTTAATTATACATATGGATAATTATTCTTTTATTATAGTTAGATTATATGAAGAATAAACAATTAACAATTAGTTCCATGCTTAATAGCTGTTGACTTAGGTAATAATCCTTCAATGTAAGTACCTTGTATGTAACTGAAGTTTAAACGATGGATAGTCAGATACATCCTTTAAACCACAAGTAAATATTTAACTTCAAAAAAGCTGATTAGATGTAAAGGCTTAAACATCGCCTAGTTTGATCCTCGAGGAGTGCAATGATTTGACTTTTAATTCTTAAGCGGTAAACAACTTAATCCTTAAAAATAAAAATAGCCTAATTCTAAATTTGCTATAATTCCTAAATAACAGATTCTTTGTACTTTAAAGGATCTGTAGGCAGTTGTTTTAAATGGAATTAAAGTAATCCCTTCTGATGTATACGTGAGTGAAATGAAAAGCACACAACTAACTTAAGAATTTTAAAGCAACTTCGTACTTTCATTCCGATCTACAGCTATCCTCAAAGAACGGTTAAACAATCTTGAACACCTTGAATCATCTAGTGGTAAAGCCAGTAGTTAAAATGTTCTCATCATTATATCAATTATAAACCAATTTAGTGAATAATTAATATTAAAGCATATACTAAATTTGCCTTTTAGATACTACTGCGGCTACTGGGACCTGGATCTCGATGAGTGTCCGTGTCATTGTCGCTTTCCGCAATAAAATATTTCTTCCTCTGTCTATTAGGTCTTTTGATATTGTTGATGTGGGTGTTGCCTACTTTTATTCTATTATATAACGGATACTTTTTTGGTTTTATCCTGGGTGTCTTAATAAATTCTTCTGAGTTAAGCTCGGGAGGTTCCTCACGACTTTGATTCAGTTTTTCGTTTCTTGTTCCTTTTATGTATTCTATCTTTTCCTTGACTGTGTTGTGCAAGTTCTTTAATTGTTGAAAATAATCATTGATATATGTTGCCTGTATGTCGTCAGTTTCATATGTATCTCTTGTTTTTCCAAAAGTAATTTCGTTTGGAGTTAGTTTTAAATTTTGGTTTAGGTCATCATACTTGTTTGTACAATCCTTTCAAATTTGATTTTCTTATTCTGATTAATATTTATTCGCATGATTTCGTTTAGCGTTGCGTGACATTTATTCAGGATTCCTAGTGAATTAGAATGATTTGTGCTGGTATAATGGATCGTTATGCCCGTGGCTTTGCAAAATTGCTGGACCAAAATATTATTAAATTCCTTACCGTGGTCTGCGCAAACACGCTCCGGTATAGGGTATAGACTGATATATTGTTCTAAGCTTTGGCAAATGGTTAAGGCATTTTTGTTATTAATAACCTGGGCATATAGGTGTTTCGAGAATGTATCGATGGTTGTAAATATTATCCTATTATCAAACTGTAACAAATCCATCATTATTTCCTGGAATGGTTTATTAGGAGTTGGTGTTAGCATCAATTTGCATTGTATCGGGTTTCTGTCATACTTATTTGTTTTACAAATATCACATTGGTTTATGATTTCTGTGATCTTGTCCTTCATGTTTGGAAAGTAAATCTTTCTTTTCAATTTGTTATAAGTTTCCAAAATACCACGATGACAAGTCTTACCGTAGTGGTAATCCAAGATCGCTTGTTGTTGGTCACTTAACTCGGTAATGTCTTCACACAACAGGAAATACCTCTTAAGTTTCACTGTTTTATATTCCTTTTCAATTAATTTTTGAATTCGTTTAAAGTAATCTTCATAAATTTCGTTCAATGTTTTAAAATCTGTTTGGCAGTATATACCGTATACCTTGTCTGGTTGTAATACCTCCAATAGTAATTCATCCAATCTTTCAACATTATTAATTTGTAATATGTATCTATTTTTCCCAAATATTTTTTTATAAGTGATTCCATGGGTTCCTCTTTTTATTAATATTTGATTTTTCTCGACGTTTAAGCATTTGTCGTTATCCACCAGCCATACCTGTTCATTATTGCTGGCCTGTGAATGCTGCGTTGCTAGACTCTCTAAGTCTTCGTTACTTAATGTCGGTAATCCTTCTGTTGGTTCTAAGGTCGTTTGATCGTTTATTTCCTCAAGTTCCAAGAGTTGGTCTAAAAATCATCATATTCTTGAGTTCCTTCCTCTGGAATGCAAATATTAATTTCCACTTCACCTTCTCAAGTGTTGATTTCATTTCCCATCGTGAAAACCCATGTTAGTGGTTTGTGGTCCTATATTTTATTTATAATATTAAAAGTTTTCGAATGGTAAATCTCCAATATACCGGTATAATATTCAAATTATGAATGTATATGAGCCATACACATATATAAACAAATATCATTAATAGCACATATACCATTATAGAATAATAATAAATCAATCAACTCAATGGATTAAGTGATTATGACAGAAAGCTTCACTTGACGAGAATTCCATAGGCTGTACTAGGTTTACTGATTATAATAATAGTCTTTTTGTATAAACTTTCTAAAGTTTATAAGTCATCCGATTGGTATTATTTTCATTGTTAAATGAAAATAATAAAAGAAAAATATTTTTTCTTCTTTTTAAAGTCGTATTCTATCGCACAAAAAACATTCCTGATGCTATTTTTAAATTCCTTCCATTCATTATCTGAAACTGTATTTTCTAAAAACAACAATTTACTATTGGCCATCATTAATAACGAATCAATAGATGTTTGCGAAGATGCTTCAATTGCTAGTATTTTTTCAGATATTATGCGTTCATTGTCAGAAATTTTTGTTTGCAACATATTTATTGTATTTTTATTATCCTTAATTGTATCTTTGAGTTTTTTGCGCATGCGCTACATCCTGAAACACCTCTCAACTTCGCTCGTCCTTCAAACACTTTATTCTACTGTTTCTAGGCCACAGTACATCAAAAAATTTTGTTCTACCAGGCAACTTACGTGAGCTGGTCACGAGGAAGCCCTCAACACGTAAGTGAATAGCTTATTACATTTGTGCAGAACAAAAGTGAAGTGAAATCGGAGGAGAGGTCGGCCATTTCGCCATTTGACATTAGCACCATTCGGATCGTTCACTAACGTCGTGCAATTGTTTCTGAGCCAGTCGGTCTTGTGGCTCAGAGCCAAGACCCGTGACTCGCCACTGGAGGTTGTGAGCTTGATTCCCACCGGCGCTACGTACTTTTTTCCTTACAAACTAAAAACCGTTGTTATGATAAAATGAAATTTTATCAACAAGTGATTTCCCAAAATAAAAAAAAAAGATCTAGATCACTAGGTCCAACCCCGACAACGTCGCCTGTAAAGCGTAAACCAAGACGATCAACCAGGAATGTACAAATAACCTCTTCTGCGGCTGGTTCCATGGAAGAGATACCTCCACAGGCCAGCACATCCAATAATGATCCCGCCATAGAGTCACCTTTCTTCACGCCAAACACCTTTGAGGCGTTGAAAAATATCCCAGCAGAAGAAATGGAAGTCAACAAAACTCCAACACAGCCCCAGCCGCCTCCTATATTTTACGCAACATTAGCAACTTTAAATTACTATGCTCACAAATGAGCAAAATTGTTGGTACTGGAAAATATACGTGCCTAAATCGCTCTCGGGACACGAAAATATCTCCGGACACTCCCGATACTTATCGGGCAATTATCAAATATTTGGACGAAACCAATGCTGACTTTCACACCTATCAGCTGAAACAAGAACGCTCGCTCCGAGTAGTAATTAGAAACTTGCACCCGACCACACCAGCTGACGAAATCGAAGATGAACTCTTTGCTCTTGGATTCAAAGTTCGTCAAATAACGAACGTGTTACGTGAGGATAAACAACAAGAGGGATCAATAAAAACGGCGTTACCACTGTTCTTCGTCGATCTCGAGCGAACACCTGGAGTAGAGAAGATTTATGAACTAACACACCTGTACTATACAAGGGTACAGGTTGAAAAACCGTTCCCCAAACGAGACATCGTCCAGTGCCATAATTGTCAGGCATATGGGCACACGAAATCTTACTGCCACCACCCTCCCAGATGTGTAAAGTGTAGTGGGCAGCACAAAAGCGAATTGTGCAAAAAGCCCCTACAATCGCCTGCGGTATGCGTACTTTGCAAGCAAGGCTACAAGGGCTGCGAGACTTACAGAACGCTGAAGTCGAGGACCGAACAACGCCGTCAGCCAGAAGTGGAAAAACTTGCAGCAAGAAGCGGCCCAGCCAGAAACTTGAGGCCTACTGTCTCTTTCGCCGATGCCGTTCGCAACAGAGAGCAGTCACAGGCACCACCCACCCCCTGTACACAAGATCACCTTTCCCAGCATTCCGTTCATCCCGTCATCCCACAAACTCTATCCCATCCTCAGCCACACATCTCGTGCATTCCTCCACCTTCAAGTTCTTCGGATCTTACTAGCCTTTTAACCTCATTTCTTACAGAGTTCAGAACCCTAATTACTCCTCTCATTTCCCTACTTACAAATCTGGTCTCCTACCTTATCCCCGTTAAACAAAATCCATAAGTGGATCCTTCCGACTCCTTATCCATTCTCCTTTGGAATGCGAATGGTGTTCGCACCCACACTAACGAACTGACAGCACTACTCCACGACAAGAACATCGACGTAGCTCTCATTACTGAAACAAGACTTACTAGCAAACGACCATTTACGATTCGACAGTACCATACTTACCGAACTGATCACCCAGATGGAAGAGCTCATGCAGGTACCGCTGTCATTGTTCATAATTCCATTTCTCATCACATAGTTCCTTTGGTAGCACATGATTTCCTTCAGTCCACTACAGTGTCAATCAGCACCTTCCCTTTCCCCCTTACTCTAGCACCAGTGTACTGCCCTCCCAATAAATCCATTTCCGATTCCCAATTCATCTCCTTTCTAGACTCCATAGGACATTGTTTCGTTGTGGGTGGGGACTTTAATGCAAAGCACCAACACTGGGGGTCAAGATCCACGAATACATGCGGACGTGCTTTGCTGTCTGCACTCACACGGAAACATTGCTCCACGATCTCTCCTGACACAGCCACCTATTGGCCATCAGATCCCAACCGAAATCCAGATCTCCTAGACTTCTTCTTCTACAATAGTTTAGGAACACTAAACTATTCACTCGAGTGCCTCGATGACCTCTCCTCCGATCATAGCCCTTTATTATTAACCATTTCCCTAAAACCAATTCACAAACTATCTCCTCCTTCATTTATTAGGGGCCCAGTAGATTGGGACCACTTCCGTCAGCTTCTTACAGAGTCCGTAAACCTCAAATTATCCCTGAAAACATCCCAAGACCTAGACGATGCAGTGCATTCTTTCACTACTCTGGTCCAGAGGTCGGCTTGGGAGGCATCGTCACCCCATCGTCACCCAAAAATTCATAATCATAATAGTTTACCTCAGCATCTCAAAGATCTAATCCTATCCAAACGCCGCTCCAGAACAGTGTGGCAAAGATCCCGGCATCCTGCCGATCGCCGCTCGTACAATCAGTACTGCCGATTGGTAAAGCGGCGATTGGCATCCTTCCGTTCCGATTCTTTCAATTCCTACCTCTCCTCTCTGTCTACCAGGGATAACTCCTTTTGGAATGTAATCAAAAAAATCCTAAAGTATCAACCTGTTTCACATCCGCTCCGTCGTGATGATGGGTCCTGGGCGGCTTCGGATGGGGATAGGTCGGAGGAATTTGCTCTGCATCTTACCCATACTTTCACACCTAACCTTTCTCATCAAAGCCATACTCATAGCACAACTGTGGAAGATTTCCTCACTTCACCTATTCCTCTCTCTCTTCCACCAAAAGCCGTTAATCCCTCTGAGGTCAAATACCTTTTGAAAAACTTACCTTACCGAAAATCCCCTGGATATGATCTCCTTACTCCTCAAATTCTCAAACAACTTCCTCCTAAAGCCATAATCTTCCTAACCTATATATATAATTGCATTATCCGAACGACGCACTTCCCACTCCTCTGGAAACATTCCATTATTGTCCTATTCGCCAAACGCGGTAAACCACCCAATGACGCCTCATCTTACCATCCAATAAGCCTACTCCCTATCCTCTCAAAAATATTTGAGAAACTTCTACTAAAACGTCTACTTCCAATTATTGAATCCAAAAACCTTTTTCCTACACACCAATTTGGTTTCTGCCAACGGCATTCCACTGCTCAACAAGGCCTTCGCGTTGTTGATCACATCTCCTCAGCCCTTGAAACCAAACAGTATTGCACTGCTGTCTTTCTTGATATAGCTCAAGCTTTTGACAGGGTTTGGCACGCAGGTTTACTCTACAAGCTCAAAAGATATTTACCACAGACCCTTTTCCTAATCCTACAGTCCTACCTTTCAAACCGCTTCTTCCAAGTCCGCTGTGGTTTAGAATATTCAAACTACTATCCTATAAATGCAGGAGTTCCACAGGGCAGTGTCCTGGGCCCCATCCTCTACAACCTATACACCGCTGATGTCCCCTCTACTCCCAATACCTTCTTGGCCACATTTGCAGATGACACTGCAGTCTTGTCATCTAACCCAGACCCCGACATAGCACCCCATAACCTTCAAAAACACCTCGACGAGATCGATTATTGGTGCAACCAATGGCGGATCAAAGTTAATGAAGTAAAATGTTCCCACATTACCTTCACCCTTTGTCGCAAGTCTTGTCCACTAGTTTATTTTAATTCTATTCCTCTCCCTGTATCCGAGACAGTACGGTATTTAGGCTTCCATCTCGATAAACGACTGACCTGGAACCCACATACGAGACTAAAAAGACAAGAACTAAACAGACGCTTTGGACAACTATACAGACTACTTCAAAGGACATCCCATCTCTCAATAGAAAATAAACTACTAATCTACAAAGTTATACTTAAACCAATCTGGACATACGGAATAGAGCTATGGGGGACAGCAAAAAAGTCGAACATCAAGCGTATCCAATCCTTTCAATCAAAAGTCCTGAGAACAATAGTAAATGCCCCTTATTATGTCAGCAACAAAACCCTTCATAACGACCTTAATATACCCTACATTCTAGAACTCATCCCTTCCAAGTTTATGAAATTCCACAGTAGCCTTTCCAACCACCCTAATCCTGTAGCACAGTCAGTGCACTGCGTCACTCATCCCTATAATCCTCCTCGGAGACTGAAACGGCAGTGGCCTCGTGACCTGCTATAATCAAGTGACAGTGGGAGTCCTGGCAATGGCCAGTTTCTCCAATTATGTCCTGAATGAATGAGCGAGTGAATGATGAAATGTAAATATGGTATGAATGATTGTATATCTTAATTACTTATTGCCTAGCAAGGCAGATTGTAATTTTAGCACTAAATATATATAATTGTATCTTTATAATCTGATATTTGATTACACATTTTATTTATTTCTTTTCCATTACTTCGTAATATTTCTTCATATTCCAAAACTTTGTTTTGCATTGTCAACATTTCTTCTTTATTTGTTTTTATTGTTTGTTTATATTCTAAAATAATATTTTGCGATTGTTTTATTTCTTCTTTGAAATCATCTTTCTGATTTTCTATTACATTTATTTCATCCGTGATCTGCGGAAAATTATTTGTAAATTCTATTTCATAATATTGCTCTAACATTCTTAATTCTCTTGTATTACAATCCTGGTCGTATTCTGCTAAACAATCTTCTAAATCGTGATTTATTTCTTCTTTAAAATCATCTTTCTGATTTTCTATAATATTTATTTCATCCGTGATCTGCGGATAATTATTTGTAAAACCATATTTTAAATTTACTTCATCACATGTTTTACTATATTCCTCTATCCGATCTAGTCTCTCTTTTAATTTCCTTAAAATAAGATGTTGGTCATCTTCTGTTAAATAATCTTCTACATCCGTGATCTGCGGATAATTATTTGTGAAATTCATTTCACCATATTTCACATTTACTTCATCACTTGTTTTAGCATATTGCTCAAGTCGATCTAGTCTCTCTGTCAATTCCCTTATTCTACAATCATGGTTATCTTTTAAATGATGCGCTTGATGATCCCATGGTTGTTGGTGATCGTAATATGTTTGGTTAAAATAGTCATATTGGTCTTGCCTCTGATAATAGTCTGGTTGAGGTTGATCGTAATATGTTTGGTTATTCTGTCGGTTATCTTTCGGTCGGTAATTCTTTCGATTATGGTTATTCTGTCTGTTATGTTTCCTTCGGTTCTTCTCCATATTTGTACTTATCCTGTCTGTTAAAGACATACATTAAAAAATACAAAATAAAGAAAATAATTTCAAACCTTTGTGTAGAGTCCTTCGTCCTAAGGTGTCCTTTTAAGGCCTCTGTAGCTCTGGCAGATGATAACGTTCATTGGCTTGAGCTTCCGATGTTTGGAAACACCAGCGGTTCCTCCTCTGAAGTCGGTATGATGTCAGTGACGTTCTTCTCGGAGTAAAAAGATGGTTGAATTCTACGGATTTTCTATAATCGGATAGAATTCGGTTATCTTGAACAGCCCTCAAGGTCCAAGTTCGGGCGCCAGTTAAATCAGTCCACGAAGAGTAAGGCTTTTTAAAAAGAACTCTTTATTGAAGTACAAAATACAAGGTTGAAAACTATGAATGACTTTGAGCTGTGACGCGTGACTAACAGATAATGAAATGAGCATGGAATGAGAGCGAGAGCCGTAGCCTCAGGCTATATATAGGGGGAGTCTAATCCTGGATTAACCAATGTTTGGGATTAATTGCTGACCTTTAACTATATATATATGTCTTAATTATTGTTTAATATCCTATCATTATTAAAACCAAATCAGGCCATGATATGTGCAATATTTATTTGAAATTAATTGCTACGTATTAATTTTATTCAAGATTTTTTTCCTCTTTTAGTGAATAGGAATAGGAATAAAAACATTTTATTTTTATTTTGTCAGTAAAGTGAATCAATAATACACTTAGTATTCTTAAGTATTACTAATGTGTTATTCGTATAATTGAACAGAGCGTTTATTTATTCCCACAGTTACACAAGTTGAAAATATTTACAGATGATTTTTTTTTGGTGAAATTCTGGGTTCTAAAAAAAAAATATCTGATTTTGTCTTAAGCTTATTAAGGTATAATTAATCAGGAAAATAATAAAAATGCCAAGAATAATACCACATAACTATTGTTAGACTAACTAAATTGTGACTACTTGTATGCTTTATGAGACAAAGAATGTAATGTCACAAAATTCCGGGGGATAAATTTAATACCTGATTAAAAGTATAACCTGTAAAGAACAAATGTGCAAAAAGAATGTAAAGCAGATAAAATAAAATTTTGAATGAAGGCAATAATAACAAAATAGAACAATATTACATAAATTAGATTTATACTAAGTAATAAACTAAGATAAAGAGACTGAAAACAATATTCTATGCCGTGGGCTCGTTGTGAACCGTGGTATTAGATGTGAGTAGGTGGGTGTTAATGTGATTTGGTAAAATCATAATAACCTATCAAATGTAAAATGTCACTCATAGAAAAGGAAGTTATTGAGATGTTCAAGGAATGGTCCAAATACTCATTGATATGACGAAAAAGGGCGTTAGAATCAATTCCAGAAAGATAACTTGATAATAATAAAGGTATTGTGTAACAGAGAAATTTCATAAGGAAACGTGGCCAGGGTAGACTGGAGCAAAATTTGGATAAATGGACATGTTTTTGTGGTAAATAAAGGGGAGGAATGAAAACATTACATGACATAAAGCCATCAGACATAAAGCTATAACTGGAGGAAAGCTCAATTTTATGGCTTGTTAGTTGGGGTAAACCAATTCAAATGTCATGCAGTTATCGTTAAAAATTTTAAATACCTTATTCATTATTTGATTATTGATACGTCCAATGATTAATTACCAATATAAAGTATTTTAGATATGTTTTCATTCAAAGTAGGAATAACACTGCCATGCTTCCTGGAATAGTCTCGGAATATGTTGATAACAGTTCTTTTTATCTAAATATTTAGCCTTAGATTTTTAATAAGTAAATCTCCAAAGCTGGATTATGCGTCCACCTCTTGATATCCTAATAAGCTACGTAGCCTTGCAATGTATGATTCTTAGAACATACCACAATCCTCCTGATACTTCTTCATCCTTGCCCTCATAAAACTATCCCGAAGACGTAAAGCAGGAGTTTTTGTTCATAAAAAAATATTTTTTAATAAATTACAAGTCTCTGAAAGTCAGAGGATTGTGGGGGGAATGAAAGGCTAGTAGAAATTCAGTTTGGTAGCCCTTTAGAATACATTACATGCCCAATAGCTACGTAGCCATAAGATGCAACGATTGGAATTAGTCATCTCAATTCTGTGCATGTTAATTCATTCGCTTTATCAAATAAACTCCCTCGCCAGTGGTTTTATATTTTATTCCAACCCTGCTCAAAATTGATGATCGCATTTCCATCTCTGTTACGTCTAGGGATGTTTCTTCCAACATTCTGAAGGCAACTGTATTTATTTCGTCGGCATATCCTAACATTTGAGACATCCTGTTAATAATGGTTAGAACTTTGCGAGTCTCTGATTTAATTATGACAGATCTGAGCATTACTCTCCCAAAGGTGAAATAAAAACTAAGGGCAGTAGAAATTCATGTCTTGCACTTGACCCCATCTATTCTGACTTGGGACATTTTGTTAAGTTAAGACTGGGCGGGTTCCGGTGAAAAATTTTTCATAGGGTTGGTATTGGGTGAGGCATAGCCCTCGCTGTGCCGCCAAAGGTGACCGGTCACATTTGAATCACGAAGTAGTTTCCTTCACTTGCATCCATTCCTCTGCTGCCACCTCTACTCAACGCTGTATTTGTTTTATAACACCCATCCTTTTTGGAATTTAGCCTTAGGGCTTTTCGGGGGACCCATTAATATGGCTGGCTTACGCTCTGAAGTGTGAAAAATGCAGGATGCAATAAAATTAATTTTTTTTGAGAAATGACAAATAATCGAACTTTTGATTTAGAACATGGCTATTGTAGAAATGGAAAACAAAAACATTATTATGTTCCTGTGTTCCTTATAGTCGTGGCGACCAAATTAGACTGTGTACTATTCAACAACAGGATAAGGTTTCCGTAGTTTAGTAAATGGCAAGTTAGGTTAGGTTATGGAACGAGAGTTGGCAACGCCACAATTTCTTAGACCCACCTAATTTGGTGGCTACGATTATAGGAAGAGAAACAAGATACAAATAAATAAATCAATCTTTGTCTAACAAAAAAGTGGCACTAGATCACGTAAGAAAAACAAATTAATTTTGCTTAAAATAGGAAATATTTATATTTCAATCTAGTAAATAAATACATATTTAATTTGTTTAAAAAAAGTGCAATATACGATTAAATTGAAAAAGAAAGAAGAGGAAAAAGTATAGTGATTGCTCCTTAAAAAGGTTGTAGCTAGGGGTTTATTAATATATTTGCTAAGCTTTGTAATACACATTACACGTGAACTTAAATGATAAATAATAAGAAAATTACTAAATAATATAAGCACAAAAATTAAAAAATACATAATTCCTAGGTTAGCAAGTGTCTTTCTGTTTGGTATGGAGGTGTTGGAAAAAAGTATGGTCGAGTCAGTGGGGTCGACAACAACTGATCGACGCTGAAGGTTTTTCATTAAAACTGGTCAAATGTTTGCCACTTCACCACTAAAGGTCAAACATACAAATATTTCATAAATTTAATAACTCCAATTTCTAATAACAACAATATTTCGATCCTAAGCCCATCAATATACAGGTATCAACACCCTGTTGAGTTACAAAAATTGTTTAAACAAGGGTGGATATAGATTATTTTTACATCCATTGATCACCCCGAATCTAATGAGCTTAGCGAGAGGGTAAAGCAGACATTGGTAAACCACCTCAGATGCAAAATAAACGATAATTATACAAACGTCTGGTCGACCCTTGCACAAGAATGTGTCAATAGTTAAATAATCTTTGTAGAGGAGAGTCTTTTAAAAGAAAAACTTTATTTTGAAGTACAAGCAAAACACGGGTATATAATGTAAAAATGTTAAGAGTTACGTTACGGGTGTAATTACTGGGAACAAGTGGGGTCTGGGGCTAAAGCTGAGGCATATATGTATAAGAAAAGGGTAATTCTGGGAAGTGGGAGGAAGGTCTTGGAGGGATGTGGTCACTTACTTAAAAAATAACAGGAACCATCAGTGACCTCCATGAAGTCACGAGGCAGGTATACAGATGAAGGGGCTTGCTTCTACTTTTAGCATTATATATAATATTAGCATTATAATATTCTTAGCATTATATAACTAACGAATACAACAAAACGATACAGTTCTACACACTTCGCACCATAATACCTTCTGCTTGGTACTAAACCTACAATATCACCTCTTCCAGGAGATAGAAAATCATCTCTAGAAGAAGAGGGAAAACTGTCAGAAAGGAAATGCTTCAGAATTCGATGAAGAGTTTTCAATTAAATAAGAATAATAAGTGTACCCAATTTATTTTCAACGTTGGCTACACTGAAAATGAAAATAAACTCGATCGTAACAAGTTAGATCAAGTTCGGATTGGTCCTTTTCCAATGGCCCAACGAATCTCCCAGTTGTCTTGTGAAGTGGCTCGTGGAAAGAAAAAGATCTCCTTTTTTTTCCACTGCAGTAAGCTGCTCCCCTTCTGGGGGGGGGGCTGTAAATTTGGCTACAATGCTCAACCCATATGTGCTTTTTTTTGCGTTATGTTCATTCTATAACTGTCACATTCTAGATTGAAAGGAATTTAATTTAATTATTTTGTACAGAATAAAATCTCGTTTCAAGAGAGAATGTTACATATATCATATTGTTATTTGGTATTAGAATATTTACTACAAGTTGTCTTTTTTCATCTAAAAATAATTTTTTTGCAATTTTACAACATATGCTTTTATACCTTTAGCCGTTTTTCATCAATGCGCAGATTTTAGTAAGTTGAGACAACTTTGAGCATCTTTGATGATTTGTATTTTTATATTGGGCCAAAATGTTTTAAATTAGCATTGTAGAAAATTTTATTTTATTTCAAATTAATAAGGAACTAAATATCGCTATGATTAACCGGAAATAAGTTATATTCCAGAAACCAAAAAAAGTCTGAAATTTTAATTTTTTTTGGCAACTGAACATTCTTCCGAAGGGGGGGGGGTCAAAAACTCACATTCCTCTTACAACTACTAATATTCACAACATACGAAAAAAACCGTCCAACTGACCTTTTGCAAGGAAGCCGCTATTTTACCCCACTGACTGGACAATACTTTTTTTTCCAACACCTCCATACTAAACAGACACTTGCTAACGTATGAATTATGTATTCATTATTAATATTAGTTCAGGTTTATATTGTAGTCTAGAATCCCAATACAAATTTTCAAATTAATCGAAGATGCCCCTGCAAATGATTTTAAAAAACTGATTTATGTCCGTTCCTTAAATACATGTAAGTTTCAAATTCAGAAACTTAAAGGAGGTGGAGGTTCTCAGGTTATAAATTGAACACTTGCAGATGTAGTTTAGAACTGTAATATTAAACATATGTACACATTAGCTAGCGCTACAAATATTAAAATAAACAAATAAAACTTATAACTAACCTGAATCAATACAATTGTCAATAATAAGTGTTGACCATTGTCATAACAAGAGTACCCATATTCAGGAGGTTACAACTGGTAGCATCATTCGATCCTAGCGAGCTCTGTAGGGACATCTAGCATATGTGCCGAAGTTTGGTGGTAACGTTCAAACTTACATACATATAAAAATATTGTGAAAAAAATCACTTGATATTTTTGCTTTGAAATACTTCATTTTATTTGTTAAACCATCTGGTAACGCAAAACTGAAATATTGACATTAAATATCCACTGATGACGGCTTAAAGTATCATTTTGGCTTTACATGTGATAAGGGAAACTTTTTTGGAATGCCAAACAAATTATTTTGGCTTTAACGTTTGTAAAGTGGCCTTCTCCATGGGTGCATCCATGAAAAATTGTCTTTTCCGGGCATTCAAATAAGTTCTAAACAGTAACTTGTTAAATCTTGAAAGTAAAAGACGAACTGTGTTACGTTATAGAGAAATGGATTTTTTATTCATGTTAATTTTTTTCCGCGTATTTCTCTTAATTACATCTTAACCAAAACATATACGCATACAGTGCACCCGGAGACTTTTTGAAATTAATGTTGAGAAGTAACAGGATACTTTTTTAGAGGTAACTCCTCCCTTCATAATATAAACTCCCCCCTTCCCACCGAATAATACTAGGTTAATGATACACAAGTAATAATATGAATGCTAATGAATCAAACATCAAATTTAAGTATTTATATAACTGCGGAATTGTAATGTATTGTTCCAAGAAATAAAATAAAATATCTAATCGATAATAAGTGATCCGAGCTTGTTATTAGCATCATTAATTTATTTTTGTATTATTCATTTAATTAGCATTCTGAATCTGTTTTGGAACATATTTCCTCGTTGTTACCTTTCTCTCATTTTTAAATTATCGTATTTTTTGCTTCAATATATGGCAGTGATAAAAAAATATACAAAACAGTTCAGGCTAGATCACAGCTACTTATTTCGTACTTCGGTAAATTCGGTGTTGACACAATCATAGGTTGAATGTAATTTAGGTAGACACTTCTATGTGCGAAGGAGCACAATGTACTTTTTTGACAGGATGAAACAATAAAAACGGCATTACCACTGTTCTTTGTTGATCTCGAGAGGACACCTGGAGTCGAGAAGATATACGACCTAACAAACCTGTACTACAGTAGGGTACAGGTTGAAAAACCGTATCCCAATCGCGATATCGTCCAGTGCCATAACTGTCAGGCGTATGGGCATACAAAATCTTACTGCCACCACCCTCCCAGGTGTGTTAAGTGCAGTGGGCAGCACAAAACCGAATTGTGCAAAAAGCCCCTTAAATCGCCTGCGGTATGCGTGCTTTGCCAGCAAGGACATCCGGCCAACTACAAGGGCTGCGAGGCATACAGAACGCTGAAGTCCAGGACAGAACAACGTCGTCAGCCAGAAGAGAAAAAACTTGCAGCAAGAAGTGGCCCAGACAGAAATTTGAGGCTTTTTGTCTCTTTTGCCGATGCCGTTTGTAACAGAGAGCAGTCACAGGCACCGCCCACTCCCTGTCCGCAAGATCACCTTTCCCAGCATTCCATTCATCCCGTTAACCCTCAAGCTCAATCCCATCCTCAACCACACATCTCGCATATTCCTCCACCTTCAAGCTCTTCGGATCTTACTAGCCTATTAACCTCATTCCTTACAGAGTTCAGAACCCTAATTACCCCTCTCATTTCCCTTCTTACAAATCTTGTCTCCTACCTTATCCATGTTAAACAAAATCCATAAGTGGATCCTTCCGACTCCTTATCCATTCTCCTTTGGAATGCGAATGGTGTTCGCACCCACACTAACAAACTGACAGCACTACTCCACGACAAAAACATCGACGTAGCTCTCATTACTGAAACAAGACTAACGAGTAAACGACCATTTACTGTTCGACAGTACAAGACTTATCGAACTGATCACCCAGATCTTGGAACAATATCTTGGAACAGCTCATGCAGGTACCGCTGTCATTGTCCATAACTCCATATCCCACCACATAGTTCCTCTGGTAGCACATGATTTCCTTCAATCCACTGTAGTGTCAATCACCACCTTCACTTTTCCCCTTACACTAGCATCAGTGTACTGCCCTCCCAATAAATCCATTTCCGACTCCCAATTCATCTCCTTTCTAGACTCCATCGGACATCGTTTCCTTGTGGGTGGGGACTTTAATGCAAAGCACCAACACTGGGGGTCAAGATCCACGAATACATGCGGACGTGCTTTGCTGTCTGCACTCACACGGAAACATTGCTCCACTATCACTCCTGACACAGCCACCTATTGGCCATCTGATCTCAACCGAAATCCTGATCTCCTTGACTTCTTTTTTTACAATAGTTTAGGAACACCTAACTATTCACTCACGCGCCTCGATGACCTCTCCTCTGATCATAGTCCTTCATTATTAACCATTTCCCTAAGACCAATTCACAAACTGCCTCCTCCTTCATTTATTAGGGGCCCAGTTGACTGGGACCACTTCCGCCAGCTTCTTACGGAGTCCGTAAACTTCTTAAATTGTCCCTGAAAACATCCCAAGACCTAGACGATGCAGTGCATTTTTTCACTACTCTGGTCCAGAGGTCGGCTTGGGAGGCATCGTCACCCCATCGTCACCCAAAAATCCATAATCATAATCATTTACCTCAGCATCTCAAAGACCTAATCCAATCCAAACGCCGCTCCAGAACAGTGTGGCAAAGATCCCGGCATCCTGCTGATCGCCGCTCGTACAATCAGTACTGCCGATTGGTAAAGCGGCGATTGGCATCCTTCCGTTCCGATTCTTTCAATTCCTACCTCTCCTCTCTGTCTACCAGGGATAACTCGTTGTGGAATGTAACCAAAAAAATCCTAAAGTATCAACCTGTTTCACATCCACTCCGTCGTGATGATGGGTCCTGGGCGGCTTCGGATGGGGATAGGTCGGAGGAATTTGCTCTGCATCTTACCCATACTTTCACACCTCACCTTTCTCATCAAAGCCATACTCACAGCACAACTGTAAAAGATTTCCGCACTTCACCTATTCCTCTCTCTCTTCCACTAAAAGCCGTTAATCCCTCTGAGGTCAAATACCTTCTGAAAAATTTACCTTACGGTAAATCCCCTGGATATGATCTCCTTACTCCTCAAATTCTCAAACAGCTTCCTCCTAAAGCCATAATCTTTTTAGCCTATATATGAAATTGCATTATCCGAACGACGCACTTTCCTCTCCTCTGGAAACATTCCATTATTGTCCTATCCGCCAAACCCGGTAAACCACCCAATGAAGCCTCATCTTACCGTCCAATTAGCCTACACCCTATCCTCTCAAAAATATTTGAGAAACTCCTACTAAAACGTCTACTTCCAATTGTTGAATCCAAAAACCTTTTTCCCACACACCAGTTTGGTTTCCGCCAACGACATTCCACTGCTCAACAAGGCCTTCGCGTTGTTGATCACATCTCCTCAGCCCTTGAAACCAAACAGTATCGCACTGCTGCCTTTCTCGATATAGCTCAAGCTTTTGATGGGGTTTGGCACGAAGGTTTGCTCTACAAACTCAAAAGATATTTACCACAGACCCTTTTCCTAATACTACAGTCCTTCCTTTCAAACCGCTTCTTCCAAGTCCGCTGTGGTTTAGAATACTCTAACTACTATCCCATAAGTGCAGGAGTTCCACAGGGCAGTGTCCAGGGCCCCATCCTCTATAACCTATACACCGCTGATGTCCCCTCTACTCCCAATACCTTCTTGGCCACATTTGCAGATGACACTGCAGTCTTGTCATCCCACCCAGACCCCGACATAGCATCCCATAACCTTCAAAAACACCTTGACGAGATCGAGTATTGGTGCAATCAAAAGAACTAAACAGACGCTTTGGACAACTGTACAGACTACTTCAAAGGACATCCCATCTCTCAATAGAAAATAAACTACTAATCTACAAAGTTATACTTAAACCAATCTGGACATACGGAATAGAACTATGGGGGACAGCAAAAAAGTCGAACATCAAGCGTATCCAATCCTTTCAATCAAAAGTCCTGAGAACAATAGTAAATGCCCCTTATTATGTCAGCAACAAAACCCTTCATAACGACCTTAACATACCCTACATTCTAGAACTCATCCCTTCCAAGTTTATGAAATTCCACAGTAGCCTTTCCAACCACCCTAATCCTGTAGCACAGTCATTGCACTGCGCCACTCATCCCTATAATCCTCCTCGGAGACTGAAACGGCAGTGGCCTCGTGACCTGCTATAAACGCGTGACAGCGGGAGTCCTGGCAATGGCCAGTTTCTCCAATCATGTCCTGAGCGTCTGTGGCTCTCGCGCTCTTGGTCAGCCTCCACTGGCTAGTATCCGGTGACGCGGCTGACGGAGGAGCATGGGGGACTTCCCAAAACTCCGCTTTCTCTTCGCGGTGGATATGGGGGGTCTCTGGGCTGTCTGTAAATATTGTATGAATGAGCGAGTGAATGATGAACTGTAAATATGGTATGAATGAGAGCATTTATCTTAATTACTTATTGCCTTATAAAAAGGCAGATTGTAATTTTAGCACAATAAAGGAAGAAATAAAATAATATTAAAAGTTATACTTTTTTGCATCGTGGTTAGGGATACATTGAAAATAGTAACGCAGATTTACAAAAAAAATTATATTTGTTAAAAAGGGTATTTTTTTCTGTCGAGATGTTTTAACGAATAAAACTATATCATGAAATTTCGATTAAAATACCGAGCATTTTTTTTTGTCAGTAATCAGACAAGATAAACTCCTATTTATCTATTCAAAAATGGTATCGGTTTGGAAAAAGAGGAAGAATTTACACCTGAAAGTGATCATTTTATGGTAAGTAAATTAGTTTGGGCGACGAAAGCCTTTAGCGTCCAGTGAACCATCAAATGTGCTGAAGGTTTGCCCGGCAAGGCCTCCACCTCAGCGGTTCCTCACACCATCCAAAGGCCTCCTACAGACTAAATTAATTTTAGACCTACAAAAGTTAACAATCCCCATTTAGTCCAAAGTATGTTTAAAATTGTCGTGAAATGTGAATAAGTTGAAATTTTAATTGCCCAATAGACTGAGTTTGTAGCAGAGGATAAAATGTGTGGAAGAGGACTTTAATTAGTTACGCATAGAGGTAGTCGGCGGGCTCACACGAGCGTGAAAGGGGCGCTAAATCTTCGACTTAGCAGCACAATCTAATTAACTATTCGAATTAGCAGCACAATCTAATAAACTATCATTCCTTTACATAGCAACGTGGATCCCTTTGTCGAGGTCCAAACTCCACCTTTGTCTCGGTTAAATTCTCGTTTCCTTCGCATACCGTATTAAAAAACAATGTTTTTTACATCAGTATAATAAGGTTGTCAAATGAACCGTTTTCTTTGTTTGTTGACCTTCCCCTTGGATCCCTTGATAAGGGGGGGGGGAGGAAGAGATAGGTGGTGATATTTCAAAGTTGTGCTAAACTATATTGTGTTGCTATGATTCAAGTGATACGCAATTTTAAACAATTATTCTATAATAGAATGTCAATAAATAATTGTAATAAATGATCCACGATTTATAACATATTTACAATATTACATGCAATCATTTAGTATTGACAATATATTCATCCGAAGTCAAGGAATTCCCCAGATTCACCTGCGATACTCAACGCTACTCCTACAGCCACATCACTATAGGACTATAAGAGGTCTCAAGGACATTTTCAAATCTCCGAAGAGGATTGCAGGGATGAGTAGTCCCAGATATCCTAGATAGCGTTCTTCCTCTGGGATTAAGATGATGTGATAGTCTTGCGTGAAATGTCAGAAGTTAAGAGTGAATAGTGGGCATATGAGCTTAATATAGAAGTTATTATTGGTGACATATAAGGGAGCATTTAGACTTATTATTTATTTTCCATCCACTTCTGTACGTTCGGATTACCTCATCCCAGTAGTCCCGTTTTAATCGAAAAATAGTTATTCGAAACGTCAAGTCCAGGGTACTTCTGCTAGCTCAAGAAGCACAGCAAAGCGTTAGAATTTGGGGAAATATAAACGAAAACTTGATGAAGTATCCACTGCTGCTATTATTTTACCTCTGCTCTAAAAGGGTGCTAGCAATAATTTATCTTAATCTACGAATGTATTAGGTGCATATATGTTTATATTCTAGGTTAGTGAAAAGAATTTTAAATATATTTTAAAATTGTTTAAAAAATATCTATTTGGAGTTCAAAACCTTTCAAACACCGATGAGTGCAAAGCACGTTGTATCTTAGTCTATGGGACTAGTAAATGATCCTGTACGCCATTCAAAGTTGAGTTTTATTCTCTGTGTTGTATACGTTTGATTTATTACATCACTATATTTGTTCCCTTGTGAACGTATGATCTGCACTTGCCAGTCGTACCAGGGTCTCAGCAGGTATCCCAATAGTGCATTATGCCTTCTATTACCCAAGGCCAGCCAGATAGACATGCAGTTACAGATGGCTGCGAAAGTTGGCTCGTCAGTTCCGGTTGTGCCTTGACAACAGCGGAACTTAAGAAAGCCCGTTCTCTCACTGTTGCACACTATTTCCTATTCGATTAGTTTTCTTGCAGTGCTTGCCAAATAGGTCACGGACGTTCAACTGCCCTGTAAAATATTCCTCATTTTCAATCGCTAAATTTTGGTTTAGATTGGTAGAAAAAAAAAAATCATTCTAGCTAAAACAAAAAAAATATATAAAAATAAACTTGTAATATCACGTATAATTAATCATATCAGCCATAACCATCTTGCTCACATGAAAAATAAAATAAACATTTAAAATAAAAGGATACTTAAGCCAATCTGGACAAACGGAATAGAGCTATGGGGGACAGCAAAAAAGTCGAACATCAACAGCCAATCCTTTCAATCAAAAGTCCTGAGAACAATAGTAAATGCCCCTTATTATGTAAGCAACAAAACCCTTCATAACGATCTTAATATACCTTACATTCTTTACTAATCCCTTCCATGTTCATGAAATTCCACAGTCCACCACCCTAATCCTGTAGCACAGTCATTGCACTGCGCCACTCATCCCTATAATCCTCCTCGGAGACTGAAACGACAGTGACCTCGTGACCAGCTATAAATACGTGACAGTGGGAGTCCTGGCAATGGCCAGTTTCTCCAATCATGTCCTGAGCGTATGTGGCTCTAGCGATCTTGGTCAGCCTCCACTGGCTCGTATCCGGTGACGTGGCTGACGGAGGAGCGTGGTGGATTCCAAGACTCCGCATCCTCTTTCGCATGCGAGGAAGGTGAAAACCATGTAGATTTGGGAGGTCTCTGGACTATTTGTAAATACTGTACGAATGAGTGAGTGAATGAAAATTGTAAACATGTTATGAATGAAAACATTTATCACAAGTACTTATTGCCCAATGAGGCAGATTGTAATTTTATCATAATAAAGTTGTTGATGTTGTATTGTATAAAATAAAAGGAATCCTTATTTGAAGCACATTACTACCTGCATAAAAAGGGCAATATGTAGTTTATAACATATTTATGTTATTGCATTTACTCCCCCATTTATAAAGTATTTACAACATACATAAGTACAATATAAACATACGAATAAGGCAGGGATCTCCTCTAATGCACCTGCAGAATCGTCACCTTATCGGCTACGACGGACAAGGCAAGGATCGGAAGGAATCCCACGCTACTCTTGCATCCACAACGTGGAGTTAGTGGTTACTGAAGGAGAGCGAGAAAAGGCTAGGAATATACTTTACAATCCATATAATACTGTAAAGATTACGAACTTAGTTTATGATTACTATTACATGTTCTATTAACTGTAATATATATCTTTATTATTACGTCTGTTTTCATTTTGCAATGACCAAAAAAAAAAAAGAGATAATTTTTGATCCCTATAAATCTCTACAACAATCCACCTTCAATTCAGCACTAGGTGAATGTCTACGATATTTTTAAATTATTTTATATTAAAAATACAAAAATTGAGACCTCGTTTGTTTTTAACACAGCGTGACACTACTCACGATCGCCAAGACAGGCAGACAAGTAATAACATATAAGGAAACTATCAATATAATCCTTTTGGCAACTGTAACAACCCCCTTAATAGTGCTATCATATTTGACATGAAATAAGTAAGGGTATTGCGCTCAGAATTTTAGGCTTTTGGCATAACGTGATAATGAGG
This sequence comes from Acanthosoma haemorrhoidale, assembly GCA_930367205.1. Classification (NCBI taxonomy): domain Eukaryota; kingdom Metazoa; phylum Arthropoda; class Insecta; order Hemiptera; family Acanthosomatidae; genus Acanthosoma; species Acanthosoma haemorrhoidale. Next base: position 1,172,049 of record OV884009.1, read on the forward strand.
GATCACGTTGTCAGATGAATTAGTGACCAGCTATAACCGTGGCTCGGTTCTTCGTCGTTTGAGTACCGTTAATGGCTGGGCCTTTGATCAGCGGCCTATTGGACAAATGAGATTAATCGCGACATAGGGGAATTGGGTACTTAATAAAGCCACCCTAGTGCCCCTCAAGTGGCTTGTACACTCGAATAAGTGTCTTTTTAAGTCCAACAACAGTTGTTCAAAGGCAATGTGCAACTAAACATTAGTGTTAAAGCAATTTTTTTTTAAAAACTAATTCCAACATTTATTTAATATAATGACCTAAATTATTTGTTTATTAAAATTATATTTTGCTAGTTTTTTTTTTCTTGTCATAAAAAAAACAAGAAACAGTGACAATCGAATTAGGTCTGGTTTTATGATAAGAACTGCAAAAATAAAGAAACAGAATAGAAAAAAATACTTTATTTTGGGGCATTGTACTCTAAAAAGAATAACTAAAATAGATTAAATAAGTATGTCTAGCTAACAATAAAAGAAAAAAATATATACCATTACACTGATGCGATTAGTTTGTATATAATAAAGTGTATGTGTACATATGGGATGAGTTACATAGACCAACAGCAGTGAATGATATCTGCCAACTATAGCACCTAAGAAAATACACTCAACACTTGGTAACTCGAACTTCAATCAAAAATGTTTATTGTGATAAAATTACTATCTGCTTTATTGAGCAATAAGTAATTGCGATCAATGTTCTCATTCATCCAATATTTACAATTCTTTTTTCACTCACTCATTCATACACCATTTACAAACAGCCCAAAGACCTCCCAAACCCACGTGGTTGTCACCTTCCTCGCACGCGAAAGAGGAATCGGAGTCTTGGGAAGTCCCCCATGTTCCTCCATCAACCGCGTCACTGGATCCAAGCCAGTGGAGGCTGATCAAGTGCGCGAGAGCCACAGACGCTCAGGACATGATTGGAGAAGTTGGCCATTGCCAGGACTCCCACTGGTACGCATTTATAGCAGGTCACGGGGCCACTGCCGTTTTAGTCTCCGAGGTGGATTATAGGGATGCAGTGCAATGACTGTGCTAGGGAATTAGGGTGGTTGGATATGTTATTATGGAATTTCCTCAACAAAAAAGGAATGAGTTAAAGAATGTAGGGTATATTAGGGTCGTTATAGAGGGTTTTTTTGCTGACGTATTAATGGACATTGACTATTTATTGTTCTCAGGACGCATGAAAGGATTCGATGCGCTTGATGTTCTACTTGTTTGCTGTCCCCCATAGCTCTATTCCATATTCATATCTATAGCCAATCTGGGCGGCTTGGGTATAAATTTGTAAATTAGTAATTTATTTTCTATATAGAGGTGGGGTGTTATTTGAATTAGTCTGTAGAGTTGCCCAAAGCGTCTGTTTAGTTCTTGTCTTTTCAGCCTCATGTGAGGGTTCCATGTCAGTCTTTTGTCGAGATCTAAGCCTAAATATCGTACTGTCTCGATACTGGAAGAGGAATGGAATTGAAAAAAAACTGGAGGACATAACTTGAGGCAGAGGGTAAAAGTAATGTGGGTACATTTTACTTCATTAACTTTGGTCCACCATTGATTGAAGCAATACTAGATTTTATGAAGGTGTTTTTGAAGGTTATAGGATGGTATATTGGGGTTCGGGTGGGATAATAGGACAACAGTGTCATCTGCAAATGTTGCCAAGACGGTATTTGGAGTAGAGGGGACATCACCGTTATATAGAAAAAAGACATCACTGTAGAAAAATTCGTCGTTTGAATAATGCAATGATAAGTGTAAGAGGCTTTAGGAAAAAGTTGTAGAATTTGAGAAGTAAATAGAACATATCCTGGAGATTTGCGGTAAGATAAGTTTTTCAGAAAGTATTTGACCACAGAGGGGTTAACGGCTTTTGGTGGAAGTGAGAGCAGAATAGGTGAAGTGAGGAAATCTTGACCATTTGTGCCATGAGTATGGTTTTGACGACTAAGGTGCCTAGTGAAAGTTGCAGAGCAAACTCTTCCGATCATTCTCCATCTGAAGCTGCCTAGGACCCATCATCACGACAGAGTGGGTTCGAAACATGATGCTATTTTAGGATCTTTTTAGTTACATTCCACAGGCCTTGTAGGCATAGAGGAGAGTTGGGAATCATAAGAATCGGATTGAAACGTCGCTAAATGCCACTTTACCAATCTGCAGTAATGATTGTATGAGTGACAATCAGGATGTCGTGATCGTTACTTTACGGAATCGGTCAGAAACTGGCAAATGTGTTCCCATTCAACTGGGACCCCTAATAAATAATGGAACAGGTAGTTTGTGAATTGGACTTTGGGAAACGGTTAGAACCAAAAGGATATCATCGGAGGAGAGGTGATTGAGGCACGGAAGTGAATAGTTTAGTGCTCCTTAACTATTGTAAATAAAGAAGTCAAGGAGGTTTTTGGTTCGGATAAGATGGCCGATAGTTGGCGGTGTAAGGAGAGACAATGGAGCAAAGTTTCCATGTGAATGTAGACAGCAAAGTATGTCCTCGTGTATTTGTGGATCTTAAGCCCCAATATTGGTGCTAAAGTCCCCACCCACAAGGTAACGACGCCCGATGGAGGCTAGAACGGAGATGAATTGGGAATCGGAAATGGATTGGTTAGGAGAATAATACACTGATCCTAGTGTGAGGGGGAAAGTGAAGATACTGATTGACACTGCAGTGGACTGAAGGTAATCATGTGCTACCAAAGGAACTATGTGATGAGAAATGAGTTATCGACAATGACAGCATTACTTGCATGAGCTCTTCCATCTGGGTGATCAGTGCGATAAGTTTGGTACTGTCTACTATAACTGCTAATTTACTCGTAAATATGTTTCAGTTAGGAGAGCTACGTCAACTTTCTTGTCGCTGAGTAGTGTTATCAGTTCACATTCCGGAAGACAACATTTGTAAGAAGTAAAATGAGAGTATTAATTAGGGTTCTGAACTCTGTAAGGAGTGAAGTTAATAGGATAGTGAGATCTGATGATGTGGAAGTTGGAGAAATTTGAGTTTGAGGAGAGGATTGGGTTTGCTGGTTGCTGGGATGAACGAAATACTGGGGAAGAGGAACTTGCGGACGAGGAGTGAGCAGTAACTTTGACTTTTTGCCGTTTTGATGTGCATCGGTGACAGAAGGCCTCATATTTCTAACTGGGCCGCTTCTTGAGGTGTTTCGTTGGAAAGTCATGCATTGAACTAGCTGCAGAAGAGTTTATTTGGACATTCCTGATGGACAATTGGTTGGCAACCCCAGGAGCAACTATCAACAGATGTTCAAGCTAGGCCAATGAAGTTTTACATGACGTTAGAAAGAAATGAACAATATAGAGATAGCTCTATGAATTATGAGTAAGTGTCATTAATCAATTAATTAGCTGGTACTAAAAAAAGGTCTCCTGTTTTGAGTACTGTGTCGAATCAAACATAAATACGTCTTGTGCAACAGTACGTAATTTTGATTTTGTTTTTTCTAACTACAGTTTCGAATAGTCTACCTTGCGGCGACCATCGTGGGGAATTCACGAGCCGAGGTAGTAAGAAGAGCGTGCGCCTGTGCCAATTTGGTCAAGGAGTGGTGCGCCAGAATGAAGATGACCATGGCTGCGGAGAAAACAACAGCGACGTTGATACGGGGCAAGATGCACCGTGCCCACCCTATGTGGTTGGAAATAGAAGGAAGAAGAGTTAGGGTGGGTACGGAAGTAACGTACCTGGGGGTGAGACTGGGGAAAAGATTAAGCATCTCTCCCCACATCAAATACCTCGGAGACAGAACCGTTAAAGTGAGTAACTTCTTCGCGAGGATAGGGGGGGCGATGTGGGGAGTCAAGTTCCCAGTCTCAAGAACCCTCTACCAGGCAGTCATCTTGGGAATTATCAGGTACGCCTCGCAGTCATGGTCGGCGCACCTTAACAAGGGCCAGACGCACGCCCTGAAAAGGATTCAGAGAGCGGCTTTGATAAGGGTCACGAGGTCCTATAGGACGGTGTCACAGGACGCGGTGGAGGTATTGGCAGCGGCGGCACCAGTAGACCTGGTCCTCCTGGAGCAGCGCCTCAGGTTGAAGATGAAGAGGGGGCACATTGAGGATCTTCCACCTCCCCTACGGAGAAGAATTGAGGAGGAGCCTGGGAGGTGGAAGGCCCTCATAGGCGAATGGACAATAGAGGCCTGGGGCGCCAGGTGGACAGGCACGACCAAGGGGAGCACCCTGAGGAAGTACTTCCCCTCAGTCCAGGACAGACTGAGGGCAAGTTGGGTCTACCCGGATTACTGGGTGTCACAAGTGCTCACAGGACACGGCGGATTCCGTGCCAGGCTGTACGAATTCAAGAGAGCAGAAAACAGGTCCTGCCCCCATTGCGGAGAGAGCGATACTGCGGAGCACGTCGTGCTCTCTTGTCATGCACTGGAACCGGCTAGAGCACGGCTGCTCCGCACGATAGGAGAGTACAGCCTGGGCGAGTCCGACCTGCCGTCGCTGGTGAATGATGAAGTGAGATACACCGCGTTCTGCAGATTCGTCGGGGAGTGGAAAAGGGTTCAAGGCTCCGGGCACTTCACTATATCCAGGGGGGTGGCGCGGGGTGAGCAGCCATGTCTTCGGGAAGGCTCACCCGAAGCCAACGATGTATCGCCGGTTCCAGAGGAGTTACTGTAAATATGTATATATAGATATAAGGTAGGACTGAGAAGTATATGGTATAGACATAAGTTTAGTTATAGGGGGATGGAGGATGCACACCCCATGTAAATATAGTTTTAAGTATAGGTATAGGTAGAACACGGATCCAACATTGTAAATAGTATTAAGATAACTAGCTATAGGTTAAAAAAAAAAAAAAAAAAAAAAAAAAAAAAAAAAAAAAAAAAGCTAGTGTAGGATTTGTAAATATAGTATTAGAGGTGTTTTGTTTCTTTTCTCTTTACTTTAGTGGTTTCTCCTGTCTTTTGTATATTGTTATCATGTTTTTATTTTTTTTTTGTGTTTACTTTTGTATTTTGAGAATAAATGGAACTAAACAGAATAACCGAAGGTGCGCTGACCGGTGCAACAATCCCATTGCACCGGAATACGCGCACCACAGGCTACGTAACCCCACGATCCCGCTTCACGGGCTTGTGGGGCAAGCCCATATGAGGCTCAGCCTCAGGAAGGCGGGGAAAAAAAAAAAAAAAAAAAAAAAAAAAAAAAAAAAAAAAGTTTCGAATAGTCTTCAAAACCGTCATTACCATCGTGTTCGGAACGTTAACTCACATTTTTTCAGTGGAATGATATTTTGTGTGGAAGTTTGTAGCTCAAATGATGCTATAAAACAGCCTCCTGATAAAAAATAAAGAATGGATATCTAAACAATAACTAGTAGTAAAAAATAAAATATATCTACGTCGTGAATAATAATATGTATCTGTTGAGGCTTAAGTGAACAATAATTACATAGCCATTAAAACTGTCATAAAAAGAGTATTATCAATCGTATCGATACCCTGTTTGTGTGAAACATGGCAGTTGACCTGAATTTTGATGTAGTAAGTGACTCCATCTTCTCCCTCCCTTCCTTTTAAATTTAGAAACCACTTGGTTTGAGGCAACATAATATGTGAACCCTTTTTGCAATTGACATTCTCATATTTCGGAACACTGAGGCTTCTTGGTTGGTTCCGTACTTGTCCTCGATCGCTCTGGTAAAAGCAACCTCCAAGTTGGCAATAATGCACATCTGCATGTTTTATTTTTTCAAAACCCCTTTATTGAATATTTATTAAAACTAATAATAGAATTGTAATGATTCTATATAAGTATTGATGCACTTTTGTACATTCTATACTCGCTGTAACGGTGCTCGTTTTGTATACTTAGTAATTTAATTAATACCACCAATTGTTAATAATCCTATTGCATTTATGTAAGTGAGAATTTTTGGGAGTTGAAGGTGATATGACTCATGCATTTCATGTTTTTAAAAGTTCTGATTTTCGTAAATAATCTTAGAATCTCTTAGAATTTTACTTCTCGCATTTTATTAATAAATATTCATCAAATATTCACCGTTCATTGAATATGAATATGATTAATTAATTTTTTTTTATAAACAAAAAAAATTGATCCATCTTGAATATACTTTATTTCTTGTAATTTGCATCCAATTTTCCCTGTAATAAAACAAAAAGCTGTACCATCAACTTGACTAATAAAATGGCATCTCCAGGATAGTGTTCATTAAATAGCTCCTCAAAGGTAAGAACAATTTTTGCAGCTCTTTAATACCTAAGTATTAACGTCTAAACGTAGATTGACAAATACTAACCTATCGATACTAACGCTATTATAAAATACCAATAACCTTGCTGTGAGAAAATCTTTTTGTAAGCAAATAAAATAGAAATATGCAGGCATGAACATTTGGGCCAATCGTTTATAACAGTTAAACTATTTTCTGATATGCAACTGCGTATATAGTAAGCCCGAATTTTGTTTTTTCAGATTTTTTAGTTATTTATACCTTATGTTATTTGCTGTAAGACTTGGGACACAATAAAAAAACTTTCATATTAATTATGCCAAGAGTATGAAGTATTTAGGTTAAATTTTTAAACTCGTACTCCAAGTAATTCTACTACAATTTCCTAAAGTCTAATGAATGTCATCCAAGGATTTGGGAATATTGAAGTTCAGCCTGAAATGGTGGTTCATTGTAAGCCTTTAATGTATAAATTAATGAAAGAATTTATTGGGAAATCGGCTGAGATAGATGAATGAGAGTTAATAGGTTTTAATAAGATTTATTAATTAGAAACGTTTAGACATTTTATGAATGTCTTCATCAGGCCCTGACATCAATATATTAAAATTACCTTAAACAAGTATATGTAATTACATTAATATAACAATACATGTATGTGCTATGTAAATTATACTAATCTGTAACAAAAGATCTCCCCCCTCCCTTTTACAAATTATCACATTTTGCTTTATTAATGTTTTTTCATTTACCTGTTTTATGTATTATTTGTACTTTATAAATATATACCTATCGACTGTTAGATGTGTATATCGGTCCATACAATGTTCACAATGCACTTTTACCTTCTGTATCTATTATTTTGTACCTAACTTAATTTTAATACATATTACCGTACTTTTTTTAGCGGACATGGACCATTTGTCGAAACGTTGTGCTACAATAATTTGGATGAAAAGCTAACAGCTCTTATTCATCAACCCGAGGCCATTTCCTAACAAACACTTGCACTCGTTTAAAATTAAATTTATATTTTTATCGCTGAATACTAAACTGTTTGGATGTAATAGGATAGAACAACAATGCTTCTAAAACTGTTCCTTGATTCGTTATGCTGGTTTCGATTAATTGGAATGTTGAACAGAAAAAAAATGTTTCTGGTTTCTAACCTACCCTATCCCTTAACTAATGAGCAAAGTTGTGACTTGTTCCTTAGGGCAGATTAGCAGACTGGAAGGGAAAATCAATAATAATTCACACAAATTGAGAGATGGGATTTCTACTTCTGTTATGAATAATTTTATACTAGCCACTGGAATTAATATTCTAGGAAGAATACTAACGGAATAGTTGGTAATTAATTCAGCCCTTTGTCATACTCTGACTGACTAGGGCTGAAATGCTTTTGTGTAGGACTCTCATAACCGGGGATTTGCAAAATGGCCTAATTGCAAAGGACTCTATGCTGTTGTACAGCTTCTTTGAGTCCAAGCCATTGTATTGAAAATATATTTCAAACAGTATTAGCTCCACTCAATCAATTCGAAATTCCGTCTCTAATTTAGTTCAATTTATTTCCATACATATCCTGTCTCTTACATTCAACCATTCCTGCCCACCATATCACTCATATTAACTTAAATTATGATCTGAAGAATAAATTGTTGAAAAACTAAAACAATTTAAGTAATTAATTTCCAAAGGGAGTGGCTCTACATTAAAATAGGTACATCTGCCTTTTATTTAAATCCAATTTTCAAAATGAACCAGTAAGGTAACCCCACTCTGTTAGCTGGAATGTTTTTATTTAATGTTATTGTGTGCCTATCAAGATTTAGCAAAAACCACCTTGTTTGATCCCAATATCAAACACTTCCATGTCTTGTGCGTGTATCCAAATTTTTAAATCCAAGTATGGGTGGGTTACAGCGATGGGTAATGTCTTGGCACCCAATTCACGGGCAGCAAGCCAAGTTTGTTACTTTTTTTTTATCAAAAATAATGCAGAGTTGTCCTGTTTTATATTCAAGTCACGATTTTAAAAAGTATTACAGATACGACGGACGTTGTACCTTTAAGGTTTATTAATGAAATCTTAATGTGCTCAATGTCATTAAATTTATTTGAACCACTTTCGTGATACTTTATGAGTTATATGAGAAGGAGTGTTAAAAAATAAATTAATATGGTATGAATGAGAGCATTTGTCTTAATTATTATTGCCTTATAAAAGGCTGATTGTAATTATAGCACAATAAAGGATTAATTCCAAAAAAAAAAATTTTTTAAAATGATTTATAATTATTTATCGGGTTATATTTATGAAACGTGTTTGATTCCGAATTTCGTTTTAATTAAGACCATGAACTTTGATTCACTTGATGAACCGATGTTTGATTGGCCTAATTGCTGTTTAAAATGTATAATAAATTATTGATTGGAGTTCCAGAGATAAATTCTGAATTTCTGCATTCATGGGTTTAGTGGAGCTATGTGTGCGTTGTGTTGAGGACCTGAGTTAGGTAATTTGTAGCACATTATATCTCATTCCCTACTGTTGATGCAACAAGGTCTCATACCTCGGCACTTATATAAATATCAACAATAAATATCCAACCACTAGGTTGGAGGCTTTCAAACCCTCCTTCAAAACAACCCTAAACCAATTATGAATACTTTAGAGCTTTTAAATTAGAACTTTCATTCATTCGAATTGATTGCATGATTAGGCTCATTACTTTGAACTCATAACTTTTAAACAGCTAAATTATCTATAGAGTAACTAAGTAGTTTACAAAAGAGTAAAGCAGTACCCATTCCCTCAATCCAATTTAGTTCAGTATGGTATATTACTCAGTATTTACAAATTAAAAAATAAATTATTAACAATTAGTCATCGTTATACGTACTGAACCAATTCAAATTCATGAGCAATATTTTTTTTTTTAATTTCGGTAATATAAAAAATATGCACTTATATGCATTTGTGGTTACTTATTTAGTTAGAAACTAATTAATCTTTGTAATATATATATATATTTGTAACACCTTGTGTTTGATGTAGCAAGCTATTTTTTAATGAACGGTTATTGGCTGCTCCAGATGTACCTTTTATTACCTATGCACAATACCTATTTCACCTTGGCAATATCACCCTGGAAGCATCTGCTTCCTTTCATCCTGTCCACTTATCTTCCTCTGACGCTTTTAAATCCAGCATACTGGAATATCTATATGATATATATATATATATATATATATATATATATATAAGTAATCGTCTCCCAGCTGTAGACAATCGAGAAAAAGGAATGAATAAGGAGGTAGATGATATAATAAGAAGGTTTGTTTTATAACTGGCTTTATTTTCCTCCTGATCCTCTATACACACGTTACGGGTTTGTTTACCCTAGGCTACAAGGTATTAGGCTTAACATTGCCGTACCGCTAGACGTAACTCCCCCCTACCAGTTTACGGACATTCCCCGTAAACTCCAAACATGCGTCATCAGCTATGTATCAATAGCAACACAAAACAAAAAGCATACTCTGTTAATAAAAACATTTGAAAAGAAAAATGTCTTCCAGGTCCATCTAAAATCACAGCACAGACCCATATAACACAAAAAAAACATAATAAACCAATAAAAAATATATATATATAGGCCTCTCGGGACTGGTCACCTGTGACACACACCGGAGTTATGTTTCGACGACGGGGCTCCCAGGCTCCGCCGCGGGAATCTTGAGTTGTTCCACATGTACCGTCCGCCGTTTGATCGGGGGTGTAATGCTTTCGACCATGACCACGTTGTGTTCGCGGAGAGCGATCACTCGGAAAGGACCCTCGTACCGCACTAGTTCCTTACCCCTGTTCGACCCTTTTCTCCGGTACCCGAGCGCGCCGAGTTTAAGATTGAATTGCGCCGAATACCGAAGCAGTCCTCATGACCAAGGCATCAAACAGACCATTCTTTAACATTTTTACTAAATCCTTCATATTTAGTTATTATTAGCAATTGTTATTTCTTAGTTTTACTATTAAAAGGGGTGTGTCTATTGCATTCACTCCTGAACTAGAGGATCACTGATTATACACCAGCCTTGAAGTACTGCCGAATACCGAAGCATTACTCATGACCAAGGCATCAAACAGACAATTGATTGGCATCTTTACTAAATCCTTCATATTTAATTATTATTTAGAATGGTGATTTTTTTATTTTACTATTAATAGGGGTGTGTCTATTCCATTCACTTCTAAACTAATGGTTCACTCCTTATGCACCAGCCTAGAATAACTCCCGGAAACCGAAGCAGTCCTCTTGACCAAGGCATCAACCAGACCATTCTTTGACATTTTTACCAAATCCTTCATATTTAATTATTATTTGGAATGGTGATTTCTTAATTTTACTAATAAAAGGAGTGTGTCTCTTCCATTCACCCTTGAACTAAAGGTTCGCTGCTTATACACCAGCCTTGAAGTACTGCCTCATACCAAAGCAGTCCTCATGACCAAGGCATCAAACAGACAATTCTTTGACATTTTTAATAAATCTTTCATATTTAATTATTATTTTGAATGGCGATTTCTTATTTATTTTATTAAAACGGGTGCGTCTATTTCATTCACCTCTGAACTAGAGTATCACTGCTTATACAACAGCCTTGTGGTACTGCCAAATACCGAAGCATTGCTCATGACCAAGGCATTAAACAGACCGTTCTTTGACATTTTTACTATATCCTTCATATTTAGTTATTATTTGGAATGGTGATTTTCTAATCATTCTATTAAAAGGGGTGTTTCTCTTCCATTCACCTTTGAACTAGAGGTTCGCTGCTTATACACCAGCCTTGAAGTAGTGCCTAATACCAAAGCAGTCCTCTTGACCAAGGCATCAATCAGACCATTCTTTGACATTTTTACCAAATCCTTCATATTTAATTATTATTTGGAATGGTAATTTCCTAAGCATTCTATTAAAAGGGGTGTGTCTCTTCCAATCACCCTTGAACTAGAGTATCACTGCTTATACACCAGGCTTGAAGTAATGCCGAATACCGAAGCAGTCCTCATGACCAAGGCACAAAATAGGCCATTCTTTGACATGTTTACTAAATCCTCAATATTTAATTTTTATTTGAAATGGTGATTTCTTAATTTTACTAATAAAAGGCGTGTGTCTCTTCCATTCGCCCCTGAACTATAGGTTCACTGCTTATACACCAGGCTTGTCGTACTGCGGAATACCGCAGCAGTTCTTATGACCAAGGAATCAAATAGGCCATTCTTTGACATTTTTTTTGAATCCTTTATATATAATTATTATTTGGAATGGTGATTTCTTAATTTTACTAATAAAAGGGGTGTGTCCCTTTAATTCACCCCTGAACTAAAGGTTCGTGGCTTATACACCAGCCTTGATGTACTGCCGAATACCGATGCATTACTCATGACCAAGGCATCAAACAGACCATTCTTTGATATTTTTACCAAATCCTTCATTTTGAATTATTATTTGGAATGTTGATTTCCTAATCATTCCAATAAAAGGGGTGTGTCTGTTCCATTCGACCCTGAACAAGAGGTTCACTGCTTATAAACCAGCCTAGAAGTACTGCCGAATACCAAAGCAATCCTCATGACTAAGGCATCAAACAGACCATTCTTTGACATTTTTACTAAATCCTTCATGTTTAAATATTATTTGGATTGTGATTTCTTGATTTTACTATTAAAAGTGGTGTGTCTATTGCATTCACTCCTGAACTAGAGGATCACTGATTATACACCAGCCTTGAAGTACTGCCGAATACCGAAGCATTACTCATGACCAAGGCATCAAACAGACAATTGTTTGGCATCTTTACTAAATCCTTCATATTTAAATATTATTTAGAATGGTGATTTTTTTATTTTACTATTAATAGGGGTGTGTCTATTCCATTCACTTCTAAACTAATGGTTCACTCCTTATGCACCAGCCTAGAATAACTCCCGGAAACCGAAGCAGTCCTCTTGACCAAGGCATCAACCAGACCATTCTTTGACATTTTTACCAAATCCTTCATATTTAATTATTATTTGGAATGGTGATTTCTTAATTTTACTAATAAAAGGAGTGTGTCTCTTCCATTCACCCTTGAACTAAAGGTTCGCTGCTTATACACCAGCCTTGAAGTACTGCCTCATACCAAAGCAGTCCTCATGACCAAGGCATCAAACAGACAATTCTTTGACATTTTTAATAAATCTTTCATATTTAATTATTATTTTGAATGGCGATTTCTTATTTATTTTATTAAAATGGGTGCGTCTATTTCATTCACCTCTGAACTAGAGTATCACTGCTTATACAACAGCCTTGTGGTACTGCCAAATACCGAAGCATTGCTCATGACCAAGGCATTAAACAGACCGTTCTTTGACATTTTTACTAAATCCTTCATATTTAGTTATTATTTGGAATGGTGATTTTCTAATCATTCTATTAAAAGGGGTGTTTCTCTTCCATTCACCTTTGAACTAGAGGTTCGCTGCTTATACACCAGCCTTGAAGTACTGCCTAATACCAAAGCAGTCCTCTTGACCAAGGCATCAACCAGACCATTCTTTGACATTTTTACCAAATCCTTCATATTTAATTATTATTTGGAATGGTAATTTCCTAAGCATTCTATTAAAAGGGGTGTGTCTCTTCCAATCACCCTTGAACTAGAGGATCACTGCTTATACACCAGGCTTGAAGTAATGCCGAATACCGAAGCAGTCCTTATGACCAAGGCACAAAATAGGCCATTCTTTGACATGTTTACTAAATCCTCAATATTTAATTTTTATTTGAAATGGTGATTTCTTAATTTTACTAATAAAAGGCGTGTGTCTCTTCCATTCGCCCCTGAACTATAGGTTCACTGCTTATACACCAGGCTTGTCGTACTGCAGAATACCGCAGCAGTTCTTATGACCAAGGAATCAAATAGGCCATTCTTTGACATTTTTTTTGAATCCTTTATATATAATTATTATTTGGAATGGTGATTTCTTAATTTTACTAATAAAAGGGGTGTGTCCCTTTAATTCACCCCTGAACTAAAGGTTCGTGGCTTATACACCAGCCTTGATGTACTGCCGAATACCGATGCATTACTCATGACCAAGGCATCAAACAGACCATTCTTTGATATTTTTACCAAATCCTTCATTTTGAATTATTATTTGGAATGTTGATTTCCTAATCATTCCAATAAAAGGGGTGTGTCTGTTCCATTCGACCCTGAACAAGAGGTTCACTGCTTATAAACCAGCCTAGAAGTACTGCCGAATACCAAAGCAATCCTCATGACTAAGGCATCAAACAGACCATTCTTTGACATTTTTACTAAATCCTTCATGTTTAAATATTATTTGGATTGTGATTTCTTGATTTTACTATTAAAAGAGGTGTGTCTCTTCCATTCATCCTTGAACTAGAGGTTTGCTGCTTATACACCAGCCTTGAAGTACTGCCTAATACCAAAGCAGTCCTCATGACCAAGGCATCAAACAGACAATTCTTTGACATTTTATATAAATCCTTCATATTTAATTATTATTTTGAATGGCGATTTCTTATTTATCCTATTAAAAGGGGTGCGTCTAATTCATTCAACTCTGAACTAGAGTATCACAGCTTATACACCAGGCTTGAAGTACTGCCGAATACCGAAGCAGTCCTCATGACCAAGGCATCAACCAGACCATTCTTTGACATTTTTACCAAATCCTTCATATTTAATTATTATTTGGAATGGTAATTTCCTAAGCATTCTATTAAAAGGGGTGTGTCTCTTCCAATCACCCTTGAACTAGAGTATCACTGCTTATACACCAGGCTTGAAGTAATGCCGAATACCGAAGCAGTCCTCATGACCAAGGCACAAAATAGGCCATTCTTTGACATGTTTACTAAATCCTCAATATTTAATTTTTATTTGAAATGGTGATTTCTTAATTTTACTAATAAAAGGCGTGTGTCTCTTCCATTCGCCCCTGAACTATAGGTTCACTGCTTATACACCAGGCTTGTCGTACTGCGGAATACCGCAGCAGTTCTTATGACCAAGGAATCAAATAGGCCATTCTTTGACATTTTTTTTGAATCCTTTATATATAATTATTATTTGGAATGGTGATTTCTTAATTTTACTAATAAAAGGGGTGTGTCCCTTTAATTCACCCCTGAACTAAAGGTTCGTGGCTTATACACCAGCCTTGATGTACTGCCGAATACCGATGCATTACTCATGACCAAGGCATCAAACAGACCATTCTTTGATATTTTTACCAAATCCTTCATTTTGAATTATTATTTGGAATGTTGATTTCCTAATCATTCCAATAAAAGGGGTGTGTCTGTTCCATTCGACCCTGAACAAGAGGTTCACTGCTTATAAACCAGCCTAGAAGTACTGCCGAACACCAAAGCAATCCTCATGACCAAGGCATCAAACAGACCATTCTTTGACATTTTTACTAAATCCTTCATGTTTAAATATTATTTGGATTGTGATTTCTTGATTTTACTATTAAAAGAGGTGTGTCTGTTCCATTCACCCCTGAAAAAGAGGTTCACTGATATGAACCAGCCTTGAAGTACTGCCTAATACCAAAGCTGTCCTCATGACCAAGGCATCAAATATGCTATCCTTCGAAATCTTTACTAAATCCTTCATATTTAATTATTATTTGGAATGGAAATTTCCTAATCATTCTATTAAAAGGATTGTGTCTCTTCCATTCACCCTTGAACTAGAGACTTGCTGCTTATACACCAGCCTTGAAGTACTGCCTAATACCGAGGCAGTCCGCATGACTAAGGCATCAAACAGACCATTCTTTGGCATTTTTTCTAAATCCTTCATGTTTAAATATTATTTGGATTGTGATTTCTTGATTTTACTATTAAAAGAGGTGTGTCTCTTCCATTCATCCTTGAACTAGAGGTTTGCTGCTTATACACCAGCCTTGAAGTACTGCCTAATACCAAAGCAGTCCTCATGACCAAGGCATCAAACAGACAATTCTTTGACATTTTTAATAAATCCTTCATATTTAATTATTATTTTGAATGGCGATTTCTTATTTATCCTATTAAAAGGGGTGCGTCTAATTCATTCAACTCTGAACTAGAGTATCACAGCTTATACACCAGGCTTGAAGTACTGCCGAATACCAAAGCAGTCCTCATGACCAAGGCATCAAACAGACCATTCTTTAACATTTTTACTAAATCCTTCATATTTAGTTATTATTAGCAATTGTTATTTCTTAGTTTTACTATTAAAAGGGGTGTGTCTATTGCATTCACTCCTGAACTAGAGGATCACTGATTATACACCAGCCTTGAAGTACTGCCGAATACCGAAGCATTACTCATGACCAAGGCATCAAACAGACAATTGTTTGGCATCTTTACTAAATCCTTCATATTTAATTATTATTTAGAATGGTGATTTTTTTATTTTACTATTAATAGGGGTGTGTCTATTCCATTCACTTCTAAACTAATGGTTCACTCCTTATGCACCAGCCTAGAATAACTCCCGGAAACCGAAGCAGTCCTCATGACCAAGGCATCAAACAGACAATTCTTTGACATTTTTAATAAATCTTTCATATTTAATTATTATTTTGAATAGCGATTTCTTATTTATTTTATTAAAAGGGGTGCGTCTATTTCATTCACCTCTGAACTAGAGTATCACTGCTTATACAACAGCCTTGTGGTACTGCCAAATACCGAAGCATTGCTCATGACCAAGGCATTAAACAGACCGTTCTTTGACATTTTTACTATATCCTTCATATTTAGTTATTATTTGGAATGGTGATTTTCTAATCATTCTATTAAAAGGGGTGTTTCTCTTCCATTCACCTTTGAACTAGAGGTTCGCTGCTTATAAACCAGCCTTGAAGTAGTGCCTAATACCAAAGCAGTCCTCTTGACCAAGGCATCAATCAGACCATTCTTTGACATTTTTACCAAATCCTTCATATTTAATTATTATTTGGAATGGTAATTTCCTAAGCATTCTATTAAAAGGGGTGTGTCTCTTCCAATCACCCTTGAACTAGAGTATCACTGCTTATACACCAGGCTTGAAGTAATGCCGAATACCGAAGCAGTCCTCATGACCAAGGCACAAAATAGGCCATTCTTTGACATGTTTACTAAATCCTCAATATTTAATTTTTATTTGAAATGGTGATTTCTTAATTTTACTAATAAAAGGCGTGTGTCTCTTCCATTCGCCCCTGAACTATAGGTTCACTGCTTATACACCAGGCTTGTCGTACTGCGGAATACCGCAGCAGTTCTTATGACCAAGGAATCAAATAGGCCATTCTTTGACATTTTTTTTGAATCCTTTATATATAATTATTATTTGGAATGGTGATTTCTTAATTTTACTAATAAAAGGGGTGTGTCCCTTTAATTCACCCCTGAACTAAAGGTTCGTGGCTTATACACCAGCCTTGATGTACTGCCGAATACCGATGCATTACTCATGACCAAGGCATCAAACAGACCATTCTTTGATATTTTTACCAAATCCTTCATTTTGAATTAATATTTGGAATGTTGATTTCCTAATCATTCCAATAAAAGGGGTGTGTCTGTTCCATTCGACCCTGAACAAGAGGTTCACTGCTTATAAACCAGCCTAGAAGTACTGCCGAATACCAAAGCAATCCTCATGACTAAGGCATCAAACAGACCATTCTTTGACATTTTTACTAAATCCTTCATGTTTAAATATTATTTGGATTGTGATTTCTTGATTTTACTATTAAAAGGGGTGTGTCTATTGCATTCACTCCTGAACTAATGGTTCACTCCTTATGCACCAGCCTAGAATAACTCCCGGAAACCGAAGCAGTCCTCTTGACCAAGGCATCAACCAGACCATTCTTTGACATTTTTACCAAATCCTTCATATTTAATTATTATTTGGAATGGTGATTTCTTAATTTTACTAATAAAAGGAGTGTGTCTCTTCCATTCACCCTTGAACTAAAGGTTCGCTGCTTATACACCAGCCTTGAAGTACTGCCTCATACCAAAGCAGTCCTCATGACCAAGGCATCAAACAGACAATTCTTTGACATTTTTAATAAATCTTTCATATTTAATTATTATTTTGAATGGCGATTTCTTATTTATTTTATTAAAATGGGTGCGTCTATTTCATTCACCTCTGAACTAGAGTATCACTGCTTATACAACAGCCTTGTGGTACTGCCAAATACCGAAGCATTGCTCATGACCAAGGCATTAAACAGACCGTTCTTTGACATTTTTACTAAATCCTTCATATTTAGTTATTATTTGGAATGGTGATTTTCTAATCATTCTATTAAAAGGGGTGTTTCTCTTCCATTCACCTTTGAACTAGAGGTTCGCTGCTTATACACCAGCCTTGAAGTACTGCCTAATACCAAAGCAGTCCTCTTGACCAAGGCATCAACCAGACCATTCTTTGACATTTTTACCAAATCCTTCATATTTAATTATTATTTGGATTGTGATTTCTTGATTTTACTATTAAAAGGGGTGTGTCTATTGCATTCACTCCTGAACTAATGGTTCACTCCTTATGCACCAGCCTAGAATAACTCCCGGAAACCGAAGCAGTCCTCTTGACCAAGGCATCAACCAGACCATTCTTTGACATTTTTACCAAATCCTTCATATTTAATTATTATTTGGAATGGTGATTTCTTAATTTTACTAATAAAAGGAGTGTGTCTCTTCCATTCACCCTTGAACTAAAGGTTCGCTGCTTATACACCAGCCTTGAAGTACTGCCTCATACCAAAGCAGTCCTCATGACCAAGGCATCAAACAGACAATTCTTTGACATTTTTAATAAATCTTTCATATTTAATTATTATTTTGAATGGCGATTTCTTATTTATTTTATTAAAATGGGTGCGTCTATTTCATTCACCTCTGAACTAGAGTATCACTGCTTATACAACAGCCTTGTGGTACTGCCAAATACCGAAGCATTGCTCATGACCAAGGCATTAAACAGACCGTTCTTTGACATTTTTACTAAATCCTTCATATTTAGTTATTATTTGGAATGGTGATTTTCTAAGCATTCTATTAAAAGGGGTGCGTCTATTTCATTCACCTCTGAACTAGAGTATCACTGCTTATACAACAGCCTTGTGGTACTGCCAAATACCGAAGCATTGCTCATGACCAAGGCATTAAACAGACCGTTCTTTGACATTTTTACTATATCCTTCATATTTAGTTATTATTTGGAATGGTGATTTTCTAATCATTCTATTAAAAGGGGTGTTTCTCTTCCATTCACCTTTGAACTAGAGGTTCGCTGCTTATACACCAGCCTTGAAGTACTGCCTAATACCAAAGCAGTCCTCATGACCAAGGCACAAAATAGGCCATTCTTTGACATGTTTACTAAATCCTCAATATTTAATTTTTATTTGAAATGGTGATTTCTTAATTTTACTAATAAAAGGCGTGTGTCTCTTCCATTCGCCCCTGAACTATAGGTTCACTGCTTATACACCAGGCTTGTCGTACTGCGGAATACCGCAGCAGTTCTTATGACCAAGGAATCAAATAGGCCATTCTTTGACATTTTTTTTGAATCCTTTATATATAATTATTATTTGGAATGGTGATTTCTTAATTTTACTAATAAAAGCGGTGTGTCCCTTTAATTCACCCCTGAACTAAAGGTTCGTGGCTTATACACCAGCCTTGATGTACTGCCGAATACCGATGCATTACTCATGACCAAGGCATCAAACAGACCATTCTTTGATATTTTTACCAAATCCTTCATTTTGAATTATTATTTGGAATGTTGATTTCCTAATCATTCCAATAAAAGGGGTGTGTCTGTTCCATTCGACCCTGAACAAGAGGTTCACTGCTTATAAACCAGCCTAGAAGTACTGCCGAATACCAAAGCAATCCTCATGACTAAGGCATCAAACAGACCATTCTTTGACATTTTTACTAAATCCTTCATGTTTAAATATTATTTGGATTGTGATATCTTGATTTTACTATTAAAAGAGGTGTGTCTCTTCCATTCATCCTTGAACTAGAGGTTTGCTGCTTATACACCAGCCTTGAAGTACTGCCTAATACCAAAGCAGTCCTCATGACCAAGGCATCAAACAGACAATTCTTTAACATTTTTAATAAATCCTTCATATTTAATTATTATTTTGAATGGCGATTTCTTATTTATCCTATTAAAAGGGGTGCGTCTAATTCATTCAACTCTGAACTAGAGTATCACAGCTTATACACCAGGCTTGAAGTACTGCCGAATACCAAAGCAGTCCTCATGACCAAGGCATCAAACAGACCATTCTTTAACATTTTTACTAAATCCTTCATATTTAGTTATTATTAGCAATTGTTATTTCTTAGTTTTACTATTAAAAGGGGTGTGTCTATTGCATTCACTCCTGAACTAGAGGATCACTGATTATACACCAGCCTTGAAGTACTGCCGAATACCGAAGCATTACTCATGACCAAGGCATCAAACAGACAATTGTTTGGCATCTTTACTAAATCCTTCATATTTAATTATTATTTAGAATGGTGATTTTTTTATTTTACTATTAATAGGGGTGTGTCTATTCCATTCACTTCTAAACTAATGGTTCACTCCTTATGCACCAGCCTAGAATAACTCCCGGAAACCGAAGCAGTCCTCTTGACCAAGGCATCAACCAGACCATTCTTTGACATTTTTACCAAATCCTTCATATTTAATTATTATTTGGAATGGTGATTTCTTAATTTTACTAATAAAAGGAGTGTGTCTCTTCCATTCACCCTTGAACTAAAGGTTCGCTGCTTATACACCAGCCTTGAAGTACTGCCTCATACCAAAGCAGTCCTCATGACCAAGGCATCAAACAGACAATTCTTTGACATTTTTAATAAATCTTTCATATTTAATTATTATTTTGAATGGCGATTTCTTATTTATTTTATTAAAAGGGGTGCGTCTATTTCATTCACCTCTGAACTAGAGTATCACTGCTTATACAACAGCCTTGTGGTACTGCCAAATACCGAAGCATTGCTCATGACCAAGGCATTAAACAGACCGTTCTTTGACATTTTTACTATATCCTTCATATTTAGTTATTATTTGGAATGGTGATTTTCTAATCATTCTATTAAAAGGGGTGTTTCTCTTCCATTCACCTTTGAACTAGAGGTTCGCTGCTTATACACCAGCCTTGAAGTACTGCCTAATACCAAAGCAGTCCTCATGACCAAGGCACAAAATAGGCCATTCTTTGACATGTTTACTAAATCCTCAATATTTAATTTTTATTTGAAATGGTGATTTCTTAATTTTACTAATAAAAGGCGTGTGTCTCTTCCATTCGCCCCTGAACTATAGGTTCACTGCTTATACACCAGGCTTGTCGTACTGCGGAATACCGCAGCAGTTCTTATGACCAAGGAATCAAATAGGCCATTCTTTGACATTTTTTTTGAATCCTTTATATATAATTATTATTTGGAATGGTGATTTCTTAATTTTACTAATAAAAGGGGTGTGTCCCTTTAATTCACCCCTGAACTAAAGGTTCGTGGCTTATACACCAGCCTTGATGTACTGCCGAATACCGATGCATTACTCATGACCAAGGCATCAAACAGACCATTCTTTGATATTTTTACCAAATCCTTCATTTTGAATTATTATTTGGAATGTTGATTTCCTAATCATTCCAATAAAAGGGGTGTGTCTGTTCCATTCGACCCTGAACAAGAGGTTCACTGCTTATAAACCAGCCTAGAAGTACTGCCGAATACCAAAGCAATCCTCATGACTAAGGCATCAAACAGACCATTCTTTGACATTTTTACTAAATCCTTCATGTTTAAATATTATTTGGATTGTGATTTCTTGATTTTACTATTAAAAGGGGTGTGTCTATTGCATTCACTCCTGAACTAGAGGATCACTGATTATACACCAGCCTTGAAGTACTGCCGAATACCGAAGCATTACTCATGACCAAGGCATCAAACAGACAATTGTTTGGCATCTTTACTAAATCCTTCATATTTAAATATTATTTAGAATGGTGATTTTTTTATTTTACTATTAATAGGGGTGTGTCTATTCCATTCACTTCTAAACTAATGGTTCACTCCTTATGCACCAGCCTAGAATAACTCCCGGAAACCGAAGCAGTCCTCTTGACCAAGGCATCAACCAGACCATTCTTTGACATTTTTACCAAATCCTTCATATTTAATTATTATTTGGAATGGTGATTTCTTAATTTTACTAATAAAAGGAGTGTGTCTCTTCCATTGACCCTTGAACTAAAGGTTCGCTGCTTATACACCAGCCTTGAAGTACTGCCTCATACCAAAGCAGTCCTCATGACCAAGGCATCAAACAGACAATTCTTTGACATTTTTAATAAATCTTTCATATTTAATTATTATTTTGAATGGCGATTTCTTATTTATTTTATTAAAATGGGTGCGTCTATTTCATTCACCTCTGAACTAGAGTATCACTGCTTATACAACAGCCTTGTGGTACTGCTAAATACCGAAGCATTGCTCATGACCAAGGCATTAAACAGACCGTTCTTTGACATTTTTACCAAATCCTTCATATTTAGTTATTATTTGGAATGGTGATTTTCTAATCATTCTATTAAAAGGGGTGTTTCTCTTCCATTCACCTTTGAACTAGAGGTTCGCTGCTTATACACCAGCCTTGAAGTACTGCCTAATACCAAAGCAGTCCTCTTGACCAAGGCATCAACCACACCATTCTTTGACATTTTTACCAAATCCTTCATATTTAGTTATTATTAGCAATTGTTATTTCTTAGTTTTACTATTAAAAGGGGTGTGTCTATTGCATTCACTCCTGAACTAGAGGATCACTGATTATAAACCAGCCTTGAAGTACTGCCGAATACCGAAGCATTACTCATGACCAAGGCATCAAACAGACAATTGTTTGGCATCTTTACTAAATTCTTCATATTTAATTATTATTTAGAATGGTGCTTTTTTTATTTTACTATTAATAGGGGTGTGTCTATTCCATTCACTTCTAAACTAATGGTTCACTCCTTATGCACCAGCCTAGAATAACTCCCGGAAACCGAAGCAGTCCTCTTGACCAAGGCATCAACCAGACCATTCTTTGACATTTTTACCAAATCCTTCATATTTAATTATTATTTGGAATGGTGATTTCTTAATTTTACTAATAAAAGGAGTGTGTCTCTTCCATTCACCCTTGAACTAAAGGTTCGCTGCTTATACACCAGCCTTGAAGTACTGCCTCATACCAAATCAGTCCTCATGACCAAGGCATCAAACAGACAATTCTTTGACATTTTTAATAAATCTTTCATATTTAATTATTATTTTGAATGGCGATTTCTTATTTATTTTATTAAAAGGGGTGCGTCTATTTCATTCACCTCTGAACTAGAGTATCACTGCTTATACAACAGCCTTGTGGTACTGCCAAATACCGAAGCATTGCTCATGACCAAGGCATTAAACAGACCGTTCTTTGACATTTTTACTAAATCCTTCATATTTCGTTATTATTTGGAATGGTGATTTTCTAATCATTCTATTAAAAGGGGTGTTTCTCTTCCATTCACCTTTGAACTAGAGGTTCGCTGCTTATACACCAGCCTTGAAGTACTGCCTAATACCAAAGCAGTCCTCTTGACCAAGGCATCAACCAGACCATTCTTTGACATTTTTACCAAATCCTTCATATTTAATTATTATTTGGAATGGTATATTCCTAAGCATTCTATTAAAAGGGGTGTGTCTCTTCCAATCACCCTTGAACTAGAGGATCACTGCTTATACACCAGGCTTGAAGTAATGCCGAATACCGAAGCAGTCCTCATGACCAAGGCACAAAATAGGCCATTCTTTGACATGTTTACTAAATCCTCAATATTTAATTTTTATTTGAAATGGTGATTTCTTAATTTTACTAATAAAAGGCGTGTGTCTCTTCCATTCGCCCCTGAACTATAGGTTCACTGCTTATACACCAGGCTTGTCGTACTGCGGAATACCGCAGCAGTTCTTATGACCAAGGAATCAAATAGGCCATTCTTTGACATTTTTTTTGAATCCTTTATATATAATTATTATTTGGAATGGTGATTTCTTAATTTTACTAATAAAAGGGGTGTGTCCCTTTAATTCACCCCTGAACTAAAGGTTCGTGGCTTATACACCAGCCTTGATGTACTGCCGAATACTGATGCATTACTCATGACCAAGGCATCAAACAGACCATTCTTTGATATTTTTACCAAATCCTTCATTTTGAATTATTATTTGGAATGTTGATTTCCTAATCATTCCAATAAAAGGGGTGTGTCTGTTCCATTCGACCCTGAACAAGAGGTTCACTGCTTATAAACCAGCCTAGAAGTACTGCCGAATACCAAAGCAATCCTCATGACTAAGGCATCAAACAGACCATTCTTTGACATTTTTACTAAATCCTTCATGTTTAAATATTATTTGGATTGTGATTTCTTGATTTTACTATTAAAAGAGGTGTGTCTCTTCCATTCATCCTTGAACTAGAGGTTTGCTGCTTATACACCAGCCTTGAAGTACTGCCTAATACCAAAGCAGTCCTCATGACCAAGGCATCAAACAGACAATTCTTTGACATTTTTAATAAATCCTTCATATTTAATTATTATTTTGAATGGCGATTTCTTATTTATCCTATTAAAAGGGGTGCGTCTAATTCATTCAACTCTGAACTAGAGTATCACAGCTTATACACCAGGCTTGAAGTACTGCCGAATACCGAAGCAGTCCTCATGACCAAGGCATCAAACAGACCATTCTTTAACATTTTTACTAAATCCTTCATATTTAGTTATTATTAGCAATTGTTATTTCTTAGTTTTACTATTAAAAGGGTCGTGTCTATTGCATTCACTCCTGAACTAGAGGATCACTGATTATAAACCAGCCTTGAAGTACTGCCGAATACCGAAGCATTACTCATGACCAAGGCATCAAACAGACAATTGTTTGGCATCTTTACTAAATCCTTCATATTTAATTATTATTTAGAATGGTGATTTTTTTATTTTACTATTAATAGGGGTGTGTCTATTCCATTCACTTCTAAACTAATGGTTCACTCCTTATGCACCAGCCTAGAATAACTCCCGGAAACCGAAGCAGTCCTCTTGACCAAGGCATCAACCAGACCATTCTTTGACATTTTTACCAAATCCTTCATATTTAATTATTATTTGGAATGGTGATTTTTTAATTTTACTAATAAAAGGAGTGCGTCTCTTCCATTCACCCTTGAACTAAAGGTTCGCTGCTTATACACCAGCCTTGAAGTACTGCCTCATACCAAATCAGTCCTCATGACCAAGGCATCAAACAGACAATTCTTTGACATTTTTAATAAATCTTTCATATTTAGTTATTATTTGGAATGGTGATTTTCTAATCATTCTATTAAAAGGGGTGTTTCTCTTCCATTCACCTTTGAACTAGAGGTTCGCTGCTTATACACCAGCCTTGAAGTACTGCCTAATACCAAAGCAGTCCTCTTGACCAAGGCATCAACCAGACCATTCTTTGACATTTTTACCAAATCCTTCATATTTAATTATTATTTGGAATGGTAATTTCCTAAACATTCTATTAAAAGGGGTGTGTCTCTTCCAATCACCCTTGAACTAGAGGATCACTGCTTATACACCAGGCTTGAAGTAATGCCGAATACCGAAGCAGTCCTCATGACCAAGGCACAAAATAGGCCATTCTTTGACATGTTTACTAAATCCTCAATATTTAATTTTTATTTGAAATGGTGATTTCTTAATTTTACTAATAAAAGGCGTGTGTCTCTTCCATTCGCCCCTGAACTATAGGTTCACTGCTTATACACCAGGCTTGTCGTACTGCGGAATACCGCAGCAGTTCTTATGACCAAGGAATCAAATAGGCCATTCTTTGACATTTTTTTTGAATCCTTTATATATAATTATTATTTGGAATGGTGATTTCTTAATTTTACCAATAAAAGGGGTGTGTCCCTTTAATTCACCCCTGAACTAAAGGTTCGTGGCTTATACACCAGCCTTGATGTACTGCCGAATACCGATGCATTACTCATGACCAAGGCATCAAACAGACCATTCTTTGATATTTTTACCAAATCCTTCATTTTGAATTATTATTTGGAATGTTGATTTCCTAATCATTCCAATAAAAGGGGTGTGTCTGTTCCATTCGACCCTGAACAAGAGGTTCACTGCTTATAAACCAGCCTAAAAGTACTGCCGAATACCAAAGCAATCCTCATGACTAAGGCATCAAACAGACCATTCTTTGACATTTTTACTAAATCCTTCATGTTTAAATATTATTTGGATTGTGATTTCTTGATTTTACTATTAAAAGAGGTGTGTCTCTTCCATTCATCCTTGAACTAGAGGTTTGCTGCTTATACACCAGCCTTGAAGTACTGCCTAATACCAAAGCAGTCCTCATGACCAAGGCATCAAACAGACAATTCTTTGACATTTTTAATAAATCCTTCATATTTAATTATTATTAGCAATTGTTATTTCTTAGTTTTACTATTAAAAGGGGTGTGTCTATTGCATTCACTCCTGAACTAGAGGATCACTGATTATACACCAGCCTTGAAGTACTGCCGAATACCGAAGCATTACTCATGACCAAGGCATCAAACAGACAATTGTTTGGCATCTTTACTAAATCCTTCATATTTAATTATTATTTAGAATGGTGATTTTTTTATTTTACTATTAATAGGGGTGTGTCTATTCCATTCACTTCTAAACTAATGGTTCACTCCTTATGCACCAGCCGAGAATAACTCCCGGAAACCGAAGCAGTCCTCTTGACCAAGGCATCAACCAGACCATTCTTTGACATTTTTACCAAATCCTTCATATTTAATTATTATTTGGAATGGTGATTTCTTAATTTTACTAATAAAAGGAGTGTGTCTCTTCCATTCACCCTTGAACTAAAGGTTCGCTGCTTATACACCAGCCTTGAAGTACTGCCTCATACCAAAGCAGTCCTCATGACCAAGGCATCAAACAGACAATTCTTTGACATTTTTAATAAATCTTTCATATTTAATTATTATTTTGAATGGCGATTTCTTATTTATTTTATTAAAAGGGGTGCGTCTATTTCATTCACCTCTGAACTAGAGTATCACTGCTTATACAACAGCCTTGTGGTACTGCCAAATACCGAAGCATTGCTCATGACCAAGGCATTAAACAGACCGTTCTTTGACATTTTTACTAAATCCTTCATATTTAGTTATTATTTGGAATGGATATTTTCTAATCATTCTATTAAAAGGGGTGTGTCTCTTCCATTCACCTTTGAACTAGAGGTTCGCTGCTTATACACCAGCCTTGAAGTACTGCCTAATACCAAAGCAGTCCTCATGACCAAGGCATCAAATAGGCTATCCTTCGAAACCTCTACTAAATCCTTCATATTTAATTCTTATTTGGAATGGTGATTTTCTAATCATTCTATTAAAAGGAGTTTGTCTCTTCCATTTACCGTTGAAATAGAGGTTCACTGTTTATACACCAGCCTTGTGGTACCGCGGAATACCACAGCAGTTCTTATGAGCAAGGCATCAAATAGGCCATTCTTTGACATTTTTTTTAAATCCTTTATATTTAATTATTCTTTGAAATGGTGATATCTTAATTTCACTCTAAAAAGAGGTGTGTCTCTTTCATTCACCGGTTAAGAAGAGGTTCACTGCTTATACGACAGCATTGAAGTACTGCCGAATACCGAAGCAGTCCACCAGACCAAGGCATCAAACAGACCATTCTTTGACATTTTTACTAAATCCTTCATGTTTAAATATTATTTGGATTGTGATTTCTTGATTTTACTATTAAAAGAGGCGTGTCTGTTCCATTCACCCCTAAAAAAGATGTTCACTGCTAATGGACCAGCCTTGAAGTACTGCCAAATACCGAAGCATTGCTCATGACCACGGTATCAAACAGACAATTCTTTGACAGTTTTAATAAATCCTTCATATTTAATTATTATTTTGAATGGCGATTTCTTATTTATCCTATTAAAAGGGGTGCGTCTATTTCATTCACCTCTGAACTAGAGTATCACTGCTTATACAACAGCCTTGAAGTACTCCCTAATACCAAAGCAGTCCTCATGACCAAGGCATCAAATAGGCTATCCTTCGAAACCTTTACTAAATCCTTCATATTTCATCATTATTTGGAATGGTTTTTTCCAATCATTCTATTAAAAGGAGTGTGTCTCTTCCATTCACCCTTGAACTAGAGGTTCACTGCTTATACAACAGCATTAAAGTACTGCCGAATACCGAAGCAGTCCACAAGACCAAGGCATCAAACAGACCATTCTTTGACATTTTTACTAAATCCTTTATATTTAATTCTTATTTGGAATGTGATTTCTTGATTTTACTATTAAAAGAGGTGTGTCTCTTCCATTCACCCCTGAAATAGAGGTTCACTGTTTATACACCAGCCTTGTGGTACTGCGGAATACCACAGCAATTCTTATGAGCAAGGCATCAAATAGGCCATTCTTTGACATTTTTTTTTAATCCTTTATATTTAATTATTATTTGGAATGGTGATTTCTTAATTTTACTCTAAAAAGAGGTGTGTCTCTTTCATTCACCGGTTAAGTAGAGGTTCACTGCTTATACAACAGCATTAAAGTACTTCCGAATACCGAAGCAGTCCACAAGACCAAGGCATCAAACAGACCATTCTTTGACATTTTTACTAAATCCTTTATATATTTAATTCTTATTTGGAATGGTGATTTTCTAATCATTCTATTAAAAGGAGTGTGTCTCTTCCGTTTACCGTTGAAATAGAGGTTCACTGTTTATACACCAGCCTTGTGGTACTGGGGAATACCACAGCAGTTCTTATGAGCAAGGCATCAAATAGGCCATTCTTTGACATTTTTTTTTAATCATTTATATTTAATTATTATTTGGAATGGTGATTTCTTAATTTTACTCTAAAAAGAGGTGTGTCTCTTTCATTCACCGGTTAAGTAGAGGTTAACTGCTTATACAATAGCATTAAAGTACTGCCGAATACCGAAGCAGTCCACAAGACCAAGGCATCAAACAGACCATTCTTTGACATTTTTACTAAATCCTTTATATATTTAATACTTATTTGGAATGGTGATTTTCTAATCATTCTATTAAAAGGAGTGTGTCTCTTCCGTTTACCGTTGAAATAGAGGTTCACTGTTTATACACTAGCCTTGTGGTACTGCGGAATACCACAGCAGTTCTTATGAGCAAGGCATCAAATAGGCCATTCTTTGACATTTTTTTTAAATCCTTTATATTTAATTATTATTTGGAATGGTGATTCCTTAATTTTACTCTAAAAAGAGGTGTGTCTCTTTCATTCACCGGTTAAGAAGAGGTTCACTGCTTATACGACAGCATTGAAGTACTGCCGAATACCGAAGCAGTCCACAAGACCAAGGCATCAAACAGACCATTCTTTGACATTTTTTTTAAATCCTTTATATATAATTATTATTTGGAATGGTGATTTCTTAATTTTACTAATAAAAGGGGTGTGTCCCTTTAATTCACCCTTGACCTAAAGGTTCGTGGCTTATACACCAGGCTTGAAGTACTGCCGAATACCGAAGCAGTCCTCATGACCAAGGCATCAAACAGACAATTCTTTGACATTTTTACTAAATCCTTCATATTTAATTATTATTTGGAATGGTGATTTGTTGATTTTACTATTAGAAGGTGTGTGTCTATTCCATTCACTTCTAAACTAGAGGTTCACTCCTTATGCAACAGCCTAGAATAACTCCCGAATACCGAAGCAGTCCTCTTGACCAAGGCATCAACCAGACCATTCTTTGACATTTTTACCAAATCCTTCATATTTAACTATTATTTGGAATGGTGATTTCTTAATTTTACTAATAAAAGAAGTGTGTCTATTCCATTCACCCTTGAACTAAAGGTTCGCTGCTTATACACCAGCCTTGAAGTACTGCCTAATACCAAAGCAGTCATCATGACCAAGGCATCAAACAGACAATTCTTTGACATTTTTAATAAATCCTTCATATTTAATTATTATTTTGAATGGCGATCTCTTATTTATCCTATTAAAAGGGGTGCGTTTATTTCATTCACCTCTGAACTAGAGTATCACTGCTTATACAACAGCCTTGAAGTACTGCCAAATACCGAAGCATTGCTCATGACCAAGGCATTAAACAGACCGTTTTTTGACATTTTTTTAAATCCTTCATATTTAGTTATTATTTAGAATGGTGGTTTTCTAATCATTCTATTAAAAGGTGTGTGTCTCTTCCATTCACCTTTGAACTAGAGGTTCGCTGCTTATACACCAGCCTTGAAGTACTGCCTAATACCAAAGCAGTCCTCATGACCAAGGCATCAAATAGGCTATCCTTCGAAACCTTTACTAAATCCTTCATATTTAATTATTATTTGGAATGGTAATTTCCTAATCATTCTATTAAAAGAGGTGTGTCTCTTCCATTCACCCTTGAACTAGAGGTTCGCTGCTTATACACAAGCCTTGAAGTACTGCCTGTGGGTAATTAACAGAACACTTATTAAGGTTAGTATGGTTTATTACAGTCTTATCACATGCTCTCTACTCCGCTACAAAGTTCAATTACAAAGAGGTCCTAGTACAAAGAGGTTCTAGTACAAAGAGGTTGACTAGATTTAAACAATACTTAATACCTCCAGTCCCTACATTACCCCTTATTCAGTGAACACGTTAATATTTATGAAACACAATTGTGAATTACCTTAATAGGAACTATAGCATTCATAGCATCGTTCAAAAAAAAAAATATACTGAAAATTCAAGAAACAAAATGGAAAAATATTGATTTGAAACAAAATTATGATATATGAATAGCTTCAAAGAATAATAATCAGAATATAGAAAATTCATTCAAACAAGTATTTCTTCCAAATATCTTGCAGGAAACCGCACAGTTCTACCACTTCTAGTAGAGGTTGGTACAGTTTCAGGTTGCTTCTGTTGTTTCTCCTGGTCTGTAGGCTGCGTCCTCAATACTGGAAAATCATCTGGGGACTGGGCTAAAGGTAAAGTCGAAGAGTCTTGTTGGTTCATATCTTCATCGGCAAGAAAATAAGCTGGTTTTAGCCGGTCAATAGAAACCGCAATGTCCTTGCCATGGATTTCCAATCGAAAATATTTTTCTAAACGGGTGATGACACGGAAAGGTCCTTCGTATGCTGGTTCTAGGGGTTTCTTGATCCGATCAGTGCGCATAAAAACATGTGAGCACTTCTGTAAGTCCTTGTAAATAAAAACGCTCCTAGAAGACTTGTGATTTACAGGAACAGGCTTCAGCTGACGCATTTCCTCTTGAAGTTCTCCGACCCAATCTTGTGAATCTGAGAATGTCCGTGATCCATTTGCAAAAAATTCTCCAGGTAATGTGATAGTTTTTCCATAGAGCATTTGAGATAGGGAAGAATTAGAATCCGGGTGAATTGCTGCTCGCAAACCTAACAGCACAGTTGGCAAAGTTTCCGTCCAACTCCGGGAATTATGTGCCTTCAATGCTGTTTTCAATTTACGGTGGAGTCGCTCAATCTTGCCGTTGCATTGAGGGTGATAAGGCGTAGAGTGGTAGAGTTTGACGCCACATAACGCACTAAAGTGATTTGGTGACCTCGACGTGATCGAACTAAGTGATTCCCAGCATGACGTCGCCGGCAGGTGAAAAATTTGAGGCTACACTAGAGGACCAACCGGAGGTAACTAAAGTATCAATTAGAATTCCTCCCTTCTGGACAGATAAACCTGAATTATGGTTTTATCAAATAGAAGCCCAATTCAATCTTGTGGGTATTATTAAAGAAGACACGAAATTCAACTATCTTGTTTCTCAGCTAGAAACTAAATATATGGAAAATATATGGGACATTATTAGAGGTACGGAGGTTAATAAATATACTTTAGCTAAGGAGCGTCTTCTTCAGCTGTTTAAGGAGAGCGATAACCAGCAAATTAGGAGGCTGTTGACAGGTTTAGAGTTAGGTGATCTCAAGCCTAGTCAGTTGCTCCGTAAAATGCAGACTTTGGCTGGTGGGGATATGACAGACAAAATTCTGAGAACGCTGTGGTTGGAAAAACTTCTGGTTTCAATAAAAAATATTGTAATCATTAGCGAGGAGACCTTAGATAAGGTGGCAGTTATGGCAGACAAAATAGCGGAGGTTATCCCTCAGTCAAGTGCCTATTCCGTTAGTCAGGACTCAAGTCTAAATGAACTGATGAAAAAAATTGCGAGTCTAGAAATTCAGATTTCTTCGTTGAATTCTAGAAATAGGTCTCGCAGTTCGTCCAGAGATTCTTCCCATTTGAGGCGCGGTTTTAGTCCCAAAAGTAAATTTTGTTATTTTCACCAGAGATTTGGAAAAAAATGTAGACCAGAAAAGTGTACACAACCTTGTGCTTGGGCGGCAGCTGTCGGAAAACTCCCACAAGCAACAGTAGATGTGGCCTCGGCTGTTGCTAACAATTTAGGCAGTCACAAATTTCGTTTATTTGTCCAGGATAAAAAAACCAGACTAAAGTTTTTTGTCGATAGTGGAGCAGATGTGTCCAAAATTCCGCTAAGATCAAAGTGCGAGTCCCCTAGTAGAGATTTTGTTTTATTTGCAGCCAACGGATCCATGATACAAACATATGGTGTACAAACTTTAAATATTGATTTGGGTCAGTTTCAGTGGCCTTTTATTGTGGCTAAAGTGAACAGAACACTTATTAAGGTTAGTATGGTTTATTACAGTCTTATCACATGCTCTCTACTCCGCTACAAAGTTCAATTACAAAGAGGTCCTAGTACAAAGAGGTTCTAGTACCAATAGGTTGACTAGATATAAACAATACTCCAGTCCCTACATGCCTAATACCAAAGCAGTCCTCATGACCAAGGCATGAAATAGGCTATCCTTCGAAACCTTTACTAAATCCTTCATATTTGATTATTATTTGGAATGGTAATTTCCTAATCATTCTATTAAAAGGGGTGTGTCTCTTCCATTCACCCTTGAACTAGAGGATCACTGCTTATACACCAGGCTTGAAGTAATGCCGAATACCGAAGCAGTCCTCATGACCAAGGCACCAAATAGGCCATTCTTTGACATGTTTACTAAATCCTTAATATTTAATTTTTATTTAAAATGGTGATTTCTTAATTTTACTAATAAAAGGGGTGTGTCTCTTCCATTCACCCCTGAACTATAGGTTCACTGCTTATACACCAGTCTTGTGGTACTGCGGAATACCGCAGCAGTTATTATGACCAATGCATCAAATAGGCCATTCTTTGAAATTTTTTTTGAGTCCTTTATATATAATTATTATTTAGAATGGTGATTTCTTAATTTTACTAATAAAAGGGGTGTGTCCCTTTAATTCACCCCTGAACTAAAGGTTCCTGGCTTATACACCAGCCTTGATGTACTGCCGAATACCGAAGCAGTCTTCATGACCAAGACATCAAACAGAGCATTCTTTGACATTTTTACTAAATCCTTCATAGTTAATTATTATTTGGAATGTTGATTTCCTAATCATTCCAATAAAAGGGGTGTGTCTGTTCCATTCGACCCTGAACAAGAGGTTCACTGCTTATACACCAGCCTAGAAGTACTGCCAAATACCGAAGCAATCCTCATGACCAAGGCATCAAACAGACCATTCTATGACATTTTTACTAAATCCTTCATGTTTAAATATTATTTGGATTGTGATTTCTTGATTTTACTATTAAAAGGGGTGTGTCTCTTCCATTTACCCTTGAACTAGGGGTTTGCTGCTTATACACCAGCCTTGAAGTACTGCCTAATACCGAGGCAGTCCTCGTGACCAAGGCATCAAACAGACAATTCTTTGGCATTTTTACTAAATCCTTCATATTTAATTATTATTTAGAATGGTGATTTTTTGATTTTACTATTAAAAGGGTTGTGTCTATTGCATTCACTCCTGAATTAAAAGTTCACTCCTTATGCACCAGCCTTGAAGTACTGCCGAATACCGAAGCAGTCCTCATGACCAAGGCATCAACCAGACCATTCTATGACATTTTTACCGAATCCTTCATAGTTAATTATTATTTGAAATGGTGATTTCTTAATTTTACTATTAAAAGGGGTGTGTCTGTTCCATTCACCCATGAACTAAAGGTTCGCTGCTTATACACCAGCCTTGAAGTACTGCCGAATACCGAAGCAGTTCTCATGACCGAGGCATCAAAAGACCATGTTTTGACATTTTTACTAAATCCTTTAGTTTTAATTGTGATTTGGAATAGTGATTTTTTAATTTTACTATTAAAAGGGGTGTGTATCTTCTATTAACCCCTGAACTAGAGGTTCACTGCTTACACAACAGCCTTGAAGTACTGCCGAATACCGAAGCAGTCCTCATGACCAAGGCATCAAACAGACCATTCTTTGGCATTTTTACTAAATCCTTCATATTAAATTATTATTTAGAATGGTGATTTTTTGATTTTACTATTAAAAGAGGTGTGTCTATTGCATTCACTTCTGAACTAGAGGTCACTGCTTATACACCAGCCTTGAAGTACTGCCGAATACCGAAGCATTACTCATGAGCAAGGCATCAAACAGACCATTATTTGACATTTTTACTAAATCCTTTATATTTAATTATTATTTAGAATGGTGATTTTTTGATTTTACTATTAAAACGGGTGGGTCTATTGCATTCACTTCTGAACTCGAGGTCACTGCTTATACACCAGCCTTGAAGTACTGCCGAATACCGAAGCATTACTCATGAGCAAGGCATCAAACAGACCATTATTTGACATTTTTACTAAATCCTTCATATATAATTATTATTTGGAATGTTTATTTCTTAATTTTACTCTAAAAAGATGTGTGTCTCTTGCATTCACTGGATAAGTATAAGTTCACTGCTTATACACCAGCCTAGAAGTACTGCCGAATACTGAAGCAGTGCTCATGACCAAGGCATCAATAGACCATTCTTTGACATTTTTTCTGAATCCATTATATTTTATTATTATTTGGAATGGCGATTTCTTAATTTTACTATTAAAAGGGGTGTGGCTCTTTGATTCACCCCTGAACTAGAGGTTCTCTGCTTATACGCCACGCTTGCGGTACTGCCGAATACCGAACCAGTCCTCATCACTAAGGCATCAAATGGATCATTCTTTGACATTTTTACTAAATCCTTCATATTTAATTATTATTTGGAATAGTCATTACTTACTTTTAATAATAAAATGGGTGTGTTCCTTTTATTCACCCCTGAACTGAAGGTTTGCTGCTTATACACCAGCCTTAAAGTACTGCCTAATACCAAAGTAGTCCTCATGACCAAGGCATCAAATAGGCTATCCTTCGAAATCTTTACTAAATCCTTCATATTTAATTATTATTTGGAATGGTGATTTCTTAATTATTCTATTAAAAGGGGTGCGTCTCTTTTATTTACCCCTGAACTAGAGGATCACTGCTTATACACCAGCCTTGAAGTACTGCCGAATACCAAAGCAGTCCTCATTACTAAGGCATCAAACAGACCATTTTTACCAAATCTTTTATATTTAATTATGATTTTGAATGGTGATTTCTTAATTATCCTTTTAAATGGAGTGCGTCTCTTTCATTCACCCTTGAACTAGAGGATCACCTGCTTATACACCAGCCTAAAAGTACTGCCAAACTCCGAAGCAGTCCTCATGACCAAGGCATCAAACCGACCATTCTTTGATATTTTTACGAAATCTTTTATATTTAATTATTATTTGGAATGGTGATTTCTTAATTATCCTATTAAAAGGGGTGCGTCTCTTTCATTCACCCCTGAACTAGAGGATCACTGCTTATACACCAGCCTGAAAAAACTGCCAAACTCCGAAGCAGTCCTCATGAGCAAGGCATCAAACAGACCATTCTTTGATATTTTTACGAAATCCTTCATATTTAATTATTATTTGGAATGGCGATTTCTTAACTTTGCTATTAAAAGGGGTATGTCTCTTCCATTCACCCCTGAACTAGAGGTTCACTGCTTATACACCAGGCTTGAAGTACTGCCGAATCCCGAAGCATTACTCATGACCAAGGCATCAAACAGACCATTCTTTGATATTTTTACGAAATCCTTCATATTTAATTATTATTTGGAATGGCGATTTCTTAACTTTACTATTAAAAGGGGTATGTCTCTTCCATTCACCCCTGAACTAGAGGTTCACTGCTTATACACCAGAATTGAAGTACTGCCAAACCCCGAAGCATTACTCATGACCAAGGCAACAAACAGACTATTCTTTGACATTTTTCCTAAATTCTTCATATATAATTATTATTTGAAATGTTAATTTCTTAATTATTCCATTAAAAGGGGTGCGTCTCTTTCATTCACCCCTGAACTAGAGAATCACTGCTTATACACCAGCCTTAAAGTACTGCCGAATACCGAAGCAGTCCTCATTACCAAGGCATCAAACAGACCATTTTTACCAAATCCTTCATATATAATTATTATTTGGAATGTTAATTTCTTAATTATCCTTTTAAATGGGGTGCATCTCTTTCATTCACCCCTAAACTAGAGGATCACCTGCTTATACACCAGCCTAAAAGTACTGCCGAACTCCGAAGCAGTCCTCATGACCAAGGCATCAAACAGACCAATCTTTGATATTTTTACGAAATCTTTTATATTTAATTATTATTTGGAATGGTGATTTCTTAATTATCCTATTAAAAGGGGTGCATCTCTTTCATTTACCCCTGAACTAGAGGATCACTGCTTATACACATGCCTAAAAGTACTGCCAAACTCCGAAGCAGTCCTCATGACCAAGGCATCAAACAGACCATTCTTTGATATTTTTACGAAATCCTTCATATTTAATTATTATTTGGAATGGCGATTTCTTAACTTTACTATTAAAAGGGGTATTTCTCTTCCATTTACCCCTGAACTAGAGGATCACTGCTTATACACCAGCCTTGACGTACTGCAGAATACCGAAGCAGTGCTCATAACGAAGGCATCAAACAGACCATTCTTGGACATTCTTACTAAATCCTTCATATTTAATTATTATTTGGAATGGTGATTTGTTGATTTTACTATTAGAAGGTGTGTGTCTATTCCATTCACTTCTAAACTAGAGGTTCACTCCTTATGCAACAGCCTAGAATAACTCCCGAATACCGAAGCAGTCCTCTTGACCAAGGCATCAACCAGACCATTCTTTGACATTTTTACCAAATCCTTCATATTTAACTATTATTTGGAATGGTGATTTCTTAATTTTACTAATAAAAGAAGTGTGTCTATTCCATTCACCCTTGAACTAAAGGTTCGCTGCTTATACACCAGCCTTGAAGTACTGCCTAATACCAAAGCAGTCATCATGACCAAGGCATCAAACAGACAATTCTTTGACATTTTTAATAAATCCTTCATATTTAATTATTATTTTGAATGGCGATCTCTTATTTATCCTATTAAAAGGGGTGCGTTTATTTCATTCACCTCTGAACTAGAGTATCACTGCTTATACAACAGCCTTGAAGTACTGCCAAATACCGAAGCATTGCTCATGACCAAGGCATTAAACAGACCGTTTTTTGACATTTTTTTAAATCCTTCATATTTAGTTATTATTTAGAATGGTGGTTTTCTAATCATTCTATTAAAAGGTGTGTGTCTCTTCCATTCACCTTTGAACTAGAGGTTCGCTGCTTATACACCAGCCTTGAAGTACTGCCTAATACCAAAGCAGTCCTCATGACCAAGGCATCAAATAGGCTATCCTTCGAAACCTTTACTAAATCCTTCATATTTAATTATTATTTGGAATGGTAATTTCCTAATCATTCTATTAAAAGAGGTGTGTCTCTTCCATTCAACCTTGAACTAGAGGTTCGCTGCTTATACACAAGCCTTGAAGTACTGCCTGTGGGTAATTAACAGAACACTTATTAAGGTTAGTATGGTTTATTACAGTCTTATCACATGCTCTCTACTCCGCTACAAAGTTCAATTACAAAGAGGTCCTAGTACAAAGAGGTTCTAGTACAAAGAGGTTGACTAGATTTAAACAATACTTAATACCTCCAGTCCCTACATTACCCCTTATTCAGTGAACACGTTAATATTTATGAAACACAATTGTGAATTACCTTAATAGGAACTATAGCATTCATAGCATCGTTCAAAAAAAAAAATATACTGAAAATTCAAGAAATAAAATGGAAAAATATTGATTTGAAACAAAATTATGATATATGAATAGCTTCAAAGAATAATAATCAGAATATAGAAAATTCATTCAAACAAGTATTTCTTCCAAATATCTTGCAGGAAACCGCACAGTTCTACCACTTCTAGTAGAGGTTGGTACAGTTTCAGGTTGCTTCTGTTGTTTCTCCTGGTCTGTAGGCTGCGTCCTCAATACTGGAAAATCATCTGGGGACTGGGCTAAAGGTAAAGTCGAAGAGTCTTGTTGGTTCATATCTTCATCGGCAAGAAAATAAGCTGGTTTTAGCCGGTCAATAGAAACCGCAATGTCCTTGCCATGGATTTCCAATCGAAAATATTTTTCTAAACGGGTGATGACACGGAAAGGTCCTTCGTATGCTGGTTCTAGGGGTTTCTTGATCCGATCAGTGCGCATAAAAACATGTGAGCACTTCTGTAAGTCCTTGTAAATAAAAACGCTCCTAGAAGACTTGTGATTTACAGGAACAGGCTTCAGCTGACGCATTTCCTCTTGAAGTTCTCCGACCCAATCTTGTGAATCTGAGAATGTCCGTGATCCATTTGCAAAAAATTCTCCAGGTAATGTGATAGTTTTTCCATAGAGCATTTGAGATAGGGAAGAATTAGAATCCGGGTGAATTGCTGCTCGCAAACCTAACAGCACAGTTGGCAAAGTTTCCGTCCAACTCCGGGAATTATGTGCCTTCAATGCTGTTTTCAATTTACGGTGGAGTCGCTCAATCTTGCCGTTGCATTGAGGGTGATAAGGCGTAGAGTGGTAGAGTTTGACGCCACATAACGCACTAAAGTGATTTGGTGACCTCGACGTGATCGAACTAAGTGATTCCCAGCATGACGTCGCCGGCAGGTGAAAAATTTGAGGCTACACTAGAGGACCAACCGGAGGTAACTAAAGTATCAATTAGAATTCCTCCCTTCTGGACAGATAAACCTGAATTATGGTTTTATCAAATAGAAGCCCAATTCAATCTTGTGGGTATTATTAAAGAAGACACGAAATTCAACTATCTTGTTTCTCAGCTAGAAACTAAATATATGGAAAATATATGGGACATTATTAGAGGTACGGAGGTTAATAAATATACTTTAGCTAAGGAGCGTCTTCTTCAGCTGTTTAAGGAGAGCGATAACCAGCAAATTAGGAGGCTGTTGACAGGTTTAGAGTTAGGTGATCTCAAGCCTAGTCAGTTGCTCCGTAAAATGCAGACTTTGGCTGGTGGGGATATGACAGACAAAATTCTGAGAACGCTGTGGTTGGAAAAACTTCTGGTTTCAATAAAAAATATTGTAATCATTAGCGAGGAGACCTTAGATAAGGTGGCAGTTATGGCAGACAAAATAGCGGAGGTTATCCCTCAGTCAAGTGCCTATTCCGTTAGTCAGGACTCAAGTCTAAATGAACTGATGAAAAAAATTGCGAGTCTAGAAATTCAGATTTCTTCGTTGAATTCTAGAAATAGGTCTCGCAGTTCGTCCAGAGATTCTTCCCATTTGAGGCGCGGTTTTAGTCCCAAAAGTAAATTTTGTTATTT
Organism: Acanthosoma haemorrhoidale; assembly: GCA_930367205.1. Taxonomy (NCBI): domain Eukaryota; kingdom Metazoa; phylum Arthropoda; class Insecta; order Hemiptera; family Acanthosomatidae; genus Acanthosoma; species Acanthosoma haemorrhoidale. The sequence continues at coordinate 1,211,404 of OV884009.1, forward strand.
TCACCAGAGATTTGGAAAAAAATGTAGACCAGAAAAGTGTACACAACCTTGTGCTTGGGCGGCAGCTGTCGGAAAACTCCCACAAGCAACAGTAGATGTGGCCTCGGCTGTTGCTAACAATTTAGGCAGTCACAAATTTCGTTTATTTGTCCAGGATAAAAAAACCAGACTAAAGTTTTTTGTCGATAGTGGAGCAGATGTGTCCAAAATTCCGCTAAGATCAAAGTGCGAGTCCCCTAGTAGAGATTTTGTTTTATTTGCAGCCAACGGATCCATGATACAAACATATGGTGTACAAACTTTAAATATTGATTTGGGTCAGTTTCAGTGGCCTTTTATTGTGGCTAAAGTGAACAGAACACTTATTAAGGTTAGTATGGTTTATTACAGTCTTATCACATGCTCTCTACTCCGCTACAAAGTTCAATTACAAAGAGGTCCTAGTACAAAGAGGTTCTAGTACCAATAGGTTGACTAGATATAAACAATACTCCAGTCCCTACATGCCTAATACCAAAGCAGTCCTCATGACCAAGGCATGAAATAGGCTATCCTTCGAAACCTTTACTAAATCCTTCATATTTGATTATTATTTGGAATGGTAATTTCCTAATCATTCTATTAAAAGGGGTGTGTCTCTTCCATTCACCCTTGAACTAGAGGATCACTGCTTATACACCAGGCTTGAAGTAATGCCGAATACCGAAGCAGTCCTCATGACCAAGGCACCAAATAGGCCATTCTTTGACATGTTTACTAAATCCTTAATATTTAATTTTTATTTAAAATGGTGATTTCTTAATTTTACTAATAAAAGGGGTGTGTCTCTTCCATTCACCCCTGAACTATAGGTTCACTGCTTATACACCAGTCTTGTGGTACTGCGGAATACCGCAGCAGTTATTATGACCAATGCATCAAATAGGCCATTCTTTGAAATTTTTTTTGAGTCCTTTATATATAATTATTATTTAGAATGGTGATTTCTTAATTTTACTAATAAAAGGGGTGTGTCCCTTTAATTCACCCCTGAACTAAAGGTTCCTGGCTTATACACCAGCCTTGATGTACTGCCGAATACCGAAGCAGTCTTCATGACCAAGACATCAAACAGAGCATTCTTTGACATTTTTACTAAATCCTTCATAGTTAATTATTATTTGGAATGTTGATTTCCTAATCATTCCAATAAAAGGGGTGTGTCTGTTCCATTCGACCCTGAACAAGAGGTTCACTGCTTATACACCAGCCTAGAAGTACTGCCAAATACCGAAGCAATCCTCATGACCAAGGCATCAAACAGACCATTCTATGACATTTTTACTAAATCCTTCATGTTTAAATATTATTTGGATTGTGATTTCTTGATTTTACTATTAAAAGGGGTGTGTCTCTTCCATTTACCCTTGAACTAGGGGTTTGCTGCTTATACACCAGCCTTGAAGTACTGCCTAATACCGAGGCAGTCCTCGTGACCAAGGCATCAAACAGACAATTCTTTGGCATTTTTACTAAATCCTTCATATTTAATTATTATTTAGAATGGTGATTTTTTGATTTTACTATTAAAAGGGTTGTGTCTATTGCATTCACTCCTGAATTAAAAGTTCACTCCTTATGCACCAGCCTTGAAGTACTGCCGAATACCGAAGCAGTCCTCATGACCAAGGCATCAACCAGACCATTCTATGACATTTTTACCGAATCCTTCATAGTTAATTATTATTTGAAATGGTGATTTCTTAATTTTACTATTAAAAGGGGTGTGTCTGTTCCATTCACCCATGAACTAAAGGTTCGCTGCTTATACACCAGCCTTGAAGTACTGCCGAATACCGAAGCAGTTCTCATGACCGAGGCATCAAAAGACCATGTTTTGACATTTTTACTAAATCCTTTAGTTTTAATTGTGATTTGGAATAGTGATTTTTTAATTTTACTATTAAAAGGGGTGTCTATCTTCTATTAACCCCTGAACTAGAGGTTCACTGCTTACACAACAGCCTTGAAGTACTGCCGAATACCGAAGCAGTCCTCATGACCAAGGCATCAAACAGACCATTCTTTGGCATTTTTACTAAATCCTTCATATTAAATTATTATTTAGAATGGTGATTTTTTGATTTTACTATTAAAAGAGGTGTGTCTATTGCATTCACTTCTGAACTAGAGGTCACTGCTTATACACCAGCCTTGAAGTACTGCCGAATACCGAAGCATTACTCATGAGCAAGGCATCAAACAGACCATTATTTGACATTTTTACTAAATCCTTTATATTTAATTATTATTTAGAATGGTGATTTTTTGAATTTACTATTAAAACGGGTGGGTCTATTGCATTCACTTCTGAACTCGAGGTCACTGCTTATACACCAGCCTTGAAGTACTGCCGAATACCGAAGCATTACTCATGAGCAAGGCATCAAACAGACCATTATTTGACATTTTTACTAAATCCTTCATATATAATTATTATTTGGAATGTTTATTTCTTAATTTTACTCTAAAAAGATGTGTGTCTCTTGCATTCACTGGATAAGTATAAGTTCACTGCTTATACACCAGCCTAGAAGTACTGCCGAATACTGAAGCAGTGCTCATGACCAAGGCATCAATAGACCATTCTTTGACATTTTTTCTGAATCCATTATATTTTATTATTATTTGGAATGGCGATTTCTTAATTTTACTATTAAAAGGGGTGTGGCTCTTTGATTCACCCCTGAACTAGAGGTTCTCTGCTTATACGCCACGCTTGCGGTACTGCCGAATACCGAACCAGTCCTCATCACTAAGGCATCAAATGGATCATTCTTTGACATTTTTACTAAATCCTTCATATTTAATTATTATTTGGAATAGTCATTACTTACTTTTAATAATAAAATGGGTGTGTTCCTTTTATTCACCCCTGAACTGAAGGTTTGCTGCTTATACACCAGCCTTAAAGTACTGCCTAATACCAAAGTAGTCCTCATGACCAAGGCATCAAATAGGCTATCCTTCGAAATCTTTACTAAATCCTTCATATTTAATTATTATTTGGAATGGTGATTTCTTAATTATTCTATTAAAAGGGGTGCGTCTCTTTTATTTACCCCTGAACTAGAGGATCACTGCTTATACACCAGCCTTGAAGTACTGCCGAATACCAAAGCAGTCCTCATTACTAAGGCATCAAACAGACCATTTTTACCAAATCTTTTATATTTAATTATGATTTTGAATGGTGATTTCTTAATTATCCTTTTAAATGGAGTGCGTCTCTTTCATTCACCCTTGAACTAGAGGATCACCTGCTTATACACCAGCCTAAAAGTACTGCCAAACTCCGAAGCAGTCCTCATGACCAAGGCATCAAACCGACCATTCTTTGATATTTTTACGAAATCTTTTATATTTAATTATTATTTGGAATGGTGATTTCTTAATTATCCTATTAAAAGGGGTGCGTCTCTTTCATTCACCCCTGAACTAGAGGATCACTGCTTATACACCAGCCTGAAAAAACTGCCAAACTCCGAAGCAGTCCTCATGAGCAAGGCATCAAACAGACCATTCTTTGATATTTTTACGAAATCCTTCATATTTAATTATTATTTGGAATGGCGATTTCTTAACTTTGCTATTAAAAGGGGTATGTCTCTTCCATTCACCCCTGAACTAGAGGTTCACTGCTTATACACCAGGCTTGAAGTACTGCCGAATCCCGAAGCATTACTCATGACCAAGGCATCAAACAGACCATTCTTTGATATTTTTACGAAATCCTTCATATTTAATTATTATTTGGAATGGCGATTTCTTAACTTTACTATTAAAAGGGGTATGTCTCTTCCATTCACCCCTGAACTAGAGGTTCACTGCTTATACACCAGAATTGAAGTACTGCCAAACCCCGAAGCATTACTCATGACCAAGGCAACAAACAGACTATTCTTTGACATTTTTCCTAAATTCTTCATATATAATTATTATTTGAAATGTTAATTTCTTAATTATTCCATTAAAAGGGGTGCGTCTCTTTCATTCACCCCTGAACTAGAGAATCACTGCTTATACACCAGCCTTAAAGTACTGCCGAATACCGAAGCAGTCCTCATTACCAAGGCATCAAACAGACCATTTTTACCAAATCCTTCATATATAATTATTATTTGGAATGTTAATTTCTTAATTATCCTTTTAAATGGGGTGCATCTCTTTCATTCACCCCTAAACTAGAGGATCACCTGCTTATACACCAGCCTAAAAGTACTGCCAAACTCCGAAGCAGTCCTCATGACCAAGGCATCAAACAGACCATTCTTTGATATTTTTACGAAATCTTTTATATTTAATTATTATTTGGAATGGTTATTTCTTAATTATCCTATTAAAAGGGGTGCGTCTCTTTCATTCACCCCTGAACTAGAGGATCACTGCTTATACACCAGCCTGAAAAAACTGCCAAACTCCGAAGCAGTCCTCATGACCAAGGCATCAAACAGACCATTCTTTGATATTTTTACGAAATCCTTCATATTTAATTATTATTTGGAATGGCGATTTCTTAGCTTTACTATTAAAAGGGGTATGTCTCTTCCATTCACCCCTGAACTAGAGGTTCACTGCTTATACACCAGGCTTGAAGTACTGCCGAATCCCAAAGCATTACTCATGACCAAGGCAACAAACAGACCATTCTTTGACATTTTTCCTAAATCCTTCATATATAATTATTATTTGAAATGTTAATTTCTTAATTATTCCATTAAAAGGGGTGCGTCTCTTTCATTCACCCCTGAACTAGAGGATCAGTGCTTATACACCAGCCTTAAAGTACTGCCGAATACCGAAGCAGTCCTCATTACCAAGGCATCAAACAGACCATTTTTACCAAATCTTTCATATATAATTATTATTTGGAATGTTAATTTCTTAATTATCCTTTTAAATGGAGTGCGTCTCTTTCATTCACCCCTGAACTAGAGGATCACCTGCTTATACACCAGCCTAAAAGTACTGCCGAACTCCGAAGCAGTCCTCATGACCAAGGCATCAAACAGACCAATCTTTGATATTTTTACGAAATCTTTTATATTTAATTATTATTTGGAATGGTGATTTCTTAATTATCCTATTAAAAGGGGTGCATCTCTTTCATTTACCCCTGAACTAGAGGATCACTGCTTATACACATGCCTAAAAGTACTGCCAAACTCCGAAGCAGTCCTCATGACCAAGGCATCAAACAGACCATTCTTTGATATTTTTACGAAATCCCTCATATTTAATTATTATTTGGAATGGCGATTTCTTAACTTTACTATTAAAAGGGGTATTTCTCTTCCATTTACCCCTGAACTAGAGGATCACTGCTTATACACCAGCCTTGACGTACTGCAGAATACCGAAGCAGTGCTCATAACGAAGGCATCAAACAGACCATTCTTGGACATTCTTACTAAATCCTTCATATTTAGTTATTATTGGGAATAGTTATTTCTTAATTTTACTTTAAAAAGGGGTATGTCTCTTCCATTCACCCCTGAACTAGAGGTTCACTGCTTATACACCAGGCTTGAAGTACCGCCAAATCCCGAAGCATTACTCATGACCAAGGCAACAAACAGACCATTCTTTAACATTTTTCCTAAATCCTTCATATATAATTATTATTTGAAATGTTAATTTCTTAATTATTCTATTAAAAGGGGTGCGTCTCTTTCATTCACCCCTGAACTAGAGGATCACTGCTTCTACACCAGCCTTGAAGTACTGCCGAATACCGAAGCAGTCCTCATGACCAAGGCATCGAACAGACAATTCTTTGGCATTTTCACTAAATCCTTCATATTTAATTATTATTTAAAATGGTGATTTTTTGATTTTACTATTAAAAGGGGTGTGTCTATTGCATTCACTTCTGAACTAGAGGTCACTGCTTATACACCAGCCTTGAAGTACTGCCGAATACCGAAGCATTACTCATGAGCAAGGCATCAAACAGACCATTATTTGACATTTTTACTAAATCCTTTATATTTAATTCTTATTTGGAATGGTGATTTTCTAATCATTCTATTAAAAGGAGTGATTCTCTTCCATTCACCCTTGAAAGAGAGGTTCACTGTTTATACAACAGCCTTGTGGTACTGCGGAATACCACAGCAGTTCTTATGAGCAAGGCATCAAATAGGCCATTCTTTGACATTTTTTTTAAATCCTTTATATTTAATTATTATTTGAAATGGTGATTTCTTAATTTTACTCTAAAAAGAGGTGTGTCTCTTTTATTCGACGGTTGAGAAGAGGTTCACTGCTTATACAACAGCATTGAAGTACTGCCGAATACTGAAGCAGTCCACAAGACCAAGGCATCAAACAGACCATTCTTTGATATTTTTACTAAATCCTTTATATTTAATTCTTATTTGGAATGGTGATTTTCAAATCATTCTAATCAAAGGGGTGTGTCTCTTCCATTCACCCTTGAACCAGAGGTTTGCTGCTAATACACCAGCCTTGATGTACTGTCGAATACCGAAGGGGTCCTCATGACCAAGGCATCAACCAGACCATTCTTTGACATTTTTACCAAATCCTTCATATGTAATTATTATTTGGAATGGTGATTTCTTAATTTTACTAATAACAGAGGTTTGTCTGTTCCATTCACCCCTGAACTAAAGGTGCACTGCTTATAAACCAGGCTTGAAGTACTGCCGAATACCGAAGCAGTCCTCATGACCAAGGCACCAAATAGGCCATTCTTTGACATGTTTACTAAATCCTTAATATTTAATTTTTATTTGAAATAGTGATTTCTTAATTTTACTAATAAAAGGCGTGTGTCTCTTCCATTCACCCCTGAACTATAGGTTCACTGCTTATACACCAGGCTTGTCGTACTGCGGAATACCGCAGCAGTTCTTATGACTAAGGAATCAAATAGGCCATTCTTTGACATTATTTTTGAATCCTTTATATATAATTATTATTTGGAATGGTGATTTCTTAATTTTACTAATAAAAGGGGTGTGTCCCTTTAATTCACCGCTGAACTAAAGGTTCGTGGCTTATACACCAGCCTTTATGTACTGCCGAATACCGATGCATTACTCATGACCAAGGCATCAAACAGACCATTCTTTGATATTTTTACCAAATCCTTCATTTGAATTATTATTTGGAATGTTGATTTCCTAATCATTCCAATAAAAGGGGTGTGTCTGTTCCATTCGACCCTGAACAAGAGGTTCACTGCTTATACACCAGCCTAGAAGTACTGCCGAATACCGAAGCAATCCTATGACCAAGGCATACTGCCTAATACCAAAGCAGTCCTCATGACTAAGGCATCAAATAGGCTATCCTTCGAAATCTTTACTAAATCCTTCATATTTAATTATTATTTGGGATGGTGATTTCCTAATCATTCGATAAAAAGGGGTGTGTCTCTTCCATTCACCCCTGAAATAGAGGTTCGCTGCTTATGCACTAGCCTTGAAGTACTGCCGAATACCGAAGCAGTCCTCATGACCAAGGCATCAAGAAGAGCATTCTTTGGCATTTTTTCTAAATCCATCATGTTTAATAATTATTTGGATTGTGATTTTTTGATTTTACTATTAAAAGGGGTGTGTCTATTGCATTCACGCCTGAATTAAAAGTTCACTCCTTATGCACCAGCCTTGAAGTACTGCCAAATACCGAAGCAGTCCTCATGACCAAGGCATCAACAAGACCATTCTATGACATTTTTACCGAATCCTTCATGGTTAATTTTTATTTGAAATGGTGATTTCTTAATTTTACTATTAAAAGGGGTGTGTCTGTTCCATTCACCCATGAACTAAAGGTTCGCTGCTTATACACCAGCCTTGAAGTACTGCCGAATACCGCAGCAGTTCTCATGAGCAAGGCATCAAAAGACCATGCTTTGACATTTTTACTAAATCCTTTAGTTTTAATTATGATTTGGAATGGTGAGTTTTTAATTTTACTATTAAAAGGGGTGTGTATCTTATATTAACCCCTGAACTAGAGGTTCACTGCTTATACACCAGCCTTTAAGTACTGCCGAATCCCGAAGCATTACTCATGACCAAGGCAACAAACAGACCGATCTTTGACATTTTTCCTAAATCCTTCATATATAATTATTATTTGGAATGTTGATTTCTTAATTATTCTATTAAAAGAGGTGTGTCTCTTTCATTCACCCCTGAACTAGAGGACCACTGCTTATACACCAGCCATGAAGTACTGCCGAATACCGAAGCAGTCCTCATGAGCAAGGCATGAAAAGACCATGCTTTGACATTTTTACTAAATCCCTTAGTTTTAATTATGATTTGGAATGGTGAGTTTTTAATTTTCCTATTAAAAGGGGTGTGTATCTTATATTAACCCCTGAACTAGAGTTTCACTGCTTATACACCAGCCTTGATGTACTGCCGAATCCCGAAGCATTACTCATGACCAAGGCAACAAACAGACCGATCTTTAACATTTTTCCTAAATCCTTCATGTATAATTATTATTTGGAATGTTGATTTCTTAATTATTCTATTAAAAGAGGTGTGTCTCTTTCATTCACCCCTGAACTAGAGGATCACTGCTTATACACTAGCCATGAAGTACTGCCGAATACTGAAGCAGTCCTCATTACCAAGGCATCAAACAGACCATTTTTACCAAATCCTTCATATTTAATTATTATTTGAAATGGTGATTTCTTAATTATCCAATTAAAAGGGGTGCGTCTCTTTCATTCACCCCTGAACTAGAGGATCACTGCTTGTACACCAGCCTAAAAGTACTGCGTAACTCCGAAGCAGTCCTCATGACCGAGGCATCAAACAGACCATTCTTTGACATTTTTACTAAATCCTTTATATTTCATTATTATTTGAAATGGTGATTTCTTAATTATCCTATTAAAAGCGGTGTGTATCTTCCATTAACCCCTGAACTCGAGGTTCACTGCTTATACACCAGGCTGGAAGTACTGCTGAATACCGAAACAGTCCTCGTGACCAAGGCATCAAACAGACAATTCTTTGGCATTTTTACTAAATCCTTCATATTTAATTATTATTTAGAATGGTGATTTTTTGATTTTACTATTAAAAGGGGTGTGTCTATTGCATTCACTCCTGAATTAAAAGTTCACTCCTTATGCACCAGGCTTGAAGTACTGCCTAATACCGAAGCAGTTCTCATGACCGAGGCATCGAAAGACCATGTTTTGACATTTTTACTAAATCCTTTAGTTTTAATTGTGATTTGGAATAGTGATTTTTTAATTTTACTATTAAAAGGGGTGTGTATCTTCTATTAACCCCTGAACTAGAGGTTCACTGCTTACACAACAGCCGTGAAGAACTGCCGAATACCGTAGCAGTCCTCATGACCAAGGCATCAAACAGACCATTCTTTGGCATTTTTACTAAATCCTTCATATTTAATTATTATTTAGAATGGTGATTTTTTAATTTTACTATTAAAAGTGGTGTGTCTCTTGCATTCACTGGATAAGTATAAGTTCACTGCTTATACACCAGCCTAGAAGTACTGCCGAATACTGAAGCAGTGCTCATGACCAAGGCATCAAATGGATCATTCTTTGACATTTTTACTAAATCCTTCATATTTAATTATTATTTAGAATGGTGATTTTTTGATTTTACTATTAAAAGGGGTGTGTCTATTGCATTCACTTCTGAACTAGAGGTCACTGCTTATACACCAGCCTTGAAGTACTGCCGAATACCGAAGCATTACTCATGACCAAGGCAACAAACAGACCGATCTTTGACATTTTTCCTAAATCCTTCATATATAATTATTATTTGGAATGTTGATTTCTTAATTATTCTATTAAAAGAGGTGTGTCTCTTTCATTCACCCCTGAACTAGAGGACCACTGCTTATACACCAGCCATGAAGTACTGCCGAATACCAAAGCAGTCCTCATGAGCAAGGCATCAAAAGACCATGCTTTGACATTTTTACTAAATCCCTTAGTTTTAATTATGATTTGGAATGGTAAGTTTTTAATTTTACTATTAAAAGGGGTGTGTATCTTATATTAACCCCTGAACTAGAGTTTCATTGCTTATACACCAGCCTTGATGTACTGCCGAATCCCGAAGCATTACTCATGACCAAGGCAACAAACAGACCGATCTTTAACATTTTTCCTAAATCCTTCATATATAATTATTATTTGGAATGTTGATTTCTTAATTATTCTATTAAAAGAGGTGTGTCTCTTTCATTCAGCCCTGAACTAGAGGATCACTGCTTATACACTAGCCATGAAGTACTGCCGAATACTGAAGCAGTCCTCATTACCAAGGCATCAAACAGACCATTTTTACCAAATCCTTCATATTTAATTATTATTTGAAATGGTGATTTCTTAATTATCCAATTAAAAGGGGTGCGTCTCTTTCATTCACCCCTGAACTAGAGGATCACTGCTTGTACACCAGCCTAAAAGTACTGCGTAACTCCAAAGCAGTCCTCATGACCGAGGCATCAAACAGACCATTCTTTGACATTTTTACTAAATCCTTTATATTTCATTATTATTTGGAATGGTGATTTCTTAATTATCCTATTAAAAGCGGTGTGTATCTTCCATTAACCCCTGAACTCGAGGTTCACTGCTTATACACCAGGCTGGAAGTACTGCTGAATACCGAAACAGTCCTCGTGACCAAGGCATCAAACAGACAATTCTTTGGCATTTTTACTAAATCCTTCATATTTAATTATTATTTAGAATGGTGATTTTTTGATTTTACTATTAAAAGGGGTGTGTCTATTGCATTCACTGGATAAGTATAAGTTCACTGCTTATACACCAGCCTAGAAGTACTGCCGAATACTGAAGCAGTGCTCATGACCAAGGCATCAAATGGATCATTCTTTGACATTTTTACTAAATCCTTCATATTTAATTATTATTTGGAATAGTCATTACTAACTTTTAATAATAAAATGGGTGTGTCCCTTTTATTCACCCCTGAACTGAAGGTTTGCTGCTTATACACCAGCTTTAAAGTACTGCCTAATACCAAAGTAGTCCTCATGACCAAGGCATCAAATAGGCTATCCTTCGAAATCTTTACTAAATCCTTCATATTTAATTATTTTAAGGAATGGCGATTTCTTAATTTTACTATTAAAAGGGGTGTTTCTCTTTCATTCAACCCTGAACTAGAGGATCACTGCTTATACAACAGCCTTGAAGTACTGCCGAATACTGAAGCAGTCCTCATGAGCAAGGCATCAAACAGACCATTATTTGACATTTTTACTAAATCCTTCATATTTAATTATTATTTGGAATAGTCATTACTTACTTTTAATAATAAAATGGGTGTGTCCCTTTTATTCACCCCTGAACTGAAGGTTTGCTGCTTATACACCAGCTTTAAAGTACTGCCTAATACCAAAGTAGTCCTCATGACCAAGGCATCAAATAGGCTATCCTTCGAAATCTTTACTAAATCCTTCATATTTTATTATTTTAAGGAATGGCGATTTCTTAATTTTACTATTAAAAGGGGTGTTTCTCTTTCATTCAACCCTGAACTAGAGGATCACTGCTTATACAACAGCCTTGAAGTACTGCCGAATACTGAAGCAGTCCTTATGACCAAGACATCGAACATACTATTTTTGGACATTTTCAATAAAAATCCTTCATATTTAATTATTATTTGGAATGGTGATTTCTTAATTATTCTATAAAAAGGGGTGCGTCTCTTTCATTCACCCGTGAACTAGAGGATCACTGCTTATACAGCAGCCTTGAAGTACTGCCGAATACTGAAGCAGTCCTCATTACTAAGGCATCAAACAGACCATTTTTACCAAATCTTGTATATTTAATTATGATTTTGAATGGTGATTTCTTAATTATCCTTTTAAATGGAGTGCGTCTCTTTCATTCACCCCTGAACTAGAGGTTCACTGCTTATACACCAGGCTTAAAGTACTGCCGAATCCCGAAGCATTACTCATGACCAAGGCAACAAACAGACCATTCTTTGACATTTTTCCTAAATCCTTCATATTTAATTATTATTTAGAATGGTGATTTTTTGATTTTACTATTAAAAGGGGTGTGTCTATTGCATTCACTTCTGAACTAGAGGTCACTGCTTATACACCAGCCTTGAAGTACTGCCGAATACCGAAGCATTACTCATGACCAAGGCAACAAACAGACCGATCTTTGACATTTTTCCTAAATCCTTCATATATAATTATTATTTGGAATGTTGATTTCTTAATTATTCTATTAAAAGAGGTGTGTCTCTTTCATTCACCCCTGAACTAGAGGACCACTGCTTATACACCAGCCATGAAGTACTGCCGAATACCAAAGCAGTTCTCATGAGCAAGGCATCAAAAGACCATGCTTTGACATTTTTACTAAATCCCTTAGTTTTAATTATGATTTGGAATGGTAAGTTTTTAATTTTACTATTAAAAGGGGTGTGTATCTTATATTAACCCCTGAACTAGAGTTTCACTGCTTATACACCAGCCTTGATGTACTGCCGAATCCCGAAGCATTACTCATGACCAAGGCAACAAACAGACCGATCTTTAACATTTTTCCTAAATCCTTCATGTATAATTATTATTTGGAATGTTGATTTCTTAATTATTCTATTAAAAGAGGTGTGTCTCTTTCATTCAGCCCTGAACTAGAGGATCACTGCTTATACACTAGCCATGAAGTACTGCCGAATACTGAAGCAGTCCTCATTACCAAGGCATCAAACCGACCATTTTTACCAAATCCTTCATATTTAATTATTATTTGAAATGGTGATTTCTTAATTATCCAATTAAAAGGGGTGCGTCTCTTTCATTCACCCCTGAACTAGAGGATCACTGCTTGTACACCAGCCTAAAAGTACTGCGTAACTCCAAAGCAGTCCTCATGACCGAGGCATCAAACAGACCATTCTTTGACATTTTTACTAAATCCTTTATATTTCATTATTATTTGGAATGGTGATTTCTTAATTATCCTATTAAAAGCGGTGTGTATCTTCCATTAACCCCTGAACTCGAGGTTCACTGCTTATACACCAGGCTGGAAGTACTGCTGAATACCGAAACAGTCCTCGTGACCAAGGCATCAAACAGACAATTCTTTGGCATTTTTACTAAATCCTTCATATTTAATTATTATTTAGAATGGTGATTTTTTAATTTTACTATTAAAAGGGGTGTGTATCTTCTATTAACCCCTGAACTAGAGGTTCACTGCTTACACAACAGCCTTGAAGTACTGCCGAATACCGAAGCAGTCCTCATGACCAAGGCATCAAACAGACCATTCTTTGGCATTTTTACTAAATCCTTCATATTTAATTATTATTTAGAATGGTGATTTTTTGATTTTACTATTAAAAAGGGTGTGTCTATTGCATTCACTTCTGAACTAGAGGTCACTGCTTATACACCAGCCTTGAAGTACTGCCGAATACCGAAGCATTACTCATGAGCAAGGCATCAAACAGACCATGTTTTGACATTTTTACTAAATCCTTTAGTTTTAATTGTGATTAGGAATAGTGATTTTTTAATTTTACTATTAAAAGGGGTGTGTATCTTCTATTAACCCCTGAACTAGAGGTTCACTGCTTACACAACAGCCTTGAAGTACTGCCGAATACCGAAGCAGTCCTCATGACCAAGGCATCAAACAGACCATTCTTTGGCATTTTTACTAAATCCTTCATATTTAATTATTATTTAGAATGGTGATTTTTTGATTTTACTATTAAAAGGGGTGTGTCTATTGCATTCACTTCTGAACTAGAGATCACTGCTTATACACCAGCCTTGAAGTACTGCCGAATACCGAAGCATTACTCATGAGCAAGGCATCAAACAGACCATTATTTGACATTTTTACTAAATCCTTTATATTTAATTATTATTAGCAATAGTTATTTCTTAATTTTACTCTAAAAAGATGTGTGTCTCTTGCATTCACTGGATAAGTATGAGTTCACTGCTTATACACCAGCCTAGAAGTACTGCCGAATACTGAAGCAGTGCTCATGACCAAGGCATCAATACACCATTCTTTGACATTTTTTCTGAATCCATTATATTTTATTATTATTTGGAATGGCGATTTCTTAATTTTACTATTAAAAGTGGTGTGTCTCTTGCATTCACTGGATAAGTATAAGTTCACTGCTTATACACCAGCCTAGAAGTACTGCCGAATACTGAAGCAGTGCTCATGAACAAGGCATCAAATGGATCATTCTTTGACATTTTTACTAAATCCTTCATATTTAATTATTATTTGGAATAGTCATTACTTACTTTTAATAATAAAATGGGTGTGTCCCTTTTATTCACCCCTGAACTGAAGGTTTGCTGCTTATACACCAGCTTTAAAGTACTGCCTAATACCAAAGTAGTCCTCATGACCAAGGCATCAAATAGGCTATCCTTCGAAATCTTTACTAAATCCTTCATATTTAATTATTTTAAGGAATGGCGATTTCTTAATTTTACTATTAAAAGGGGTGTTTCTCTTTCATTCAACCCTGAACTAGAGGATCACTGCTTATACAACAGCCATGAAGTACTGCCGAATACTGAAGCAGTCCTCATGACCAAGACATCGAACATACTATTTTTGGACATTTTCAATAAAAATCCTTCATATTTAATTATTATTTGGAATGGTGGTTTCTTAATTATTCTATTAAAAGGGGTGCGTCTCTTTCATTCACCCGTGAACTAGAGGATCACTGCTTATACAGCAGCCTTGAAGTACTGCCGAATACTGAAGCATTACTCATGACCAAGGCAAAAAACAGACCATTCTTTGACATTTTTCCTAAATCCTTCATACATAATTATTATTTGGAATGTTAATTTCTTAATTATTCTATTAAAAGGGGTGCGTCTCTTTCATTCACCCCTGAACTAGAGGATCACTGCTTATACACCAGCCTTGAAGTACTGCCAAACTCCGAAGCAGTCCTCATGACCAAGGCATCAAACAGACCATTCTTTGATATTTTTACGAAATCTTTTATATTTAATTATTATTTGGAATGTTAATTTCTTAATTATCCTTTTAAATGGAGTGCGTCTCGTTCATTCACCCCTGAACTAAAGGTTCGCTGCTTATAAACCAGCCTTGAAGTACTGCCGAATACCGAAGCAGTTCTCATGACCGAGGCATCAAAAGACCATGTTTTGACATTTTTACTAAATCCTTTAGTTTTAATTGTGATTTGGAATAGTGATTTTTTAATTTTACTATTAAAAGGGGTGTGTATCTTCTATTAACCCCTGAACTAGAGGTTCACTGCTTACACAACAGCCTTGAAGTACGGCCGAATACCGAAGCAGTCCTCATGACCAAGGCATCAAACAGACCATTCTTTGGCATTTTTACTAAATCCTTCATATTTAATTATTATTTAGAATGGTGATTTTTTGATTTTACTATTAAAAGGGGTGTGTCTATTGCATTCACTTCTGAACTAGAGGTCACTGCTTATACACCAGCCTTGAAGTACTGCCGAATACCGAAGCATTACTCATGAGCAAGGCATCAAACAGACCATTATTTGACATTTTTACTAAATCCTTCATATTTAATTATTATTTGGAATAGTCATTACTTACTTTTAATAATAAAATGGGTGTGTCCCTTTTATTCACACCTGAACTGAAGGTTTGCTGCTTATACACCAGCTTTAAAGTACTGCCTAATACCAAAGTAGTCCTCATGACCAAGGCATCAAATAGGCTATCCTTCGAAATCTTTACTAAATCCTTCATATTTAATTATTTTAAGGAATGGCGATTTCTTAATTTTACTATTAAAAGGGGTGTTTCTCTTTCATTCAACCCTGAACTAGAGGATCACTGCTTATACAACAGCCTTGAAGTACTGCCGAATACTGAAGCAGTCCTCATGACCAAGACATCGAACATACTATTTTTGGACATTTTCAATAAAAATCCTTCATATTTAATTATTATTTGGAATGGTGATTTCTTAATTATTCTATTAAAAGGGGTGCGTCTCTTTCATTCACCCGTGAACTAGAGGATCACTGCTTATACAGCAGCCTTGAAGTACTGCCGAATACTGAAGCAGTCCTCATTACTAAGGCATCAAACAGACCATTTTTACCAAATCTTGGATATTTAATTATGATTTTGAATGGTGATTTTTTAATTTTACTATTAAAAGGGGTGTGTATCTTCTATTAACCCCTGAACTAGAGGTTCACTGCTTACACAACAGCCTTGAAGTACTGCCGAATACCGAAGCAGTCCTCATGACCAAGGCATCAAACAGACCATTCTTTGGCATTTTTACTAAATCCTTCATATTTAATTATTATTTAGAATGGTGATTTTTTGATTTTACTATTAAAAAGGGTGTGTCTATTGCATTCACTTCTGAACTAGAGGTCACTGCTTATACACCAGCCTTGAAGTACTACCGAATACCGAAGCATTACTCATGAGCAAGGCATCAAACAGACCATGTTTTGACATTTTTACTAAATCCTTTAGTTTTAATTGTGATTAGGAATAGTGATTTTTTAATTTTACTATTAAAAGGGGTGTGTATCTTCTATTAACCCCTGAACTAGAGGTTCACTGCTTACACAACAGCCTTGAAGTACTGCCGAATACCGAAGCAGTCCTCATGACCAAGGCATCAAACAGACCATTCTTTGGCATTTTTACTAAATCCTTCATATTTAATTATTATTTAGAATGGTGATTTTTTGATTTTACTATTAAAAGGGGTGTGTCTATTGCATTCACTTCTGAACTAGAGATCACTGCTTATACACCAGCCTTGAAGTACTGCCGAATACCGAAGCATTACTCATGAGCAAGGCATCAAACAGACCATTATTTGACATTTTTACTAAATCCTTTATATTTAATTATTATTAGCAATAGTTATTTCTTAATTTTACTCTAAAAAGATGTGTGTCTCTTGCATTCACTGGATAAGTATGAGTTCACTGCTTATACACCAGCCTAGAAGTACTGCCGAATACTGAAGCAGTGCTCATGACCAAGGCATCAATACACCATTCTTTGACATTTTTTCTGAATCCATTATATTTTATTATTATTTGGAATGGCGATTTCTTAATTTTACTATTAAAAGTGGTGTGTCTCTTGCATTCACTGGATAAGTATAAGTTCACTGCTTATACACCAGCCTAGAAGTACTGCCGAATACTGAAGCAGTGCTCATGAACAAGGCATCAAATGGATCATTCTTTGACATTTTTACTAAATCCTTCATATTTAATTATTATTTGGAATAGTCATTACTTACTTTTAATAATAAAATGGGTGTGTCCCTTTTATTCACCCCTGAACTGAAGGTTTGCTGCTTATACACCAGCTTTAAAGTACTGCCTAATACCAAAGTAGTCCTCATGACCAAGGCATCAAATAGGCTATCCTTCGAAATCTTTACTAAATCCTTCATATTTAATTATTTTAAGGAATGGCGATTTCTTAATTTTACTATTAAAAGGGGTGTTTCTCTTTCATTCAACCCTGAACTAGAGGATCACTGCTTATACAACAGCCATGAAGTACTGCCGAATACTGAAGCAGTCCTCATGACCAAGACATCGAACATACTATTTTTGGACATTTTCAATAAAAATCCTTCATATTTAATTATTATTTGGAATGGTGGTTTCTTAATTATTCTATTAAAAGGGGTGCGTCTCTTTCATTCACCCGTGAACTAGAGGATCACTGCTTATACAGCAGCCTTGAAGTACTGCCGAATACTGAAGCATTACTCATGACCAAGGCAAAAAACAGACCATTCTTTGACATTTTTCCTAAATCCTTCATACATAATTATTATTTGGAATGTTAATTTCTTAATTATTCTATTAAAAGGGGTGCGTCTCTTTCATTCACCCCTGAACTAGAGGATCACTGCTTATACACCAGCCTTGAAGTACTGCCAAACTCCGAAGCAGTCCTCATGACCAAGGCATCAAACAGACCATTCTTTGATATTTTTACGAAATCTTTTATATTTAATTATTATTTGGAATGTTAATTTCTTAATTATCCTTTTAAATGGAGTGCGTCTCGTTCATTCACCCCTGAACTAAAGGTTCGCTGCTTATAAACCAGCCTTGAAGTACTGCCGAATACCGAAGCAGTTCTCATGACCGAGGCATCAAAAGACCATGTTTTGACATTTTTACTAAATCCTTTAGTTTTAATTGTGATTTGGAATAGTGATTTTTTAATTTTACTATTAAAAGGGGTGTGTATCTTCTATTAACCCCTGAACTAGAGGTTCACTGCTTACACAACAGCCTTGAAGTACGGCCGAATACCGAAGCAGTCCTCATGACCAAGGCATCAAACAGACCATTCTTTGGCATTTTTACTAAATCCTTCATATTTAATTATTATTTAGAATGGTGATTTTTTGATTTTACTATTAAAAGGGGTGTGTCTATTGCATTCACTTCTGAACTAGAGGTCACTGCTTATACACCAGCCTTGAAGTACTGCCGAATACCGAAGCATTACTCATGAGCAAGGCATCAAACAGACCATTATTTGACATTTTTACTAAATCCTTCATATTTAATTATTATTTGGAATAGTCATTACTTACTTTTAATAATAAAATGGGTGTGTCCCTTTTATTCACACCTGAACTGAAGGTTTGCTGCTTATACACCAGCTTTAAAGTACTGCCTAATACCAAAGTAGTCCTCATGACCAAGGCATCAAATAGGCTATCCTTCGAAATCTTTACTAAATCCTTCATATTTAATTATTTTAAGGAATGGCGATTTCTTAATTTTACTATTAAAAGGGGTGTTTCTCTTTCATTCAACCCTGAACTAGAGGATCACTGCTTATACAACAGCCTTGAAGTACTGCCGAATACTGAAGCAGTCCTCATGACCAAGACATCGAACATACTATTTTTGGACATTTTCAATAAAAATCCTTCATATTTAATTATTATTTGGAATGGTGATTTCTTAATTATTCTATTAAAAGGGGTGCGTCTCTTTCATTCACCCGTGAACTAGAGGATCACTGCTTATACAGCAGCCTTGAAGTACTGCCGAATACTGAAGCAGTCCTCATTACTAAGGCATCAAACAGACCATTTTTACCAAATCTTGGATATTTAATTATGATTTTGAATGGTGATTTCTTAATTATCCTTTTAAATGGAGTGCGTCTCTTTCATTCACCACTGAACTAGAGGTTCACTGCTTATACACCAGGCTCAAAGTACTGCCGAATCCCGAAGCATTACTCATGACCAAGGCAACAAACAGACCATTCTTTGACATTTTTCCTAAATCCTTCATATATAATTATTATTTGGAATGTTAATTTCTTAATTATTCTATTAAAAGGGGTGCGTCTCTTTCATTCACCCCTGAACTAGAGGATCACTGCTTATACACCAGCCTTGAAGTACTGCCAAACTCCGAAGCAGTCCTCATGACCAAGGCATCAAACAGACCATTCTTTGATATTTTTACGAAATCTTTTATATTTAATTATTATTTGGAATGTTAATTTCTTAATTATCCTTTTAAATGGAGTGCGTCTCGTTCATTCACCCCTGAACTAAAGGTTCGCTGCTTATACACCAGCCTTGAAGTACTGCCGAATACCGAAGCAGTTCTCATGACCGAGGCATCAAAAGACCATGTTTTGACATTTTTACTAAATCCTTTAGTTTTAATTGTGATTAGGAATAGTGATTTTTTAATTTTACTATTAAAAGGGGTGTGTATCTTCTATTAACCCCTGAACTAGAGGTTCACTGCTTACACAACAGCCTTGAAGTACTGCCGAATACCGAAGATTACTCATGACCAAGGCAACAAACAGACCGATCTTTGACATTTTTCCTAAATCCTTCATATATAATTATTATTTGGAATGTTGATTTCTTAATTATTCTATTAAAAGAGGTGTGTCTCTTTCATTCACCCCTGAACTAGAGGACCACTGCTTATACACCAGCCATGAAGTACTGCCGAATACCGAAGCAGTCCTCATGAGCAAGGCATCAAAAGACCATGCTTTGACATTTTTACTAAATCCCTTAGTTTTAATTATGATTTGGAATGGTGAGTTTTTAATTTTCCTATTAAAAGGGGTGTGTATCTTATATTAACCCCTGAACTAGAGTTTCACTGATTATACACCAGCCTTGATGTACTGCCGAATCCCGAAGCATTACTCATGACCAAGGCAACAAACAGACCGATCTTTAACATTTTTCCTAAATCCTTCATGTATAATTATTATTTGGAATGTTGATTTCTTAATTATTCTATTAAAAGAGGTGTGTCTCTTTCATTCACCCCTGAACTAGAGGATCACTGCTTATACACTAGCCATGAAGTACTGCCGAATACTGAAGCAGTCCTCATTACCAAGGCATCAAACAGACCATTTTTACCAAATCCTTCATATTTAATTATTATTTGAAATGGTGATTTCTTAATTATCCAATTAAAAGGGGTGCGTCTCTTTCATTCACCCCTGAACTAGAGGATCACTGCTTGTACACCAGCCTAAAAGTACTGCGTAACTCCGAAGCAGTCCTCATGACCGAGGCATCAAACAGACCATTCTTTGACATTTTTACTAAATCCTTTATATTTCATTATTATTTGAAATGGTGATTTCTTAATTATCCTATTAAAAGCGGTGTGTATCTTCCATCAACCCCTGAACTCGAGGTTCACTGCTTATACACCAGGCTGGAAGTACTGCTGAATACCGAAACAGTCCTCGTGACCAAGGCATCAAACAGACAATTCTTTGGCATTTTTACTAAATCCTTCATATTTAATTATTATTTAGAATGGTGATTTTTTGATTTTACTATTAAAAGGGGTGTGTCTATTGCATTCACTCCTGAATTAAAAGTTCACTCCTTATGCACCAGGCTTGAAGTACTGCCTAATACCGAAGAAGTGCTCATGACCAAGGCATCAAACAGACCATTCTTTGACATTTTTACTAAATCCTTCATATATAATTATTATTTGGAATGTTGATTTCTTAATTATTCTATTAAAAGGGGTGCATCTCGTTCATTCACCCCTGAACTAAAGGTTCGCTGCTTATACACCAGCCTTGAAGTACTGCCGAATACCGAAGCAGTTCTCATGACCGAGGCATCGAAAGACCATGTTTTGACATTTTTACTAAATCCTTTAGTTTTAATTGTGATTTGGAATAGTGATTTTTTAATTTTACTATTAAAAGGGGTGTGTATCTTCTATTAACCCCTGAACTAGAGATTCACTGCTTACACAACAGCCGTGAAGAACTGCCGAATACCGTAGCAGTCCTCATGACCAAGGCATCAAACAGACCATTCTTTGGCATTTTTACTAAATCCTTCATATTTAATTATTATTTAGAATGGTGATTTTTTGATTTTACTATTAAAAGGGGTGTGTCTATTGCATTCACTTCTGAACTATAGGTCACTGCTTATACACCAGCCTTGAAGTACTGCCGAATACCAAAGCATTACTCATGAGCAAGGCATCAAACAGACCATTATTTGACATTTTTACTAAATCCTTTATATTTAATTATTATTAGCAATAGTTATTTCTTAATTTTACTCTAAAAAGATGTGTGTCTCTTGCATTCACTGGATAAGTATGAGTCCACTGCTTATACACCAGCCTAGAAGTACTGCCGAATACTGAAGCAGTGCTCATGACCAAGGCATCAATAGACCATTCTTTGACATTTTTTCTGAATCCATTATATTTTATTATTATTTGGAATGGCGATTTCTTAATTTTACTATTAAAAGTGGTGTGTCTCTTGCATTCACTGGATAAGTATAAGTTCACTGCTTATACACCAGCCTAGAAGTACTGCCGAATACTGAAGCAGTGCTCATGACCAAGGCATCAAATAGGCTATCCTTCGAAATCTTTACTAAATCCTTCATATTTAATTATTTTAAGGAATGGCGATTTCTTAATTTTACTATTAAAAGGGGTGTTTCTCTTTCATTCAACCCTGAACTAGAGGATCACTGCTTATACAACAGCCTTGAAGTACTGCCGAATACTGAAGCAGTCCTCATGACCAAGACATCGAACATACTATTTTTGGACATTTTCAATAAAAATCCTTCATATTTAATTATTATTTGGAATGGTGATTTCTTAATTATTCTATTAAAAGGGGTGCGTCTCTTTCATTCACCCGTGAACTAGAGGATCACTGCTTATACAGCAGCCTTGAAGTACTGCCGAATACTGAAGCAGTCCTCATTACTAAGGCATCAAACAGACCATTTTTACCAAATCTTGTATATTTAATTATGATTTTGAATGGTGATTTCTTAATTATCCTTTTAAATGGAGTGCGTCTCTTTCATTCACCCCTGAACTAGAGGTTCACTGCTTATACACCAGGCTTAAAGTACTGCCGAATCCCGAAGCATTACTCATGACCAAGGCAACAAACAGACCATTCTTTGACATTTTTCCTAAATCCTTCATATTTAATTATTATTTAGAATGGTGATTTTTTGATTTTACTATTAAAAGGGGTGTGTCTATTGCATTCACTTCTGAACTAGAGGTCACTGCTTATACACCAGCCTTGAAGTACTGCCGAATACCGAAGCATTACTCATGACCAAGGCAACAAACAGACCGATCTTTGACATTTTTCCTAAATCCTTCATATATAATTATTATTTGGAATGTTGATTTCTTAATTATTCTATTAAAAGGGGTGCATCTCGTTCATTCACCCCTGAACTAAAGGTTCGCTGCTTATACACCAGCCTTGAAGTACTGCCGAATACCGAAGCAGTTCTCATGACCGAGGCATCGAAAGACCATGTTTTGACATTTTTACTAAATCCTTTAGTTTTAATTGTGATTTGGAATAGTGATTTTTTAATTTTACTATTAAAAGGGGTGTGTATCTTCTATTAACCCCTGAACTAGAGATTCACTGCTTACACAACAGCCGTGAAGAACTGCCGAATACCGTAGCAGTCCTCATGACCAAGGCATCAAACAGACCATTCTTTGGCATTTTTACTAAATCCTTCATATTTAATTATTATTTAGAATGGTGATTTTTTGATTTTACTATTA
The DNA here is from genome assembly GCA_930367205.1 of Acanthosoma haemorrhoidale. Lineage (NCBI taxonomy): Eukaryota > Metazoa > Arthropoda > Insecta > Hemiptera > Acanthosomatidae > Acanthosoma > Acanthosoma haemorrhoidale. Next base: position 1,234,617 of record OV884009.1, read on the forward strand.
AAAGGGGTGTGTCTATTGCATTCACTTCTGAACTATAGGTCACTGCTTATACACCAGCCTTGAAGTACTGCCGAATACCAAAGCATTACTCATGAGCAAGGCATCAAACAGACCATTATTTGACATTTTTACTAAATCCTTTATATTTAATTATTATTAGCAATAGTTATTTCTTAATTTTACTCTAAAAAGATGTGTGTCTCTTGCATTCACTGGATAAGTATGAGTCCACTGCTTATACACCAGCCTAGAAGTACTGCCGAATACTGAAGCAGTGCTCATGACCAAGGCATCAATAGACCATTCTTTGACATTTTTTCTGAATCCATTATATTTTATTATTATTTGGAATGGCGATTTCTTAATTTTACTATTAAAAGTGGTGTGTCTCTTGCATTCACTGGATAAGTATAAGTTCACTGCTTATACACCAGCCTAGAAGTACTGCCGAATACTGAAGCAGTGCTCATGACCAAGGCATCAAATAGGCTATCCTTCGAAATCTTTACTAAATCCTTCATATTTAATTATTTTAAGGAATGGCGATTTCTTAATTTTACTATTAAAAGGGGTGTTTCTCTTTCATTCAACCCTGAACTAGAGGATCACTGCTTATACAACAGCCTTGAAGTACTGCCGAATACTGAAGCAGTCCTCATGACCAAGACATCGAACATACTATTTTTGGACATTTTCAATAAAAATCCTTCATATTTAATTATTATTTGGAATGGTGATTTCTTAATTATTCTATTAAAAGGGGTGCGTCTCTTTCATTCACCCGTGAACTAGAGGATCACTGCTTATACAGCAGCCTTGAAGTACTGCCGAATACTGAAGCAGTCCTCATTACTAAGGCATCAAACAGACCATTTTTACCAAATCTTGTATATTTAATTATGATTTTGAATGGTGATTTCTTAATTATCCTTTTAAATGGAGTGCGTCTCTTTCATTCACCCCTGAACTAGAGGTTCACTGCTTATACACCAGGCTTAAAGTACTGCCGAATCCCGAAGCATTACTCATGACCAAGGCAACAAACAGACCATTCTTTGACATTTTTCCTAAATCCTTCATATTTAATTATTATTTAGAATGGTGATTTTTTGATTTTACTATTAAAAGGGGTGTGTCTATTGCATTCACTTCTGAACTAGAGGTCACTGCTTATACACCAGCCTTGAAGTACTGCCGAATACCGAAGCATTACTCATGACCAAGGCAACAAACAGACCGATCTTTGACATTTTTCCTAAATCCTTCATATATAATTATTATTTGGAATGTTGATTTCTTAATTATTCTATTAAAAGGGGTGCATCTCGTTCATTCACCCCTGAACTAAAGGTTCGCTGCTTATACACCAGCCTTGAAGTACTGCCGAATACCGAAGCAGTTCTCATGACCGAGGCATCGAAAGACCATGTTTTGACATTTTTACTAAATCCTTTAGTTTTAATTGTGATTTGGAATAGTGATTTTTTAATTTTACTATTAAAAGGGGTGTGTATCTTCTATTAACCCCTGAACTAGAGATTCACTGCTTACACAACAGCCGTGAAGAACTGCCGAATACCGTAGCAGTCCTCATGACCAAGGCATCAAACAGACCATTCTTTGGCATTTTTACTAAATCCTTCATATTTAATTATTATTTAGAATGGTGATTTTTTGATTTTACTATTAAAAGGGGTGTGTCTATTGCATTCACTTCTGAACTATAGGTCACTGCTTATACACCAGCCTTGAAGTACTGCCGAATACCAAAGCATTACTCATGAGCAAGGCATCAAACAGACCATTATTTGACATTTTTACTAAATCCTTTATATTTAATTATTATTAGCAATAGTTATTTCTTAATTTTACTCTAAAAAGATGTGTGTCTCTTGCATTCACTGGATAAGTATGAGTCCACTGCTTATACACCAGCCTAGAAGTACTGCCGAATACTGAAGCAGTGCTCATGACCAAGGCATCAATAGACCATTCTTTGACATTTTTTCTGAATCCATTATATTTTATTATTATTTGGAATGGCGATTTCTTAATTTTACTATTAAAAGTGGTGTGTCTCTTGCATTCACTGGATAAGTATAAGTTCACTGCTTATACACCAGCCTAGAAGTACTGCCGAATACTGAAGCAGTGCTCATGACCAAGGCATCAAATAGGCTATCCTTCGAAATCTTTACTAAATCCTTCATATTTAATTATTTTAAGGAATGGCGATTTCTTAATTTTACTATTAAAAGGGGTGTTTCTCTTTCATTCAACCCTGAACTAGAGGATCACTGCTTATACAACAGCCTTGAAGTACTGCCGAATACTGAAGCAGTCCTCATGACCAAGACATCGAACATACTATTTTTGGACATTTTCAATAAAAATCCTTCATATTTAATTATTATTTGGAATGGTGATTTCTTAATTATTCTATTAAAAGGGGTGCGTCTCTTTCATTCACCCGTGAACTAGAGGATCACTGCTTATACAGCAGCCTTGAAGTACTGCCGAATACTGAAGCAGTCCTCATTACTAAGGCATCAAACAGACCATTTTTACCAAATCTTGTATATTTAATTATGATTTTGAATGGTGATTTCTTAATTATCCTTTTAAATGGAGTGCGTCTCTTTCATTCACCCCTGAACTAGAGGTTCACTGCTTATACACCAGGCTTAAAGTACTGCCGAATCCCGAAGCATTACTCATGACCAAGGCAACAAACAGACCATTCTTTGACATTTTTCCTAAATCCTTCATATTTAATTATTATTTAGAATGGTGATTTTTTGATTTTACTATTAAAAGGGGTGTGTCTATTGCATTCACTTCTGAACTAGAGGTCACTGCTTATACACCAGCCTTGAAGTACTGCCGAATACCGAAGCATTACTCATGACCAAGGCAACAAACAGACCGATCTTTGACATTTTTCCTAAATCCTTCATATATAATTATTATTTGGAATGTTGATTTCTTAATTATTCTATTAAAAGAGGTGTGTCTCTTTCATTCACCCCTGAACTAGAGGACCACTGCTTATACACCAGCCATGAAGTACTGCCGAATACCAAAGCAGTCCTCATGAGCAAGGCATCAAAAGACCATGCTTTGACATTTTTACTAAATCCCTTAGTTTTAATTATGATTTGGAATGGTAAGTTTTTAATTTTACTATTAAAAGGGGTGTGTATCTTATATTAACCCCTGAACTAGAGTTTCATTGCTTATACACCAGCCTTGATGTACTGCCGAATCCCGAAGCATTACTCATGACCAAGGCAACAAACAGACCATTTTTACCAAATCCTTCATATTTAATTATTATTTGAAATGGTGATTTCTTAATTATCCAATTAAAAGGGGTGCGTCTCTTTCATTCACCCCTGAACTAGAGGATCACTGCTTGTACACCAGCCTAAAAGTACTGCGTAACTCCAAAGCAGTCCTCATGACCGAGGCATCAAACAGACCATTCTTTGACATTTTTACTAAATCCTTTATATTTCCTTATTATTTGGAATGGTGATTTCTTAATTATCCTATTAAAAGCGGTGTGTATCTTCCATTAACCCCTGAACTCGAGGTTCACTGCTTATACACCAGGCTGGAAGTACTGCTGAATACCGAAACAGTCCTCGTGACCAAGGCATCAAACAGACAATTCTTTGGCATTTTTACTAAATCCTTCATATTTAATTATTATTTAGAATGGTGATTTTTTAATTTTACTATTAAAAGGGGTGTGTATCTTCTATTAACCCCTGAACTAGAGGTTCACTGCTTACACAACAGCCTTGAAGTACTGCCGAATACCGAAGCAGTCCTCATGACCAAGGCATCAAACAGACCATTCTTTGGCATTTTTACTAAATCCTTCATATTTAATTATTATTTAGAATGGTGATTTTTTGATTTTACTATTAAAAGGGGTGTGTCTATTGCATTCACTGGATAAGTATAAGTTCACTGCTTATACACCAGCCTAGAAGTACTGCCGAATACTGAAGCAGTGCTCATGACCAAGGCATCAAATGGATCATTCTTTGACATTTTTACTAAATCCTTCATATTCAATTATTATTTGGAATAGTCATTACTTACTTTTAATAATAAAATGGGTGTGTCCCTTTTATTCACCCCTGAACTGAAGGTTTGCTGCTTATACACCAGCTTTAAAGTACTGCCTAATACCAAAGTAGTCCTCATGACCAAGGCATCAAATAGGCTATCCTTCGAAATCTTTACTAAATCCTTCATATTTAATTATTTTAAGGAATGGCGATTTCTTAATTTTACTATTAAAAGGGGTGTTTCTCTTTCATTCAACCCTGAACTAGAGGATCACTGCTTATACAACAGCCTTGAAGTACTGCCGAATACTGAAGCAGTCCTCATGAGCAAGGCATCAAACAGACCATTATATGACATTTTTACTAAATCCTTCATATTTAATTATTATTTGGAATAGTCATTACTTACTTTTAATAATAAAATGGGTGTGTCCCTTTTATTCACCCCTGAACTGAAGGTTTGCTGCTTATACACCAGCTTTAAAGTACTGCCTAATACCAAAGTAGTCCTCATGACCAAGGCATCAAATAGGCTATCCTTCGAAATCGTTACTAAATCCTTCATATTTTATTATTTTAAGGAATGGCGATTTCTTAATTTTACTATTAAAAGGGGTGTTTCTCTTTCATTCAACCCTGAACTAGAGGATCACTGCTTATACAACAGCCTTGAAGTACTGCCGAATACTGAAGCAGTCCTCATGACCAAGACATCGAACATACTATTTTTGGACATTTTCAATAAAAATCCTTCATATTTAATTATTATTTGGAATGGTGATTTCTTAATTATTCTATTAAAAGGGGTGCGTCTCTTTCATTCACCCGTGAACTAGAGGATCACTGCTTATACAGCAGCCTTGAAGTACTGCCGAATACTGAAGCAGTCCTCATTACTAAGGCATCAAACAGACCATTTTTACCAAATCTTGTATATTTAATTATGATTTTGAATGGTGATTTCTTAATTATCCTTTTAAATGGAGTGCGTCTCTTTCATTCACCCCTGAACTAGAGGTTCACTGCTTATACACCAGGCTTAAAGTACTGCCGAATCCCGAAGCATTACTCATGACCAAGGCAACAAACAGACCATTCTTTGACATTTTTCCTAAATCCTTCATATTTAATTATTATTTAGAATGGTGATTTTTTGATTTTACTATTAAAAGGGGTGTGTCTATTGCATTCACTTCTGAACTAGAGGTCACTGCTTATACACCAGCCTTGAAGTACTGCCGAATACCGAAGCATTACTCATGACCAAGGCAACAAACAGACCGATCTTTGACATTTTTCCTAAATCCTTCATATATAATTATTATTTGGAATGTTGATTTCTTAATTATTCTATTAAAAGAGGTGTGTCTCTTTCATTCACCCCTGAACTAGAGGACCACTGCTTATACACCAGCCATGAAGTACTGCCGAATACCAAAGCAGTTCTCATGAGCAAGGCATCAAAAGACCATGCTTTGACATTTTTACTAAATCCCTTAGTTTTAATTATGATTTGGAATGGTAAGTTTTTAATTTTACTATTAAAAGGGGTGTGTATCTTATATTAACCCCTGAACTAGAGTTTCACTGCTTATACACCAGCCTTGATGTACTGCCGAATCCCGAAGCATTACTCATGACCAAGGCAACAAACAGACCGATCTTTAACATTTTTCCTAAATCCTTCATGTATAATTATTATTTGGAATGTTGATTTCTTAATTATTCTATTAAAAGAGGTGTGTCTCTTTCATTCAGCCCTGAACTAGAGGATCACTGCTTATACACTAGCCATGAAGTACTGCCGAATACTGAAGCAGTCCTCATTACCAAGGCATCAAACAGACCATTTTTACCAAATCCTTCATATTTAATTATTATTTGAAATGGTGATTTCTTAATTATCCAATTAAAAGGGGTGCGTCTCTTTCATTCACCCCTGAACTAGAGGATCACTGCTTGTACACCAGCCTAAAAGTACTGCGTAACTCCAAAGCAGTCCTCATGACCGAGGCATCAAACAGACCATTCTTTGACATTTTTACTAAATCCTTTATATTTCATTATTATTTGGAATGGTGATTTCTTAATTATCCTATTAAAAGCGGTGTGTATCTTCCATTAACCCCTGAACTCGAGGTTCACTGCTTATACACCAGGCTGGAAGTACTGCTGAATACCGAAACAGTCCTCGTGACCAAGGCATCAAACAGACAATTCTTTGGCATTTTTACTAAATCCTTCATATTTAATTATTATTTAGAATGGTGATTTTTTAATTTTACTATTAAAAGGGGTGTGTATCTTCTATTAACCCCTGAACTAGAGGTTCACTGCTTACACAACAGCCTTGAAGTACTGCCGAATACCGAAGCAGTCCTCATGACCAAGGCATCAAACAGACCATTCTTTGGCATTTTTACTAAATCCTTCATATTTAATTATTATTTAGAATGGTGATTTTTTGATTTTACTATTAAAAAGGGTGTGTCCCTTTCATTCACCCCTGAACAAGAGGTTCACAGCTTATACACAAGGCTTGCGGTACTGCCAAATATCAAAGAAATCCTCATGACCAAGACATCAAAAGACCATGCTTTGACATTTTTACTAAATCCTTTAGTTTTAATTGTGATTTGGAATAGTGATTTTTTAATTTTACTATTAAAAGGGGTGTGTATCTTCTATTAACTCCTGAACTAAAGGTTCACTGCTTACACAACAGCCTTGAAGTACTGCCGAATACCGAAGCAGTCCTCATGACCAAGGCATCGAACAGACACTTCTTTGGCATTTTTACTAAATCCTTTATATTTAATTATTATTTAGAATGGTGATTTTTTGATTTTACTATTAAAAGGGGTGTGTCTATTGCATTCACTTCTGAACTAGAGGTCACTGCTTATACACCAGCCTTGAAGTACTGCCGAATACCGAAGCATTACTCATGAGCAAGGCATCAAACAGACCATTATTTGACATTTTTACTAAATCCTTCATATATAATTATTATTTGGAATGTTTATTTCTTAATTTTACTCTGAAAAGATGTGTGTCTCTTGCATTCACTTGATAAGTATAAGTTCACTGCTTATACACCAGCCTAGAAGTACTGCCGAATACTGAAGCAGTGCTCATGACCAAGGCATCAATAGACCATTCTTTGACATTTTTTCTGAATCCATTATATTTTATTATTATTCGGAATGGCGATTTCTTAATTTTACTATTAAAAGTGGTGTGTCTCTTGCATTCACTGGATAAGTATAAGTTCACTGCTTATACACCAGCCTAGAAGTACTGCCGAATACTGAAGCAGTGCTCATGACCAAGGCATCAAATGGATCATTCTTTGACATTTTTACTAAATCCTTCATATTTAATTATTATTTGGAATATTCATTACTTACTTTTAATAATAAAATGGGTGTGTCCCTTTTATTCACCCCTGAACTGAAGGTTTGCTGCTTATACACCAGCCTTAAAGTACTGCCTAATACCAAAGTAGTCCTCATGACTAAGGCATCAAATAGGCTATCCTTCAAAATCTTTACTAAATCCTTCATATTTAATTATTTTAAGGAATGGCGATTTCTTAATTTTACTATTAAAAGGGGTGTTTCTCTTTCATTCAACCCTGAACTAGAGGATCACTGCTTATACAACAGCCTTGAAGTACTGCCGAATACCGAAGCAGTCCTCATGACCAAGACATCGAACATACTATTTTTGGACATTTTCAATAAAAATCCTTTATATTTAATTATTATTTGGAATGGCGATTTCTTTATTTTACTACTAAAAGAGGTGTGTCTCTTCCATTTACCCCTGAAATAGGTGTACACTGCTTATACACAAGGCTTGCGGTACTGCCAAATACCGAAGAAATCCTCATGACCAAGGCATCAAACAGACCATTCTTTGATATTTTTACGAAATCTTTTATATTTAATTATTATTTGGAATGGTGATTTCTTAATTATCCTATTAAAAGGGGTGCGTCTCTTTCATTTACCCCTGAACTAGAGGATCACTGCTTATACACCAGCCAAAAAAAACTGCCAAACTCCGAAGCAGTCCTTATGACCAAGGCATCAAACGAACATTCTTTGATATTTTTACGAAATCCTTCATATTTAATTATTATTTGGAATGGCGATTTCTTAACTTTACTATTAAAAGGGGTATGTCTCTTCCATTCACCCCTGAACTAGAGGTTCACTGCTTATACACCAGGCTTGAAGTACTGCCGAATCCCGAAGCATTACTCATGACCAAGGCATCAAACAGACCATTCTTTGATATTTTTACGAAATCCTTCATATTTAATTATTATTTGGAATGGCGATTTCTTAACTTTACTATTAAAAGAAGAATGTCTCTTCCATTCACCCCTGAACTAGAGGTTCACTGCTTATACACCAGGCTTGAAGTACTGCCGAATCCCGAAGCATTACTCATGACCAAGGCAACAAACAGACCATTCTTTGACATTTTTCCTAAATCCTTCATATTTAATTATTATTTGGAATGTTAATTTCTTAATTATTCTATTTGAAGGGGTGCGTCTCTTTCATTCACCCCTGAACTAGAGGATCACTGCTTATACACCAGCCTAAAAAAACTGCCAAACTCCGAAGCAGTCCTTATGACCAAGGCATCAAACAGACCATTCTTTGATATTTTTACGAAATCCTTTATATTTAATTATTATTTGGAATAGTGATTTCTTAATTTTACTATTAAAAGGGATGTGTCTCGTCCATTCATCCCTGAACAGGAGGTGCACTGCTTATGCACCAGGCTTAAGTACTGCCGAATACCGAAGCAGTCCTCAAGACCAAGGCATCGAACAGACCATTTTTACCAAATCCTTCATATATAATTATTATTTGGAATGTTAATTTCTTAATTATCCTTTTAAATGGAGTGCGTCTCTTTCATTCACCCCTGAACTAGAGGTTCACTGCTTATACACCAGCCTTGAAGTACTGCCAAACTCCGAAGCAGTCCTCATGACCAAGGCATCAAACAGACCATTCTTTGATATTTTTACCAAATCCTTCATATATAATTATTATTTGGAATGTTAATTTCTTTATTATCCTTTTAAAAGGGGTATGTCTCTTCCATTCACCCCTGAACTAGAGGTTCACTGCTTATACACCAGGCATGAAGTACTGCCGAATCCCGAAGCATTACTCATGACCAAGGCAACAAACAGACCATTCTTTGACATTTTTACCAAATCCTTCATATATAATTATTATTTGGAATGTTAATTTCTTAATTATCCTTTTAAATGGAGTGCGTCTCTTTCATTCACCCCTGAACTAGAGGATCACCTGCTTATACACCAGCCTAAAACTACTGCCAAACTCCGAAGCAGTCCTCATGACCAAGGCATCAAACAGACCATTCTTTGATATTTTTACAAAACCTTTTATATTTAATTATTATTAGAATGGTGATTTCTTAATTATCCTATTAAAAGGGGTGCGTCTCTGTCATTCACCCCTGAACTAGAGGTTCACTGCATATACACATGCCTTGACGTACTGCCGAATACCGAAGCAGTGCTCATGATGAAGACATCAAACAGACCATTCTTTGACATTCTTACTAAATCCTTCATATTTAGTTATTATTGGGAATAGTTATTTCTTAATTTTACTTTAAAAAGGGGTATGTCTCTTCCATTCACCCCTGAACTAGAGGTTCACTGCTTATACACCAGGCTTGAAGTACCGCCAAATCCCGAAGCATTACTCATGACCAAGGCAACAAACAGACCATTCTTTAACATTTTTCCTAAATCCTTCTTGTATAATTATTATTTGGAATGTTGATTTCTTAATTATTCTATTAAAAGGGGTGCGTCTCTTTCATTCACCCCTGAAGTAGAGGATCACTGCTTCTACACCAGCCTTGAAGTACTGCCGAATACCGAAGCAGTCCTCATCACCAAGGCATCAAACAGACCATTTTTACCAAATCCTTCATATTTAATTATTATTTGGAATGGTGATTTCTTAATTATCCAATTAAAAGGGGTGTGTCCCTTTTATTCACCCCTGAACTGGAGGTTCACTGCATATACACATGCCTTGACGTACTGCCGAATACCGAAGCAGTGCTCATGACGAAGGCATCAAACAGACCATTCTTTGACATTCTTACTAAATCCTTCATATTTAGTTATTATTGGGAATAGTTATTTCTTAATTTTACTTTAAAAAGGAGTATGTCTCTTCCATTCACCCCTGAACTAGAGGTTCACTGCTTATACACCAGGCTTGAAGTACTGCCGAATCCCGAAGCATTACTCATGACCAAGCCAACAAACAGACCATTCTTTGACATTTTTCCTAAATCCTTCATATATAATTATTATTTGGAATGTTAATTTCTTAATTATTCTATTAAAAGGGGTGCATCTCTTTCATTCACCCCTGAACTAGAGGATCACTGCTTATACACCAGCCTTGAAGTACTGCCAAACTCCGAAGCAGTCCTCATGACCAAGGCATCAAACAGACCATTCTTTGATATTTTTACGAAATCTTTTATATTTAATTATTATTTGGAATGGCGATTTCTTAACTTTGCTATTAAAAGGGGTATGTCTCTTCCATTCACCCCTGAACTAGAGGTTCACTGCTTATACACCAGGCTTGAAGTACTGCCGAATCCCGAAGCATTACTCATGACCAAGGCAACAAACAGACCATTCTTTGACATTTTTCCTAAATCCTTCATATATAATTATTATTTGGAATGTTAATTTCTTAATTATTCTATTAAAAGGGGTGCATCTTTTTCATTCACCCCTGAACTAGAGGATCACTGCTTATACACCAGCCTTGAAGTACTGCCAAACTCCGAAGCAGTCCTCATGACCAAGGCATCAAACAGACCATTCTTTGATATTTTTACCAAATCCTTCATATATAATTATTATTTGGAATGTTAATTTCTTTATTATCCTTTTAAAAGGGGTATGTCTCTTCCATTCACCCCTGAACTAGAGGTTCACTGCTTATACACCAGGCATGAAGTACTGCCGAATCCCGAAGCATTACTCATGACCAAGGCAACAAACAGACCATTCTTTGACATTTTTACCAAATCCTTCATATATAATTATTATTTGGAATGTTAATTTCTTAATTATCCTTTTAAATGGAGTGCGTCTCTTTCATTCACCCCTGAACTAGAGGATCACCTGCTTATACACCAGCCTAAAACTACTGCCAAACTCCGAAGCAGTCCTCATGACCAAGGCATCAAACAGACCATTCTTTGATATTTTTACAAAACCTTTTATATTTAATTATTATTAGAATGGTGATTTCTTAATTATCCTATTAAAAGGGGTGCGTCTCTGTCATTCACCCCTGAACTAGAGGTTCACTGCATATACACATGCCTTGACGTACTGCCGAATACCGAAGCAGTGCTCATGATGAAGACATCAAACAGACCATTCTTTGACATTCTTACTAAATCCTTCATATTTAGTTATTATTGGGAATAGTTATTTCTTAATTTTACTTTAAAAAGGGGTATGTCTCTTCCATTCACCCCTGAACTAGAGGTTCACTGCTTATACACCAGGCTTGAAGTACCGCCAAATCCCGAAGCATTACTCATGACCAAGGCAACAAACAGACCATTCTTTAACATTTTTCCTAAATCCTTCTTGTATAATTATTATTTGGAATGTTGATTTCTTAATTATTCTATTAAAAGGGGTGCGTCTCTTTCATTCACCCCTGAAGTAGAGGATCACTGCTTCTACACCAGCCTTGAAGTACTGCCGAATACCGAAGCAGTCCTCATCACCAAGGCATCAAACAGACCATTTTTACCAAATCCTTCATATTTAATTATTATTTGGAATGGTGATTTCTTAATTATCCAATTAAAAGGGGTGTGTCCCTTTTATTCACCCCTGAACTGGAGGTTCACTGCATATACACATGCCTTGACGTACTGCCGAATACCGAAGCAGTGCTCATGACGAAGGCATCAAACAGACCATTCTTTGACATTCTTACTAAATCCTTCATATTTAGTTATTATTGGGAATAGTTATTTCTTAATTTTACTTTAAAAAGGAGTATGTCTCTTCCATTCACCCCTGAACTAGAGGTTCACTGCTTATACACCAGGCTTGAAGTACTGCCGAATCCCGAAGCATTACTCATGACCAAGCCAACAAACAGACCATTCTTTGACATTTTTCCTAAATCCTTCATATATAATTATTATTTGGAATGTTAATTTCTTAATTATTCTACTAAAAGGGGTGCATCTCTTTCATTCACCCCTGAACTAGAGGATCACTGCTTATACACCAGCCTTGAAGTACTGCCAAACTCCGAAGCAGTCCTCATGACCAAGGCATCAAACAGACCATTCTTTGATATTTTTACGAAATCTTTTATATTTAATTATTATTTGGAATGGCGATTTCTTAACTTTGCTATTAAAAGGGCTATGTCTCTTCCATTCACCCCTGAACTAGAGGTTCACTGCTTATACACCAGGCTTGAAGTACTGCCGAATCCCGAAGCATTACTCATGACCAAGGCAACAAACAGACCATTCTTTGACATTTTTCCTAAATCCTTCATATATAATTATTATTTGGAATGTTAATTTCTTAATTATTCTATTAAAAGGGGTGCATCTTTTTCATTCACCCCTGAACTAGAGGATCACTGCTTATACACCAGCCTTGAAGTACTGCCAAACTCCGAAGCAGTCCTCATGACCAAGGCATCAAACAGACCATTCTTTGATATTTTTACCAAATCCTTCATATATAATTATTATTTGGAATGTTAATTTCTTTATTATCCTTTTAAAAGGGGTATGTCTCTTCCATTCACCCCTGAACTAGAGGTTCACTGCTTATACACCAGGCATGAAGTACTGCCGAATCCCGAAGCATTACTCATGACCAAGGCAACAAACAGACCATTCTTTGACATTTTTACCAAATCCTTCATATATAATTATTATTTGGAATGTTAATTTCTTAATTATCCTTTTAAATGGAGTGCGTCTCTTTCATTCACCCCTGAACTAGAGGATCACCTGCTTATACACCAGCCTAAAACTACTGCCAAACTCCGAAGCAGTCCTCATGACCAAGGCATCAAACAGACCATTCTTTGATATTTATACAAAACCTTTTATATTTAATTATTATTAGAATGGTGATTTCTTAATTATCCTATTAAAAGGGGTGCGTCTCTGTCATTCACCCCTGAACTAGAGGTTCACTGCATATACACATGCCTTGACGTACTGCCGAATACCGAAGCAGTGCTCATGATGAAGACATCAAACAGACCATTCTTTGACATTCTTACTAAATCCTTCATATTTAGTTATTATTGGGAATAGTTATTTCTTAATTTTACTTTAAAAAGGGGTATGTCTCTTCCATTCACCCCTGAACTAGAGGTTCACTGCTTATACACCAGGCTTGAAGTACCGCCAAATCCCGAAGCATTACTCATGACCAAGGCAACAAACAGACCATTCTTTAACATTTTTCCTAAATCCTTCTTGTATAATTATTATTTGGAATGTTGATTTCTTAATTATTCTATTAAAAGGGGTGCGTCTCTTTCATTCACCCCTGAAGTAGAGGATCACTGCTTCTACACCAGCCTTGAAGTACTGCCGAATACCGAAGCAGTCCTCATCACCAAGGCATCAAACAGACCATTTTTACCAAATCCTTCATATTTAATTATTATTTGGAATGGTGATTTCTTAATTATCCAATTAAAAGGGGTGTGTCCCTTTTATTCACCCCTGAACTGGAGGTTCACTGCATATACACATGCCTTGACGTACTGCCGAATACCGAAGCAGTGCTCATGACGAAGGCATCAAACAGACCATTCTTTGACATTCTTACTAAATCCTTCATATTTAGTTATTATTGGGAATAGTTATTTCTTAATTTTACTTTAAAAAGGAGTATGTCTCTTCCATTCACCCCTGAACTAGAGGTTCACTGCTTATACACCAGGCTTGAAGTACTGCCGAATCCCGAAGCATTACTCATGACCAAGCCAACAAACAGACCATTGTTTGACATTTTTCCTAAATCCTTCATATATAATTATTATTTGGAATGTTAATTTCTTAATTATTCTATTAAAAGGGGTGCATCTCTTTCATTCACCCCTGAACTAGAGGATCACTGCTTATACACCAGCCTTGAAGTACTGCCAAACTCCGAAGCAGTCCTCATGACCAAGGCATCAAACAGACCATTCTTTGATATTTTTACGAAATCTTTTATATTTAATTATTATTTGGAATGGCGATTTCTTAACTTTGCTATTAAAAGGGGTATGTCTCTTCCATTCACCCCTGAACTAGAGGTTCACTGCTTATACACCAGGCTTGAAGTACTGCCGAATCCCGAAGCATTACTCATGACCAAGGCAACAAACAGACCATTCTTTGACATTTTTCCTAAATACTTCATATATAATTATTATTTGGAATGTTAATTTCTTAATTATTCTATTAAAAGGGGTGCATCTTTTTCATTCACCCCTGAACTAGAGGATCACTGCTTATACACCAGCCTTGAAGTACTGCCAAACTCCGAAGCAGTCCTCATGACCAAGGCATCAAACAGACCATTCTTTGATATTTTTACCAAATCCTTCATATATAATTATTATTTGGAATGGCGATTTCTTAAGTTTACTATTAAAAGCGGTGTGTCTCTTCCATTCAACCCTGAACTAGAGGTTCACTGCTAATACAACAGCCTTCGAGTACTGCCAAATACTGAAGCAGTCCACATGACCAAGGCATCAAACAGACTATTCTTTGCCATTTTTACTAAATCCATCATATTTAATTATTATTTGGAATGGCGATTTCTTAATTTTAGTATTAAAAGGGGTGTGTCTCTTCCATTTACCCCTAAACTAGAGGTTCTCTGCTTACGCACCAGGCTTGAAGTACTGTCGAATACCGAATCAGTCCTTATGACCAAGGCATTAAACAGACCATTCTTTGACATTTTTACTAAATCCTTTATATTTAATTCTTATTTGGAATGGTGATTTCTTAATTTCAATATTAAAGGGGGTGTGTCTCTTTCATTTACCCCTTAAATAGGTTTTCACTGCTTATACACAAAGCTTGCGTTACTGCCAAATACCGAAGAAATCCTCATGACCAAGGCATCAAACAGACTATTCTTTGTCATTTTTACTAAATCCATCATATTTAATTATTATTTGGAATGGCGATTTCTTTATTTTACTATTAAAAGAGGTGTGTCTCTTTCATTCACTTCTGAACTAGAGGTTCTCTGCTTACGCACCAGGCTTGAAGTACTGTCGAATACCGAATCAGTCCTTATGACCAAGGCATTAAACAGACCATTCTTTGACATTTTTACTAAATCCTTCATGTATAATTATTATTTGGAATGTTGATTTCTTAATTATTCTATTAAAAGGGGTGCGTCTCTTTCATTCACCCCTGAACTAGAGGATCACTGCTTCTACACCAGCCTTGAAGTACTGCCGAATACCGAAGCAGTCCTCATCACCAAGGCATCAAACAGACCATTTTTACCAAATCCTTCATATTTAATTATTATTTGGAATGGTGATTTCTTAATTATCCAATTAAAAGGGGTGTGTCCCTTTTATTCACCCCTAAAGTGGAGGTTCACTGCATATACACATGCCTTGACGTACTGCCGAATACCGAAGCAGTGCTCATGACGAAGGCATCAAACAGACCATTCTTTGACATTCTTACTAAATCCTTCATATTTAGTTATTATTGGGAATAGTTATTTCTTAATTTTACTTTAAAAAGGGGTATGTCTCTTCCATTCACCCCTGAACTAGAGGTTCACTGCTTATACACCAGGCTTGAAGTACTGCCGGATCCCGAAGCATTACTCATGACCAAGGCAACAAACAGACCATTCTTTGACATTTTTCCTAAATCCTTCATATATAATTATTATTTGGAATGTTGATTTCTTAATTATTCTATTAAAAGGGGTGAGTCTCTTTCATTCACCCCTGAACGAGAGGTTCACTGCTTTTACACAAGGCTTGCGGTACTGCTAAATACTGCAGCAGTTCTTATGAACAAGGCATCAAATAGGCCATTCTTTGATATTTTTTCTGAATCCTTAATATTTAATTATTATTTGGAATGGCGATTTCTTAAGTTTACTATTAAAAGCGGTGTGTCTCTTCCATTCAACCCTGAACTAGAGGTTCACTGCTAATACAACAGTCTTCGAGTACTGCCAAATACTGAAGCAGTCCACATGACTAAGGCATCAAACAGACCATTCTTTGACATTTTTCCTAAATCCTTCATATATAATTATTATTTGGAATGTTAATTTCTTAATTATTCTATTAAAAGGGGTGCATCTTTTTCATTTACCCCTAAACTAGAGGTTCTCTGCTTACGCACCAGGCTTGAAGTACTGTCGAATACCGAATCAGTCCTCATGACCAAGGCATTAAACAGACCATTCTTTGATATTTTTACTAAATCCTTTATATTTAATTCTTATTTGGAATGGTGATTTCTTAATTTCACTATTAAAAGGGGTGTGTCTCTTTCATTTACCCCTTAAATAGGTTTTCACTGCTTATACACAAGCCTTGAAGTACTGCCGAATACCGAAGCAGTGCTCATGACAAAGGCATCAAACAGACCATTCTTTGACATTTTTACTAAATCCTTTATATTTAGTTATTATTGTGAATAGTGATCTCTTAATTTTCCTATCAAAAGGGATGTGTCTCTTCCATTTACCCCTGAACTAGAGGTTCACTGCTTATACACTAGGCTTGAAGTACTGCCCAATACCGAATTAGTCCTCATGACCAAGGCATTAAACAGACCATTCTTTGACATTTTTGCTAAATCCTTTGTATTTAATTCTTATTTGGAATGGTGATTTCTTAGTTTCACTATTAAAAGGGGTGTGTCTCTTCCATTTACCCCTGAAATAGGTGTTCACTGCTTATAAACAAGGCTTGCGGTACTGCCAAATACCGAAGAAATCCTCATGACCAAGGCATCAAACAGACCATTCTTTGACATTTTTACTAAATCCTTTATATTTAATTCTTATTTGGAATGGTGATTTCCTAATTTCACTATTAAATGGGGTGTGTCTCTTCCATTCATTCCTGTACTAGAGGTTCACTCCTTATACACCAGCCTTGAAGTACTGCTGAATACCGAAGGAGTCCCTATGACCAAGGCATCAAATAGGCAATTCTTCGACATTTTTTCTGAATCTTTCATATTTGATTATTATTTCGAATAGCGATTTCTTTATTTTACTATTAAAAGAGGTGTGTCTCTTTCAATTACCCCTGAGCTAGAGGTTCACGGCTTACGCACCAAGCTTGAAGTACTGCCGAATACTTAAGCAGTCCTCATGACCAAGGCATCAAATAGGCCATCCTTAACATTTTTACTAAAATCCTTTATATTTAACTATTTTTTGGAATAGCGATTTCTTGATTTTAGTATTAAAAGGGGTGTGTCTCTTTCATTTACCCCTTAACTAGAAGTTCACTGCCTATACACAAGCCTAGAAAAACAGCCTAATACTGAAGCATTACTCATGACCTTCCTAAACCACCCTAAATACCGAATTAGTCCTCATGACCAAGGCATTAAACAGACCATTCTTTGACATATTTTCTGAATCTTTCATATTTGATTATTATTTCGAATAGCGATTTCATTATTTTAAAATTAAAAGAGGTGTGTCTCTTCCATTTACCCCTAAACTAGAGGTTCTCTGCTTACGCACCAGGCTTGAAGTACTGTCGAATACCGAATCAGTCCTCATGACCAAGGCATTAAACAGACCATTCTTTGACATTTTTACTAAATCCTCTATATTTAATTCTTATTTGGAATGGTGATTTCTTAATTTTACTATTAAAAGGGGTGTGTCTCTTTCATTTACCCCTTAAATAGGTTTTCACTGCTTATACACAAAGCTTGCGTTACTGCCAAATACCGAAGAAATCCTCATGACCAGGGCATCAAACAGACTATTCTTTGTCATTTTTACTTAATCCATCATATTTAATTATTATTTGGAATGGCGATTTCTTTATTTTACTATTAAAAGAGGTGTGTCTCTTTCATTCACTTCTGAACTAGAGGTTCACTGCTTACGCACCAGGCTTAAAGTACTGCCGAATACCGAAGCAGTCCTTATGACCAAGGCATCAAAAAGGCAATTCTTTGACATTCTTTTTTAAATACTTTATATTTAATTATTTTTTAGAATAGCGATTTCTTAATTTGAGTATTAAAAGGGGTGTGTCTCCTCCATTTACCCCTTAACTAGAAGTTCACTGCTTATACACCAGCCTTGAAGTACTGCCGAATACCGAAGCAGTGCTCATGACAAAGGCATCAAACAGACCATTCTTTGACATTTTTACTAAATCCTTCATACTTAGTTATTATTGTGAATAGTGATCTCTTAATTTTCCTATCAAAAGGGACGTGTCTCTTCCATTTACCCCTGAACTAGAGGTTCACTGCTTATACACTAGGCTTGAAGTACTGCCAAATACCGAATTAGTCCTCATGACCAAGGCATTAAACAGACCATTCTTTGACATTATTGCTAAATCCTTTGTATTTAATTCTTATTTGGAATGGTGATTTCTTAGTTTCACTATTAAAAGGGGTGTGTCTCTTCCATTTACCCCTGAAATAGGTGTTCACTGCTTATACACAAGGCTTGCGGTACGGCCAAATACCGAAGAAATCCTCATGACCAAGGCATCAAACAGACCATTCTTTGACATTTTTACTAAATCCTTTATATTTAATTCTTATTTGGAATGGTGATTTCCTAATTTCACTATTAAAAGGGGTGTGTCTCTTCCATTCACTCCTGTACTAGAGGTTCACTCCTTATACACCAGCCTTGAAGTACTGCTGAATACCGAAGGAGTCCTTATGACCAAGGCATCAAATAGGCAATTCTTTGACATTTTTTTTGAATCTTTCATATTTGATTATTATTTCGAATAGCGATTTCTTTATTTTACTATTAAAAGGGGTGTGTCTCCTCCATTTACCCCTTAACCAGAGGTTCACGGCTTACGCACTAAGCTTGAAGTACTTCCGAATACTTAAGCAGTCCTCATGACCAAGGCATCAAATAGGCCATCCTTAACATTTTTACTAAAATCCTTTATATTTAACTATTTTTTGGAATAGCGATTTCTTAATTTTAGTATTAAAAGGGGTGTGTCTCTTTCATTTACCCCTTAACTAGAAGTTCACTGCCTATACACAAGCCTAGAAAAACAGCCTAATACTGAAGCATTACTCATGACCACCCTAAACCACCCTAAACCACCCTAAATACCGAATTGGTCCTCATGACCAAGGCATTAAACAGACCATTCTTTGACATTTTTGCTTAATCCTTCATATTTAATTCTTATTTGGAATGGTGATTTCTTAATTTCACTATTGAAAGGGGTGTGTCTCTTCTATTTACCTCTGAACTAGAGGTTCACTGCTTTTACGCAAGGCTTGCGTTACTGCCAAATACGGCAGCAGTTCTTATGACTATGGCATCAAACAGGCCATTCTTTGACATTTTTCTGAATCCTTAATATTTAATTATTATTTGGAATGGCGATTTCTTAAGTTTACTATTAAAAGGGGTGTTTCTCTTCCATTCACCCCTGAACTAGAGGTTCACTGCATATACACGAGCCTAGAAGTACACCCGAATACCGAAGTAGTGCTCATGACCAAGGCATCAAACACACTATTCTTTGAAATTTTTACTAATTCCTTCATATTTAATTATTATTTGGAATAGTGATTACTTAATTTTACTAATAAAAGGGGCGTGTCTCTTCTAATTACCCCTGAAATAGGTGTTCACTGCTTATACACAAGGCTTGAAGTACAGCCAAATACTGAATTATTACTCATGACCAAGGCATCAAACAGACTATTCTTTGTCATTTTTACTAAATCCTTTATATTTAATTCTTATTTGGAATAGTAATTTCCTAATTTCACTATTGAAAGGGGTGTGTCTCTTCCATTCACCTCTGTACTAGAGGTTCACTCCTTATACACCAGCCTTGTAGTACTGCCGAATACCGAAGGAGTCCTTATGACCAAGGCATCAAATAGGCAATTCTTTGACATTTTTTCTGAATCTTTTTTATTTGATTATTATTTCGAATAGCGATTTCTTTATTTCACTATTAAAAGGGGTGTGTCTCTTTCATTTACCCCTGAAATAGGTGTTCACTGCTTATACACAAGGCTTGCGGTACTGCCAAATATTGAAGAAATCCTTATGACCAAGGCATCAAACAGACCATTCGTTGACATTTTTACTAAATCCTTTATATTTAATTCTTATTTGGAATAGTAATTTCCTAATTTCACTATTAAAAGGGGTGTGTCTCTTCCATTCACCCCTGTACTAGAGGTTCACTCCTTATACACCAGCCTTGAGTACTGCTGAATACCGAAGGAGTCCTTATGACCAAGGCATCAAATAGGCAATTCTTTGACATTTTTTCTGAATCTTTTTTATTTGATTATTATTTCGAATAGCGATTTCTTTATTTTACTATTAAAAGAGGTGTGTCTCTTTCATTAACCCCTGAGCTAGAGGTTCACGGCTTACGCACCAAGCTTGAAGTACTGCCGAATACCGAATTAGTCCTCATGACCAAGGCATTAAAAAGACCATTCTTTGACATTTTTACTAAATCCTTCATATTTAGTTATTATTGTGAATAGTGATTTCTTAATTTTAGTATTAAAAGGGGTGTGTTTCTTCCATTTACCCCTTAAAAAGGTTTTTACTGCTTAAACACAAAGCTTGCGTTACTGCCAAATACCGAAGCAGTCCTTATGACCAAGGCATCAAAAAGGCAATTCTTTGACATTCTTTTTTAATTACTTTATATTTAATTATTTTTTGGAATAGCGATTTCTTAATTTGAGTATTAAAAGGGGTGTGTCTCCTCCATTTACCCCTTAACTAGAAGTTCACTGCTTATACACCAGCCTTGAAGTACTGCCGAATACCGAAGCAGTGCTCATGACAAAGGCATCAAACAGACCATTCTTTGACATTTTTACTAAATCCTTTATATTTAGTTATTATTGTGAATAGTGATCTCTTAATTTTCCTATCAAAAGGGATGTGTCTCTTCCATTTACCCCTGAACTAGAGGTTCACCGCTTATACACTAGGCTTGAAGTACTGCCAAATACCGAATTGGTCCTCATGACCAAGGCATTAAACAGACCATTCTTTGACATTTTTGCTAAATCCTTCATATTTAATTCTTATTTGGAATGGTGATTTCTTAATTTCACTATTGAAAGGGGTGTGTCTCTTCTATTTACCTCTGAACTAGAGGTTCACTGCTTTTACGCAAGGCTTGCGTTACTGCCAAATACCGCAGCAGTTCTTATGACTATGGCATCAAACAGGCCATTCTTTGACATTTTTCTGAATCCTTAATATTTAATTATTATTTGGAATGGCGATTTCTTAAGTTTACTATTAAAAGGGGTGTTTCTCTTCCATTCACCCCTGAACTAGAGGTTCACTGCATATACACGAGCCTAGAAGTACACCCGAATACCGAAGTAGTGCTCATGACCAAGGCATCAAACACACTATTCTTTGAAATTTTTACTAATTCCTTCATATTTAATTATTATTTGGAATAGTAATTACTTAATTTTACTAATAAAAGGGGTGTGTCTCTTCTAATTACCCCTGAAATAGGTGTTCACTGCTTATACACAAGGCTTGAAGTACAGCCAAATACTGAATTATTACTCATGACCAAGGCATCAAACAGACTATTCTTTGTCATTTTTACTAAATCCATCATATTTAATTATTATTTGGAATGGCGATTTCTTTATTTTAGTATTAAAAGGGGTGTGTCTCCTCCATTTACCCCTTAACTAGAAGTTCACTGCTTATACACCAGCCTTGAAGTACTGCCGAATACCGAAGCAGTGCTCATGACAAAGGCATCAAACAGACCATTCTTTGACATTTTTACTAAATCCTTCATACTTAGTTATTATTGTGTATAGTGATTTCTTAATTTTCCTATCAAAAGGGATGTGTCTCTTCCATTTACCCCTGAACTAGAGGTTCACTGCTTATACACTAGGCTTGAAGTACTGCCAAATACCGAATTAGTCCTCATGACCAAGGCATTAATCAGAACATTCGTTGACATTTTTACTAAATCCTTTATATTTAATTCTTATTTGGAATAGTAATTTCCTAATTTCACTATTAAAAGGGGTGTGTCTCTTCCATTCACCTCTGTACTAGAGGTTCACTCCTTATACACCAGCCTTGTAGTACTGCCGAATACCGAAGGAGTCCTTATGACCAAGGCATCAAATAGGCAATTCTTTGACATTTTTTCTGAATCTTTTTTATTTGATTATTATTTCGAATAGCGATTTCTTTATTTCACTATTAAAAGGGGTGTGTCTCTTTCATTTACCCCTGAAATAGGTGTTCACTGCTTATACACAAGGCTTGCGGTACTGCCAAATATTGAAGAAATCCTTATGACCAAGGCATCAAACAGACCATTCGTTGACATTTTTACTAAATCCTTTATATTTAATTCTTATTTGGAATAGTACTTTCCTAATTTCACTATTAAAAGGGGTGTGTCTCTTCCATTCACCCCTGTACTAGAGGTTCACTCCTTATACACCAGCCTTGAGTACTGCTGAATACCGAAGGAGTCCTTATGACCAAGGCATCAAATAGGCAATTCTTTGACATTTTTTCTGAATCTTTTTTATTTGATTATTATTTCGAATAGCGATTTCTTTATTTTACTATTAAAAGAGGTGTGTCTCTTTCATTAACCCCTGAGCTAGAGGTTCACGGCTTACGCACCAAGCTTGAAGTACTGCCGAATACTTAAGCAATCCTCATGACCAAGGCATCAAACAGGCCATTCTTTGACATATTTACTAAATCCTTCATACTTAGTTATTATTGTGAATAGTGATTTCTTAATTTTCCTATCAAAAGGGATGTGTCTCTTCCATTTACCCCTGAACTAGAGGTTCACTGCTTAAACACTAGGCTTGAAGTACTGCCAAATACCGAATTAGTCCTCATGACCAAGGCATCAAACAGACCATTCTTTGACATTTTTACTAAATCCTTTATATTTAATTCTTATTTGGAATGGTGATTTCTTAATTTCACTATTAAAAGGGGTGTGTCTCTTCCATTTACCCCTGATATAGGTGTTCACTGCTTATACACTTAGCTTGAAGTACAGCCAAATACTGACGCATTACTCATGACCAAGGCAACAAACAGACTATTGTTTGTCATTTTTACTAAATCCATCATATTTAATTATTATTTGGAATGGCGATTTCTTTATTTTACTATTAAAAGAGGTGTGTCTCTTCCATTTACCCCTGAACTAGAGGTTCTCTGCTTACGCACCAGGCTTGAAGTACTGCCGAATACCGAATTAGTCCTCATGACCAAGGCATTAAACAGACCAATCTTTGACATTTTTGCTAAATCCTGTATATTTAATTCTGATTTGGAATGGTGATTTCTTAGTTTCACTATTAAAAGGGGTGTGTCTCTTCCATTTACCCCTGAAATAGGTGTTATCTGCTTATACACAAGGCTTGCGGTACTGCCAAATATTGAAGAAATCCTCATGACCAAGGCATCAAACAGACCATTCGTTGACATTTTTACTAAATCCTTTATATTTAATTCTTATTTGGAATTGTAATTTCCTAATTTCACTATTAAAAGGGGTGTGTCTCTTCCATTCACCCCTGTACTAGAGGTTCACTCCTTATACACCAGCCTTGTAGTACTGCCGAATACCGAAGGAGTCCTTATGACCAAGGCATCAAATAGGCAATTCTTTGACATTTTTTCTGAATCTTTTATATTTGATTATTATTTCGAATAGCGATTTCTTTATTTTACTATTAAAAGAGGTGTGTCTCTTTCATTAACCCCTGAACTAGAGGTTCTCTGCTTACGCACCAGGCTTGAAGTACTGCCGAATACCGAATTAGTCCTCATGACCAAGGCATTAAAAAGACCATTCTTTGACATTTTTGCTAAATCCTTTATATTTAATTCTTATTGGGAATGGTGATTTCTTAATTTCACTATTAAAAGGGGTGTGTCTCTTCCATTTACCCCTGAAATAGGTGTTCACTGCTTATACACTTGGCTTGAAGTACAGCCAAATACTGACGCATTACTCATGACCAAGGCATCAAACAGACTATTGTTTGTCATTTTTACTAAATGCATCATATTTAATTATTATTTGGATTGGCGATTTCTTTATTTTACTATTAAAAGAGGTGTGTCTCTTTCATTAACTTCTGAACTAGAGGTTCACTGCTTATGCACCAGGCTTAAAGTACTGCCGAATACCGAAGCAGTCCTTATGACCAAGGCATCAAAAAGGCAATTCTTTGACATTTTTTTTAAATCCTTTATATTTAATTATTTTTTGGAATAGCAATTTCTTAATTTTAGTATTAAAAGGGGTGTGTCTCCTCCATTTACCCCTTAACTAGAAGTTCACTGCTTATACACCAGCCTTGAAGTACTGCCGAATACCGAAGCAGTGCTCATGACAAAGGCATCAAACAGACCATTCTTTGACATTTTTACTAAATCCTTCATACTTAGTTATTATTGTGTATAGTGATTTCTTAATTTTCCTATCAAAAGGGATGTGTCTCTTCCATTTACCCCTGAACTAGAGGTTCACTGCTTATGCACCAGGCTTAAAGTACTGCCGAATACCGAAGCAGTCCTTATGACCAAGGCATCAAAAAGGCAATTCTTTGACATTTTTTTTAAATCCTTTATATTTAATTATTTTTTGGAATAGCGATTTCTTAATTTTAGTATTAAAAGGGGTGTGTCTCCTCCATTTACCCCTTAACTAGAGGTTCACGGCTTACGCACTAAGCTTGAAGTACTTCCGAATACTTAAGCAGTCCTCATGACCAAGGCATCAAATAGGCCATTCTTTGACATTTTTACTAAAATCCCTTATATTTAACTATTTTTTGGAATAGCGATTTCTTAATTTTAGTATTAAAAAGGGTGTGTCTCTTCCATTTACCCCTGAAATAGGTGTTCACTGCTTATACACAAGGCTTGAAGTACAGCTAAATACTGACGCATTACTCATGACCAAGGCATCAAACAGACTATTGTTTGTCATTTTTACTAAATGCATCATATTTAATTATTATTTGGATTGGCGATTTCTTTATTTTACTATTAAAAGAGGTGTGTCTCTTTCATTAACTTCTGAACTAGAGGTTCACTGCTTATGCACCAGGCTTAAAGTACTGCCGAATACCGAAGCAGTGCTCATGACAAAGGCATCAAACAGACCATTCTTTGACATTTTTACTAAATCCTTCATACTTAGTTATTATTGTGTATAGTGATTTCTTAATTTTCCTATCAAAAGGGATGTGTCTCTTCCATTTACCCCTGAACTAGAGGTTCACTGCTTATACACTAGGCTTGAAGTACTGCCAAATACCGAATTAGTCCTCATGACCAAGGCATTAATCAGACCATTCGTTGACATTTTTACTAAATCCTTTATATTTAATTCTTATTTGGAATAGTAATTTCCTAATTTCACTATTAAAAGGGGTGTGTCTCTTCCATTCACCCCTGTACTAGAGGTTCACTCCTTATACACCAGCCTTGTAGTACTGCCGAATACCGAAGGAGTCCTTATGACCAAGGCATCAAATAGGCAATTCTTTGACATTTTTTCTGAATCTTTTTTATTTGATTATTATTTCGAATAGCGATTTCTTTATTTCACTATTAAAAGGGGTGTGTCTCTTTCATTTACCCCTGAAATAGGTGTTCACTGCTTATACACAAGGCTTGCGGTACTGCCAAATATTGAAGAAATCCTCATGACCAAGGCATCAAACAGACCATTCGTTGACATTTTTACTAAATCCTTTATATTTAATTCTTATTTGGAATAGTAATTTCCTAATTTCACTATTAAAAGGGGTGTGTCTCTTTCATTCAGCCCTGTACTAGAGGTTTACTCCTTATACACCAGCCTTGTAGTACTGCCGAATACCGAAGTAGACCTTATGACCAAGGCATCAAATAGGCAATTCTTTGACATTTTTTCTGAATCTTTTTTATTTGATTATTATTTCGAATAGCAATTTCTTTATTTTACTATCAATAGAGGTGTGTCTCTTTCATTAACCCCTGAGCTAGAGGTTCACGGCTTACGCACCAAGCTTGAAGTACTGCCGAATACTTAAGCAGTCCTCATGACCAAGGCATCAAATAGGCCATTCTTTGACATTTTTACTAAATCCTTCATATTTAGTTATTATTGTGAATAGTGATTTCTTAATTTTCATATCAAAAGGGATGTGTCTCTTCCATTTACCCCTGAACTAGAGGTTCTCTGCTTACGCACCAGGCTTGAAGTACTGCCGAATACCGAATTAGTCCTCATGACCAAGGCATTAAAAAGACCATTCTTTGACATTTTTGCTAAATCCTTTATATTTAATTCTTATTTGGAATGGTGATTTCTTAGTTTCACTATTAAAAGGGGTGTGTTTCTTCCATTTACCCCTGAAATAGGTGTTCACTGCTTATATACAAGGCTTGCGGTACTGCCAAATACCGAAGAAATCCTCATGACCAAGGCATCAAACAGACCATTCTTTGACATTTTTACTTAATCCTTTATATTTAATTCTTATTTGGAATAGTGATTTCCTAATTTCACTATTAAAAGGGGTGTGTCTCTTCCATTCACCCCTGTACTAGAGGTTCACTCCTTATACACCTGCCTTGAAGTACAGCCAAATACTGAATTATTACTCATGACCAAGGCATCAAACAGACTATTTGTAAACCCGACTCTCGACAATTTACGGCAGATGAACTTTCCGAGAGCCTGGGAGTTACACCCACAGGGAAATAAAAAGGTGAAAATTGAAAGACAAACTTACCCAGTCCGGAGTCGTTCTGCCACAAGATGACTATCCGCAACTGGATCGCAAGCGATGTTTTTTGTCGACGAAGGGAGGTGAGGAAAATGGGAATAATTAAATGATACCTGAGGAAATGTCGATATAACACCGCTGGCCGATGACTCCAGATGGAAAAAGAAGATTTTAATAGAAGAGTGACCACTGACTGGTTCATAGTTTTACGGAGAAGTGAGAGAGAGAGCGGTGAGAGGGAGGGAGGTGAGAGGAAGGGGGGGGAGAGGGAGGGGCGGAGGCCACCGAGATACGAGTTCTAACAGCTATCGATAGTGCTAGGGCTACCGGACGGCCGACATGGATCTCACACAACCCACCCCCGCTACAAAACTCTCGCAAGCCACGTACGCCCGAACATGCCACCCGCCCTGAAGTCTCATTTCTGAAAAGAAAAAAAACAAACACAGAGGGCGTAACAGAAGACAGATGAACGACGAGATGGCTATTGAGACGGCAGAGGGCACAGTTTCGCCACAGGGTGGCGAACTGTCCCGGAAGGGGTGGTGACTTCAGCCACACGGGTGACAGCGTCGGAACCAGGGAATACCGACGAAATGCGGCCTAATGACCACTTAAGTGGAGGTAGGTGGTCTTCGCGAATAAGGACAACCGTCCCTGGGACTATGGGCGTAGACGGATGCAACCATTTGCTTCGCTGCTGCAGAGTATGCAGGTACTCACAGCGCCAGCGCTTCCAGAAGTCCTGCTGTAAGCGCTGAACTAACTGCCAACGAGCGATATGGTTGACGGGACCGGACGTAACATCACGGTCAGGTGGTGAAGTAAGGGGGCGAAAGATTAAGAAATGGCCCGGAGTGAGGGCCTCAAAGTCCGATGGATCCGACGACGGAAGATAAAACGGACGAGAATTAAGGATTGCTTCGACCTGGGTGATGAGCGTGAGGAATTCTTCGTAAGTGAGGCGCTGCTCGCCGATGACGCGCGTGAGGTGGTGCTTTGCCGATTTTACGCTAGCCTCCCAAAGTCCGCCAAAATGAGGACTAGCAGGGGGGATGAATCGCCAGTCGGTACCAGAGGAGGAGGCGACATCACAAAGGCCCTGCTGATGCTGAGGCCCCAACAACAAACGTCCCAACTCCCGCAGATAATTACTCGCCCCTACGAAATTAGTTCCGTTGTCCGAAAAAATAACGGAAGGGTTACCCCTACGGGCAACGAAGCGCCGGTAAGCGGCAATAAATGTGGGAGTGGAGAGCTCAGATGCTAACTCCAGATGCACAGCCTTGGTGGCAAAGCAGATAAACACCGCCAAATAAGCCTTCGTGGTGACAGCCCCCCGTAAACGGGCACTGGAGACGAGAAAGGGACCGGCGTAGTCAACGCCAGTAGTGGAGAACGCGGCAGCAGAGGATACGCGTCCCGAGGGAAGATTGCCCATTGGCTGAATAATGGGTTTAGGTTTGCAGCTGAAGCATCTGTTGCATTTCCGCAAACGATTGCGAACTACATTGCGTCCATCGAGAATCCAATGTCGGCGACGAATGAACGAATGAGTTGCCAAAGCACCAGCATGGAAGAGACGGATATGAGCATCGTCGATGAGCAGGTGGGTTAGATGAGCGCCTTTAGGTAGAAGAGCAGGATGCCTATGCTGATAAGGCAACAACGCAGAAGATAGACGGCCACCCACTCGGATAACACCATGTTCGTCGAGAAACAGATGAAGCTGCATTATCAGACGATGACGAGAAGAGGGTTTCTGAAGCTCAGTTATTTCTTCAACGAAATTTTGAGCTTGGGTCAGACGGATGGCGGCGATTTCAGCTTCCTGGAGCTCCACAGAGGACAAAGGACCAGTACGCGGATGCGGAGGACGCTTTGCATTGAAGACAAAGCGTCGGCAGAAGGCGATTACCCGTTTAAGGCGGAGAAGAGAGGAGAAACGGTCGATTATAGAGACCCCCGAAGTGGTGGTGGCGAGCACTAGAGTAGAAACGGGTTTAGCCTCGGAATCCACATCATCAGAGGAAGACAAATCGACGGAGGAAAAAGGCCACAAAGATGGAAGAGATGAGATCCAAGAAGGACCATGCCACCACAGAGGATGATGATGGATTTGACGAGGTTGCAATCCACGTGACGCGCAGTCGGCAGGGTTGTCCTCGGAGATGACATGTCTCCAGCACCGGGATGGTACCAGCTCCTGGATTTCAGCAACGCGGTCGCCTACAAATGTTTTCCATTTGTGGCTTTCGCCACGGTTCCAGGCTAGAGCAACAGAGGAATCGGAGAATGCGATAAACTCAGCATTCAGATGCTGAATGACGTGAGTGGCCAGATGATGCATGAGCTTAGCAAGCAGATGGGCTCCACATAGCTCCAAGCGGGGAAGGGTAACCGCCTTGCACGGTGCTATTTTGGATGTGGCGGCTAAGAGACGGACAGGAAGATGACCAGATGAAGACGATGTGTGGAGATAGACGACAGCGGCATAGCCGGATTCAAAGGCGTCACAAAATCCGACTAGGTGATGAACAGACGATGGGGACGCTTCAGGAATAAAACGCGGTATGCGTACCTCCGAAAGAGAAGGTAGTTGCTCCTGAAAGTTCAGCCAGGGAACGGCCCACTCTTGGGGCAATCCTTGGTCCCAATCCAGGTGAAGCAGGCACAGACGACGGAAGAGGATCTTGGCTGAGAAGGTGACTGGTGAAAGCCAGCCAAGGGGATCGAAGATTCGAGCCATTTGGCTCAGGACGGTGCGTTTCGTGAGTGCGGATTCAGTCAGTCGCACGGAGTAGAGGAAGTGGTCAGACGTGGGATTCCAGCGAAGTCCTAAGATTTTTAGGACAGGATCGCGATCAAGCGACAGAGGATCAGCAGAGGAAAGCTCACGGCAGTGATCAGATGGAATTCCCTGCAACAGAGGGGGATGATTTGTAGCCCATTTTCGCAGCTCAAACCCGCCCGCCATGAGCAGATCTTGCACCTGATGGCGCAGATTGGCGGCCTCAACTTCTGATGAGCCTCCGGTCAGGAGGTCGTCAACGTAAACTTCCTCTAACAGCACGCGCTGAGCCTCAGGATATCTGGCTCCGTCGTCATAAGCTAGCTGCTGAAGTGTACGCAGGGCCAAATAAGGAGCAGACGAAACCCCATAAGTAACGGTATTCAGCCGATACGACTGAATGGGCTAAAGATCTGAAAAGCGCCAGACAATTCGCTGATAATCCCTGTGTTCCGGATTTACAAGAATCTGTCGACACATATGCCTGATGTCGGCTGTAAAGACAAATTGATGTAGCCGAAAACGTAACAAAAGAATGGCGATATCAGCTTGAAGCTTGGGTCCGGTTAACAGAAGATCATTGAGGGACCTGCCGTTAGAGGAAGCGCACGAGGCGTTGAAGACTACACGAATTTTGGTAGGAGGATCGTCTGGCCGATGGACCGGATGATGAGGGATGTAATAAGGTTCATATGGAGAAGGGTTGGCGGATTCCGCCACTACCTCCATATGGCCACTGTCCAAGTAATCTCGCATGAAGTCGTGATAGGTGGCACGGAGCTCCGGCTGGTTACCGAGGCGATGTTCTAAACGGCTGAATTGCCGCTTAGCCACATTAACGGACATACCAAGATCACGAGAGGCGAGGGGAAGATCCACGATGTAACGCCCAGTAGGAGAGCGATGGACGCCTGAAAGGTACATCTCCTCGCACCTTTTTTCAGCTGGAGTGAGTGGGACGACATTCGGAACCTTGTCAAGCTCCCAAAACATACGGACAATGTCAGTGAGACTCTCGTCCGGAAAGTGGGCCTTAGCTGGAAGATAGATAGAATCTTGGACAGGGCTTTCAGAGACGGCATCGGAAGATTCTGGCGTAGCAGGCGTATGATCAGTGGGATGGCAATCAGATGAGCGAGGAGAGTCTAAGCAGAAATCAGATGAAACAGAAGGGTCGGATGGATTTAAGGCGAGCAGACGACCAGATGTTTCCGCAGGTTGGGGAAGCGATTTCGAACCAGATGCCTGAGGAGAGGATAATCGAGGCGAATTGTTAGGCGACTTAGAAGAGCTGATACCCTCCTTGATACGGTTAGTGCGTGATGGGCGACGAGTGCTGCCATCAACTGTGCCAGGAGCGAAGGTGACATGCCTAGATGGCTTTTGATGGCGAGCATAGGGACCAAGAAGCACCCATCCTAGGGTGGTTCGAATGGCACCAGGGAGCTCCGCGGTAGGCGATAATATTTCCGGGAGAATCAGAAATGGAAGCACATCTGAGCCCAGGAGGATGTCATTCGTTCTAGGACGATAAAACAAATGATCGGCCAAATTGAGCCGCGTTAACTCCGGCCAATGGCATCGAAACTCCCTAGACGGCAGCGGGTCAATAAGTGTATCGATGACATAGGCCTTGACCTTGAAATATGGGGGTCACCCTGATGGAATAAGGTGACATAAGCATATCCTCGGATACGAATCGGATTCACATTGCTGAGGGTGCGCAGATGCATTGGTTCGGACCGTGGACGAAGATGCAGCCGCGAAGCGCAGGCGGAGGTGATGAGGGTGGTTTGACTGCCAGAATCAAGAAGGGCACGAGAGATGGAGTGAAATTGACTATTTTCAAGACGGACAATGGCGGTAGGCATCAACTGTTCCAGATGCCGGTTTTGGCTGCGAGCAGGACGAGGGGTCAAGGAGGAAGAACACAGACGATCAGGCGGGAACAGACGCTGAGGTGATCGAGGACGTCCTAGTCAATCCGGCTGACACCCAGAAGAGGGGGGCGATTGGCGAGGGCGCCTACGTTGCTCCTTAGGTACATAAGAAGCACCAAATGCATCAGATGAGGCAGGAGAGGTGGAACGAGCAGGGAACTGCCAATTCGTAGGCGATGAGACGCGTAAGGCCACAGACTGAACGGATGAAGGTGTTCGAGGCGAAGTCGAACGTGAATGAGGTGGGGAGGCGTCTCTTGAATGATGCTGAGGTACATCGTTTCTTAGATGCAGGATGGTATGATGTCGCTGGCCACATATATGGCAGGAATGCGAAGATTGGCATTGGTCAGTAGAGTGATACTCGGACAGACAATTGCGGCAGATGGAGATGCTCGCCACATATGTTAGGCGCTGCTGAGAAGTCAAAGCCTTAAATGTGGGGCACTGGCGAATGGAATGGTCCTTAACGTCACAATAGGCACAAGTAGCCCGGGTCAAAGCAGAGGAGCGAGATGGAGGCGCCGAGGTGTAGACAGAACGACCAGCAGACGGATGGTTTTGTGTAGAGCGCCCGGGTGACTGGGAACGCTGAGTGTGCTGTTTGAAGGCAGGCGATGACGGGCGAAACCTACTAGGCGACTTGAGTTTGGATGACGGAGGGCAAGGAGTGCTTTCCAGCACTCGTAGTTGCTGAGTAGCAAACTTCAACAGGGTGTGTACAGACGGAAATTCATCCGTTGTCAACTGCTGTTCGAAACGCTGACGAGATTCCTCGTCAAGCCCTTGGACGCTCATTGAGAACAATAAAAAGTCGGCTAAATTGTCAATGGGCAAGGATTTGAGCGCATGAATAGCATTTTGATGGGTGGTTATAAAGCCTTTTAGATGCTCAATAGAGGCGGTAGACGATGAGGGATAATGCGAAATTTGCCTTAAGTACATGTGAGCCAAACGACGATTATTTTGGAATCGTTGTCGCAGGGCTCGATAGGCAAGCTGATAATGAGCAGCGCTGTGCTCGAACATGAAGATGGCAGCTGCCGCTTCATCGGAGACAGCAGATCTCAGAAAATGAAATTTCTGAGCGTCCGGCAAGGACGCGTTGTCGTGGACGAGTGAATCGTATAAGGCGATAAATTCAGGCCAGCGTTCAATTTGACCTTTGAACGTTGGCAGCTGAATACGCGGAAGAGGGAGATCAACCGGGGGAGTGCTGGTCGTATTGTTAGGTACGTGGTCCTTAGACAACTGACTGCACCTCATTCGAATGGCCAAGATCAGGTCAAAATAGGCGGGATGTTCCGACGGATTGGCGGGTCGTTGACCGTCCGGTAGCTGACTAACTGTCTGGACGTACCGGCTGTCCGCCTCAAGAAATTCAGACTTAAGCTCCCTCAAAGTATCTAGACAGGCCTCCACCTGGGGATAATCCGTCGCCTTAAGCTCCTGAACTGTGTCATAAATTTTTTGAACTGCAGCGAGCAGTAGGTCCCGCTGCATTTTAAGGGCAATTAAGTTCGCCTGTAACTTCTCGGCGGCTGTTTAGCCCATGATGAAATAATAAATGAAGGAAAATTGAAATTAAGTTAGAATGAAGATTAAAATTAAAATTTGAATTTTAAAGTTTAAATTGCAGTTAAAATTGAATTTACAATTATGATAAGCGGGGATAAGGCGATAAGGAGATAATGGAAAGTCTAAAGGTCGATACCCTTGGGTTTCGGCACCAAAATGTAAACCCGACTCTCGACAATTTACGGCAGATGAACTTTCCGAGAGCCTGGGAGTTAAACCCACAGGGAAATAAAAAGGTGAAAATTGAAAGACAAACTTACCCAGTCCGGAGTCGTTCTGCCACAAGATGACTATCCGCAACTGGATCGCAAGCGATGTTTTTTGTCGACGAAGGGAGGTGAGGAAAATGGGAATAATTAAATGATACCTGAGGAAATGTCGATATAACACCGCTGGCCGATGACTCCAGATGGAAAAAGAAGATTTTAATAGAAGAGTGACCACTGACTGGTTCATAGTTTTACGGAGAAGTAAGAGAGAGAGCGGTGAGAGGGAGGGAGGTGAGAGGGAGGGAGGTGGGAGGGAGGGGGGAGAGAGGGAGGGGGGGAGGCCACCGAGATACGAGTTCTAACAGCTATCGATAGTACTAGGGCTACCGGACGGCCGACATGGATCTCACACAACCCGCCCCCGCTACAAAACTCTCGCAAGCCACGTACGCCCAAACACTATTCTTTGTCATTTCTACTAAATCCATCATATTTAATTATTATTTGGAATGGCGAGTTCTTTATTTTACTATTAAAAGAGGTGTGTCTCTTTCATTCACTTCTGAACTAGAGGTTCACGGCTTACGCACTAAGCTTGAAGTACTGCCGAATACTTAAGCAGTCCTCATGACCAAGGCATCAAATAGGCCATTCTTTGACATTTTTACTAAAATCCTTCATTTTTAATTATTTTTTGGAATAGCGATTTCTTAATTTTAGTATTAAAAGGGGTGTGTCTCTTCCATTCACCCCTTAACTAGAGGTTCACTGCCTAAACACAAGCCTAGAAAAACAGCCTAATACTGAAGCATAACTCATGACCAAGGCATCAAACAGACTATTCTTTGACATTTTTACTAAATCCATCATATTTAATTATTATTTGGAAAGGCGATTTCTTTATTTTACTATTAAAAGAGGTGTGTCTCTTTCATTCACCCCTGAACTAGAGGTTCACAGCTTACGCACCAGGCTTGAAGTACTGCCGAATACCGAAGCAGTCCTTATGACCAAGGCATCAAATAGGCAATTCTTTGACGTTTTTATTAAATCCTTCATATTTAATTATTTTTTGAAATAGCGATTTCTTAATTTTAGTATTAAAAGGGGTGTGTCTCCTCCATTTACCCCTTAACTAGAAGTTCACTGCTTATACACCAGCCTTGAAGTACTGCCGAATACCGAAGCAGTGCTCATGACAAAGGCATCAAACAGACCATTCTTTGACATTTTTACTAAATCCTTCATACTTAGTTATTATTGTGAATAGTGATTTCTTAATTTTCCTACCAAAAGGGATGTGTCTCTTCCATTTACCCCTGAACTAGAGGTTCACTGCTTATACACTAGGCTTGAAGTACTGCCAAATACCGAATTAGTCCTCATGACCAAGGCATTAAACAGACGATTCTTTGACATTTTTGCTAAATCCATCATATTTAATTATTATTTGGAATGGCGATTTCTTTATTTTACTATTAAAAGAGGTGTGTCTCTTTCATTCACTTCTGAACTAGAGGTTCACTGCTTACGCACCGGGCTTAAAGTACTGCCGAATACCGAAGCAGTCCTTATGACCAAGGCATCAAAAAGGCAATTCTTTGACATTTTTTTTAAATCCTTTATATTTAATTATTTTTTGGAATAGCAATTTCTTAATTTTAGTATTAAAAGAGGTGTGTCTCCTCCATTTACCCCTTAACTAGAAGTTCACTGCTTATACACCAGCCTTGAAGTACTGCCGAATACCGAAGCAGTGCTCATGACAAAGGCATCAAACAGACCATTCTTTGACATTTTTACTAAATCCTTCATACTTAGTTATTATTGTGAATAGTGATTTCTTAATTTTCCTATCAAAAGGGATGTGTCTCTTCCATTTACCCCTGAACTAGAGGTTCACTGCTTATACACTAGGCTTGAAGTACTGCCAAATACCGAATTAGTCCTCATGACCAAAGCATCAAACAGACCATTCTTTGACATTTTTACTAAATCCTTTATATTTAATTCCTATTTGGAATAGTGATTTCCTAATTTCACTATTAAAAGGGGTGTGTCTCTTCCATTCACCCCTGAAATAGGTGTTCACTGCTTATACACAAGGCTTGAAGTACAGCCAAATACTGACGCATTACTCATGACCAAGGCATCAAAAAGACCATTCTTTGTCATTTTTACTAAATCTATCATATTTAATTATTATTTGGAATGGCGATTTCTTTATTTTACTATTAAAAGAGGTGTGTCTCTTTCATTCACTTCTGAACTAGAGGTTCACTGCTTACGCACCAGGCTTAAAGTACTGCCGAATACCGAAGCAGTCCTTATGACCAAGGCATCAAAAAGGCAATTCTTTGAACTTTTTTTTAATTCCTTTATATTTAATTATTTTTTGGAATAGCAATTTCTTAATTTTAGTATTAAAAGGGGTGTGTCTCCTCCATTTACCCCTTAACTAGAGGTTCACTGCTTATACACTAGGCTTGAAGTACTGCCAAATACCGAATTAGTCCTCATGACCAAGGCATTAAACAGACCATTCTTTGACATTTTTGCTAAATCCTTTATATTTAATTCTTATTTGGAATGATGATTTCTTAATTTCACTATTAAAAGGGGTGTGTCTCTTCAATTTACCCCTGAAATAGGTGTTCATTGCTTATACACAAGGCTTGCGGTACTGCCAAATACCGAAGAAATCCTCATGACCAAGGCATCAAACAGACCATCCTTTGACATTTTTACTAAATCCTTTATATTTAATTCTTATAATTAATGGTGATTTCCTAATTTCACTATTAAAAGGGGTGTGTCTCTTCCATTCACCCCTGTAATAAAAGTTCACTACTTCAACACCAGCCTTGAAGTACTGCCGAATACTTAAGCAGTCCTCATGACCAAGGCATCAAATAGGCCATTCTTTGACATTTTTACTAAAATCCTTCATTTTTAATTATTTTTTGGAATAGCGATTTCTTAATTTTAGTATTAAAAGGGGTGTGTCTCTTCCATTCACCCCTTAACTAGAGGTTCACTGCCTATACACAAGCCTAGAAAAACAGCCTAATACTGAAGCATAACTCATGACCAAGGCATCAAACAGACTATTCTTTGACATTTTTACTAAATCCATCATATTTAATTATTATTTGGAAAGGCGATTTCTTTATTTTACTATTAAAAGAGGTGTGTCTCTTTCATTCACCCCTGAACTAGAGGTTCACAGCTTACGCACCAGACTTGAAGTACTGCCGAATACCGAAGCAGTCCTTATGACCAAGGCATCAAATAGACAATTCTTTGACATTTTTATTAAATCCTTTATATTTAATTATTTTTTAAAATAGCGATTTCTTAATTTTAGTATTGAAAGGGGTGTGTCTCCTCCATTTACCCCTTAACTAGAAGTTCACTGCTTATACACCAGCCTTTAAGTACTGCCGAATACCGAAGCAGTGCTCATGACAAAGGCTACAGCCTAATACTGAAGCAATACTCATGACCACCCTAAACCACCCTAAATACCGAATTAGTCCTCATGACCAAGGCATTAAACAGACCATTCTTTGACATTTTTGCTAAATCCTTCATTTTTAATTATTTTTTGGAATAGCGATTTCTTAATTTTAGTATTAAAAGGGGTGTGTCTCTTCCATTCACCCCTTAACTAGAGGTTCACTGCCTATACACAAGCCTAGAAAAACAGCCTAATACTGAAGCATAACTCATGACCAAGGCATCAAACAGACTATTCTTTGACATTTTTACTAAATCCATTATATTTAATTATTATTTGGAATGGCGATTTCTTTATTTTACTATTAAAAGAGGTGTGTCTCTTTCATTCACCCCTGAACTAGAGGTTCACAGCTTACGCACCAGGCTTGAAGTACTGCCGAATACCGAAGCAGTCCTTATGACCAAGGCATCAAATAGGCAATTCTTTGACGTTTTTATTAAATCCTTCATATTTAATTATTTTTTGAAATAGCGATTTCTTAATTTTAGTATTAAAAGGGGTGTGTCTCCTCCATTTACCCCTTAACTAGAAGTTCACTGCTTATACACCAGCCTTTAAGTACTGCCGAATACCGAAGCAGTACTCATGACAAAGGCATCAAACAGACTATTCTTTGACATTTTTACTAAATCCATCATATTTAATGATTATTTGGAATGGCGATTTCTTTATCTTACTATTAAAAGAGGTGTGTCTCTTTCATTCACTTCTGAGCTAGACGTTCACTGCATACGCACCAGGCTTAAAGTACTGCCGAATACCGAATTATTCTCATGACAAAGGCATTAAACAGACCATTCTTTGACATTTTTGCTAAATCCTTTATATTTAATTCTTATTTGGAATGGTGATTTCTTAATTTCACTATTAAAAGGGGTGTAACTCTTCCATTTACCCCTTAAATAGGTGTTCACTGCTTATACACAAGGCTTGTGGTACTGCCAAATACCGAAGAAATCCTCATGACCAAGGCATCAAACAGACTATTCTTTGTCATTTTTACTAAATCCATCATATTTAATTATTATTTGGAATGGCGATTTCCTTATTTTACTATTAAAAGAGGTGTGTCTCTTTCATTCACTTCTGAACTAGAGGTTCACTGCTTACGCACCAGGCTTAAAAGACTGCCGAATACAAAAGCAGTCCTTATGACCAAGGCATCAAAAAGGCAATTCTTTGAACTTTTTTTTAAATCCTTTATATTTAATTATTTTTTGGAATAGCAATTTCTTAATTTTAGTATTAAAAGGGGTGTGTCTCCTCCATTTACCCCTTAACTAGAGGTTCACTGCTTATACACTAGGCTTGAAGTACTGCCAAATACCGAATTAGTCCTCATGACAAAGGCATCAAACAGACCATTCTTTGATATTTTTACTAAATCCTTCATATTTAGTTATTATTGTGAATGGTGATTTCTTAATTTTCCTATCAAAAGAAATGTGTCTCTTCCATTTACCCCTGAACTAGAGGTTCACTGCTTATACACTAGGCTTGAAGTACTACCAAATACCGAATTAGTCCTCATGACCAAGGCATTAAACAGACCATTCTTTGACATTTTTGCTAAATCCTTTATATTTAATTCTTATTTGGAATGGTGATTTCTTAATTTCACGATTAAAAGGGGTGTGTCTCTTCAATTCACCCCTGAAATAGGTGTTCACTGCTTATACACAAGGCTTGCGGTACTGCCAAATACCGAAGAAATCCTCAAGACCAAGGCATCAAACAGACTATCCTTTGACATTTTCACTTAATCCTTTATATTTAATTCTTATTTGGAATGGTGATTTCCTAATTTCACTATTAAAAGGGGTGTGTCTCTTCCATTCACCCCTGTAATAGAGGTTCACTCCTTATACACCACCCTTGAAGTACTGCCGAATACCGAAGGAGTCCTTATGACCAAGGCATCAAATAGGCCATTCTTTGACATTTTTTCTGAATCTTTCATATTTGATTATTATTTCGAATAGCGATTTCTTTATTTTAGTATTAAAAGGGGTGTGTCTCCTCCATTTACCCCTTAACTAGAAGTTCACTGCTTATACACCAGCCTTGAAGTACTGCCGAATACCGAAGCAGTGCTCATGACAAAGGCATCAAACAGACTATTCTTTGACATTTTTACTAAATCCATCATATTTAATTATTATTTGGAATGGCGATTTCTTTATTTTACTATTAAAAGAGGTGTGTTTCTTTCATTCACCCCTGAACTAGAGGTTCACTGCTTACGCACCAGGCTTGAAGTACTGCCGAATACCGAAGCAGTCTTTATGACTAAGGCATCAAATAGGCAATTCTTTGACATTTTTATTAAATCCTTTATATTTAATTCTTATTTGGAATGGTGATTTCTTAATTTCACTATTAAAAGGGGTTTGTCTCTTCCATTCACCCCTGTAATAGGGGTTCACTCCTTATACACTAGTCTAGAAGTACTGCCAAATACTGAAGCAGTCCTCATGACCAACGCATTAAACAGACCATTCTATGACATTTTTGCTAAATCCTTTATATTTAATTCTTATTTGGAATGGTGATTTCTTAATTTCACTATTAAAAGGGGTGTGGCTCTTCCATTTACCCCTGAAATAGGTGTTCACGGCTTATACACAAGGCTTGAAGTACAGCCAAATACTGACGCATTACTCATGACCAAGGCATCAAAAAGACCATTCTTTGACATTTTTACTAAATCCTTTATATTTAATTCCTATTTGGAATAGTGATTTCCTAATTTCACTATTAAAAGGGGTGTGTCTCTTCCATTCACCCCTGAAATAGGTGTTCACTGCTTATACACAAGGCTTGAAGTACAGCCAAATACTGACGCATTACTCATGACCAAGGCATCAAAAAGACTATTCTTTGTCATTTTTACTAAATCCATCATATTTAATTATTATTTGGAATGGCGATTTCTTTATTTTACTATTAAAAGAGGTGTGTCTCTTTCATTCACTTCTGAACTAGAGGTTCACTGCTTACGCACCAGGCTTAAAGTACTGCCGAATACCGAAGCAGTCCTTATGACCAAGGCATCAAAAAGGCAATTCTTTGAACTTTTTTTTAATTCCTTTATATTTAATTATTTTTTGGAATAGCAATTTCTTAATTTTAGTATTAAAAGGGGTGTGTCTCCTCCATTTACCCCTTAACTAGAGGTTCACTGCTTATACACTAGGCTTGAAGTACTGCCAAATACCGAATTAGTCCTCATGACCAAGGCATTAAACAGACCATTCTTTGACATTTTTGCTAAATCCTTTATATTTAATTCTTATTTGGAATGATGATTTCTTAATTTCACTATTAAAAGGGGTGTGTCTCTTCAATTTACCCCTGAAATAGGTGTTCATTGCTTATACACAAGGCTTGCGGTACTGCCAAATACCGAAGAAATCCTCATGACCAAGGCATCAAACAGACCATCCTTTGACATTTTTACTAAATCCTTTATATTTAATTCTTATAATTAATGGTGATTTCCTAATTTCACTATTAAAAGGGGTGTGTCTCTTCCATTCACCCCTGTAATAAAAGTTCACTACTTCAACACCAGCCTTGAAGTACTGCCGAATACTTAAGCAGTCCTCATGACCAAGGCATCAAATAGGCCATTCTTTGACATTTTTACTAAAATCCTTCATTTTTAATTATTTTTTGGAATAGCGATTTCTTAATTTTAGTATTAAAAGGGGTGTGTCTCTTCCATTCACCCCTTAACTAGAGGTTCACTGCCTATACACAAGCCTAGAAAAACAGCCTAATACTGAAGCATAACTCATGACCAAGGCATCAAACAGACTATTCTTTGACATTTTTACTAAATCCATCATATTTAATTATTATTTGGAAAGGCGATTTCTTTATTTTACTATTAAAAGAGGTGTGTCTCTTTCATTCACTTCTGAGCTAGACGTTTACTGCATACGCACCAGGCTTGAAGTACTGCCGAATACCGAATTAGTTCTCATGACCAAGGCATTAAACAGACCATTCTTTGACATTTTTGCTAAATCCTTTATATTTAATTCTTATTTGGAATGGTGATTTCTTAATTTCACTATTAAAAGGGGTTTGTCTCTTCCATTTACCCCTGAAATAGGTGTTCACTGCTTATACACAAGGCTTGAAGTACAGCCAAATACTGACGCATTACTCATGACCAAGGCATCAAACAGACTATTCTTTGTCATTTTTACTAAATCCATCATATTTAATTATTATTTGGAATGGCGACTTCTTTATTTTACTATTAAAAGAGGTGTGTCTCTTTCATTCACTTCTGAGCTAGACGTTTACTGCATACGCACCAGGCTTGAAGTACTGCCGAATACCGAATTAGTTCTCATGACCAAGGCATTAAACAGACCATTCTTTGACATTTTTGCTAAATCCTTTATATTTAATTCTTATTTGGAATGGTGATTTCTTAATTTCACTATTAAAAGGGGTTTGTCTCTTCCATTTACCCCTGAAATAGGTGTTCACTG
Source organism: Acanthosoma haemorrhoidale (assembly GCA_930367205.1). NCBI lineage: Eukaryota > Metazoa > Arthropoda > Insecta > Hemiptera > Acanthosomatidae > Acanthosoma > Acanthosoma haemorrhoidale. Next base: position 1,276,390 of record OV884009.1, read on the forward strand.
CTTATACACAAGGCTTGAAGTACAGCCAAATACTGACGCAGTACTCATGACAAAAGCATCAAACAGACTATTCTTTGACATTTTTACTAAATCCATCATATTTAATTATTATTTGGAATGGCATTTCTTTATCTTACTATTAAAAGAGGTGTGTCTCTTTCATTTACCCCTGAACTAGAGGTTTACTGCTTACGCACCAGACTTGAAGTACTGCCGAATACCGAAGCAGTCCTTATGACCAAGGCATCGAATAGACAATTCTTTGACATTTTTATTAAATCCTTTATATTTAATTTTTTTTAAAATAGCGATTTCTTAATTTTAGTATTAAAAGGGGTGTGTCTCCTCCATTTACCCCTTAACCAGAAGTTCACTGCTTATACACCAGCCTTGAAGTACTGCCGAATACCGAAGCAGTGCTCATGACAAAGGCAACAGCCTAATACTGAAGCAATACTCATGACCACCCTAAACCACCTTAAATACCGAATTAGTCCTCATGACCAAGGCATTAAACAGACCATTCTTTGACATTTTTGCTAAATCCTTTATATTTAATACTTATTTGGAATGGTGATTTCTTAGTTTCACTATTAAAAAGGGTGTGTCTCTTCCATTTACCCCTGAAATAGGTGTTCACTGCTTTTACACAAGGCTTGAAGTACAGCCAAATACTGACGCATTACTCATGACCAAGGCATCAAAAAGACTATTCTTTGTCATTTTTACTAATTCCATCATATTTAATTATTATTTGGAATAGCGATTTCTTTATTTTACTATTAAAAGAGGTGTGTCTCTTTCATTCACTCCTGAACTAGAGGTTCACTGCTTACGCACCAGGCTTAAAGTACTGCCGAATACCGAAGCAGTCCTTATGACCAAGAAATCAAAAAGGCAATACTTTGAACTTTTTTTTAATTCCTTTATATTTAATTATTTTTTGGAAAAGCAATTTCTTAATTTTAGTATTAAAAGGGGTGTGTCTCCTCCATTAACCCCTGTAATAGGGGTTCACTCCTTATACACCAGCCTTGAAGTACTGCCGAATACCGAAGCAGTGCTCATGACAAAGGCATCAAACAGACTATTCTTTGACATTTTTACTAAATCCATCATATTTAATTATTATTTTGAATGGCGATTTCTTTATTTTACTATTAAAAGAGGTGTGTCTCTTTCATTTACCCCTGAACTAGAGGTTCACTGCTTACGCACCAGACTTGAAGTACTGCCGAATACCGAAGCAATCCTCTTAACCAAAGCATTAAACAGACCATTCTATGACATTTTTGCTAAATCCTTTATATTTAATTCTTATTTGGAATGGTGATTTCTTAATTTCACTATTAAAAGGGGTGTAACTCTTCCATTTACCCCTTAAATAGGTGTTCACTGCTTATACACAAGGCTTGTGGTACTGCCAAATACCGAAGAAATCCTCATGACCAAGGCATCAAACAGACTATTCTTTGTCATTTTTACTAAATCCATCATATTTAATTATTATTTGGAATGGCGACTTCTTTATTTTACTATTAAAAGAGGTGTGTCTCTTTCATTCACTTCTGAGCTAGACGTTTACTGCATACGCACCAGGCTTGAAGTACTGCCGAATACCGAATTAGTTCTCATGACCAAGGCATTAAACAGACCATTCTTTGACATTTTTGCTAAATCCTTTATATTTAATTATTTTTTAAAATAGCGATTTCTTAATTTTAGTATTGAAAGGGGTGTGTCTCCTCCATTTACCCCTTAACTAGAAGTTCACTGCTTATACACCAGCCTTTAAGTACTGCCGAATACCGAAGCAGTGCTCATGACAAAGGCTACAGCCTAATACTGAAGCAATACTCATGACCACCCTAAACCACCCTAAATACCGAATTAGTCCTCATGACCAAGGCATTAAACAGACCATTCTTTGACATTTTTGCTAAATCCTTCATTTTTAATTATTTTTTGGAATAGCGATTTCTTAATTTTAGTATTAAAAGGGGTGTGTCTCTTCCATTCACCCCTTAACTAGAGGTTCACTGCCTATACACAAGCCTAGAAAAACAGCCTAATACTGAAGCATAACTCATGACCAAGGCATCAAACAGACTATTCTTTGACATTTTTACTAAATCCATTATATTTAATTATTATTTGGAATGGCGATTTCTTTATTTTACTATTAAAAGAGGTGTGTCTCTTTCATTCACCCCTGAACTAGAGGTTCACAGCTTACGCACCAGGCTTGAAGTACTGCCGAATACCGAAGCAGTCCTTATGACCAAGGCATCAAATAGGCAATTCTTTGACGTTTTTATTAAATCCTTCATATTTAATTATTTTTTGAAATAGCGATTTCTTAATTTTAGTATTAAAAGGGGTGTGTCTCCTCCATTTACCCCTTAACTAGAAGTTCACTGCTTATACACCAGCCTTTAAGTACTGCCGAATACCGAAGCAGTACTCATGACAAAGGCATCAAACAGACTATTCTTTGACATTTTTACTAAATCCATCATATTTAATGATTATTTGGAATGGCGATTTCTTTATCTTACTATTAAAAGAGGTGTGTCTCTTTCATTCACTTCTGAGCTAGACGTTCACTGCATACGCACCAGGCTTAAAGTACTGCCGAATACCGAATTATTCTCATGACAAAGGCATTAAACAGACCATTCTTTGACATTTTTGCTAAATCCTTTATATTTAATTCTTATTTGGAATGGTGATTTCTTAATTTCACTATTAAAAGGGGTGTAACTCTTCCATTTACCCCTTAAATAGGTGTTCACTGCTTATACACAAGGCTTGTGGTACTGCCAAATACCGAAGAAATCCTCATGACCAAGGCATCAAACAGACTATTCTTTGTCATTTTTACTAAATCCATCATATTTAATTATTATTTGGAATGGCGACTTCTTTATTTTACTATTAAAAGAGGTGTGTCTCTTTCATTCACCCCTGAACTAGAGGTTCACAGCTTACGCACCAGGCTTGAAGTACTGCCGAATACCGAAGCAGTCCTTATGACCAAGGCATCAAATAGGCAATTCTTTGACGTTTTTATTAAATCCTTCATATTTAATTATTTTTTGAAATAGCGATTTCTTAATTTTAGTATTAAAAGGGGTGTGTCTCCTCCATTTACCCCTTAACTAGAAGTTCACTGCTTATACACCAGCCTTTAAGTACTGCCGAATACCGAAGCAGTACTCATGACAAAAGCATCAAACAGACTATTCTTTGACATTTTTACTAAATCCATCATATTTAATTATTATTTGGAATGGCATTTCTTTATCTTACTATTAAAAGAGGTGTGTCTCTTTCATTTACCCCTGAACTAGAGGTTTACTGCTTACGCACCAGACTTGAAGTACTGCCGAATACCGAAGCAGTCCTTATGACCAAGGCATCGAATAGACAATTCTTTGACATTTTTATTAAATCCTTTATATTTAATTTTTTTTAAAATAGCGATTTCTTAATTTTAGTATTAAAAGGGGTGTGTCTCCTCCATTTACCCCTTAACCAGAAGTTCACTGCTTATACACCAGCCTTGAAGTACTGCCGAATACCGAAGCAGTGCTCATGACAAAGGCAACAGCCTAATACTGAAGCAATACTCATGACCACCCTAAACCACCTTAAATACCGAATTAGTCCTCATGACCAAGGCATTAAACAGACCATTCTTTGACATTTTTGCTAAATCCTTTATATTTAATACTTATTTGGAATGGTGATTTCTTAGTTTCACTATTAAAAAGGGTGTGTCTCTTCCATTTACCCCTGAAATAGGTGTTCACTGCTTTTACACAAGGCTTGAAGTACAGCCAAATACTGACGCATTACTCATGACCAAGGCATCAAAAAGACTATTCTTTGTCATTTTTACTAATTCCATCATATTTAATTATTATTTGGAATAGCGATTTCTTTATTTTACTATTAAAAGAGGTGTGTCTCTTTCATTCACTCCTGAACTAGAGGTTCACTGCTTACGCACCAGGCTTAAAGTACTGCCGAATACCGAAGCAGTCCTTATGACCAAGGAATCAAAAAGGCAATACTTTGAACTTTTTTTTAATTCCTTTATATTTAATTATTTTTTGGAAAAGCAATTTCTTAATTTTAGTATTAAAAGGGGTGTGTCTCCTCCATTAACCCCTGTAATAGGGGTTCACTCCTTATACACCAGCCTTGAAGTACTGCCGAATACCGAAGCAGTGCTCATGACAAAGGCATCAAACAGACTATTCTTTGACATTTTTACTAAATCCATCATATTTAATTATTATTTTGAATGGCGATTTCTTTATTTTACTATTAAAAGAGGTGTGTCTCTTTCATTTACCCCTGAACTAGAGGTTCACTGCTTACGCACCAGACTTGAAGTACTGCCGAATACCGAAGCAATCCTCTTAACCAAAGCATTAAACAGACCATTCTATGACATTTTTGCTAAATCCTTTATATTTAATTCTTATTTGGAATGGTGATTTCTTAATTTCACTATTAAAAGGGGTGTAACTCTTCCATTTACCCCTTAAATAGGTGTTCACTGCTTATACACAAGGCTTGTGGTACTGCCAAATACCGAAGAAATCCTCATGACCAAGGCATCAAACAGACTATTCTTTGTCATTTTTACTAAATCCATCATATTTAATTATTATTTGGAATGGCGACTTCTTTATTTTACTATTAAAAGAGGTGTGTCTCTTTCATTCACTTCTGAGCTAGACGTTTACTGCATACGCACCAGGCTTGAAGTACTGCCGAATACCGAATTAGTTCTCATGACCAAGGCATTAAACAGACCATTCTTTGACATTTTTGCTAAATCCTTTATATTTAATTCTTATTTGGAATGGTGATTTCTTAATTTCACTATTAAAAGGGGTTTGTCTCTTCCATTTACCCCTGAAATAGGTGTTCACTGCTTATACACAAGGCTTGAAGTACAGCCAAATACTGACGCATTACTCATGACCAAGGCATCACAAAGACTATTCTTTGTCATTTTTACTAAATCCATCATATTTAATTATTATTTGGAATGGCGATTTCCTTATTTTACTATTAAAAGAGGTGTGTCTCTTTCATTCACTTCTGAACTAGAGGTTCACTGCTTACGCACCAGGCTTAAAAGACTGCCGAATACAAAAGCAGTCCTTATGACCAAGGCATCAAAAAGGCAATTCTTTGAACTTTTTTTTAAATCCTTTATATTTAATTATTTTTTGGAATAGCAATTTCTTAATTTTAGTATTAAAAGGGGTGTGTCTCCTCCATTTACCCCTTAACTAGAGGTTCACTGCTTATACACTAGGCTTGAAGTACTGCCAAATACCGAATTAGTCCTCATGACAAAGGCATCAAACAGACCATTCTTTGATATTTTTACTAAATCCTTCATATTTAGTTATTATTGTGAATGGTGATTTCTTAATTTTCCTATCAAAAGAAATGTGTCTCTTCCATTTACCCCTGAACTAGAGGTTCACTGCTTATACACTAGGCTTGAAGTACTACCAAATACCGAATTAGTCCTCATGACCAAGGCATTAAACAGACCATTCTTTGACATTTTTGCTAAATCCTTTATATTTAATTCTTATTTGGAATGGTGATTTCTTAATTTCACGATTAAAAGGGGTGTGTCTCTTCAATTCACCCCTGAAATAGGTGTTCACTGCTTATACACAAGGCTTGCGGTACTGCCAAATACCGAAGAAATCCTCAAGACCAAGGCATCAAACAGACTATCCTTTGACATTTTCACTTAATCCTTTATATTTAATTCTTATTTGGAATGGTGATTTCCTAATTTCACTATTAAAAGGGGTGTGTCTCTTCCATTCACCCCTGTAATAGAGGTTCACTCCTTATACACCACCCTTGAAGTACTGCCGAATACCGAAGGAGTCCTTATGACCAAGGCATCAAATAGGCCATTCTTTGACATTTTTTCTGAATCTTTCATATTTGATTATTATTTCGAATAGCGATTTCTTTATTTTAGTATTAAAAGGGGTGTGTCTCCTCCATTTACCCCTTAACTAGAAGTTCACTGCTTATACACCAGCCTTGAAGTACTGCCGAATACCGAAGCAGTGCTCATGACAAAGGCATCAAACAGACTATTCTTTGACATTTTTACTAAATCCATCATATTTAATTATTATTTGGAATGGCGATTTCTTTATTTTACTATTAAAAGAGGTGTGTTTCTTTCATTCACCCCTGAACTAGAGGTTCACTGCTTACGCACCAGGCTTGAAGTACTGCCGAATACCGAAGCAGTCTTTATGACTAAGGCATCAAATAGGCAATTCTTTGACATTTTTATTAAATCCTTTATATTTAATTATTTTTTAAAATAGCGGTTTCTTAATTTTAGTATTAAAAGGGGTGTGTCTCCTCCATATACCCCTTAACTAGAAGTTCACTGCTTATACACCAGCCTTGAAGTACTGCCGAATACCGAAGGAGTCCTTATGACCAAGGCATCAAATAGGCCATTCTTTGACATTTTTTCTGAATCCATCATATTTAATTCTTATTTGGAATGGTGATTTCTTAATTTCACTATTAAAAGGGGTTTGTCTCTTCCATTCACCCCTGTAATAGGGGTTCACTCCTTATACACTAGTCTAGAAGTACTGCCAAATACTGAAGCAGTCCTCATGACCAACGCATTAAACAGACCATTCTATGACATTTTTGCTAAATCCTTTATATTTAATTCTTATTTGGAATGGTGATTTCTTAATTTCACTATTAAAAGGGGTGTGGCTCTTCCATTTACCCCTGAAATAGGTGTTCACGGCTTATACACAAGGCTTGAAGTACAGCCAAATACTGACGCATTACTCATGACCAAGGCATCAAAAAGACTATTCTTTGTCATTTTTACTAATTCCATCATATTTAATTATTATTTGGAATAGCGATTTCTTTATTTTACTATTAAAAGAGGTGTGTCTCTTTCATTCACTCCTGAACTAGAGGTTCACTGCTTACGCACCAGGCTTAAAGTACTGCCGAATACCGAAGCAGTCCTTATGACCAAGAAATCAAAAAGGCAATACTTTGAACTTTTTTTTAATTCCTTTATATTTAATTATTTTTTGGAAAAGCAATTTCTTAATTTTAGTATTAAAAGGGGTGTGTCTCCTCCATTCACCCCTGTAATAGGGGTTCACTCCTTATACACCAGCCTTGAAGTACTGCCGAATACCGAAGCAGTGCTCATGACAAAGGCATCAAACAGACTATTCTTTGACATTTTTACTAAATCCATCATATTTAATTATTATTTTGAATGGCGATTTCTTTATTTTACTATTAACAGAGGTGTGTCTCTTTCATTTACCCCTGAACTAGAGGTTCACTGCTTACGCACCAGACTTGAAGTACTGCCGAATACCGAAGCAATCCTCATAACCAAGGCATTAAACAGACCATTCTATGACATTTTTGCTAAATCCTTTATATTTAATTCTTATTTGGAATGGTGATTTCTTAATTTCACTATTAAAAGGGGTGTAACTCTTCCATTTACTCCTTAAATAGGTGTTCACTGCTTATACACAAGGCTTGTGGTACTGCCAAATACCGAAGAAATCCTCATGACCAAGGCATCAAACAGACTATTCTTTGTCATTTTTACTAAATCCATCATATTTAATTATTATTTGGAATGGCGACTTCTTTATTTTACTATTAAAAGAGGTGTGTCTCTTTCATTCACTTCTGAGCTAGACGTTCACTGCATACGCACCAGGCTTAAAGTACTGCCGAATACCGAATTAGTTCTCATGACCAAGGCATTAAACAGACCATTCTTTGACATTTTTGCTAAATCCTTTATATTTAATTCTTATTTGGAATGGTGATTTCTTAATTTCACTATTAAAAGGGGTTTGTCTCTTCCATTTACCCCTGAAATAGGTGTTCACTCCTTATACACTAGTCTAGAAGTACTGCCAAATACTGAAGCAGTCCTCATGACCAACGCATTAAACAGACCATTCTATGACATTTTTGCTAAATCCTTTATATTTAATTCTTATTTGGAATGGTGATTTCTTAATTTCACTATTAAAAGAGGTGTGGCTCTTCCATTTACCCCTGAAATAGGTGTTCACGGCTTATACACAAGGCTTGAAGTACAGCCAAATACTGACGCATTACTCATGACCAAGGCATCAAAAAGACTATTCTTTGTCATTTTTACTAATTCCATCATATTTAATTATTATTTGGAATAGCGATTTCTTTATTTTACTATTAAAAGAGGTGTGTCTCTTTCATTCACTCCTGAACTAGAGGTTCACTGCTTACGCACCAGGCTTAAAGTACTGCCGAATACCGAAGCAGTCCTTATGACCAAGAAATCAAAAAGGCAATACTTTGAACTTTTTTTTAATTCCTTTATATTTAATTATTTTTGGAAAAGCAATTTCTTAATTTTAGTATTAAAAGGGGTGTGTCTCCTCCATTCACCCCTGTAATAGGGGTTCACTCCTTATACACCAGCCTTGAAGTACTGCCGAATACCGAAGCAGTGCTCATGACAAAGGCATCAAACAGACTATTCTTTGACATTTTTACTAAATCCATCATATTTAATTATTATTTTGAATGGCGATTTCTTTATTTTACTATTAACAGAGGTGTGTCTCTTTCATTTACCCCTGAACTAGAGGTTCACTGCTTACGCACCAGACTTGAAGTACTGCCGAATACCGAAGCAATCCTCATAACCAAGGCATTAAACAGACCATTCTATGACATTTTTGCTAAATCCTTTATATTTAATTCTTATTTGGAATGGTGATTTCTTAATTTCACTATTAAAAGGGGTGTAACTCTTCCATTTACCCCTTAAATAGGTGTTCACTGCTTATACACAAGGCTTGTGGTACTGCCAAATACCGAAGAAATCCTCATGACCAAGGCATCAAACAGACTATTCTTTGTCATTTTTACTAAATCCATCATATTTAATTATTATTTGGAATGGCGACTTCTTTATTTTACTATTAAAAGAGGTGTGTCTCTTTCATTCACCCCTGAACTAGAGGTTCACAGCTTACGCACCAGGCTTGAAGTACTGCCGAATACCGAAGCAGTCCTTATGACCAAGGCATCAAATAGGCAATTCTTTGACGTTTTTATTAAATCCTTTATATTTAATTATTTTTTGAAATAGCGATTTCTTAATTTTAGTATTAAAAGGGGTGTGTCTCCTCCATTTACCCCTTAACTAGAAGTTCACTGCTTATACACCAGCCTTTAAGTACTGCCGAATACCGAAGCAGTACTCATGACAAAAGCATCAAACAGACTATTCTTTGACATTTTTACTAAATCCATCATATTTAATTATTATTTGGAATGGCGATTTCTTTATCTTACTATTAAAAGAGGTGTGTCTCTTTCATTTACCCCTGAACTAGAGGTTTACTGCTTACGCACCAGACTTGAAGTACTGCCGAATACCGAAGCAGTCCTTATGACCAAGGCATCAAATAGACAATTCTTTGACATTTTTATTAAATCCTTTATATTTAATTATTTTTTAAAATAGCGATTTCTTAATTTTAGTATTAAAAGGGGTGTGTCTCCTCCATTTACCCCTTAACTAGAAGTTCACTGCTTATACACCAGCCTTTAAGTACTGCCGAATACCGAAGCAGTGCTCATGACAAAGGCTACAGCCTAATACTGAAGCAATACTCATGACCACCCTAAACCACCCTAAATACCGAATTAGTCCTCATGACCAAGGCATTAAACAGACCATTCTTTGACATTTTTGCTAAATCCTTCATTTTTAATTATTTTTTGGAATAGCGATTTCCTAATTTTAGTATTAAAAGAGGTGTGTTTCTTTCATTCACCCCTGAACTAGAGGTTCACTGCTTACGCACCAGGCTTAAAGTACTGCCGAATACCGAAGCAGTCCTTATGACCAAGGAATCAAAAAGGCAATACTTTGAACTTTTTTTTAATTCCTTTATATTTAATTATTTTTTGGAAAAGCAATTTCTTAATTTTAGTATTAAAAGGGGTGTGTCTCCTCCATTCACCCCTGTAATAGGGGTTCACTCCTTATACACCAGCCTTGAAGTACTGCCGAATACCGAAGCAGTGCTCATGACAAAGGCATCAAACAGACTATTCTTTGACATTTTTACTAAATCCATCATATTTAATTATTATTTGGAATGGCGATTTCTTTATCTTACTATTAAAAGAGGTGTGTCTCTTTCATTTACCCCTGAACTAGAGGTTTACTGCTTACGCACCAGACTTGAAGTACTGCCGAATACCGAAGCAGTCCTTATGACCAAGGCATCAAATAGACAATTCTTTGACATTTTTATTAAATCCTTTATATTTAATTATTTTTTAAAATAGCGATTTCTTAATTTTAGTATTAAAAGGGGTGTGTCTCCTCCATTTACCCCTTAACTAGAAGTTCACTGCTTATACACCAGCCTTTAAGTACTGCCGAATACCGAAGCAGTGCTCATGACAAAGGCTACAGCCTAATACTGAAGCAATACTCATGACCACCCTAAACCACCCTAAATACCGAATTAGTCCTCATGACCAAGGCATTAAACAGACCATTCTTTGACATTTTTGCTAAATCCTTCATTTTTAATTATTTTTTGGAATAGCGATTTCCTAATTTTAGTATTAAAAGAGGTGTGTTTCTTTCATTCACCCCTGAACTAGAGGTTCACTGCTTACGCACCAGGCTTGAAGTACTGCCGAATACCGAAGCAGTCTTTATGACTAAGGCATCAAATAGGCAATTCTTTGACATTTTTATTAAATCCTTTATATTTAATTATTTTTTAAAATAGCGGTTTCTTAATTTTAGTATTAAAAGGGGTGTGTCTCCTCCATATACCCCTTAACTAGAAGTTCACTGCTTATACACCAGCCTTGAAGTACTGCCGAATACCGAAGGAGTCCTTATGACCAAGGCATCAAATAGGCCATTCTTTGACATTTTTTCTGAATCCATCATATTTAATTCTTATTTGGAATGGTGATTTCTTAATTTCACTATTAAAAGGGGTTTGTCTCTTCCATTCACCCCTGTAATAGGGGTTCACTCCTTATACACTAGTCTAGAAGTACTGCCAAATACTGAAGCAGTCCTCATGACCAACGCATTAAACAGACCATTCTATGACATTTTTGCTAAATCCTTTATATTTAATTCTTATTTGGAATGGTGATTTCTTAATTTCACTATTAAAAGGGGTGTGGCTCTTCCATTTACCCCTGAAATAGGTGTTCACGGCTTATACACAAGGCTTGAAGTACAGCCAAATACTGACGCATTACTCATGACCAAGGCATCAAAAAGACTATTCTTTGTCATTTTTACTAATTCCATCATATTTAATTATTATTTGGAATAGCGATTTCTTTATTTTACTATTAAAAGAGGTGTGTCTCTTTCATTCACTCCTGAACTAGAGGTTCACTGCTTACGCACCAGGCTTAAAGTACTGCCGAATACCGAAGCAGTCCTTATGACCAAGGAATCAAAAAGGCAATACTTTGAACTTTTTTTTAATTCCTTTATATTTAATTATTTTTTGGAAAAGCAATTTCTTAATTTTAGTATTAAAAGGGGTGTGTCTCCTCCATTCACCCCTGTAATAGGGGTTCACTCCTTATACACCAGCCTTGAAGTACTGCCGAATACCGAAGCAGTGCTCATGACAAAGGCATCAAACAGACTATTCTTTGACATTTTTACTAAATCCATCATATTTAATTATTATTTTGAATGGCGATTTCTTTATTTTACTATTAACAGAGGTGTGTCTCTTTCATTTACCCCTGAACTAGAGGTTCACTGCTTACGCACCAGACTTGAAGTACTGCCGAATACCGAAGCAATCCTCATAACCAAGGCATTAAACAGACCATTCTATGACATTTTTGCTAAATCCTTTATATTTAATTCTTATTTGGAATGGTGATTTCTTAATTTCACTATTAAAAGGGGTGTAACTCTTCCATTTACCCCTTAAATAGGTGTTCACTGCTTATACACAAGGCTTGTGGTACTGCCAAATACCGAAGAAATCCTCATGACCAAGGCATCAAACAGACTATTCTTTGTCATTTTTACTAAATCCATCATATTTAATTATTATTTGGAATGGCGACTTCTTTATTTTACTATTAAAAGAGGTGTGTCTCTTTCATTCACTTCTGAGCTAGACGTTCACTGCATACGCACCAGGCTTAAAGTACTGCCGAATACCGAATTAGTTCTCATGACCAAGGCATTAAACAGACCATTCTTTGACATTTTTGCTAAATCCTTTATATTTAATTCTTATTTGGAATGGTGATTTCTTAATTTCACTATTAAAAGGGGTTTGTCTCTTCCATTTACCCCTGAAATAGGTGTTCACTCCTTATACACTAGTCTAGAAGTACTGCCAAATACTGAAGCAGTCCTCATGACCAACGCATTAAACAGACCATTCTATGACATTTTTGCTAAATCCTTTATATTTAATTCTTATTTGGAATGGTGATTTCTTAATTTCACTATTAAAAGGGGTGTGGCTCTTCCATTTACCCCTGAAATAGGTGTTCACGGCTTATACACAAGGCTTGAAGTACAGCCAAATACTGACGCATTACTCATGACCAAGGCATCAAAAAGACTATTCTTTGTCATTTTTACTAATTCCATCATATTTAATTATTATTTGGAATAGCGATTTCTTTATTTTACTATTAAAAGAGGTGTGTCTCTTTCATTCACTCCTTAACTAGAGGTTCACTGCTTACGCACCAGGCTTAAAGTACTGCCGAATACCGAAGCAGTCCTTATGACCAAGAAATCAAAAAGGCAATACTTTGAACTTTTTTTTAATTCCTTTATATTTAATTATTTTTTGGAAAAGCAATTTCTTAATTTTAGTATTAAAAGGGGTGTGTCTCCTCCATTCACCCCTGTAATAGGGGTTCACTCCTTATACACCAGCCTTGAAGTACTGCCGAATACCGAAGCAGTGCTCATGACAAAGGCATCAAACAGACTATTCTTTGACATTTTTACTAAATCCATCATATTTAATTATTATTTTGAATGGCGATTTCTTTATTTTACTATTAACAGAGGTGTGTCTCTTTCATTTACCCCTGAACTAGAGGTTCACTGCTTACGCACCAGACTTGAAGTACTGCCGAATACCGAAGCAATCCTCATAACCAAGGCATTAAACAGACCATTCTATGACATTTTTGCTAAATCCTTTATATTTAATTCTTATTTGGAATGGTGATTTCTTAATTTCACTATTAAAAGGGGTGTAACTCTTCCATTTACCCCTTAAATAGGTGTTCACTGCTTATACACAAGGCTTGTGGTACTGCCAAATACCGAAGAAATCCTCATGACCAAGGCATCAAACAGACTATTCTTTGTCATTTTTACTAAATCCATCATATTTAATTATTATTTGGAATGGCGATTTCTTTATTTTACTATTAAAAGAGGTGTGTCTCTTTCATTCACCCCTGAACTAGAGGTTCACAGCTTACGCACCAGGCTTGAAGTACTGCCGAATACCGAAGCAGTCCTTATGACCAAGGCATCAAATAGGCAATTCTTTGACGTTTTTATTAAATCCTTCATATTTAATTATTTTTTGAAATAGCGATTTCTTAATTTTAGTATTAAAAGGGGTGTGTCTCCTCCATTTACCCCTTAACTAGAAGTTCACTGCTTATACACCAGCCTTTAAGTACTGCCGAATACCGAAGCAGTACTCATGACAAAAGCATCAAACAGACTATTCTTTGACATTTTTACTAAATCCATCATATTTAATTATTATTTGGAATGGCGATTTCTTTATCTTACTATTAAAAGAGGTGTGTCTCTTTCATTTACCCCTGAACTAGAGGTTTACTGCTTACGCACCAGACTTGAAGTACTGCCGAATACCGAAGCAGTCCTTATGACCAAGGCATCGAATAGACAATTCTTTGACATTTTTATTAAATCCTTTATATTTAATTTTTTTTAAAATAGCGATTTCTTAATTTTAGTATTAAAAGGGGTGTGTCTCCTCCATTTACCCCTTAACCAGAAGTTCACTGCTTATACACCAGCCTTTAAGTACTGCCGAATACCGAAGCAGTGCTCATGACAAAGGCTACAGCCTAATACTGAAGCAATACTCATGACCACCCTAAACCACCCTAAATACCGAATTAGTCCTCATGACCAAGGCATTAAACAGACCATTCTTTGACATTTTTGCTAAATCCTTCATTTTTAATTATTTTTTGGAATAGCGATTTCTTAATTTTAGTATTAAAAGGGGTGTGTCTCTTCCATTCACCCCTTAACTAGAGGTTCACTGCCTATACACAAGCCTAGAAAAACAGCCTAATACTGAAGCATAACTCATGACCAAGGCATCAAACAGACTATTCTTTGACATTTTTACTAAATCCATTATATTTAATTATTATTTGGAATGGCGATTTCTTTATTTTACTATTAAAAGAGGTGTGTCTCTTTCATTCACCCCTGAACTAGAGGTTCACAGCTTACGCACCAGGCTTGAAGTACTGCCGAATACCGAAGCAGTCCTTATGACCAAGGCATCAAATAGGCAATTCTTTGACGTTTTTATTAAATCCTTCATATTTAATTATTTTTTGAAATAGCGATTTCTTAATTTTAGTATTAAAAGGGGTGTGTCTCCTCCATTTACCCCTTAACTAGAAGTTCACTGCTTATACACCAGCCTTTAAGTACTGCCGAATACCGAAGCAGTACTCATGACAAAGGCATCAAACAGACTATTCTTTGACATTTTTACTAAATCCATCATATTTAATTATTATTTGGAATGGCGATTTCTTTATCTTACTATTAAAAGAGGTGTGTCTCTTTCATTCACTTCTGAGCTAGACGTTCACTGCATACGCACCAGGCTTAAAGTACTGCCGAATACCGAATTATTCTCATGACAAAGGCATTAAACAGACCATTCTTTGACATTTTTGCTAAATCCTTTATATTTAATTCTTATTTGGAATGGTGATTTCTTAATTTCACTATTAAAAGGGGTGTAACTCTTCCATTTACCCCTTAAATAGGTGTTCACTGCTTATACACAAGGCTTGTGGTACTGCCAAATACCGAAGAAATCCTCATGACCAAGGCATCAAACAGACTATTCTTTGTCATTTTTACTAAATCCATCATATTTAATTATTATTTGGAATGGCGACTTCTTTATTTTACTATTAAAAGAGGTGTGTCTCTTTCATTCATCCCTGAACTAGAGGTTCACAGCTTACGCACCAGGCTTGAAGTACTGCCGAATACCGAAGCAGTCCTTATGACCAAGGCATCAAATAGGCAATTCTTTGACGTTTTTATTAAATCCTTCATATTTAATTATTTTTTGAAATAGCGATTTCTTAATTTTAGTATTAAAAGGGGTGTGTCTCCTCCATTTACCCCTTAACTAGAAGTTCACTGCTTATACACCAGCCTTTAAGTACTGCCGAATACCGAAGCAGTACTCATGACAAAAGCATCAAACAGACTATTCTTTGACATTTTTACTAAATCCATCATATTTAATTATTATTTGGAATGGCGATTTCTTTATCTTACTATTAAAAGAGGTGTGTCTCTTTCATTTACCCCTGAACTAGAGGTTTACTGCTTACGCACCAGACTTGAAGTACTGCCGAATACCGAAGCAGTCCTTATGACCAAGGCATCGAATAGACAATTCTTTGACATTTTTATTAAATCCTTTATATTTAATTTTTTTTAAAATAGCGATTTCTTAATTTTAGTATTAAAAGGGGTGTGTCTCCTCCATTTACCCCTTAACCAGAAGTTCACTGCTTATACACCAGCCTTTAAGTACTGCCGAATACCGAAGCAGTGCTCATGACAAAGGCTACAGCCTAATACTGAAGCAATACTCATGACCACCCTAAACCACCCTAAATACCGAATTAGTCCTCATGACCAAGGCATTAAACAGACCATTCTTTGACATTTTTGCTAAATCCTTCATTTTTAATTATTTTTTGGAATAGCGATTTCTTAATTTTAGTATTAAAAGGGGTGTGTCTCTTCCATTCACCCCTTAACTAGAGGTTCACTGCCTATACACAAGCCTAGAAAAACAGCCTAATACTGAAGCATAACTCATGACCAAGGCATCAAACAGACTATTCTTTGACATTTTTACTAAATCCATTATATTTAATTATTATTTGGAATGGCGATTTCTTTATTTTACTATTAAAAGAGGTGTGTCTCTTTCATTCACCCCTGAACTAGAGGTTCACAGCTTACGCACCAGGCTTGAAGTACTGCCAAATACCGAAGCAGTCCTTATGACCAAGGCATCAAATAGGCAATTCTTTGACGTTTTTATTAAATCCTTCATATTTAATTATTTTTTGAAATAGCGATTTCTTAATTTTAGTATTAAAAGGGGTGTGTCTCCTCCATTTACCCCTTAACTAGAAGTTCACTGCTTATACACCAGCCTTTAAGTACTGCCGAATACCGAAGCAGTACTCATGACAAAGGCATCAAACAGACTATTCTTTGACATTTTTACTAAATCCATCATATTTAATTATTATTTGGAATGGCGATTTCTTTATCTTACTATTAAAAGAGGTGTGTCTCTTTCATTCACTTCTGAGCTAGACGTTCACTGCATACGCACCAGGCTTAAAGTACTGCCGAATACCGAATTATTCTCATGACAAAGGCATTAAACAGACCATTCTTTGACATTTTTGCTAAATCCTTTATATTTAATTCTTATTTGGAATGGTGATTTCTTAATTTCACTATTAAAAGGGGTGTAACTCTTCCATTTACCCCTTAAATAGGTGTTCACTGCTTATACACAAGGCTTGTGGTACTGCCAAATACCGAAGAAATCCTCATGACCAAGGCATCAAACAGACTATTCTTTGTCATTTTTACTAAATCCATCATATTTAATTATTATTTGGAATGGCGACTTCTTTATTTTACTATTAAAAGAGGTGTGTCTCTTTCATTCACCCCTGAACTAGAGGTTCACAGCTTACGCACCAGGCTTGAAGTACTGCCGAATACCGAAGCAGTCCTTATGACCAAGGCATCAAATAGGCAATTCTTTGACGTTTTTATTAAATCCTTCATATTTAATTATTTTTTGAAATAGCGATTTCTTAATTTTAGTATTAAAAGGGGTGTGTCTCCTCCATTTACCCCTTAACTAGAAGTTCACTGCTTATACACCAGCCTTTAAGTACTGCCGAATACCGAAGCAGTACTCATGACAAAAGCATCAAACAGACTATTCTTTGACATTTTTACTAAATCCATCATATTTAATTATTATTTGGAATGGCGATTTCTTTATCTTACTATTAAAAGAGGTGTGTCTCTTTCATTTACCCCTGAACTAGAGGTTTACTGCTTACGCACCAGACTTGAAGTACTGCCGAATACCGAAGCAGTCCTTATGACCAAGGCATCGAATAGACAATTCTTTGACATTTTTATTAAATCCTTTATATTTAATTTTTTTTAAAATAGCGATTTCTTAATTTTAGTATTAAAAGGGGTGTGTCTCCTCCATTTACCCCTTAACTAGAAGTTCACTGCTTATACACCAGCCTTTAAGTACTGCCGAATACCGAAGCAGTGCTCATGACAAAGGCTACAGCCTAATACTGAAGCAATACTCATGACCACCCTAAACCACCCTAAATACCGAATTAGTCCTCATGACCAAGGCATTAAACAGACCATTCTTTGACATTTTTGCTAAATCCTTCATTTTTAATTATTTTTTGGAATAGCGATTTCTTAATTTTAGTATTAAAAGGGGTGTGTCTCTTCCATTCACCCCTTAACTAGAGGTTCACTGCCTATACACAAGCCTAGAAAAACAGCCTAATACTGAAGCATAACTCATGACCAAGGCATCAAACAGACTATTCTTTGACATTTTTACTAAATCCATTATATTTAATTATTATTTGGAATGGCGATTTCTTTATTTTACTATTAAAAGAGGTGTGTCTCTTTCATTCACCCCTGAACTAGAGGTTCACAGCTTACGCACCAGGCTTGAAGTACTGCCGAATACCGAAGCAGTCCTTATGACCAAGGCATCAAATAGGCAATTCTTTGACGTTTTTATTAAATCCTTCATATTTAATTATTTTTTGAAATAGCGATTTCTTAATTTTAGTATTAAAAGGGGTGTGTCTCCTCCATTTACCCCTTAACTAGAAGTTCACTGCTTATACACCAGCCTTTAAGTACTGCCGAATACCGAAGCAGTACTCATGACAAAGGCATCAAACAGACTATTCTTTGACATTTTTACTAAATCCATCATATTTAATTATTATTTGGAATGGCGATTTCTTTATCTTACTATTAAAAGAGGTGTGTCTCTTTCATTCACTTCTGAGCTAGACGTTCACTGCATACGCACCAGGCTTAAAGTACTGCCGAATACCGAATTATTCTCATGACAAAGGCATTAAACAGACCATTCTTTGACATTTTTGCTAAATCCTTTATATTTAATTCTTATTTGGAATGGTGATTTCTTAATTTCACTATTAAAAGGGGTGTAACTCTTCCATTTACCCCTTAAATAGGTGTTCACTGCTTATACACAAGGCTTGTGGTACTGCCAAATACCGAAGAAATCCTCATGACCAAGGCATCAAACAGACTATTCTTTGTCATTTTTACTAAATCCATCATATTTAATTATTATTTGGAATGGCGACTTCTTTATTTTACTATTAAAAGAGGTGTGTCTCTTTCATTCATCCCTGAACTAGAGGTTCACAGCTTACGCACCAGGCTTGAAGTACTGCCGAATACCGAAGCAGTCCTTATGACCAAGGCATCAAATAGGCAATTCTTTGACGTTTTTATTAAATCCTTCATATTTAATTATTTTTTGAAATAGCGATTTCTTAATTTTAGTATTAAAAGGGGTGTGTCTCCTCCATTTACCCCTTAACTAGAAGTTCACTGCTTATACACCAGCCTTTAAGTACTGCCGAATACCGAAGCAGTACTCATGACAAAAGCATCAAACAGACTATTCTTTGACATTTTTACTAAATCCATCATATTTAATTATTATTTGGAATGGCGATTTCTTTATCTTACTATTAAAAGAGGTGTGTCTCTTTCATTTACCCCTGAACTAGAGGTTTACTGCTTACGCACCAGACTTGAAGTACTGCCGAATACCGAAGCAGTCCTTATGACCAAGGCATCAAATAGACAATTCTTTGACATTTTTATTAAATCCTTTATATTTAATTTTTTTTAAAATAGCGATTTCTTAATTTTAGTATTAAAAGGGGTGTGTCTCCTCCATTTACCCCTTAACCAGAAGTTCACTGCTTATACACCAGCCTTTAAGTACTGCCGAATACCGAAGCAGTGCTCATGACAAAGGCTACAGCCTAATACTGAAGCAATACTCATGACCACCCTAAACCACCCTAAATACCGAATTAGTCCTCATGACCAAGGCATTAAACAGACCATTCTTTGACATTTTTGCTAAATCCTTCATTTTTAATTATTTTTTGGAATAGCGATTTCTTAATTTTAGTATTAAAAGGGGTGTGTCTCTTCCATTCACCCCTTAACTAGAGGTTCACTGCCTATACACAAGCCTAGAAAAACAGCCTAATACTGAAGCATAACTCATGACCAAGGCATCAAACAGACTATTCTTTGACATTTTTACTAAATCCATTATATTTAATTATTATTTGGAATGGCGATTTCTTTATTTTACTATTAAAAGAGGTGTGTCTCTTTCATTCACCCCTGAACTAGAGGTTCACAGCTTACGCACCAGGCTTGAAGTACTGCCGAATACCGAAGCAGTCCTTATGACCAAGGCATCAAATAGGCAATTCTTTGACGTTTTTATTAAATCCTTCATATTTAATTATTTTTTGAAATAGCGATTTCTTAATTTTAGTATTAAAAGGGGTGTGTCTCCTCCATTTACCCCTTAACTAGAAGTTCACTGCTTATACACCAGCCTTTAAGTACTGCCGAATACCGAAGCAGTACTCATGACAAAGGCATCAAACAGACTATTCTTTGACATTTTTACTAAATCCATCATATTTAATTATTATTTGGAATGGCGATTTCTTTATCTTACTATTAAAAGAGGTGTGTCTCTTTCATTCACTTCTGAGCTAGACGTTCACTGCATACGCACCAGGCTTAAAGTACTGCCGAATACCGAATTATTCTCATGACAAAGGCATTAAACAGACCATTCTTTGACATTTTTGCTAAATCCTTTATATTTAATTCTTATTTGGAATGGTGATTTCTTAATTTCACTATTAAAAGGGGTGTGGCTCTTCCATTTACCCCTGAAATAGGTGTTCACGGCTTATACACAAGGCTTGAAGTACAGCCAAATACTGACGCATTACTCATGACCAAGGCATCAAAAAGACTATTCTTTGTCATTTTTACTAATTCCATCATATTTAATTATTATTTGGAATAGCGATTTCTTTATTTTACTATTAAAAGAGGTGTGTCTCTTTCATTCACTCCTGAACTAGAGGTTCACTGCTTACGCACCAGGCTTAAAGTACTGCCGAATACCGAAGCAGTCCTTATGACCAAGAAATCAAAAAGGCAATACTTTGAACTTTTTTTTAATTCCTTTATATTTAATTATTTTTTGGAAAAGCAATTTCTTAATTTTAGTATTAAAAGGGGTGTGTCTCCTCCATTCACCCCTGTAATAGGGGTTCACTCCTTATACACCAGCCTTGAAGTACTGCCGAATACCGAAGCAGTGCTCATGACAAAGGCATCAAACAGACTATTCTTTGACATTTTTACTAAATCCATCATATTTAATTATTATTTTGAATGGCGATTTCTTTATTTTACTATTAACAGAGGTGTGTCTCTTTCATTTACCCCTGAACTAGAGGTTCACTGCTTACGCACCAGACTTGAAGTACTGCCGAATACCGAAGCAATCCTCATAACCAAGGCATTAAACAGACCATTCTATGACATTTTTGCTAAATCCTTTATATTTAATTCTTATTTGGAATGGTGATTTCTTAATTTCACTATTAAAAGGGGTGTAACTCTTCCATTTACCCCTTAAATAGGTGTTCACTGCTTATACACAAGGCTTGTGGTACTGCCAAATACCGAAGAAATCCTCATGACCAAGGCATCAAACAGACTATTCTTTGTCATTTTTACTAAATCCATCATATTTAATTATTATTTGGAATGGCGACTTCTTTATTTTACTATTAAAAGAGGTGTGTCTCTTTCATTCATCCCTGAACTAGAGGTTCACAGCTTACGCACCAGGCTTGAAGTACTGCCGAATACCGAAGCAGTCCTTATGACCAAGGCATCAAATAGGCAATTCTTTGACGTTTTTATTAAATCCTTCATATTTAATTATTTTTTGAAATAGCGATTTCTTAATTTTAGTATTAAAAGGGGTGTGTCTCCTCCATTTACCCCTTAACTAGAAGTTCACTGCTTATACACCAGCCTTTAAGTACTGCCGAATACCGAAGCAGTACTCATGACAAAAGCATCAAACAGACTATTCTTTGACATTTTTACTAAATCCATCATATTTAATTATTATTTGGAATGGCGATTTCTTTATCTTACTATTAAAAGAGGTGTGTCTCTTTCATTTACCCCTGAACTAGAGGTTTACTGCTTACGCACCAGACTTGAAGTACTGCCGAATACCGAAGCAGTCCTTATGACCAAGGCATCGAATAGACAATTCTTTGACATTTTTATTAAATCCTTTATATTTAATTTTTTTTAAAATAGCGATTTCTTAATTTTAGTATTAAAAGGGGTGTGTCTCCTCCATTTACCCCTTAACCAGAAGTTCACTGCTTATACACCAGCCTTTAAGTACTGCCGAATACCGAAGCAGTGCTCATGACAAAGGCTACAGCCTAATACTGAAGCAATACTCATGACCACCCTAAACCACCCTAAATACCGAATTAGTCCTCATGACCAAGGCATTAAACAGACCATTCTTTGACATTTTTGCTAAATCCTTCATTTTTAATTATTTTTTGGAATAGCGATTTCTTAATTTTAGTATTAAAAGGGGTGTGTCTCTTCCATTCACCCCTTAACTAGAGGTTCACTGCCTATACACAAGCCTAGAAAAACAGCCTAATACTGAAGCATAACTCATGACCAAGGCATCAAACAGACTATTCTTTGACATTTTTACTAAATCCATTATATTTAATTATTATTTGGAATGGCGATTTCTTTATTTTACTATTAAAAGAGGTGTGTCTCTTTCATTCACCCCTGAACTAGAGGTTCACAGCTTACGCACCAGGCTTGAAGTACTGCCGAATACCGAAGCAGTCCTTATGACCAAGGCATCAAATAGGCAATTCTTTGACGTTTTTATTAAATCCTTCATATTTAATTATTTTTTGAAATAGCGATTTCTTAATTTTAGTATTAAAAGGGGTGTGTCTCCTCCATTTACCCCTTAACTAGAAGTTCACTGCTTATACACCAGCCGTTAAGTACTGCCGAATACCGAAGCAGTACTCATGACAAAGGCATCAAACAGACTATTCTTTGACATTTTTACTAAATCCATCATATTTAATTATTATTTGGAATGGCGATTTCTTTATCTTACTATTAAAAGAGGTGTGTCTCTTTCATTCACTTCTGAGCTAGACGTTCACTGCATACGCACCAGGCTTAAAGTACTGCCGAATACCGAATTATTCTCATGACAAAGGCATTAAACAGACCATTCTTTGACATTTTTGCTAAATCCTTTATATTTAATTCTTATTTGGAATGGTGATTTCTTAATTTCACTATTAAAAGGGGTGTAACTCTTCCATTTACCCCTTAAATAGGTGTTCACTGCTTATACACAAGGCTTGTGGTACTGCCAAATACCGAAGAAATCCTCATGACCAAGGCATCAAACAGACTATTCTTTGTCATTTTTACTAAATCCATCATATTTAATTATTATTTGGAATGGCGACTTCTTTATTTTACTATTAAAAGAGGTGTGTCTCTTTCATTCATCCCTGAACTAGAGGTTCACAGCTTACGCACCAGGCTTGAAGTACTGCCGAATACCGAAGCAGTCCTTATGACCAAGGCATCAAATAGGCAATTCTTTGACGTTTTTATTAAATCCTTCATATTTAATTATTTTTTGAAATAGCGATTTCTTAATTTTAGTATTAAAAGGGGTGTGTCTCCTCCATTTACCCCTTAACTAGAAGTTCACTGCTTATACACCAGCCTTTAAGTACTGCCGAATACCGAAGCAGTACTCATGACAAAAGCATCAAACAGACTATTCTTTGACATTTTTACTAAATCCATCATATTTAATTATTATTTGGAATGGCGATTTCTTTATCTTACTATTAAAAGAGGTGTGTCTCTTTCATTTACCCCTGAACTAGAGGTTTACTGCTTACGCACCAGACTTGAAGTACTGCCGAATACCGAAGCAGTCCTTATGACCAAGGCATCGAATAGACAATTCTTTGACATTTTTATTAAATCCTTTATATTTAATTTTTTTTAAAATAGCGATTTCTTAATTTTAGTATTAAAAGGGGTGTGTCTCCTCCATTTACCCCTTAACCAGAAGTTCACTGCTTATACACCAGCCTTTAAGTACTGCCGAATACCGAAGCAGTGCTCATGACAAAGGCTACAGCCTAATACTGAAGCAATACTCATGACCACCCTAAACCACCCTAAATACCGAATTAGTCCTCATGACCAAGGCATTAAACAGACCATTCTTTGACATTTTTGCTAAATCCTTCATTTTTAATTATTTTTTGGAATAGCGATTTCTTAATTTTAGTATTAAAAGGGGTGTGTCTCTTCCATTCACCCCTTAACTAGAGGTTCACTGCCTATACACAAGCCTAGAAAAACAGCCTAATACTGAAGCATAACTCATGACCAAGGCATCAAACAGACTATTCTTTGACATTTTTACTAAATCCATTATATTTAATTATTATTTGGAATGGCGATTTCTTTATTTTACTATTAAAAGAGGTGTGTCTCTTTCATTCACCCCTGAACTAGAGGTTCACAGCTTACGCACCAGGCTTGAAGTACTGCCAAATACCGAAGCAGTCCTTATGACCAAGGCATCAAATAGGCAATTCTTTGACGTTTTTATTAAATCCTTCATATTTAATTATTTTTTGAAATAGCGATTTCTTAATTTTAGTATTAAAAGGGGTGTGTCTCCTCCATTTACCCCTTAACTAGAAGTTCACTGCTTATACACCAGCCTTTAAGTACTGCCGAATACCGAAGCAGTACTCATGACAAAGGCATCAAACAGACTATTCTTTGACATTTTTACTAAATCCATCATATTTAATTATTATTTGGAATGGCGATTTCTTTATCTTACTATTAAAAGAGGTGTGTCTCTTTCATTCACTTCTGAGCTAGACGTTCACTGCATACGCACCAGGCTTAAAGTACTGCCGAATACCGAATTATTCTCATGACAAAGGCATTAAACAGACCATTCTTTGACATTTTTGCTAAATCCTTTATATTTAATTCTTATTTGGAATGGTGATTTCTTAATTTCACTATTAAAAGGGGTGTAACTCTTCCATTTACCCCTTAAATAGGTGTTCACTGCTTATACACAAGGCTTGTGGTACTGCCAAATACCGAAGAAATCCTCATGACCAAGGCATCAAACAGACTATTCTTTGTCATTTTTACTAAATCCATCATATTTAATTATTATTTGGAATGGCGATTTCTTTATTTTACTATTAAAAGAGGTGTGTCTCTTTCATTTACCCCTGAACTAGAGGTTCACAGCTTACGCACCAGGCTTGAAGTACTGCCGAATACCGAAGCAGTCCTTATGACCAAGGCATCAAATAGGCAATTCTTTGACGTTTTTATTAAATCCTTCATATTTAATTATTTTTTGAAATAGCGATTTCTTAATTTTAGTATTAAAAGGGGTGTGTCTCCTCCATTTACCCCTTAACTAGAAGTTCACTGCTTATACACCAGCCTTTAAGTACTGCCGAATACCGAAGCAGTACTCATGACAAAAGCATCAAACAGACTATTCTTTGACATTTTTACTAAATCCATCATATTTAATTATTATTTGGAATGGCGATTTCTTTATCTTACTATTAAAAGAGGTGTGTCTCTTTCATTTACCCCTGAACTAGAGGTTTACTGCTTACGCACCAGACTTGAAGTACTGCCGAATACCGAAGCAGTCCTTATGACCAAGGCATCGAATAGACAATTCTTTGACATTTTTATTAAATCCTTTATATTTAATTTTTTTTAAAATAGCGATTTCTTAATTTTAGTATTAAAAGGGGTGTGTCTCCTCCATTTACCCCTTAACCAGAAGTTCACTGCTTATACACCAGCCTTTAAGTACTGCCGAATACCGAAGCAGTGCTCATGACAAAGGCTACAGCCTAATACTGAAGCAATACTCATGACCACCCTAAACCACCCTAAATACCGAATTAGTCCTCATGACCAAGGCATTAAACAGACCATTCTTTGACATTTTTGCTAAATCCTTCATTTTTAATTATTTTTTGGAATAGCGATTTCTTAATTTTAGTATTAAAAGGGGTGTGTCTCTTCCATTCACCCCTTAACTAGAGGTTCACTGCCTATACACAAGCCTAGAAAAACAGCCTAATACTGAAGCATAACTCATGACCAAGGCATCAAACAGACTATTCTTTGACATTTTTACTAAATCCATTATATTTAATTATTATTTGGAATGGCGATTTCTTTATTTTACTATTAAAAGAGGTGTGTCTCTTTCATTCACCCCTGAACTAGAGGTTCACAGCTTACGCACCAGGCTTGAAGTACTGCCGAATACCGAAGCAGTCCTTATGACCAAGGCATCAAATAGGCAATTCTTTGACGTTTTTATTAAATCCTTCATATTTAATTATTTTTTGAAATAGCGATTTCTTAATTTTAGTATTAAAAGGGGTGTGTCTCCTCCATTTACCCCTTAACTAGAAGTTCACTGCTTATACACCAGCCTTTAAGTACTGCCGAATACCGAAGCAGTACTCATGACAAAGGCATCAAACAGACTATTCTTTGACATTTTTACTAAATCCATCATATTTAATTATTATTTGGAATGGCGATTTCTTTATCTTACTATTAAAAGAGGTGTGTCTCTTTCATTCACTTCTGAGCTAGACGTTCACTGCATACGCACCAGGCTTAAAGTACTGCCGAATACCGAATTATTCTCATGACAAAGGCATTAAACAGACCATTCTTTGACATTTTTGCTAAATCCTTTATATTTAATTCTTATTTGGAATGGTGATTTCTTAATTTCACTATTAAAAGGGGTGTAACTCTTCCATTTACCCCTTAAATAGGTGTTCACTGCTTATACACAAGGCTTGTGGTACTGCCAAATACCGAAGAAATCCTCATGACCAAGGCATCAAACAGACTATTCTTTGTCATTTTTACTAAATCCATCATATTTAATTATTATTTGGAATGGCGACTTCTTTATTTTACTATTAAAAGAGGTGTGTCTCTTTCATTCATCCCTGAACTAGAGGTTCACAGCTTACGCACCAGGCTTGAAGTACTGCCGAATACCGAAGCAGTCCTTATGACCAAGGCATCAAATAGGCAATTCTTTGACGTTTTTATTAAATCCTTCATATTTAATTATTTTTTGAAATAGCGATTTCTTAATTTTAGTATTAAAAGGGGTGTGTCTCCTCCATTTACCCCTTAACTAGAAGTTCACTGCTTATACACCAGCCTTTAAGTACTGCCGAATACCGAAGCAGTACTCATGACAAAAGCATCAAACAGACTATTCTTTGACATTTTTACTAAATCCATCATATTTAATTATTATTTGGAATGGCGATTTCTTTATCTTACTATTAAAAGAGGTGTGTCTCTTTCATTTACCCCTGAACTAGAGGTTTACTGCTTACGCACCAGACTTGAAGTACTGCCGAATACCGAAGCAGTCCTTATGACCAAGGCATCGAATAGACAATTCTTTGACATTTTTATTAAATCCTTTATATTTAATTTTTTTTAAAATAGCGATTTCTTAATTTTAGTATTAAAAGGGGTGTGTCTCCTCCATTTACCCCTTAACCAGAAGTTCACTGCTTATACACCAGCCTTTAAGTACTGCCGAATACCGAAGCAGTGCTCATGACAAAGGCTACAGCCTAATACTGAAGCAATACTCATGACCACCCTAAACCACCCTAAATACCGAATTAGTCCTCATGACCAAGGCATTAAACAGACCATTCTTTGACATTTTTGCTAAATCCTTCATTTTTAATTATTTTTTGGAATAGCGATTTCTTAATTTTAGTATTAAAAGGGGTGTGTCTCTTCCATTCACCCCTTAACTAGAGGTTCACTGCCTATACACAAGCCTAGAAAAACAGCCTAATACTGAAGCATAACTCATGACCAAGGCATCAAACAGACTATTCTTTGACATTTTTACTAAATCCATTATATTTAATTATTATTTGGAATGGCGATTTCTTTATTTTACTATTAAAAGAGGTGTGTCTCTTTCATTCACCCCTGAACTAGAGGTTCACAGCTTACGCACCAGGCTTGAAGTACTGCCGAATACCGAAGCAGTCCTTATGACCAAGGCATCAAATAGGCAATTCTTTGACGTTTTTATTAAATCCTTCATATTTAATTATTTTTTGAAATAGCGATTTCTTAATTTTAGTATTAAAAGGGGTGTGTCTCCTCCATTTACCCCTTAACTAGAAGTTCACTGCTTATACACCAGCCTTTAAGTACTGCCGAATACCGAAGCAGTACTCATGACAAAGGCATCAAACAGACTATTCTTTGACATTTTTACTAAATCCATCATATTTAATTATTATTTGGAATGGCGATTTCTTTATCTTACTATTAAAAGAGGTGTGTCTCTTTCATTCACTTCTGAGCTAGACGTTCACTGCATACGCACCAGGCTTAAAGTACTGCCGAATACCGAATTATTCTCATGACAAAGGCATTAAACAGACCATTCTTTGACATTTTTGCTAAATCCTTTATATTTAATTCTTATTTGGAATGGTGATTTCTTAATTTCACTATTAAAAGGGGTGTAACTCTTCCATTTACCCCTTAAATAGGTGTTCACTGCTTATACACAAGGCTTGTGGTACTGCCAAATACCGAAGAAATCCTCATGACCAAGGCATCAAACAGACTATTCTTTGTCATTTTTACTAAATCCATCATATTTAATTATTATTTGGAATGGCGACTTCTTTATTTTACTATTAAAAGAGGTGTGTCTCTTTCATTCACTTCTGAGCTAGACGTTTACTGCATACGCACCAGGCTTGAAGTACTGCCGAATACCGAATTAGTTCTCATGACCAAGGCATTAAACAGACCATTCTTTGACATTTTTGCTAAATCCTTTATATTTAATTCTTATTTGGAATGGTGATTTCTTAATTTCACTATTAAAAGGGGTTTGTCTCTTCCATTTACCCCTGAAATAGGTGTTCACTGCTTATACACAAGGCTTGAAGTACAGCCAAATACTGACGCATTACTCATGACCAAGGCATCACAAAGACTATTCTTTGTCATTTTTACTAAATCCATCATATTTAATTATTATTTGGAATGGCGATTTCCTTATTTTACTATTAAAAGAGGTGTGTCTCTTTCATTCACTTCTGAACTAGAGGTTCACTGCTTACGCACCAGGCTACAAAGACTGCCGAATACAAAAGCAGTCCTTATGACCAAGGCATCAAAAAGGCAATTCTTTGAACTTTTTTTTAAATCCGTTATATTTAATTATTTTTTGGAATAGCAATTTCTTAATTTTAGTATTAAAAGGGGTGTGTCTCCTCCATTTACCCCTTAACTAGAGGTTCACTGCTTATACACTAGGCTTGAAGTACTGCCAAATACCGAATTAGTCCTCATGACAAAGGCATCAAACAGACCATTCTTTGATATTTTTACTAAATCCTTCATATTTAGTTATTATTGTGAATGGTGATTTCTTAATTTTCCTATCAAAAGAAATGTGTCTCTTCCATTTACCCCTGAACTAGAGGTTCACTGCTTACGCACCAGACTTGAAGTACTGCCGAATACCGAAGCAATCCTCATAACCAAGGCATTAAACAGACCATTCTATGACATTTTTGCTAAATCCTTTATATTTAATTCTTATTTGGAATGGTGATTTCTTAATTTCACTATTAAAAGGGGTGTAACTCTTCCATTTACCCCTTAAATAGGTGTTCACTGCTTATACACAAGGCTTGTGGTACTGCCAAATACCGAAGAAATCCTCATGACCAAGGCATCAAACAGACCATTCTTTGACATTTTTGCTAAATCCTTTATATTTAATTGTTATTTGGAATGGTGATTTCTTAATTTCACGATTAAAAGGGGTGTGTCTCTTCAATTCACCCCTGAAATAGGTGTTCACTGCTTATACACAAGGCTTGCGGTACTGCCAAATACCGAAGAAATCCTCAAGACCAAGGCATCAAACAGACTATCCTTTGACATTTTCACTTAATCCTTTATATTTAATTCTTATTTGGAATGGTGATTTCCTAATTTCACTATTAAAAGGGGTGTGTCTCTTCCATTCACCCCTGTAATAGAGGTTCACTCCTTATACACCACCCTTGAAGTACTGCCGAATACCGAAGGAGTCCTTATGACCAAGGCATCAAATAGGCCATTCTTTGACATTTTTTCTGAATCTTTCATATTTGATTATTATTTCGAATAGCGATTTCTTTATTTTAGTATTAAAAGGGGTGTGTCTCCTCCATTTACCCCTTAACTAGAAGTTCACTGCTTATACACCAGCCTTGAAGTACTGCCGAATACCGAAGCAGTGCTCATGACAAAGGCATCAAACAGACTATTCTTTGACATTTTTACTAAATCCATCATATTTAATTATTATTTGGAATGGCGATTTCTTTATTTTACTATTAAAAGAGGTGTGTTTCTTTCATTCACCCCTGAACTAGAGGTTCACTGCTTACGCACCAGGCTTGAAGTACTGCCGAATACCGAAGCAGTCTTTATGACTAAGGCATCAAATAGGCAATTCTTTGACATTTTTATTAAATCCTTTATATTTAATTATTTTTTAAAATAGCGGTTTCTTAATTTTAGTATTAAAAGGGGTGTGTCTCCTCCATATACCCCTTAACTAGAAGTTCACTGCTTATACACCAGCCTTGAAGTACTGCCGAATACCGAAGGAGTCCTTATGACCAAGGCATCAAATAGGCCATTCTTTGACATTTTTTCTGAATCCATCATATTTAATTCTTATTTGGAATGGTGATTTCTTAATTTCACTATTAAAAGGGGTTTGTCTCTTCCATTCACCCCTGTAATAGGGGTTCACTCCTTATACACTAGTCTAGAAGTACTGCCAAATACTGAAGCAGTCCTCATGACCAACGCATTAAACAGACCATTCTATGACATTTTTGCTAAATCCTTTATATTTAATTCTTATTTGGAATGGTGATTTCTTAATTTCACTATTAAAAGGGGTGTGGCTCTTCCATTTACCCCTGAAATAGGTGTTCACGGCTTATACACAAGGCTTGAAGTACAGCCAAATACTGACGCATTACTCATGACCAAGGCATCAAAAAGACTATTCTTTGTCATTTTTACTAATTCCATCATATTTAATTATTATTTGGAATAGCGATTTCTTTATTTTACTATTAAAAGAGGTGTGTCTCTTTCATTCACTCCTGAACTAGAGGTTCACTGCTTACGCACCAGGCTTAAAGTACTGCCGAATACCGAAGCAGTCCTTATGACCAAGGAATCAAAAAGGCAATACTTTGAACTTTTTTTTAATTCCTTTATATTTAATTATTTTTTGGAAAAGCAATTTCTTAATTTTAGTATTAAAAGGGGTGTGTCTCCTCCATTCACCCCTGTAATAGGGGTTCACTCCTTATACACCAGCCTTGAAGTACTGCCGAATACCGAAGCAGTACTCATGACAAAAGCATCAAACAGACTATTCTTTGACATTTTTACTAAATCCATCATATTTAATTATTATTTGGAATGGCGATTTCTTTATCTTACTATTAAAAGAGGTGTGTCTCTTTCATTTACCCCTGAACTAGAGGTTTACTGCTTACGCACCAGACTTGAAGTACTGCCGAATACCGAAGCAGTCCTTATGACCAAGGCATCGAATAGACAATTCTTTGACATTTTTATTAAATCCTTTATATTTAATTTTTTTTAAAATAGCGATTTCTTAATTTTAGTATTAAAAGGGGTGTGTCTCCTCCATTTACCCCTTAACCAGAAGTTCACTGCTTATACACCAGCCTTTAAGTACTGCCGAATACCGAAGCAGTGCTCATGACAAAGGCTACAGCCTAATACTGAAGCAATACTCATGACCACCCTAAACCACCCTAAATACCGAATTAGTCCTCATGACCAAGGCATTAAACAGACCATTCTTTGACATTTTTGCTAAATCCTTCATTTTTAATTATTTTTTGGAATAGCGATTTCTTAATTTTAGTATTAAAAGGGGTGTGTCTCTTCCATTCACCCCTTAACTAGAGGTTCACTGCCTATACACAAGCCTAGAAAAACAGCCTAATACTGAAGCATAACTCATGACCAAGGCATCAAACAGACTATTCTTTGACATTTTTACTAAATCCATTATATTTAATTATTATTTGGAATGGCGATTTCTTTATTTTACTATTAAAAGAGGTGTGTCTCTTTCATTCACCCCTGAACTAGAGGTTCACAGCTTACGCACCAGGCTTGAAGTACTGCCGAATACCGAAGCAGTCCTTATGACCAAGGCATCAAATAGGCAATTCTTTGACGTTTTTATTAAATCCTTCATATTTAATTATTTTTTGAAATAGCGATTTCTTAATTTTAGTATTAAAAGGGGTGTGTCTCCTCCATTTACCCCTTAACTAGAAGTTCACTGCTTATACACCAGCCTTTAAGTACTGCCGAATACCGAAGCAGTACTCATGACAAAGGCATCAAACAGACTATTCTTTGACATTTTTACTAAATCCATCATATTTAATTATTATTTGGAATGGCGATTTCTTTATCTTACTATTAAAAGAGGTGTGTCTCTTTCATTCACTTCTGAGCTAGACGTTCACTGCATACGCACCAGGCTTAAAGTACTGCCGAATACCGAATTATTCTCATGACAAAGGCATTAAACAGACCATTCTTTGACATTTTTGCTAAATCCTTTATATTTAATTCTTATTTGGAATGGTGATTTCTTAATTTCACTATTAAAAGGGGTGTAACTCTTCCATTTACCCCTTAAATAGGTGTTCACTGCTTATACACAAGGCTTGTGGTACTGCCAAATACCGAAGAAATCCTCATGACCAAGGCATCAAACAGACTATTCTTTGTCATTTTTACTAAATCCATCATATTTAATTATTATTTGGAATGGCGACTTCTTTATTTTACTATTAAAAGAGGTGTGTCTCTTTCATTCACTTCTGAGCTAGACGTTTACTGCATACGCACCAGGCTTGAAGTACTGCCGAATACCGAATTAGTTCTCATGACCAAGGCATTAAACAGACCATTCTTTGACATTTTTGCTAAATCCTTTATATTTAATTCTTATTTGGAATGGTGATTTCTTAATTTCACTATTAAAAGGGGTTTGTCTCTTCCATTTACCCCTGAAATAGGTGTTCACTGCTTATACACAAGGCTTGAAGTACAGCCAAATACTGACGCATTACTCATGACCAAGGCATCACAAAGACTATTCTTTGTCATTTTTACTAAATCCATCATATTTAATTATTATTTGGAATGGCGATTTCCTTATTTTACTATTAAAAGAGGTGTGTCTCTTTCATTCACTTCTGAACTAGAGGTTCACTGCTTACGCACCAGGCTACAAAGACTGCCGAATACAAAAGCAGTCCTTATGACCAAGGCATCAAAAAGGCAATTCTTTGAACTTTTTTTTAAATCCGTTATATTTAATTATTTTTTGGAATAGCAATTTCTTAATTTTAGTATTAAAAGGGGTGTGTCTCCTCCATTTACCCCTTAACTAGAGGTTCACTGCTTATACACTAGGCTTGAAGTACTGCCAAATACCGAATTAGTCCTCATGACAAAGGCATCAAACAGACCATTCTTTGATATTTTTACTAAATCCTTCATATTTAGTTATTATTGTGAATGGTGATTTCTTAATTTTCCTATCAAAAGAAATGTGTCTCTTCCATTTACCCCTGAACTAGAGGTTCACTGCTTATACACTAGGCTTGAAGTACTACCAAATACCGAATTAGTCCTCATGACCAAGGCATTAAACAGACCATTCTTTGACATTTTTGCTAAATCCTTTATATTTAATTGTTATTTGGAATGGTGATTTCTTAATTTCACGATTAAAAGGGGTGTGTCTCTTCAATTCACCCCTGAAATAGGTGTTCACTGCTTATACACAAGGCTTGCGGTACTGCCAAATACCGAAGAAATCCTCAAGACCAAGGCATCAAACAGACTATCCTTTGACATTTTCACTTAATCCTTTATATTTAATTCTTATTTGGAATGGTGATTTCCTAATTTCACTATTAAAAGGGGTGTGTCTCTTCCATTCACCCCTGTAATAGAGGTTCACTCCTTATACACCACCCTTGAAGTACTGCCGAATACCGAAGGAGTCCTTATGACCAAGGCATCAAATAGGCCATTCTTTGACATTTTTTCTAAATCTTTCATATTTGATTATTATTTCGAATAGCGATTTCTTTATTTTAGTATTAAAAGGGGTGTGTCTCCTCCATTTACCCCTTAACTAGAAGTTCACTGCTTATACACCAGCCTTGAAGTACTGCCGAATACCGAAGCAGTGCTCATGACAAAGGCATCAAACAGACTATTCTTTGACATTTTTACTAAATCCATCATATTTAATTATTATTTGGAATGGCGATTTCTTTATTTTACTATTAAAAGAGGTGTGTTTCTTTCATTCACCCCTGAACTAGAGGTTCACTGCTTACGCACCAGGCTTGAAGTACTGCCGAATACCGAAGCAGTCTTTATGACTAAGGCATCAAATAGGCAATTCTTTGACATTTTTATTAAATCCTTTATATTTAATTATTTTTTAAAATAGCGGTTTCTTAATTTTAGTATTAAAAGGGGTGTGTCTCCTCCATATACCCCTTAACTAGAAGTTCACTGCTTATACACCAGCCTTGAAGTACTGCCGAATACCGAAGGAGTCCTTATGACCAAGGCATCAAATAGGCCATTCTTTGACATTTTTTCTGAATCCATCATATTTAATTCTTATTTGGAATGGTGATTTCTTAATTTCACTATTAAAAGGGGTTTGTCTCTTCCATTCACCCCTGTAATAGGGGTTCACTCCTTATACACTAGTCTAGAAGTACTGCCAAATACTGAAGCAGTCCTCATGACCAACGCATTAAACAGACCATTCTATGACATTTTTGCTAAATCCTTTATATTTAATTCTTATTTGGAATGGTGATTTCTTAATTTCACTATTAAAAGGGGTGTGGCTCTTCCATTTACCCCTGAAATAGGTGTTCACGGCTTATACACAAGGCTTGAAGTACAGCCAAATACTGACGCATTACTCATGACCAAGGCATCAAAAAGACTATTCTTTGTCATTTTTACTAATTCCATCATATTTAATTATTATTTGGAATAGCGATTTCTTTATTTTACTATTAAAAGAGGTGTGTCTCTTTCATTCACTCCTGAACTAGAGGTTCACTGCTTACGCACCAGGCTTAAAGTACTGCCGAATACCGAAGCAGTCCTTATGACCAAGGAATCAAAAAGGCAATACTTTGAACTTTTTTTTAATTCCTTTATATTTAATTATTTTTTGGAAAAGCAATTTCTTAATTTTAGTATTAAAAGGGGTGTGTCTCCTCCATTCACCCCTGTAATAGGGGTTCACTCCTTATACACCAGCCTTGAAGTACTGCCGAATACCGAAGCAGTGCTCATGACAAAGGCATCAAACAGACTATTCTTTGACATTTTTACTAAATCCATCATATTTCATTATTATTTTGAATGGCGATTTCTTTATTTTACTATTAAAAGAGGTGTGTCTCTTTCATTCACTTCTGAGCTAGACGTTGCAACACTGCACCAGGCACACTGCAACACTGCATACGCACCAGGCTTAAAGTACTGCCGAATACCGAATTAGTTCTCATGACCAAGGCATTAAACAGACCATTCTTTGACATTTTTGCTAAATCCTTTATATTTAATTCTTATTTGGAATGGTGATTTCTTAATTTCACTATTAAAAGGGGTTTGTCTCTTCCATTTACCCCTGAAATAGGTGTTCACTCCTTATACACTAGTCTAGAAGTACTGCCAAATACTGAAGCAGTCCTCATGACCAACGCATTAAACAGACCATTCTATGACATTTTTGCTAAATCCTTTATATTTAATTCTTATTTGGAATGGTGATTTCTTAATTTCACTATTAAAAGGGGTGTGGCTCTTCCATTTACCCCTGAAATAGGTGTTCACGGCTTATACACAAGGCTTGAAGTACAGCCAAATACTGACGCATTACTCATGACCAAGGCATCAAAAAGACTATTCTTTGTCATTTTTACTAATTCCATCATATTTAATTATTATTTGGAATAGCGATTTCTTTATTTTACTATTAAAAGAGGTGTGTCTCTTTCATTCACTCCTGAACTAGAGGTTCACTGCTTACGCACCAGGCTTAAAGTACTGCCGAATACCGAAGCAGTCCTTATGATTAAGGAATCAAAAAAGCAATACTTTGAACTTTTTTTTAATTCCTTTATATTTAATTATTTTTTGGAAAAGCAATTTCTTAATTTTAGTATTAAAAGGGGTGTGTCTCCTCCATTCACCCCTGTAATAGGGGTTCACTCCTTATACACCAGCCTTGAAGTACTGCCGAATACCGAAGCAGTGCTCATGACAAAGGCATCAAACAGACTATTCTTTGACATTTTTACTAAATCCATCATATTTAATTATTATTTTGAATGGCGATTTCTTTATTTTACTATTAACAGAGGTGTGTCTCTTTCATTTACCCCTGAACTAGAGGTTCACTGCTTACGCACCAGACTTGAAGTACTGCCGAATACCGAAGCAATCCTCATAACCAAGGAATTAAACAGACCATTCTATGACATTTTTGCTAAATCCTTTATATTTAATTCTTATTTGGAATGGTGATTTCTTAATTTCACTATTAAAAGGGGTGTAACTCTTCCATTTACCCCTTAAATAGGTGTTCACTGCTTATACACAAGGCTTGTGGTACTGCCAAATACCGAAGAAATCCTCATGACCAAGGCATCAAACAGACTATTCTTTGTCATTTTTACTAAATCCATCATATTTAATTATTATTTGGAATGGCGACTTCTTTATTTTACTATTAAAAGAGGTGTGTCTCTTTCATTCACCCCTGAACTAGAGGTTCACAGCTTACGCACCAGGCTTGAAGTACTGCCGAATACCGAAGCAGTCCTTATGACCAAGGCATCAAATAGGCAATTCTTTGACGTTTTTATTAAATCCTTCATATTTAATTATTTTTTGAAATAGCGATTTCTTAATTTTAGTATTAAAAGGGGTGTGTCTCCTCCATTTACCCCTTAACTAGAAGTTCACTGCTTATACACCAGCCTTTAAGTACTGCCGAATACCGAAGCAGTACTCATGACAAAAGCATCAAACAGACTATTCTTTGACATTTTTACTAAATCCATCATATTTAATTATTATTTGGAATGGCGATTTCTTTATCTTACTATTAAAAGAGGTGTGTCTCTTTCATTTACCCCTGAACTAGAGGTTTACTGCTTACGCACCAGACTTGAAGTACTGCCGAATACCGAAGCAGTCCTTATGACCAAGGCATCAAATAGACAATTCTTTGACATTTTTATTAAATCCTTTATATTTAATTATTTTTTAAAATAGCGATTTCTTAATTTTAGTATTAAAAGGGGTGTGTCTCCTCCATTTACCCCTTAACTAGAAGTTCACTGCTTATACACCAGCCTTTAAGTACTGCCGAATACCGAAGCAGTGCTCATGACAAAGGCTACAGCCTAATACTGAAGCAATACTCATGACCACCCTAAACCACCCTAAATACCGAATTAGTCCTCATGACCAAGGCATTAAACAGACCATTCTTTGACATTTTTGCTAAATCCTTCATTTTTAATTATTTTTTGGAATAGCGATTTCTTAATTTTAGTATTAAAAGGGGTGTGTCTCTTCCATTCACCCCTTAACTAGAGGTTCACTGCCTATACACAAGCCTAAAAAAACAGCCTAATACTGAAGCATAACTCATGACCAAGGCATCAAACAGACTATTCTTTGACATTTTTACTAAATCCATTATATTTAATTATTATTTGGAATGGCGATTTCTTTATTTTACTATTAAAAGAGGTGTGTCTCTTTCATTCACCCCTGAACTAGAGGTTCACAGCTTACGCACCAGGCTTGAAGTACTGCCGAATACCGAAGCAGTGCTCATGACAAAGGCTACAGCCTAATACTGAAGCAATACTCATGACCACCCTAAACCACCCTAAATACCGAATTAGTTCTCATGACCAAGGCATTAAACAGACCATTCTTTGACATTTTTGCTAAATCCTTCATTTTTAATTATTTTTTGGAATAGCGATTTCTTAATTTTAGTATTAAAAGGGGTGTGTCTCTTCCATTCACCCCTTAACTAGAGGTTCACTGCCTATACACAAGCCTAGAAAAACAGCCTAATACTGAAGCATAACTCATGACCAAGGCATCAAACAGACTATTCTTTGACATTTTTACTAAATCCATTATATTTAATTATTATTTGGAATGGCGATTTCTTTATTTTACTATTAAAAGAGGTGTGTCTCTTTCATTCACCCCTGAACTAGAGGTTCACAGCTTACGCACCAGGCTTGAAGTACTGCCGAATACCGAAGCAGTCCTTATGACCAAGGCATCGAATAGACAATTCTTTGACATTTTTATTAAATCCTTTATATTTAATTTTTTTTAAAATAGCGATTTCTTAATTTTAGTATTAAAAGGGGTGTGTCTCCTCCATTTACCCCTTAACTAGAAGTTCACTGCTTATACACCAGCCTTTAAGTACTGCCGAATACCGAAGCAGTACTCATGACAAAGGCATCAAACAGACTATTCTTTGACATTTTTACTAAATCCATCATATTTAATTATTATTTGGAATGGCGATTTCTTTATCTTACTATTAAAAGAGGTGTGTCTCTTTCATTTACCCCTGAACTAGAGGTTTACTGCTTACGCACCAGACTTGAAGTACTGCCGAATACCGAAGCAGTCCTTATGACCAAGGCATCGAATAGACAATTCTTTGACATTTTTATTAAATCCTTTATATTTAATTTTTTTTAAAATAGCGATTTCTTAATTTTAGTATTAAAAGGGGTGTGTCTCCTCCATTTACCCCTTAACTAGAAGTTCACTGCTTATACACCAGCCTTGAAGTACTGCCGAATACCGAAGCAGTGCTCATGACAAAGGCAACAGCCTAATACTGAAGCAATACTCATGACCACCCTAAACCACCTTAAATACCGAATTAGTCCTCATGACCAAGGCATTAAACAGACCATTCTTTGACATTTTTGCTAAATCCTTTATATTTAATACTTATTTGGAATGGTGATTTCTTAGTTTCACTATTAAAAAGGGTGTGTCTCTTCCATTTACCCCTGAAATAGGTGTTCACTGCTTTTACACAAGGCTTGAAGTAGAGCCAAATACTGACGCATTACTCATGACCAAGGCATCAAAAAGACTATTCTTTGTCATTTTTACTAATTCCATCATATTTAATTATTATTTGGAATAGCGATTTCTTCATTTTAC
This sequence comes from Acanthosoma haemorrhoidale, assembly GCA_930367205.1. Taxonomy (NCBI): domain Eukaryota; kingdom Metazoa; phylum Arthropoda; class Insecta; order Hemiptera; family Acanthosomatidae; genus Acanthosoma; species Acanthosoma haemorrhoidale. Next base: position 1,315,637 of record OV884009.1, read on the forward strand.
TATTAAAAGAGGTGTGTCTCTTTCATTCACTCCTGAACTAGAGGTTCACTGCTTACGCACCAGACTTGAAGTACTGCCGAATACCGAAGCAGTCCTTATGACCAAGGCATCGAATAGACAATTCTTTGACATTTTTATTAAATCCTTTATATTTAATTTTTTTTAAAATAGCGATTTCTTAATTTTAGTATTAAAAGGGGTGTGTCTCTTCCATTTACCCCTTAACTAGAAGTTCACTGCTTATACACCAGCCTTGAAGTACTGCCGAATACCGAAGCAGTGCTCATGACAAAGGCATCAAACAGACTATTCTTTGACATTTTTACTAAATCCATCATATTTAATTATTATTTTGAATGGCGATTTCTTTATTTTACTATTAAAAGAGGTGTGTCTCTTTCATTTACCCCTGAACTAGAGGTTCACTGCTTACGCACCAGACTTGAAGTACTGCCGAATACCGAAGCAATCTTCTTAACCAAGGCATTAAACAGACCATTCTATGACATTTTTGCTAAATCCTTTATATTTAATTCTTCTTTGGAATGGTGATTTCTTAATTTCACTATTAAAAGGGGTGTAACTCTTCCATTTACCCCTTAAATAGGCGTTCACTGCTTATACACAAGGCTTGTGGTACTGCCAAATACCGAAGAAATCCTCATGACCAAGGCATCAAACAGACTATTCTTTGTCATTTTTACTAAATCCATCATATTTAATTATTATTTGGAATGGCGACTTCTTTATTTTACTATTAAAAGAGGTGTGTCTCTTTCATTCACTTCTGAGCTAGACGTTTACTGCATACGCACCAGGCTTGAAGTACTGCCGAATACCGAATTAGTTCTCATGACCAAGGCATTAAACAGACCATTCTTTGACATTTTTGCTAAATCCTTTATATTTAATTCTTATTTGGAATGGTGATTTCTTAATTTCACTATTAAAAGGGGTTTGTCTCTTCCATTTACCCCTGAAATAGGTGTTCACTGCTTATACACAAGGCTTGAAGTACAGCCAAATACTGACGCATTACTCATGACCAAGGCATCACAAAGACTATTCTTTGTCATTTTTACTAAATCCATCATATTTAATTATTATTTGGAATGGCGATTTCCTTATTTTACTATTAAAAGAGGTGTGTCTCTTTCATTCACTTCTGAACTAGAGGTTCACTGCTTACGCACCAGGCTTAAAAGACTGCCGAATACAAAAGCAGTCCTTATGACCAAGGCATCAAAAAGGCAATTCTTTGAACTTTTTTTTAAATCCTTTATATTTAATTATTATTTGGAATAGCGATTTCTTTATTTTACTATTAAAAGAGGTGTGTCTCTTTCATTCACTCCTGAACTAGAGGTTCACTGCTTACGCACCAGGCTTAAAGTACTGCAGAATACCGAAGCAGTCCTTATGACCAAGGAATCAAAAAGGCAATACTTTGAACTTTTTTTTAATTCCTTTATATTTAATTATTTTTTGGAAAAGCAATTTCTTAATTTTAGTATTAAAAGGGGTGTGTCTCCTCCATTCACCCCTGTAATAGGGGTTCACTCCTTATACACCAGCCTTGAAGTACTGCCGAATACCGAAGCAGTGCTCATGACAAAGGCATCAAACAGACTATTCTTAGACATTTTTACTAAATCCATCATATTTAATTATTATTTTGAATGGCGATTTCTTTATTTTACTATTAACAGAGGTGTGTCTCTTTCATTTACCCCTGAACTAGAGGTTCACTGCTTACGCACCAGACTTGAAGTACTGCCGAATACCGAAGCAATCCTCATAACCAAGGCATTAAACAGACCATTCTATGACATTTTTGCTAAATCCTTTATATTTAATTCTTATTTGGAATGGTGATTTCTTAATTTCACTATTAAAAGGGGTGTAACTCTTCCATTTACCCCTTAAATAGGTGTTCACTGCTTATACACAAGGCTTGTGGTACTGCCAAATACCGAAGAAATCCTCATGACCAAGGCATCAAACAGACTATTCTTTGTCATTTTTACTAAATCCATCATATTTAATTATTATTTGGAATGGCGACTTCTTTATTTTACTATTAAAAGAGGTGTGTCTCTTTTATTCACCCCTGAACTAGAGGTTCACAGCTTACGCACCAGGCTTGAAGTACTGCCGAATACCGAAGCAGTCCTTATGACCAAGGCATCAAATAGGCAATTCTTTGACGTTTTTATTAAATCCTTCATATTTAATTATTTTTTGAAATAGCGATTTCTTAATTTTAGTATTAAAAGGGGTGTGTCTCCTCCATTTACCCCTTAACTAGAAGTTCACTGCTTATACACCAGCCTTTAAGTACTGCCGAATACCGAAGCAGTACTCATGACAAAAGCATCAAACAGACTATTCTTTGACATTTTTACTAAATCCATCATATTTAATTATTATTTGGAATGGCGATTTCTTTATCTTACTATTAAAAGAGGTGTGTCTCTTTCATTTACCCCTGAACTAGAGGTTTACTGCTTACGCACCAGACTTGAAGTACTGCCGAATACCAAAGCAGTCCTTATGACCAAGGCATCAAATAGACAATTCTTTGACATTTTTATTAAATCCTTTATATTTAATTATTTTTCAAAATAGCGATTTCTTAATTTTAGTATTAAAAGGGGTGTGTCTCCTCCATTTACCCCTTAACTAGAAGTTCACTGCTTATACACCAGCCTTTAAGTACTGCCGAATACCGAAGCAGTGCTCATGACAAAGGCTACAGCCTAATACTGAAGCAATACTCATGACCACTCTAAACCACCCTAAATACCGAATTAGTCCTCATGACCAAGGCATTAAACAGACCATTCTTTGACATTTTTGCTAAATCCTTCATTTTTAATTATTTTTTGGAATAGCGATTTCTTAATTTTAGTATTAAAAGGGGTGTGTCTCTTCCATTCACCCCTTAACTAGAGGTTCACTGCCTATACACAAGCCTAGAAAAACAGCCTAATACTGAAGCATAACTCATGACCAAGGAATCAAACAGACTATTCTTTGACATTTTTACTAAATCCATTATATTTAATTATTATTTGGAATGGCGATTTCTTTATTTTACTATTAAAAGAGGTGTGTATCTTTCATTCACCCCTGAACTAGAGGTTCACAGCTTACGCACCAGGCTTGAAGTACTGCCGAATACCGAAGCAGTCCTTATGACCAAGGCATCAAATAGGCAATTCTTTGACGTTTTTATTAAATCCTTCATATTTAATTATTTTTTGAAATAGCGATTTCTTAATTTTAGTATTAAAAGGGGTGTGTCTCCTCCATTTACCCCTTAACTAGAAGTTCACTGCTTATACACCAGCCTTTAAGTACTGCCGAATACCGAAGCAGTACTCATGACAAAGGCATCAAACAGACTATTCTTTGACATTTTTACTAAATCCATCATATTTAATTATTATTTGGAATGGCGATTTCTTTATCTTACTATTAAAAGAGGTGTGTCTCTTTCATTTACCCCTGAACTAGAGGTTTACTGCTTACGCACCAGACTTGAAGTACTGCCGAATACCGAAGCAGTCCTTATGACCAAGGCATCGAATAGACAATTCTTTGACATTTTTATTAAATCCTTTATATTTAATTTTTTTTAAAATAGCGATTTCTTAATTTTAGTATTAAAAGGGGTGTGTCTCCTCCATTTACCCCTTAACTAGAAGTTCACTGCTTATACACCAGCCTTTAAGTACTGCCGAATACCGAAGCAGTGCTCATGACAAAGGCTACAGCCTAATACTGAAGCAATACTCATGACCACCCTAAACCACCCTAAATACCGAATTAGTCCTCATGACCAAGGCATTAAACAGACCATTCTTTGACATTTTTGCTAAATCCTTCATTTTTAATTATTTTTTGGAATAGCGATTTCTTAATTTTAGTATTAAAAGGGGTGTGTCTCTTCCATTCACCCCTTAACTAGAGGTTCACTGCCTATACACAAGCCTAGAAAAACAGCCTAATACTGAAGCATAACTCATGACCAAGGCATCAAACAGACTATTCTTTGACATTTTTACTAAATCCATTATATTTAATTATTATTTGGAATGGCGATTTCTTTATTTTACTATTAAAAGAGGTGTGTATCTTTCATTCACCCCTGAACTAGAGGTTCACAGCTTACGCACCAGGCTTGAAGTACTGCCGAATACCGAAGCAGTCCTTATGACCAAGGCATCAAAAAGGCAATACTTTGAACTTTTTTTTAATTCCTTTATATTTAATTATTTTTTGGAAAAGCAATTTCTTAATTTTAGTATTAAAAGGGGTGTGTCTCCTCCATTAACCCCTGTAATAGGGGTTCACTCCTTATACACCAGCCTTGAAGTACTGCCGAATACCGAAGCAGTGCTCATGACAAAGGCATCAAACAGACTATTCTTTGACATTTTTACTAAATCCATCATATTTAATTATTATTTTGAATGGCGATTTCTTTATTTTACTATTAAAAGAGGTGTGTCTCTTTCATTTACCCCTGAACTAGAGGTTCACTGCTTACGCACCAGACTTGAAGTACTGCCGAATACCGAAGCAATCCTCTTAACCAAGGCATTAAACAGACCATTCTATGACATTTTTGCTATTTCCTTTATATTTAATTCTTATTTGGAATGGTGATTTCTTAATTTCTCTATTAAAAGGGGTGTAACTCTTCCATTTACCCCTTAAATAGGTGTTCACTGCTTATACACAAGGCTTGTGGTACTGCCAAATACCGAAGAAATCCTCATGACCAAGGCATCAAACAGACTATTCTTTGTCATTTTTACTAAATCCATCATATTTAATTATTATTTGGAATGGAGACTTCTTTATTTTACTATTAAAAGAGGTGTGTCTCTTTCATTCACTTCTGAGCTAGACGTTTACTGCATACGCACCAGGCTTGAAGTACTGCCGAATACCGAATTAGTTCTCATGACCAAGGCATTAAACAGACCATTCTTTGACATTTTTGCTAAATCCTTTATATTTAATTCTTATTTGGAATGGTGATTTCTTAATTTCACTATTAAAAGGGGTTTGTCTCTTCCATTTACCCCTGAAATAGGTGTTCACTGCTTATACACAAGGCTTGAAGTACAGCCAAATACTGACGCATTACTCATGACCAAGGCATCACAAAGACTATTCTTTGTCATTTTTACTAAATCCATCATATTTAATTATTATTTGGAATGGCGATTTCCTTATTTTACTATTAAAAGAGGTGTGTCTCTTTCATTCACTTCTGAACTAGAGGTTCACTGCTTACGCACCAGGCTTAAAAGACTGCCGAATACAAAAGCAGTCCTTATGACCAAGGCATCAAAAAGGCAATTCTTTGAACTTTTTTTTAAATCCTTTATATTTAATTATTTTTTGGAATAGCAATTTCTTAATTTTAGTATTAAAAGGGGTGTGTCTCCTCCATTTACCCCTTAACTAGAGGTTCACTGCTTATACACTAGGCTTGAAGTACTGCCAAATACCGAATTAGTCCTCATGACAAAGGCATCAAACAGACCATTCTTTGATATTTTTACTAAATCCTTCATATTTAGTTATTATTGTGAATGGTGATTTCTTAATTTTCCTATCAAAAGAAATGTGTCTCTTCCATTTACCCCTGAACTAGAGGTTCACTGCTTATACACTAGGCTTGAAGTACTACCAAATACCGAATTAGTCCTCATGACCAAGGCATCAAACAGACTATCCTTTGACATTTTCACTTAATCCTTTATATTTAATTCTTATTTGGAATGGTGATTTCCTAATTTCACTATTAAAAGGGGTGTGTCTCTTCCATTCACCCCTGTAATAGAGGTTCACTCCTTATACACCACCCTTGAAGTACTGCCGAATACCGAAGGAGTCCTTATGACCAAGGCATCAAATAGGCCATTCTTTGACATTTTTTCTGAATCTTTCATATTTGATTATTATTTCGAATAGCGATTTCTTTATTTTAGTATTAAAAGGGGTGTGTCTCCTCCATTTACCCCTTAACTAGAAGTTCACTGCTTATACACCAGCCTTGAAGTACTGCCGAATACCGAAGCAGTGCTCATGACAAAGGCATCAAACAGACTATTCTTTGACATTTTTACTAAATCCATCATATTTAATTATTATTTGGAATGGCGATTTCTTAATTTTAGTATTAAAAGGGGTGTGTCTCCTCCATATACCCCTTAACTAGAAGTTCACTGCTTATACACCAGCCTTGAAGTACTGCCGAATACCGAAGGAGTCCTTATGACCAAGGCATCAAATAGGCCATTCTTTGACATTTTTTCTGAATCCATCATATTTAATTCTTATTTGGAATGGTGATTTCTTAATTTCACTATTAAAAGGGGTTTGTCTCTTCCATTCACCCCTGTAATAGGGGTTCACTCCTTATACACTAGTCTAGAAGTACTGCCAAATACTGAAGCAGTCCTCATGACCAACGCATTAAACAGACCATTCTATGACATTTTTGCTAAATCCTTTATATTTAATTCTTATTTGGAATGGTGATTTCTTAATTTCACTATTAAAAGGGGTGTGGCTCTTCCATTTACCCCTGAAATAGGTGTTCACGGCTTATACACAAGGCTTGAAGTACAGCCAAATACTGACGCATTACTCATGACCAAGGCATCAAAAAGACTATTCTTTGTCATTTTTACTAATTCCATCATATTTAATTATTATTTGGAATAGCGATTTCTTTATTTTACTATTAAAAGAGGTGTGTCTCTTTCATTCACTCCTGAACTAGAGGTTCACTGCTTACGCACCAGGCTTAAAGTACTGCCGAATACCGAAGCAGTCCTTATGACCAAGGAATCAAAAAGGCAATAGTTTGAACTTTTTTTTAATTCCTTTATATTTAATTATTTTTTGGAAAAGCAATTTCTTAATTTTAGTATTAAAAGGGGTGTGTCTCCTCCATTCACCCCTGTAATAGGGGTTCACTCCTTATACACCAGCCTTGAAGTACTGCCGAATACCGAAGCAGTGCTCATGACAAAGGCATCAAACAGACTATTCTTTGACATTTTTACTAAATCCATCATATTTAATTATTATTTTGAATGGCGATTTCTTTATTTTACTATTAACAGAGGTGTGTCTCTTTCATTTACCCCTGAACTAGAGGTTCACTGCTTACGCACCAGGCTTAAAAGACTGCCGAATACAAAAGCAGTCCTTATGACCAAGGCATCAAAAAGGCAATTCTTTGAACTTTTTTTTAAATCCTTTATATTTAATTATTATTTGGAATAGCGATTTCTTTATTTTACTATTAAAAGAGGTGTGTCTCTTCCATTCACTTCTAAACTAGAGGTTCACTGCTTACTCACCAGGCTTGAAGTACTGCCGAATACCGAAGCAGTCCTTATGACCAAGGCATCAAAAAGGCAATTCTTTGATATTTTTTTTAAATACATTATATTTAATTATTTTTTGGTATAGCAATTTCTTAATTTTAGTATTAAAAGGGGTGTGTCTCCTCCATTTACCCCTTAACTAGAAGTTCACTGCTTATACACCAGCCTTGAAGTACTGCCGAATACCGAAGCAGTGCTCATGACCAAGGCATTAAACAGACCATTCTTTGACATTTTTGCTAAATCCTTTATATTTAATTCTTATTTGGAATGGTGATTTCTTAATTTCACTATTAAAAGGGGTTTGTCTCTTCCATTTACCCCTGAAATAGGTGTTCACTTCTTATACACAAGGCTTGAAGTACAGCCAAATACTGACGCATTACTCATGACCAAGGCATCACAAAGACTATTCTTTGTCATTTTTACTAAATCCATCATATTTAATTATTATTTGGAATGGCGATTTCCTTATTTTACTATTAAAAGAGGTGTGTCTCTTTCATTCACTTCTGAACTAGAGGTTCACTGCTTACGCACCAGGCTTAAAAGACTGCCGAATACAAAAGCAGTCCTTATGACCAAGGCATCAAAAAGGCAATTCTTTGAACTTTTTTTTAAATCCTTTATATTTAATTATTTTTTGGAATAGCAATTTCTTAATTTTAGTATTAAAAGGGGTGTGTCTCCTCAATTTACCCCTTAACTAGAGGTTCACTGCTTATACACTAGGCTTGAAGTACTGCCAAATACCGAATTAGTCCTCATGACAAAGGCATCAAACAGACCATTCTTTGATATTTTTACTAAATCCTTCATATTTAGTTATTATTGTGAATGGTGATTTCTTAATTTTCCTATCAAAAGAAATGTGTCTCTTCCATTTACCCCTGAACTAGAGGTTCACTGCTTATACACTAGGCTTGAAGTACTACCAAATACCGAATTAGTCCTCATGACCAAGGCATTAAACAGACCATTCTTTGACATTTTTGCTAAATCCTTTATATTTAATTCTTATTTGGAATGGTGATTTCTTAATTTCACGATTAAAAGGGGTGTGTCTCTTCAATTCACCCCTGAAATAGGTGTTCACTGCTTATACACAAGGCTTGCGGTACTGCCAAATACCGAAGAAATCCTCAAGACCAAGGCATCAAACAGACTATCCTTTGACATTTTCACTTAATCCTTTATATTTAATTCTTATTTGGAATGGTGATTTCCTAATTTCAATATTAAAAGGGGTGTGTCTCTTCCATTCACCCCTGTAATAGAGGTTCACTCCTTATACACCACCCTTGAAGTACTGCCGAATACCGAAGGAGTCCTTATGACCAAGGCATCAAATAGGCCATTCTTTGACATTTTTTCTGAATCTTTCATATTTGATTATTATTTCGAATAGCGATTTCTTTATTTTAGTATTAAAAGGGGTGTGTCTCCTCCATTTACCCCTTAACTAGAAGTTCACTGCTTATACACCAGCCTTGAAGTACTGCCGAATACCGAAGCAGTGCTCATGACAAAGGCATCAAACAGACTATTCTTTGACATTTTTACTAAATCCATCATATTTAATTATTATTTGGAATGGCGATTTCTTTATTTTACTATTAAAAGAGGTGTGTCTCTTTCATTCACCCCTGAACTAGAGGTTCACTGCTTACGCACCAGGCTTGAAGTACTGCCGAATACCGAAGCAGTCTTTATGACTAAGGCATCAACTAGGCAATTCTTTGACATTTTTATTAAATCCTTTATATTTAATTATTTTTTAAAATAGCGGTTTCTTAATTTTAGTATTAAAAGGGGTGTGTCTCCTCCATTTACCCCTTAACTAGAAGTTCACTGCTTATACACCAGCCTTGAAGTACTGCCGAATACCGAAGGAGTCCTTATGACAAGGCATCAAATAGGCCATTCTTTGACATTTTTTCTGAATCCATCATATTTAATTCTTATTTGGAATGGTGATTTCTTAATTTCACTATTAAAAGGGGTTTGTCTCTTCCATTCACCCCTGTAATAGGGGTTCACTCCTTATACACCAGTCTAGAAGTACTGCCAAATACTGAAGCAGTCCTCATGACCAACGCATTAAACAGACCATTCTATGACATTTTTGCTAAATCCTTTATATTTAAATCTTATTTGGAATGGTGATTTCCTAATTTCACTATTAAAAGGGGTGTGTCTCTTCCATTCACCCCTGTACTAGAGGTTCACTCCTTATACACCAGCCTTGAAGTACTGCCGAAAACCGAAGGAGTCCTTATGACCAAGGCATCAAATAGGCCATTCTTTGACATTTTTATTAAATCCTTTATATTTAATTTTTTTTAAAAATAGCGATTTCTTAATTTTAGTATTAAAAGGGGCGTGTATCCTCCATTTACCCCTTAACTAGAAGTCCACTGCTTATACACCAGCCTTTAAGTACTGCCGAATACCGAAGCAGTACTCATGACAAAAGCATCAAACAGACTATTCTTTGACATTTTTACTAAATCCATCATATTTAATTATTATTTGGAATGGCGATTTCTTTATCTTACTATTAAAAGAGGTGTGTCTCTTTCATTTACCCCTGAACTAGAGGTTTACTGCTTACGCACCAGACTTGAAGTACTGCCGAATACCAAAGCAGTCCTTATGACCAAGGCATCAAATAGACAATTCTTTGACATTTTTATTAAATCCTTTATATTTAATTATTTTTCAAAATAGCGATTTCTTAATTTTAGTATTAAAAGGGGTGTGTCTCCTCCATTTACCCCTTAACTAGAAGTTCACTGCTTATACACCAGCCTTTAAGTACTGCCGAATACCGAAGCAGTGCTCATGACAAAGGCTACAGCCTAATACTGAAGCAATACTCATGACCACCCTAAACCACCCTAAATACCGAATTAGTCCTCATGACCAAGGCATTAAACAGACCATTCTTTGACATTTTTGCTAAATCCTTCATTTTTAATTATTTTTTGGAATAGCGATTTCTTAATTTTAGTATTAAAAGGGGTGTGTCTCTTCCATTCACCCCTTAACTAGAGGTTCACTGCCTATACACAAGCCTAGAAAAACAGCCTAATACTGAAGCATAACTCATGACCAAGGCATCAAACAGACTATTCTTTGACATTTTTACTAAATCCATTATATTTAATTATTATTTGGAATGGCGATTTCTTTATTTTACTATTAAAAGAGGTGTGTATCTTTCATTCACCCCTGAACTAGAGGTTCACAGCTTACGCACCAGGCTTGAAGTACTGCCGAATACCGAAGCAGTCCTTATGACCAAGGCATCAAATAGGCAATTCTTTGACGTTTTTATTAAATCCTTCATATTTAATTATTTTTTGAAATAGCGATTTCTTAATTTTAGTATTAAAAGGGGTGTGTCTCCTCCATTTACCCCTTAACTAGAAGTTCACTGCTTATACACCAGCCTTTAAGTACTGCCGAATACCGAAGCAGTACTCATGACAAAGGCATCAAACAGACTATTCTTTGACATTTTTACTAAATCCATCATATTTAATTATTATTTGGAATGGCGATTTCTTTATCTTACTATTAAAAGAGGTGTGTCTCTTTCATTTACCCCTGAACTAGAGGTTTACTGCTTACGCACCAGACTTGAAGTACTGCCGAATACCGAAGCAGTCCTTATGACCAAGGCATCGAATAGACAATTCTTTGACATTTTTATTAAATCCTTTATATTTAATTTTTTTTAAAATAGCGATTTCTTAATTTTAGTATTAAAAGGGGTGTGTCTCCTCCATTTACCCCTTAACTAGAAGTTCACTGCTTATACACCAGCCTTGAAGTACTGCCGAATACCGAAGCAGTGCTCATGACAAAGGCAACAGCCTAATACTGAAGCAATACTCATGACCACCCTAAACCACCTTAAATACCGAATTAGTCCTCATGACCAAGGCATTAAACAGACCATTCTTTGACATTTTTGCTAAATCCTTTATATTTAATTCTTATTTGGAATGGTGATTTCTTAGTTTCACTATTAAAAAGGGTGTGTCTCTTCCATTTACCCCTGAAATAGGTGTTCACTGCTTTTACACAAGGCTTGAAGTACAGCCAAATACTGACGCATTACTCATGACCAAGGCATCAAAAAGACTATTCTTTGTCATTTTTACTAATTCCATCATATTTAATTATTATTTGGAATAGCGATTTCTTTATTTTACTATTAAAAGAGGTGTGTCTCTTTCATTCACTCCTGAACTAGAGGTTCACTGCTTACGCACCAGGCTTAAAGTACTGCCGAATACCGAAGCAGTCCTTATGACCAAGGAATCAAAAAGGCAATACTTTGAACTTTTTTTTAATTCCTTTATATTTAATTATTTTTTGGAAAAGCAATTTCTTAATTTTAGTATTAAAAGGGGTGTGTCTCCTCCATTAACCCCTGTAATAGGGGTTCACTCCTTATACACCAGCCTTGAAGTACTGCCGAATACCGAAGCAGTGCTCATGACAAAGGCATCAAACAGACTATTCTTTGACATTTTTACTAAATCCATCATATTTAATTATTATTTTGAATGGCGATTTCTTTATTTTACTATTAAAAGAGGTGTGTCTCTTTCATTTACCCCTGAACTAGAGGTTCACTGCTTACGCACCAGACTTGAAGTACTGCCGAATACCGAAGCAATCCTCTTAACCAAGGCATTAAACAGACCATTCTATGACATTTTTGCTATTTCCTTTATATTTAATTCTTATTTGGAATGGTGATTTCTTAATTTCTCTATTAAAAGGGGTGTAACTCTTCCATTTACCCCTTAAATAGGTGTTCACTGCTTATACACAAGGCTTGTGGTACTGCCAAATACCGAAGAAATCCTCATGACCAAGGCATCAAACAGACTATTCTTTGTCATTTTTACTAAATCCATCATATTTAATTATTATTTGGAATGGAGACTTCTTTATTTTACTTTTAAAAGAGGTGTGTCTCTTTCATTCACTTCTGAGCTAGACGTTTACTGCATACGCACCAGGCTTGAAGTACTGCCGAATACCGAATTAGTTCTCATGACCAAGGCATTAAACAGACCATTCTTTGACATTTTTGCTAAATCCTTTATATTTAATTCTTATTTGGAATGGTGATTTCTTAGTTTCACTATTAAAAAGGGTGTGTCTCTTCCATTTACCCCTGAAATAGGTGTTCACTGCTTTTACACAAGGCTTGAAGTACAGCCAAATACTGACGCATTACTCATGACCAAGGCATCAAAAAGACTATTCTTTGTCATTTTTACTAATTCCATCATATTTAATTATTATTTGGAATAGCGATTTCTTTATTTTACTATTAAAAGAGGTGTGTCTCTTTCATTCACTCCTGAACTAGAGGTTCACTGCTTACGCACCAGGCTTAAAGTACTGCCGAATACCGAAGCAGTCCTTATGACCAAGGAATCAAAAAGGCAATACTTTGAACTTTTTTTTAATTCCTTTATATTTAATTATTTTTTGGAAAAGCAATTTCTTAATTTTAGTATTAAAAGGGGTGTGTCTCCTCCATTAACCCCTGTAATAGGGGTTCACTCCTTATACACCAGCCTTGAAGTACTGCCGAATACCGAAGCAGTGCTCATGACAAAGGCATCAAACAGACTATTCTTTGACATTTTTACTAAATCCATCATATTTAATTATTATTTTGAATGGCGATTTCTTTATTTTACTATTAAAAGAGGTGTGTCTCTTTCATTTACCCCTGAACTAGAGGTTCACTGCTTACGCACCAGACTTGAAGTACTGCCGAATACCGAAGCAATCCTCTTAACCAAGGCATTAAACAGACCATTCTATGACATTTTTGCTATTTCCTTTATATTTAATTCTTATTTGGAATGGTGATTTCTTAATTTCTCTATTAAAAGGGGTGTAACTCTTCCATTTACCCCTTAAATAGGTGTTCACTGCTTATACACAAGGCTTGTGGTACTGCCAAATACCGAAGAAATCCTCATGACCAAGGCATCAAACAGACCATTCTTTGATATTTTTACTAAATCCTTCATATTTAGTTATTATTGTGAATGGTGATTTCTTAATTTTCCTATCAAAAGAAATGTGTCTCTTCCATTTACCCCTGAACTAGAGGTTCACTGCTTATACACTAGGCTTGAAGTACTACCAAATACCGAATTAGTCCTCATGACCAAGGCATTAAACAGACCATTCTTTGACATTTTTGCTAAATCCTTTATATTTAATTCTTATTTGGAATGGTGATTTCTTAATTTCACGATTAAAAGGGGTGTGTCTCTTCAATTCACCCCTGAAATAGGTGTTCACTGCTTATACACAAGGCTTGCGGTACTGCCAAATACCGAAGAAATCCTCAAGACCAAGGCATCAAACAGACTATCCTTTGACATTTTCACTTAATCCTTTATATTTAATTCTTATTTGGAATGGTGATTTCCTAATTTCAATATTAAAAGGGGTGTGTCTCTTCCATTCACCCCTGTAATAGAGGTTCACTCCTTATACACCACCCTTGAAGTACTGCCGAATACCGAAGGAGTCCTTATGACCAAGGCATCAAATAGGCCATTCTTTGACATTTTTTCTGAATCTTTCATATTTGATTATTATTTCGAATAGCGATTTCTTTATTTTAGTATTAAAAGGGGTGTGTCTCCTCCATTTACCCCTTAACTAGAAGTTCACTGCTTATACACCAGCCTTGAAGTACTGCCGAATACCGAAGCAGTGCTCATGACAAAGGCATCAAACAGACTATTCTTTGACATTTTTACTAAATCCATCATATTTAATTATTATTTGGAATGGCGATTTCTTTATTTTACTATTAAAAGAGGTGTGTCTCTTTCATTCACTTCTGAGCTAGACGTTTACTGCATACGCACCAGGCTTGAAGTACTGCCGAATACCGAATTAGTTCTCATGACCAAGGCATTAAACAGACCATTCTTTGACATTTTTGCTAAATCCTTTATATTTAATTCTTATTTGGAATGGTGATTTCTTAGTTTCACTATTAAAAAGGGTGTGTCTCTTCCATTTACCCCTGAAATAGGTGTTCACTGCTTTTACACAAGGCTTGAAGTACAGCCAAATACTGACGCATTACTCATGACCAAGGCATCAAAAAGACTATTCTTTGTCATTTTTACTAATTCCATCATATTTAATTATTATTTGGAATAGCGATTTCTTTATTTTACTATTAAAAGAGGTGTGTCTCTTTCATTCACTCCTGAACTAGAGGTTCACTGCTTACGCACCAGGCTTAAAGTACTGCCGAATACCGAAGCAGTCCTTATGACCAAGGAATCAAAAAGGCAATACTTTGAACTTTTTTTTAATTCCTTTATATTTAATTATTTTTTGGAAAAGCAATTTCTTAATTTTAGTATTAAAAGGGGTGTGTCTCCTCCATTCACCCCTGTAATAGGGGTTCACTCCTTATACACCAGCCTTGAAGTACTGCCGAATACCGAAGCAGTGCTCATGACAAAGGCATCAAACAGACTATTCTTTGACATTTTTACTAAATCCATCATATTTAATTATTATTTTGAATGGCGATTTCTTTATTTTACTATTAAAAGAGGTGTGTCTCTTTCATTTACCCCTGAACTAGAGGTTCACTGCTTACGCACCAGACTTGAAGTACTGCCGAATACCGAAGCAATCCTCTTAACCAAGGCATTAAACAGACCATTCTATGACATTTTTGCTATTTCCTTTATATTTAATTCTTATTTGGAATGGTGATTTCTTAATTTCTCTATTAAAAGGGGTGTAACTCTTCCATTTACCCCTTAAATAGGTGTTCACTGCTTATACACAAGGCTTGTGGTACTGCCAAATACCGAAGAAATCCTCATGACCAAGGCATCAAACAGACCATTCTTTGATATTTTTACTAAATCCTTCATATTTAGTTATTATTGTGAATGGTGATTTCTTAATTTTCCTATCAAAAGAAATGTGTCTCTTCCATTTACCCCTGAACTAGAGGTTCACTGCTTATACACTAGGCTTGAAGTACTACCAAATACCGAATTAGTCCTCATGACCAAGGCATTAAACAGACCATTCTTTGACATTTTTGCTAAATCCTTTATATTTAATTCTTATTTGGAATGGTGATTTCCTAATTTCACTATTAAAAGGGGTGTGTCTCTTCCATTCACCCCTGTACTAGAGGTTCACTCCTTATACACCAGCCTTGAAGTACTGCCGAAAACCGAAGGAGTCCTTATGACCAAGGCATCAAATAGGCCATTCTTTGACATTTTTATTAAATCCTTTATATTTAATTTTTTTTAAAAATAGCGATTTCTTAATTTTAGTATTAAAAGGGGCGTGTATCCTCCATTTACCCCTTAACTAGAAGTCCACTGCTTATACACCAGCCTTTAAGTACTGCCGAATACCGAAGCAGTACTCATGACAAAAGCATCAAACAGACTATTCTTTGACATTTTTACTAAATCCATCATATTTAATTATTATTTGGAATGGCGATTTCTTTATCTTACTATTAAAAGAGGTGTGTCTCTTTCATTTACCCCTGAACTAGAGGTTTACTGCTTACGCACCAGACTTGAAGTACTGCCGAATACCAAAGCAGTCCTTATGACCAAGGCATCAAATAGACAATTCTTTGACATTTTTATTAAATCCTTTATATTTAATTATTTTTCAAAATAGCGATTTCTTAATTTTAGTATTAAAAGGGGTGTGTCTCCTCCATTTACCCCTTAACTAGAAGTTCACTGCTTATACACCAGCCTTTAAGTACTGCCGAATACCGAAGCAGTGCTCATGACAAAGGCTACAGCCTAATACTGAAGCAATACTCATGACCACCCTAAACCACCCTAAATACCGAATTAGTCCTCATGACCAAGGCATTAAACAGACCATTCTTTGACATTTTTGCTAAATCCTTCATTTTTAATTATTTTTTGGAATAGCGATTTCTTAATTTTAGTATTAAAAGGGGTGTGTCTCTTCCATTCACCCCTTAACTAGAGGTTCACTGCCTATACACAAGCCTAGAAAAACAGCCTAATACTGAAGCATAACTCATGACCAAGGCATCAAACAGACTATTCTTTGACATTTTTACTAAATCCATTATATTTAATTATTATTTGGAATGGCGATTTCTTTATTTTACTATTAAAAGAGATGTGTATCTTTCATTCACCCCTGAACTAGAGGTTCACAGCTTACGCACCAGGCTTGAAGTACTGCCGAATACCGAAGCAGTCCTTATGACCAAGGCATCAAATAGGCAATTCTTTGACGTTTTTATTAAATCCTTCATATTTAATTATTTTTTGAAATAGCGATTTCTTAATTTTAGTATTAAAAGGGGTGTGTCTCCTCCATTTACCCCTTAACTAGAAGTTCACTGCTTATACACCAGCCTTTAAGTACTGCCGAATACCGAAGCAGTACTCATGACAAAGGCATCAAACAGACTATTCTTTGACATTTTTACTAAATCCATCATATTTAATTATTATTTGGAATGGCGATTTCTTTATCTTACTATTAAAAGAGGTGTGTCTCTTTCATTTACCCCTGAACTAGAGGTTTACTGCTTACGCACCAGACTTGAAGTACTGCCGAATACCGAAGCAGTCCTTATGACCAAGGCATCGAATAGACAATTCTTTGACATTTTTATTAAATCCTTTATATTTAATTTTTTTTAAAATAGCGATTTCTTAATTTTAGTATTAAAAGGGGTGTGTCTCCTCCATTTACCCCTTAACTAGAAGTTCACTGCTTATACACCAGCCTTGAAGTACTGCCGAATACCGAAGCAGTGCTCATGACAAAGGCAACAGCCTAATACTGAAGCAATACTCATGACCACCCTAAACCACCTTAAATACCGAATTAGTCCTCATGACCAAGGCATTAAACAGACCATTCTTTGACATTTTTGCTAAATCCTTTATATTTAATTCTTATTTGGAATGGTGATTTCTTAGTTTCACTATTAAAAAGGGTGTGTCTCTTCCATTTACCCCTGAAATAGGTGTTCACTGCTTTTACACAAGGCTTGAAGTACAGCCAAATACTGACGCATTACTCATGACCAAGGCATCAAAAAGACTATTCTTTGTCATTTTTACTAATTCCATCATATTTAATTATTATTTGGAATAGCGATTTCTTTATTTTACTATTAAAAGAGGTGTGTCTCTTTCATTCACTCCTGAACTAGAGGTTCACTGCTTACGCACCAGGCTTAAAGTACTGCCGAATACCGAAGCAGTCCTTATGACCAAGGAATCAAAAAGGCAATACTTTGAACTTTTTTTTAATTCCTTTATATTTAATTATTTTTTGGAAAAGCAATTTCTTAATTTTAGTATTAAAAGGGGTGTGTCTCCTCCATTAACCCCTGTAATAGGGGTTCACTCCTTATACACCAGCCTTGAAGTACTGCCGAATACCGAAGCAGTGCTCATGACAAAGGCATCAAACAGACTATTCTTTGACATTTTTACTAAATCCATCATATTTAATTATTATTTTGAATGGCGATTTCTTTATTTTACTATTAAAAGAGGTGTGTCTCTTTCATTTACCCCTGAACTAGAGGTTCACTGCTTACGCACCAGACTTGAAGTACTGCCGAATACCGAAGCAATCCTCTTAACCAAGGCATTAAACAGACCATTCTATGACATTTTTGCTATTTCCTTTATATTTAATTCTTATTTGGAATGGTGATTTCTTAATTTCTCTATTAAAAGGGGTGTAACTCTTCCATTTACCCCTTAAATAGGTGTTCACTGCTTATACACAAGGCTTGTGGTACTGCCAAATACCGAAGAAATCCTCATGACCAAGGCATCAAACAGACTATTCTTTGTCATTTTTACTAAATCCATCATATTTAATTATTATTTGGAATGGAGACTTCTTTATTTTACTATTAAAAGAGGTGTGTCTCTTTCATTCACTTCTGAGCTAGACGTTTACTGCATACGCACCAGGCTTGAAGTACTGCCGAATACCGAATTAGTTCTCATGACCAAGGCATTAAACAGACCATTCTTTGACATTTTTGCTAAATCCTTTATATTTAATTCTTATTTGGAATGGTGATTTCTTAGTTTCACTATTAAAAAGGGTGTGTCTCTTCCATTTACCCCTGAAATAGGTGTTCACTGCTTTTACACAAGGCTTGAAGTACAGCCAAATACTGACGCATTACTCATGACCAAGGCATCAAAAAGACTATTCTTTGTCATTTTTACTAATTCCATCATATTTAATTATTATTTGGAATAGCGATTTCTTTATTTTACTATTAAAAGAGGTGTGTCTCTTTCATTCACTCCTGAACTAGAGGTTCACTGCTTACGCACCAGGCTTAAAGTACTGCCGAATACCGAAGCAGTCCTTATGACCAAGGAATCAAAAAGGCAATACTTTGAACTTTTTTTTAATTCCTTTATATTTAATTATTTTTTGGAAAAGCAATTTCTTAATTTTAGTATTAAAAGGGGTGTGTCTCCTCCATTAACCCCTGTAATAGGGGTTCACTCCTTATACACCAGCCTTGAAGTACTGCCGAATACCGACGCAGTGCTCATGACAAAGGCATCAAACAGACTATTCTTTGACATTTTTACTAAATCCATCATATTTAATTATTATTTTGAATGGCGATTTCTTTATTTTACTATTAAAAGAGGTGTGTCTCTTTCATTTACCCCTGAACTAGAGGTTCACTGCTTACGCACCAGACTTGAAGTACTGCCGAATACCGAAGCAATCCTCTTAACCAAGGCATTAAACAGACCATTCTATGACATTTTTGCTATTTCCTTTATATTTAATTCTTATTTGGAATGGTGATTTCTTAATTTCTCTATTAAAAGGGGTGTAACTCTTCCATTTACCCCTTAAATAGGTGTTCACTGCTTATACACAAGGCTTGTGGTACTGCCAAATACCGAAGAAATCCTCATGACCAAGGCATCAAACAGACTATTCTTTGTCATTTTTACTAAATCCATCATATTTAATTATTATTTGGAATGGAGACTTCTTTATTTTACTATTAAAAGAGGTGTGTCTCTTTCATTCACTTCTGAGCTAGACGTTTACTGCATACGCACCAGGCTTGAAGTACTGCCGAATACCGAATTAGTTCTCATGACCAAGGCATTAAACAGACCATTCTTTGACATTTTTGCTAAATCCTTTATATTTAATTCTTATTTGGAATGGTGATTTCTTAATTTCACTATTAAAAGGGGTTTGACTCTTCCATTTACCCCTGAAATAGGTGTTCACTGCTTATACACAAGGCTTGAAGTACAGCCAAATACTGACGCATTACTCATGACCAAGGC
This sequence comes from Acanthosoma haemorrhoidale, assembly GCA_930367205.1. Taxonomy (NCBI): domain Eukaryota; kingdom Metazoa; phylum Arthropoda; class Insecta; order Hemiptera; family Acanthosomatidae; genus Acanthosoma; species Acanthosoma haemorrhoidale. The sequence continues at coordinate 1,335,480 of OV884009.1, forward strand.
ATCACAAAGACTATTCTTTGTCATTTTTACTAAATCCATCATATTTAATTATTATTTGGAATGGCGATTTCCTTATTTTACTATTAAAAGAGGTGTGTCTCTTTCATTCACTTCTGAACTAGAGGTTCACTGCTTACGCACCAGGCTTAAAAGACTGCCGAATACAAAAGCAGTCCTTATAACCAAGGCATCAAAAAGGCAATTCTTTGAACTTTTTTTTAAATCCTTTATATTTAATTATTTTTTGGAATAGCAATTTCTTAATTTTAGTATTAAAAGGGGTGTGTCTCCTCCATTTACCCCTTAACTAGAGGTTCACTGCTTATACACTAGGCTTGAAGTACTGCCAAATACCGAATTAGTCCTCATGACAAAGGCATCAAACAGACCATTCTTTGATATTTTTACTAAATCCTTCATATTTAGTTATTATTGTGAATGGTGATTTCTTAATTTTCCTATCAAAAGAAATGTGTCTCTTCCATTTACCCCTGAACTAGAGGTTCACTGCTTATACACTAGGCTTGAAGTACTACCAAATACCGAATTAGTCCTCATGACCAAGGCATCAAACAGACTATCCTTTGACATTTTCACTTAATCCTTTATATTTAATTCTTATTTGGAATGGTGATTTCCTAATTTCACTATTAAAAGGGGTGTGTCTCTTCCATTCACCCCTGTAATAGAGGTTCACTCCTTATACACCACCCTTGAAGTACTGCCGAATACCGAAGGAGTCCTTATGACCAAGGCATCAAATAGGCCATTCTTTGACATTTTTTCTGAATCTTTCATATTTGATTATTATTTCGAATAGCAATTTCTTTATTTTAGTATTAAAAGGGGTGTGTCTCCTCCATTTACCCCTTAACTAGAAGTTCACTGCTTATACACCAGCCTTGAAGTACTGCCGAATACCGAAGCAGTGCTCATGACAAAGGCATCAAACAGACTATTCTTTGACATTTTTACTAAATCCATCATATTTAATTATTATTTGGAATGGCGATTTCTTAATTTTAGTATTAAAAGGGGTGTGTCTCCTCCATATACCCCTTAACTAGAAGTTCACTGCTTATACACCAGCCTTGAAGTACTGCCGAATACCGAAGGAGTCCTTATGACCAAGGCATCAAATAGGCCATTCTTTGACATTTTTTCTGAATCCATCATATTTAATTCTTATTTGGAATGGTGATTTCTTAATTTCACTATTAAAAGGGGTTTGTCTCTTCCATTCACCCCTGTAATAGGGGTTCACTCCTTATACACTAGTCTAGAAGTACTGCCAAATACTGAAGCAGTCCTCATGACCAACGCATTAAACAGACCATTCTATGACATTTTTGCTAAATCCTTTATATTTAATTCTTATTTGGAATGGTGATTTCTTAATTTCACTATTAAAAGGGGTGTGGCTCTTCCATTTACCCCTGAAATAGGTGTTCACGGCTTATACACAAGGTCTAAGTACAGCCAAATACTGACGCATTACTCATGACCAAGGCATCAAAAAGACTATTCTTTGTCATTTTTACTAATTCCATCATATTTAATTATTATTTGGAATAGCGATTTCTTTATTTTACTATTAAAAGAGGTGTGTCTCTTTCATTCACTCCTGAACTAGAGGTTCACTGCTTACGCACCAGGCTTAAAGTACTGCCGAATACCGAAGCAGTCCTTATGACCAAGGAATCAAAAAGGCAATAGTTTGAACTTTTTTTTAATTCCTTTATATTTAATTATTTTTTGGAAAAGCAATTTCTTAATTTTAGTATTAAAAGGGGTGTGTCTCCTCCATTCACCCCTGTAATAGGGGTTCACTCCTTATACACCAGCCTTGAAGTACTGCCGAATACCGAAGCAGTGCTCATGACAAAGGCATCAAACAGACTATTCTTTGACATTTTTACTAAATCCATCATATTTAATTATTATTTTGAATGGCGATTTCTTTATTTTACTATAACCAGAGGTGTGTCTCTTTCATTTACCCCTGAACTAGAGGTTCACTGCTTACGCACCAGGCTTAAAAGACTGCCGAATACAAAAGCAGTCCTTATGACCAAGGCATCAAAAAGGCAATTCTTTGATATTTTTTTTAAATACATTATATTTAATTATTTTTTGGTATAGCAATTTCTTAATTTTAGTATTAAAAGGGGTGTGTCTCCTCCATTTACCCCTTAACTAGAAGTTCACTGCTTATACACCAGCCTTGAAGTACTGCCGAATACCGAAGCAGTGCTCATGACCAAGGCATTAAACAGACCATTCTTTGACATTTTTTTTAAATCCTTTATATTTAATTATTTTTTGGAATAGCAATTTCTTAATTTTAGTATTAAAAGGGGTGTGTCTCCTCCATTTACCCCTTAACTAGAGGTTCACTGCTTATACACTAGGCTTGAAGTACTGCCAAATACCGAATTAGTCCTCATGACAAAGGCATCAAACAGACCATTCTTTGATATTTTTACTAAATCCTTCATATTTAGTTATTATTGTGAATGGTGATTTCTTAATTTTCCTATCAAAAGAAATGTGTCTCTTCCATTTACCCCTGAACTAGAGGTTCACTGCTTATACACTAGGCTTGAAGTACTACCAAATACCGAATTAGTCCTCATGACCAAGGCATCAAACAGACTATCCTTTGACATTTTCACTTAATCCTTTATATTTAATTCTTATTTGGAATGGTGATTTCCTAATTTCACTATTAAAAGGGGTGTGTCTCTTCCATTCACCCCTGTAATAGAGGTTCACTCCTTATACACCACCCTTGAAGTACTGCCGAATACCGAAGGAGTCCTTATGACCAAGGCATCAAATAGGCCATTCTTTGACATTTTTTCTGAATCTTTCATATTTGATTATTATTTCGAATAGCAATTTCTTTATTTTAGTATTAAAAGGGGTGTGTCTCCTCCATTTACCCCTTAACTAGAAGTTCACTGCTTATACACCAGCCTTGAAGTACTGCCGAATACCGAAGCAGTGCTCATGACAAAGGCATCAAACAGACTATTCTTTGACATTTTTACTAAATCCATCATATTTAATTATTATTTGGAATGGCGATTTCTTAATTTTAGTATTAAAAGGGGTGTGTCTCCTCCATATACCCCTTAACTAGAAGTTCACTGCTTATACACCAGCCTTGAAGTACTGCCGAATACCGAAGGAGTCCTTATGACCAAGGCATCAAATAGGCCATTCTTTGACATTTTTTCTGAATCCATCATATTTAATTCTTATTTGGAATGGTGATTTCTTAATTTCACTATTAAAAGGGGTTTGTCTCTTCCATTCACCCCTGTAATAGGGGTTCACTCCTTATACACTAGTCTAGAAGTACTGCCAAATACTGAAGCAGTCCTCATGACCAACGCATTAAACAGACCATTCTATGACATTTTTGCTAAATCCTTTATATTTAATTCTTATTTGGAATGGTGATTTCTTAATTTCACTATTAAAAGGGGTGTGGCTCTTCCATTTACCCCTGAAATAGGTGTTCACGGCTTATACACAAGGTCTAAGTACAGCCAAATACTGACGCATTACTCATGACCAAGGCATCAAAAAGACTATTCTTTGTCATTTTTACTAATTCCATCATATTTAATTATTATTTGGAATAGCGATTTCTTTATTTTACTATTAAAAGAGGTGTGTCTCTTTCATTCACTCCTGAACTAGAGGTTCACTGCTTACGCACCAGGCTTAAAGTACTGCCGAATACCGAAGCAGTCCTTATGACCAAGGAATCAAAAAGGCAATAGTTTGAACTTTTTTTTAATTCCTTTATATTTAATTATTTTTTGGAAAAGCAATTTCTTAATTTTAGTATTAAAAGGGGTGTGTCTCCTCCATTCACCCCTGTAATAGGGGTTCACTCCTTATACACCAGCCTTGAAGTACTGCCGAATACCGAAGCAGTGCTCATGACAAAGGCATCAAACAGACTATTCTTTGACATTTTTACTAAATCCATCATATTTAATTATTATTTTGAATGGCGATTTCTTTATTTTACTATAACCAGAGGTGTGTCTCTTTCATTTACCCCTGAACTAGAGGTTCACTGCTTACGCACCAGGCTTAAAAGACTGCCGAATACAAAAGCAGTCCTTATGACCAAGGCATCAAAAAGGCAATTCTTTGATATTTTTTTTAAATACATTATATTTAATTATTTTTTGGTATAGCAATTTCTTAATTTTAGTATTAAAAGGGGTGTGTCTCCTCCATTTACCCCTTAACTAGAAGTTCACTGCTTATACACCAGCCTTGAAGTACTGCCGAATACCGAAGCAGTGCTCATGACCAAGGCATTAAACAGACCATTCTTTGACATTTTTGCTAAATCCTTTATATTTAATTCTTATTTGGAATGGTGATTTCTTAATTTCACTATTAAAAGGGGTTTGTCTCTTCCATTTACCCCTGAAATAGGTGTTCACTGCTTATACACAAGGCTTGAAGTACAGCCAAATACTGACGCATTACTCATGACCAAGGCATCACAAAGACTATTCTTTGTCATTTTTACTAAATCCATCATATTTAATTATTATTTGGAATGGCGATTTCCTTATTTTACTATTAAAAGAGGTGTGTCTCTTTCATTCACTTCTGAACTAGAGGTTCACTGCTTACGCACCAGGCTTAAAAGACTGCCGAATACAAAAGCAGTCCTTATGACCAAGGCATCAAAAAGGCAATTCTTTGAACTTTTTTTTAAATCCTTTATATTTAATTATTTTTTGGAATTGCAATTTCTTAATTTTAGTATTAAAAGGGGTGTGTCTCCTCCATTTACCCCTTAACTAGAGGTTCACTGCTTATACACTAGGCTTGAAGTACTGCCAAATACCGAATTAGTCCTCATGACAAAGGCATCAAACAGACCATTCTTTGATATTTTTACTAAATCCTTCATATTTAGTTATTATTGTGAATGGTGATTTCTTAATTTTCCTATCAAAAGAAATGTGTCTCTTCCATTTACCCCTGAACTAGAGGTTCACTGCTTATACACTAGGCTTGAAGTACTACCAAATACCGAATTAGTCCTCATGACCAAGGCATTAAACAGACCATTCTTTGACATTTTTGCTAAATCCTTTATATTTAATTCTTATTTGGAATGGTGATTTCTTAATTTCACGATTAAAAGGGGTGTGTCTCTTCAATTCACCCCTGAAATAGGTGTTCACTGCTTATACACAAGGCTTGCGGTACTGCCAAATACCGAAGAAATCCTCAAGACCAAGGCATCAAACAGACTATCCTTTGACATTTTCACTTAATCCTTTATATTTAATTCTTATTTGGAATGGTGATTTCCTAATTTCAATATTAAAAGGGGTGTGTCTCTTCCATTCACCCCTGTAATAGAGGTTCACTCCTTATACACCACCCTTGAAGTACTGCCGAATACCGAAGGAGTCCTTATGACCAAGGCATCAAATAGGCCATTCTTTGACATTTTTTCTGAATCTTTCATATTTGATTATTATTTCGAATAGCGATTTCTTTATTTTAGTATTAAAAGGGGTGTGTCTCCTCCATTTACCCCTTAACTAGAAGTTCACTGCTTATACACCAGCCTTGAAGTACTGCCGAATACCGAAGCAGTGCTCATGACAAAGGCATCAAACAGACTATTCTTTGACATTTTTACTAAATCCATCATATTTAATTATTATTTGGAATGGCGATTTCTTTATTTTACTATTAAAAGAGGTGTGTCTCTTTCATTCACCCCTGAACTAGAGGTTCACTGCTTACGCACCAGGCTTGAAGTACTGCCGAATACCGAAGCAGTCTTTATGACTAAGGCATCAACTAGGCAATTCTTTGACATTTTTATTAAATCCTTTATATTTAATTATTTTTTAAAATAGCGGTTTCTTAATTTTAGTATTAAAAGGGGTGTGTCTCCTCCATTTACCCCTTAACTAGAAGTTCACTGCTTATACACCAGCCTTGAAGTACTGCCGAATACCGAAGGAGTCCTTATGACAAGGCATCAAATAGGCCATTCTTTGACATTTTTTCTGAATCCATCATATTTAATTCTTATTTGGAATGGTGATTTCTTAATTTCACTATTAAAAGGGGTTTGTCTCTTCCATTCACCCCTGTAATAGGGGTTCACTCCTTATACACCAGTCTAGAAGTACTGCCAAATACTGAAGCAGTCCTCATGACCAACGCATTAAACAGACCATTCTATGACATTTTTGCTAAATCCTTTATATTTAAATCTTATTTGGAATGGTGATTTCCTAATTTCACTATTAAAAGGGGTGTGTCTCTTCCATTCACCCCTGTACTAGAGGTTCACTCCTTATACACCAGCCTTGAAGTACTGCCGAAAACCGAAGGAGTCCTTATGACCAAGGCATCAAATAGGCCATTCTTTGACATTTTTATTAAATCCTTTATATTTAATTTTTTTTAAAAATAGCGATTTCTTAATTTTAGTATTAAAATGGGCGTGTATCCTCCATTTACCCCTTAACTAGAAGTCCACTGCTTATACACCAGCCTTGAAGTACTGCCGAATACCGAAGCAGTGCTCATGACAAAGCCATCAAACAGACTATTCTTTGTCATTTTTACTAAATCCATCATATTTAATTCTTATTTGGAATGGTGATTTCCTAATTTCACTATTAAAAGGGGTTTGCCTCTTCCATTCACCCCTGCAATAGGGGTTCACTCCTTATACACTAGTCTAGAAGTACTGCCGAGTACTGAAGCAGTCCTCATGACCAAGGCATTAAACAGACCATTCTATGCCATTTTTGCTAAATCCTTTATATTTAATTCTTATTTGGAATGGTGATTTCTTAATTTCACTATTAAAAGGGGTGTGGCTCTTCCATTTACCCCTTAAATAGGTTTTCACTGCTTGTACACAAAGCTTGCGGTACTGCCAAATACCGAAGAAATCCTCATGACCAAGGCATCAAACAGACTATTCTTTGTCATTTTTACTAAATCCATCATATTTAATTATTATTTGGAATGGCGATTTCTTTATTTTACTTTTAAAAGAGGTGTGTCTCTTTCATTCACTTCTAAACTAGAGGTTCACTGTTTATGCACCAGGCTTGAAGTACTGCCGAATACCGAAGCAGTGCTCATGACAAAGGCATCAAACATACTATTCTTTGCCATTTTTACTAAATCCATCATATTTAATTCTTATTTGGAATGGTGATTTCTTAATTTCACTATTAAAAGGGGTTTGTCTGTTCCATTCACCCTTGTAGTAGGGGTTCACTCCTTATACACCAGCCTTGAAGTACTGCCGAAAACCGAAGGAGTCCTTATGACGAAGGCATCAAATAGGCCATTCTTTGACATTTTTTCTAAATCTTTCATATTTGATTATTATTTCGAATAGCGCTTTCTTTATTTTACTATTAAAAGAGGTATGTCTCTTTCATTAACCCCTGAGCTAGAGGTTCACTGCTTACGCACCAAGCTTGAAGTACTGCCGAATACTTAAGCAGTCCTCATGACCAAGGCATCAAATAGGCCATTCTTTGGCATTTTTACTAAAATCCTTCATATTTTACTATTTTTTGGAATAGCGATTTCTTAATTTTGGTATTAAAAGGGGTTTGTCTCTTCCATTCACCCCTTAACTAGAAGTTCACTGCCTATACACAAGCCTAGAAAAACAGCCTAATACCGAAGCATTACTCATGACCAAGGCATCAAACAGACCATTCTTTGACATTTTTATTAAATCCTTTATATTTAATTATTTTTAAAAATAGCGATTTCTTAATTTAAGTATTAAAAGGGGCGTGTCTCCTCCATTTACCCCTTAACTAGAAGTCCACTGCTTATACACCAGCCTTGAAGTACTGCCAAATACCGAAGCAGTGCTCATAACAAAGCCATCAAACAGACTATTCTTTGTCATTTTTACTAAATCCATCATATTTAATTCTTATTTGGAATGGTGATTTCTTAATTTCACTATTAAAAGGGGTTTGTCTGTTCCATTCACCCTTGTAGTAGGGGTTCACTCCTTATACACCAGCCTTGAAGTACTGCCGAAAACCGAAGGAGTCCTTATGACGAAGGCATCAAATAGGCCATTCTTTGACATTTTTTCTAAATCTTTCATATTTGATTATTATTTCGAATAGCGCTTTCTTTATTTTACTATTAAAAGAGGTGTGTCTCTTTCATTAACCCCTGAGCTAGAGGTTCACTGCTTACGCACCAAGCTTGAAGTACTGCCGAATACTTAAGCAGTCCTCATGACCAAGGCATCAAATAGGCCATTCTTTGGCATTTTTACTAAAATCCTTCATATTTTACTATTTTTTGGAATAGCGATTTCTTAATTTTGGTATTAAAAGGGGTTTGTCTCTTCCATTCACCCCTTAACTAGAAGTTCACTGCCTATACACAAGCCTAGAAAAACAGCCTAATACCGAAACATTACTCATGACCAAGGCATCAAACAGACCATTCTTTGACATTTTTATTCAATCCTTTATATTTAATTATTTTTAAAAATAGCGATTTCTTAATTTTAGTATTAAAAGGGGCGTGTCTCCTCCATTTACCCCTTAACTAGAAGTCCACTGCTTATACACCAGCCTTGAAGTACTGCCAAATACCGAAGCAGTGTTTCTCATTTTTACTAAATCCATCATATTTAATTCTTATTTCGAATGGTGATTTCTTAATTTCACTATTAAAAGGGGTGTGGCTCTTCCATTTACCCCTTAAATAGGTTTTCACTGCTTATACACAAAGCTTGCGGTACTGCCAAATACCGAAGAAATCCTCATGACCAAGGCATCAAACAGACTATTCTTTGTCATTTTTACTAAATCCATCATATTTAATCATTATTTGGAATGGCGATTTCTTTATTTTACTATTAAAAGAGGTGTGTCTCTTTCATTCACTTTTGAGCTAGAGGTTCACTGCATACGCACCAGGCTTAAAGTACTGCCGAATACCGAATTAGTCCTCATGACCAAGGCATTAAACAGACCATTCTTTGACATTTTTGCTAAATCCTTTATATTTAATTCTTATTTGGAAGGGTGATTTCTTAATTTCACTATTAAAAGGGGTGTGTCTCTTCCATTTACCCCTGAAATAGGTGTTCACTGCTTATACACAAGGCTTGAAGTACAGCCAAATACTGAAGCATTACTCATGACCAAGGCATCAAACAGAATATTCTTTGTCATTTTTACTAAATCCATCATATTTAATTATTATTTGGAATGGCGATTTCTTTATTTTACTTTTAAAAGAGGTGTGTCTCTTTCATTCACTTCTAAACTAGAGGTTCACTGCTTACGCACCAGGCTTGAAGTACTGCCGAATACCGAAGCAGTGCTCATGACAAAGGCATCAAACAGACTATTTATTGCCATTTTTACTAAATCCATCATATTTAATTCTTATTTGGAATGGTGATTTCTTAATTTCACAATTAAAAGGGGTTTGTCTGTTCCATTCACCCTTGTAGTAGGGGTTCACTCCTTATACACCAGTCTAAAAGTACTGCCGAATACTGAAGCATTCCTCATGACCAAGGCATTAAACAGACCATTCTTTGACATTTTTGCTAAATCCTTTATATTTAATTCTTATTTAGAATGGTGATTTCCTAATTTCACTATTAAAAGGGGTGTTTCTCTTCCATTCACCCCAGTACAAGAGGTTCACTCCTTATACACCAGCCTTGAAGTACTGCCGAAAACCGAAGGAGTCCTTATGACGAAGGCATCAAATAGGCCATTCTTTGACATTTTTTCTAAATCTTTCATATTTGATTATTATTTCGAATAGCGCTTTCTTTATTTTACTATTAAAAGAGGTGTGTCTCTTTCATTAACCCCTGAGCTAGAGGTTCACTGCTTACGCACCAAGCTTGAAGTACTGCCGAATACTTAAGCAGTCCTCATGACCAAGGCATCAAATAGGCCATTCTTTGACATTTTTACTAAAATCCTTCATATTTTACTATTTTTTGGAATAGCGATTTCTTAATTTTGGTATTAAAAGGGGTTTGTCTCTTCCATTCACCCCTTAACTAGAAGTTCACTGCCTATACACAAGCCTAGAAAAACAGCCTAATACCGAAGCATTACTCATGACCAAGGCATCAAACAGACCATTCTTTGACATTTTTATTAAATCCTTTATATTTAATTATTTTTAAAAATAGCGATTTCTTAATTTAAGTATTAAAAGGGGCGTGTCTCCTCCATTTACCCCTTAACTAGAAGTCCACTGCTTATACACCAGCCTTGAAGTACTGCCAAATACCGAAGCAGTGCTCATAACAAAGCCATCAAACAGACTATTCTTTGTCATTTTTACTAAATCAATCATATTTAATTCTTATTTGGAATGGTGATTTCCTAATTTCACTATTAAAAGGGGTTTGTCTCTTCCATTCACCCCTGTAATAGGGGTTCACTCCTTATACACTAGTCTAGAAGTACTGCCGAGTACTGAAGCAGTCCTCATGACCAAGGCATTAAACAGACCATTCTATGACATTTTTGCTAAATCCTTTATATTTAATTCTTATTTGGAATGGTGATTTCTTAATTTCACTATTAAAAGGGGTGTGGCTCTTTCATTTACCCCTTAAATAGGTTTTCACTGCTTATACACAAAGCTTGCGGTACTGCCAAATACCGAAGAAATCCTCATGACCAAGGAATCAAACAGACTATTCTTTGTCATTTTTACTAAATCCATCATATTTAATTATTATTTGGAATGGCGATTTCTTTATTTTACTATTAAAAGAGGTGTGTCTCTTTCATTCACTTTTGAGCTAGAGGTTCACTGCATACGCACCAGGCTTAAAGTACTGCCGAATACCGAATTAGTCCTCATGACCAAGGCATTAAACAGACCATTCTTTGACATTTTTGCTAAATCCTTTATATTTAATTCTTATTTGGAAGGGTGATTTCTTAATTTCACTATTAAAAGGGGTGTGTCTCATCCATTTACCCCTGAAATAGGTGTTCACTGCTTATACACAAGGCTTGAAGTACAGCCAAATACTGAAGCATTACTCATGACCAAGGCATCAAACAGAATATTCTTTGTCATTTTTACTAAATCCATCATATTTAATTATTATTTGGAATGGCGATTTCTTTATTTTACTTTTAAAAGAGGTGTGTCTCTTTCATTCACTTCTAAACTAGAGGTTCACTGCTTACGCACCAGGCTTGAAGTACTGCCGAATACCGAAGCAGTGCTCATGACAAAGGCATCAAATAGGCCATTCTTTGACATTTTTATTAAATCCTTTATATTTAATTATTTTTAAAAATAGCGATTTCTTAATTTTAGTATTAAAAGGGGCGTGTCTCCTCCATTTACCCCTTAACTAGAAGTCCACTGCTTATACACCAGCCTTGAAGTACTGCCAAATACCGAAGCAGTGCTCATGACAAAGCCATCAAACAGACTATTCTTTGTCATTTTTACTAAATCCAACATATTTAATTCTTATTTGGAATGGTGATTTCCTAATTTTACTATTAAAGGGGGTTTGTCTCTTCCATTCACCCCTGTAATAGGGGTTCACTCCTTATACACTAGTCTAGAAGTACTGCCGAGTACTGAAGCAGTCCTCATGACCAAGGCATTAAACAGACCATTCTATGACATTTTTGCTAAATCCTTTATATTTAATTCTTATTTGGAATGGTGATTTCTTAATTTCACTATTAAAAGGGGTGTGGCTCTTTCATTTACCCCTTAAATAGGTTTTCACTGCTTATACACAAAGCTTGCGGTACTGCCAAATACCGAAGAAATCCTCATGACCAAGGCATCAAACAGACTATTCTTTGTCATTTTTACTAAATCCATCATATTTAATTATTATTTGGAATGGCGATTTCTTTATTTTACTATTAAAAGAGGTGTGTCTCTTTCATTCACTTTTGAGCTAGAGGTTCACTGCATACGCACCAGGCTTAAAGTACTGCCGAATACCGAATTAGTCCTCATGACCAAGGCATTAAACAGACCATTCTTTGACATTTTTGCTAAATCCTTTATATTTAATTCTTATTTGGAAGGGTGATTTCTTAATTTCACTATTAAAAGGGGTGTGTCTCATCCATTTACCCCTGAAATAGGTGTTCACTGCTTATACACAAGGCTTGAAGTACAGCCAAATACTGAAGCATTACTCATGACCAAGGCATCAAACAGAATATTCTTTGTCATTTTTACTAAATCCATCATATTTAATTATTATTTGGAATGGCGATTTCTTTATTTTACTTTTAAAAGAGGTGTGTCTCTTTCATTCACTTCTAAACTAGAGGTTCACTGCTTACGCACCAGGCTTGAAGTACTGCCGAATTCCGAAGCAGTGCTCATGACAAAGGCATCAAATAGGCCATTCTTTGACATTTTTATTAAATCCTTTATATTTAATTATTTTTAAAAATAGCGATTTCTTAATTTTAGTATTACAAGGGGCGTGTCTCCTCCATTTACCCCTTAACTAGAAGTCCACTGCTTATACACCAGCCTTGAAGTACTGCCAAATACCGAAGCAGTGCTCATGACAAAGCCATCAAACAGACTATTCTTTGTCATTTTTACTAAATCCAACATGTTTAATTCTCTTTTGGAATGGTGATTTCCTAATTTCACTATTAAAAGGGGTTTGTCTGTTCCATTCACCCTTGTAGTAGGGGTTCACTCCTTATACACCAGTCTAAAAGTACTGCCGAATACTGAAGCAGTCCTCATGACCAAGGCATTAAACAGACCATTCTTTGACATTTTTGCTAAATCCTTTATATTTAATTCTTATTTGGAATGGTGATTTTCTCATTTCACTATTAAAAGGGGTGTTTCTCTTCCATTCACCCCTGTACTAGAGGTTCACTCCTTATACACCAGCCTTGAAGTACTGCCGAAAACCGAAGGAGTCCTTATGACGAAGGCATCAAATAGGCCATTCTTTGACATTTTTTCTAAATCTTTCATATTTGATTATTATTTCGAATAGTGCTTTCTTTATTTTACTATTAAAAGAGGTGTGTCTCTTTCATTAACCCCTGAGCTAGAGGTTCACTGCTTACGCACCAAGCTTGAAGTACTGCCGAATACTTAAGCAGTCCTCATGACCAAGGCATCAAATAGGCCATTCTTTGACATTTTTACTAAAATCCTTCATATTTAACTATTTTTTGGAATAGCGATTTCTTAATTTTGGTATTAAAAGGGGTTTGTCTCTTCCATTCACCCCTTAACTAGAAGTTCACTGCCTATACACAAGCCTAGAAAAACAGCCTAATACCGAAGCTTTACTCATGACCAAGGCATCAAACAGACTATTCTTTGACATTGTTACTAAATCCATCATATTTAATTATTATTTGGAATGGCGATTTCTTAATTTTAGTATTAAAAGGGGTGTGTCTCCTCCATTTACCCCTTAACTAGAAGTTCACTGCTTATACACCAGCCTTGAAGTACTGCCGAATACCGAAGGAGTCCTTATGACCAAGGCATCAAATAGGCCATTCTTTGACATTTTTTCTGAATCCATCATATTTAATTGTTATTTGGAATGGTGATTTCTTAATTTCACTATTAAAAGGGGTTTGTCTCTTCCATTCACCCCCGTAATAGGGGTTCACTCCTTATACACTAGTCTAGAAGTACTGCCGAATACTGAAGCAGTCCTCATGACCAACGCATTAAACAGACCATTCTATGACATTTTTGCTAAATCCTTTATATTTAATTCTTATTTGGAATGGTGATTTCTTAATTTCACTATTAAAAGGGGTGTGGCTCTTCCATTTACCCCTTAAATAGGTTTTCACTTCTTATACACAAAGCTTGCGGTACTGCCAAATACCGAAGAAATCCTCATGACAAAGGCATCAAACAGACTATTCTTTGTCATTTTTACTAAATCCATCATATTTAATTATTATTTGGAATGGCGATTTCTTTATTTTACTATTAAAAGAGGTGTGTCTCCTCCATTTACCCCTTAACTAGAAGTTCACTGCTTATACACCAGCCTTGAAGTACTGCCGAATACCGAAGGAGTCCTTATGACCAAGGCATCAAATAGGCCATTCTTTGACATTTTTTCTGAATCCATCATATTTAATTGTTATTTGGAATGGTGATTTCTTAATTTCACTATTAAAAGGGGTTTGTCTCTTCCATTCACCCCTGTAATAGGGGTTCACTCCTTATACACTAGTCTAGAAGTACTGCCGAATACTGAAGCAGTCCTCATGACCAACGCATTAAACAGACCATTCTATGACATTTTTGCTAAATCCTTTATATTTAATTCTTATTTGGAATGGTGATTTCTTAATTTCACTATTAAAAGGGGTGTGGCTCTTCCATTTACCCCTTAAATAGGTTTTCACTGCTTATACACAAAGCTTGCGGTACTGCCAAATACCGAAGAAATCCTCATGACCAAGGCATCAAACAGACTATTCTTTGTCATTTTTACTAAATCCATCATATTTAATTATTATTTGGAATGGCGATTTCTTTATTTTACTATTAAAAGAGGTGTGTCTCTTTCATTCACTTCTGAGCTAGAGGTTCACTGCATACGCACCAGGCTTCAAGTACTGCCGAATACCGAATAAGTCCTCATGACCAAGGCATTAAACAGACCATTCTTTGATATTTTTGCTAAATCCTTTATATTTAATTCTTATTTGGAAGGGTGATTTCTTAATTTCACTATTAAAAGGGGTGTGGCTCTTCCATTTACCCCTGAAATAGGTGTTCACTGCTTATACACAAGGCTTGAAGTACAGCCACATACTGAAGCATTACTCGTGACCAAGGCATCAAACAGACTATTCTTTGTCATTTTTACTAAATCCATCATATTTAATTCTTATTTGGAATAGCGATTTCTTAATTTCACTATTAAAAGCGGTTTGTCTCTTCCTTTCACCACTGTACTAGGGGTTCACTCCTTATACACCAGTCTAGAAGTACTGCCGAATACTGAAGCATTACTCATGACCAAGGCATCAAACAGACCATTCTTTGACATTTTTACTAAATCCTTCATATTTAATTATTATTTGGAATGGCGATTTCTTAATTTTAGTTTTAAAAGGGGTTTGTTTCGTCCATTTACCCCTGAAATAGAAGTTCACCTGTTATACACCAGCCTTGAAATACCGCTGAATACCGAAGCAGTGTTCTTGACCAAGGCATCAAACAGACCATTCTTTGACATTTTTACTAAATCCTTCACGTTTAATTAATATTTGTAATGGTGAATTCCTATTTTTACTATTAAAAGGGGTGTGTGTCTCTTCCATTTACTTCTGAACTAGAAGGTCACTGCTTATACACCAGGCTTGCGGTAGTGCCGAATACCGAAGCAGTCCTTATGACGAAGGCGTCAAATAGGCCATTCTTTGACATTTTTTCTGAATCCTTCATATTTAATTATTATTTGGAATGGCGATTTCCTAATTTTACAATTAAAAGGGGTGTGGCTCTTCCATTTACCCCTGAAATAGGTGTTTACTGCTTATACACAAGGCTTGAAGTACAGCCAAATACTGAAGCATTACTCATGACCAAGGCATCAAACAGACTATTCTTTGTCTTTTTTACTAAATCCTTTATATTTAATTCTTATTTGGAATGGTGATTTCCTAATTTCACTATTAAAAGGGGTGTGTCTCTTCCATTCACCCCTGTACTAGAGGTTCACTCCTTAAACACCAGCCTTGAAGTACTGCCGAAAACCGAAGGAGTCCATATGACCAAGGCATCAAATAGGCCATTCTTTGACATTTTTTCTAAATCTTTCATATTTGATTATTATTTCGAATAGGGCTTTCTTTATTTTACTATTAAAAGAGGAGTGTCTCTTTCATTCACTTCTAAACTAGAGGTTTACTGCTTATTTACCTGTAATAGGTTACCTGTAATAGAGGTTCACTCCTTATACACCACCCTTGAAGTACTGCCGAATACTGAAGGAGTCCTTATGACCAAGGCATCAAATAGGCCATTCTTTGACATTTTTATTAAATCCTTTATATTTAATTATTTTTAAAAATAGCGATTTCTTAATTTCACTATTAAAAGGGGTTTGTCTCTTCCATTCACCCCTGTAATAGGGGTTCACTCCTTATACACTAGTCTAGAAGTACTGCCGAGTACTGAAGCAGTCCTCATGACCAAGGCATTAAACAGACCATTCTATGACATTTTTGCTAAATCCTTTATATTTAATTCTTATTTGGAATGGTGATTTCTTAATTTCACTATTAAAAGGGGTGTGGCTCTTCCATTTACCCCTTAAATAGGTTTTCACTGCTTATACACAAAGCTTGCGGTACTGCCAAATACCGAAGAAATCCTCATGACCAAGGCATCAAACAGACTATTCTTTGTCATTTTTACTAAATCCATCATATTTAATTATTATTTGGAATGGCGATTTCTTTATTTTACTATTAGAAGAGGTGTGTCTCTTTCATTCACTTTTGAGCTAGAGGTTCACTGCATACGCACCAGGCTTGAAGTACTGCCGAATACCGAATTAGTCCTCATGACCAAGGCATTAAACAGACCATTCTTTGACATTTTTGCTAAATCCTTTATATTTAATTCTTATTTTGAAGGGTGATTTCTTAATTTCACTATTAAAAGGAGTGTGTCTCTTCCATTTACCCCTGAAATAGGTGTTCACTGCTTATACACCAGTCTAGAAGTACTGCCGAATACTGAAGCAGTCCTCATGACCAAGGCATTAAACAGACCATTCTTTGACATTTTTGCTAAATCCTTTATATTTAATTCTTATTTGGAATGGTGATTTCCTAATTTCACTATTAAAAGGAGTGTGTCTCTTCAATTCACCCCTGTACTAGAGGTTCACTCCTTATACACCAGCCTTGGAGTACTGCCGAAAACCGAAGGAGTCCTTATGACCAAGGCATCAAATAGGCCATTCTTTGACATTTTTTCTAAATCTTTCATATTTGATTATTATTTCGAATAGCGCTTTCTTTATTTTACTATTAAAAGAGGTGTGTCTCTTTCATTAACCCCTGAGCTAGAGGTTCACTGCTTACGCACCAAGCTTGAAGTACTGCCAAATACTTAAGCAGTCCTCATGACCAAGGCATCAAATAGGCCATTCTTTGACATTTTTACTAAAATCCTTCATATTTAACTATTTTTTGGAATAGCGATTTCTTAATTTTGGTATTAAAAGGGGTTTGTCTCTTCCATTCACCCCTTAACTAGAAGTTCACTGCCTATACACAAGCCTAGAAAAACAGCCTAATACCGAAGCAGTGCTCATGACAAAGCCATCAAACAGACTATTCTTTGTCATTTTTACTAAATCCATCATATTTAATTCTTATTTGGAATGGTGATTTCCTAATTTCACTATTAAAAGGGGTTTGTCTGTTCCATTCACCCTTGTAGTAGGGGTTCACTCCTTATACACCAGTCTAAAAGTACTGCCGAATACTGAAGCAGTCCTCATGACCAAGGCATTAAACAGACCATTCTTTGACATTTTTGCTAAATCCTTTATATTTAATTCTTATTTGGAATGGTGATTTCTTAATTTCACTATTAAAAGGGGTGTGGCTCTTCCATTTACCCCTGAAATAGGTGTTCACTGCTTATACACAAGGCTTGAAGTACAGCCACATACTGAAGCATTACTCGTGACCAAGGCATCAAACAGACTATTCTTTGTCATTTTTACTAAATCCATCATATTTAATTCTTATTTGGAATAGCGATTTCTTAATTTCACTATTAAAAGCGGTTTGTCTCTTCCTTTCACCACTGTACTAGGGGTTCACTCCTTATACACCAGTCTAGAAGTACTGCCGAATACTGAAGCATTACTCATGACCAAGGCATCAAACAGACCATTCTTTGACATTTTTACTAAATCCTTCATATTTAATTATTATTTGGAATGGCGATTTCTTAATTTTAGTTTTAAAAGGGGTTTGTTTCGTCCATTTACCCCTGAAATAGAAGTTCACCTGTTATACACCAGCCTTGAAATACCGCTGAATACCGAAGCAGTGTTCTTGACCAAGGCATCAAACAGACCATTCTTTGACATTTTTACTAAATCCTTCACGTTTAATTAATATTTGTAATGGTGAATTCCTATTTTTACTATTAAAAGGGGTGTGTGTCTCTTCCATTTACTTCTGAACTAGAAGGTCACTGCTTATACACCAGGCTTGCGGTAGTGCCGAATACCGAAGCAGTCCTTATGACGAAGGCGTCAAATAGGCCATTCTTTGACATTTTTTCTGAATCCTTCATATTTAATTATTATTTGGAATGGCGATTTCCTAATTTTACAATTAAAAGGGGTGTGGCTCTTCCATTTACCCCTGAAATAGGTGTTTACTGCTTATACACAAGGCTTGAAGTACAGCCAAATACTGAAGCATTACTCATGACCAAGGCATCAAACAGACTATTCTTTGTCTTTTTTACTAAATCCTTTATATTTAATTCTTATTTGGAATGGTGATTTCCTAATTTCACTATTAAAAGGGGTGTGTCTCTTCCATTCACCCCTGTACTAGAGGTTCACTCCTTAAACACCAGCCTTGAAGTACTGCCGAAAACCGAAGGAGTCCATATGACCAAGGCATCAAATAGGCCATTCTTTGACATTTTTTCTAAATCTTTCATATTTGATTATTATTTCGAATAGGGCTTTCTTTATTTTACTATTAAAAGAGGAGTGTCTCTTTCATTCACTTCTAAACTAGAGGTTTACTGCTTATTTACCTGTAATAGGTTACCTGTAATAGAGGTTCACTCCTTATACACCACCCTTGAAGTACTGCCGAATACTGAAGGAGTCCTTATGACCAAGGCATCAAATAGGCCATTCTTTGACATTTTTATTAAATCCTTTATATTTAATTATTTTTAAAAATAGCGATTTCTTAATTTCACTATTAAAAGGGGTTTGTCTCTTCCATTCACCCCTGTAATAGGGGTTCACTCCTTATACACTAGTCTAGAAGTACTGCCGAGTACTGAAGCAGTCCTCATGACCAAGGCATTAAACAGACCATTCTATGACATTTTTGCTAAATCCTTTATATTTAATTCTTATTTGGAATGGTGATTTCTTAATTTCACTATTAAAAGGGGTGTGGCTCTTCCATTTACCCCTTAAATAGGTTTTCACTGCTTATACACAAAGCTTGCGGTACTGCCAAATACCGAAGAAATCCTCATGACCAAGGCATCAAACAGACTATTCTTTGTCATTTTTACTAAATCCATCATATTTAATTATTATTTGGAATGGCGATTTCTTTATTTTACTATTAGAAGAGGTGTGTCTCTTTCATTCACTTTTGAGCTAGAGGTTCACTGCATACGCACCAGGCTTGAAGTACTGCCGAATACCGAATTAGTCCTCATGACCAAGGCATTAAACAGACCATTCTTTGACATTTTTGCTAAATCCTTTATATTTAATTCTTATTTTGAAGGGTGATTTCTTAATTTCACTATTAAAAGGAGTGTGTCTCTTCCATTTACCCCTGAAATAGGTGTTCACTGCTTATACACCAGTCTAGAAGTACTGCCGAATACTGAAGCAGTCCTCATGACCAAGGCATTAAACAGACCATTCTTTGACATTTTTGCTAAATCCTTTATATTTAATTCTTATTTGGAATGGTGATTTCCTAATTTCACTATTAAAAGGAGTGTGTCTCTTCAATTCACCCCTGTACTAGAGGTTCACTCCTTATACACCAGCCTTGGAGTACTGCCGAAAACCGAAGGAGTCCTTATGACCAAGGCATCAAATAGGCCATTCTTTGACATTTTTTCTAAATCTTTCATATTTGATTATTATTTCGAATAGCGCTTTCTTTATTTTACTATTAAAAGAGGTGTGTCTCTTTCATTAACCCCTGAGCTAGAGGTTCACTGCTTACGCACCAAGCTTGAAGTACTGCCAAATACTTAAGCAGTCCTCATGACCAAGGCATCAAATAGGCCATTCTTTGACATTTTTACTAAAATCCTTTATATTTAACTATTTTTTGGAATAGCGATTTCTTAATTTTGGTATTAAAAGGGGTTTGTCTCTTCCATTCACCCCTTAACTAGAAGTTCACTGCCTATACACAAGCCTAGAAAAACAGCCTAATACCGAAGCAGTGCTCATGACAAAGCCATCAAACAGACTATTCTTTGTCATTTTTACTAAATCCATCATATTTAATTCTTATTTGGAATGGTGATTTCCTAATTTCACTATTAAAAGGGGTTTGTCTGTTCCATTCACCCTTGTAGTAGGGGTTCACTCCTTATACACCAGTCTAAAAGTACTGCCGAATACTGAAGCAGTCCTCATGACCAAGGCATTAAACAGACCATTCTTTGACATTTTTGCTAAATCCTTTATATTTAATTCTTATTTGGAATGGTGATTTCCTAATTTCACTATTAAAAGGGGTGTTTCTCTTCCATTCACCCCTGTACTAGAGGTTCACTCCTTATACACCAGCCTTGAAGTACTGCCGAAAACCGAAGGAGTCCTTATGACGAAGGCATCAAATAGGCCATTCTTTGACATTTTTTCTAAATCTTTCATATTTGATTATTATTTCGAATAGTGCTTTCTTTATTTTACTATTAAAAGAGGTGTGTCTCTTTCATTAACCCCTGAGCTAGAGGTTCACTGCTTACGCACCAAGCTTGAAGTACTGCCGAATACTTAAGCAGTCCTCATGACCAAGGCATCAAATAGGCCATTCTTTGACATTTTTACTAAAATCCTTCATATTTAACTATTTTTTGGAATAGCGATTTCTTAATTTTGGTATTAAAAGGGGTTTGTCTCTTCCATTCACCCCTTAACTAGAAGTTCACTGCCTATACACAAGCCTAGAAAAACAGCCTAATACCGAAGCTTTACTCATGACCAAGGCATCAAACAGACTATTCTTTGACATTTTTACTAAATCCATCATATTTAATTATTATTTGGAATGGCGATTTCTTAATTTTAGTATTAAAAGGGGTGTGTCTCCTCCATTTACCCCTTAACTAGAAGTTCACTGCTTATACACCAGCCTTGAAGTACTGCCGAATACCGAAGGAGTCCTTATGACCAAGGCATCAAACAGACCATTCTATGACATTTTTGCTAAATCCTTTATATTTAATTCTTATTTGGAATGGTGATTTCTTAATTTCACTATTAAAAGGGGTGTGGCTCTTCCATTTACCCCTTAAATAGGTTTTCACTGCTTATACACCAGCCTTGAAATACCGCCGAATACCGAAGCAGTGTTCTTGACCAAGGCATCAAACAGACCATTCTATGACATTTTTGCTAAATCCTTTATATTTAATTCTTATTTGGAATGGTGATTTCTTAATTTCACTATTAAAAGGGGTGTGGCTCTTCCATTTACCCCTTAAATAGGTTTTCACTGCTTATACACAAAGCTTGCGGTACTGCCAAATACCGAAGAAATCCTCATGACCAAGGCATCAAACAGACTATTCTTTGTCATTTTTACTAAATCCATCATATTTAATTATTATTTGGAATGGCGATTTCTTTATTTTACTATTAAAAGAGGTGTGTCTCTTTCATTCACTTCTGAGCTAGAGGTTCACTGCATACGCACCAGGCTTCAAGTACTGCCGAATACCGAATAAGTCCTCATGACCAAGGCATTAAACAGACCATTCTTTGATATTTTTGCTAAATCCTTTATATTTAATTCTTATTTGGAAGGGTGATTTCTTAATTTCACTATTAAAAGGGGTGTGGCTCTTCCATTTACCCCTGAAATAGGTGTTCACTGCTTATACACAAGGCTTGAAGTACAGCCACATACTGAAGCATTACTCGTGACCAAGGCATCAAACAGACTATTCTTTGTCATTTTTACTAAATCCATCATATTTAATTCTTATTTGGAATAGCGATTTCTTAATTTCACTATTAAAAGCGGTTTGTCTCTTCCTTTCACCACTGTACTAGGGGTTCACTCCTTATACACCAGTCTAGAAGTACTGCCGAATACTGAAGCAGTACTCATGACCAAGGCATCAAACAGACCATTCTTTGACATTTTTACTAAATCCTTCATATTTAATTATTATTTGGAATGGCGATTTCTTAATTTTAGTTTTAAAAGGGGTTTGTTTCGTCCATTTACCCCTGAAATAGAAGTTCACCTGTTATACACCAGCCTTGAAATACCGCTGAATACCGAAGCAGTGTTCTTGACCAAGGCATCAAACAGACCATTCTTTGACATTTTTACTAAATCCTTCACGTTTAATTAATATTTGTAATGGTGAATTCCTATTTTTACTATTAAAAGGGGTGTGTGTCTCTTCCATTTACTTCTGAACTAGAAGGTCACTGCTTATACACCAGGCTTGCGGTAGTGCCGAATACCGAAGCAGTCCTTATGACGAAGGCGTCAAATAGGCCATTCTTTGACATTTTTTCTGAATCCTTCATATTTAATTATTATTTGGAATGGCGATTTCCTAATTTTACAATTAAAAGGGGTGTGGCTCTTCCATTTACCCCTGAAATAGGTGTTTACTGCTTATACACAAGGCTTGAAGTACAGCCAAATACTGAAGCATTACTCATGACCAAGGCATCAAACAGACTATTCTTTGTCTTTTTTACTAAATCCTTTATATTTAATTCTTATTTGGAATGGTGATTTCCTAATTTCACTATTAAAAGGGGTGTGTCTCTTCCATTCACCCCTGTACTAGAGGTTCACTCCTTAAACACCAGCCTTGAAGTACTGCCGAAAACCGAAGGAGTCCATATGACCAAGGCATCAAATAGGCCATTCTTTGACATTTTTTCTAAATCTTTCATATTTGATTATTATTTCGAATAGGGCTTTCTTTATTTTACTATTAAAAGAGGAGTGTCTCTTTCATTCACTTCTAAACTAGAGGTTTACTGCTTATTTACCTGTAATAGGTTACCTGTAATAGAGGTTCACTCCTTATACACCACCCTTGAAGTACTGCCGAATACTGAAGGAGTCCTTATGACCAAGGCATCAAATAGGCCATTCTTTGACATTTTTATTAAATCCTTTATATTTAATTATTTTTAAAAATAGCGATTTCTTAATTTTAGTATTAAAAGGGGCGTGTCTCCTCCATTTACCCCTTAACTAGAAGTCCACTGCTTATACACCAGCCTTGAAGTACTGCCAAATACCGAAGCAGTGCTCATGACAAAGCCATCAAACAGACTATTCTTTGTCATTTTTACTAAATCCATCATATTTAATTATTATTTGGAATGGTGATTTCCTAATTTCACTATTAAAAGGGGTTTGTCTCTTCCATTCACCCCTGTAATAGGGGTTCACTCCTTATACACTAGTCTAGAAGTACTGCCGAGTACTGAAGCAGTCCTCATGACCAAGGCATTAAACAGACCATTCTATGACATTTTTGCTAAATCCTTTATATTTAATTCTTATTTGGAATGGTGATTTCTTAATTTCACTATTAAAAGGGGTGTGGCTCTTCCATTTACCCCTTAAATAGGTTTTCACTGCTTATACACAAAGCTTGCGGTACTGCCAAATACCGAAGAAATCCTCATGACCAAGGCATCAAACAGACTATTCTTTGTCATTTTTACTAAATCCATCATATTTAATTATTATTTGGAATGGCGATTTCTTTATTTTACTATTAGAAGAGGTGTGTCTCTTTCATTCACTTTTGAGCTAGAGGTTCACTGCATACGCACCAGGCTTGAAGTACTGCCGAATACCGAATTAGTCCTCATGACCAAGGCATTAAACAGACCATTCTTTGACATTTTTGCTAAATCCTTTATATTTAATTCTTATTTTGAAGGGTGATTTCTTAATTTCACTATTAAAAGGAGTGTGTCTCTTCCATTTACCCCTGAAATAGGTGTTCACTGCTTATACACCAGTCTAGAAGTACTGCCGAATACTGAAGCAGTCCTCATGACCAAGGCATTAAACAGACCATTCTTTGACATTTTTGCTAAATCCTTTATATTTAATTCTTATTTGGAATGGTGATTTCCTAATTTCACTATTAAAAGGAGTGTGTCTCTTCAATTCACCCCTGTACTAGAGGTTCACTCCTTATACACCAGCCTTGGAGTACTGCCGAAAACCGAAGGAGTCCTTATGACCAAGGCATCAAATAGGCCATTCTTTGACATTTTTTCTAAATCTTTCATATTTGATTATTATTTCGAATAGCGCTTTCTTTATTTTACTATTAAAAGAGGTGTGTCTCTTTCATTAACCCCTGAGCTAGAGGTTCACTGCTTACGCACCAAGCTTGAAGTACTGCCGAATACTTAAGCAGTCCTCATGACCAAGGCATCAAATAGGCCATTCTTTGACATTTTTACTAAAATCCTTCATATTTAACTATTTTTTGGAATAGCGATTTCTTAATTTTGGTATTAAAAGGGGTTTGTCTCTTCCATTCACCCCTTAACTAGAAGTTCACTGCCTATACACAAGCCTAGAAAAACAGCCTAATACCGAAGCAGTGCTCATGACAAAGCCATCAAACAGACTATTCTTTGTCATTTTTACTAAATCCATCATATTTAATTCTTATTTGGAATGGTGATTTCCTAATTTCACTATTAAAAGGGGTTTGTCTGTTCCATTCACCCTTGTAGTAGGGGTTCACTCCTTATACACCAGTCTAAAAGTACTGCCGAATACTGAAGCAGTCCTCATGACCAAGGCATTAAACAGACCATTCTTTGACATTTTTGCTAAATCCTTTATATTTAATTCTTATTTGGAATGGTGATTTCCTAATTTCACTATTAAAAGGGGTGTTTCTCTTCCATTCACCCCTGTACTAGAGGTTCACTCCTTATACACCAGCCTTGAAGTACTGCCGAAAACCGAAGGAGTCCTTATGACGAAGGCATCAAATAGGCCATTCTTTGACATTTTTTCTAAATCTTTCATATTTGATTATTATTTCGAATAGTGCTTTCTTTATTTTACTATTAAAAGAGGTGTGTCTCTTTCATTAACCCCTGAGCTAGAGGTTCACTGCTTACGCACCAAGCTTGAAGTACTGCCGAATACTTAAGCAGTCCTCATGACCAAGGCATCAAATAGGCCATTCTTTGACATTTTTACTAAAATCCTTCATATTTAACTATTTTTTGGAATAGCGATTTCTTAATTTTGGTATTAAAAGGGGTTTGTCTCTTCCATTCACCCCTTAACTAGAAGTTCACTGCCTATACACAAGCCTAGAAAAACAGCCTAATACCGAAGCTTTACTCATGACCAAGGCATCAAACAGACTATTCTTTGACATTTTTACTAAATCCATCATATTTAATTATTATTTGGAATGGCGATTTCTTAATTTTAGTATTAAAAGGGGTGTGTCTCCTCCATTTACCCCTTAACTAGAAGTTCACTGCTTATACACCAGCCTTGAAGTACTGCCGAATACCGAAGGAGTCCTTATGACCAAGGCATCAAACAGACCATTCTATGACATTTTTGCTAAATCCTTTATATTTAATTCTTATTTGGAATGGTGATTTCTTAATTTCACTATTAAAAGGGGTGTGGCTCTTCCATTTACCCCTTAAATAGGTTTTCACTGCTTATACACCAGCCTTGAAATACCGCTGAATACCGAAGCAGTGTTCTTGACCAAGGCATCAAACAGACCATTCTATGACATTTTTGCTAAATCCTTTATATTTAATTCTTATTTGGAATGGTGATTTCTTAATTTCACTATTAAAAGGGGTGTGGCTCTTCCATTTACCCCTTAAATAGGTTTTCACTTCTTATACACAAAGCTTGCGGTACTGCCAAATACCGAAGAAATCCTCATGACCAAGGCATCAAACAGACTATTCTTTGTCATTTTTACTAAATCCATCATATTTAATTATTATTTGGAATGGCGATTTCTTTATTTTACTATTAAAAGAGGTGTGTCTCTTTCATTCACTTCTGAGCTAGAGGTTCACTGCATACGCACCAGGCTTCAAGTACTGCCGAATACCGAATAAGTCCTCATGACCAAGGCATTAAACAGACCATTCTTTGATATTTTTGCTAAATCCTTTATATTTAATTCTTATTTGGAAGGGTGATTTCTTAATTTCACTATTAAAAGGGGTGTGGCTCTTCCATTTACCCCTGAAATAGGTGTTCACTGCTTATACACAAGGCTTGAAGTACAGCCACATACTGAAGCATTACTCGTGACCAAGGCATCAAACAGACTATTCTTTGTCATTTTTACTAAATCCATCATATTTAATTCTTATTTGGAATAGCGATTTCTTAATTTCACTATTAAAAGCGGTTTGTCTCTTCCTTTCACCACTGTACTAGGGGTTCACTCCTTATACACCAGTCTAGAAGTACTGCCGAATACTGAAGCATTACTCATGACCAAGGCATCAAACAGACCATTCTTTGACATTTTTACTAAATCCTTCATATTTAATTATTATTTGGAATGGCGATTTCTTAATTTTAGTTTTAAAAGGGGTTTGTTTCGTCCATTTACCCCTGAAATAGAAGTTCACCTGTTATACACCAGCCTTGAAATACCGCTGAATACCGAAGCAGTGTTCTTGACCAAGGCATCAAACAGACCATTCTTTGACATTTTTACTAAATCCTTCACGTTTAATTAATATTTGTAATGGTGAATTCCTATTTTTACTATTAAAAGGGGTGTGTGTCTCTTCCATTTACTTCTGAACTAGAAGGTCACTGCTTATACACCAGGCTTGTGGTAGTGCCGAATACCGAAGCAGTCCTTATGACGAAGGCATCAAATAGGCCATTCTTTGACATTTTTTCTGAATCCTTCATATTTAATTATTATTTGGAATGGCGATTTCCTAATTTTACAATTAAAAGGGGTGTGGCTCTTCCATTTACCCCTGAAATAGGTGTTTACTGCTTATACACAAGGCTTGAAGTACAGCCAAATACTGAAGCATTACTCATGACCAAGGCATCAAACAGACTATTCTTTGTCTTTTTTACTAAATCCTTTATATTTAATTCTTATTTGGAATGGTGATTTCCTAATTTCACTATTAAAAGGGGTGTGTCTCTTCCATTCACCCCTGTACTAGAGGTTCACTCCTTAAACACCAGCCTTGAAGTACTGCCGAAAACCGAAGGAGTCCATATGACCAAGGCATCAAATAGGCCATTCTTTGACATTTTTTCTAAATCTTTCATATTTGATTATTATTTCGAATAGGGCTTTCTTTATTTTACTATTAAAAGAGGAGTGTCTCTTTCATTCACTTCTAAACTAGAGGTTTACTGCTTATTTACCTGTAATAGGTTACCTGTAATAGAGGTTCACTCCTTATACACCACCCTTGAAGTACTGCCGAATACTGAAGGAGTCCTTATGACCAAGGCATCAAATAGGCCATTCTTTGACATTTTTATTAAATCCTTTATATTTAATTATTTTTAAAAATAGCGATTTCTTAATTTTAGTATTAAAAGGGGCGTGTCTCCTCCATTTACCCCTTAACTAGAAGTCCACTGCTTATACACCAGCCTTGAAGTACTGCCAAATACCGAAGCAGTGCTCATGACAAAGCCATCAAACAGACTATTCTTTGTCATTTTTACTAAATCCATCATATTTAATTCTTATTTGGAATGGTGATTTCCTAATTTCACTATTAAAAGGGGTTTGTCTCTTCCATTCACCCCTGTAATAGGGGTTCACTCCTTATACACTAGTCTAGAAGTACTGCCGAGTACTGAAGCAGTCCTCATGACCAAGGCATTAAACAGACCATTCTATGACATTTTTGCTAAATCCTTTATATTTAATTCTTATTTGGAATGGTGATTTCCTAATTTCACTATTAAAAGGGGTGTTTCTCTTCCATTCACCCCTGTACTAGAGGTTCACTCCTTATACACCAGCCTTGAAGTACTGCCGAAAACCGAAGGAGTCCTTATGACGAAGGCATCAAATAGGCCATTCTTTGACATTTTTTCTAAATCTTTCATATTTGATTATTATTTCGAATAGGGCTTTCTTTATTTTACTATTAAAAGAGGTGTGTCTCTTTCATTAACCCCTTAACTAGAAGTTCACTGCCTATACACAAGCCTAGAAAAACAGCCTAATACCGAAGCTTTACTCATGACCAAGGCATCAAACAGACTATTCTTTGACATTTTTACTAAATCCATCATATTTAATTATTATTTGGAATGGCGATTTCTTAATTTTAGTATTAAAAGGGGTGTGTCTCCTCCATTTACCCCTTAACTAGAAGTTCACTGCTTATACACCAGCCTTGAAGTACTGCCGAATACCGAAGGAGTCCTTATGACCAAGGCATCAAATAGGCCATTCTTTGACATTTTTTCTGAATCCATCATATTTAATTGTTATTTGGAATGGTGATTTCTTAATTTCACTACTAAAAGGGGTTTGTCTCTTCCATTCACCCCTGTAATAGGGGTTCACTCCTTATACACTAGTCTAGAAGTACTGCCGAATACTGAAGCAGTCCTCATGACCAACGCATTAAACAGACCATTCTATGACATTTTTGCTAAATCCTTTATATTTAATTCTTATTTGGAATGGTGATTTCTTAATTTCACTATTAAAAGGGGTGTGGCTCTTCCATTTACCCCTTAAATAGGTTTTCACTGCTTATACACCAGCCTTGAAATACCGCTGAATACCGAAGCAGTGTTCTTGACCAAGGCATCAAACAGACCATTCTTTGACATTTTTACTAAATCCTTCACGTTTAATTAATATTTGTAATGGTGAATTCCTATTTTTACTATTAAAAGGGGTGTGTGTCTCTTCCATTTACTTCTGAACTAGAAGGTCACTGCTTATACACCAGGCTTGCGGTAGTGCCGAATACCGAAGCAGTCCTTATGACGAAGGCATCAAATAGGCCATTCTTTGACATTTTTTCTGAATCCTTCATATTTAATTATTATTTGGAATGGCGATTTCCTAATTTTACAATTAAAAGGGGTGTGGCTCTTCCATTTACCCCTGAAATAGGTGTTTACTGCTTATACACAAGGCTTGAAGTACAGCCAAATACTGAAGCATTACTCATGACCAAGGCATCAAACAGACTATTCTTTGTCTTTTTTACTATATCCTTTATATTTAATTCTTATTTGGAATGGTGATTTCCTAATTTCACTATTAAAAGGAGTGTGTCTCTTCAATTCACCCCTGTACTAGAGGTTCACTCCTTATACACCAGCCTTGGAGTACTGCCGAAAACCGAAGGAGTCCTTATGACCAAGGCATCAAATAGGCCATTCTTTGACATTTTTTCTAAATCTTTCATATTTGATTATTATTTCGAATAGCGCTTTCTTTATTTTACTATTAAAAGAGGTGTGTCTCTTTCATTAACCCCTGAGCTAGAGGTTCACTGCTTACGCACCAAGCTTGAAGTACTGCCGAATACTTAAGCAGTCCTCATGACCAAGGCATCAAATAGGCCATTCTTTGACATTTTTACTAAAATCCTTCATATTTAACTATTTTTTGGAATAGCGATTTCTTAATTTTGGTATTAAAAGGGGTTTGTCTCTTCCATTCACCCCTTAACTAGAAGTTCACTGCCTATACACAAGCCTAGAAAAACAGCCTAATACCGAAGCAGTGCTCATGACAAAGCCATCAAACAGACTATTCTTTGTCATTTTTACTAAATCCATCATATTTAATTCTTATTTGGAATGGTGATTTCCTAATTTCACTATTAAAAGGGGTTTGTCTGTTCCATTCACCCTTGTAGTAGGGGTTCACTCCTTATACACCAGTCTAAAAGTACTGCCGAATACTGAAGCAGTCCTCATGACCAAGGCATTAAACAGACCATTCTTTGACATTTTTGCTAAATCCTTTATATTTAATTCTTATTTGGAATGGTGATTTCCTAATTTCACTATTAAAAGGGGTGTTTCTCTTCCATTCACCCCTGTACTAGAGGTTCACTCCTTATACACCAGCCTTGAAGTACTGCCGAAAACCGAAGGAGTCCTTATGACGAAGGCATCAAATAGGCCATTCTTTGACATTTTTTCTAAATCTTTCATATTTGATTATTATTTCGAATAGTGCTTTCTTTATTTTACTATTAAAAGAGGTGTGTCTCTTTCATTAACCCCTGAGCTAGAGGTTCACTGCTTACGCACCAAGCTTGAAGTACTGCCGAATACTTAAGCAGTCCTCATGACCAAGGCATCAAATAGGCCATTCTTTGACATTTTTACTAAAATCCTTCATATTTAACTATTTTTTGGAATAGCGATTTCTTAATTTTGGTATTAAAAGGGGTTTGTCTCTTCCATTCACCCCTTAACTAGAAGTTCACTGCCTATACACAAGCCTAGAAAAACAGCCTAATACCGAAGCTTTACTCATGACCAAGGCATCAAACAGACTATTCTTTGACATTTTTACTAAATCCATCATATTTAATTATTATTTGGAATGGCGATTTCTTAATTTTAGTATTAAAAGGGGTGTGTCTCCTCCATTTACCCCTTAACTAGAAGTTCACTGCTTATACACCAGCCTTGAAGTACTGCCGAATACCGAAGGAGTCCTTATGACCAAGGCATCAAACAGACCATTCTATGACATTTTTGCTAAATCCTTTATATTTAATTCTTATTTGGAATGGTGATTTCTTAATTTCACTATTAAAAGGGGTGTGGCTCTTCCATTTACCCCTTAAATAGGTTTTCACTGCTTATACACCAGCCTTGAAATACCGCTGAATACCGAAGCAGTGTTCTTGACCAAGGCATCAAACAGACCATTCTATGACATTTTTGCTAAATCCTTTATATTTAATTCTTATTTGGAATGGTGATTTCTTAATTTCACTATTAAAAGGGGTGTGGCTCTTCCATTTACCCCTTAAATAGGTTTTCACTTCTTATACACAAAGCTTGCGGTACTGCCAAATACCGAAGAAATCCTCATGACCAAGGCATCAAACAGACTATTCTTTGTCATTTTTACTAAATCCATCATATTTAATTATTATTTGGAATGGCGATTTCTTTATTTTACTATTAAAAGAGGTGTGTCTCTTTCATTCACTTCTGAGCTAGAGGTTCACTGCATACGCACCAGGCTTCAAGTACTGCCGAATACCGAATAAGTCCTCATGACCAAGGCATTAAACAGACCATTCTTTGATATTTTTGCTAAATCCTTTATATTTAATTCTTATTTGGAAGGGTGATTTCTTAATTTCACTATTAAAAGGGGTGTGGCTCTTCCATTTACCCCTGAAATAGGTGTTCACTGCTTATACACAAGGCTTGAAGTACAGCCACATACTGAAGCATTACTCGTGACCAAGGCATCAAACAGACTATTCTTTGTCATTTTTACTAAATCCATCATATTTAATTCTTATTTGGAATAGCGATTTCTTAATTTCACTATTAAAAGCGGTTTGTCTCTTCCTTTCACCACTGTACTAGGGGTTCACTCCTTATACACCAGTCTAGAAGTACTGCCGAATACTGAAGCATTACTCATGACCAAGGCATCAAACAGACCATTCTTTGACATTTTTACTAAATCCTTCATATTTAATTATTATTTGGAATGGCGATTTCTTAATTTTAGTTTTAAAAGGGGTTTGTTTCGTCCATTTACCCCTGAAATAGAAGTTCACCTGTTATACACCAGCCTTGAAATACCGCTGAATACCGAAGCAGTGTTCTTGACCAAGGCATCAAACAGACCATTCTTTGACATTTTTACTAAATCCTTCACGTTTAATTAATATTTGTAATGGTGAATTCCTATTTTTACTATTAAAAGGGGTGTGTGTCTCTTCCATTTACTTCTGAACTAGAAGGTCACTGCTTATACACCAGGCTTGTGGTAGTGCCGAATACCGAAGCAGTCCTTATGACGAAGGCATCAAATAGGCCATTCTTTGACATTTTTTCTGAATCCTTCATATTTAATTATTATTTGGAATGGCGATTTCCTAATTTTACAATTAAAAGGGGTGTGGCTCTTCCATTTACCCCTGAAATAGGTGTTTACTGCTTATACACAAGGCTTGAAGTACAGCCAAATACTGAAGCATTACTCATGACCAAGGCATCAAACAGACTATTCTTTGTCTTTTTTACTAAATCCTTTATATTTAATTCTTATTTGGAATGGTGATTTCCTAATTTCACTATTAAAAGGGGTGTGTCTCTTCCATTCACCCCTGTACTAGAGGTTCACTCCTTAAACACCAGCCTTGAAGTACTGCCGAAAACCGAAGGAGTCCATATGACCAAGGCATCAAATAGGCCATTCTTTGACATTTTTTCTAAATCTTTCATATTTGATTATTATTTCGAATAGGGCTTTCTTTATTTTACTATTAAAAGAGGAGTGTCTCTTTCATTCACTTCTAAACTAGAGGTTTACTGCTTATTTACCTGTAATAGGTTACCTGTAATAGAGGTTCACTCCTTATACACCACCCTTGAAGTACTGCCGAATACTGAAGGAGTCCTTATGACCAAGGCATCAAATAGGCCATTCTTTGACATTTTTATTAAATCCTTTATATTTAATTATTTTTAAAAATAGCGATTTCTTAATTTTAGTATTAAAAGGGGCGTGTCTCCTCCATTTACCCCTTAACTAGAAGTCCACTGCTTATACACCAGCCTTGAAGTACTGCCAAATACCGAAGCAGTGCTCATGACAAAGCCATCAAACAGACTATTCTTTGTCATTTTTACTAAATCCATCATATTTAATTCTTATTTGGAATGGTGATTTCCTAATTTCACTATTAAAAGGGGTTTGTCTCTTCCATTCACCCCTGTAATAGGGGTTCACTCCTTATACACTAGTCTAGAAGTACTGCCGAGTACTGAAGCAGTCCTCATGACCAAGGCATTAAACAGACCATTCTATGACATTTTTGCTAAATCCTTTATATTTAATTCTTATTTGGAATGGTGATTTCCTAATTTCACTATTAAAAGGGGTGTTTCTCTTCCATTCACCCCTGTACTAGAGGTTCACTCCTTATACACCAGCCTTGAAGTACTGCCGAAAACCGAAGGAGTCCTTATGACGAAGGCATCAAATAGGCCATTCTTTGACATTTTTTCTAAATCTTTCATATTTGATTATTATTTCGAATAGGGCTTTCTTTATTTTACTATTAAAAGAGGTGTGTCTCTTTCATTAACCCCTTAACTAGAAGTTCACTGCCTATACACAAGCCTAGAAAAACAGCCTAATACCGAAGCTTTACTCATGACCAAGGCATCAAACAGACTATTCTTTGACATTTTTACTAAATCCATCATATTTAATTATTATTTGGAATGGCGATTTCTTAATTTTAGTATTAAAAGGGGTGTGTCTCCTCCATTTACCCCTTAACTAGAAGTTCACTGCTTATACACCAGCCTTGAAGTACTGCCGAATACCGAAGGAGTCCTTATGACCAAGGCATCAAATAGGCCATTCTTTGACATTTTTTCTGAATCCATCATATTTAATTGTTATTTGGAATGGTGATTTCTTAATTTCACTACTAAAAGGGGTTTGTCTCTTCCATTCACCCCTGTAATAGGGGTTCACTCCTTATACACTAGTCTAGAAGTACTGCCGAATACTGAAGCAGTCCTCATGACCAACGCATTAAACAGACCATTCTATGACATTTTTGCTAAATCCTTTATATTTAATTCTTATTTGGAATGGTGATTTCTTAATTTCACTATTAAAAGGGGTGTGGCTCTTCCATTTACCCCTTAAATAGGTTTTCACTGCTTATACACCAGCCTTGAAATACCGCTGAATACCGAAGAAATCCTCATGACCAAGGCATCAAACAGACTATTCTTTGTCATTTTTACTAAATCCATCATATTTAATTATTATTTGGAATGGCGATTTCTTTATTTTACTATTAGAAGAGGTGTGTCTCTTTCATTCACTTTTGAGCTAGAGGTTCACTGCATACGCACCAGGCTTGAAGTACTGCCGAATACCGAATTAGTCCTCATGACCAAGGCATTAAACAGACCATTCTTTGACATTTTTGCTAAATCCTTTATATTTAATTCTTATTTTGAAGGGTGTTTTCTTAATTTCACTATTAAAAGGAGTGTGTCTCTTCCATTCACCCCTGTACTAGAGGTTCACTCCTTTAACACCAGCCTTGAAGTACTGCCGAAAACCGAAGGAGTCCTCATGACCAAGGCATTAAACAGACCATTCTTTGACATTTTTGCTAAATCCTTTATATTTAATTCTTATTTGGAATGGTGATTTCCTAATTTCACTATTAAAAGGAGTGTGTCTCTTCAATTCACCCCTGTACTAGAGGTTCACTCCTTATACACCAGCCTTGGAGTACTGCCGAAAACCGAAGGAGTCCTTATGACTAAGGCATCAAATAGGCCATTCTTTGACATTTTTTCTAAATCTTTCATATTTGATTATTATTTCGAATAGCGCTTTCTTTATTTTACTATTAAAAGAGGTGTGTCTCTTTCATTAACCCCTGAGCTAGAGGTTCACTGCTTACGCACCAAGCTTGAAGTACTGCCGAATACTTAAGCAGTCCTCATGACCAAGGCATCAAATAGGCCATTCTTTGACATTTTTACTAAAATCCTTCATATTTAACTATTTTTTGGAATAGCGATTTCTTAATTTTGGTATTAAAAGGGGTTTGTCTCTTCCATTCACCCCTTAACTAGAAGTTCACTGCCTATACACAAGCCTAGAAAAACAGCCTAATACCGAAGCAGTGCTCATGACAAAGCCATCAAACAGACTATTCTTTGTCATTTTTACTAAATCCATCATATTTAATTCTTATTTGGAATGGTGATTTCCTAATTTCACTATTAAAAGGGGTTTGTCTGTTCCATTCACCCTTGTAGTAGGGGTTCACTCCTTATACACCAGTCTAAAAGTACTGCCGAATACTGAAGCAGTCCTCATGACCAAGGCATTAAACAGACCATTCTTTGACATTTTTGCTAAATCCTTTATATTTAATTCTTATTTGGAATGGTGATATCCTAATTTCACTATTAAAAGGGGTGTTTCTCTTCCATTCACCCCTGTACTAGAGGTTCACTCCTTATACACCAGCCTTGAAGTACTGCCGAAAACCGAAGGAGTCCTTATGACGAAGGCATCAAATAGGCCATTCTTTGACATTTTTTCTAAATCTTTCATATTTGATTATTATTTCGAATAGTGCTTTCTTTATTTTACTATTAAAAGAGGTGTGTCTCTTTCATTAACCCCTGAGCTAGAGGTTCACTGCTTACGCACCAAGCTTGAAGTACTGCCGAATACTTAAGCAGTCCTCATGACCAAGGCATCAAATAGGCCATTCTTTGACATTTTTACTAAAATCCTTCATATTTAACTATTTTTTGGAATAGCGATTTCTTAATTTTGGTATTAAAAGGGGTTTGTCTCTTCCATTCACCCCTTAACTAGAAGTTCACTGCCTATACACAAGCCTAGAAAAACAGCCTAATACCGAAGCTTTACTCATGACCAAGGCATCAAACAGACTATTCTTTGACATTTTTACTAAATCCATCATATTTAATTATTATTTGGAATGGCGATTTCTTAATTTTAGTATTAAAAGGGGTGTGTCTCCTCCATTTACCCCTTAACTAGAAGTTCACTGCTTATACACCAGCCTTGAAGTACTGCCGAATACCGAAGGAGTCCTTATGACCAAGGCATCAAACAGACCATTCTATGACATTTTTGCTAAATCCTTTATATTTAATTCTTATTTGGAATGGTGATTTCTTAATTTCACTATTAAAAGGGGTGTGGCTCTTCCATTTACCCCTTAAATAGGTTTTCACTGCTTATACACCAGCCTTGAAATACCGCTGAATACCGAAGCAGTGTTCTTGACCAAGGCATCAAACAGACCATTCTATGACATTTTTGCTAAATCCTTTATATTTAATTCTTATTTGGAATGGTGATTTCTTAATTTCACTATTAAAAGGGGTGTGGCTCTTCCATTTACCCCTTAAATAGGTTTTCACTTCTTATACACAAAGCTGGCGGTACTGCCAAATACCGAAGAAATCCTCATGACCAAGGCATCAAACAGACTATTCTTTGTCATTTTTACTAAATCCATCATATTTAATTATTATTTGGAATGGCGATTTCTTTATTTTACTATTAAAAGAGGTGTGTCTCTTTCATTCACTTCTGAGCTAGAGGTTCACTGCATACGCACCAGGCTTCAAGTACTGCCGAATACCGAATAAGTCCTCATGACCAAGGCATTAAACAGACCATTCTTTGATATTTTTGCTAAATCCTTTATATTTAATTCTTATTTGGAAGGGTGATTTCTTAATTTCACTATTAAAAGGGGTGTGGCTCTTCCATTTACCCCTGAAATAGGTGTTCACTGCTTATACACAAGGCTTGAAGTACAGCCACATACTGAAGCATTACTCGTGACCAAGGCATCAAACAGACTATTCTTTGTCATTTTTACTAAATCCATCATATTTAATTCTTATTTGGAATAGCGATTTCTTAATTTCACTATTAAAAGCGGTTTGTCTCTTCCTTTCACCACTGTACTAGGGGTTCACTCCTTATACACCAGTCTAGAAGTACTGCCGAATACTGAAGCATTACTCATGACCAAGGCATCAAACAGACCATTCTTTGACATTTTTACTAAATCCTTCATATTTAATTATTATTTGGAATGGCGATTTCTTAATTTTAGTTTTAAAAGGGGTTTGTTTCGTCCATTTACCCCTGAAATAGAAGTTCACCTGTTATACACCAGCCTTGAAATACCGCTGAATACAGAAGCAGTGTTCTTGACCAAGGCATCAAACAGACCATTCTTTGACATTTTTACTAAATCCTTCACGTTTAATTAATATTTGTAATGGTGAATTCCTATTTTTACTATTAAAAGGGGTGTGTGTCTCTTCCATTTACTTCTGAACTAGAAGGTCACTGCTTATACACCAGGCTTGTGGTAGTGCCGAATACCGAAGCAGTCCTTATGACGAAGGCATCAAATAGGCCATTCTTTGACATTTTTTCTGAATCCTTCATATTTAATTATTATTTGGAATGGCGATTTCCTAATTTTACAATTAAAAGGGGTGTGGCTCTTCCATTTACCCCTGAAATAGGTGTTTACTGCTTATACACAAGGCTTGAAGTACAGCCAAATACTGAAGCATTACTCATGACCAAGGCATCAAACAGACTATTCTTTGTCTTTTTTACTAAATCCTTTATATTTAATTCTTATTTGGAATGGTGATTTCCTAATTTCACTATTAAAAGGGGTGTGTCTCTTCCATTCACCCCTGTACTAGAGGTTCACTCCTTAAACACCAGCCTTGAAGTACTGCCGAAAACCGAAGGAGTCCATATGACCAAGGCATCAAATAGGCCATTCTTTGACATTTTTTCTAAATCTTTCATATTTGATTATTATTTCGAATAGGGCTTTCTTTATTTTACTATTAAAAGAGGAGTGTCTCTTTCATTCACTTCTAAACTAGAGGTTTACTGCTTATTTACCTGTAATAGGTTACCTGTAATAGAGGTTCACTCCTAATACACCACCCTTGAAGTACTGCCGAATACTGAAGGAGTCCTTATGACCAAGGCATCAAATAGGCCATTCTTTGACATTTTTATTAAATCCTTTATATTTAATTATTTTTAAAAATAGCGATTTCTTAATTTTAGTATTAAAAGGGGCGTGTCTCCTCCATTTACCCCTTAACTAGAAGTCCACTGCTTATACACCAGCCTTGAAGTACTGCCAAATACCGAAGCAGTGCTCATGACAAAGCCATCAAACAGACTATTCTTTGTCATTTTTACTAAATCCATCATATTTAATTCTTATTTGGAATGGTGATTTCCTAATTTCACTATTAAAAGGGGTTTGTCTCTTCCATTCACCCCTGTAATAGGGGTTCACTCCTTATACACTAGTCTAGAAGTACTGCCGAGTACTGAAGCAGTCCTCATGACCAAGGCATTAAACAGACCATTCTATGACATTTTTGCTAAATCCTTTATATTTAATTCTTATTTGGGATGGTGATTTCCTAATTTCACTATTAAAAGGGGTGTTTCTCTTCCATTCACCCCTGTACTAGAGGTTCACTCCTTATACACCAGCCTTGAAGTACTGCCGAAAACCGAAGGAGTCCTTATGACGAAGGCATCAAATAGGCCATTCTTTGACATTTTTTCTAAATCTTTCATATTTGATTATTATTTCGAATAGTGCTTTCTTTATTTTACTATTAAAAGAGGTGTGTCTCTTTCATTAACCCCTTAACTAGAAGTTCACTGCCTATACACAAGCCTAGAAAAACAGCCTAATACCGAAGCTTTACTCATGACCAAGGCATCAAACAGACTATTCTTTGACATTTTTACTAAATCCATCATATTTAATTATTATTTGGAATGGCGATTTCTTAATTTTAGTATTAAAAGGGGTGTGTCTCCTCCATTTACCCCTTAACTAGAAGTTCACTGCTTATACACCAGCCTTGAAGTACTGCCGAATACCGAAGGAGTCCTTATGACCAAGGCATCAAATAGGCCATTCTTTGACATTTTTTCTGAATCCATCATATTTAATTGTTATTTGGAATGGTGATTTCTTAATTTCACTATTAAAAGGGGTTTGTCTCTTCCATTCACCCCTGTAATAGGGGTTCACTCCTTATACACTAGTCTAGAAGTACTGCCGAATACTGAAGCAGTCCTCATGACCAACGCATTAAACAGACCATTCTATGACATTTTTGCTAAATCCTTTATATTTAATTCTTATTTGGAATGGTGATTTCTTAATTTCACTATTAAAAGGGGTGTGGCTCTTCCATTTACCCCTTAAATAGGTTTTCACTGCTTATACACCAGCCTTGAAATACCGCTGAATACCGAAGCAGTGTTCTTGACCAAGGCATCAAACAGACCATTCTTTGACATTTTTACTAAATCCTTCACGTTTAATTAATATTTGTAATGGTGAATTCCTATTTTTACTATTAAAAGGGGTGTGTGTCTCTTCCATTTACTTCTGAACTAGAAGGTCACTGCTTATACACCAGGCTTGCGGTAGTGCCGAATACCGAAGCAGTCCTTATGACGAAGGCATCAAATAGGCCATTCTTTGACATTTTTTCTGAATCCTTCATATTTAATTATTATTTGGAATGGCGATTTCCTAATTTTACAATTAAAAGGGGTGTGGCTCTTCCATTTACCCCTGAAATAGGTGTTTACTGCTTATACACAAGGCTTGAAGTACAGCCAAATACTGAAGCATTACTCATGACCAAGGCATCAAACAGACTATTCTTTGTCTTTTTTACTAAATCCTTTATATTTAATTCTTATTTGGAATGGTGATTTCCTAATTTCACTATTAAAAGGGGTGTGTCTCTTCCATTCACCCCTGTACTAGAGGTTCACTCCTTAAACACCAGCCTTGAAGTACTGCCGAAAACCGAAGGAGTCCATATGACCAAGGCATCAAATAGGCCATTCTTTGACATTTTTTCTAAATCTTTCATATTTAATTATTATTTGGAATGGCGATTTCTTAATTTTAGTTTTAAAAGGGGTTTGTTTCGTCCATTTACCCCTGAAATAGAAGTTCACCTGTTATACACCAGCCTTGAAATACCGCTGAATACCGAAGCAGTGTTCTTGACCAAGGCATCAAACAGACCATTCTTTGACATTTTTACTAAATCCTTCACGTTTAATTAATATTTGTAATGGTGAATTCCTATTTTTACTATTAAAAGGGGTGTGTGTCTCTTCCATTTACTTCTGAACTAGAAGGTCACTGCTTATACACCAGGCTTGCGGTAGTGCCGAATACCGAAGCAGTCCTTATGACGAAGGCATCAAATAGGCCATTCTTTGACATTTTTTCTGAATCCTTCATATTTAATTATTATTTGGAATGGCGATTTCCTAATTTTACAATTAAAAGGGGTGTGGCTCTTCCATTTACCCCTGAAATAGGTGTTTACTGCTTATACACAAGGCTTGAAGTACAGCCAAATACTGAAGCATTACTCATGACCAAGGCATCAAACAGACTATTCTTTGTCTTTTTTACTAAATCCTTTATATTTAATTCTTATTTGGAATGGTGATTTCCTAATTTCACTATTAAAAGGGGTGTGTCTCTTCCATTCACCCCTGTACTAGAGGTTCACTCCTTAAACACCAGCCTTGAAGTACTGCCGAAAACCGAAGGAGTCCATATGACCAAGGCATCAAATAGGCCATTCTTTGACGTTTTTTCTAAATCTTTCATATTTGATTATTATTTCGAATAGGGCTTTCTTTATTTTACTATTAAAAGAGGAGTGTCTCTTTCATTCACTTCTAAACTAGAGGTTTACTGCTTATTTACCTGTAATAGGTTACCTGTAATAGAGGTTCACTCCTTATACACCACCCTTGAAGTACTGCCGAATACTGAAGGAGTCCTTATGACCAAGGCATCAAATAGGCCATTCTTTGACATTTTTATTAAATCCTTTATATTTAATTATTTTTAAAAATAGCGATTTCTTAATTTTAGTATTAAAAGGGGCGTGTCTCCTCCATTTACCCCTTAACTAGAAGTCCACTGCTTATACACCAGCCTTGAAGTACTGCCAAATACCGAAGCAGTGCTCATGACAAAGCCATCAAACAGACTATTCTTTGTCATTTTTACTAAATCCATCATATTTAATTCTTATTTGGAATGGTGATTTCCTAATTTCACTATTAAAAGGGGTTTGTCTCTTCCATTCACCCCTGTAATAGGGGTTCACTCCTTATACACTAGTCTAGAAGTACTGCCGAGTACTGAAGCAGTCCTCATGACCAAGGCATTAAACAGACCATTCTATGACATTTTTGCTAAATCCTTTATATTTAATTCTTATTTGGAATGGTGATTACTTAATTTCACTATTAAAAGGGGTGTGGCTCTTTCATTTACCCCTGAAATAGGTTTTCACTGCTTATACACAAAGCTTGCGGTACTGCCAAATACCGAAGAAATCCTCATGACCAAGGCATCAAACAGACTATTCTTTGTCATTTTTACTAAATCCATCATATTTAATTATTATTTGGAATGGCGATTTCTTTATTTTACTATTAGAAGAGGTGTGTCTCTTTCATTCACTTTTGAGCTAGAGGTTCACTGCATACGCACCAGGCTTGAAGTACTGCCGATTACCGAATTAGTCCTCATGACCAAGGCATTAAACAGACCATTCTTTGACATTTTTGCTAAATCCTTTATATTTAATTCTTATTTTGAAGGGTGATTTCTTAATTTCACTATTAAAAGGAGTGTGTCTCTTCCATTCACCCCTTAACTAGAAGTTCACTGCCTATACACAAGCCTAGAAAAACAGCCTAATACCGAAGAAATCCTCATGACCAAGGCATCAAACAGACTATTCTTTGACATTTTTACTAAATCCATCATATTTAATTATTATTTGGAATGGCGATTTCTTTATTTTACTATTAAAAGAGGTGTGTCTCTTTCATTCACCCCTGAACTAGAGGTTCACTGCTTACGCACCAGGCTTGAAGTACTGCCGAATACCGAAGCAGTCCTTATGACCAAGGCATCAAATAGGCAATTCTTTGACATTTTTATTTAATCCTTCATATTTAATTATTTTTTGGAATAGCGATTTCTTAATTTTATTATTCAAAGGGGTGTGTCTCCTCTATTCACCCCTGTAATAGGGGTTCACTCCTTATACACTAGTCTAGAAGTACTGCCAAATACTGAAGCAGTCCTCATGACCAAGGCATTAAACAGACCATTCTATGACATTTTTGCTAAATCCTTTATATTTAATTCTTATTTGGAATGGTGATTTCTTAATTTCACTATTAAAAGGGGTGTGGCTCTTCCATTTACCCCTTAAATAGGTTTTCACTGCTTATACACAAAGCTTGCG
Organism: Acanthosoma haemorrhoidale; assembly: GCA_930367205.1. Taxonomy (NCBI): domain Eukaryota; kingdom Metazoa; phylum Arthropoda; class Insecta; order Hemiptera; family Acanthosomatidae; genus Acanthosoma; species Acanthosoma haemorrhoidale. The sequence continues at coordinate 1,377,692 of OV884009.1, forward strand.
GTACTGCCAAATACCGAAGAAATCCTCATGACCAAGGCATCAAACAGACTATTCTTTGTCATTTTTACTAAATCCATCATATTTAATTATTATTTGGAATGGCGATTTCTTTATTTTACTATTAAAAGAGGTGTGTCTCTTTCATTCACTTCTGAGCTAGAGGTTCACTGCATACGCACCAGGCTTCAAGTACTGCCGAATACCGAATAAGTCCTCATGACCAAGGCATTAAACAGACCATTCTTTGATATTTTTGCTAAATCCTTTATATTTAATTCTTATTTGGAAGGGTGATTTCTTAATTTCACTATTAAAAGGGGTGTGGCTCTTTCATTTACCCCTGAAATAGGTGTTCACTGCTTATACACTAGGCTTGAAGTACAGCCACATACTGAAGCATTACTCGTGACCAAGGCATCAAACAGACTATTCTTTGTCATTTTTACTAAATCCATCATATTTAATTCTTATTTTGAATAGCGATTTCTTAATTTCACTATTAAAAGCGGTTTGTCTCTTCCTTTCACCACTGTACTAGGGGTTCACTCCTTATACACCAGTCTAGAAGTACTGCCGAATACTGAAGCATTACTCATGACCAAGGCATCAAATAGACCATTCTTTGACATTTTTTCTAAATCTTTCATATTTAATTATTATTTGGAATGGCGATTTCTTAATTTTAGTTTTAAAAGGGGTTTGTTTCGTCCATTTACCCCTGAAATAGAAGTTCACCTGTTATACACCAGCCTTGAAATACCGCTGAATACCGAAGCAGTGTTCTTGACCAAGGCATCAAACAGACCATTCTTTGACATTTTTACTAAATCCTTCACGTTTAATTAATATTTGTAATGGTGAATTCCTATTTTTACTATTAAAAGGGGTGTGTGTCTCTTCCATTTACTTCTGAACTAGAAGGTCACTGCTTATACACCAGGCTTGCGGTAGTGCCGAATACCGAAGCAGTCCTTATGACGAAGGCATCAAATAGGCCATTCTTTGACATTTTTTCTGAATCCTTCATATTTAATTATTATTTGGAATGGCGATTTCCTAATTTTACAATTAAAAGGGGTGTGGCTCTTCCATTTACCCCTGAAATAGGTGTTTACTGCTTATACACAAGGCTTGAAGTACAGCCAAATACTGAAGCATTACTCATGACCAAGGCATCAAACAGACTATTCTTTGTCTTTTTTACTAAATCCTTTATATTTAATTCTTATTTGGAATGGTGATTTCCTAATTTCACTATTAAAAGGGGTGTGTCTCTTCCATTCACCCCTGTACTAGAGGTTCACTCCTTAAACACCAGCCTTGAAGTACTGCCGAAAACCGAAGGAGTCCATATGACCAAGGCATCAAATAGGCCATTCTTTGACATTTTTTCTAAATCTTTCATATTTAATTATTATTTGGAATGGCGATTTCTTAATTTTAGTTTTAAAAGGGGTTTGTTTCGTCCATTTACCCCTGAAATAGAAGTTCACCTGTTATACACCAGCCTTGAAATACCGCTGAATACCGAAGCAGTGTTCTTGACCAAGGCATCAAACAGACCATTCTTTGACATTTTTTCTAAATCTTTCATATTTAATTATTATTTGGAATGGCGATTTCTTAATTTTAGTTTTAAAAGGGGTTTGTTTCGTCCATTTACCCCTGAAATAGAAGTTCACCTGTTATACACCAGCCTTGAAATACCGCTGAATACCGAAGCAGTGTTCTTGACCAAGGCATCAAACAGACCATTCTTTGACATTTTTTCTGAATCCTTCATATTTAATTATTATTTGGAATGGCGATTTCCTAATTTTACAATTAAAAGGGGTGTGGCTCTTCCATTTACCCCTGAAATAGGTGTTTACTGCTTATACACAAGGCTTGAAGTACAGCCAAATACTGAAGCATTACTCATGACCAAGGCATCAAACAGACTATTCTTTGTCTTTTTTACTAAATCCTTTATATTTAATTCTTATTTGGAATGGTGATTTCCTAATTTCACTATTAAAAGGGGTGTGTCTCTTCCATTCACCCCTGTACTAGAGGTTCACTCCTTAAACACCAGCCTTGAAGTACTGCCGAAAACCGAAGGAGTCCATATGACCAAGGCATCAAATAGGCCATTCTTTGACGTTTTTTCTAAATCTTTCATATTTGATTATTATTTCGAATAGGGCTTTCTTTATTTTACTATTAAAAGAGGAGTGTCTCTTTCATTCACTTCTAAACTAGAGGTTTACTGCTTATTTACCTGTAATAGGTTACCTGTAATAGAGGTTCACTCCTTATACACCACCCTTGAAGTACTGCCGAAAACCGAAGGAGTCCATATGACCAAGGCATCAAATAGGCCATTCTTTGACATTTTTATTAAATCCTTTATATTTAATTATTTTTAAAAATAGCGATTTCTTAATTTTAGTATTAAAAGGGGCGTGTCTCCTCCATTTACCCCTTAACTAGAAGTCCACTGCTTATACACCAGCCTTGAAGTACTGCCAAATACCGAAGCAGTGCTCATGACAAAGCCATCAAACAGACTATTCTTTGTCATTTTTACTAAATCCATCATATTTAATTCTTATTTGGAATGGTGATTTCCTAATTTCACTATTAAAAGGGGTTTGTCTCTTCCATTCACCCCTGTAATAGGGGTTCACTCCTTATACACTAGTCTAGAAGTACTGCCGAGTACTGAAGCAGTCCTCATGACCAAGGCATTAAACAGACCATTCTATGACATTTTTGCTAAATCCTTTATATTTAATTCTTATTTGGAATGGTGATTTCTTAATTTCACTATTAAAAGGGGTGTGGCTCTTTCATTTACCCCTGAAATAGGTTTTCACTGCTTATACACAAAGCTTGCGGTACTGCCAAATACCGAAGAAATCCTCATGACCAAGGCATCAAACAGACTATTCTTTGTCATTTTTACTAAATCCATCATATTTAATTATTATTTGGAATGGCGATTTCTTTATTTTACTATTAGAAGAGGTGTGTCTCTTTCATTCACTTTTGAGCTAGAGGTTCACTGCATACGCACCAGGCTTGAAGTACTGCCGATTACCGAATTAGTCCTCATGACCAAGGCATTAAACAGACCATTCTTTGACATTTTTGCTAAATCCTTTATATTTAATTCTTATTTTGAAGGGTGATTTCTTAATTTCACTATTAAAAGGAGTGTGTCTCTTCCATTCACCCCTTAACTAGAAGTTCACTGCCTATACACAAGCCTAGAAAAACAGCCTAATACCGAAGAAATCCTCATGACCAAGGCATCAAACAGACTATTCTTTGACATTTTTACTAAATCCATCATATTTAATTATTATTTGGAATGGCGATTTCTTTATTTTACTATTAAAAGAGGTGTGTCTCTTTCATTCACCCCTGAACTAGAGGTTCACTGCTTACGCACCAGGCTTGAAGTACTGCCGAATACCGAAGCAGTCCTTATGACCAAGGCATCAAATAGGCAATTCTTTGACATTTTTATTAAATCCTTCATATTTAATTATTTTTTGGAATAGCGATTTCTTAATTTTATTATTCAAAGGGGTGTGTCTCCTCCATTCACCCCTGTAATAGGGGTTCACTCCTTATACACTAGTCTAGAAGTACTGCCAAATACTGAAGCAGTCCTCATGACCAAGGCATTAAACAGACCATTCTATGACATTTTTGCTAAATCCTTTATATTTAATTCTTATTTGGAATGGTGATTTCTTAATTTCACTATTAAAAGGGGTGTGGCTCTTCCATTTACCCCTTAAATAGGTTTTCACTGCTTATACACAAAGCTTGCGGTACTGCCAAATACCGAAGAAATCCTCATGACCAAGGCATCAAACAGACTATTCTTTGTCATTTTTACTAAATCCATCATATTTAATTATTATTTGGAATGGCGATTTCTTTATTTTACTATTAAAAGAGGTGTGTCTCTTTCATTCACTTCTGAGCTAGAGGTTCACTGCATACGCACCAGGCTTCAAGTACTGCCGAATACCGAATAAGTCCTCATGACCAAGGAATTAAACAGACCATTCTTTGATATTTTTGCTAAATCCTTTATATTTAATTCTTATTTGGAAGGGTGATTTCTTAATTTCACTATTAAAAGGGGTGTGGCTCTTTCATTTACCCCTGAAATAGGTGTTCACTGCTTATACACAAGGCTTGAAGTACAGCCACATACTGAAGCATTACTCGTGACCAAGGCATCAAACAGACTATTCTTTGTCATTTTTACTAAATCCATCATATTTAATTCTTATTTTGAATAGCGATTTCTTAATTTCACTATTAAAAGCGGTTTGTCTCTTCCTTTCACCACTGTACTAGGGGTTCACTCCTTATACACCAGTCTAGAAGTACTGCCGAATACTGAAGCATTTCTCATGACCAAGGCATCAAATAGACCATTCTTTGACATTTTTTCTTAATCTTTCATATTTAATTATTATTTGGAATGGCGATTTCTTAATTTTAGTTTTAAAAGGGGTTTGTTTCGTCCATTTACCCCTGAAATAGAAGTTCACCTGTTATACACCAGCCTTGAAATACCGCTGAATACCGAAGCAGTGTTCTTGACCAAGGCATCAAACAGACCATTCTTTGACATTTTTACTAAATCCTTCACGTTTAATTAATATTTGTAATGGTGAATTCCTATTTTTACTATTAAAAGGGGTGTGTGTCTCTTCCATTTACTTCTGAACTAGAAGGTCACTGCTTATACACCAGGCTTGCGGTAGTGCCGAATACCGAAGCAGTCCTTATGACGAAGGCATCAAATAGGCCATTCTTTGACATTTTTTCTGAATCCTTCATATTTAATTATTATTTGGAATGGCGATTTCCTAATTTTACAATTAAAAGGGGTGTGGCTCTTCCATTTACCCCTGAAATAGGTGTTTACTGCTTATACACAAGGCTTGAAGTACAGCCAAATACTGAAGCATTACTCATGACCAAGGCATCAAACAGACTATTCTTTGTCTTTTTTACTAAATCCTTTATATTTAATTCTTATTTGGAATGGTGATTTCCTAATTTCACTATTAAAAGGGGTGTGTCTCTTCCATTCACCCCTGTACTAGAGGTTCACTCCTTAAACACCAGCCTTGAAGTACTGCCGAAAACCGAAGGAGTCCATATGACCAAGGCATCAAATAGGCCATTCTTTGACATTTTTTCTAAATCTTTCATATTTAATTATTATTTGGAATGGCGATTTCTTAATTTTAGTTTTAAAATGGGTTTGTTTCGTCCATTTACCCCTGAAATAGAAGTTCACCTGTTATACACCAGCCTTGAAATACCGCTGAATACCGAAGCAGTGTTCTTGACCAAGGCATCAAACAGACCATTCTTTGACATTTTTACTAAATCCTTCACGTTTAATTAATATTTGTAATGGTGAATTCCTATTTTTACTATTAAAAGGGGTGTGTGTCTCTTCCATTTACTTCTGAACTAGAAGGTCACTGCTTATACACCAGGCTTGCGGTAGTGCCGAATACCGAAGCAGTCCTTATGACGAAGGCATCAAATAGGCCATTCTTTGACATTTTTTCTGAATCCTTCATATTTAATTATTATTTGGAATGGCGATTTCCTAATTTTACAATTAAAAGGGGTGTGGCTCTTCCATTTACCCCTGAAATAGGTGTTTACTGCTTATACACAAGGCTTGAAGTACAGCCAAATACTGAAGCATTACTCATGACCAAGGCATCAAACAGACTATTCTTTGTCTTTTTTACTAAATCCTTTATATTTAATTCTTATTTGGAATGGTGATTTCCTAATTTCACTATTAAAAGGGGTGTGTCTCTTCCATTCACCCCTGTACTAGAGGTTCACTCCTTAAACACCAGCCTTGAAGTACTGCCGAAAACCGAAGGAGTCCATATGACCAAGGCATCAAATAGGCCATTCTTTGACGTTTTTTCTAAATCTTTCATATTTGATTATTATTTCGAATAGGGCTTTCTTTATTTTACTATTAAAAGAGGAGTGTCTCTTTCATTCACTTCTAAACTAGAGGTTTACTGCTTATTTACCTGTAATAGGTTACCTGTAATAGAGGTTCACTCCTTATACACCACCCTTGAAGTACTGCCGAATACTGAAGGAGTCCTTATGACCAAGGCATCAAATAGGCCATTCTTTGACATTTTTATTAAATCCTTTATATTTAATTATTTTTAAAAATAGCGATTTCTTAATTTTAGTATTAAAAGGGGCGTGTCTCCTCCATTTACCCCTTAACTAGAAGTCCACTGCTTATACACCAGCCTTGAAGTACTGCCAAATACCGAAGCAGTGCTCATGACAAAGCCATCAAACAGACTATTCTTTGTCATTTTTACTAAATCCATCATATTTAATTCTTATTTGGAATGGTGATTTCCTAATTTCACTATTAAAAGGGGTTTGTCTCTTCCATTCACCCCTGTAATAGGGGTTCACTCCTTATACACTAGTCTAGAAGTACTGCCGAGTACTGAAGCAGTCCTCATGACCAAGGCATTAAACAGACCATTCTATGACATTTTTGCTAAATCCTTTATATTTAATTCTTATTTGGAATGGTGATTACTTAATTTCACTATTAAAAGGGGTGTGGCTCTTTCATTTACCCCTGAAATAGGTTTTCACTGCTTATACACAAAGCTTGCGGTACTGCCAAATACCGAAGAAATCCTCATGACCAAGGCATCAAACAGACTATTCTTTGTCATTTTTACTAAATCCATCATATTTAATTATTATTTGGAATGGCGATTTCTTTATTTTACTATTAGAAGAGGTGTGTCTCTTTCATTCACTTTTGAGCTAGAGGTTCACTGCATACGCACCAGGCTTGAAGTACTGCCGATTACCGAATTAGTCCTCATGACCAAGGCATTAAACAGACCATTCTTTGACATTTTTGCTAAATCCTTTATATTTAATTCTTATTTTGAAGGGTGATTTCTTAATTTCACTATTAAAAGGAGTGTGTCTCTTCCATTCACCCCTTAACTAGAAGTTCACTGCCTATACACAAGCCTAGAAAAACAGCCTAATACCGAAGAAATCCTCATGACCAAGGCATCAAACAGACTATTCTTTGACATTTTTACTAAATCCATCATATTTAATTATTATTTGGAATGGCGATTTCTTTATTTTACTATTAAAAGAGGTGTGTCTCTTTCATTCACCCCTGAACTAGGGGTTCACTGCTTACGCACCAGGCTTGAAGTACTGCCGAATACCGAAGCAGTCCTTATGACCAAGGCATCAAATAGGCAATTCTTTGACATTTTTATTAAATCCTTCATATTTAATTATTTTTTGGAATAGCGATTTCTTAATTTTATTATTCAAAGGGGTGTGTCTCCTCCATTCACCCCTGTAATAGGGGTTCACTCCTTATACACTAGTCTAGAAGTACTGCCAAATACTGAAGCAGTCCTCATGACCAAGGCATTAAACAGACCATTCTATGACATTTTTGCTAAATCCTTTATATTTAATTCTTATTTGGAATGGTGATTTCTTAATTTCACTATTAAAAGGGGTGTGGCTCTTCCATTTACCCCTTAAATAGGTTTTCACTGCTTATACACAAAGCTTGCGGTACTGCCAAATACCGAAGAAATCCTCATGACCAAGGCATCAAACAGACTATTCTTTGTCATTTTTACTAAATCCATCATATTTAATTATTATTTGGAATGGCGATTTCTTTATTTTACTATTAAAAGAGGTGTGTCTCTTTCATTCACTTCTGAGCTAGAGGTTCACTGCATACGCACCAGGCTTCAAGTACTGCCGAATACCGAATAAGTCCTCATGACCAAGGCATTAAACAGACCATTCTTTGATATTTTTGCTAAATCCTTTATATTTAATTCTTATTTGGAAGGGTGATTTCTTAATTTCACTATTAAAAGGGGTGTGGCTCTTTCATTTACCCCTGAAATAGGTGTTCACTGCTTATACACAAGGCTTGAAGTACAGCCACATACTGAAGCATTACTCGTGACCAAGGCATCAAACAGACTATTCTTTGTCATTTTTACTAAATCCATCATATTTAATTCTTATTTTGAATAGCGATTTCTTAATTTCACTATTAAAAGCGGTTTGTCTCTTCCTTTCACCACTGTACTAGGGGTTCACTCCTTATACACCAGTCTAGAAGTACTGCCGAATACTGAAGCATTACTCATGACCAAGGCATCAAACAGACCATTCTTTGACATTTTTTCTAAATCTTTCATATTTAATTATTATTTGGAATGGCGATTTCTTAATTTTAGTTTTAAAAGGGGTTTGTTTCGTCCATTTACCCCTGAAATAGAAGTTCACCTGTTATACACCAGCCTTGAAATACCGCTGAATACCGAAGCAGTGTTCTTGACCAAGGCATCAAACAGACCATTCTTTGACATTTTTACTAAATCCTTCACGTTTAATTAATATTTGTAATGGTGAATTCCTATTTTTACTATTAAAAGGGGTGTGTGTCTCTTCCATTTACTTCTGAACTAGAAGGTCACTGCTTATACACCAGGCTTGCGGTAGTGCCGAATACCGAAGCAGTCCTTATGACGAAGGCATCAAATAGGCCATTCTTTGACATTTTTTCTGAATCCTTCATATTTAATTATTATTTGGAATGGCGATTTCCTAATTTTACAATTAAAAGGGGTGTGGCTCTTCCATTTACCCCTGAAATAGGTGTTTACTGCTTATACACAAGGCTTGAAGTACAGCCAAATACTGAAGCATTACTCATGACCAAGGCATCAAACAGACTATTCTTTGTCTTTTTTACTAAATCCTTTATATTTAATTCTTATTTGGAATGGTGATTTCCTAATTTCACTATTAAAAGGGGTGTGTCTCTTCCATTCACCCCTGTACTAGAGGTTCACTCCTTAAACACCAGCCTTGAAGTACTGCCGAAAACCGAAGGAGTCCATATGACCAAGGCATCAAATAGGCCATTCTTTGACATTTTTTCTAAATCTTTCATATTTAATTATTATTTGGAATGGCGATTTCTTAATTTTAGTTTTAAAAGGGGTTTGTTTCGTCCATTTACCCCTGAAATAGAAGTTCACCTGTTATACACCAGCCTTGAAATACCGCTGAATACCGAAGCAGTGTTCTTGACCAAGGCATCAAACAGACCATTCTTTGACATTTTTACTAAATCCTTCACGTTTAATTAATATTTGTAATGGTGAATTCCTATTTTTACTATTAAAAGGGGTGTGTGTCTCTTCCATTTACTTCTGAACTAGAAGGTCACTGCTTATACACCAGGCTTGCGGTAGTGCCGAATACCGAAGCAGTCCTTATGACGAAGGCATCAAATAGGCCATTCTTTGACATTTTTTCTGAATCCTTCATATTTAATTATTATTTGGAATGGCGATTTCCTAATTTTACAATTAAAAGGGGTGTGGCTCTTCCATTTACCCCTGAAATAGGTGTTTACTGCTTATACACAAGGCTTGAAGTACAGCCAAATACTGAAGCATTACTCATGACCAAGGCATCAAACAGACTATTCTTTGTCTTTTTTACTAAATCCTTTATATTTAATTCTTATTTGGAATGGTGATTTCCTAATTTCACTATTAAAAGGGGTGTGTCTCTTCCATTCACCCCTGTACTAGAGGTTCACTCCTTAAACACCAGCCTTGAAGTACTGCCGAAAACCGAAGGAGTCCATATGACCAAGGCATCAAATAGGCCATTCTTTGACGTTTTTTCTAAATCTTTCATATTTGATTATTATTTCGAATAGGGCTTTCTTTATTTTACTATTAAAAGAGGAGTGTCTCTTTCATTCACTTTTAAACTAGAGGTTTACTGCTTATTTACCTGTAATAGGTTACCTGTAATAGAGGTTCACTCCTTATACACCACCCTTGAAGTACTGCCGAATACTGAAGGAGTCCTTATGACCAAGGCATCAAATAGGCCATTCTTTGACATTTTTATTGAATCCTTTATATTTAATTATTTTTAAAAATAGCGATTTCTTAATTTTAGTATTAAAAGGGGCGTGTCTCCTCCATTTACCCCTTAACTAGAAGTCCACTGCTTATACACCAGCCTTGAAGTACTGCCAAATACCGAAGCAGTGCTCATGACAAAGCCATCAAACAGACTATTCTTTGTCATTTTTACTAAATCCATCATATTTAATTCTTATTTGGAATGGTGATTTCCTAATTTCACTATTAAAAGGGGTTTGTCTCTTCCATTCACCCCTGTAATAGGGGTTCACTCCTTATACACTAGTCTAGAAGTACTGCCGAGTACTGAAGCAGTCCTCATGACCAAGGCATTAAACAGACCATTCTATGACATTTTTGCTAAATCCTTTATATTTAATTCTTATTTGGAATGGTGATTACTTAATTTCACTATTAAAAGGGGTGTGGCTCTTTCATTTACCCCTGAAATAGGTTTTCACTGCTTATACACAAAGCTTGCGGTACTGCCAAATACCGAAGAAATCCTCATGACCAAGGCATCAAACAGACTATTCTTTGTCATTTTTACTAAATCCATCATATTTAATTATTATTTGGAATGGCGATTTCTTTATTTTACTATTAGAAGAGGTGTGTCTCTTTCATTCACTTTTGAGCTAGAGGTTCACTGCATACGCACCAGGCTTGAAGTACTGCCGATTACCGAATTAGTCCTCATGACCAAGGCATTAAACAGACCATTCTTTGACATTTTTGCTAAATCCTTTATATTTAATTCTTATTTTGAAGGGTGATTTCTTAATTTCACTATTAAAAGGAGTGTGTCTCTTCCATTCACCCCTTAACTAGAAGTTCACTGCCTATACACAAGCCTAGAAAAACAGCCTAATACCGAAGAAATCCTCATGACCAAGGCATCAAACAGACTATTCTTTGACATTTTTACTAAATCCATCATATTTAATTATTATTTGGAATGGCGATTTCTTTATTTTACTATTAAAAGAGGTGTGTCTCTTTCATTCACCCCTGAACTAGAGGTTCACTGCTTACGCACCAGGCTTGAAGTACTGCCGAATACCGAAGCAGTCCTTATGACCAAGGCATCAAATAGGCAATTCTTTGACATTTTTATTAAATCCTTCATATTTAATTATTTTTTGGAATAGCGATTTCTTAATTTTATTATTCAAAGGGGTGTGTCTCCTCCATTCACCCCTGTAATAGGGGTTCACTCCTTATACACTAGTCTAGAAGTACTGCCAAATACTGAAGCAGTCCTCATGACCAAGGCATTAAACAGACCATTCTATGACATTTTTGCTAAATCCTTTATATTTAATTCTTATTTGGAATGGTGATTTCTTAATTTCACTATTAAAAGGGGTGTGGCTCTTCCATTTACCCCTTAAATAGGTTTTCACTGCTTATACACAAAGCTTGCGGTACTGCCAAATACCGAAGAAATCCTCATGACCAAGGCATCAAACAGACTATTCTTTGTCATTTTTACTAAATCCATCATATTTAATTATTATTTGGAATGGCGATTTCTTTATTTTACTATTAAAAGAGGTGTGTCTCTTTCATTCACTTCTGAGCTAGAGGTTCACTGCATACGCACCAGGCTTCAAGTACTGCCGAATACCGAATAAGTCCTCATGACCAAGGCATTAAACAGACCATTCTTTGATATTTTTGCTAAATCCTTTATATTTAATTCTTATTTGGAAGGGTGATTTCTTAATTTCACTATTAAAAGGGGTGTGGCTCTTTCATTTACCCCTGAAATAGGTGTTCACTGCTTATACACAAGGCTTGAAGTACAGCCACATACTGAAGCATTACTCGTGACCAAGGCATCAAACAGACTATTCTTTGTCATTTTTACTAAATCCATCATATTTAATTCTTATTTTGAATAGCGATTTCTTAATTTCACTATTAAAAGCGGTTTGTCTCTTCCTTTCACCACTGTACTAGGGGTTCACTCCTTATACACCAGTCTAGAAGTACTGCCGAATACTGAAGCATTACTCATGACCAAGGCATCAAATAGACCATTCTTTGACATTTTTTCTAAATCTTTCATATTTAATTATTATTTGGAATGGCGATTTCTTAATTTTAGTTTTAAAAGGGGTTTGTTTCGTCCATTTACCCCTGAAATAGAAGTTCACCTGTTATACACCAGCCTTGAAATACCGCTGAATACCGAAGCAGTGTTCTTGACCAAGGCATCAAACAGACCATTCTTTGACATTTTTACTAAATCCTTCACGTTTAATTAATATTTGTAATGGTGAATTCCTATTTTTACTATTAAAAGGGGTGTGTGTCTCTTCCATTTACTTCTGAACTAGAAGGTCACTGCTTATACACCAGGCTTGCGGTAGTGCCGAATACCGAAGCAGTCCTTATGACGAAGGCATCAAATAGGCCATTCTTTGACATTTTTTCTGAATCCTTCATATTTAATTATTATTTGGAATGGCGATTTCCTAATTTTACAATTAAAAGGGGTGTGGCTCTTCCATTTACCCCTGAAATAGGTGTTTACTGCTTATACACAAGGCTTGAAGTACAGCCAAATACTGAAGCATTACTCATGACCAAGGCATCAAACAGACTATTCTTTGTCTTTTTTACTAAATCCTTTATATTTAATTCTTATTTGGAATGGTGATTTCCTAATTTCACTATTAAAAGGGGTGTGTCTCTTCCATTCACCCCTGTACTAGAGGTTCACTCCTTAAACACCAGCCTTGAAGTACTGCCGAAAACCGAAGGAGTCCATATGACCAAGGCATCAAATAGGCCATTCTTTGACATTTTTTCTAAATCTTTCATATTTAATTATTATTTGGAATGGCGATTTCTTAATTTTAGTTTTAAAAGGGGTTTGTTTCGTCCATTTACCCCTGAAATAGAAGTTCACCTGTTATACACCAGCCTTGAAATACCGCTGAATACCGAAGCAGTGTTCTTGACCAAGGCATCAAACAGACCATTCTTTGACATTTTTACTAAATCCTTCACGTTTAATTAATATTTGTAATGGTGAATTCCTATTTTTACTATTAAAAGGGGTGTGTGTCTCTTCCATTTACTTCTGAACTAGAAGGTCACTGCTTATACACCAGGCTTGCGGTAGTGCCGAATACCGAAGCAGTCCTTATGACGAAGGCATCAAATAGGCCATTCTTTGACATTTTTTCTGAATCCTTCATATTTAATTATTATTTGGAATGGCGATTTCCTAATTTTACAATTAAAAGGGGTGTGGCTCTTCCATTTACCCCTGAAATAGGTGTTTACTGCTTATACACAAGGCTTGAAGTACAGCCAAATACTGAAGCATTACTCATGACCAAGGCATCAAACAGACTATTCTTTGTCTTTTTTACTAAATCCTTTATATTTAATTCTTATTTGGAATGGTGATTTCCTAATTTCACTATTAAAAGGGGTGTGTCTCTTCCATTCACCCCTGTACTAGAGGTTCACTCCTTAAACACCAGCCTTGAAGTACTGCCGAAAACCGAAGGAGTCCATATGACCAAGGCATCAAATAGGCCATTCTTTGACGTTTTTTCTAAATCTTTCATATTTGATTATTATTTCGAATAGGGCTTTCTTTATTTTACTATTAAAAGAGGAGTGTCTCTTTCATTCACTTCTAAACTAGAGGTTTACTGCTTATTTACCTGTAATAGGTTACCTGTAATAGAGGTTCACTCCTTATACACCACCCTTGAAGTACTGCCGAATACTGAAGGAGTCCTTATGACCAAGGCATCAAATAGGCCATTCTTTGACATTTTTATTAAATCCTTTATATTTAATTATTTTTAAAAATAGCGATTTCTTAATTTTAGTATTAAAAGGGGCGTGTCTCCTCCATTTACCCCTTAACTAGAAGTCCACTGCTTATACACCAGCCTTGAAGTACTGCCAAATACCGAAGCAGTGCTCATGACAAAGCCATCAAACAGACTATTCTTTGTCATTTTTACTAAATCCATCATATTTAATTCTTATTTGGAATGGTGATTTCCTAATTTCACTATTAAAAGGGGTTTGTCTCTTCCATTCACCCCTGTAATAGGGGTTCACTCCTTATACACTAGTCTAGAAGTACTGCCGAGTACTGAAGCAGTCCTCATGACCAAGGCATTAAACAGACCATTCTATGACATTTTTGCTAAATCCTTTATATTTAATTCTTATTTGGAATGGTGATTTCTTAATTTCACTATTAAAAGGGGTGTGGCTCTTTCATTTACCCCTGAAATAGGTTTTCACTGCTTATACACAAAGCTTGCGGTACTGCCAAATACCGAAGAAATCCTCATGACCAAGGCATCAAACAGACTATTCTTTGTCATTTTTACTAAATCCATCATATTTAATTATTATTTGGAATGGCGATTTCTTTATTTTACTATTAGAAGAGGTGTGTCTCTTTCATTCACTTTTGAGCTAGAGGTTCACTGCATACGCACCAGGCTTGAAGTACTGCCGATTACCGAATTAGTCCTCATGACCAAGGCATTAAACAGACCATTCTTTGACATTTTTGCTAAATCCTTTATATTTAATTCTTATTTTGAAGGGTGATTTCTTAATTTCACTATTAAAAGGAGTGTGTCTCTTCCATTCACCCCTTAACTAGAAGTTCACTGCCTATACACAAGCCTAGAAAAACAGCCTAATACCGAAGAAATCCTCATGACCAAGGCATCAAACAGACTATTCTTTGACATTTTTACTAAATCCATCATATTTAATTATTATTTGGAATGGCGATTTCTTTATTTTACTATTAAAAGAGGTGTGTCTCTTTCATTCACCCCTGAACTAGAGGTTCACTGCTTACGCACCAGGCTTGAAGTACTGCCGAATACCGAAGCAGTCCTTATGACCAAGGCATCAAATAGGCAATTCTTTGACATTTTTATTAAATCCTTCATATTTAATTATTTTTTGGAATAGCGATTTCTTAATTTTATTATTCAAAGGGGTGTGTCTCCTCCATTCACCCCTGTAATAGGGGTTCACTCCTTATACACTAGTCTAGAAGTACTGCCAAATACTGAAGCAGTCCTCATGACCAAGGCATTAAACAGACCATTCTATGACATTTTTGCTAAATCCTTTATATTTAATTCTTATTTGGAATGGTGATTTCTTAATTTCACTATTAAAAGGGGTGTGGCTCTTCCATTTACCCCTTAAATAGGTTTTCACTGCTTATACACAAAGCTTGCGGTACTGCCAAATACCGAAGAAATCCTCATGACCAAGGCATCAAACAGACTATTCTTTGTCATTTTTACTAAATCCATCATATTTAATTATTATTTGGAATGGCGATTTCTTTATTTTACTATTAAAAGAGGTGTGTCTCTTTCATTCACTTCTGAGCTAGAGGTTCACTGCATACGCACCAGGCTTCAAGTACTGCCGAATACCGAATAAGTCCTCATGACCAAGGCATTAAACAGACCATTCTTTGATATTTTTGCTAAATCCTTTATATTTAATTCTTATTTGGAAGGGTGATTTCTTAATTTCACTATTAAAAGGGGTGTGGCTCTTTCATTTACCCCTGAAATAGGTGTTCACAGCTTATACACAAGGCTTGAAGTACAGCCACATACTGAAGCATTACTCGTGACCAAGGCATCAAACAGACTATTCTTTGTCATTTTTACTAAATCCATCATATTTAATTCTTATTTTGAATAGCGATTTCTTAATTTCACTATTAAAAGCGGTTTGTCTCTTCCTTTCACCACTGTACTAGGGGTTCACTCCTTATACACCAGTCTAGAAGTACTGCCGAATACTGAAGCATTACTCATGACCAAGGCATCAAACAGACCATTCTATGACATTTTTGCTAAATCCTTTATATTTAATTCTTATTTGGAATGGTGATTACTTAATTTCACTATTAAAAGGGGTGTGGCTCTTTCATTTACCCCTGAAATAGGTTTTCACTGCTTATACACAAAGCTTGCGGTACTGCCAAATACCGAAGAAATCCTCATGACCAAGGCATCAAACAGACTATTCTTTGTCATTTTTACTAAATCCATCATATTTAATTATTATTTGGAATGGCGATTTCTTTATTTTACTATTAGAAGAGGTGTGTCTCTTTCATTCACTTTTGAGCTAGAGGTTCACTGCATACGCACCAGGCTTGAAGTACTGCCGATTACCGAATTAGTCCTCATGACCAAGGCATTAAACAGACCATTCTTTGACATTTTTGCTAAATCCTTTATATTTAATTCTTATTTTGAAGGGTGATTTCTTAATTTCACTATTAAAAGGAGTGTGTCTCTTCCATTCACCCCTTAACTAGAAGTTCACTGCCTATACACAAGCCTAGAAAAACAGCCTAATACCGAAGAAATCCTCATGACCAAGGCATCAAACAGACTATTCTTTGACATTTTTACTAAATCCATCATATTTAATTATTATTTGGAATGGCGATTTCTTTATTTTACTATTAAAAGAGGTGTGTCTCTTTCATTCACCCCTGAACTAGAGGTTCACTGCTTACGCACCAGGCTTGAAGTACTGCCGAATACCGAAGCAGTCCTTATGACCAAGGCATCAAATAGGCAATTCTTTGACATTTTTATTAAATCCTTCATATTTAATTCTTATTTGGAATAGCGATTTCTTAATTTTATTATTCAAAGGGGTGTGTCTCCTCCATTCACCCCTGTAATAGGGGTTCACTCCTTATACACTAGTCTAGAAGTACTGCCAAATACTGAAGCAGTCCTCATGACCAAGGCATTAAACAGACCATTCTATGACATTTTTGCTAAATCCTTTATATTTAATTCTTATTTGGAATGGTGATTTCTTAATTTCACTATTAAAAGGGGTGTGGCTCTTCCATTTACCCCTTAAATAGGTTTTCACTGCTTATACACAAAGCTTGCGGTACTGCCAAATACCGAAGAAATCCTCATGACCAAGGCATCAAACAGACTATTCTTTGTCATTTTTACTAAATCCATCATATTTAATTATTATTTGGAATGGCGATTTCTTTATTTTACTATTAAAAGAGGTGTGTCTCTTTCATTCACTTCTGAGCTAGAGGTTCACTGCATACGCACCAGGCTTCAAGTACTGCCGAATACCGAATAAGTCCTCATGACCAAGGCATTAAACAGACCATTCTTTGATATTTTTGCTAAATCCTTTATATTTAATTCTTATTTGGAAGGGTGATTTCTTAATTTCACTATTAAAAGGGGTGTGGCTCTTTCATTTACCCCTGAAATAGGTGTTCACAGCTTATACACAAGGCTTGAAGTACAGCCACATACTGAAGCATTACTCGTGACCAAGGCATCAAACAGACTATTCTTTGTCATTTTTACTAAATCCATCATATTTAATTCTTATTTTGAATAGCGATTTCTTAATTTCACTATTAAAAGCGGTTTGTCTCTTCCTTTCACCACTGTACTAGGGGTTCACTCCTTATACACCAGTCTAGAAGTACTGCCGAATACTGAAGCATTACTCATGACCAAGGCATCAAACAGACCATTCTATGACATTTTTGCTAAATCCTTTATATTTAATTCTTATTTGGAATGGTGATTACTTAATTTCACTATTAAAAGGGGTGTGGCTCTTTCATTTACCCCTGAAATAGGTTTTCACTGCTTATACACAAAGCTTGCGGTACTGCCAAATACCGAAGAAATCCTCATGACCAAGGCATCAAACAGACTATTCTTTGTCATTTTTACTAAATCCATCATATTTAATTATTATTTGGAATGGCGATTTCTTTATTTTACTATTAGAAGAGGTGTGTCTCTTTCATTCACTTTTGAGCTAGAGGTTCACTGCATACGCACCAGGCTTGAAGTACTGCCGATTACCGAATTAGTCCTCATGACCAAGGCATTAAACAGACCATTCTTTGACATTTTTGCTAAATCCTTTATATTTAATTCTTATTTTGAAGGGTGATTTCTTAATTTCACTATTAAAAGGAGTGTGTCTCTTCCATTCACCCCTTAACTAGAAGTTCACTGCCTATACACAAGCCTAGAAAAACAGCCTAATACCGAAGAAATCCTCATGACCAAGGCATCAAACAGACTATTCTTTGACATTTTTACTAAATCCATCATATTTAATTATTATTTGGAATGGCGATTTCTTTATTTTACTATTAAAAGAGGTGTGTCTCTTTCATTCACCCCTGAACTAGAGGTTCACTGCTTACGCACCAGGCTTGAAGTACTGCCGAATACCGAAGCAGTCCTTATGACCAAGGCATCAAATAGGCAATTCTTTGACATTTTTATTAAATCCTTCATATTTAATTATTTTTTGGAATAGCGATTTCTTAATTTTATTATTCAAAGGGGTGTGTCTCCTCCATTCACCCCTGTAATAGGGGTTCACTCCTTATACACTAGTCTAGAAGTACTGCCAAATACTGAAGCAGTCCTCATGACCAAGGCATTAAACAGACCATTCTATGACATTTTTGCTAAATCCTTTATATTTAATTCTTATTTGGAATGGTGATTTCTTAATTTCACTATTAAAAGGGGTGTGGCTCTTCCATTTACCCCTTAAATAGGTTTTCACTGCTTATACACAAAGCTTGCGGTACTGCCAAATACCGAAGAAATCCTCATGACCAAGGCATCAAACAGACTATTCTTTGTCATTTTTACTAAATCCATCATATTTAATTATTATTTGGAATGGCGATTTCATTATTTTACTATTAAAAGAGGTGTGTCTCTTTCATTCACTTCTGAGCTAGAGGTTCACTGCATACGCACCAGGCTTCAAGTACTGCCGAATACCGAATAAGTCCTCATGACCAAGGCATTAAACAGACCATTCTTTGATATTTTTGCTAAATCCTTTATATTTAATTCTTATTTGGAAGGGTGATTTCTTAATTTCACTATTAAAAGGGGTGTGGCTCTTTCATTTACCCCTGAAATAGGTGTTCACTGCTTATACACAAGGCTTGAAGTACAGCCACATACTGAAGCATTACTCGTGACCAAGGCATCAAACAGACTATTCTTTGTCATTTTTACTAAATCCATCATATTTAATTCTTATTTTGAATAGCGATTTCTTAATTTCACTATTAAAAGCGGTTTGTCTCTTCCTTTCACCACTGTACTAGGGGTTCACTCCTTATACACCAGTCTAGAAGTACTGCCGAATACTGAAGCATTACTCATGACCAAGGCATCAAATAGACCATTCTTTGACATTTTTTCTAAATCTTTCATATTTAATTATTATTTGGAATGGCGATTTCTTAATTTTAGTTTTAAAAGGGGTTTGTTTCGTCCATTTACCCCTGAAATAGAAGTTCACCTGTTATACACCAGCCTTGAAATACCGCTGAATACCGAAGCAGTGTTCTTGACCAAGGCATCAAACAGACCATTCTTTGACATTTTTACTAAATCCTTCACGTTTAATTAATATTTGTAATGGTGAATTCCTATTTTTACTATTAAAAGGGGTGTGTGTCTCTTCCATTTACTTCTGAACTAGAAGGTCACTGCTTATACACCAGGCTTGCGGTAGTGCCGAATACCGAAGCAGTCCTTATGACGAAGGCATCAAATAGGCCATTCTTTGACATTTTTTCTGAATCCTTCATATTTAATTATTATTTGGAATGGCGATTTCTTTATTTTACTATTAAAAGAGGTGTGTCTCTTTCATTCACCCCTGAACTAGAGGTTCACTGCTTACGCACCAGGCTTGAAGTACTGCCGAATACCGAAGCAGTCCTTATGACCAAGGCATCAAATAGGCAATTCTTTGACATTTTTATTAAATCCTTCATATTTAATTATTTTTTGGAATAGCGATTTCTTAATTTTATTATTCAAAGGGGTGTGTCTCCTCCATTCACCCCTGTAATAGGGGTTCACTCCTTATACACTAGTCTAGAAGTACTGCCAAATACTGAAGCAGTCCTCATGACCAAGGCATTAAACAGACCATTCTATGACATTTTTGCTAAATCCTTTATATTTAATTCTTATTTGGAATGGTGATTTCTTAATTTCACTATTAAAAGGGGTGTGGCTCTTCCATTTACCCCTTAAATAGGTTTTCACTGCTTATACACAAAGCTTGCGGTACTGCCAAATACCGAAGAAATCCTCATGACCAAGGCATCAAACAGACTATTCTTTGTCATTTTTACTAAATCCTTCATATTTAATTATTATTTGGAATGGCGATTTCTTTATTTTACTATTAAAAGAGGTGTGTCTCTTTCATTCACTTCTGAGCTAGAGGTTCACTGCATACGCACCAGGCTTCAAGTACTGCCGAATACCGAATAAGTCCTCATGACCAAGGCATTAAACAGACCATTCTTTGATATTTTTGCTAAATCCTTTATATTTAATTCTTATTTGGAAGGGTGATTTCTTAATTTCACTATTAAAAGGGGTGTGGCTCTTTCATTTACCCCTGAAATAGGTGTTCACAGCTTATACACAAGGCTTGAAGTACAGCCACATACTGAAGCATTACTCGTGACCAAGGCATCAAACAGACTATTCTTTGTCATTTTTACTAAATCCATCATATTTAATTCTTATTTTGAATAGCGATTTCTTAATTTCACTATTAAAAGCGGTTTGTCTCTTCCTTTCACCACTGTACTAGGGGTTCACTCCTTATACACCAGTCTAGAAGTACTGCCGAATACTGAAGCATTACTCATGACCAAGGCATCAAACAGACCATTCTATGACATTTTTGCTAAATCCTTTATATTTAATTCTTATTTGGAATGGTGATTACTTAATTTCACTATTAAAAGGGGTGTGGCTCTTTCATTTACCCCTGAAATAGGTTTTCACTGCTTATACACAAAGCTTGCGGTACTGCCAAATACCGAAGAAATCCTCATGACCAAGGCATCAAACAGACTATTCTTTGTCATTTTTACTAAATCCATCATATTTAATTATTATTTGGAATGGCGATTTCTTTATTTTACTATTAGAAGAGGTGTGTCTCTTTCATTCACTTTTGAGCTAGAGGTTCACTGCATACGCACCAGGCTTGAAGTACTGCCGATTACCGAATTAGTCCTCATGACCAAGGCATTAAACAGACCATTCTTTGACATTTTTGCTAAATCCTTTATATTTAATTCTTATTTTGAAGGGTGATTTCTTAATTTCACTATTAAAAGGAGTGTGTCTCTTCCATTCACCCCTTAACTAGAAGTTCACTGCCTATACACAAGCCTAGAAAAACAGCCTAATACCGAAGAAATCCTCATGACCAAGGCATCAAACAGACTATTCTTTGACATTTTTACTAAATCCATCATATTTAATTATTATTTGGAATGGCGATTTCTTTATTTTACTATTAAAAGAGGTGTGTCTCTTTCATTCACCCCTGAACTAGAGGTTCACTGCTTACGCACCAGGCTTGAAGTACTGCCGAATACCGAAGCAGTCCTTATGACCAAGGCATCAAATAGGCAATTCTTTGACATTTTTATTAAATCCTTCATATTTAATTATTTTTTGGAATAGCGATTTCTTAATTTTATTATTCAAAGGGGTGTGTCTCCTCCATTCACCCCTGTAATAGGGGTTCACTCCTTATACACTAGTCTAGAAGTACTGCCAAATACTGAAGCAGTCCTCATGACCAAGGCATTAAACAGACCATTCTATGACATTTTTGCTAAATCCTTTATATTTAATTCTTATTTGGAATGGTGATTTCTTAATTTCACTATTAAAAGGGGTGTGGCTCTTCCATTTACCCCTTAAATAGGTTTTCACTGCTTATACACAAAGCTTGCGGTACTGCCAAATACCGAAGAAATCCTCATGACCAAGGCATCAAACAGACTATTCTTTGTCATTTTTACTAAATCCATCATATTTAATTATTATTTGGAATGGCGATTTCTTTATTTTACTATTAAAAGAGGTGTGTCTCTTTCATTCACTTCTGAGCTAGAGGTTCACTGCATACGCACCAGGCTTCAAGTACTGCCGAATACCGAATAAGTCCTCATGACCAAGGCATTAAACAGACCATTCTTTGATATTTTTGCTAAATCCTTTATATTTAATTCTTATTTGGAAGGGTGATTTCTTAATTTCACTATTAAAAGGGGTGTGGCTCTTTCATTTACCCCTGAAATAGGTGTTCACTGCTTATACACAAGGCTTGAAGTACAGCCACATACTGAAGCATTACTCGTGACCAAGGCATCAAACAGACTATTCTTTGTCATTTTTACTAAATCCATCATATTTAATTCTTATTTTGAATAGCGATTTCTTAATTTCACTATTAAAAGCGGTTTGTCTCTTCCTTTCACCACTGTACTAGGGGTTCACTCCTTATACACCAGTCTAGAAGTACTGCCGAATACTGAAGCATTACTCATGACCAAGGCATCAAATAGACCATTCTTTGACATTTTTTCTAAATCTTTCATATTTAATTATTATTTGGAATGGCGATTTCTTAATTTTAGTTTTAAAAGGGGTTTGTTTCGTCCATTTACCCCTGAAATAGAAGTTCACCTGTTATACACCAGCCTTGAAATACCGCTGAATACCGAAGCAGTGTTCTTGACCAAGGCATCAAACAGACCATTCTTTGACATTTTTACTAAATCCTTCACGTTTAATTAATATTTGTAATGGTGAATTCCTATTTTTACTATTAAAAGGGGTGTGTGTCTCTTCCATTTACTTCTGAACTAGAAGGTCACTGCTTATACACCAGGCTTGCGGTAGTGCCGAATACCGAAGCAGTCCTTATGACGAAGGCATCAAATAGGCCATTCTTTGACATTTTTTCTGAATCCTTCATATTTAATTATTATTTGGAATGGCGATTTCCTAATTTTACAATTAAAAGGGGTGTGGCTCTTCCATTTACCCCTGAAATAGGTGTTTACTGCTTATACACAAGGCTTGAAGTACAGCCAAATACTGAAGCATTACTCATGACCAAGGCATCAAACAGACTATTCTTTGTCTTTTTTACTAAATCCTTTATATTTAATTCTTATTTGGAATGGTGATTTCCTAATTTCACTATTAAAAGGGGTGTGTCTCTTCCATTCACCCCTGTACTAGAGGTTCACTCCTTAAACACCAGCCTTGAAGTACTGCCGAAAACCGAAGGAGTCCATATGACCAAGGCATCAAATAGGCCATTCTTTGACATTTTTTCTAAATCTTTCATATTTAATTATTATTTGGAATGGCGATTTCTTAATTTTAGTTTTAAAAGGGGTTTGTTTCGTCCATTTACCCCTGAAATAGAAGTTCACCTGTTATACACCAGCCTTGAAATACCGCTGAATACCGAAGCAGTGTTCTTGACCAAGGCATCAAACAGACCATTCTTTGACATTTTTACTAAATCCTTCACGTTTAATTAATATTTGTAATGGTGAATTCCTATTTTTACTATTAAAAGGGGTGTGTGTCTCTTCCATTTACTTCTGAACTAGAAGGTCACTGCTTATACACCAGGCTTGCGGTAGTGCCGAATACCGAAGCAGTCCTTATGACGAAGGCATCAAATAGGCCATTCTTTGACATTTTTTCTGAATCCTTCATATTTAATTATTATTTGGAATGGCGATTTCCTAATTTTACAATTAAAAGGGGTGTGGCTCTTCCATTTACCCCTGAAATAGGTGTTTACTGCTTATACACAAGGCTTGAAGTACAGCCAAATACTGAAGCATTACTCATGACCAAGGCATCAAACAGACTATTCTTTGTCTTTTTTACTAAATCCTTTATATTTAATTCTTATTTGGAATGGTGATTTCCTAATTTCACTATTAAAAGGGGTGTGTCTCTTCCATTCACCCCTGTACTAGAGGTTCACTCCTTAAACACCAGCCTTGAAGTACTGCCGAAAACCGAAGGAGTCCATATGACCAAGGCATCAAATAGGCCATTCTTTGACATTTTTTCTAAATCTTTCATATTTGATTATTATTTCGAATAGGGCTTTCTTTATTTTACTATTAAAAGAGGGGTGTCTCTTTCATTCACTTCTAAACTAGAGGTTCACTGCTTACGCACCAGGCTTGAAGTACTGCCGAATACCGAAGCAGTCCTTATGACCAAGGCATCAAAAAGGCAATTCTTTGACATTTTTTTTAAATACTTTATATTTAATTATTTTTTGGAATAGCAATTTCTTAATTTTAGTATTAAAAGGGGTGTGTCTCATCCATTTACCCCTTAACTAGAAGTTCACTGCTTATACACCAGCCTTGAAGTACTGCCGAATACCGAAAAAGTGCTCATGACAAAGGCATCAAACAGACCATTCTTTGATATTTTTACTAAATCCTTCATATTTAGTTATTATTGTGAATAGTGATTTCTTAATTTCCCTATCAAAAGGGATGTGTCTCTTCCATTCACCCCTGTAATAGAGGTTCACTCCTTATACACCACCCTTGAAGTACTGCCGAATACTGAAGGAGTCCTTATGACCAAGGCATCAAATAGGCCATTCTTTGACATTTTTATTAAATCCTTTATATTTAATTATTTTTAAAAATAGCGATTTCTTAATTTTAGTATTAAAAGGGGCGTGTCTCCTCCATTTACCCCTTAACTAGAAGTCCACTGCTTATACACCAGCCTTGAAGTACTGCCAAATACCGAAGCAGTGCTCATGACAAAGCCATCAAACAGACTATTCTTTGTCATTTTTACTAAATCCATCATATTTAATTCTTATTTGGAATGGTGATTTCCTAATTTCACTATTAAAAGGGGTTTGTCTCTTCCATTCACCCCTGTAATAGGGGTTCACTCCTTATACACTAGTCTAGAAGTACTGCCGAGTACTGAAGCAGTCCTCATGACCAAGGCATTAAACAGACCATTCTATGACATTTTTGCTAAATCCTTTATATTTAATTCTTATTTGGAATGGTGATTTCATAATTTCACTATTAAAAGGGGTGTGGCTCTTCCATTTACCCCTTAAATAGGTTTTCACTGCTTATACACAAAGCTTGCGGTACTGCCAAATACCGAAGAAATCCTCATGACCAAGGCATCAAACAGACTATTCTTTGTCATTTTTACTAAATCCATCATATTTAATTATTATTTGGAATGGCGATTTCTTTATTTTACTATTAAAAGAGGTGTGTCTCTTTCATTCACTTTTGAGCTAGAGGTTCACTGCATACGCACCAGGCTTGAAGTACTGCCGAATACCGAATTAGTCCTCATGACCAAGGCATTAAACAGACCATTGTTTGACATTTTTGCTAAATCCTTTATATTTAATTCTTATTTGGAAGGGTGATTTCTTAATTTCACTATTAAAAGGGGTGTGTCTCTTCCATTTACCCCTGAAATAGGTGTTCACTGCTTATACACCAGTCTAGAAGTACTGCCGAATACTGAAGCAGTCCTCATGACCAGGGCATTAAACAGACCATTCTTTGACATTTTTGCTAAATCCTTTATATTTAATTCTTATTTGGAATGGTGATTTCCTAATTTCACTATTAAAAGGGGTGTGTCTCTTTCATTCATTCTTGTAGTAGGGGTTCACTCCTTATACACCAGTCTAGAAGTACTGCCGAATACTGAAGCAGTCCTCATGACCAAGGCATTAAACAGACCATTCTTTGACATTTTTGCTAAATCCTTTATATTTAATTCTTATTTGGAATGGTGATTTCCTAATTTCACTATGAAAAGGGGTGTGTCTCTTCCATTCACCCCTGTACTAGAGGTTCACTCCTTATACACCAGCCTTGAAGTACTGCCGAAAACCGAAGGAGTCCTTATGACCAAGGCATCAAATAGGCCATTCTTTGACATTTTTTCTAAATCTTTCATATTTGATTATTATTTCGAATAGCGCTTTCTTTATTTTACTATTAAAAGAGGTGTGTCTCTTTCATTAACCCCTGAGCTAGAGGTTCACGGCTTACGCACCAAGCTTGATGTACTGCCGAATACTTAAGCAGTCCTCATGACCAAGGCATCAAATAGGCCATTCTTTGACATTTTTACTAAAATCCTTCATATTTAACTATTTTTTGGAATAGCGATTTCTTAATTTTGGTATTAAAAGGGGTTTGTCTCTTCCATTCACCCCTTAACTAGAAGTTCACTGCCTATACACAAGCCTAGAAAAACAGCCTAATACCGAAGCATTACTCATGACCAAGGCATCAAACAGACTATTCTTTGACATTTTTACTAAATCTATCATATTTAATTCTTATTTGGAATAGCGATTTCTTAATTTCACTATTAAAAGCGGTTTGTCTCTTCCTTTCACCCCTGTACTAGGGGTTCACTCCTTATACACCAGTCTAGAAGTACTGCCGAATACTGAAGCACTACTCATGACCAAGGCATCAAACAGACCATTCTTTGACATTTTTACTAAATCCTTCATATTTAATTATTATTTGGAATGGCGATTTCTTAATTTTAGTTTTAAAAGGGGTTTGTTTCGTCCATTTACCCCTGAAATAGAAGTTCACCTGTTATACACCAGCCTTGAAATACCGCTGAATACCGAAGCAGTGTTCTTGACCAAGGCATCAAACAGACCATTCTTTGACATTTTTACTAAATCCTTCACATTTAATTAATATTTGGAATGGTGAATTCCTATTTTTACTATTAAAAGGGGTGTGTCTCATCCATTTACCCCTTAACTAGAAGTTCACTGCTTATACACCAGCCTTGAAGTACTGCCGAATACCGAAGCAGTGCTCATGACAAAGGCATCAAACAGACCATTCTTTGATATTTTTACTAAATCCTTCATATTTAGTTATTATTGTGAATAGTGATTTTTTAATTTCCCTATCAAAACGGATGTGTCTCTTCCATTCACCCCTGTAATAGAGGTTCACTCCTTATACACCACCCTTGAAGTACTGCCGAATACCGAAGGAGTCCTTATGACCAAGGCATCAAATAGGCCATTCTTTGAAATTTTTATTAAATC
Source organism: Acanthosoma haemorrhoidale (assembly GCA_930367205.1). NCBI lineage: Eukaryota > Metazoa > Arthropoda > Insecta > Hemiptera > Acanthosomatidae > Acanthosoma > Acanthosoma haemorrhoidale. Next base: position 1,404,793 of record OV884009.1, read on the forward strand.
CTTTATATTTAATTATTTTTAAAAATAGCGATTTCTTAATTTTAGTATTAAAAGGGGCGTGTCTCCTCCATTTACCCCTTAACTAGAAGTCCACTGCTTATACACCAGTCTTGAAGTACTGCCAAATACCGAAGCAGTGCTCATGACAAAGCCATCAAACAGACTATTCTTTGTCATTTTTACTAAATCCATCATATTTAATTCTTATTTGGAATGGTGATTTCCTAATTTCACTATTAAAAGGGGTTTGTCTCTTCCATTCACCCCTGTAATAGGGGTTCACTCCTTATACACTAGTCTAGAAGTACTGCCGAGTACTGAAGCAGTCCTCATGACCAAGGCATTAAACAGACCATTCTATGACATTTTTGCTAAATCCTTTATATTTAATTCTTATTTGGAATGGTGATTTCTTAATTTCACTATTAAAAGGGGTGTGGCTCTTCCATTTACCCCTTAAATAGGTTTTCAATTCTTATACACAAAGCTTGCGGTACTGCCAAATACCGAAAAAATCCTCATGACCAAGGCATCAAACAGACTATTCTTTGTCATTTTTACTAAATCCATCATATTTAATTATTATTTGGAATGGCGATTTCTTTATTTTACTATTAAAAGAGGTGTGTCTCTTTCATTCACTTTTGAGCTAGAGGTTCACTGCATACGCACCAGGCTTGAAGTACTGCCGAATACCGAATTAGTCCTCATGACCAAGGCATTAAACAGACCATTCTTTGACATTTTTGCTAAATCCTTTATATTTAATTCTTATTTGGAAGGGTGATTTCTTAATTTCACTATTAAAAGGGGTGTGTCTCTTCCATTTACCCCTGAAATAGGTGTTCACTGCTTATACACAAGGCTTGAAGTACAGCCAAATACTGAAGCATTACTCATGACCAAGGCATCAAACAGACTATTCTTTGTCATTTTTACTAAATCCATCATATTTAATTATTATTTGGAATGGCGATTTCTTTATTTTACTTTTAAAAGAGGTGTGTCTCTTTCATTCACCCTTGTAGTAGGGGTTCACTCCTTATACACCAGTCTAGAAGTACTGCCGAATACTGAAGCAGTCCTCATGACCAAGGCATTAAACAGACCATTCTTTGACATTTTTGCTAAATCCTTTATATTTAATTCTTATTTGGAATGGTGATTTCCTAATTTCACTATTAAAAGGGGTGTGTCTCTTCCATTCACCCCTGTACTAGAGGTTCACTCCTTATACACCAGCCTTGAAGTACTGCCGAAAACCGAAGGAGTCCTTATGACCAAGGCATCAAATAGGCCATTCTTTGACATTTTTTCTAAATCTTTCATATTTGATTATTATTTCGAATAGCGCTTTCTTTATTTTACTATTAAAAGAGGTGTGTCTCTTTCATTCACCCCTGAACTAGAGGTTCACTGCTTACGCACCAGGCTTGAAGTACTGCCGAATACCGAAGCAGTCCTTATGACCAAGGCATCAAATAGGCAATTCTTTGACATTTTTATTAAATCCTTCATATTTAATTATTTTTTGGAATAGCGATTTCTTAATTTTATTATTCAAAGGGGTGTGTCTCCTCCATTCACCCCTGTAATAGGGGTTCACTCCTTATACACTAGTCTAGAAGTACTGCCGAATACTGAAGCAGTCCTCATGACCAAGGCATTAAACAGACCATTCTATGACATTTTTGCTAAATCCTTTATATTTAATTCTTATTTGGAATGGTGATTTCTTAATTTCACTATTAAAAGGGGTGTGGCTCTTCCATTTACCCCTTAAATAGGTTTTCACTGCTTATACACAAAGCTTGCGGTACTGCCAAATACCGAAGAAATCCTCATGACCAAGGCATCAAACAGACTATTCTTTGTCATTTTTACTAAATCCATCATATTTAATTATTATTTGGAATGGCGATTTCTTTATTTTACTATTAAAAGAGGTGTGTCTCTTTCATTCACTTCTGAGCTAGAGGTTCACTGTATACGCACCAGGCTTCAAGTACTGCCGAATACCGAATAAGTCCTCATGACCAAGGCATTAAACAGACCATTCTTTGATATTTTTGCTAAATCCTTTATATTTAATTCTTATTTGGAAGGGTGATTTCTTAATTTCACTATTAAAAGGGGTGTGGCTCTTCCATTTACCCCTGAAATAGGTGTTCACTGCTTATACACAAGGCTTGAAGTACAGCCAAATACTGAAGCATTACTCGTGACCAAGGCATCAAACAGACTATTCTTTGTCATTTTTACTAAATCCATCATATTTAATTCTTATTTGGAATAGCGATTTCTTAATTTCACTATTAAAAGCGGTTTGTCTCTTACTTTCACCCCTGTACTAGGGGTTCACTCCTTATACACCAGTCTAGAAGTACTGCCGAATACTGAAGCACTACTCATGACCAAGGCATCAAACAGACCATTCTTTGACATTTTTACTAAATCCTTCATATTTAATTATTATTTGGAATGGCGATTTCTTAATTTTAGTATTAAAAGGGGTGTGTTTCGTCCATTTACCCCTGAAATAGAGGTTCACCTGTTATACACCAGCCTTGAAATACTGCTGAATACCGAAGCAGTGTTCTTGACCAAGGCATCAAACAGACCATTCTTTGACATTTTTACTAAATCCTTCACATTTAATTAATATTTGGAATGGTGAATTCCTATTTTTACTATTAAAAGGGGTGTGTGTCTCTTCCATTTACTTCTGAACTAGAAGTTCACTGCTTATACACCAGGCTTGCGGTACTGCCGAATACCGAAGCAGTCCTTATGACGAAGGCATCAAATAGGCCATTCTTTGACATTTTTTCTGAATCCTTCATATTTAATTATTATTTGGAATGGTGATTTCCTAATTTTACTATTAAAAGGGGTGTGTCTCTTCTATTCAACCCTGAACTAGAGGTTTACTGCTTATACACCAGCCTTGCGGTACTGCCGAATACCGAAGCAGTCCTCAAGACCAAGGCATCAAATAGGCCATTCTTTGACATTTTTAAACTAATACGTATTAACTATAGTCCAATATAGTAATATAAAATAAAGAGGGATAATAATATTAATTGTAATGGTTATAGTATGGGAAATTATTAACTACTAAGTATGAGAGATATGTGTTTAAGTGGCAAGCTATGGTAAAAATCATTCCAGAACATTTTTCAATGCCAAACAATTGAAACAATACCTAATGTTTTTCAAAAATTATTATTTGGAATGGTGATTTCCTAATTTCACTATTAAAAGGGGTGTGTCTCTTCCATTCACCCCTGTACTAGAGGTTCACTCCTTATACACCAGCCTTGAAGTACTGCCGAATACCGAAGCAGTCCTTATGACCAAGGCATCAAATAGGCAATTCTTTGACATTTTTATTAAATCCTTCATATTTAATTATTTTTTGGAATAGCGATTTCTTAATTTTATTATTCAAAGGGGTGTGTCTCCTCCATTCACCCCTGTAATAGGGGTTCACTCCTTATACACTAGTCTAGAAGTACTGCCGAATACTGAAGCAGTCCTCATGACCAAGGCATTAAACAGACCATTCTATGACATTTTTGCTAAATCCTTTATATTTAATTCTTATTTGGAATGGTGATTTCTTAATTTCACTATTAAAAGGGGTGTGGCTCTTCCATTTACCCCTTAAATAGGTTTTCACTGCTTATACACAAAGCTTGCGGTACTGCCAAATACCGAAGAAATCCTCATGACCAAGGCATCAAACAGACTATTCTTTGTCATTTTTACTAAATCCATCATATTTAATTATTATTTGGAATGGCGATTTCTTTATTTTACTATTAAAAGAGGTGTGTCTCTTTCATTCACTTCTGAGCTAGAGGTTCACTGTATACGCACCAGGCTTCAAGTACTGCCGAATACCGAATAAGTCCTCATGACCAAGGCATTAAACAGACCATTCTTTGATATTTTTGCTAAATCCTTTATATTTAATTCTTATTTGGAAGGGTGATTTCTTAATTTCACTATTAAAAGGGGTGTGGCTCTTCCATTTACCCCTGAAATAGGTGTTCACTGCTTATACACAAGGCTTGAAGTACAGCCAAATACTGAAGCATTACTCGTGACCAAGGCATCAAACAGACTATTCTTTGTCATTTTTACTAAATCCATCATATTTAATTCTTATTTGGAATAGCGATTTCTTAATTTCACTATTAAAAGCGGTTTGTCTCTTACTTTCACCCCTGTACTAGGGGTTCACTCCTTATACACCAGTCTAGAAGTACTGCCGAATACTGAAGCACTACTCATGACCAAGGCATCAAACAGACCATTCTTTGACATTTTTACTAAATCCTTCATATTTAATTATTATTTGGAATGGCGATTTCTTAATTTTAGTATTAAAAGGGGTGTGTTTCGTCCATTTACCCCTGAAATAGAGGTTCACCTGTTATACACCAGCCTTGAAATACTGCTGAATACCGAAGCAGTGTTCTTGACCAAGGCATCAAACAGACCATTCTTTGACATTTTTACTAAATCCTTCACATTTAATTAATATTTGGAATGGTGAATTCCTATTTTTACTATTAAAAGGGGTGTGTGTCTCTTCCATTTACTTCTGAACTAGAAGTTCACTGCTTATACACCAGGCTTGCGGTACTGCCGAATACCGAAGCAGTCCTTATGACGAAGGCATCAAATAGGCCATTCTTTGACATTTTTTCTGAATCCTTCATATTTAATTATTATTTGGAATGGTGATTTCCTAATTTTACTATTAAAAGGGGTGTGTCTCTTCTATTCAACCCTGAACTAGAGGTTTACTGCTTATACACCAGCCTTGCGGTACTGCCGAATACCGAAGCAGTCCTCATGACCAAGGCATCAAATAGGCCATTCTTTGACATTTTTAAACTAATACGTATTAACTATAGTCCAATATAGTAATATAAAATAAAGAGGGATAATAATATTAATTGTAATGGTTATAGTATGGGAAATTATTAACTACTAAGTATGAGAGATATGTGTTTAAGTGGCAAGCTATGGTAAAAATCATTCCAGAACATTTTTCAATGCCAAACAATTGAAACAATACCTAATGTTTTTCAAAAATTATTATTTGGAATGGTGATTTCCTAGTTTTACTATTAAAAGGGGTGTGTCTCTTCTATTCACCCCTGAACTAGAGGTTTACTGCTTATACACCAGCCTTGTGGTACTGCCGAATACCGAAGCAGTCCTCATAACCAAGGCATCAAATAGGCCATTCTTTGACATTTTTAAACTAATACGTATTAACTATAGTCCAATATAGTAATATAAAATAAAGAGGGATAATAATATTAATTGTAATGGTTATAGTATGGGAAATTATTAACTACTAAGTATGAGAGATATGTGTTTAAGTGGCAAACTATGGTAAAAATCTGTCCAGAACATTTTTCAATGCCAAACAATTGAAATAATACCTAATGTTTTTCAAAAATTAATTTTTTGATGAATGGTGTTGACTGAAAAATAAATGGTTACCTCAGGTGGTTTCTACTAAAAATGAGAGGTGAACTGAATAGGCACTGGATCATTAATGCCGTTTATAACCTAACTAACTAACCGTTTATAACATATATACAATAATGGTTCGTTAAAAAAATGGTTAGAAATTACAAACCTTAGGAGTAAATATCTTGGAAGAAAGACGGTTTTTTGTAAAACCGACACACAATCATTACATTATCATTATAATGGCATATTGTGAGAATCAAAGCCTTTTTGAACTTTGGTAAATCCTAAAAATACCTATATTTTCTCATATATTGGCTCATACATGTATATCGTAAGGATTGGTTTTCAGAAAACAGAATCAGTAATCTCCCTTCAGTCTTAAGACCACCAGAGAGGACGGACAGCTGTTCGATATCGTTTAAATATTCAAGCATTCATCGGGCTATCACTTCGAACGGTCACTTCAGTTTATTAAGACGTGATAACAGCCAAAAGTGGAACATCTTACTTGTTGAAATGTAGGTTATAGGTAGCCGGTGAAGGAATGCACCCCTTGTTTCATGGATATACATGGCAAATCATTCTTGTCCTATTCTACTTGTTTTTTTCAATTATCAAGAGATAAATTTTGTTATTGAGATATGTTTTAAATTTAAGGTGGTATGTAATATCACAGAAAACTAGCTGATTGATATCCGGGTGGCAGCCCAGTTTGTGCACTGGATTTGAGAACCGTCTTAAGGTAAGATTATATAAACTTCTGTGATTTTGGTGGCACAGATGCCCCAGTGATTATTTAAGCCAAACTGGACATTACATTGGCTCCGCTGCTTGTACATTGGTACTCCTTAAAGTTATCCTAACTTAATCGTGTTTATTTATCTTTATTTTCCAGCTTGGCTCGTCACATGTAGCTACAGTGAATAACAACATAACAGTGTACTGGGTGGGGAATGGTCTCATTAAAAGGTACTCCTACTAGCTGTGGTTTCATGATAAAATGGCATTTTTTATAATAAACGAAAGTAGGTTAAAATCGTATGAAAAATGTCATGTCAGCCAGGAACGGACCAGTTTATAGATACGAGGAAGTATGTTTTTCAAGTTTATATCTTTTCCTAAATTAAGATGTACTAAACCTTAGTAGTTTTGAAAAAGACTTTTTCCATAACCAAGAGCGACGATGTTAATATTTTGTTTTTAGAGTAGATGCATTGCATATAAGAGTATTCTGACTATTTAAATATTCGAAAAAAATTGATTAGAAGTTAAAAAAAACATAATCTATCTGTCACCAAACACCCAAATTATTTTTTTTTTTATCAAAAATAGTTAATTTAAACTGTTAATCCATTTCGTTTACTGAATTCTCTTCTTTCAACTATAAATCGTAAATAGGTGATGTCGGGTCGGCCCGAGGGGGGCCTACTTACCCTAGCCCTAGTGAGGGTTGAATAGGCTATGACCTGGACAATTGCTTCATGACTAGTCTTACTACTGAACTATCTGACTGCATATCTGATAGGTATGTGCCCCGACAGTGCAATATGTTCAGGAGAAGAGGTATAGGGCAGGTATTATAAGTAGTTTATTTGGTTTTGGAATGACCACGAATTCACACTCGGTATCTAAGGGTAGGCAAAAACCGTCCGGATCCCAAAGGCGAGTGTGAACCGGAGAGACTGGATCACTGGAGGATACGCTACTAGGCAAACTTTGTAAGGCCCCAGATGACAGTCGTCAGCGAGGAAAAGATTTCTTCCAAGGAGGTGCTAGTTTTAGCGAAACGAAAGCAGAGAATCCCACTAGGATAAGATGGCCTGACAAGGCCGGACTAAAACATAGCGAGGTTAGAAAAGAGAGATGCCGAGGTTTTTATAAATAAGAAAGCCATGGTTCGAGCAGAGTAACAAACGCGAGAGGAGGAAGATAGAACAGTGTTCACTTCAAGTGTCTGATTCCGACTGTCAGACTCAGAATTTCTGCCTTATATAGGCCTTATATTATTCTGCCCAATCGCATTCAAGCCAATAAGGCGAGGTTTTTTTATAGCAGGCCCGGATGGAGCTGGAATGTTCTAGACCAGGACCCATCCCCTCCATGGGCTGGTCAGCCTGGAGGGCCCGGGTCTGCCTGACTTCTGCTGCCCCTGAGCTCGTTTTGCAGCTACGTCTTTTATTGCTTACAATATTTACACTGATATGACTTGTGGTTTGATAACATTATTTACTTTTGTTTAAATTAATTTACAACATAGTATAACCAATTTACAATATATATAATAGAGTAGAGGGTGATTTATCTTATCTAGTTAGCGGCCACTACAGGTGAAATACCGACATCCATGACCTATTTAAATCGGCTGCGACGACTTTAAATACCACATTATTGTCGGATCCTAAAACCTTTTGGGTATTTATTTAGTTACCGTATCTAATGTAGACTCATAGAAATATTTGATAACGTTGAATCCGAAATATCATGTGAACAGTACCCTTAGCACTACATGTAGTCCGGGCTTTGGTTGTATATAACTTTAAGATTTAAGACGGATAGGATCAGTAATTACAGCTGCTATCGTAGACCAGATAATTGGCTAAAAACGATTGTACCACAACTGCTTTAAAGTAAAGCATCTCCTATTGATAAGTGTTGTGCCAACTATTTCACCATGAATAAATAGAAGCTACCCTCTTCTCGGACCAGGAAAAACACACCTACCTTTCCATATTTTATTAATAAATCTTCTGCGTCCGTATAAAGATTCACGATTCCGACACAGTCGGAGCTTACTAAGGGTGCAGACATAGCACGTCTCTAATTGGCCAAAATAAACTGTCATAGGATTGGTCGAAATAAAACGCTCTATCATTCGCTGTAGGCGGGAATCGCCTGCCTATATAAGGCAGAAATTATGAGCTTTTTCTGAGTCTGACAGTCGGAATCAGACACTTGAAGTGAACACTGTTCTATCTTCCTCCTCTGGCGTTCGTTACTCTGCTCGAACCATGGCTTTCTTATTTATTTACCTCTGCGCCTCTCTTTCCTAACCTTGCTATGTTTTAGTCCGGCGTTGTAAGCCCCACACCTTCCAAGTGGGATTCTCTGGCTTCCTCTCGCTAAAACTAGCACATCCTTAGAAGGATTCCCTTCCATGCAAACATTTCTGGGGCCCTACAAAATGTGTCTAGTAGCATCTCCCCCAAAGGTCCAGTCTGCTTGGTTTCACCCAGTCTCTTGGGATCCGGACGGTATTCGCCTACACTTAGACACCGATTGTGAACTCGTAAACCAAGACCACGTAAACTATCTATAATACCTAGCCTGTACTTCTGAACCGTGTGCACTGTCGGGGTACACCTTCTAAGACCTTGTGGAGTCAGATATACAAATACATAATAAAGAAATATGAATAAAGCTGCCCACCGACTAGGCCGCCAGCAAACGACCACAGGTTTATCCATTTATCTCTTTCTGACGCCCGCCGGGCAGTGGCCAGGGTCGATGATACCTACCCTCAGCGGGCACCCCTGACAGTGAGCAATTAAATTTTAATTTCTTAGAAAAACTGATTCAAAGAAAATGGGTGCAATAGAATTCTGTAAATTTGTGACACGTTACCATTTGCGCACACGGACCAAAAAAGGGAGGGAAGAAAGAGCTGCAAGACGGATTAGCTATGATATATAACGAACGTGTAGTAATTGAAAAATAAATAACATCTATTAGAATAACTATTTTAACTAGGGGGTAGAGAGCTTAAAAAAGGAATGTCAATTACCGGGATAAAAAAAAGCAAGGCAATGGACTAGTTAAGGGACGGAATAGGTCCTTTCCTGTGGAGGGGGGGGGGCAGGTAGTTACACTGCCGTCGTACACAGCTCTCTTCCCTCAACATTTGAATAAACCTTTGCCAAATATATCAACAAAAGAAAGTAATTGTATTGGATTTTTTATTATTAAATTATCGATTGAGAGTTAGATTTAACATATCATAAACGACCATCGAATCAATAATAAGAAGCCTGGGGGCTTTTTTTGAAAAATTCACTGATATGATTGTCATGTACATTCCATCTCTCGTGCAAACATTGTAGGAGATCTACCAGCTGCTCTATTCAAATCTCGGTTCATAGAAGTAACTACCATTTAGCTACATAAGGTCCACCTAAGTCGATCCCGCTAGTAATTATCCAGCTTGGAAGGTGTTCGGAAGTCTGCCAGCTTCTCTATTCTACTTATCAGTTCTTAGGGGTCACTACTATTTAGGTACGTAAGGTCCACCACAGTCGCTGCCACTAGCCGTTAAGCTACTTTGAAGGTTTGTTGGGAGGTGTTCCAGCTGTTCTATTCTACGAATCTCGATTCTTAGGATCACTTCTACTTGGTTACATTGGGTCCAGCGGAGTCGCTCCTGTTAGTCGGTAAGTAGCTAGGAAAGTGTTGGGAGGTGTTCCAGCTGATCAATTCAACGATTCTCGGTTCTTAAGGGTCGCTACTAAATAGTTAAATATGGCCCACCGGCGTCGCTCCCACGGGTCATTATGCAGCTTGAAAGGTCTTTAAGCTGCTGCTATTTTCGAATATCGTGTCTTAGGGGCACTTCCATTTAGTTACATTAGGTCCACCGGAGTTGGTTCCACAAGTCATTATGCAGCTTGGAAAGTGTTATTATGTGTTCCAGCTGATTTATGGTACGATTCTCGGTTCATAAGGGTCACTACTATTAAGTTACATATGGCCCACCGGCATCGCTCCCAGTAGTCATTATACAGCTTGGAAGATTTTCAAGCTTCTCTTTTCGAATATCGATTCTTAGGATCATTTCTATTTAGTTACATTAGGTCCACCACAGTCGCTTCTTCAAGTCGTTATGCCACTTGGAATTGTTGGTCGGTGTTCTAGCTGCTCTTTTCGAATATCGTGTCTTAGGGGCACTTCCATTTAGTTACATTAGGTCCACCGGAGTTGGTTCCACAAGTCATTATGCAGCTTGGAAAGTGTTGGTATGTGTTCCAACTAATTTATGGTACGATTCTCGGTTCATAAGGGTCACTACTATTAAGTTCCATATGGCCCACCGGCATCGCTCCCAGTAGTCATTATGCAGCTTGGAAGATTTTCATGCTGCTCTTTTTGAATATCGATTCTTTGGACTTTTTTAAGTTTCTTAAACATTTTCTGGGATCGCTAATGTTTACATTTTTATAAATGTTTATTCTATATGAAAGATTCCGAAAATTCTACTCGCACGGCTTTTGTATTTCTTTGTAGGAAACTTCCTTTTTTTTTTTTTTTTTAGGATTTCTACCTATTAACTGATTTAGTTCTCTCATACCTAGCTTTCTCAAATCTCAGTTGAAAACATATAGTTTTTCTTTGATCATTTAGGAGCTATACGAAAATTCTAAGGAAAAGGTAAAAATAATTTTTTTAGATAGTCTAATGCCGGGTATCCAAGAGGCGTGAATCATGAAAGAGGGCATTATTGAAACGGATTGAGGAAATTGAATCGTTAAAATGAATTGCCATTTCACACGAATTGTAAAGACAAAATTAATATTAATGTATTTTATTTCTTTACTCGGTTTCAAGATTACTCACATTCGCGACTTACGTCCCGCCGGAACCCGGAATAACAGTGTCTCATCTATTAGTTTTTTACTTCATATAATAAGATCTAATAGAGAAATATAGAATTTCTAAAAAAGATAGATTTTTTTAAATACTTTTTAATTGTCTATCGGGGTATATTTATGAAACGTGTATGATTACGAATTTTGTTTTAATTGAGACTATGAACTTTGATTCACCTGATGAACCGATGTTTAGTTGGCGTAATTTCTAGCAATAATGTATATTAAATTATTAATTAGATAGAGTTCCAGAGATAAATTCTGAATTGCTGCATCCATAGGTTTAGGCGTTAAATATATTTATTTCGTTTATTTTACATAGTCTTTGCAGTGTAATTTCATAGTGTATAGATATTAATAATTCCCTATTTTCTTTCATGTTTATTAATGAATGGTATTTTGACACACCATGTTTGTATCTATCAGGGATACGAAATGTTTTAAGGGTGGATGCAAGTTGAAAACAGTTTAAAATATCTTGATTAAGAACCATCCACTTTGGCCATCTTCTGCCCACAGGACCCTATAGATATAAAACCGAAATCAGAACTGGTAATAACGGAGGTAGGAGCAGTGAGGGGAGGCTAAGTGGGGATATGAAAAATAAAATAAAAGGGAAAGTAAGAAGGTTGAAGGTGAAAAGAAGGAAGAAGGGGTGTATTGAGGGGTAGCTGGCGAGAAGGGTTGGTCAAGGCCCTCGTTGTCATGACAACCCCGCAAGACACTGGTCAATGATCACCAGCCCTCCCTAAACCATGATCCAACCCCCAAATCTAATTACATTTACTATCCAACCCTCTCAATCCCCATTCAACCCTTAAACTGGTCATGCCCACTTTTTAATTACTCGTCCCAGCGTCTGCTAGTTAGCTGGCGTCCTTTCTTTTAACCCTTTTTTTTTTCATTATCTCTTTTTTTTCTGTCTTGTTTTAATTTACTCCGAGCTAGCCCCGTTGCCTCCTTCATCGACATAGTACACCAATCCTATTTACCTTCAATTATAACTAGTTAAATCAGGGGGAGGTGAAGTCTTGTATGATGGTCATCGGAGTCACAATAGACTCCAATGTTTTTTTTAGCATACTATTTTCTAAAAATAAATAATACATTTTATAATTATTTTTTTAAATCAAAGATTATAACTAAGTGAGATGAAATATTTTGAGGGTTTTATTGGTTTTATTCAAAATTAAGAACTCTCATATTGTGTCTGTCTGGCAGTCATGATCTTAGTGAGAGCACTCTACAAGCAATTGAATTTCACCCGGAAGTACCATTTAAAATTGGAAAGACATCACAAATATACCCATTACCATGAAACATTAGTAACATGCTATTTGGTTATAGAACTTGACATCCTAGTAGTTTACTTTATTTTTTTTTTAAACTACAATTACAATAAGTTAATAAATCTGGCATTAACATCGTGTTCGGAACACAACCAGTGTTATTTTAGAGACATGATATTTTTCATGAGAGCTCCAAGAAGAGTCATTAATAAACTAGTTACTAGTGAAAACATTAAATTTAAATGTTTTATATAATTATTAATAAATTACTTACAAAACAAAAACACTTCATTTTAGGTAAGGTGTCAAATCAAAGGTAATAATAGCTACTTTGGCTAGGGGCTTTAGGGGACTATCATTAGAAAAAGTGAATACAATTTTTCCCATAACCGTAAGGAAACCCATAATTGTCTAATGGATCACATTTGAATTTAATTGTTAAAATATATAATAACACAGTCAATGATGAACAATATGTTCATAAATTAACTTCAATTTAATCGTAAAATGTTATAACAAGAATGCATTGAGGGTTGGAAAGGCCATAAAGTAAAAATAAGCTCACAGGCTTGGGTTTGAGTCCCAGTCATGATGCTTCTCTTTGCTCCTCAATTTGATTTCTTTGGCCAATAATTATTAATGTGGAATTATAGAGCACCGATAGTAATGATAACTATCAGAGACGCAGCAATGAACTGAGATGCAGGCGATTCTGGCTTAAGGTGGACCAGTTGGGAAACAGATCCTGAGCAGGGGTTGAACTGAAACCACAATAATTTAGTTAGACATCCGCGCAATTGTTGCCAGCTCAAGATCCTGATACCCTCTCCTATAGTCTGAAACGCCATGATATCAATTTGTATCACTATATAAACATATGTTAGTAGCCAATGTTCACAGTATTGGTAGATGTGTGAGAGTATCATAGGTATATTTTAAAATCCATCCCTCAAATATTCCATCACGGATCATTTGCAAGTAAACTCCAGGACAAAATTAGCGCTTTCCCACCTTACAATATTACAGGCTTATATAAAGCATATTGTTATTATTTTGTCAATAACCAATAACCATTGGTGACAACTCTTTAGTTTATAAATCATTGATGATCTTGATGTCTTCTCGGAACAAGATGGTGTCTGTTGCATAGCTTTCTTGAGTAAATGGCGTTTAAGTATTTATGTCGTTATTCCTCTGTCCCTTTATGTACTTAGGACATGTGAAAAAACTTTAGACTGTGAGTGAGGTACTATCACACTATGTAGATCGGTGGAGTCCTACAAGAAGATGCAGATGCGTCAGCTTGGTGTGCCCAATCCTCGGTCTCGTCAACGCATTGCTGTCTGTACTTGACAGTTACCATGGAGGTGTCCATGCCGTGCTGGTGTTCTTTGAACTTTCTCCAATGATATAAGCTCGGTGTTTCCTATTCTTTGTCATATTTTTTCCTCGTCATAACTTCTATTGACTTCTGAGGTGAGTACGAAGTTAGAAGTACGAAGAACACTGGACAGTCTTTTTCTTCTTCAGTAATATATATATCTAAAAAAGCTCACCGCATTTCTATGTTTTCAATGTTTTCATCCAATCCGGTTGGAAAATACTTTATAAGTTGACCCAACACCATGTTACCTACTTTCCCTTTATGTATAAATAAATCTTTCCTTTGTTCAATCGTTCACCTGGAACTTTATTCCTAAAACATTCGTCATGCGCAATATCTCTTTTTTGTTAATTCGGTCTTTTGAACCTTCCTCTCTCATTTGTGATTTATCGTTGAAAAAAAGAGAACAATGCAATTTGTTTCATTCACGTTGTTTTTTTTTGGCAGACTAAAATATGAATCCATTCCATCCTTGGGGAAAGAATTTTTCGAATCGTGTTTGAGTCAAAAGATCTGGAATCAGGGAGAGAGTTTAGGAATTCAGTTGCGAATGACCTTTGAGTACTTTTAGACGGTTTGTTTTAACGAAAATTGCCTGTGTGTATGATTTTTGTCAGTCTCTATTCTAATTTATCGACATGAAATGTTACATGCCTCCCCTCTATATGATTCTGGGAATCCTTATAAATCTCCATAAAACATAATTAATTGTTTAATATTAAAAAAAATATTTGAATTGGTTCAACAATACGTTTATTTTTATAAAAATAAAATTACAAAACCGTTCAACCTATAATCGTGTTTCTTTATAATGAAGGACAATTATTTAATTGCATGGTATCGAGCAGTGTATCAAATAAGGTTCTTGATTTATATCTATAGGTTATTATATAGGTTATTATTTACGTCTTGATTTATAATGTGCAATATTATTTGTGACTTTAGGGGATTGTAATCAGGTCGAATCATTATAGTGGTTTTGGCAGCTATGGCAAAAACCTTAAATGTGTGGTGCATCACACTTGACCTGAATTTTATTGATGTTGTATAACCGATGTTGGGCTCTGCTAGTCAGAGAGAGAGAGTCAGGATTGTGCAAAAAGAGCGATTGTACAAACAGGAAATAATCCATGTGTTATGGAAGCTGTCTCTTGTTAAGGGGATAAGGCACCTTTGGTTGATTTGAATTCTGTTAATTTTTGTTCTAGCATAGATCCTGATAATTATTAATAAAATAATTATTAGCCGAATCGAATATACTAAACACGACTATATATTAGGGAAACCCCAGCTTCCATTCCAGCTCCTGCCAGTATTTTCTTCAGATAATAATTATATGGGTTCGAGAATCTACAAGTGTTTACTAGAGACAGGTGTCTCCTTCATACATGGCTTATCACCAATATGTTTTATAAGAAAATTTCGCGTCCCTCTCGAGCAATCAGAAATTAACATTGAAGATTTTAGCATCAGGAATCTTATGGACGCTTAAAATATGAGTGTCACAAAAAACCCTCCCTTTTCCATTAAATTGACCATTATAGATTTAACGATTTATAAAATTGTTAATGATTAATTTATGAAAATACAATAAACGTAAAGGATCCCGAGATTTTTTTTCTATTATTCAAAGATAATTTTTATTACCAAGAAAAATTGTTAAATACCCGTTACAAACTACAAAAACTAGGTCCTGAGAGACCTATGCATCCGTTCAAAATTTTCACAATAGGGTAGTAAAATTCGAATAGTTTATACTGATCGACTTAAACCCTCGGTGTCATCATTTAAAGTTTTTTACATTCCTGGGATGCTCTTATCCTTGTCCATTCCTTTATAAGAGAATTGACCATATTGGTCTCTGTGTGATTGCGATCGTTTAGACACTTGCATGTTCTCGACCGGTCACTAGAAAGCTGGGAGGATTCCAACCCCGTACAAGACGCACGCCACGGTTCCAACACGTTACGGGCTGCGTAACAAAAAAAAAAAAAAACCTCAAATTTGTCGTTGAACGTTATTACGTGTTATTTTCTTGGGTTATATGAACCATAGCCGAAGAAAAGGGGATGACTAAAGTGGAAGATTTTTTTCTTGGAGCTGGATCTTTGTTGGTAAGGCACTAGATTAGATTTTCCCGAGCTGGGAAAACTCAAAGATTCAGATCATCAATAAATGAATGAGATATTTCCTAGGAAGGTGGTTAAATTATTTTGTTATATAATTCATACAACATTGCTACATATTGACTGATGTGTAGCAAAAGCAAATTAAATTTCTTACAGATCTCGAAATTTCTGGGGGGGCTGATAGAAAAGGTTGGCATTCTAAAGAAGTCGAACCTTGCACGAGAGAAGTCATTCAAATTCAGGCGAGTAAGCAATTTTTCCTTTGTTGGTATGTACGAGAAGACAATATACTGATTTTCAGGGGAATCGCTTCTAATAATAATAACAACATTACCAACGTTTATCTTTTAAAAGCAAAGAAAGAAAAGTTTTATTATGAAGTACAATCAAAACACTGTTATATAAAAATATTAAAGAGCAGTTAGAACATACTGGATGGAATGTCTAGGCACAAGTGGGGTCTGGGGCTAAAGCTGAGACATATATGTATAAGAAAAGGATGAGATTCTGGGAAGTAGGGAGGTCTCGGAGGGATGCGGTTGCTTACTTAAAAATAACAGGCTTTTATATATATATATATATATATATATATATATAAGTTAAGTCCAGGCGCCGCTAGTGCCCAGCCTTAATCCCCAAACATATGTTATCTGTATATGTTTACAGGTAATACCTATAGATAGAGGTATCTTGGTCTAAATAAAGCAGTCTTGTTATAACGTTCTACGTGTTCTTATTACCAACCTTTCTTAGCTTGTATTTCAATAAACATTAACTGGTGCCGAAACCCGGGAACCGTGGAGAAAGAGAGTTATCGAGTGCGAGCGTAATTTTTTTTTGTTTTTTTTTTTCTTCTATACGCGAAAGAGAGAAGATGACTGAAGGAGGAGTTTTGAGACAGCCCGTCTTGAATCTCGTAGAGGGAGCAGATATTAGAAGAGTGGGAACTATGCCAGAAGTTCATGCCACGGCGCTCGCGCTGATGAGGGTAAAAGCGATGAATACCCAGGATCTGAGGAAGGCTGTTGCGGAGCTGGAGAGATTCACTGGGGAACTGGGTGAGCTGAACCATTTCCTAAAAGGAGGAGACCGTCTCACAGCTTTAATTGGAGCTAAAGCAGAAGAAAATTTAATAGATCCCAGAGACGCGGAATCGTTGAAGGCGGCCCTGATATGTCGGGTCAAGAGAAGTATACTGAATCAAATTCAGGCAGATGAAGAAACCCCGTGGGAATTAATTAAGATGAGATTGAAGAAGGCGTACGGAGGAGGACGATGGACTCCCGAGGAGGACATATTCCAAATGTTTAGGGAGACAAAGTCCCCAAGACAAAGTAACGGGCAATATGCTGCGGGGTTAGTAGTCCGTTTCAATAAGATAACGGAGAAGATGAGAGAGTCGATTAGCGTAGAAGAGGTGGAGGGTAGAATGGGATTCTTATCCACAATTCTAAAAGTGCAACTGGCCAAGGAGACAGGAAGAAAGGAAGGATTCTCTGATGAGCGCTCGTTCTCGGAGTGTGCACAATCAATGATCGACACTAGTGCCAAGGAGGAAGAAGTGAGGGTGCAAGACGTCGACAATGAGTGGAGCCGAGTTGCATACAAAAGAACCCGGACCCTGAAACCAACCTGGAGGAGACCAGAAACGTCCGTTATTGGCAGAGACAAGGGAACGACAGGAGAAAGAAGATTTAGAGGAACGAGACCGAGGTATGCCCCGCCCAGGGAAGAAAGAAAATGCCACGGATGTAGGAAGGCAGGACATTTAGTGGCACAGTGTCCTCGAACAAAATGTTTTGAGTGTGGCGAGGAAGGACACATCGCGAGGCATTGCCCGTATATCTTCCGGAGGAGAGAATACCAACGACCAGAACCAATGGAGGTAAACACTCAAGAAGTAAGAGAGAGACGGAGCATGACACATGGGGAGAGTGGATCATCAGAAGATGAGTCATCAGGGACTTCGGGAACTGAAGGAGAAGAAGCGAGGCGCAGCAGAAACAGGAGACAGACAGGGCAGAAGGTCGAGTCACGTAGATGGGAGCAACGTGATGAAGCCTGAGGAGCGTGTTGGCAGAGAGGCGACCGCATCCTGAGATGTAATGCAATTCGGGAGAGGATGTGTGCGTTGCCAATAATTAGGGTCAAAGGAGGAGAGATGTGTCTGGTGGACACGGGAAGCACCAACACCATCATGTCCCGCGGAGCGCTGGAGAGGCTGTATGGCGGAGAGAGGGCACTCCAGATTCAGGTATGTAATTGTAGTTTAATCACCCTGGGAGGCCCTTGCGAGGTAGTGGGAGAGTTAGTCATAGGGCTAAATAGGTGGGCGAAGAAAGGGGGAGATCTAAAGATACATATCGTAGGAAACATGCCGCGGGAGTACCAGGTGATAGTTGGGTGCGACATGTTGGGGAAGGTAGGTGCGCGTGTGGAGAATATCGGGGAAAAATGGAACATTAAGTTGGGGAAAGTGGAATATAAATGTCAAGGGACTATATGGGACGGAAGAGCGCGGATAGGGGCGGTTAATAAAATAGAGGGCTGGAGGGAAGGCCTACAGAGGGAGTTTGAGGATATTTTTTACGTAGAGGGAGACACGCTGGGAGCGACTGGGAAGACGGTCCACGAGATCCAGTTAAAGAAAGAACGCGTCACATACGTGAAAGAGAGACGATATCCGCAGGCACTACGTAGGCATATTAGAGAGGAGCTAGAGAGTCTCAAACGGCAAGGGATTATAGTTGATAGCACTTCGCCATATAACAGTCCTCTATGGGCAGTGAGGAAGAAAAATAGACCTGGGGACGAGACGGAGAAATACAGGGTAGTTATCGATTATCGGAAGTTAAACGAGAACACGACGGACGAGAAGTATCCTATTCCCCGATTTGAGGACATATTAGACAGATTGAACGGGGCGACAATATTTAGTACCCTAGATCTAAAGGCAGGCTATCACCAGATCAAGATGAGTGCGAACGACCAAGACAAAACGGCCTTTACATTTGAGAGGGGGCATTATCAATTTACCAGGATGCCATTTGGACTGAAAAACGCCCCGATTACCTTTCAACGCCTAATGGATGAATTTTTGAGGGGAATAGACGAAGCGGTATGCCAGGTCTACATGGACGATCTGTTAGTTTTCAGCAGAACGGAGGCAGAGCACGTTGAGCACCTAAGAAGTGTATTTCAAAGAGTCCGCGAATTCGGATTAAAATTGTCCATGGAGAAGTCTCTGTTGGGGAAGAAAAAAATCAATTTTTTGGGCCACACCATCTCACAGGAGGGGGTTAAGCCAGACTCTACGAAGGTCGAGGCGATTAGAAGGATGGTGGTGCCCACAGATGTAAAGGGGATCCGTCGACTTCTGGGGACGCTTAATTATTACAGAAGATTTGTGCCGGACATGGCGGCATACCTGGTGCCTATTAATAATTTACTGCGAAAGGGAGCGAGGGTGGTAATTACCCCAATCATGGAGCAGAACATCCGGAAATGTATGTCTAGCTTACAAGAGGAACCAATATTAGCATTTCCCGATTTCCAACATCCCTTCACAATCACCACTGATGCCAGCGAATACGCACTGGGGGCAGTGTTGTCGCAGGAGAGAGACGGTGGGGAGCGCCCGGTGGCGTACGCTAGTCGACGGCTCACAGAAACGGAAGCGCGGTATAGTGCTCTAGAGAGAGAGCTCCTAGGTATCGTCTGGGCTATAGACCATTTCCGCCCATATGTCTTCGGCAGAAAATTCCGTGTTCACACCGACCACAGACCCCTACAATGGGTAGGAAAGTTAAAGGAGTCCTCGGCGCGGGTCACGAGGTGGAAAGAGTTTTTGTCCCAGTACAATATGGAGATCATATATAAACCCGGGAAAGAGAACGTAGTGGCAGACTGGCTGTCCAGAGCCATTACTGTGAATGCGTTGGAAGAAGGGGAACCATCCGGGGAAATCCAACAGTTTCTCCGGGAATGGACACCCGGGGAGGATGGAAGCCTCGGTACGCGAGGAGATAGCGAAGGTGAGGAAACCCTTGAAGAGGAAGGTTCCGCCGCCGAAAGACCTGTTGAAATGGAAGTAACAGAAGGGATCGTGAACGACAAAAGACGGCAGATCATTTGGAAATCCAAGACCTCAGGGCGGCTGCAGATCGCATATGACAGTTATGGGAGAAGTAAAATCGCGACGATTTGGTCGCCACCAGGGGTTAGGAACGACCAAATTTGCCGTGCATTGAAAGATGCCTCGGAACCCGGAAAGACCCATCATGTATTTGTAGGGAATGCCACTATTTGGGAGAAAATTCGTAGACTCTGGCGAACGGAACAACTTGGAGTGGATAGGATATTTATTCGGTGCACGTCGATGGTGGAGACACTCAAAGACAGAGAACAGCAGCTGGAAGTGACGCTGGCCTATCACCAAGGAAAAACGAACCACCGTGGAGTTCAGGAAACGTTGCAAGCGTTGCGGCGGAGGTACTTTTGGTGGGGAATGAAAAAGAGCATACAAGAAATGATAGGGACATGTGCAGTTTGTCTCACTACGAAGTATGACAGACATCCGCCACGGGGGAGACAAGAAGAATCGCCCACCGCCGAGACACCGTTGAGTGACTTACAAGTGGATACCTTCACTTGGAGGGGGTATAAGTGGGTTACCACAATCGATAGCTTTAGCAAAGTGGCCATGGCGCACCCGGTGCAAGATCGGTCATCAGACGCGGTAATGCTGGCATTAAATACCTGGTTCCAGTTTTATGGAGTACCAGACCGGATCTCGTCGGATGGGGGCAGAGAATTTGACAATGCCAACATCCGAAAAGAAATGAAGACTCTCGATGTCTCTTGGCATCTTAATACCCCAGGGCACCCTAAGAGTAGAGGAGGGATAGAAAGATTGCACAGCACCCTGAGTGACCACCTGCGGGTATATCACGCGGAAAAGGGTCTGCCGGCGAATGAGGCAATGCCGAAGGCGGTGGCCGCTTACAATCATTCGATCCACACCGCGACGGGGTTCTCCCCGTTCGAGATCCTCTTTGGGCTGCGCGAAAGACGGAGAAATGGGGCAGAGACGGTAGCAGACAAGGGAATGGCGGAGAAAATGGCGAGTAATACTGTCGGTTTGAGGAAAATATGCGACAAAGTCAGAAAAAGGATAACGAGGGACAAAGCGAGACGAGTGGAACGGGAAAACCTCAAAGTCCGGGATCGAATGGGGGAACTTAAAATCGGGACTATCGTCTATAAAAAACTAGGGTCAAATAGGAGCAAAGAGCTGGTGCGATATGAGGGCCCATTTAAAGTGGTCGTGATTAGGGAACACAACGTCGTGACAATTGAGAGTATACGACCCCCTAAGAAGCGGCGAAATGTCCACATAGAACAGTTAAAGCTTCCACCAGGGGGGGAGGTTGTAGATCAGGAATGAGCTGGAGTGTCCTCGCAGCATACACGCAAGGAACATTGTAAATAGTTATAGTTATGTGATTTTTCCCTCAGAAGTATTGTTTTTTTTTAAAAGTCAAAGTTTTCTTTTATGTTTTTTGTTTACAAGTGACAGTTGGTTTTTACGTTTCATAGGATTAGAGCTTAATGTGAGGGATTACAGGCTGTGTACGGGCGGGGCTGGCCTTTGCTCCTTTGTAACATTAGTGGAGCATTATTTGAATGGACTAAGACGTCCGAGTGTTGGACTTCAAAGTTTGCGAATGGGTGTTCGTAAACTGGTGGGGGGGAGTTAAGTCCAGGCGCCGCTAGTGCCCAGCCTTAATCCCCAAACATATGTTATCTGTATATGTTTACAGGTAATACCTATAGATAGAGGTATCTTGGTCTAAATAAAGCAGTCTTGTTATAACGTTCTACGTGTTCTTATTACCAACCTTTCTTAGCTTGTATTTCAATAAACATTAACTTATATATATATATATATATTGTAACATTCATGATATTTGAGAATATCATGACCAGCCACCCTCCCACTTTGTCCAGCATCTGCCCTTATGCTCTTAGGAGTGGGGATGAGACGAAGGGCGAGTTTTAGTCAGTCTTAGCCAAGAGCCAGAGAGCAAAGCAGAGCAAGCTCCCGTTCCGTTGACGGTCATCAACACAAGCAGAGGAGAAGAAGAAGAAGGTTACACGGATATCATCGATTGGGTGATATAGATATTGTTTTTTTTATTATGGATCCATTAAAAAGAGATTGAGCTCAATTATCATTTTTTTTATATAACTAATTAGTAGTAACTATCCTTGTTCAAAAGGAATTGAATATTTTTTTATATAATTAATGTCAGCACTATTTATAATTATAATTATTTGTTATAAACATTTTACTTGTATATATTTCACAATTCCCAGTTTCTCAATTTATTAATAACTATAACATTAGCCTTGAGATCGGGCGATTCAATCGGGATAATTTCCTATGTCGAAGACATAAAAACAAATTGAATTAAAGATCTCATGACGGACCTACCAAATTAGTTAAGGTCAATTGAACTAATAAATTAGAAAAATAAAATGGTAAAAAATGAGGTAGGTTTCAATGGGGGCCGCTCCGGGATGAACTTCAAAAATTCTAAAGAAACCAAAGGAATTGTGAGGTATTGCATGTTAGAATAATAACTAGAACTATTTACCAACATATTATATTTTTCTTCTAATTTAACATTTGTTACACAATGACGAACACAAACATGTGCGGGTCAGACTCATCAGGTACAGGGGTTGGGTCAAACCCAGCCTCTAAAGGAGACCCCTCAGCCCCCGACCCCGAACCCACGATAAATCATGCCAAGTTGTTACAACTAATCCTTGCCCAATTAAACAGTCAATTTAACGCAATTAAAGAACAAAAAGAGTTGATCGGGAAGTTTGATCAACTAAGGGAAGAAATAAAATCGGGAAGATCGGCTAAATTCGAACAAGGTTACACGGATGTAAACTATGAATTAGATAGACAATTGCGAATTTGTGAGGAGAGAACACTCCAAGTAAATAATAATGTAAATTCAAAATTAAAAGAAGAAATCATTCTATTGAAAAATACGACAGATCATGAAAAAATAAATTTAACAAAGTCACAACTAGTTGATGCTGATTGTCAGACAGATCTTAGCTTATATTCAATTAAGGATAATGAAGAGAAAATGACGTCATTGGAGGATGAACAGAAGATTGCAGATAACAATGATGAGTGTACCTCACGTCAACATGATCTAATAAAGCTTGACGATGAGAATAATATGAGTTTGTTGGAAAATAAATTTTCAGAGTTAGAAGATACAGCGAATATCAAGAAAGGAGAAGTGATTTCGTTGAAAGATCAAATTACAGAGCATCAGCAGACAACCAGCGATAACGTGAAAAATTTAAAAATAATTCAAAATAAAGTTTTGGATATGAAGAAATTGGAATCTCAAATTCCAGCTCATCTTGATGAAATTCCTTTTTGCGTGTTTGATTTGAACAACATTAAAATTAATGAATGGAAGGCATTTAAAAATAATTACAGGGATGTTTTTTGTTCGATACAATATGACTTCAAAAAAAGAAAAAAATTATAGTTTTCTTTTATTATTTTCATTATTAAATGAAAATAATACTGATCGGATGACACATAAACTTTAGAAGTTTATACAAACAAAAACAAAACTATTATTAGAAGTATTGACCCTAGTAAAGTCTATGGAATTATCAGCAAGTGAAGTTTTTGCTTTCATTATCACTTAATCTATAAAACAGATCATAAATATTCTTTGAATGCTTAAGTCCATTATAATTAGTTTTATAGCAAGGAAATAAAATGAGCTCATACAATTTTATACACGACAACGACCTCCCTATCTTTTCGTAACATTTATAATTTTTTTATAAACACTATCTTTTCACTCAGGTAAAATATTCAAATCACACACACACACTCAACAATTTTTCTCTATTGTTACTAATTACCAGTAGAATTGTCTAGTATTTTAATTAAAAACCAATATGTATTACTAATCACACTCAACCGTCTTTTCAACAAATGTTTTCCAAATCGCGTTATGATCCATAAAACAATGTACCTTCGAACTAATCCATACTAATTAGCATAATAATTTAGTTAAGTAAAAAAAAAAAAAAAAATTTAAAACAACTTGTACGCTTTTCAAGCAATTTAAAACCTTGCAAAATTTGAACTATTATTACTATAAACTTTGTAAAATTTCAACACCCGTTATAAACAACCAATTCAACAAACCGAACGCAGCAACATAATATTGTGGATCCACTTAAAAAAAAAAAAAATTTTCATAAATTTTTTTTTATTTATAAGGGAAGGCAATTGTAACATTCATGATATTTGAGAATATCATGACCAGCCACCCTCCCACTTTGTCCAGCATCTGCCCTTATGCTCTTAGGAGTGGGGATGAGACGAAGGGCGAGTTTTAGTCAGTCTTAGCCAAGAGCCAGAGAGCAAAGCAGAGCAAGCTCCCGTTCCGTTGACGGTCATCAACACAAGCAGAGGAGAAGAAGAAGAAGGTTACACGGATATCATCGATTGGGTGATATAGATATTGTTTTTTTTATTATGGATCCATTAAAAAGAGATTGAGCTCAATTATCATTTTTTTTATATAACTAATTAGTAGTAACTATCCTTGTTCAAAAGGAATTGAATATTTTTTTATATAATTAATGTCAGCACTATTTATAATTATAATTATTTGTTATAAACATTTTACTTGTATATATTTCACAATTCCCAGTTTCTCAATTTATTAATAACTATAACATTAGCCTTGAGATCGGGCGATTCAATCGGGATAATTTCCTATGTCGAAGACATAAAAACAAATTGAATTAAAGATCTCATGACGGACCTACCAAATTAGTTAAGGTCAATTGAACTAATAAATTAGAAAAATAAAATGGTAAAAAATGAGGTAGGTTTCAATATATATATAAGTTAAGCTCCGGGCAGCATCAGTACTCAACCTTAATCCCCGAACGTCGGGATGTAAACATCCCGAATGTAAATATACAGGGTTATAGACTCGAAATAAACAGTCTAGTTCTAACTTTCAAGCGTGTTGTTTCTCTGTACCTTTTTTCCCTTTGTTTCTTAATTCTAAAGCCGGTAAGCATTAACTCGTTAACTCGGAAACCCGTGAACTCGTGGTGTGGAAAGAAAAGTAAGCGACGTCTGTTCGATTTTTTGTTTTTTTTCTTCCTTTTTGCCGTGTTAAATAAAAAATTGAAGAAAGAATGGTGGAAGGAGGCGTGCTACGACCACCTGTTCTGAACGTAGCGGATGGCGCGGAACATGTAGCAACGAGAAGGGTGAGCATTTTGCCAGAAGCTCATGCTACCGCTCTTGCGTTGATGAGAGTGAAAGCAATGATCACTCAAGATCTGAGAAATGCAATTTCAGAGCTGGAATGGTTCACTGGCGAATTAGGAGAACTCAACCACTTTCTGAAGGGAGGAGATCGCCTCACTGCCTTAATCCTAGCAAAATCGGAGGAAAATCTTCTGGACCCCAGGGATGCAGAGTCACTAAGAGCGGCCCTGATATGTCGGGTCAAGAGAAGGATTCTCAACCAGATCCAAGCGGATGAGGAGACGTCGTGGGAAACGGTGAAGATGCGGCTAAAGAAAGCATATGGAGGGGGGCGATGGACGCCCGAAGAAGATATTTTCCAGATTTTCCGGGAAACAAAATCATCAAGGCAGAGTAGCGGCCAATATGCCGCAGTTCTTCTAACCCGTTATAATCAAATAATGGAGAAAATGAGAGAGACAATGAGCATCGAAGAGGTAGAGGGCAGAATGGGATTTCTGTCTACTATACTAAAGGTACAGTTGGCGAAGGAAACAGGGAGAAAAGAGGTATTCCCTAATGAGCGCTCATTCCTCGAATGTGCCCAAGTCATGATTGACACCAGCGCCAGGGAGGAGGAATCGAGGATACATGAGGATGAGCGAGAATGGAGCCGGATAGTGTACAGAAGAACCAGGGTCCCTAAATCAAATTGGAAAAAAGTCGAAACACCAACCGGTAGGGACAGGGGAGCGGCAGGCGAAAGGAGGTTCAGGGCGGCGAGACCCAGGTACGGACCCCGCAGAGAAGAGAGAAAATGCCATGGGTGCGGGAAGACGAGTCATTTAGTGGCACAGTGCCCCCGCACAAAATGTTTCGAGTGCAGTGAGGAGGGGCATATCGCTAGGCATTGCCCTTACGTGTATCGGAGGAGAGATGTTCATAGGGCAGAACCCATGGAAGTGAATACGCAAACGATGCGGGAAAGAAGAAATATATCACCCAGGGGTAATGAATCTTCAGCTGAGGAATCTTCAGGAGCGTCAGGAACGTCGGAAACGGAAGAAGAGCTGGCTCGCGACAGGAGCCGAGAGCATGAGCGAAAGAAGACTACTTCGAGAAGATGGGAGCGGCGTGTGGCAGCCTGAGGAGGGTGGCAGCAGAGTGGCGACCGCACCCTAAAGTGTAATACAGTGAGAGGGATACTGTGCGAGTTGCCAATAATTAGAGTCGAGGGGGTAGAGAAGTGCTTGGTGGATACAGGAAGCACCAAAACCATAATGTCACGCGGTGCGTTGGAGCGGCTGTATGGCAGAGAGAGGGCACTCCAGGTCAAGGTATGTAAGTGCAAGTTAATTACCCTGGGCGGGCCCTGTAAAGTGGCGGGAGAGGCGGTCGTGAATTTAGAGAAATGGGCGAAAAAAAAGGGCGATATTAACGTACATATTGTGGAGTACATGCCGCGCGAGTATGAAATAATAGTGGGGTGTGACTTATTGGGTCGGGTAGGCGCGCTTGTAGAGAACAAGGGAAAGGAGTGGCGGATCAAGTTGGGGGGGGGGGTTACTTACCAATGTCAAGGGACCGTAAGAGGTGGGAGTGCGCGGATAGGGGCAGTCAAGAAAGTTGTGGACTGGAGGGAAAGCTTACGTAGGGAGTTCGGAGATATTTTTTACGTGGAGGGTGATATGCTTGGGGCAACGGGGAAGACAATACATGAAATCCCATTAAAATCTGACCGAATAACGTACGTGAAGGAGAGACGATATCCGCAGGCACTCCGCCAACATATCCGGACAGAAATCGACAGCTTAAGACGACAGGGTATAATCGTTGATAGCACATCCCCTTATAATAGTCCTCTGTGGGCAGTACGAAAGAAGAGTAAACCGGGAGAGGAGGGGGAGAGATATAGAGTCGTCGTCGATTTTAGAAAATTAAATGAAAACACAACGGATGAGATGTATCCGATTCCCCGTTTTGAGGACATTCTCGACAGACTGAATGGAGCCACAATCTTTAGCACTTTGGATTTGAAAGCAGGTTACCATCAAATCAAAATGAGCGCTACCGATCAACACAAAACAGCGTTTACTTTCGAGAGGGGGCACTATGAGTTCACTCGGATGCCATTTGGTTTGAAGAACGCTCCGATTACTTTCCAGAGATTGATGGACGAAATCCTGAGGGGGATAGACGAGGCGGTATGCCAGATTTATATGGACGATCTGTTGATCTTCAGCCGAACAGAATCCGAACACATCGAAGATCTCCGGAGGGTATTTCGACGTTTGCGTGAATTCGGGTTAAAATTGTCGATGGAAAAATCATCGCTGGGAGAGGATCGGATCAACTTCTTAGGGCATACCATCTCGAGGGAGGGAGTCCAGCCGGATTCTGCAAAAGTCGACGCAATTCGAAAGATAGCGGTGCCGAAAGACGTCAAGGGCATTCGGCGACTTTTAGGTACGCTAAATTAATATCGGCGTTTTGTGCTAGACATGGCAGAGTATCTCGTACCCATCAGTAACCTGCTGCGGAAGGGGGCGCGGATAGCGATTACACCTATTATGGAGCAAAACCTTCGAAAATGCATGGCTCGACTGCAAGAGGAACCAATCCTGGCGTTTCCCGATTTTGAGAAGCTATTTACTATCACCACCGACGCAAGTGAGTATGCATTGGGAGCGGTGCTGTCGCAGGAGGGAGATGGGGGGGGGGGAACGACCAGTGGCGTACGCGAGTCGAAGACTGACCGACACGGAAGCGCGGTACAGTGCCCTCGAGCGTGAACTGCTTGGCATCATATGGGCTATTGATCATTTTCGTCCATACGTCTTCGGGCGGAGATTCAGAGTACATACGGACCACAGACCTCTTCAATGGGTGGGGAAGCTTAAGGAATCATCAGCCAGGGTGACACGCTGGAAGGTGTTTGTGTCCCAATACAACCTGGAAATTGTATACAAACCAGGGAAGGACAATGTAGTGGCGGACTGGCTATCTCGAGCGATTACCGTAAATGCAGTCGAGGAAGGGGAAACGTCCGGGGATCACAGACAATTTATCCAGGAATGGGCGCCCGGGGAAGATGGAAGTCGCGGTACGCGGGACGATAGCGATGGGAGCGAACACCAAGAAGTGGAAGAATCTGCTGGAGAACGTCCGGTGGAAATGAAGACGATCGAGGGTATGATTAACGATAAACAGCGACAAATTATTTGGAAGACGCAAACGACCGGCCTGATGCGAGCTACTCATGAAAACTATGGCAAGAATAGTATTACGACAATCTGGTCCCAACCGGGTGTCAAGGGTGACCAAATTTGCCAGGCATTGAAAGATGCATCCAGACCAGGGAAGACCTACCATCTATTTGTCGGCAACGCGACAGTGTGGGATCTGATCAAGAAATTATGGAGAACAGAACAACTGGGTATTGATCGATCGTTTGTTCGTTGTCTGTCTATGGTCCAGACACTGCGTGATGAGGAACGGCAGCGGGAAGTAACGCTTGCCTACCATCAAGGGAAGAGGAACCACCGCGGTGCGCAGGAGGCTTTGCAAGCATTACAGCGACGGTACTTCTGGTGGGATATGAAAAAGACGATCCAAGTGATCATAGGAACGTGCGATATATGTCTTAAGACTAAATATGATCGACACCCACCACAGGGACAACAGGAGAAAACACCCACAGCAGAGACGCCACTGAGTGAACTACAGATTGACACGTTCACTTGGAAGGGATATAAGTGGGTTACGACAATAGATACCTTCAGTAAGGTAGCTATGGCGTATGCCGTAAAAGACAAATCATCCAACGCCGTCTTACAGGCATTACGAACGTGGTTCCAGTTTTATGGGGTACCGGACCGAATCTCGTCTGATGGGGGTAGGGAGTTCGATAATGCAAACGTTCGGACGGAGATGAAAAATCTTGATATCGTGTGGCATCTCAACACCCCAGGACATCCTAAGAGTCGCGGAGGCATCGAAAGGTTGCACAGTACCTTGAGTGACCACCTGCGGGTGTATCAGGTAGAAAAGGGTCTGCAGGCGAACGAGGCGATGCCGAAGGCAGTGGCGGCATACAATCATTCCATCCACTCCACCACGGGGTTTACGCCGTTCGAGATCCTCTTCGGACTGCGCGCGAGGCGCCGGAACGGGACAGAGACGGTGGCGGACGAGGGAATGGCGGAGCAAATGTTAAGTGCTCACTTAGAGCTCGGAAAACTTTGGGGCAAAGTTCGTGACAAAATCGTGAGGGAGAAGGTCAAGAGAGTTTCTCGGGTAAACCTCAAAGTCCGGGGTCGAATAGGGGACCTTAAAATTGGGACGATTGTATATTGTAAAATTGGCTCTAATCGGAGCAAAGAGTCGATCAGATACGAGGGTCCATTCAAGGTGGTGGTGATCAGGGAGCATAACATCGTCACCATCGAGAGTACAAGACCTCCGACGAAACGGAGGACCGTCCACGTCGAACAGTTTAAACTCCCACCAGGGGGGAAGGGTGCTGGCCATGAGTGAGTTGGAGTGTCCTCAGAAGCGAGGACGTAGCCAAATTTGGTATGGTATACATACGTACACTTTGTACCAATTGTAGAAGTATTTTTTTTTTTTTGTTGTTTTTTTAGAATGTACACAGGCTGTGTAGAAATATCGACTTTGCGTAGCGTGTAAGATGCCATTGTTTTCTGTGAGTAATGAGCCATGTAATTTTTTTTTGTTTTTTTTTATTTTGTCACTAGTGGCTGCAGTGTTAGAAGCAGCGTTTTATTTGGACTATAAGTGTCTTATAAATACGACCGAATGTAAGGGATTACAGGTTGTGTACTGTTTGGGCTGGCCTTCGCTCCCTTAGTACGATTAGGAGAGTGATCGTAATATCGCCTAAGTCGTCCTCAATTTAGACTTTCAAGCTTTTTGTTTCTCTGTACCTTTTTTCCCTTTGTTTCTTAATTCTAAAGCCGGTAAGCATTAACTTATATATATATATATATATATTGTAACATTTATGATATTTGAGAATATAGACTAGGAATCCTCACATCTGGTAAGCATTTTCCCTTATGCTCCTAGGAGTGGGGATGAGACAAACCAGCAGTCTTAGCACAACCGTCTAGAAAAGCGGACTTAGCAAGCTCCCGAATTGGCGGTCACCATACAGGAAGAGAGGAGAAGAACCAACAGCAGAAAGTAACGTTGATTAGATCACAGGAAGATCATCGATCGGGTGATATTAATATTGTTTTTATTATGGAACCATTAAAAGAAATTGAGCTCAAATTTTATGTTTTTTGTAATTAATTGTAACTATTCTAATTTAAAAGGAATTGAATATTTTTTTATACTCTTTGTCAGCACTCTATATGATTATAATTATTTGTTATAACCATTTTATTTGAATATATTTCACAATTCCTAGTTTCTCAATTTATTAATACCTATAACATTAGCCTTGAGATCGGGCGATTCAATCGGGATAAATTCCTATGTCAAAGACATTAAACAATTTGAATTAAAGATCTCATGACGGACCTGCCAAATTAGTTAAGGTAAATTGAACTAATAAATTAGAAAAATAAAATGGTAAAAAATGAGGTAGGTTTCAATATATATATATATATAAGTTACGGCTAGCGGTACGGGAATGTTAAGCCTAATACCACGTAGCCTAGGGTAAACAAACCCGTAACGTGGGTACAGAGGATCAGGAGGAAAATAAAGCCAGTTATAAAACAAACCATCACATTATATCAACTACCTCCTTATTCATTCCTTTTTCTCGATCGTCTACAGCCGGGAGACGATTACTTATATATATATATCAATATATAATTTACAGATCTGAAACCTTTATTTAAAACTATCAAGTATCGTATATTCCAATTGCCTTTTCCATTTTATACTGTATTTGTATTCACAACATATAATTTTAACCTTTGACAATTTAAAAAAGTATTTTTAGCTGTGTGACTTCTTACCTATAATTATATAGGTATATATTTATATACCTTTGTATATAAGTTAAGATGTGACCTACGGAGTATAGCCACTAATTCCAAACTACCTTGATAAACATTGTAAATACATATATAGAGGATTATAATTTGAATAAAGCAGTTCTTTCCCAGTCTTCAAGAGTGTTATTTCGTCTTATTCTTTTTTTTTACGTTTCACGGTCCGATACACATAAGTTATATATACTGTAATAATATGGACTGAGCCATATCACAACATATTATTTATTAAGTGAAAATAGTTAATATAAGTGGGGGCTTTGTGGAAGTCGATCGACGATGCAATGGTCGGGGCGAGAAAAGCCGGAGAGGAAAATGAAAACAGGCGAGGAGTTTTAAGTCAGCGGGCAACGAGAGAGCACCTCGTCTTCTACCAGTCGAACAAAATCTTTTCTGACCCACTTCACACCACTAAGAAAACATCTTTTAAAAAAAAAAAAGGTACTGCTAACCATTTAAATTTGTTAAAAACATAGTGAATGGAACTTGTTTTTTTTTTATATTAATAAATTGTAACAAAATAGAAAAATTGTTACAATACCTCTTTGTTCATGAATGAAAGACCTATAAGTGACTGATTTTCATACAGTCGTGGAATGGCCCACGCAGCGTTGTGTCCTAAAATCTTATTTGATCGTTATCGTAGCCGTATCAAAACGTATAATGTATGATGCTCCACGCTTGTCTTGAATCTATGATGCTTCACACATGTCTTGAATGCTTTATTTCGTTTTCATGGGTGAGGAACAATCCAACAAGGACAGAATGACTAACAACCTGGTTTGACAGTGGTCGGCTAATTAAGGGAATGAGAGGAGGTCGCAGCTAGTTAGACCGATAAGGGCATGGATTGAGCCCTGTTGTTACAACCTGCACAAGCAACGGGAATTGCATTAAAACATAATTATAATAAGTATAGGATATTATTTTCGGCTCAAATACGGGTCCCGCCTGTCAGAGGGGCGGAACAAGACGGAAAAATCTAAAAATTAATCGTTCTAAGAAGAAATGCGCTACTGGATGTTTCCCAGACTTGAGATAAATGCCTAATTTTGAAGACTTAACAGGAATTTATTACTGAGAAACATCCGCTAGGGAGTTTCAAGATTTCACTAATTAAGACCTCTTCATTTAACAAATGAATACTTATTTTTACAGATTACATTCTGGAACCGAACCACAATTTAAAACATGGACATTTTTAAAAGAAATTTTCAAAAAATTTCTTTAATGTTCGAGCTGACTGACGAATATCATTACAAAAATATGCTTAAATATATTTAAATAAATTTTACAGTTTAGGACTTAGTACTCACTAAGAACGAGTAATGCCATCTTTCTCAAGGTGGACCTTATTATCATAGCTTTAATTTTTACCACTATTAATTAATTTTCTCAATATATATATTCTAATTGTACATAGCCCGTCTGAGGCTCATCCTCAGGAAAGCCGGGGAGGGAAAAAAAAAAAAAAAATTATACTTGTTTTTATCCTGTATACAACGGATTTCAACCTCCAAGCAGCTAAGATAATGGAGTATTCTCCAGTCTTGTTTCAATTTGTTTTTTAATCAATCCCTTTAGCGGAAAATAAAAAGATACAAAAGAAAATACGGGGCTGAAAGTTAAGCTAATTTAATTTACTTTTGTTTTCCTTTCTTGTTGAGGGGAGTTGTCACGAGGAAAACGTTTCCAACAAGTGGAAAATTCCAATGAATTTTCTTTCAACTGGCTAAAAATCGACAAAAAAAATATTGGCTACCGGTCCGAAAACCCATTACTGACAAATATTTAAAAGGTGAAGAATGCAGAAAGTAAAAAAAATATATCGAGATATGTATAGATATAAATGACTAGTCTATCTTTACAAAAATTAGCATTTTATGTCATGTTGTTGTACATAGTTCTGATGTTTTCCCTTGTATTTAATTATTAATATTCATTACTTAATTTGATTCAATTGAATATTTAATAAATAAGATGGATACAGAAAAGGACAAAACCCCTTCATCAAAGTTAATTTTTTTACATATAGAAAGAAAGAAATATTATTGTTACAACCACAAATTTAAGAAAAAGACTGGTTGCGAATCCCAGAATAGAACAACCTCATGAAAGGCAAAATTTAAACTGCGATTCGGCTTGTTTATGAATTAAAATTCATTGTTTATGCGAAGTAAAAATGCACAGTAGTAGATAAGTAATACGTCAAGAACTGTAAAATTGGTGAGTTATTTTCGTCCCCACGTTTATATCCTCAACGCCTTCAACAGTAAATTGTCATTTTTTACGGGCGTAAAAAAAAAAACTAAGTATAAATAGCATAGAAGATCGACCGGTTTAAATAATATTCTCATGTGTCAGTTAAAATACACATAAAAAAATTAAATACCATTATGACCTTAGCCGTTGACATAAATACCACAGGAATAAATACTTAACACTAAATAATAATTCTGGAGATAAATTCAAAAAATGACAATGTTATACCACAAGGTGTGATTGGGTTCGTCCTTGTTAACATAACCTGTTAACTCACCCATGCTAAACATTCTAGTGCAGTTATATTTACTGTTTAAATAAAGCCTAAAAGGAAATATGAGTGATGACGCTGGCAGGAGACCAACTATAAATAGATAGTTAATTCAAATGAACTTAGTGATCCAATATATTTCCTCATGATACCCGAATATGCAATTTTATATACGTAGTTGTCCGTGTACATTGCTCGGTAAGGCAACTATCCTATACCACAAACGTGGGCAATAACTCACAAAATCTTGTCTGCAAACATGCATACATGTAATGAGGTTAAAAGACCGTCTTCGTTTGATAACATGTTTGTATTTAAATCAGCCAGAAAAAAGCGTTTTCTATTGTTGGCTCTCATCATTTTTTTTCTCTTGGAATATGTTCAAAATTGTTATTGTGTTACCATCTTAGATTTTTTCTTGATCTAGAGATATTAAAACATTTAATAATATTGTAGTCAATTTGAACCCATACTTTTTAGAGAAGAGATATAGTTCAATGCCCCACGGATGATAATAATGATACTAGCCTCTTGAAAAATAATAAAAGGTCGATCAATTAATTATTAAAAAAAAAAAATATTTTCTTATTTTACTGGGTAGGGCGGGCGTCAAACTTAAGAATTTAACTTCATGATTAATAGTATGTGTCCTGTGTTAGGACTATGTATATAATTACAAGAAGTCATTAAAATTGTATTCGATGCCTTAACGAAATTCTCACTTGCAGGATGCATCACACATGACATAAACATTTTTCCCATCTCCCCAACCACAATAAATACATCCTCTCCAATCAAACCTCATCGCTAACTAGAATTCAATTTTTTGAATTTTCCGACATTGTAATGGATAAATAAATACAATTTATATAAAAAAATGACCTTAAACTACTGCAATATTTGTGGATGTAGAGGAAACCTCTGGAAAGGCAAATGGTGTAGAGTTAACCAAAAGCAGGTGGTATATGCAACAGTTGTTGCACTGGTAACACACTACCGACATAACCAACAGTGTCCTACTCCATCTTGACTAGGCACACCCATTTCTAAGTTCATATTTCATAAATACTAGCCAATCAAACAAACAACTGGTCTAGGATTTTTGTGTTCACTATTTCATAAATACTAGCTAATCAAATAAACAACTGGTCTAGGATTATTGTGTTCACTATTTCATAAACACTAGCTAATCTAATAAACAACTGGTTTAGGATTTTTCTGTTCACTATTTCATAAACACTAGCTAATCAAGGAAACAAGTGGTCTAGGATTTTTGAGTTGTTCTGGAACACGAAAATCCTAGACCAGTTGTTCGTTCGATTAGTTAGTATTTATGAAATAGTGAACACAAAAATCCTTGACCTTGACTAGTTGTTTGATCGATCAGCTTGTATTTATTGAATAGTTAACACAAAAATCCTTGACCAGTTGTCTGTTTGATTAGCTAATATCTATGAAATAGTGAACTCAAATATCCTTAATCAGTTGTTTGTTAGATTAGCTTGTATTTATTAGATAGTGAACACAAAAATCCTTGACTAGTTGTTTGTTCGATTTGCTAGTATTTATTAGATAGTTAACAAAAAAATCCTTGACCAGTTGTTTGTTTGATTAGCTAATATTTATGAAATAGTGAACTCAAATATCCTTAATCCACCAAGGAAGGAAACCAAGGACTGCTGATCCCTGATCCCCATTGCTGGGGGATTAGGGTGGTTGGATAGAATATTATGGAATTTTATAAACTTGGAAGGGATGAGTTCAAGAATGTAGGTTATATTTAGATTATTATGAAGGGTTTTGTTGCTTGCATAATAAGGGGCATTTACTATTGTTCTCAGGACTCTTGATTGAAAGGATTGGATGCGCTTGATGTTCGAATTTTTGCTGTCCCCCATAGCTCTATTCCGTGTGTCCAGATTGGCTTAAGTATAAGTAGATTGGTAATTTATTTTCTATTGAGAGATGGGATTTCCTTTGAAGTAGTCTGTACAGTTGATTAAAGCATCTGTTTAGTTCTTGCCTCTTCAGTCTCGTGTGTGGGTTCCATGTCAGCCTTTTGTCGAGATGGAAGCTTAAATACTGTACTGTCTTTGATACAAGAAGAAGAATGGAATTTTAAAAAAACTAGTGAATAGGACTTGTGGCAGAGGGTAAATGTAATGTGGGAACATTTTGCTTCATTAACTTTGATAATTCATTGGTTGCACCAATACTCGATCTCATCAAAGTGTTTTTGAAGGTTTTGGGATGCTATATCGGGGTCTGGATGGGATAACAGGACTGCAGTGTCATCTGCAAATTTTGTCAAGAAGGTATTGAGGGTAGAGAGGACACCAGTGTTGTATAAATTATAGAGGATGGGACCCAGGACGCTGCCCTGTGGAACTCCTGCTTTTATGGGATAGTAGTAAGAATATTCTAAACCACAGCGGACCTGGAAGAAGCAGTTTGAAAGGTAGGACTGTAGGTTTAGGAAAATGGTCTGTGGTAAATATCTTTTGAGTTTTTAAAGCAAACCTGCGTACCAGGCCCTGTCAAAACCTTGAGCAATGTCCAGAAAGGCAGCAATGCAGTACTGTTTGGTTTCAAGAGCTAAGGATATGTGATCAACAACGCGAAGGCCATGTTGAGCAGTGGAATGTCGTTGACGGAAACCAAACTGGTGAGTAGGAAAAAGGTATTGGATTCAACAATTGGAAGCAGACGTTTTAATAGGAGTTCTTCAAATATTTTTGAGAGGATAAGGAATAGACTAATTGGGCAGTAAGACGATGTGTCATTGGGTGATTTACCGAGTTTGGCAAATAGAACTATAATGGAATGTTTCCAGGGGAGAGGAAAGTAAGTAGTTCGGATAATGCAATTATATATGATAGGAAGATTATGACTTTAGGAGGAAATGGTTGGAGGATTCTAGGAGTAAGGAAATCATATTCGGGAGATTTTTGGTAAGGTAATTTTTTCAGAAGATATTTGACCCTCAGATTTGATACTATATTTAATATGGTATACAGTTACAATGAAATATCCATGTAACATTTTTTCCTCCCGGTAGAAACGAGGTGCTAACACGACCAGAACATACAGACACACAGATGAAAACATTAAGGTTTATGATTTTGAAAAAAAAAATCAAAATAAGTCCGTTTAATCATTTGGAAATTGTTTTAAGCAGGAAGAGAGTATACAGTATTTTTGAAAAAAAAAAAAAAAAAAACCGTCTCACTGTAGAGGGGTTGGTCGGTTCATCAAACGAATTGAAAGTTGCTCCTGGATGCCCCCCTTCCCCATACCCTTTCCCTTTGTTCCATCGATTTTTTTTTTTTGAGCTCGTGGTAGTCATCTAGGAACATCAATTTTAAATTTTATTATCAATATCGGTTTATTTATGTTATTAGATATTTTTTTTAAACCCTTCTTCTTTTTATGAAATATAATGTTTAACATCGACAGTTATGTAATATTCGTTTTTAGCTGAAATGTGTAGTACTTCAGTTGAGGAAGGTCTACCCTTCCTTTGTATTTGTCCCTCTTTTACAACCCGCCTAGCCCTAAACTACCTGCAGCCAGCAACCCACATCCAAAACCCAACACTTCTCCTTTTGCCTTAGGCAAGGAATGTTCTAATGCTGTAATTCATTAATATTTGTACATATACCAGTGTTTTGATTGTTATTCATAATAAAGTTTTTTAAAATACTATCCTCGAACAAGATTATTTAACTGGTGCACCGAGCAGGCACCTGGCAGTATACTCAGTAAATTCACGGGAGTCCACCATCTAGAGATCCCTCATTTGGCAACGGACAGTGAGACCACTCCAATAGCGTGAGAAGACCGATGCAAATACCTCTGGAAAGAAACCCCACAGGACAGGACTTCACCGATATTGGGTACTGATCTATTTCAATAGTCAATCAGAAATATAATGGCTTATGAGCAAAATACATTGTATTACACATGAGGAAATACTCTTTATAACATTAATTGTAACTATCTTATGAATAACTATTATTTTACTAACCCTACTTTACTGCTTAATGAATGTATAAACAAAATATTACATTATTAGATTCTACAGTTCAATGTAATTATACTCAACATAAACTATCCAATATTAATTATATTCACGATATAAATTCATATACTATTATTACCAATCGTAAGTTAGACAATTGCAATAAAAATAATAATACTATTTACGTACCTCTACGTAACCAAACCCCATTACAATGAACATCCGTTAGCATATATTGACAGACTAATGATCCTACGAGAGGATTTAAGTGCTAGAATCAGGACTAATGACGAATTTACTTTAGAACAAAAAAATGCAAAAATGGTTGAATACGATTTACAAATAGCTACCCATTGTAAGCGACATTTACACCCAGAACGCGCAACTTATCCATGTAAAATACGAAACGCTTGAAGATATTGAACAGTTTCTAAAAAGAGAAACCGATGAAATTATAGAAAGAATTTACGATAAACCTCAAAAGCGGGCACCCCAACAATCAAATTATGAAGGTAGAAACTTTGACCCTTATAAACATTACGAAATAAGAGAACAATATGAGATAAGAAACAAATACCAACCAAGTTATCATAGGGAAATATATGAACCAAGACAACAATATCATAACCAACGACAAAGAAATCCCAACTACCTAGGAAAAAATTATGATCCCAATTTTAAAAGAACATGGGAACAAAGACAAGACCAAATACAACAAAATTACCGACAATATACCCCAAACTATAGCCGAGACAATAACGAGAGACACAACCAATCATGGGAACAACATGAACAAGGACAGTACTTCAACAAACCACAGCAAGAAATTATTCAAAACAAACAACAAAGAGAGAACCAAACTGTCTCTATGAGAACAGCTAGCAATCGCGTTCACTATACAGAAAACGATAAGGACGAAGAAATCAAACAATTAAAAGAACAAATTAATGAGATATCCCAAAAATTTGAACATTTTTTAGACTTCGGTCGCAATGACAAAGAACTAACCCCCCGACCAGAATATGGACTAAATCATACTGATTCCTTACCCAAACTTAAGGATAAAACAGAAAAAATTAACGAAGTAGCCGAAATAAAATGTCATAATGACGAAATAATAATAAACGGTATTAAATAAAAAGAAAAAAAAGACCACAAATACTCGGAAAATAAAACAACAACAGAAAAATTAAAAAACAAATACACTCAAAATAAGGAAGACGAAACTAACTATAGTAATGATGGCATGGACATTGAAGAAATAGAATCACTCCCAGTAAAAGATAGTCCAGAATATGACACAATAACTATAGATTTAGAGCAACTTATTCCCCAACAAACAGACGAACAGATAATACAAGACGACTTATGTTCTAATGAAGCGACTGCTTATTCCCAACGCTCTTCTAATAAGCAAATTTGTGTAGTAAATGACGACAAAATAGTAAATATAGAGAAACACCAAATACTCATAAAAAAGGAAAAAAGGACTATTAACTTTTCAAAACCGTTTGGAATAACTAGACAAAATAACCAAAAAAATAAATCAATAAAAGAACAATATGTTCCAAAACATCATGATGATAAAAGCCTAATAAATGACTTAGTAAAGACGAAAATAATAAAAGATAAGACTGATCGAATAGAAAAACTAAACCAAAATCGGAAAGTCATTCCGACAATTTATAATGAACAATGAATGATAAAAACTACTACCCATGGAAAGCATGATAATTCTTATAAACCAGTAGTAAAATATAGAGATAAAAATGAAATAAAGAAATCGCATGTTAACAAAATTAAACAACCTCGCAAGAAATATCTGACACATCGAAAATATGTTTCACATAACAATAAAGACACTTGCGCTGATTCGGACAATTCTATGGACTGCAAAAAACTTCTCTTAAAGTAACTGACCTGACTAACATTAACGGAATGTTACACTACATATTAATGTAAAAGTAATTGAAAAATACTTCAAAACATACCACTAGAACTAACCAATATACAAAAAACATACTCTACTCTATAATAACTTAACAAACCTACCCTCTGATAGTAGATATGATACATGGAACCAAGAATAAAATTGACCTACTGAGAAATCATAATAGAAGACAAAGACGTGGATTGATAAATGGACTAGGAACGGCTATTAGCTGACTAACTGGTACTATGGACGATACGGACAAACAATATTACGACAATGTCATAAGTAAAGTAGAACGTAACAACTTTAATACCAAACATAATATTGTGAACAGATAGTAAACATGAATAAACAAATAATAGAGACTTTTAAGACGGGTATTAAATTAATAAATGAAAATTTTAATAAGGGTATAGGCAATATGACAAGCATTGGCAAAGAAGTAGCTTTTCAAGATATTTATATAACTTTAACCAACTTATATAACAAACTAAATGACTCAACGCTAAGACATCCACAAAAAATGTAACATTAACTCCAAGAAAATCAGAAATATTATGGATTATGAGCAAAATACATTGTATTACACATGAGGTAATACTCCATATTTTTATAGACCTGCCACTAGCAGAACTAAATGTAAGAACCTCTTTGCTCATACCAATTCCTGTAAATAAAACTAATCTTTATTATTCCATTGATATACAAAAAACACTGGTACTAAGAAAAAAATGATAATCTTTATAACATTAATTGTAACTATCTTATGAATAACTATTATTTTACTAACCCTACTTAATGCTACTGCTTAATGAATGTATAAACAAAATATTATATTATTAGATTCTACAGTTCAATGTAATTATACTCAACATAAACTATCCAATTTTAATTATATTCACGATATAAATTCATATACTATTATTACCAGTCGTAAGTTAGACAATTGCAACAAAAATAATACTATTTACGTACCTCTAATATCCTTTATAATGGTAAAATATCTCAATGTAATTTTATTGAATATACTAACCCTAATGTTAACATATATTGATGAACTAAATGTATACCTAACTATAAGAACACCTAAATTAGATAATTGTTATAATAACGACACTATTTTTCTTCCAGACACTGCTCTGATTAATGTATCTAATGTAGATTGTTATAAAAAAATGTCTCCCATTCATAATCATGTTGTTGCTCATAAATATCACCAATTATATGATAACTCCTTTAAAATCCAAATCGATAATATAACAACTATACCTCAATTAAATGTAACTCAAGTAGAATTAATATCTTTAATAACCAATGGAGTTTTTGCGCATGCGCTACATCCTGAAACACCTCTCAACTTCGCTCGTCCTTCAAACACTTTATTCTACCGTTTTTAGGCCACAGTACATCAAAAAATTTTGTTCTACCAGGCAACTTACGTGAGCTGGTCACGAGGAAGCCCTCAACACGTAAGTGAATAGCTTATTACATTTGTGCAGAACAAAAGTGAAGTGAAATCAGAGGAGAGGTCGGCCATTTTGCCATTAGACATTAGCACCATTCGGATCGTTCACTAACGTCGTGCAATTGTTTCTGAGCCAGTCGGTCTTGTGGCTCAGAGCCAAGACCCGTGACTCGCCACTGGAGGTTGTGAGCTTGATTCCCACCGGCGCCACGTACTTTTTTTCTTACAAACTAAAAACCGTTGTTATGATAAAATGAAATTTTATCAACAAGTGATCTCTCAAAATAAAAAAAAAAGATCGAGATCACTAGGTCCAACCCCGACAACGTCGCCTGTAAAGCGTAAACCAAGACGATCAACCAGGAATGTACAAATAACCTCTTCTGCGGCTAGTTCCATGGAAGAGATACCTCCACAGGCCAGCACATCCAATAATGATCCCGCCATAGAGTCACCTTTCTTCACGCCAAACACCTTTGAGGCGTTGAAAAATATCCCAGCAGAAGAAATGGAAGTCAACAAAACTCCAACACAGCCCCAGCCGCCTCCTATATTTGTACGCAATATTAGCAACTTTAAATTACTATGCTCACAAATGAGCAAAATTGTTGGTACCGGCAAATATACGTGCCTAAATCGCTCTCGGGACACGAAAATATCTCCGGACACTCCCGATACTTATCGGGCAATTATCAAATATTTGGACGAAACCAATGCTGACTTTCACACCTATCAGCTGAAACAAGAACGCTCGCTCCGAGTAGTAATTAGAAACTTGCACCCGACCACACCAGCTGACGAAATCGAAGATGAACTCTTTGCTCTTGGATTCAAAGTTCGTCAAATAACGAACGTGTTACGTGAGGATAAACAACAAGAGGGATCAATAAAAACGGCGTTACCACTGTTCTTCGTCGATCTCGAGCGAACACCTGGAGTAGAGAAGATTTATGAACTAACACACCTGTACTATACAAGGGTACAGGTTGAAAAACCGTTCCCCAAACGAGACATCGTCCAGTGCCATAATTGTCAGGCATATGGGCACACGAAATCTTACTGCCACCACCCTCCCAGATGTGTAAAGTGTAGTGGGCAGCACAGAAGCGATTTGTGCAAAAAGCCCCTACAATCTCCTGCGGTATGCGTACTTTGCAAGCAAGGCCATCCGGCCAACTACAAGGGCTGCGAGGCTTACAGAACGCTGAAGTCGAGGACCGAAAAACGCCGTCAGCCAGAAGTGGAAAAACTTG
The DNA here is from genome assembly GCA_930367205.1 of Acanthosoma haemorrhoidale. Taxonomy (NCBI): domain Eukaryota; kingdom Metazoa; phylum Arthropoda; class Insecta; order Hemiptera; family Acanthosomatidae; genus Acanthosoma; species Acanthosoma haemorrhoidale. The sequence goes on from OV884009.1 coordinate 1,447,292, forward strand.
CAGCAAGAAGCGGCCCAGCCAGAAACTTGAGGCCTACTGTCTCTTTCGCCGATGCCGTTTGCAACAGAGAGCAGTCACAGGCACCACCCACCCCCTGTACACAAGATCACCTTTCCCAGCATTCCGTTCATCCCGTCAACCCACAAACTCTATCCCATCCTCAGCCACACATCTCGTACATTCCTCCACCTTCAAGTTCTTCGGATCTCACTAGCCTTTTAACCTCATTTCTTACAGAGTTCAGAACCCTAATTACTCCTCTCATTTCCCTACTTACAAATCTGGTCTCCTACCTTATCCCCGTTAAACAAAATCCATAAGTGGATCCTTCCGACTCCTTATCCATTCTCCTTTGGAATGCGAATGGTGTTCGCACCCACACTAACGAACTGACAGCACTACTCCACGACAAGAACATCGACGTAGCTCTCATTACTGAAACAAGACTTACTAGCAAACGATCATTTACGATTCGACAGTACCATACTTACCGAACTGATCACCCAGATGGAAGAGCTCATGCAGGTACCGCTGTCATTGTTCATAATTCCATTTCTCATCACATAGTTCCTTTGGTAGCACATGATTTCCTTCAGCCCACTGCAGTGTCAATCAGCACCTTCCCTTTCCCCCTTACTCTAGCATCAGTGTACTGCCCTCCCAATAAATCCATTTCCGATTCCCAATTCATCTCCTTTCTAGACTCCATAGGACATTGTTTCCTTGTGGGTGGGGACTTTAATGCAAAGCACCAACACTGGGGGTCAAGATCCACGAATACACGCGGACGTGCTTTGCTGTCTGCACTCACACGGAAACATTGCTCCACGATCTCACCTGACACAGCCACCTATTGGCCATCAGATCCCAACCGAAATCCAGATCTCCTAGACTTCTTCTTCTACAATAGTTTAGGAACACTAAACTATTCACTCAAGCGCCTCGATGACCTCTCCTCCGATCATAGCCCTTTATTATTAACTATTTCCCTAAAACCAATTCACAAACTATCTCCTCCTTCATTTATTAGGGGCCCAGTCGATTGGGACCACTTCCGTCAGCTTCTTACAGAGTCCGTAAACCTCAAATTACCCCTGAAAACATCCCAAGACCTAGACGATGCAGTGCATTCTTTCACTACTCTGGTCCAGAGGTCGGCTTGGGAGGCATCGTCACCCCATCGTCACCCAAAAATTCATAATCATAATAGTTTACCTCAGCATCTCAAAGATCTAATCCTATCTAAACGCCGCTCCAGAACAGTGTGGCAAAGATCCCGGCATCCTGCCGATCGCCGCTCGTACAATCAGTACTGCCGATTGGTAAAGCGGCGATTGGCATCCTTCCGTTCCGATTCTTTCAATTCCTACCTCTCCTCTCTGTCTACCAGGGATAACTCCTTGTGGAATGTAACCAAAAAAATCCTAAAGTATCAACCTGTTTCACATCCGCTCCGTCGTGATGATGGGTCCTGGGCGGCTTCGGATGGGGATAGGTCGGAGGAATTTGCTCTGCATCTTACCCATACTTTCACACCTAACCTTTCTCATCAAACCCATACTCACAGCACAACTGTGGAAGATTTCCTCACTTCACCTATTCCTCTCTCTCTTCCACCAAAAGCCGTTAATCCCTCTGAGGTCAAATACCTTTTGAAAAACTTACCTTACCGAAAATCCCCTGGATATGATCTCCTTACTCCTCAAATTCTCAAACAACTTCCTCCTAAAGCCATAATCTTCCTAACCTATATATATAATTGCATTATCCGAACTACGCACTTCCCACTCCTCTGGAAACATTCCATTATTGTCCTATTCGCCAAACCCGGTAAACCACCCAATGACGCCTCATCTTACCGTCCAATAAGCCTACTCCCTATCCTCTCAAAAATATTTGAGAAACTTCTACTAAAACGTCTACTTCCAATTATTGAATCCAAAAACCTTTTTCCTACACACCAATTTGGTTTCCGCCAACGGCATTCCACTGCTCAACAAGGCCTTCGCGTTGTTGATCACATCTCCTCAGCCCTTGAAACCAAACAGTATTGCACTGCTGCCTTTCTTGATATAGCTCAAGCTTTTGACAGGGTTTGGCACGCAGGTTTACTCTACAAGCTCAAAAGATATTTACCACAGACCCTTTTCCTAATCCTACAGTCCTACCTTTCAAACCGCTTCTTCCAAGTCCGCTGTGGTTTAGAATATTCAAACTACTATCCTATAAATGCAGGAGTTCCACAGGGCAGTGTCCTGGGCCCCATCCTCTACAACCTATACACCGCTGATGTCCCCTCTACTCCCAATACCTTCTTGGCCACATTTGCAGATGACACTGCAGTCTTGTCATCTAACCCAGACCCCGACATAGCATCCCATAACCTTCAAAAACACCTTGACGAGATCGATTATTGGTGCAACCAATGGCGGATTAAAGTTAATGAAGCAAAATGTTCCCACATTACCTTCACCCTTTGTCGCAAGTCTTGTCCACTAGTTTATTTTAATTCTATTCCTCTCCCTGTATCCGAGACAGTACGGTATTTAGGCTTCCATCTCGATAAACGACTGACCTGGAACCCACATACGAGACTAAAAAGACAAGAACTAAACAGACGCTTTGGACAACTATACAGACTACTTCAAAGGACATCCCATCTCTCAATAGAAAATAAACTACTAATCTACAAAGTTATACTTAAACCAATCTGGACATACGGAATAGAGCTATGGGGGACAGCAAAAAAGTCGAACATCAAGCGTATCCAATCCTTTCAATCAAAAGTCCTGAGAACAATAGTAAATGCCCCTTATTATGTCAGCAACAAAACCCTTCATAACGACCTTAATATACCCTACATTCTAGAACTCATCCCTTCCAAGTTTACGAAATTCCACAGTAGCCTTTCCAACCACCCTAATCCTGTAGCACAGTCACTGCACTGCGTCACTCATCCCTATAATCCTCCTCGGAGACTGAAACGGCAGTGGCCTCGTGACCTGCTATAATCAAGTGACAGTGGGAGTCCTGGCATTGGCCAGTTTCTTGATGGCGAGTGAATGATGAAATGTAAATATGGTATGAATGATCGTATATCTTAATTACTTATTGCCTAGCAAGGCAGATTGTAATTTTAGCACAATAAAGGAATTATATATAAAAAAAAATAACCAATGAAAATAATTATATGTATTCTATATTATCCATTATTATTGTAATCATTGTGACAATCTTATTTTTTATATTTCACAAACATTGTAAAGGCTGTTGTTCAAAAACTATCCTAATAGATATCCCCAGAGTTGTTTACCAAGCGTCCTCCACCAACATCCATCATATCCTATTACCTGCTCAGGAGTTTAGGACCTAAAAAAGGGAAGAGTTATGTAATATTCGTTTTTAGCTGAAATGTGTAGTACTTCAGTTGAGGAAGGTCTACCCTTCCTTTGTATTTGTCCCTCTTTTACAACCCGCCTAGACCTAAAAACTACCTGCAGCCAGCAACCCACATCCAAAACCCAACACTTCTCCTTTTGCCTTAGGCAAGGAATGTTCTAATGCTGTAATTCATTAATATTTGTATATATACCAGTGTTTTGATTGTTATTCATAATAAAGTTTTTTAAAATACTATCCTTGAACAAGATTATTTAACTGACGTAACTATTGATATCGTATGTACTTTTATACCGGTATTTAATTTTAATTATAAAAACATGTGCTAACTCATAAATGTCTACATTGGATGACTTGTTCCTGCATGGAAGACAATAAAAAATATATATCTTAAATGAAATAAATTGTATTTTTTTGGAAATATACAATTTTGTTTTAAATTTTTTTTCAAATCTTCATTGTGATAAAATTACAGTCTGCCTTAAGATATAATTATATATACAAAATAGAAGGAAATATACAATAGATTAAATAAACAAATGAAAGCATAGCAACGGTATCTAGGGATAACGTCAATGTAAAAAAGCAAAACTAAAGAACCAAAACATTGAGCGAAAAAAAAAACCTAATTAAAATCCCCATTGACTAGTTATTTCTTTCAATTTTATTCTTACAGCTTTAGTTATCAATTTTCCTTATTCTTATTTATTCATTACGTTAAGGAAAACATGAGTACCCTAACACTTTTACTGGCTTTTACAAATGAGAAAACTATAAGAAAAGATACAGAATCGTCGTAAGGACAACTTTTTTTCCATTTAGTGGGCCATCTTGTTGTTGCACACTATCCAAAATGATATAACAATTTAATGTTTTCGTGATCACTTTCTGTTACATACAGACAGACCGAATAAATGTACCTTTTACACAAAATTAATCACTATTGATTATATCTGACGGCTACATAGAACCTCTAAAATTTATACATTTTAATAAATCGATAATTTTGTCTATGCGCAAAATTCGTATTGGTACATTAACACTTTCGAATGGGCTTCAGAATCATTGACAAGTGTTACAAACAACATCAACGATTAACTTTTTACTATCGTCACAATGGTTTTTAATGGGAGTGTTAATAAAAATATTTCAATAAAACTTAGCAATATCTGTTGCTATGTGTGTGATAGCGTACACTTAATGAAATCTGTTGGTTATATTTTTAACATTTTTTTTTAGCATGAGTAGTCGTAATTGTATGGAGTTTTGATTATATATGTACAGGAAAAATATTCCATCTACTTCAAAAAGTATATGTTTTTTTAGTTTTTTCTTTTAATATTTATATGTTTAATATTTATAACTTAATGGGATTTGAAAATCAATAGAAATAATCATAAAATTAAAAAAAAAATCCCCATTACATTTAGCAGCTTAAACAATAAATGAAAGCAATACAACATCAACTGTTTGAAGAGGCCTGACATTTTTTATTGTGAGTGCATATTAGCGAGTTATTAATTCTTACAAATATTAATATCTTTACATATCATTATAGCATTTCACCGTGCAGTATTTCTATCACCTTTTCAATCATATTAATATTTATTGTTTTGGTACAAAATTACATCTTTTCAAAGGATCATTAATGTAAATTTATAAATAATTATTTTATATATTTCCTTTATAAAATTGGATTCATTTAATTACCATATTTAATTCCCACTAAGCACTTCATGGAAAGCGTTTTCAATATTCCATGCTGATTAAACTACCGTAGTATGCATATACGTACTTATATTATACATTATCAAAAGCTTTTATGAAGTTGTTAATCCGTTAACGGGCCTATCATCAGATTGTATACATACCTTCCTAATCACTTCATTTCAAAGGAAAATATTATTCACTTCCTGTTGGTGTTTTAAACCCATATAGTGGTTGAATTCTGACGCAAACTGATTTACTCAAAACCATGCTTCATTGTAAAATTTCAAATTAACTTCAAGTTATGCATCAAGAATCTTTATTTCAAAAAAAATTACTTAATAGAGCAATATGTAATAGAGATAAATGATCTCATTCATACTATATATGCAACATTGAATTCACTCTCTCATTCATACGGTATTTACAATATGTATATATATTGCCCTTAGGCAGTAAATAAGTTTTTATTAAACATAATTTTTTTGTTTGAGAGGATTTTTTTTATGATCGTAATTATTTTTAAATTATAAAGTTAGTTTCTTTCCTTTTCTGATTGTTTCGGCTGGAGACAATTAGTATGTAAATATTGTATACATCGACAGACTGAATCATTTAATAAATAATTGAATTATTTAATATAATATTGTTCACATCAACAGAGGAAATAGTTCGAAGGATTATACAGCTCGAGGAAGTAAATTAACACATCTTTGCGTATTAGAGGTCAAGGCTTTAGGCCTGAGCCTGTTTTAAGTCAGTGATGAAGATAACTCCATACCGGACTGTTCCCCTGCGAACACGAAGTCGCTGTTTCTACAACTGAACTTCTCGGCCTATCTGCCTGTTTATCTCTCCATGCACATCGCCGCCCTGCGGTTGACTATCCGAAGATCACCGTCCTGCGGCTGCTATCCGAACATCCAGCGTATCGTGACTACAAACTTTTTCGTAATTTTTATACGTTAATTATACTAACAATTATTTATACTAATATTCAGGCCTGGTTAAGTTGCTGATCAGTAATTTTTTTTTTGTTTAGTTTTTTAATAAAATGAATTGTTATTTCTTTGATATTTTTGACTTTGTTATTGTATATGCCTTATTGTTGGCAAGTTTGTGAGCTAGCTGACACAATCAAACCTCTAGCTTCTCAAGACGTAACCGGCGCAATTTTCTGGCGTTTGGGGACTGCCCTAGCGCAAACATATATATATATATATATATCTCAATCTGTCACTTGGTTATGTTGAGTTTAAAAGAAAAACACATGTTTGGAGTAAGATAGCCTGTATATGAAACTAAAACTGAAAATCACGATCTTTGATAGCCTACTAAACATGATACAAGCCATATTTATTGTTTAGTGAGCAAGTAATTACTTAAATTATATAAAAGTATTTTAGCTGTTGTTGCGTCATCTAATGAGACCTCTGTGTAAAAAATTAGTTATTTATAATTCCACAAGGACTCACAGGCAGCCAGCCTGACAAAGGGCTGAAAACGTAAGGGTCCCTGGTTTTGAGAAAAATAACGAAACATTAAAAAAGCTATTTTAGGGGTGGAAAAATCCCACACAAGAGACTTAAAGGACAAGAAATAAACCGACACTTAGGACAGTTCTGTTTACTACTTCAACCCTATCTCTCAGTAGAAAAATAACTACTAAATTACAAAGCCACATTAAAATCAATCTGCACACACACGTCCATGAAACAATGGTTATGGGTCCCAACGAAAAGGCTAAACATCAACTGCATACAATCCATTCAATAGTCAATTCCCATTATTACGTCATAATGGTTCAATCAAAACTTATCTAATCACCCTAATGGTGATTGGCGGCAGTGGACTCCTGCTATGAATTCATTACAGTGGGAATCTTAGCGATGGTTAGTTTATCTAATCATGAGCGTTTGTGGCTCTTGTGCTCTTGGTCAGCCTCGATTTGATCGTGTCTAGGAATCTATCGAGCTTGTTTTTTTTCTTCATTCCTTTGCATACGTGAGAGACTCAATTATGCGCAGTTGGGAGGTCTCAGGCGTGTGTGTAATTTTCTTTATTGCATCAATAGTTAAATAATCTTTGTAGAGGAGAGTCTTTTAAAAGAATATGAAAGAAAAGCTTTATTATGAAGTACAAGCAAAACACTGGTATATACAAATATTAAGAGTTATATTACTACATACTGGGTCGGGTGTTTTGGGACTAGTGCCTGGGAAACAACTATAAACTAGTGGGGAGTGGAACTAAAGCTTAGACATATGTGTATATGAGAAGGGTTCTTTCGGGGAGGGATGCGTTCGCTTACTAAAAAAATAACAAGAACCACCAGTGACTTTCATGAAGTCCCGAGGCAGGTATACACTAGAAGGGGCTTTTAGCATTATATATATATATATATATATATATATATATATATAAGTTAATGCTTACCGGCTTTAGAATTAAGAAACAAAGGGAAAAAAGGTACAGAGAAACAACACGCTTGAAAGTTAGACCTAGACTGTTTATTTCGAGTCTATAACCCTGTATATTTACATTCGGGATGTTTACATCCCGACGTTCGGGGATTAAGGTTGAGTACTGATGCTGCCCGGAGCTTAACTCCCCCCTGCTAGTTTACGCACATCTCCTCGTAAACTATGAAGTCTAAGTCTAAATTGAGGACGACTTAGGCGATATTACGATCACTCTCCTAATCGTACTAAGGGAGCGAAGGCCAGCCCAAACAGTACACAACCTGTAATCCCTTACATTCGGTCGTATTTTTAAGACACTTATAGTCCAAATAAAACGCTGCTTCTAACACTGCAGCCACTAGTGACAAAATAAAAAAAAAACAAAAAAAAAATTACATGGCTCATTACTCACAGAAAACAATGGCATCTTACACGCTACGCAAAGTCGATATTTCTACACAGCCTGTGTACATTCTAAAAAAACAACAAAAAAAAAAAAAATATTTCTACAAATGGTACAAAGTGTACGTATGTATACCATACCAAATTTGGCTACGTCCTCGCTTCTGAGGACACTCCAACTCACTCATGGCCAGCACCCTTCCCCCCTGGTGGGAGTTTTAACTGTTCGACGTGGACGGTCCTCCGTTTCGTCGGAGGTCTTGTACTCTCGATGGTGACGATGTTATGCTCCCTGATCACCACCACCTTGAATGGACCCTCGTATCTGATCGACTCTTTGCTCCGATTAGAGCCAATTTTACGATATACAATCGTCCCAATTTTAAGGTCCCCTATTCGACCCCGGACTTTGAGGTTTACCCGAGAAACTCTCTTGACCTTCTCCCTCACGATTTTGTCACGAACTTTGCCCCAAAGTTTTCCGAGCTCTAAGTGAGCACTTAACATTTGCTCCGCCATTCCCTCGTCCGCCACCGTCTCTGTCCCGTTCCGGAGCCTCGCGCGCAGTCCGAAGAGGATCTCGAACGGCGTAAACCCCGTGGTGGAGTGGATGGAATGATTGTATGCCGCCACTGCCTTCGGCATCGCCTCGTTCGCCTGCAGACCCTTTTCTACCTGATACACCCGCAGGTGGTCACTCAAGTACTGTGCAACCTTTCGATGCCTCCGCGACTCTTAGGATGTCCTGGGGTGTTGAGATGCCACACGATATCAAGATTTTTTATCTCCGTCCGAACGTTTGCATTATCGAACTCCCTACCCCCATCAGACGAGATTCGGTCCGGTACCCCATAAAACTGGAACCACGTTCGTAATGCCTGTAAGACGGCGTTGGATGATTTGTCTTTTACGGCATACGCCATAGCTACCTTACTGAAGGTATCTATTGTCGTAACCCACTTATATCCCTTCCAAGTGAACGTGTCAATCTGTAGTTCACTCAGTGGCGTCTCTGCTGTGGGTGTTTTCTCCTGTTGTCCCTGTGGTGGGTGTCGATCATATTTAGTCTTAAGACATATATCGCACGTTCCTATGATCACTTGGATCGTCTTTTTCATATCCCACCAGAAGTACCGTCGCTGTAATGCTTGCAAAGCCTCCTGCGCACCGCGGTGGTTCGTCTTCCCTTGATGGTAGGCAAGCGTTACTTCCCGCTGCCGTTCCTCATCACGCAGTGTCTGGACCATAGACAGACAACGAACAAACGATCGATCAATACCCAGTTGTTCTGTTCTCCATAATTTCTTGATCAGATCCCACACTGTCGCGTTGCCGACAAATAGATGGTAGGTCTTCCCTGGTCTGGATGCATCTTTCAATGCCTGGCAAATTTGGTCACCCTTGACACCCGGTTGGGACCAGATTGTCGTAATACTATTCTTGCCATAGTTTTCATGAGTAGCTCGCATCAGGCCGGTCGTTTGCGTCTTCCAAATAATTTGTCGCCGTTTATCGTTAATCATACCCTCGATCGTCTCCATTTCCACCGGACGTTCTCCGGCAGATTCTTCCGCTTCTTGGTGTTCGCTCCCATCGCTATCGTCCCACGTACCGCGACTTCTATCTTCCCCGGGCGCCCATTCCTGGATAAATTGTCTGTGATCCCCGGACGTTTCCCCTTCCTCGACTGCATTTACGGTAATCGCTCGAGATAGCCAGTCCGCCACTACATTGTCCTTCCCTGGTTTGTATACAATTTCCAGGTTGTATTGGGACAAAAACTCCTTCCAGCGTGTCACCCTGGCTGATGATTCCTTAAGCTTCCCCACCCATTGAAGAGGTCTGTGGTCCGTATGTACTCTGAATCTCCGCCCGAAGACGTATGGACGAAAATGATCAATAGCCCATATGATGCCAAGAAGTTCACGCTCGAGGGCACTGTACCGCGCTTCCGTGTCGGTCAGTCTTCGACTCGCGTACGCCACTGGTCGTCCCCCCCCCCATCTCCCTCCTGCGACAGCACCGCTCCCAATGCATACTCACTTGCGTCGGTGGTGATAGTAAATAGCTTCTCAAAATCGGGAAACGCCAGGATTGGTTCCTCTTGCAGTCGAGCCATGCATTTTCGAAGGTTTTGCTCCATAATAGGTGTAATCGCTATCCGCGCCCCCTTCCGCAGCAGGTTACTGATGGGTACGAGATACTCTGCCATGTCTGGCACAAAACGCCGATAGTAATTTAGCGTACCTAAAAGTCGCCGAATGCCCTTGACGTCTTTCGGCACCGCTATCTTTCGAATTGCGTCGACTTTTGCAGAATCCGGCTGGACTCCCTCCCTCGAGATGGTATGCCCTAAGAAGTTGATCCGATCCTCTCCCAGCGATGATTTTTCCATCGACAATTTTAACCCGAATTCACGCAAACGTCGAAATACCCTCCGGAGATCTTCGATGTGTTCGGATTCTGTTCGGCTGAAGATCAACAGATCGTCCATATAAATCTGGCATACCGCCTCGTCTATCCCCCTCAGGATTTCGTCCATCAATCTCTGGAAAGTAATCGGAGCGTTCTTCAAACCAAATGGCATCCGAGTGAACTCATAGTGCCCCCTCTCGAAAGTAAACGCTGTTTTGTGTTGATCGGTAGCGCTCATTTTGATTTGATGGTACCCTGCTTTCAAATCCAAAGTGCTAAAGATTGTGGCTCCATTCAGTCTGTCGAGAATGTCCTCAAAACGGGGAATCGGATACTTCTCATCCGTTGTGTTTTCATTTAATTTTCTAAAATCGACGACGACTCTATATCTCTCCCCCTCCTCTCCCGGTTTACTCTTCTTTCGTACTGCCCACAGAGGACTATTATAAGGGGATGTGCTATCAACGATTATACCCTGTCGTCTTAAGCTGTCGATTTCTGTCCGGATATGTTGGCGGAGTGCCTGCGGATATCGTCTCTCCTTCACGTACGTTATTCGGGCAGATTTTAATGGGATTTCATGTACTGTCTTCCCCGTTGCCCCAAGCATATCACCCTCCACGTAAAAAATATCTCCGAACTCCCTACGTAAGCTTTCCCTCCAGTCCACAACTTTCTTGACTGCCCCTATCCGCGCACTCCCACCTCTTACGGTCCCTTGACATTGGTAAGTAACCCCCCCCCCCAACTTGATCCGCCACTCCTTTCCCTTGTTCTCTACAAGCGCGCCTACCCGACCCAATAAGTCACACCCCACTATTATTTCATACTCGCGCGGCATGTACTCCACAATATGTACGTTAATATCGCCCTTTTTTTTTGCCCATTTCTCTAAATTCACGACCGCCTCTCCCGCCACTTTATAGGGCCCGCCCAGGGTAATTAACTTGCACTTACATACCTTGACCTGGAGTGCCCTCTCTCTGCCATACAGCCGCTCCAACGCACCGCGTGACATTATGGTATTGGTGCTTCCTGTATCCACCAAGCACCTCTCTCCCCCCTCGACTCTAATTATTGGCAACTCGCACAGTATCCCTCTCACTGTATTACACTTTAGGGTGCGGTCGCCACTCTGCTGCCACCCTCCTCAGGCTGCCACACGCCGCTCCCATCTTCTCGAAGTAGTCTTCTTTCGCTCATGCTCTCGGCTCCTGTCGCGAGCCGGCTCTTCTTCCGTTTCCGACGTTCCTGACGCTCCTGAAGATTCCTTACCCCTGGGTGATATATTTCTTCTTTCCCGCATCGTTTGCGTATTCACTTCCATGGGTTCTGCCCTATGAACATCTCTCCTCCGATACACGTAAGGGCAATGCCTAGCGATATGCCCCTCCTCACTGCACTCGAAACATTTTGTGCGGGGGCACTGTGCCACTAAATGTCTCGTCTTCCCGCACCCATGGCATTTTCTCTCTTCTCTGCGGGGTCCGTACCCTGAACCTCCTTTCGCCTACCGCTACCCTGTCCCTACCGGTTGGTGTTTCGACTTTTTTCCAATTTGATTTAGGGACCCTGGTTTTTCTGTACACTATCCGGCTCCATTCTCCCTCATCCTCATGTATCCTCGATTCCTCCTCCCTGGCGCTGGTGTCAATCATGACTTGGGCACATTCGAGGAATGAGCGCTCATTAGGGAATACCTCTTTTCTCCCTGTTTCCTTCGCCAACTGTACCTTTAGTATAGTAGACAGAAATCCCATTCTGCCCTCTACCTCTTCGATGCTCATTGTCTCTCTCATTTTCTCCATTATTTGATTATAACGGGTTAGAAGAACTGCGGCATATTGGCCGCTACTCTGCCTTGATGATTTTGTTTCCCGGAACATCTGGAAAATATCTTCTTCGGGCGTCCATCGCCCCCCTCCATATGCTTTCTTTAGCCGCATCTTCACCGTTTCCCACGACGTCTCCTCATCCGCTTGGATCTGGTTGAGAATCCTTCTCTTGACCCGACATATCAGGGCCGCTCTTAGTGACTCTGCATCCCTGGGGTCCAGAAGATTTTCCTCCGATTTTGCTAGGATTAAGGCAGTAAGGCGATCTCCTCCCTTCAGAAAGTGGTTGAGTTCTCCTAATTCGCCAGTGAACCATTCCGGCTCTGAAATTGCATTTCTCAGATCTTGAGTGTTCATTGCTTTCACTCTCATCAACGCAAGAGCGGTAGCATGAGCTTCTGGCAAAATGCCCACCCTTCTCGTTGCTACATGTTCCGCGCCATTCGCTACGTTCAGAACAGGTGGTCGTAGCACGCCTCCTTCCGCCATTCTTTCTTCAATTTTTTATTTAACACGGCAAAAAGGAAGAAAAAAAAAAAATCGAACAGACGTCGCTTACTTTTCTTTCCACACCACGAGTTCACGGGTTTCGGCACCAGTTAATGCTTACCGGCTTTAGAATTAAGAAACAAAGGGAAAAAAGGTACAGAGAAACAACACGCTTGAAAGTTAGAACTAGACTGTTTATTTCGAGTCTATAACCCTGTATATTTACATTCGGGATGTTTACATCCCGACGTTCGGGGATTAAGGTTGAGTACTGATGCTGCCCAGAGCTTAACTTATATATATATATATAAGTAATCGTCTCCCAGCTGTAGACGATCGAGAAAAAGGAATGAATAAGGAGGTAGATGATATAATAAGAAGGTTTGTTGTATAACTAGCTTTATTTTCCTCCTGATCCTCTATACACACGTTACGGGTTTGTTTACCCTAGGCTACAAGGTATTAGGCTTAACATTGCCATACCGCTAGACGTAACTCCCCCCTACCAGTTTACGGACATTCCCCGTAAACTCCTAACATGCGACATCAGCTATGTATCTATAGCAACACAAAACAAAAAGTATACTCTGTTAATAAAAAAAAATTTGAAAAGAAAAATGTCTTCCAGGTCCATCTAAAATCACAGCACAGACCCATATGACACACACCGGAGTTATGTTTCGACGACGGGGCTCCCAGGCTCAACCGCGGGAAACTTGAGCTGTTCCACATGTACCGTCCGCCGTTTAATCGGGGGTGTAATGCTTTCGACCGTGACCACGTTGTGTTCGCGGAGAGCAATCACTCGGAAAGGACCCTCGTACCGCACTAGTTCCTTACCCCTGTTCGACCCTTTTCTCCGGTACACGAGCGCGCCGAGTTTAAGATTGCCCAGAATATCGCGGACTTTGAGGTTGTCGCGCGCCACCCGTCGCCGTTTCTTATCCTGGAGCCTTCCCCGAACGGCCACCCACTGTTTCTTTAGCGCTATCTGATTACTTACTACCCGTGCGGCCAGTTCTTCATCGATCGCCGTACTCCTGCTATCGCGCCGGCATCTTCGAAGTCCAAACAGCGTCTCGACCGGAGAAAAACCGGTGGCATAATGGATTGAGTGGTTATACGCGATGACTGCCTTTTCCATCGCCACGTTTGGTTCTAATCCCTTCTCTCCATGGTAAATTCGTAGGTGGTCGCTAAGCGTGCTGTGCAGCCGCTCTACGTCTCCTCTGCTCTTCGGGTGTCCTGGGGTGTTGAGATGCCAACGGATCTCTAAGGCCGCCGCCTCAGCCCTTATTTCGGCGTTATCAAACTCCCTACCAGCGTCGGAAGCTATCGTGTCTGGTACGCCATAAAATTGGCACCATGTGCGTAGTGCCCTTAGGACTGCTTCCGCTGATCGTTCTGCTATCAGATGGTCCATCGCTGTTTTGCTGAACCTATCGACAATGGTGACCCATTTGTATCCCCTCCATGTGAACGTGTCCACCTGCAAATCCTCCAACGGTTGGTCTGCCGTTGGCGTCTCCTCCTGTATTGCTCTGGGGGGGTGGCGATCATATTTCGTGGTGAGGCATGTGTCGCAGGTACCAATAACTCTCGCAATCGTGTCTTTCATACCCAACCAGAAATATCTCCTCTTCAATGCTTGCAGGGTAGCGTCGATTCCCCGGTGGTTTGTCTTCCCTTGGTGGAATGCAAGGGTCACTTCTCTCTGCCGCGTTTCTTCTTTTACTGTCTCCACCTTCAGGGTACATCGGACGAACGTACGATCGACTCCGATCCTCTCCGTCCTCCATAGGCGTTTGATGCGTCCCCAGATGGTCGCATTTCCCACGTACATGTGGTACGTTTTCCCTGGAGTAGATGCGTCCTTCAGAGCGCGGCAAATCGTATCGTCGTTTATCCCCGGTGTCGACCAGATTTTGACGATGTTGCAGTGGCCGTACTTCTCAGATTCCATCTTGAAGAGCCCAGAAGTTTTGGTGAGCCAAATGATCTGGCGCCTCTTGTCATTTATTATGGCGTCGAGGTCCTCAATGTCCGAGGGCCTATCCCCCCACTGAACTCCCGTCACTCGGAACATCATTGGCTGGAGCCCCCTCCCGCTCCCCTTCCTCGCCGGGTGACCATTCCTGGACGAATTGGTGGGTGTCACGTGATGGTCCCGGAATCTCCTCTTCGATCGCATTCACGACCAACGCGCGGGATAACCAATCGGCCACGACGTTCTCCTTCCCCGGTTTGTAAATAATGTCGATGTTGTATTGACTGAGGAACTCCTTCCATCTGGTAATCCGCGCTGATGACTCTTTCAGTTTTCCCACCCATTGGAGGGGTCGATGATCTGTTTTAACCCGAAACTTCCTCCCGAATACGTAGGGCCGGAAGTGTTCTATCGCCCATACGATACCCAGTAATTCGCGTTCTAGCGCGCTATATCTACTCTCGGATTCAGTAAGGCGTCTGCTAGCGTATGCTATTGGTCGCTCCCCCCCGTCGCGATCCTGCGAGAGTACCGCCCCCAACGCGTATTCACTCGCATCTGTGGTAATCATGAAGGGGAGTGCAAAATCTGGAAACGCTAGTATAGGCTCTTCCTGTAGCCGCTCCATGCAACGTCTTATATTGTTCTCCATTACCGGGGTAATGACGACTTTTTGTCCTTTTTTAAGGAGATTGTTAATAAGGACCAGGTACTCCGCCATTTCTGGAACGAATCTGCGGTAGTAGTTCAGGGATCCGAGTAAGCGCCGGATTCCTTTTACGTCTTTCGGGATAGTCATCCGCTGGATGGCCTCCACCTTCCCACGATCGGGTTGCACTCCCTCTCTGGAAATTATGTGGCCTAAAAATTTCACCTGCTTTTGTCCCAAAAGCGACTTCTCCGCAGACAATTTCAGCCCGAATTGCTTAATTCTGTCAAAAACCTGTCGCAGATGGTCCTGGTGTTCTACCTCATCTCGACTGAACCCAGGAGGTCGTCCATATATATCTGGCAAAACGACTCCCCAATCCCTCTTAAAAATTCGTCCATCAGCCTCTGGAACGTTATTGGCGCGTTTTTCAGCCCAAACGGCATTCTGGTGAATTCGTAATGTCCCCGCTCGAACGTGAATGCCGTTTTGTGTTGGTCTCCACGACGCATCCGAATTTGATGGTAACCCGCCTTCAGGTCCAGTGTACTGAATACCTTTGCTCCACTTAGGCGGTCCAGGATGTCTTCAAAGCGAGGAATGGGGTATTTTTCGTCTATAGTATTGTCGTTTAATTGCCTGTAGTCTATTACTACGCGGTATTTTTCGTCACCGGACGACCCTTTCTTTTTCACTGCCCACAGGGGACTGTTGTATGGAGACGTACTATCTACTATGATGCCCTGTCGTTTCAATTCCTCGATTTCGTCCCTTATATGCTGTCGCAGTGCCTGCGGGTATCGTCTCTCTTTGATATATATCACTCTCTCCTGCTTCAGTGGGATCTCATGGAACGTTTCCCCCGTCACTCCCAGTTTGTCCCCTTCGTTGAAAAATATATCGGCATACTCTCGCCGAATAGCGCGTTCCCAGTTGTCCTCCCGATCGATCGCTCCGATTCGCTCCTTCCCGTCCCCCACGGTTCCTGTACACCGGCATAGCATTCATCCCAGTCTAATATCCCATATTCCGTTACGGCACTTCACTCTTGCTCCTACCCTTCCCAAGAGATCGCACCCTATGATACCATCGTACTCGCGCGGCATCTTCCTAACCACGTGTATTTTCAAATATTCCCCCTTTTTCGCCCACCTATCCAATCCCATCGTCAATTCGCCTTCGATTTTACACGGCCCTCCCAGGGTGATAAGCTTGCACTCGCATGCCTGAATCCGCGACGACCCCTCGCCCACACACAATCTGTCCGCCGCTTTCCTGCTGAGAATAGTACAGGAACTCCCCGTGTCTATCAAGCATCTCACTCCTCTCGCCACTCCAATTATGGGTATACCGCCGTAATTCCCTCTGACGCTATAGTTTATTAACGTGCGGCCACCCCTCTGCCAGCCCGCTCCTCAGGCCACCGCTTGCCGTTTCCTTCCTCCTTCCGTGCCATATCGTCTGCTTCTTACGTAGTCCCTGTCGTCCTCTGCAGTCTCTCCTCTTCTGCTCCTGGGTTCAACTTCTTCTTCTTCTGTCTCCGACGCTCCCGTAGTTTTTGACGATTCGGAGGGGGTTCTGGTTCTTCTCCATACCCTCTGTGCGTTTACCTCCATCGGTTCCGGCCTATACCTCTCTGTTCGCTGGAAAATGTATGGACACTGCCTCGCGATGTGTCCCTCAATTCCGCATTCAAAACATTTTGTTCGCGGGCAATGCGCCACTAAATGTCCAATTCTTCCACATCCGTGACATTTTCTGTCCTCCTTACTCCCGCTGGGTCTCGGTCTCCTTTGGCTAAGTCTCCTTCCTTCAACCGCCGCCCCTTTTTTCTCCGCATACCGTTGATCTTTCCTCTTCCATGCCTGTTGCGGCATTCTCGGCCTCCTGTACATCACTTTGGACCACCCTGCCTCGTCTGCCTCTAATTTTTCTTCTTCTTCACGGGCACTAGTGTCCATTAAATCTTGGGCGCACTCAATGAACGATCGGTCTCCCGGTAGACTATCTTTCTTGCCGGTATCCCTGGCCAACTGTACCTTCAGAATGGTCGATAGGAATGCCATCCGGCCTTCCACTTCCGCTAGGTTCACCGTTTCTCTTATTTTTTCCGTTATTTTGTTAAATTTTGCCAAGAGTTCTCCGGCGTACTGCCCTTTCATTTGATTGGGCCGTCTGGTCTCCCTGAACATCTGGAAGATGTCCTCTTCTGGTGTCCATCTGCCTCCCCCGTATGCCTTCTTTAGTCGTTCTTTTACCACGGTCCATGGGGTGTCTTCGTCGGCCTGTATTAGGTTTAGTACGCTCCGTTTTATTCTACACACTAGGCCCGCTTTGATTGATTTTACGTCACCAGAGTCGAGTAAACCCTCACTTGCCTTCGCCTCTACTCTTTCCATAATCCTATCCCCACCTTTGATGAAATGGTTCAATTCGCCTAACTCTCCTGAGAATTTATCTAGGTCCGATATTGTTCTCCTCAGGTCCTGTGACGTCGCCGCTCGCACCTTCATCCAAGCCAGGGAGTTTGCATGAGCTTCGGCCATCGTTTCCCTAGGTAATTCGGGCACTTCGAAAGCCGCAGGCCGTAATTCTACCATGTAACTAGGTCACTTTTTCCCAATAAAACAACAGGAAAAAAAAATTAAAATTTTACTCACAGTTG
Organism: Acanthosoma haemorrhoidale; assembly: GCA_930367205.1. Lineage (NCBI taxonomy): Eukaryota > Metazoa > Arthropoda > Insecta > Hemiptera > Acanthosomatidae > Acanthosoma > Acanthosoma haemorrhoidale. Next base: position 1,465,302 of record OV884009.1, read on the forward strand.
TTTACCAGAATACTCGTAGTTCCCGGGTTTCGGCACCAGTAATCGTCTCCCAGCTGTAGACGATCGAGAAAAAGGAATGAATAAGGAGGTAGATGATATAATAAGAAGGTTTGTTTTATAACTAGCTTTATTTTCCTCCTGATCCTCCATACACACGTTACGGGTTTGTTTACCCTAGGCTACAAGGTATTAGGCTTAACATTGCCATACCGCTAGACGTAACTTATATATATATATATATATATATAAGTTAATGTTTATTGAATTACAAGCTAAGAAAGGTTGGTAATAAGAACACGTAGAACGTTATAACAAGACTGCTTTATTTAGACCAAGATACCTCTATCTATAGGTATTACCTGTAAACATATACAGATAACATATGTTTGGGGATTAAGGCTGGGCACTAGCGGCGCCTGGACTTAACTCCCCCCCACCAGTTTACGAACACCCATTCGCAAACTTTGAAGTCCAGCACTCGGACGTCTTAGTCCATTCAAATAATGCTCCGCTAATGTTACAAAGGAGCAAAGGCCAGCCCCGCCCGTACACAGCCTGTAATCCCTCACATTAAGCTCTAATCCTATAAAACGTAAAAACCAACTGTCACTTGTAAACAAAAAACATAAAAGAAAACTTTGACTTTTAAAAAAAAAACAATACTTCTGTGGGAAAAATCACATAACTATAACTATTTACAATGTTCCTTGCGTGTATGCTGCGAGGACACTCCAGCTCATTCCTGATCTACAACCTCCCCCCCTGGTGGAAGCTTTAACTGTTCTATGTGGACATTTCGCCGCTTCTTAGGGGGTCGTATACTCTCAATTGTCACGACGTTGTGTTCCCTAATCACGACCACTTTAAATGGGCCCTCATATCGCACCAGCTCTTTGCTCCTATTTGACCCTAGTTTTTTATAGACGATAGTCCCGATTTTAAGTTCCCCCATTCGATCCCGGACTTTGAGGTTTTCCCGTTCCACTCGTCTCGCTTTGTCCCTCGTTATCCTTTCTCTGACTTTGTCGCATATTTTCCTCAAAGCGACAGTATTACTTGCCATTTTCTCCGCCATTCCCTTGTCTGCTACCGTCTCTGCCCCATTTCTCCGTCTTTCGCGCAGCCCAAAGAGGATCTCGAACGGGGAGAACCCCGTCGCGGTGTGGATCGAATGATTGTAAGCGGCCACCGCCTTCGGCATTGCCTCATTCGCCGGCAGACCCTTTTCCGCGTGATATACCCGCAGGTGGTCACTCAGGGTGCTGTGCAATCTTTCTATCCCTCCTCTACTCTTAGGGTGCCCTGGGGTATTAAGATGCCAAGAGACATCGAGAGTCTTCATTTCTTTTCGGATGTTGGCATTGTCAAATTCTCTGCCCCCATCCGACGCGATCCGGTCTGGTACTCCGTAAAACTGGAACCAGGTATTTAATGCCAGCATTACCGCGTCTGATGACCGATCTTGCACCGGGTGCGCCATGGCCACTTTGCTAAAGCTGTCGATTGTGGTAACCCACTTATACCCCCTCCAAGTGAAGGTATCCACTTGTAAGTCACTCAACGGTGTCTCGGCGGTGGGCGATTCTTCTTGTCGCCCCCGTGGCGGATGTCTGTCATACTTCGTAGTGAGACAAACTGCACATGCCCCTATCATTTCTTGTATGCTCTTTTTCATTCCCCACCAAAAGTACCTCCGCCGCAACGCTTGCAACGTTTCCTGAACTCCACGGTGGTTCGTTTTTCCTTGGTGATAGGCCAGCGTCACTTCCAGCTGCTGTTCTCTGTCTTTGAGTGTCTCCACCATCGACGTGCACCGAATAAATATCCTATCCACTCCAAGTTGTTCCGTTCGCCAGAGTCTACGAATTTTCTCCCAAATAGTGGCATTCCCTACAAATACATGATGGGTCTTTCCGGGTTCCGAGGCATCTTTCAATGCACGGCAAATTTGGTCGTTCCTAACCCCTGGTGGAGACCAAATCGTCGCGATTTTACTTCTCCCATAACTTTCGTATGCGATCTGCAGCCGCCCTGAGGTCTTGGATTTCCAAATGATCTGCCGTCTTTTGTCGTTCACGATCCCTTCTGTTACTTCCATTTCAACAGGTCTTTCGGCGGCGGAACCTTCCTCTTCAAGGGTTTCCTCACCTTCGCTATCTCCTCGCGTACCGAGGCTTCCATCCTCCCCGGGTGTCCATTCCCGGAGAAACTGTTGGATTTCCCCGGATGGTTCCCCTTCTTCCAATGCATTCACCGTAATGGCTCTGGACAGCCAGTCTGCCACTACGTTCTCTTTCCCGGGTTTATATATGATCTCCATATTGTACTGGGACAAAAACTCTTTCCACCTCGTGACCCGCGCCGAGGACTCCTTTAACTTTCCTACCCATTGTAGGGGTCTGTGGTCGGTGTGAACACGGAATTTTCTGCCGAAGACATATGGGCGGAAATGGTCTATAGCCCAGACGATACCTAGGAGCTCTCTCTCTAGAGCACTATACCGCGCTTCCGTTTCTGTTAGCCGTCGACTAGCGTACGCCACCGGGCGCTCCCCACCGTCTCTCTCCTGCGACAACACTGCCCCCAGTGCGTATTCGCTGGCATCAGTGGTGATTGTGAAGGGATGTTGGAAATCGGGAAATGCTAATATCGGTTCCTCTTGTAAGCTAGACATACATTTCCGGATGTTCTGCTCCATGATTGGGGTAATTACCACCCTCGCTCCCTTTCGCAGTAAATTATTAATAGGCACCAGGTATGCCGCCATGTCCGGCACAAATCTTCTGTAATAATTAAGCGTCCCCAGAAGTCGACGGATCCCCTTTACATCTGTGGGCACCACCATCCTTCTAATGGCCTCGACCTTCGTAGAGTCTGGCTTAACCCCCTCCTGTGAGATAGTGTGGCCCAAAAAATTGATTTTTTTCTTCCCCAACAGAGACTTCTCCATGGACAATTTTAATCCGAATTCGCGGACTCTTTGAAATACACTTCTTAGGTGCTCAACGTGCTCTGCCTCCGTTCTGCTGAAAACTAACAGATCGTCCATGTAGACCTGGCATACCGCTTCGTCTATTCCCCTCAAAAATTCATCCATTAGGCGTTGAAAGGTAATCGGGGCGTTTTTCAGTCCAAATGGCATCCTGGTAAATTGATAATGCCCCCTCTCAAATGTAAAGGCCGTTTTGTCTTGGTCGTTCGCACTCATCTTGATCTGGTGATAGCCTGCCTTTAGATCTAGGGTACTAAATATTGTCGCCCCGTTCAATCTGTCTAATATGTCCTCAAATCGGGGAATAGGATACTTCTCATCCGTCGTGTTCTCGTTTAACTTCCGATAATCGATAACTACCCTGTATTTCTCCGTCTCGTCCCCAGGTCTATTTTTCTTCCTCACTGCCCATAGAGGACTGTTATATGGCGAAGTGCTATCAATTATAATCCCTTGCCGTTTGAGACTCTCTAGCTCCTCTCTAATATGCCTACGTAGTGCCTGCGGATATCGTCTCTCTTTCACGTATGTGACGCGTTCTTTCTTTAACTGGATCTCGTGGACCGTCTTCCCAGTCGCTCCTAGCGTGTCTCCCTCTACGTAAAAAATATCCTCAAACTCCCTCTGTAGGCCTTCCCTCCAGCCCTCTATTTTATTAACCGCCCCTATCCGCGCTCTTCCGTCCCATATAGTCCCTTGACATTTATATTCCACTTTGCCCAACTTAATGTTCCATTTTTCCCCGATATTCTCCACACGCGCACCTACCTTCCCCAACATGTCGCACCCAACTATCACCTGGTACTCCCGCGGCATGTTTCCTACGATATGTATCTTTAGATCTCCCCCTTTCTTCGCCCACCTATTTAGCCCTATGACTAACTCTCCCACTACCTCGCAAGGGCCTCCCAGGGTGATTAAACTACAATTACATACCTGAATCTGGAGTGCCCTCTCTCCACCATACAGCCTCTCCAGCGCTCCGCGGGACATGATGGTGTTGGTGCTTCCCGTGTCCACCAGACACATCTCTCCTCCTTTGACCCTAATTATTGGCAACGCACACATCCTCTCCCGAATTGCATTACATCTCAGGATGCGGTCGCCTCTCTGCCGACACGCTCCTCAGGCTTCATCACGTTGCTCCCATCTACGTGACTCGACCTTCTGCCCTGTCTGTCTCCTGTTTCTGCTGCGCCTCGCTTCTTCTCCTTCGGTTCCCGAAGTCCCTGATGACTCATCTTCTGATGATCCACTCTCCCCATGTGTCATGCTCCGTCTCTCTCTTACTTCTTGAGTGTTTACCTCCATTGGTTCTGGTCGTTGGTATTCTCTCCTCCGGAAGATATACGGGCAATGCCTCGCGATGTGTCCTTCCTCGCCACACTCAAAACATTTTGTTCGAGGACACTGTGCCACTAAATGTCCTGCCTTCCTACATCCGTGGCATTTTCTTTCTTCCCTGGGCGGGGCATACCTCGGTCTCGTTCCTCTAAATCTTCTTTCTCCTGTCGTTCCCTTGTCTCTGCCAATAACGGACGTTTCTGGTCTCCTCCAGGTTGGTTTCAGGGTCCGGGTTCTTTTGTATGCAACTCGGCTCCACTCATTGTCGACGTCTTGCACCCTCACTTCTTCCTCCTTGGCACTAGTGTCGATCATTGATTGTGCACACTCCGAGAACGAGCGCTCATCAGAGAATCCTTCCTTTCTTCCTGTCTCCTTGGCCAGTTGCACTTTTAGAATTGTGGATAAGAATCCCATTCTACCCTCCACCTCTTCTACGCTAATCGACTCTCTCATCTTCTCCGTTATCTTATTGAAACGGACTACTAACCCCGCAGCATATTGCCCGTTACTTTGTCTTGGGGACTTTGTCTCCCTAAACATTTGGAATATGTCCTCCTCGGGAGTCCATCGTCCTCCTCCGTACGCCTTCTTCAATCTCATCTTAATTAATTCCCACGGGGTTTCTTCATCTGCCTGAATTTGATTCAGTATACTTCTCTTGACCCGACATATCAGGGCCGCCTTCAACGATTCCGCGTCTCTGGGATCTATTAAATTTTCTTCTGCCTTAGCTCCAATTAAAGCTGTGAGACGGTCTCCTCCTTTTAGGAAATGGTTCAGCTCACCCAGTTCCCCAGTGAATCTCTCCAGCTCCGCAACAGCCTTCCTCAGATCCTGGGTATTCATCGCTTTTACCCTCATCAGCGCGAGCGCCGTGGCATGAACTTCTGGCATAGTTCCCACTCTTCTAATATCTGCTCCCTCTACGAGATTCAAGACGGGCTGTCTCAAAATTCCTCCTTCAGTCATCTTCTCTCTTTCGCGTATAGAAGAAAAAAAAACAAAAAAAAATTACGCTCGCACTCGATAACTCTCTTTCTCCACGGTTCCCGGGTTTCGGCACCAGTTAATGTTTATTGAATTACAAGCTAAGAAAGGTTGGTAATAAGAACACGTAGAACGTTATAACAAGACTGCTTTATTTAGACCAAGATACCTCTATCTATAGGTATTACCTGTAAACATATACAGATAACATATGTTTGGGGATTAAGGCTGGGCACTAGCGGCGCCTGGACTTAACTTATATATATAAGTTAATGCTTACCGGCTTTAGAATTAAGAAACAAAGGGAAAAAAGGTACAGAGAAACAACACGCTTGAAAGTTAGAACTAGACTGTTTATTTCGAGTCTATAACCGTGTATATTTACATTCGAGATGTTTACATCCCGACGTTCGGGGATTAAGGTTGAGTACTGGTGCTGCCCGGAGCTTAACTCCCCCCTGCCAGTTTACGCACATCTCCTCGTAAACTATGAAGTCTAAGTCTAAATTGAGGACGACTTAGGCGATATTACGATCACTCTCCTAATCGTACTAAGGGAGCGAAGGCCAGCCCAAACAGTACACAACCTGTAATCCCTTACATTCGGTCGTATTTATAAGACACTTATAGTCCAAATAAAACGCTGCTTCTAACACTGCAGCCACTAGTGACAAAATAAAAAAAAACAAAAAAAAATTACATGGCTCATTACTCACAGAAAACAATGGCATCTTACACGCTACGCAAAGTCGATATTTCTACACAGCCTGTGTACATTCTAAAAAAACAACAAAAAAAAAAAAATACTTCTACAAATGGTACAAAGTGTACGTATGTATACCATACCAAATTTGGCTACGTGCAGAAGCGAGGACACTCCAACTCACTCATGGCCAGCACCCTTCCCCCCTGGTGGGAGATTTAACTGTTCGACGTGAGTTAAATCTTGATAAGACCAGAAGGAGTTTTTAAAAAGATTTATTTGAACTTTACAAACATACAACTACAATTAATAATAAATGTCAGAGTGACGGGCCTAGTAACAGTACAGAAGGGAGTGGACGTGAGAGGATAAGAGGAATGATATATAGGAGCTGAGACTTGATAAGGATTGCTGATGAAGTGCAATCTTGGAGGTGTTGCAGCTGGCAGATGGCCTCTCTATCTCCTCCGTTGTTTAAGATTCTTAGTCCTCTAAGAATACTAAGAAATGAGATTGATAGCGGCAGGTGCATGAGGGCTCTTATCTTGTTGAAGAATTCTGAGAACGTTTGGATGATCTGGCTGATATATTACTGTTGGTGTAGGGTTTCGTAAGGAATTGGTAGTTTTACATTTTTTAAGGTAGTAGAGGATTACAATTATAATAGCGGCCCCTATAATTAAATAAAAATAAAAATAAGTATTGGATTGATTAAATATAAGTGGTTCTAAAACTATGTCTGTTATATTTAGGTTTTCTATTTCGCTTATATTTGCGATTACATCTATATCTATTTTATTGTACAATTTGTTTATGGTGGAGTCTATTATATGTCTTGAAATTTTGGGGAGTTCTCTATAACAATCATTTTGGTCTAGGGTGAGTAAGCTAACGGGTGGTAGGTATACAGTATCATTAGTAAGGCAATTGTCTAATTTGGAGAGGTTAGTGGTTATAAAACTGTTCATATTATCTATATATCTAATGTTAGTATTGGCTAATTTATATTTGCATGCATTCATCGTTCCAGATGAAATAATATTATTTATACAAGTATTATTTAAAATAAAAAGGTTTTTACAGTAATATTCATTGTTTAAAAATGTACAATTTGTTGTATATAACATATTAAATTTTTTTATTATAATAGTTTCGTCTATATCTAAAGTCACGTATTGTTTGTTAATTTTTACAGGCGAAGGTATGAGTAAATAAGTCTTTATATTTAAATTTGCCTTAGGAAGGTCTACAAAGATATGGAGTGTTTTATTATGAGTAGTGCAGTGAATTTTACTCATTATCCACAGAATTTCAGGATTCCTAGAAGCTAGATTTACATTTTGGTTTATGTCATGTAGTATTTGGGACATTAATGATGAGTGTGTGATGCCAATTTTGCATAGTTCCAGTGTTAATGTAAGTTCATCTATTTTGTTGTGTAGGTGTGTCAGAATTATGTACATGTCAAAGAATGTCATTTCCTTGTTTATCTTCATTATGTTGTCTTGTTCTGTTTTAAAATTGTTATTAATTAATTGAATGTCCTTTTGAAAGTTTTTAATTACGTGTTTATTAAGTTTTATGTCTTGTTCTATGTTGTGTTCTATATTATAGTTGTTCCGTTCTAACTCATTTATTACTTCGTCATAATGTGATTTGTCATCAGCTGTCATGGTGCCAGTAAGCCAGCTGAGAGCTGTTCCAAGTCCGTTTATTAGTCCTCTCTTAGTTCGTTTGTTGTGTGATTTTAATAGGTTTAATTTGTTTTGTGTTTGTATGATAAGGTTTTTGATTATAGGGTATGTCGGTAGGTCCCTATAAGATGGTACATTGTTCTGTATATTGTTTAGTTCCTTGTCAAGTAAGCTAATGTCATAAAAATGGTATGTCCTGTAGTAATTTTCTATTACCTTTGCGTTCTTTATAGTGTAATGTAGGACTCCGGGGTTATCACTTATATCAGTCACTGTCATAGTATATGTCAATGTCCATAGAAGTGTCTGGATTAGTACTGTCCGAGTAGGATCCATCTTCTCCTTCTGAAACAGTAATGTTTGGTCTCGGTCTCAAGTGTTGTTTACGTGGTCTTTTGATTCTATTAACGTGTGCTTTGTTTGTTTCGTTTCTGTCTTTGTACAATAGTACGGGTCTGTAGGGATCATTGTATTTGCGGTGATGGGTTGTTCTTATGAATATTTGGTCATCATTTATTTCGGGTGGATTTTCGCGATTTTTATTTAGTGTTTCTGTCCTATTTTCTTTTTCGTTTATAATTTTGTTTCTAGTTATTTCGTGTATTATGTTTTTTTCGTCATGATATTTTTGTACGTATTGTTCTTTTATTTCTATTTGTTGGTCAGGTCTTTTTGTTATTCCGAATGTTATTTCGTCTGGTGTCATATTTAGTTTAGAGTTTAAAGTATTGTTATATGCTATTGTTGCCAGCATTAGTCTGTTAGTTAATGATTTGTTCGTTAAGTCTTTGTAATGGAGTGTTCGTAATAGTTCTATTAGTGTACTGTGTGCTCTATTAAGTAGTCCTAGTGAGTTGGGATTTCCTGGGGTCGTATAGATTGGTTCGATTTCATTTGTTTGCAAAAAATTTAATACTAGGTTGTTTTTGTATTCTTTACCATTATCCATTTTTATTGATACTGGTGTGGGATAGTATGTCAAGTAAAGTTTAATAGTGTCACAGATGTTGATTCCTGTCACAGCAGATATTATGTGTGTAAATAGTTTTTTGGAAAATGTGTCGATTATTGTCACGATGTATTTTTTGTCGAAATGTAGTGTATCTATCATCAAGTCTTCAAATGGTTTGTTTGGTGTTGGTGTTACCATGTATTTTGCTTTTATGGGATTTCGTTCGTATTTAGTCTTTTTGCATGTCGTACATTTGTTAATAAGGTCGTTTATTGTTTCTTTCATCAGTGGGAAGTAGTACAGTTTTCTCAGTTTGTCATAAGTCTCAATAGTTCCTCTGTGGGATGTCTTTCCTATGTGATAGTTGTTTATTGTTTCTATTTGTTCGTCTTTGTCCGTGATGTCGGTTACAAAATTTTTGTATCTTTTTAATTTTACAGTCTGGTATGAGTCTTGTATCAGTTTTGAAAATTCTTTGAACATTTCATCGTACCATGGTTGAAGTAATGGGATATTTGGTTCGCAGTATATTCCGTATGTGATTTTCGGTCTAATTACTTGTTCTATTAGTGTTTGTAAGTCATTTACGTCATCAAGTATGATTTCATGTCTATGTTTATTAAATGGTTTAGTGAATTTTATTTCTTTTGGACCCTTTTTTACGATTATTTGGTATTTTTCAATATTTATGTTTTTGTCATTGTCTACAATCCAAACTTGTTCATTGGATGATTGTTGTGAATGTATAGTCGCTCTACAAGTACTAAGTCTGTCTAATTCTATTTGATCTAAGTCATTGAGTTCATTAAGTATTTCGTCTAGTGCTTGAGTATTGTCTATTGGTTGGTCAATTATGTTGTCTATATTGTCTTCTTCTGTTATGTGATTTAAAGGTAAATTTTCATTTTGTCGCGAAAGTAAGTCAGCTACTTTATTCGTTTTTCCGTCAATGTGAGTAACGTAAAATTCGAATTCCTGAAGTTTCCACACCCATTTCATAATGCGTGTGTTACCGTTCTTCATTGTATATATCCACTTTAGTGGTTTATGGTCAGTCAGTAGTTGGAATTTCGTACCGTACAAGTATGGTTTGAAATGGTGTGTCGACCAGACAATTGCTAATAGTTCTTTCTCTATCGTTGAGTAATTTATCTCGGGAGGCTGTAGCACACGTGAGGCGAACGCTACAGGGTGTTCTGTCCCGTCTTTATCTTTCTGAGAAAGTACCGAGCCGATGGCCTTGTCGCTTGCGTCTGTCGTTAAGTAAAAAGTTCGATTCCAGTCAGGGTAGGCTAGTATCGGGGAGTTAGTCATGAGAGTTTTTAATGTGTCACAGGCCTCTTTGATTTCTTTTGTCTCGTATGTTTTAGTCTGTAGGGATTTTGATATGGGTTTGGTTATCTTCGCGTAATTTTTTATAAATTTTCGATAATATCCGGTCATTCCAAGGAATTGTCTGGTTGTTTTTTCACTATTTGGATATGGTAATTTTGTAATTGCTTCTACTTTTTTTGGGTTAGTTTTTAGTCCGTCGGGGGTAACTATGTATCCTAAGAAGGGGATTTCATTTTTGAAGAATTCTGTCTTGTCTAGTTGAATGGAAAGTGCGTGTTCTTTTAGTTTTCTAAATATGTTTTCAAGGTGTTCTAAATGTTCCTGTATTGTGTTAGAGTATATGATTATGTCGTCTATGTAAATCATGGCGTTTGGGATATTTGCTATCATCATGTTCATAGCTCTTTGAAATGTCAGTGGGGCGTTACAAAGTCCGTAGGGCATTCGTAAGTATTCGTAATGTCCGTCTTCTGTACTAAACGCTGTCTTGGCAATGGAATCAGGATCCATTTCAATTTGGTGGAATCCGGATGCCAAATCAATGGTCGAAAATATTTTCGCGTTTTGTAACTTGTTTAGTAAGTCTTCAATGTTAGGTAGTGGGTATTTGTCATTGATTGTCATGTCGTTAAGTTTTCGATAGTCTATAACCATCCTGACTTTCTTTTGTCCGGATGCGTCCATTTTCTTGGGGACTATCCATACTGGGGAATTGTAGGGGGAGTTACTTTTACGTATTATGTTGTTTTTCAGTAAGTTTGTCACTTCGTTATTTATTTGTTCTTTAAATTGTACAGGGTATCGGTAATTACGTGTGTAGCATGGATTTTCGTTTTTTGTCACGATTTTGTGTTTTAGTAAGTTAGTCGCTCTTAATTGTTCATTGTCTGTTTTTAGTATTTCTCCATAATTGCTTATTAGATTTACTAATTGGTCAGTTGTGTTATCGTCAATATGGTCTGTTCGAATTAATTGTTTAATTGTTTGTTTGTCATCAATATAGTATAGTTCGTTCTTTTCTTTTGATTTATTATTATTATTAAGTTTATTGTTATTATTAATTTTATTATTTTTATTATTTTCCGGGTATGTTTGGTCCCTTTTGTTTTCGTTTATTTCCGGGTATGTTTGGTCCCTTTTATTTTTGTTTATTTCCGGGTATGTTTGGTCCCTTTTATTTTTGTTTATTTCCGGGTATGTTTGGTCCCTTTTATTTTTGTTTATTTCCGGGTATGTTTGGTCCCTTTTATTTTTTAATTTATTATTACTATTATTATTATTATTATTACTATTATTATTACTATTGTTATTGTCTACTAAAGTTTCGTTTTCTAATTTAAATTTTATTTTATTTATTATTATTTCATTATTTTGACAGTTGATTTTTATGTTTAAATTTCGCATTGTCTCGTATCCTAATAAAATGTTGAATTTATCACTAAACGGGTATACTAAAAATTTTGCCTTCGCAGAAATTCCAATCAGGGGATAAAGATCTATTAGAGCACTCTGAGTTCCCTCAGCTCTCCCTGTAGGGGTTTTCATCACGAAGTCTTCCGAAATGATTTTAGTTCCTTCGGGTAAAGAACATGGGTGAATATAATTTTTTGATGCTCCCGTATCAATTAGCCAAGTCTTGCCAGTAAAATCTTTTAGTTTCGGTAAAGTGTCCGTATGGTTTAATTGGTATTCTGGTCGGGTAAAAAATGGTCATATTTTGTTTCGAGTGATTGTAATTGGTCCTGTAATTCTTGTATGTATAAGTCTTTGTCTTCTAGTTCGGTATGGTGTACGCGGTTACTGACTGTCCGCATTGAAACTGTTTGTTGTTGTTGTGGTATTGCAGGTAAAGCTAGTTGTTGTTTATTGAAGTATTGGTTTTGTTCTCGTGGTTGCCACGGCTGATTGTATCGTGCATTAGGATCACGAGAATAATTAAAATTGTTGGGTTTGTCTGAATTATATTGGGGTTTGTTGTAATGGCGTTCGTTATTGGGAAAGGTTTGTGGTTGTTGGTACTGATTTGATTGTTCGCGTTTTCGCTCATAGTAATAAGGGTCAAAATTTTTGCCTTTATAACCGGTGCTAGGTGGTGTTTGTGTTTGTCTTGGGGCATATTGTTGTGATTTCGAGTTTTGTTGTTGTGGTCTGCTGTGAGAGCGTTCTCCGTAAGAACGTTCTATAATTCTCACAGCGACTGTCTTAAGTGCCCTTTTTAAGTCCCTTAAGTTTGTGTAGTCCGTGTGGTTTAGGAAAAATTCTAAATCTTTGTCAAATTGTTTCGTACAGTGATGCGTTATTTGTCTGTCGTATATTTTTAGTTCGGTTAATTTTTGTTCGTCATTTAATCTATCGTCCGTAAATACTCGTCCTTCTAGTTCGTCTCGAAGGAGTAATACTCTGTCTACATAGTTTACGGGGTGTTCATTCTTGTAAGGTCTGATTTGTAAAATTTCGTCCATTGACTGTAGTGTCGACTTGTCATCGCGGAATTGATTTTTTAATTCTTGAATTAATTCTTGTAACGTGTTATAATTTCGTAATCCGCAATGTTCTGCCGGTCCTACAAGTTTGTTAGTGGCGTGTCCAAGTAATTGTTTTGTATTGTATTCACAGTGTGGGTTGTCTATTGTGCATATGTTATTGGCCACGAAATTTATTTTATTTATGAATTTAATCAAGTGGCTTGGGTTTCCGTCAAATTCAGGTATTAGTTTTAAGTCTGTGGTTGAGATAATGTGGTTGTTAGTAGCCATATTTTCGTCTAATTCGGGGATGTTTCGGATAAGGTTTAGTCTGTCTGTTAATGGCATGTAAAATGTGTACAAAGTTATAATTACCAATTGATGTCTTCTGTTGTGTGAAGTCCTCTTCTTCTTCTTCTCTGGCGTCTCGTAGATAGTAACAAATGAGTGGTCAGAGCCTCGGTGATGTATATTAAAATACACCAGCTGATGTCTTGGGTCTTGCCTAGCCAGACGACGGTGATCGCGGAATGGGGAGATTCTTCCAAAGTCTCAAAGTTGCTGCCAAGGTCCCTGTTCGGGCGCCAGTTAAATCTTGATAAGACCAGAAGGAGTTTTTAAAAAGATTTATTTGAACTTTACAAACATACAACTACAATTAATAATAAATGTCAGAGTGACGGGCCTAGTAACAGTACAGAAGGGAGTGGACGTGAGAGGATAAGAGGAATGATATATAGGAGCTGAGACTTGATAAGGATTGCTGATGAAGTGCAATCTTGCAGGTGTTGCAGCTGGCAGATGGCCTCTCTATCTGTGGACGGTCCTCCGTTTCGTCGGAGGTCTTGTACTCTCGATGGTGACGATGTTATGCTCCCTGATCACCACCACCTTGAATGGACCCTCGTATCTGATCGACTCTTTGCTCCGATTAGAGCCAATTTTACGATATACAATCGTCCCAATTTTAAGGTCCCCTATTCGACCCCGGACTTTGAGGTTTACCCGAGAAACTCTCTTGACCTTCTCCCTCACGATTTTGTCACGAACTTTGCCCCAAAGTTTTCCGAGCTCTAAGTGAGCACTTAACATTTGCTCCGCCATTCCCTCGTCCGCCACCGTCTCTGTCCCGTTCCGGCGCCTCGCGCGCAGTCCGAAGAGGATCTCGAACGGCGTAAACCCCGTGGTGGAGTGGATGGAATGATTGTATGCCGCCACTGCCTTCGGCATCGCCTCGTTCGCCTGCAGACCCTTTTCTACCTGATACACCCGCAGGTGGTCACTCAAGGTACTGTGCAACCTTTCGATGCCTCCGCGACTCTTAGGATGTCCTGGGGTGTTGAGATGCAAGATTTTTCATCTCCGTCCGAACGTTTGCATTATCGAACTCCCTACCCCCATCAGACGAGATTCGGTCCGGTACCCCATAAAACTGGAACCACGTTCGTAATGCCTGTAAGACGGCGTTAGATGATTTGTCTTTTACGGCATACGCCATAGCTACCTTACTGAAGGTATCTATTGTCGTAACCCACTTATATCCCTTCCAAGTGAACGTGTCAATCTGTAGTTCACTCAGTGGCGTCTCTGCTGTGGGTGTTTTCTCCTGTTGTCCCTGTGGTGGGTGTCGATCATATTTAGTCTTAAGACATATATCGCACGTTCCTATGATCACTTCGATCGTCTTTTTCATATCCCACCAGAAGTACCGTCGCTGTAAGGCTTGCAAAGTCTCCTACGCACCGCGGTGGTTCGTCTTCCCTTGATGGTAGGCAAGCGTTACTTCCCGCTGCCGTTCCTCATCACGCAGTGTCTGGACCATAGACATACAACGAACAAACGATCGATCAATACCCAGTTGTTCTGTTCTCCATAATTTCTTGATCAGATCCCACACTGTCGCGTTGCCGACAAATAGATAGTAGGTCTTCCCTGGTCTGGATGCATCTTTCAATGCCTGGCAAATTTGGTCACCCTTGACACCCGGTTGGGACCAGATTGTCATAATACTATTCTTGCCATAGTTTTCATGAGTAGCTCGCATCAGGCCGGTCGTTTGCGTCTTCCAAATAATTTGTCGCCGTTTATCGTTAATCATACCCTCGATCGTCTCCATTTCCACCGGACGTTCTCCGGCAGATTCTTCCGCTTCTTGGTGTTCGCTCCCATCGCTATCGTCCCACGTACCGCGACTTCCATCTTCCCCGGGCGCCCATTCCTGGATAAATTGTCTGTGATCCCCGGACGTTTCCCCTTCCTCGACTGCATTTACGGTAATCGCTCGAGATAGCCAGTCCGCCACTACATTGTCCTTCCCTGGTTTGTATACAATTTCCAGGTTGTATTGGGACAAAAACTCCTTCCAGCGTGTCACCCTGGCTGATGATTCCTTAAGCTTCCCCACCCATTGAAGAGGTCTGTGGTCCGTATGTACTCTGAATCTCCGCCCGAAGACGTATGGACGAAAATGATCAATAGCCCATATGATGCCAAGAAGTTCACGCTCGAGGGCACTGTACCGCGCTTCCGTGTCGGTCAGTCTTCGACTCGCGTACGCCACTGGTCGTTCCCCCCCCCATCTCCCTCCTGCGACAGCACCGCTCCCAATGCATACTCACTTGCGTCGGTGGTGATAGTAAATAGCTTCTCAAAATCGGGAAACGCCAGGATTGGTTCCTCTTGCAGTCGAGCCATGCATTTTCGAAGGTTTTGCTCCATAATAGGTGTAATCGCTATCCGCGCCCCCTTCCGCAGCAGGTTACTGATGGGTACGAGATACTCTGCCATGTCTGGCACAAAACGCCGATAGTAATTTAGCGTACCTAAAAGTCGCCGAATGCCCTTGACGTCTTTCGGCACCGCTATCTTTCGAATTGCGTCGACTTTTGCAGAATCCGGCTGGACTCCCTCCCTCGAGATGGTATGCCCTAAGAAGTTGATCCGATCCTCTCCCAGCGATGATTTTTCCATCGACAATTTTAACCCGAATTCACGCAAACGTCGAAATACCCTCCGGAGATCTTCGATGTGTTCGGATTCTGTTCGGCTGAAGATCAACAGATCGTCCATATAAATCTGGCATACCGCCTCGTCTATCCCCCTCAGGATTTCGTCCATCAATCTCTGGAAAGTAATCGGAGCGTTCTTCAAACCAAATGGCATCCGAGTGAACTCATAGTGCCCCCTCTCGAAAGTAAACGCTGTTTTGTGTTGATCGGTAGCGCTCATTTTGATTTGATGGTACCCTGCTTTCAAATCCAAAGTGCTAAAGATTGTGGCTCCATTCAGTCTGTCGAGAATGTCCTCAAAACGGGGAATCGGATACTTCTCATCCGTTTTGTTTTCATTTAATTTTCTAAAATCGACGACGACTCTATATCTCTCCCCCTCCTCTCCCGGTTTACTCTTCTTTCGTACTGCCCACAGAGGACTATTATAAGGGGATGTGCTATCAACGATTATACCCTGTCGTCTTAAGCTGTCGATTTCTGTCCGGATATGTTGGCGGAGTGCCTGCGGATATCGTCTCTCCTTCACGTACGTATTCGGTCAGATTTTAATGGGATTTCATGTACTGTCTTCCCCGTTGCCCCAAGCATATCACCCTCCACGTAAAAAATATCTCCGAACTCCCTACGTAAGCTTTCCCTCCAGTCCACAACTTTCTTGACTGCCCCTATCCGCGCACTCCCACCTCTTACGGTCCCTTGACATTGGTAAGTAACCCCCCCCCCCAACTTGATCCGCCACTCCTTTCCCTTGTTCTCTACAAGCGCGCCTACCCGACCCAATAAGTCACACCCTACTATTATTTCATACTCGCGCGGCATGTACTCCACAATATGTACGTTAATATCGCCCTTTTTTTTCGCCCATTTCTCTAAATTCACGACCGCCTCTCCCGCCACTTTACAGGGCCCGCCCAGGGAAATTAACTTGCACTTACATACCTTGACCTGGAGTGCCCTCTCTCTGCCATACAGCCGCTCCAACGCACCGCGTGACATTATGGTATTGGTGCTTCCTGTATCCACCAAGCACCTCTCTCCCCCCTCGACTCTAATTATTGGCAACTCGCACAGTATCCCTCTCACTGTATTACACTTTAGGGTGCGGTCGCCACTCTGCTGCCACCCTCCTCAGGCTGCCACACGCCGCTCCCATCTTCTCGAAGTAGTCTTCTTTCGCTCATGCTCTCGGCTCCTGTCGCGAGCCGGCTCTTCTTCCGTTTCCGACGTTCCTGACGCTCCTGAAGATTCCTTACCCCTGGGTGATATATTTCTTCTTTCCCGCATCGTTTGCGTATTCACTTCCATGGGTTCTGCCCTATGAACATCTCTCCTCCGATACACGTAAGGGCAATGCCTAGCTAGCGATATGCCCCTCCTCACTGCACTCGAAACATTTTGTGCGGGGGCACTGTGCCACTAAATGACTCGTCTTCCCGCACCCATGGCATTTTCTCTCTTCTCTGCGGGGTCCGTACCTGGGTCTCGCCGCCCTGAACCTCCTTTCGCCTACCGCTCCCCTGTCCCTACCGGTTGGTGTTTCGACTTTTTTCCAATTTGATTTAGGGACCCTGGTTCTTCTGTACACTATCCGGCTCCATTCTCCCTCATCCTCATGTATCCTCGATTCCTCCTCCCTGGCGCTGGTGTCAATCATGACTTGGGCACATTCGAGGAATGAGCGCTCATTAGGGAATACCTCTTTTCTCCCTGTTTCCTTCGCCAACTGTACCTTTAGTATAGTAGACAGAAATCCCATTCTGCCCTCTACCTCTTCGATGCTCATTGTCTCTCTCATTTTCTCCATTATTTGATTATAACGGGTTAGAAGAACTGCGGCATATTGGCCGCTACTCTGCCTTGATGATTTTGTTTCCCGGAACATCTGGAAAATATCTTCTTCGGGCGTCCATCGCCCCCCTCCATATGCTTTCTTTAGCCGCATCTTCACCGTTTCCCACGACGTCTCCTCATCCGCTTGGATCTGGTTGAGAATCCTTCTCTTGACCCGACATATCAGGGCCGCTCTTAGTGACTCTGCATCCCTGGGGTCCAGAAGATTTTCCTCCGATTTTGCTAGGATTGAGGCAGTGAGGCGATCTCCTCCCTTCAGAAAGTGGTTGAGTTCTCCTAATTCGCCAGTGAACCATTCCAGCTCTGAAATTGCATTTCTCAGATCTTGAGTGTTCATTGCTTTCACTCTCATCAACGCAAGAGCGGTAGCATGAGCTTCTGGCAAAATGCCCACCCTTCTCGTTGCTACATGTTCCGCGCCATCCGCTACGTTCAGAACAGGTGGTCGTAGCACGCCTCCTTCCGCCATTCTTTCTTCAATTTTTTATTTAACACGGCAAAAAGGAAAAAAAAAAAAATCGAACAGACGTCGCTTACTTTTCTTTCCACACCACGAGTTCACGGGTTTCGGCACCAGTTAATGCTTACCGGCTTTAGAATTAAGAAACAAAGGGAAAAAAGGTACAGAGAAACAACACGCTTGAAAGTTAAAACTAGGCTGTTTATTTCGAGTCTATAACCCTTGGTCTATAAAAGATCTTTTGGAGTTCAGTGTTCAAAGTAATGTTAATCTTCCTCGTTCTCCCTCTCTTATTCATAGATTGGACGACAGACTTTATTATTGATAGTTTGGCTAGTTCTGTGTGTAATTTGATCGGCATATCATCCTCATCAAAAGAAAATATCGAGTCTGTTGAAGGATATTGGATGAATTTGACCTTCACAACGGTCGTCTTTGGGTTCAAATCTGGCTCGGTAGCGAAGTGAAAAATAACCTTGATTCCTGCCATCCTTCTTATTGAATTGATTTGTAAGTTATTTATCAATAATTGTGGGATTGATAAATAACTAGCCTGGCCTGCTATTGATGCTTGTATTACAACTGTTTATAATGTCATACAAGAGTTTAACTGACTTGAGAATTTAACTGACCTGAATCAATTCAATGCCAGGATTTATGAAAGTAATAATAATTCACTACGAGTACTAACAATCGTACATAATGAAAGCATTCACAGAACATAAAGGTAGACTGAGTGGAGGACATTCAGAGCAGGTTATGAATGCTCCACTCATCAATAGTATCTCCCCTGGTGTAGACTCAAGGAAGCTCCATGTAACCTGCGACTCCTAACGGCATCAGAGAGAACAAGTTTGGAACGGACATATCGTTTCAAACTTACATCCCCCCCCCCTTTCAGGAAGAAAATGGAAAAGAAAGGTAAGGAATTAGCTTACTTCTATGAAAAATGTTTATATATTTCTTCTGCTTTCCAATATCAATTTCAAATATGTTATTGGATATCTTTTTTGTTATTTTATAGGGACCCATACGAATAGGGTCTAATTTTTTCCTATTCAATCTATTGCCACTCCTGACATAAACGAGGTCGTTCTCTTCATAATCGACATCTTTTGTTCGATTATCATAATAAAATTTGTTTACCTTATGTAGTTTTTGGGAGTTTTCAAAAGCTAATTTAATTTATTTCCAAATTATCTATGTTGTTTTTATTTAATTCTTTTGGTAAAATTGAATTTTCGGTTCCTGATAGCAAATAACTTGGAGAAAAGCCTGTGGAACTATGAACTGTATTATTATATTCGTCCACACATTGATTAGCAATTGTGACCCATGATACATTTTTATTTTCATATGTTTTGCATCTAATCCTATTGATTAGAGTTTGATTGGCACGCTCATTCTGTCCATTGGAAAATGCGCAATCAACTGCAGTAAATACTAACCGTATATTTTTTCCTTTTAAATAATTTTTAAATACTTTCGAATTTATACCTGGGTATTGGTCTGTCAACAATGTACCAATTTTGCCTCTCTTTCCAATGATGTTAACTGAACTGATAAAGTCTCTTGCAACTTGAGTTTTTGATGTAGAAACGAATGCAAAGCGAATAAAGTGATCAACAATTAAATGTAAATATTTTTGTGTAGAATTATTTCCAGAAAATCCACCAATTGTATCAAGCGAGATTATTTCCAATGGACATTCGGCAGGACCTAGTTGAGAAAGAGGAGCTCTAAAACTTCCAAACCTAATTTTGTTTCTAATACATGTTTCGCAACTTCTACAAATCATTTTTATATGTTTGTGCGCATTCTTGAAATAAAAGGTGGGTACGATCATTAATGACATTTGTTTTACACCTATATGACCGTAATCAATATGCAATTTATTCAAAATAGATATACCATACGATTCAGGAAGCCAAATTGTTTTCTTTTTATTAAGGGTTTTATAAATTATATCATTTTCTTTGCTGCAATATTTATCCCAAGTTAATTGTTTTTGAACTGACAAGATGTCATTAATTGAAATGAGATTCACTATTTTTATCTTTGATTCACATTCATTATATTTCTCTGAAAGCACTGGATTTCTCGATAGACAATCAGCCTCAGAGTTATTTATACCGGGATTATATATAATTTCAAATTCAAATTGAGATATGTAATTTAACATATGCAAAAGATCAACATCACTGCAATTTTTTATATTGAAGTTATGTAAAGGTTTGTGGTCTGTAAATATAGTGAATTTCTTGCCAATCAAATAATATTGCCAATAAAGTATGGCTTCTTTGACTGCCAAGCATTCAATAAAGATGGCTCTTTTGGTTTTTTGAGAGATTGTTAATTTCTTAGAAAAATAGAATACAGGCTTTAAGATATCATTCTCTTGAGGCTGTTTTAATATCGCGCCAACCCCGTCTATGCTTGCATCAGTGAAAATATAAACTGGCTTGTTGAAATCAAAAATTGCTAGTATTGGTTTGTTACATAAGTGATTTTTTATAGTATCAAAACTATTTTGACATTTTGTCGTCCATTCAAAGGGTACATTTTTCCTTAAAAGGTTATGAAGAGGATCTAAAGTTATGGAGGCCTTAGGAATATATTTAGCATAGAAATTTGTTTTTCCCAAAAATTGTCTAATTTGTTTTTTTGTTTGGGGAAGCGGAAACTTTTTTATAGCTATCAAGTTATCATTTATTGGTTTAATCGTGTTATTTGAGATCAGATGACCTAAATATTCTATTTCTTTTTTCGCAAAGCTACATTTATTCGAGTTTAATTTCAAATTATGATTTTGTAAAACCTGCAAAGTTTGTTTTATATGTTGAATATGATCTTCGTAGGATTTAGAAAAAATTAATATATCGTCGATGTAGTTTATAGCAAAATTATCAAGATTACCGTTTCTGAGTAAATGAGAAAGAATCCTTTGAAAAATGGCTGGGGCTGAT
The DNA here is from genome assembly GCA_930367205.1 of Acanthosoma haemorrhoidale. NCBI lineage: Eukaryota > Metazoa > Arthropoda > Insecta > Hemiptera > Acanthosomatidae > Acanthosoma > Acanthosoma haemorrhoidale. The sequence continues at coordinate 1,486,065 of OV884009.1, forward strand.
TTTAAGCCAAACGGAAGGCAACACCATTGCCAGTGACCGTGATGCGTTACAAAAGCTGTTTTGTACCTATCTTTCTTTCTCAACGAAATCGACCAAAAAGCGCTATTTATATCTAGCTTCGAGAAATAAATACATTTCCCTACTTTGGCTACTAAATATTCTATCCTGGGAAAAGGGTATCCTTCAGGCACCACAATATTATTTAACCCTGTATAATCAATACATAACCGTGATTTTCTGTTTTCATCTTTCTTATAAACAAGGGTTACTGGTGCAGCATATGGACTATATGATTCCTCAATTAAGCCTGCTATAAGTAAACTCTTTATCTGAGATTCAATTTCCAGTTTATCTGGAATCGAGCATCTATATGGTTTTCAAGCTATATATCTATTTTCAGTAAGTTTGATCTTTGCTTCAAAATTTTTTACTCTTCCTACATCAAACTTTTCTTTTGCAAAAACGTTATTAAATTTGATAAGTATGTTTTATAATACATCTTGCTTAGATTCAAGACAATCTAAACTTTTAGTTTTGTGAAACACAGAAAGGTTTTTATTATTTTCATCATTATTTTGTGAAATTTCAAGTTTGTGATTTTGGCATAGTTTAAAAGATTTAATACAATCCAAGCCCAACAACAAATCAGCCAAAAAACAATCATTCTCCACCAATAAAAAAGGAAAATTCCTTGTAACGTTAAATATTTTTAAGTTTAACCATACAGTGCCCTTTGAATTAATAATTCCGCCCAGCGTATCAAACGTTGACATCCCACTTGTTAAATTATTTTCCTTAATGTGTGAATAGAACCGAGAATTAATTAAGGAGACATTTGCTCCTGAATCATATAAAGCAACTGCCTCTCTACTGTCGGCTAAAACGGTTATTTTAATAAGTGGGATGGTCGCTAGTTTTCCGAATGAGAAACAACTGGTTTATAGCTTATTTTATTTTCACTTTGAGAACGGGTATTAGGTGTATTGACATATCTCTTGTTTTCGTATTTGTTTTGAAACTCTTTGTTATGATTAATGGGTGAAGGTGTACTGACATGTCTCCTGTTTTCGTGTTTATTTTGAAAATCTTTGTTATGATTTGCTGGTTGAAACTGTCTCAATTTCGACATTAAAATTTCAATCGTTGTGATTTCGCTTTTATTTAGATATGAGAGCAAATATTTTGGCAGACCAATAATTATGAGATTTATTTGAGATTCTATACTTAAACTGTTATCAATATTTAATAATAGGTTTCTCTTTTATAACGCGTAATCTAAGAAAGAGCCATTTATCCAGTGAAAGGAATAAGCGTAACTGATATCGCCCCAAGTGGACTCACCGAAAGTCTGAGTGAAGGAATGCTCATAATATTCCCAAGACCTGTCTGCAGATTTTAACATAGATTCGTACCAATCTAAAGGGGAACCTGCCAAAAAAAATCGTAAAATTTCTGAAAACTGATCCTCCCTTATGTCCAGTCGTTTGCATTCTAATTTAAATAAGGAAAGCCATGATTTGGCATTCTGACCTTTGTTTTGAAATTTTTCTAGTACCATATTTTGTGTTATCAGTTTCACATTATTCACTATAGTTTGAGGAGGATTTTTAGGCAAAGGAGAAATTTGTGGTTGGTTGGAAATGTTTAAAGGAGGAGTTAATGTAAGTTCTTCTAGATAAGTTCCATTAAAAACAAAATTACCCTCTGTATCGATGTAGATCTTTTGGAGTTCAGTGTTCAAAGTAATGTTAATCTTCCTCGTTCTCCCTCTCTTATTCATAGATTGGACGACAGACTTTATTATTGATAGTTTGGCTAGTTCTGTGTGTAATTTGATCGGCATATCATCCTCATCAAAAGAAAATATCGAGTCTGTTGAAGGATATTGGATGAATTTGACCTTCACAACGGTCGTCTTTGGGTTCAAATCTGGCTCGGTAGCGAAGTGAAAAATAACCTTGATTCCTGCCATCCTTCTTATTGAATTGATTTGTAAGTTATTGATAAATAATTGTGGGATTGATAAATAACTAGCCTGGCCTGCTATTGATGCTTGTATTACAACTGTTTATAATGTCATACAAGAGTTTAACTGACTTGAGAATTTAACTGACCTGAATCAATTCAATGCCAGGATTTATGAAAGTAATAATAATTCACTACGAGTACTAACAATCGTACATAATGAAAGCATTCACAGAACATAAAGGTAGACTGAGTGGAGGACATTCAGAGCAGGTTATGAATGCTCCACTCATCAATAGTATCTCCCCTGGTGTAGACTCCAGGAAGCTCCATGTAACCTGCGACTCCTAACGGCATCAGAGAGAACAAGTTTGGAACGGACATGTCGTGTCAAACTTACATATATATATATATATATATATATATATAAGTTAAGGTTCGGACGTCGTAGGCAGCCAGCCTAATCCTTAAGTCATCGGGATGTAAACATCCCGAATGTATTTAGAGAGGCTTTAAAAGCTCAAATAAAAACAGTCTTGTGACAACTCTCGTTCAGTAACTACATTCAACCTCTTTCCTTTTTCTTCTCGTTTTTCGTTGACGATAGTTAACTGGTGCCGAAACCCGGGAGCGGAGTGGGTTCGAGTCATTAACGTGCAAGTTGGTTTTTGTTTTTTTTTCCTTCTTATTCACTTTCGTGTGATTTAATTAAAGTAGGTAATGGTGGAATTGCGGCCGGCAGCGTTTGAAGTTCCACAGTTACCTAAAGAAACCATGGCTGAAGCCCATGCGAACACACTGGCGTGGATGAAGGTGCGGGCAGTGACGTCACAGGACATGAGGAAAATGATCTCAGACCTCGAAAAATTTTCTGGGGAAATAGGTGAGTTAAATCATTTTCTCAAAGGTGGAGATAGGATTATGGAGAGGATACAAGCCAAGATGGACGAAGGGTTACTCGACCCAGGTGACGCTAAGTCAATAAAGGCAGACCTGGTGTGCAGGGTGAAAAGGAAAGTGCTGAACCTGATACAGGCGGACGAGGAAACCCCGTGGGAGATAGTAAAGACGAGACTGAAAAAAGCATATGGGGGGGGACGATGGACCCCAGAGGAGGATATATTCCAAATGTTTCGAGAAATGAAATCTCCGAGACAGAATAGTGGACAGTATGCTGCAGTCCTGGTTGTCCGCTACAATAAAATAAATGAGAAAATGAGGGAGACAACTAGCGCCGATGAAGTGGAGGGCAGGATGGGATTCCTGTCAACAATCTTAAAGGTACAATTAGCGAAGGAGACGGGAAGGAAGGAAGGGTTCCCTAATGAGCGATCGTTCCTCGAATGCGCCCAGGCGATGATAGATGCTAGCGCAAGGGAAGAAGAAGTAAAAATGAACGAAGATGACAACGATTGGAGCCAGATCCCATATAGGAGAAACAGGACCCCAAAAGCAGTGTGGAGGAGACAGGAAACGCCGTTTGCCGGTAGAGACAGGGGAGCGACAAGAGAGAGAAGATTGGGAGTGACGAGGCCTAGGTACGCACCTCGGAAAGAAGAAAGGAAATGTCATGGTTGTGGAAAGACGGGCCATCTGGTAGCTCAGTGCCCTCGCACTAAGTGCTTTGAGTGTGGGGAAGAAGGACACATAGCAAGACAATGTCCATACTTGTTTCGTAGAAGGGAATTTCACAAAGCAGAACCAATGGAGGTGAACAACCAGGAAATCCGGGAGAGGCGGAGCGCGACACCAAGAGAAATTGGATCATCGGGCGACGAGTCATCAGGGACGTCGGAGACAGACGGAGAGGAGTCGAAGCGCAGCGGGAGCAGACGACGAGAGTGGCAGAAGAATCCCTCGCGCAGATGGGAGCGGCGTACGGAGGCCTGAGGAGAGTGGCAGCAGAGAGGCGACCGCATCCTAAGGTGCAATACAGTGCGGGAAAGGATGTGTGGTTTGCCAATTATCGAGTTCGGGAAGGGGGAGAGGTGCCTCATTGATACTGGCAGCACCAATACAATAATATCTCGTGGTGCGTTAGAGAGGTTGCGTAGAGGAGAGAGGGCACACCAGATCAAGGTATGTAAGTGTAAATTACTTACTCTTGGGGGACCCTGCGAAGTAATGGGAGAAGCGGTCGTGGGGCTGGAAGAATGGGCGAAAGTAATGGGTGACATAAAAGTACACGTCGTGGAAGACATGCCACGGGAATACCAGATAATAGTGGGGTGTGATTTACTGGGAAAAGTAGGCGCGCGCATCAAAAACGAGGGGGAGAACTGGAGGATCAAAATAGGGAAGCGAACCTATCGAAGCCGGGGGGGCGTAAGGGGCGAAACGGAGCAAATAGGAGCGGTTAAGAGAGTGGAGGATTGGAGGGAGAGTCTGAGGAGCGAGTTTAGGGATATTTTTTTCGCTGAAGGGGACAAGCTAGGAGCAACGGGGAAAACGCTACATGAGATCCCGTTAAAAGTAGAGCGGGTGACGTATGTGAAGGAGAGGCGGTATCCGCAAGCGCTCAGACAACACATTAGAAAGGAGATCGAGGATCTCAAGCGCCAAGGTATTATCAGAGATAGCACGTCTCCGTATAATAGCCCTTTGTGGGCAGTGAAAAAGAAAAGTCGACCGGGAGAATGTGAGGAAAAATACCGAGTCGTGGTGGATTTTCGGAAACTTAACGATAATACCCTGGACGAAAAATATCCGATCCCGCGGTTCGAAGACATCCTAGACAGACTAAACGGTGCAAAAATTTTTAGCACATTGGACCTAAAAGCAGGGTACCATCAGATCAAACTAGCTGCGCATGACCAACATAAAACGGCGTTTTCGTTTGAAAGAGGGCATTTTGAGTTCACGAGAATGCCGTTCGGTCTCAAAAATGCTCCAATAACCTTTCAGCGTCTCATGGACGAACTTCTGAGAGGAATGGACGAAAATATGTGCCAAATTTACATGGATGACCTGCTGATCTTCAGCCGAACGGAATCGGAACATATTCAACACCTCCGGAACGTATTTGAGAGATTAAGGGATTTCGGGTTGAAACTGTCAATAGACAAATCGTCACTGGGGCAGGAGCAGATTAGTTTTTTAGGGCACACAATCTCACAGGAAGGGGTTCAACCAGACTCGACGAAAGTAGAAGCGATCCAGAGAATGGAGGTGCCAAAAGATGTAAAAGGGATTCGGAGATTACTGGGCACGCTCAATTACTACCGCCGTTTCGTGCCGGACATGGCAGAATATATGGTACCCATTAACAATTTACTACGGAAAGGAGCACGGATAATGATCACGCCGCTGATAGAGCAGAATATCCGCAAATGCTTGGCACGTTTGCAGGAGGCGCCGATTTTGGCTTTCCCTAACTTTGAGAAGGATTTCACGATCACCACCGACGCAAGCGACTATGCCTTGGGGGCAGTATTGTCACAAGAAGGCGAAGACGGGGAAAGACCGGTGGCTTACGCGAGCAGACGCCTGACGGACACGGAGGCGCGGTACAGCGCTCTGGAACGAGAACTCCTCGGGATAGTGTGGGCCATTGGGCACTTCCGTCCGTATGTATTTGGCAGAAGGTTTCGAATACATACGGATCACCGACCTCTTCAATGGGTCGGAAAACTCAAAGAATCCTCCTCAAGGGTAACAAGGTGGAAGGAATTCTTAGCCCAATACAATCTGGATATTGTATATAAGCCAGGCAAAGACAACGTCGTGGCAGATTGGCTGTCGCGCGCTATTATGGTGAACGCCATAGAAGAAGGGGAAACATCGAGCGGTATGAGGCAGTTCATTGAGGAATGGACGCCTGGAGAAGCGGGCAGGAGCAGCACGCGGAAAGATAGTGACAGGAGTGCGGACACACCATCAGACGAGTCTATAGGAGAGAGACCGCGTGATATGGAGACGACGGACGAAATTATCAATGATAAGCGGAGGCAGATCATATGGAAAACTCAAACATCGGGTGCTCTGAAAATACTCCATAGTACGTACGGTAGGAGTCAGATCGCGACGATTTGGTCACCACCGGGAGTTCGAGGAGATCAAATTTGTCAGGCTCTCAAGGACGTGTCCAAACCCGGCAAAACACACCATTTATTCGTGGGCAACGAGACTGTGTGGGACAAAATTAAAAAGCTGTGGCAGAAAGAGCTGTTGGGGGTGGATCGCTCGTTCATTCGGTGTCTTTCCGTGGTCCAAACCCTGCGGGACGAGGAGCAGCAACGCGAGGTAACACTGGCGTATCACCAAGGAAAAACCAACCACCGCGGTGGGCAGGAGACGGCACAAGCACTACGAAGGCGCTATTTTTGGTGGGGGATGCAGCGGACTATTCAGGAGGTAATCGGAGCATGCGAAGTTTGTCAGAAGACGAAATATGATAGACATCCCCCGCAGGGACTCCAGGAGGAATCACCCACGGCAGAAGCACCACTGACGGAGATTCAAGTGGACACCTTCACGTGGCGGGGTTTTAAGTGGGTCACTATCATCGACCCATTTAGCAAAGTGGCTATGGCCTACGCGGTGGGAGACAAGTCATCAGATTCCATATTACAAGCCCTCAACACATGGTTTCAGTTCTACGGCATACCAAAGAGGATCTCGTCGGACGGGGGACGGGAGTTTGACAATGCAACCGTGAGAGCCGAAATGCAAAAACGGGATGTGGTATGGCATTTTAATACCCCCGGGCATCCCAAGAGCAGGGGAACCATCGAAAGGTTACACAGCACCCTCAGCGACCACTTACGCGTGTACCAGGTGGATAAAGGCCTGTCGGCGAACGTAGCGATGCCAATGGCGGTGGCGGCATACAACCACTCGATACATGCCACGACGGGGTTAGCACCCTTCGAAATTTTGTTTGGATTACGAGTGAGACCGAGGAACTGGCCAGAGACGGTGGCGGATGAGGGAATGGTGGCACAGCTCCATAACACCCACATACAGCTCGGAAAGATGTGGTACAAAGTACGCGATAAGATTATGCGCGAAAAATCCAAGCGCGTGGCACGGGCAAATTTGAAGGTGCGTGATCGCATAGGAGCAATATCGATTGGGACCGTTGTGTACAGAAAAGTCGTGTCAAATCGTAGTAAGGAACTTGTTCGGTATGAGGGGCCCTTTAAGGTCATCATAATTCGGGAACATAATCTCGTGACCATCGAGAGTATGACCACCCCAAAGAAGAGGCGAACCGTTCACATTGAACAGTTGAAACTCCCAACACAGGGGGGAGGGTGTTGAATGTGCGTAAGATGGTGTGCCCTCGATCCGATACGGAGCAACTGATCCGGAATCATATGTTTCACATGTTCACATTCACATGTGCTGCTCAGAGAGAGTTTTTGTTTTCATTATTTATATTGTGGATGTTCCATTTTTTTTTACCTGGCAGCCACCGGGTCCAGGGCGAATGTATTATTTTTTGTTATTATTATTTTTGTTTTATTTCTGTATTATCTCTTTTCTTTGTTTTTTTGTGAGGACTATGAATATATTAGACCGTAAACGTGATGTAAGGGATTACAGGCTGTGTGCTGAGTGCGGCGGACCTTGGAGTTTACGAAGAGATATGCGTAAACTGGCAGGGGGGAGTTAAGGTTCGGACGTCGTAGGCAGCCAGCCTAATCCTTAAGTCATCGGGATGTAAACATCCCGAATGTATTTAGAGAGGCTTTAAAAGCTCAAATAAAAACAGTCTTGTGACAACTCTCGTTCAGTAACTACATTCAACCTCTTTCCTTTTTCTTCTCGTTTTTCGTTGACGATCGTTAACTTATATATATATATATATATATATATATATATATATATATATATATATATATATATATATAAGTTAAGGTTCGGACGTCGTAGGCAGCCAGCCTAATCCTTAAGTCATCGGGATGTAAACATCCCGAATGTATTTAGAGAGGCTTTAAAAGCTCAAATAAAAACAGTCTTGTGACAACTCTCATTCAGTAACTACATTCAACCTCTTTCCTTTTTCTTCTCGTTTTCGTTGACGATCGTTAACTGGTGCCGAAACCCGGGAGCGGAGTGGGTTCGAGTCATTAACGTGCGAGTTGGTTTTTGTTTTTTTTTCCTTCTTATTCACTTTCGTGTGATTTAATTAAAGTAGGTAATGGTGGAATTGCGGCCGGCAACGTTTGAAGTTCCACAGTTACCTAAAGAAACCATGGCTGAAGCCCATGCGAACTCACTGGCGTGGATGAAGGTGCGGGCAGTGACGTCACAGGACATGAGGAAAATGATCTCAGACCTCGAAAAATTTTCTGGGGAAATAGGTGAGTTAAATCATTTTCTCAAAGGTGGAGATAGGATTATGGAGAGGATACAAGCCAAGATGGACGAAGGGTTACTCGACCCAGGTGACGCTAAGTCAATAAAGGCAGACCTGGTGTGCAGGGTGAAAAGGAAGGTGCTGAACCTGATACAGGCGGACGAGGAAACCCCATGGGAGATAGTAAAGACGAGACTGAACAAAGCATATGGGGGGGGGGACGATGGACCCCAGAGGAGGATATATTCCAAATGTTTCGAGAAATGAAATCTCCGAGACAGAATAGTGGACAGTATGCTGCAGTCCTGGTTGTCCGCTACAATAAAATAAATGAGAAAATGAGGGAGACAACTAGCGCCGATGAAGTGGAGGGCAGGATGGGATTCCTGTCTACAATCTTAAAGGTACAATTAGCGAAGGAGACGGGAAGGAAGGAAGGGTTCCCTAATGAGCGATCGTTCCTCGAATGCGCCCAGGCGATGATAGATGCTAGCGCAAGGGAAGAAGAAGTAAAAATGAACGAAGATGAAAACGATTGGAGCCAGATCCCATCTAGGAGAAACAGGACCCCAAAAGCAGTGTGGAGGAGACAGGAAACGCCATTTGCCGGTAGAGACAGGGGAGCGAAAAGAGAGAGAAGATTGGGAGTGACGAGGCCTAGGTACGCACCTCGGAAAGAAGAAAGGAAATGTCATGGTTGTGGAAAGACGGGCCATCTGGTAGCTCAGTGCCCTCGCACTAAGTGCTTTGAGTGTGGGGAAGAAGGACACATAGCAAGACAATGTCCATACTTGTTTCGTAGAAGGGAATTTCAAAAAGAAGAACCAATGGAGGTGAATAACCAGGAAATCCGGGAGAGGCGGAGCGCGACACCAAGAGAAATTGGATCATCGGGCGACGAGTCATCAGGGACGTCGGAGACAGACGGAGAGGAGTCGAAGCGCAGCGGGAGCAGACGACGAGAGTGGCAGAAGAATCCCTCGCGCAGATGGGAGCGGCGTACGGAGGCCTGAGGAGAGTGGCAGCAGAGAGGCGACCGCATCCTAAGGTGCAATACAGTGCGGGAAAGGATGTGTGGTTTGCCAATTATCGAGTTCGGGAAGGGGGAGAGGTGCCTCATTGATACTGGCAGCACCAATACAATAATATCTCGTGGTGCGTTAGAGAGGTTGCGTGGAGGAGAGAGGGCACACCAGATCAAGGTATGTAAGTGTAAATTACTTACTCTTGGGGGACCCTGCGAAGTAATGGGAGAAGCGGCCGTGGGGCTGGAAGAATGGGCGAAAGTAATGGGTGACATAAAAGTACACGTCGTGGAAGACATGCCACGGGAATACCAGATAATAGTGGGGTGTGATTTACTGGGAAAAGTAGGCGCGCGCATCGAAAACGAGGGTGAGAACTGGAGAATAAAAATAGGGAAGCGAACCTATCGAAGCCGGGGGGGCGTAAGGGGCGAAACGGAGCAAATAGGAGCGGTTAAGAGAGTGGAGGATTGGAGGGAGAGTCTGAGGAGCGAGTTTAGGGATATTTTTTTCGCTGAAGGGGACAAGCTAGGAGCAACGGGGAAAACGCTACATGAGATCCCGTTAAAAGTAGAGCGGGTGACGTATGTGAAGGAGAGGCGGTATCCGCAAGCGCTCAGACAACACATTAGAAAGGAGATCGAGGATTTTAAGCGCCAAGGTATTATCAGAGATAGCACGTCTCCGTATAATAGCCCTTTGTGGGCAGTGAAAAAGAAAAGTCGACCGGGAGAATGTGAGGAAAAATACCGAGTCGTGGTGGATTTTCGGAAACTTAACGATAATACCCTGGACGAAAAATATCCGATCCCGCGGTTCGAAGACATCCTAGACAGACTAAACGGTGCAAAAATTTTTAGCACATTGGACCTAAAAGCAGGGTACCATCAGATCAAACTAGCTGCGCATGACCAACATAAAACGGCGTTTTCGTTTGAAAGAGGGCATTTTGAGTTCACGAGAATGCCGTTCGGTCTCAAAAATGCTCCAATAACCTTTCAGCGTCTCATGGACGAACTTCTGAGAGGAATGGACGAAAATATGTGCCAAATTTACATGGATGACCTGCTGATCTTCAGCCGAACGGAATCGGAACATATTCAACACCTCCGGAACGTATTTGAGAGATTAAGGGATTTCGGGTTGAAACTGTCAATTGACAAATCGTCACTGGGGCAGGAGCAGATTAGTTTTTTAGGGCACACAATCTCACAGGAAGGGGTTCAGCCAGACTCGACGAAAGTAGAAGCGATCCAGAGAATGGAGGTGCCAAAAGATGTAAAAGGGATTCGGAGATTACTGGGCACGCTCAATTACTACCGCCGTTTCGTGCCGGACATCGCAGAATATATGGTACCCATTAACAATTTACTACGGAAAGGAGCACGGATAATGATCACGCCGCTGATAGAGCAGAATATCCGCAAATGCTTGGCACGTTTGCAGGAGGCGCCGATTTTGGCTTTCCCTAACTTTGAGAAGGATTTCACGATCACCACCGACGCAAGCGACTATGCCTTGGGGGCAGTATTGTCACAGGAAGGCGAAGACGGGGAAAGACCGGTGGCTTACGCGAGCAGACGCCTGACGGACACGGAGGCGCGGTACAGCGCTCTGGAACGAGAACTCCTCGGGATAGTGTGGGCCATTGGGCACTTCCGTCCGTATGTATTTGGCAGAAGGTTTCGAATACATACGGATCACCGACCTCTTCAATGGGTCGGAAAACTCAAAGAATCCTGCTCAAGGGTAACAAGGTGGAAGGAATTCTTAGCCCAATACAATCTGGATATTGTATATAAGCCAGGCAAAGACAACGTCGTGGCAGATTGGCTGTCGCGCGCTATTATGGTGAACGCCATAGAAGAAGGGGAATTATCGAGCGGTATGAGGCAGTTCATTGAGGAATGGACGCCTGGAGAAGCGGGCAGGAGCAGCACGCGGAAAGATAGTGACAGGAGTGCGGACACACCATCAGACGAGTCTATAGGAGAGAGACCGCGTGATATGGAGACGACGGACGAAATTATCAATGATAAGCGGAGGCAGATCATTTGGAAAACTCAAACATCGGGTGCTCTGAAAATACTCCATAGTACGTACGGCAGGAGTCAGATCGCGACGATTTGGTCACCACCGGGAGTTCGAGGAGATCAAATTTGTCAGGCTCTCAAGGACGTGTCCAAACCCGGCAAAACACACCATTTATTCGTGGGCAACGCGACTGTGTGGGACAAAATTAAAAAGCTGTGGCAGAAAGAGCTGTTGGGGGTGGATCGCTCGTTCATTCGGTGTCTTTCCGTGGTCCAAACCCTGCGGGACGAGGAGCAGCAACGCGAGTTAACACTGGCGTATCACCAAGGAAAAACCAACCACCGCGGTGGGCAGGAGACGGCACAAGCACTACGAAGGCGCTATTTTTGGTGGGGGATGCAGCGGACTATTCAGGAGGTAATCGGAGCATGCGAAGTTTGTCAGAAGACGAAATATGATAGACATCCCCCGCGGGGACTCCAGGAGGAATCACCCACGGCAGAAGCACCACTGACGGAGATTCAAGTGGACACCTTCACGTGGCGGGGTTTTAAGTGGGTCACTATCATCGACCCATTTAGCAAAGTGGCTATGGCCTACGCGGTGGGAGACAAGTCATCAGATTCCATATAACAAGCGCTCAACACATGGTTTCAATTCTACGGCATACCAGAGAGGATCTCGTCGGATGGGGGACGGGAGTTTGACAATGCAACCGTGAGAGCCGAAATGCAAAAACGGGATGTAGCATGGCATTTTAATACCCCCGGGCATCCCAAGAGCAGGGGAACCATCGAAAGGTTACACAGCACCCTCAGCGACCACTTACGCGTGTACCAGGTGGATAAAGGCCTGTCGGCGAACGTAGCGATGCCAATGGCGGTGGCGGCATACAACCACTCGATACATGCCACGACGGGGTTAGCACCCTTCGAAATTTTGTTCGGATTACGAGTGAGACCGAGGAACTGGCCAGAGACGGTGGCGGATGAGGGAATGGTGGCACAGCTCCATAACACCCACATACAATTCGGAAAGATGTGGTACAAAGTACGCGATAAGATTATGCGCGAAAAATCCAAGCGCGTGGCACGGGCAAATTTGAAGGTGCGGGATCGCATAGGAGCAATATCGATTGGGACCGTTGTGTACAGAAAAGTCGTGTCAAATCGTAGTAAGGAACTTGTTCGGTATGAGGGGGCCTTTAAGGTCATCATAATTCGGGAACATAATCTCGTGACCATCGAGAGTATGACCACCCCAAAGAAGAGGCGAACCGTTCACATTGAACAGTTGAAACTCCCAACACAGGGGGGAGGGTGTTGAATGTGCGTAAGATGGTGTGCCCTCGATCCGATACGGAGCAACTGATCCGGAATCATATACTTCACATGTGCTGCTCAGAGAGAGTTTTTGTTTTCATTATTTATATTGTGGATGTTCCATTTTTTTTTTACCTGGCAGCCACCGGGTCCAGGGCGAATGTATTATTTTTTGTTATTATTATTTTTGTTTTGTTTCTGTATTATCTCTTTTCTTTGTGTCCTGTTTTTTTGTGTGGACTATGAATATATTAGACCGTAAACGTGATGTAAGGGATTACAGGCTGTGTGCTGCGTGCGGAGGACCTTGGAGTTTACGAAGAGATATGCGTAAACTGGCAGGGGGGAGTTAAGGTTCGGACGTCGTAGGCAGCCAGCCTAATCCTTAAGTCATCGGGATGTAAACATCCCGAATGTATTTAGAGAGGCTTTAAAAGGCTCAAATAAAAACAGTCTTGTGACAACTCTCGTTCAGTAACTACATTCAACCTCTTTCCTTTTTCTTCTCGTTTTCGTTGACGATCGTTAACTTATATATATATATATATATATATATATAAGTTACGTCTAGCGGTACGGCAATGTTAAGCCTAATACCTTGAAGCCTAGGGTAAACAAACCCGCAACGTGTGTATAGAAGATCAGGAGGAAAATAAAGCCAGTTATAAAACAAACCTTCTTATTATATCATCTACCTCATTCATTCCTTTTTCTCGATCGTCTACAGCTGGGAGACGATTACTGGTGCCGAAACCCGGGAACTACGAGTAGTCTGGTAAACAACTGTGAGTAAAATTTTAATTTTTTTTCCTGTTGTTTTATTGGGAAAAAGTGACCTAGTTACATGGTAGAATTACGGCCTGCGGCTTTTGAAGTGACCGAATTACCTAGGGAAACGATGGCCGAAGCTCATGCAAACTCCCTGGCTTGGATGAAGGTGCGAGCGGCGACGTCACAGGACCTGAGGAGAACAATATTGGACCTAGAGAAATTCTCAGGAGAGTTAGGCGAATTGAACCATTTCATCAAAGGTGGGGATAGGATTATGGAAAGAGTAGAGGCGAATGCAAGTGAGGGTTTACTCGACTCTGGTGACGCAAAATCAATCAAAGCGGACCTAGTGTGTAGAATAAAACGGAGCGTACTAAACCATATACAGGCCGACGAAGACACCCCATGGACCGTGGTAAAAGAAAGACTAAAGAAGGCATACGGGGGAGGCAGATGGACACCAGAAGAGGACATCTTCCAGATGTTCAGGGAGACCAGACGGCCCAATCAAACGAAAGGGCAGTACGCCGGAGAACTCTTGGCAAAGTTTAACAAAATAACGGAAAAAATGAGAGAAACGGTGAACCAGCGGAAGTGGAAGGCCGGATGGCATTCCTATTGACCATTCTAAAGGTACAGTTGGACAGGGATACCGGCAAGAAAGATAGTCTACCGGGAGACCGATCGTTCATTGAGTGCGCCCAAGATTAAATGGACACTAGTGCCCGTGAGGAAGAAGAAAAATTAGAGGCAGACGAGGCAGGGTGGTCCAAAGTGATGTACAGGAGGCCGAGAATGCCGCAACAGGCATGGAAGAGGAAGGATCAACGGTATGCGGAGAAAAAAGGGGCGGCGGTTGAAGGAAGGAGACTTAGCCAAAGGAGACCGAGACCCAGCGGGAGGAAGGAGGACAGAAAATGTCACGGATGTGGAAGAATTGGACATTTAGTGGCGCAGTGCCCGCGAACAAAAAGTTTTGAATGCGGAATTGAGGGACACATCGCGAGGCAGTGTCCATACATTTTCCAGCGAACAGAGAGGTATAGGCCGGAACCGATGGAGGTAAACGCACAGCAGGTATGGAGAAGAACCAGAACCCCCTCTGAATCGTCAAAAACTACGGGAGCGGTGGTGACAGAAGAAGAAGAAGATGAACCCAGGAGCAGAAGAGGTGAGACTGGAGAGGACGACAGGGACTACGTAAGAAGCAGACGATATGGCACGGAAGGAGGAAGGAAACGGCAAGCGGTGGCCTGAGGAGCGGGCTGGCAGAGGGGTGGCCACACGTTAATAAACTATAGCGTCAGAGGGAATTACGGTGGTATACCCATTATTGGAGTGGCGAGAGGAGTGAGATGCTTGATAGACACGGGGAGTTCCTGTACTATTCTCAGCAGGAAAGCGGCGGACAGATTGTGTGTGGGCGAGGGGTCGTCGCGGATTCAGGCATGCGAGTGCAAGCTTATCACTCTGGGAGGGCCGTGTAAAATCGAAGGCGAATTGACGATGGGATTGGATAGGTGGGCGAAAAAGGGGGAATATTTGAAAATACACGTGGTTAGGAAGATGCCGCGCAAGTACGATGGTATCATAGGGTGCGATCTCTTGGGAAGGGTAGGAGCAAGAGTGAAGTGCCGTAACGGAATATGGGATATTAGACTGGGAAGAATGTTATACCGGTGTACAGGAACCGTGGGGGACGGGAAGAAGCGAATCGGAGCGATCGATCGGGAGGACAACTGGGAACGCGCTATTCGGCGAGAGTATGCCGATATATTTTTCAACGAAGGGGACAAACTGGGAGTGACGGGGGAAACGGTCCATGAGATCCCACTAAAGCAGGAGAGAGTGATATATATCAAAGTGAGACGATACCCGCAGGCGCTGCGACAGCATATAAGGGACGAAATCGAAGAATTGAAACGACAGGGCATCATAGTAGATAGTACGTCTCCATACAACAGTCCCCTGTGGGCAGTGAAAAAGAAAGGGTCGTCCGGTGACGAAAAATACCGCGTAGTAATAGACTACAGGCAATTAAACGACAATACTATAGACGAAAAATACCCCATTCCTCGCTTTGAAGACATCCTGGACCGCCTAAGTGGAGCAAAGGTATTCAGTACACTGGACCTGAAGGCGGGTTACCATCAAATTCGGATGCGTCGTGGAGACCAAGTTGGAATTAGTGGCTATACTCCCGTAGGTCACATCTTAACTCCCCCCTGCAAGTTTACGAACATCCTCGTAAACTCAAAACACAAACAAAACAAAATTGTACATCGTTGGTTAAAAATAAAATTAACAAAATTACAGCTTCCTCTATATACATAACTAACTTAATCTAGAATTTCACATGATACACAAAGAATAAACTAGGGTAATTTACCCAAAACTCTATATACAAAAATAAAAGATATATTGCTCTATTCTAGAAAAACGTAACATAACATGATGGTACTAAAATACACTCTTATGGTCTGGCTTCTCCCACTGGAAACGTAAGTTGCTCGATATGTACAGTTCTCCGTTTCCTGGGTTCAGCCAGACTCTGAACGGTGACAAGATTGTGTTCCCTAATCGTAATCACTTTGAACGGACCCTCATACCTCAGAACTTCCTTTGCACGATTCGACAGGATCTTCCTGTAAACAATAGTGCCTATCCTAACGGTACCCATAATATCTCGTACTCCCTCGTTCTCCCTCGCTACTCTCTTGTTTTTCTCCGCGACCATTCACCCATACGATTCCCCCCGCAGTTTCTCGAGCTCAACTCTATTTGAGGCTAGCTGTTCCGCCATGCTCTCGTCTACAATCGTCTCTCCCTCGTTTCTCCTTCGTGCGCGTAAACCAAAAAGAGCTTCGAACGGAGAAAACCCCATGGTCATATGAATAGAATGATTATACGCTGCTATGGCTCGGGGCATCGCCTCATCCGCTTCCAACCCTTTATCGGCATGGAAAACTCTGAAATGTTCTCCCAACGTATTGTGGAGCCGTTCGATGCCTCCCCTACTGTTGGGATGACCGGGCGTATTCCAATGCCATGTAACCCCCAACCGTTTCATCTCTTGTCTCAACTGTGCATTATCGAATTATCTGCCTCCATCCGAGGAAATCGTATCTGGGACTCCGTAGAATTGAAACCAAGTTTGGAGGGCGCCACTTACTGCCGCTGCCGATTTCTCCTTCACCGGGTGGGCCATGGCTGTTTTACTAAATATATCTACCACCGTCACCCACTTAAAGCCTCTCCACGTAAAAATGTCTATCTGCAGGTCTGTTAATAGTGCTGTAGGAGTACCCGTCTCCGTTTGTAACCCTACTGGAGGATGGCGGTCATACTTTGTAGTATGGCAAATGACGCATTCTCTCACGATCTCTTCCACCGTTTTTCGCATCCCTACCCAATAGTACTTTCTTTTTAGTGCCGCCAACGTTTCATTCATCCCCCGGTGGTTTGTCTTCTTTTGATGGTATGCGCTCGTTACGTCCTTTTGCTGTTCCTGATCACGAATGGTCTCTACCATATAGCGGCATCGTATGAATGTTCTACCCATCGCTATCTTTTCATACCTCCACAAGTTACGTAACTTGACTCACACCGTCGCGTTTCCCACATACAGATGATGGGTTACTCCTGGCTTAGAGGCGTCTTTTAGTGCTTGACAGAGTTGTTCTTCTTGAACTCCAGGTTGTGATCAAATGGTGGTGATGGAATGTTTTTCATATTTGGAGAACTCCATTTTTACGAGCCCCATTGTCCTTGTCTTCCAGATGACCTGTTGAGATTTGTTGTTGATTATCTCATCTATCTCCCCCATCTCTGCTGTTCTCTCGTTCTCCGACTCATCATCCGAGGGATCCTCATTGTTTTGGAGTTCAGGTCTGCGCTCTCCTTCCCCGTCTGAAGTCCATTCACGCACAAACCTTTGTAAGTCCCCTGACGATTCTCCCACCTCCGTCTTGATCATGTTCACTTGTAGAGCACAAGATAGCCAGTCAGCGACAACGTTATCTTTTCCTGGTTTGTACACCACTTCCAGGTTGTACTGACTTAGAATCTCCTTCCATCGCGTGACTCGAGCCGAGGACTCCTTCAGATTACCCACCCACAACAAAGGACGATGATTAGTATGTACTTTACCGCCGTCCAAATACATCTGGCCTAAAGTGTTGCACGACCCACACGATTGCTGACAGTTCGCGTTCGAGTGCGCTGTAACGAGATTCCGCATCCGTAAGTCTCCTGCTCGCGTATGCCACGGGTCTTTTCCCCTTCTCGCTTTCCTGTGATAACCGCCCCCAGTGCATATTCGCTGGCATCCGTGGTGATCGAGAATGTCTTCGCGAAATCTGGGAATGCGAGGACTGGTTCCGTTTGCAACCTCATAATACATTTCTGTATATTCGTTTCGATCTCTGGCGTAATCCTAACTGTGCGTTCCTTCCTTAATAGTTCGTTGAGAGGAACCATACTTTCGGCCATCTCCGGTACGAATCTGCGGTAATAATTTAAGGTTCCTATCAACCTCCGGATCCCCTTCACATCGCTTGGCATTACCATTTTCCCGATCACTTCGACTTTCTTTCCATCTGGTCTTACCCCTTCTGCCGAAATCACGTGTTCCAGAAAACTAAACTGTCTTTGTCCCAGTATCGACTTACCTTGTGATAATTTCAACCCGAACTGGCGTATCCTGTTGAAGACTTGACGCAAGTCCTCTAGATGACTCGACTCTGACTAGCTATATACCGGGAGATCGTCCATATAAACTTGACATATGTTTTCGTTAAGGCCGCGCAGGAATTCGTCCATCAATCTTTGAAATGTTATAGGCGCATTTTTTAACCCAAATGGCATATGGGTAAACTCGTAATGCCCCCTTTCAAAAGTAAACACCGTTTTGGCCTGGTCTCTGGGATGCATACGGATCTGGTGATATCCGGACTTTAGGTCGAGCGTACTAAATATGGATGCTCCTCCCAGCCGATCCAAAATATCTTCCAATCTCGGAATGGGGTATTTTTCATCCCGTGTGTTTTCGTTTAATTGTCGAAAATCAACCACCACCCTATATCGTTCCTTTTTGTCCCCTTCGACCGGCTTCTTCTTCACAGCCCATAATGGACTATTAAAGGCCGATACGCTATACACGATAACCCCTTGCCACTTCAACTCCTCGATCTCCTCACGAATGTGTCCTCTTAACGCTTGGGGGTACCTCCGCTCCTTTACATATGTGACCTTATCCGACTTCAAATGGATCTCGTGCAGAGTTTCCCCCGTCGCACTCAACGGATCCCCTTCGCGGAAAAAAATGTCTCCAAATTCATCTCTCGCCCTTTTTCTCCAGTCTACCCCCTTAGTGATTACTCCCACGCGCCTAACACTTTCCATCACATCTTGCGTCGTCCGGTATCTCTTTTTCCCAATCCGAACTACCCACTGACCCCCTGAGCTACGAATTTGTATCCCTAGTATGTTAAATAGATCGCATCCCAAAATCCCCCCGTACTCCCGCGGCATGTTTTCCACAACGTGCAGTGTCATCACCTCCCCCTGCTTTCCCCACTTATCTAGGGCTAACTCAATTTCCCCGTCTATAGTACAGGGCCCGCTCAAAGTGATCACATTACATTGACATGGCTTAACATGTGGTTTACATTATGCTTTAAATAGTACCTCTAATTTATCCCTACTCACTAACGTACAGGAACTCCCCGTATCCACTAAAAATTTCCACCCTTTGCAGAATTCTATAATAAGCAACCTGTCCAACTTCTTTACAACACTATTCACAAAAAGGTTGCCCCTCCTTTCACAAAATTCTCATTCTTTACTAACCTGCTCTGTTCTCCGCCCTGTGCTCCGTTGTTCGCTTCTCCTTCCCGAGATTCCTCTGCCACCAGATTCACTGCCCTCCGTCTCCGATCCTGATGCCTCCGAAGATCTGGCCGATTCTGACGACAACCTGCTTCTTCGCCACACTCTTTGAGCATTGATCTCCATAGGTTCACCTCGGTCGTACTCCCTGCGCCGTATATATGGACATTGTCTGGGCATATGTCCCTCATTGTGGCATTCGAAACATCTTGTCCTTGGACACTCGGCTACCAAGTGTCCTGTCTTGCCGCACTCATGGCACCCCCTTTCCTCTCTTCTCCCATTCTTCCTCTCCACAACTGGCCTTCTTTCTCTCGGTATTCTGTCTCTTCTCCCGAACTCTCCCTCTCTTCTTCTTCCCATATCCTGTCTCCCTTTATTCCTTCCTGCTTCATTTCTCCGATATGGCACTCTACTCCATCCTGGTTCTATCTCTACTCTCTGTTCCTCGTCACGGGCACTCGCGTCTACCATTTCCTGTGCACATTCCATAAATGATTTTTCTCTAAGTAGGCCATCCTTTCTCCCCGTATCCCTAGCTAACTGTGCTTTCAGAACCGTGGTCATAAATATCATCCACGCTTCCACCGCACTTGTGTCCATTACTTCTCGCAATTTCTCATTTATTTTACTCAGCTTCGCGAGGAGGCCTGTGGCGTACTGGCCATTCGTCTGGTTCGTTTTTTTCAACTCCCGGAACATTTGCAACATATCCTCTTCTGGGGTCCATCACCCACCCCTCCATAGGCCTTTTTAAGTCTTTCTTTGATCACCTGCCACGTAGTATCTTCGTCTGCTTGGATCAAATTCAGCACACTTCTTCTCACCCTTCGAGCCAGGGCCGCCCGCAACCTTTTGGCATCCGACTCCTCTAGCAGGTCCGCTGCAACCTGGGCTTGAATGCTACTCATAATTCCGTCCCCACCTTTGAGGAAATGGTTTAGTTCTCCTATATCGCCATTAAATATTTCTAGATCTGATATCTCTCTTCGTATGTCCTGGGCGTTTGCCTTCTTTAATTTCATTTTTCCTAGTTCGTTGGTCTCCTGTGCTATCCTATTCGCTTTCTGAGCTGCCAAGTCCGCCCGCGCCATTGCCAAAGTTGTTGATGGTAATGGTGGGATTCCGTGATTTACCTGTTCTGGTTGTTTAGGCTCCAGAGTCAGCGTTGCTGGCCTAAGGACACTTTGTCCTTGCTCATTCATGATTTACTCAAGTGACTTCCTCGACAGAAGAGAAAACAAAATAACAAAGAATCACGAAGTTTAAAAAAATTTATTCTCACTTGAAACTGTTAAAAAAGTTCCCGGGTTTCGGCACCACTTATGTTTATCTGATCGTGAAACTTAAAAAAAAAAAGAATAATTTGGGAACGAAATAACACACTTGAAGGCTGGTTAAGAACTAACTTTATTCAAATTATAATCCTCTATATGTATTTACAATGTTTATCAAGGTAGTTTAGAATTAGTGGCTATACTCCCGTAGGTCACATCTTAACTTATATATAATATATAACTTATATATACTTATATATAAGTTAAGCTCCGGGCAGCATCAGTACTCAACCTTAATCCTCGAACGTCGTGATGTAAACATCCCGAATGTAAATATACTGTGTTATAGACTCGAAATAAACAGTCTAGTTCTAACTTTCAAGCGTGTTGTTTCTCTGTACCTTTTTTCCCTTTGTTTTTTAATTCTAAAGCCGGTAAGCATTAACTGGTGCCGAAACCCGTGAACTCGTGGTGTGGAAAGAGAAGTAAGCGACGTCTGTTCGATTTTTTTTTTTTCTCATCTCCTTTTTGCCGTGTTAAATAAAAAATTGAAGAAAGAATGGCGGAAGGAGGCGTGCTACGACCACCTGTTCTGAACGTAGCGGATGGCGCGGAACATGTAGCAACGAGAAGGGTGGGCGTTTTACCAGAAGCTCATGCTACCGCTCTTGCGTTGATGAGAGTGAAAGCAATGAACACTCAAGATCTGAGAAATGCAATTTCAGAGCTGGAATGGTTCACTGGCGAATTAGGAGAACTCAACCACTTTCTGAAGGGAGGAGATCGCCTCACTGCCTTAATCCTAGCAAAATCGGAGGAAAATCTTCTGGACCCCAGGGATGCAGAGTCACTAAGAGCGGCCCTGATATGTCGGGTCAAGAGAAAGATTCTCAACCAGATCCAAGCGGATGAGGAGACGTCGTGGGAAACGGTGAAGATGCGGCTAAAGAAAGCATATGGAGGAGGGCGATGGACGCCCGAAGAAGATATTTTCCAGATGTTCCGGGAAACAAAATCATCAAGGCAGAGTAGCGGCCAATATGCCGCAGTTCTTCTAACCCGTTATAATCAAATAATGGAGAAAATGAGAGAGACAATGAGCATCGAAGAGGTAGAAGGCAGAATGGGATTTCTGTCTACTATACTGAAGGTACAGTTGGCGAAGGAAACAGGGAGAAAAGAGGTATTCCCTAATGAGCGCTCATTCCTCGAATGCGCCCAGGTCATGATTGACACCTGCGCCAGGGAGGAGGAATCGAGGATACAGGAGGATGAGGGAGAATGGAGCCGGATAGTGTACAGGAGAACCAGGGTCCCTAAATCAAATTGGAAAAAAGTCGAAACACCAACCGGTAGGGACAGGGGAGCGGCAGGCGAAAGGAGGTTCAGGGCGGCGAGACCCAGGTACGGACCCCGCAGAGAAGAAAGAAAATGCCATGGTTGCGGGAAGACGAGTCATTTAGTGGCACAGTGCCCCCGCACAAAATGTTTCGAGTGCAGTGAGGAGGGGCATATCGCTAGGCATTGCCCTTACGTGTATCGGAGGAGAGATGTTCATAGGGCAGAACCCATGGAAGTGAATACGCAAACGATGCGGGAAAGAAGAAATATATCACCCAGGGGTAATGGATCTTCAGCTGAGGAATCTTCAGGAGCGTCAGGAACGTCGGAAACGGAAGAAGAGCCGGCTCGAGGCAGGAGCCGAGAGCATGAACGAAAGAAGACTACTTCGAGAAGATGGGAGCGGCGTGTGGCAGCCTGAGGAGGGTGGCAGCAGAGTGGCGACCGCACCCTAAAGTGTAATACAGTGAGAGGGATACTGTGCGAGTTGCCAATAATCAGAGTCGAGGGGGGAGAGAGGTGCTTGGTGGATACAGGAAGCACCAATACCATAATGTCACGCGGTGCGTTGGAGCGGCTGTATGGCAGAGAGAGGGCACTCCAGGTCAAGGTATGTAAGTGCAAGTTAATTACCCTGGGTGGGCCCTGTAAAGTGGCGGGAGAGGCGGTCGTGAATTTAGAGAAATGGGCGAAAAAAAAGGGCGACATTAACGTACATATTGTGGAGTACATGCCGCGCGAGTATGAAATAATAGTGGGGTGTGACTTATTGGGTCGGGTAGGCGCGCTTGTAGAGAACAAGGGAAAGGAGTGGCGGATCAAGTTGGGGGGGGTTACTTATCAATGTCAGGGGACCGTAAGAGGTGGGAGTGCGCGGATAGGGGCAGTCAAGAAAGTTGTGGACTGGAGGGAAAGTTTACGTAGGGAGTTCGGAGATAGTTTTTACGTGGAGGGTGATATGCTTGGGGCAACGGGGAAGACAGTACATGAAATCCCATTAAAATCTGACCGAATAACGTACGTGAAGGAGAGACGATATCCGCAGGCACTCCGCCAACATATCCGGACAGAAATCGACAGCTTAAGACGACAGGGTATAATTGTTGATAGCACATCCCCTTATAATAGTCCTCTGTGGGCAGTACGAAAGAAAAGTAAACCGGGAGAGGAGGGGGAGAGATATAGAGTCGTCGTAGATTTTAGAAAATTAAATGAAAACACAACGGATGAGAAGTATCCGATTCCCCGTTTTGAGGACATTCTCGACAGACTGAATGGAGCCACAATCTTTAGCACTTTGGATTTGAAAGCAGGGTACCATCAAATCAAAATGAGCGCTACCGATCAACACAAAACAGCGTTTACTTTCGAGAGGGGGCACTATGAGTTCACTCGGATGCCATTTGGTTTGAAGAACGCTCCGATTACTTTCCAGAGATTGATGGACGAAATCCTGAGGGGGATAGACGAGGCGGTATGCCAGATTTATATGGACGATCTGTTGATATTCAGCCGAACAGAATCCGAACACATCGAAGATCTCCGGAGGGTATTTCGACGATTGCGTGAATTCGGGTTAAAATTGTCGATGGAAAAATCATCGCTGGGAGAGGATCGGATCAACTTCTTAGGGCATACCATCTCGAGGGAGGGAGTCCAGCCGGATTCTGCAAAAGTCGACGCAATTCGAAAGATAGCGGTGCCGAAAGACGTCAAGGGCATTCGGCGACTTTTAGGTACGCTAAATTACTATCGGCGTTTTGTGCCAGACATGGCAGAGTATCTCGTACCCATCAGTAACCTGCTGCGGAAGGGGGCGCGGATAGCGATTACACCTATTATGGAGCAAAACCTTCGAAAATGCATGGCTCGACTGCAAGAGGAACCAATCCTGGCGTTTCCCGATTTTGAGAAGCTATTTACTATCACCACCGACGCAAGTGAGTATGCATTGGGAGCGGTGCTGTCGCAGGAGGGAGATGGGGGGGAACGACCAGTGGCGTACGCGAGTCGAAGACTGACCGACACGGAGGCGCGGTACAGTGCCCTCGAGCGTGAACTTCTTGGCATCATATGGGCTATTGATCATTTTCGTCCATACGTCTTCGGGCGGAGATTCAGAGTACATACGGACCACAGACCTCTTCAATGGGTGGGGAAACTTAAGGAATCATCCGCCAGGGTGACACGCTGGAAGGAGTTTTTGTCCCAATACAACCTAGAAATTGTATACAAACCAGGGAAGGACAATGTAGTGGCGGACTGGCTATCTCGAGCGATTACCATAAATGCAGTCGAGGAAGGGGAAACGTCCGGGGATCACAGACAATTTATCCAGGAATGGGCGCCCGGGGAAGATGGAAGTCGCGGTACGCGGGACGATAGCGATGGGAGCGAACACCAAGAAGCGGAAGAATCTGCCGGAGAACGTCCGGTGGAAATGGAGACGATCGAGGGTATCATTAACGATAAACGGCGACAAATTATTTGGAAGACGCAAACGACCGGCCTGATGCGAGCTACTCATGAAAACTATGGCAAGAATAGTATTACGACAATCTGGTCCCAACCGGGTGTCAAGGGTGACCAAATTTGCCAGGCATTGAAAGATGCATCCAGACCAGGGAAGACCTACCATCTATTTGTCGGCAACGCGACAGTGTGGGATCTGATCAAGAAATTATGGAGAACAGAACAACTGGGTATTGATCGATCGTTTGTTCGTTGTCTGTCTATGGTCCAGACACTGCGTGATGAGGAACGGCAGCGGGAAGTAACGCTTGCCTACCATCAAGGGAAGACGAACCACCGCGGTGTGCAGGAGACTTTGCAAGCATTACAGCGACGGTACTTCTGGTGGGATATGAAAAAGACGATCCAAGAGATTATAGGAACGTGCGATATATGTCTTAAGACTAAATATGATCGACACCCACCACAGGGACAACAGGAGGAAACACCCACAGCAGAGACGCCACTGAGTGAACTACAGATTGACACGTTCACTTGGAAGGGATATAAGTGGGTTACGACAATAGATACCTTCAGTAAGGTAGCTATGGCGTACGCCGTAAAAGACAAATCATCCAACGCCGTCTTACAGGCATTACGAACGTGGTTCCAGTTTTATGGGGTACCGGACCGAATCTCGTCGGATGGGGGTAGGGAGTTCGATAATGCAAACGTTCGGGCGGAGATGAAAAATCTTGATATCGTGTGGCATCTCAACACCCCAGGACATCCTAAGAGTCGCGGAGGCATCGAAAGGTTGCACAGTACTTTGAGTGACCACCTGCGGGTGTATCAGGTAGAAAAGGGTCTGCAGGCGAACGAGGCGATGCCAAAGGCAGTGGCGGCATACAATCATTCCATCCACTCCACCACGGGGTTTACGCCGTTCGAGATCCTCTTCGGACTGCGCGCGAGGCGCCGGAACGGGACAGAGACGGTGGCGGACGAGGGAATGGCGGAGCAAATGTTAAGTGCTCACTTAGAGCTCGGAAAACTTTGGGGCAAAGTTCGTGACAAAATCGTGAGGGAGAAGGTCAAGAGAGTTGCTCGGGTAAACCTCAAAGTCCGGGGTCGAATGGGGGACCTTAAAATTGGGACGATTGTATATCGTAAAATTGGCTCTAATAGGAGCAAAGAGTCGGTCAGATACGAGGGTCCATTCAAGGTGGTGGTGATCAGGGAGCATAACATCGTCACCATCGAGAGTACAAGACCTCCGACGAAACGGAGGACCGTCCACGTCGAACAGTTAAAACTCCCACCAGGGGGGGGAGGGTGCAGGCCATGAGTGAGTTGGAGTGTCCTCGCTTCTGCACGTAGCCAAATTTGGTATGGTATACATACGTACACTTTGTACCATTTGTAGAAGTATTTTTTTTTTGTAATTCCTTTTGTTGTTTTTTTAGAATGTACACAGGCTATGTAGAAATATCGACTTTGTGTAGCGTGTAAGATGCCATTGTTTTCTGTGAGTAATGAGCCATGTAATTTTTTTTTTGTTTTTTTTTTTATTTTGTCACTAGTGGCTGCAGTGTTAGAGGCAGCGTTTTATTTGGACTATAAGTGTCTTACCGAATGTGTGTGGACCGAATGTAAGGGATTACAGGTTGTGTACTGTTTGGGCTGGCCTTCGCTCCCTTAGTACGATTAGGAGAGTGATCGTAATATCGCCTAAGTCATCCTCAATTTAGACTTAGACTTCATAGTTTACGAGGAGATGTGCGTAAACTGGCAGGGGGGAGTTAAGCTCCGGGCAGCATCAGTACTCAACCTTAATCCTCGAACGTCGTGATGTAAACATCCCGAATGTAAATATACTGTGTTATAGACTCGAAATAAACAGTCTAGTTCTAACTTTCAAGCGTGTTGTTTCTCTGTACCTTTTTTCCCTTTGTTTTTTAATTCTAAAGCCGGTAAGCATTAACTTATATATATAAGTTAATTGTCGGAGGTTAAGCTGTAAGAAATAATAGGAAAGAGGGAAACGAACTACACTCTCGAACTTCTGTAAAGAGACTACTTTATTGTCTTTAGCAATCCGACCTACATAGGATCATGGGTTGTTTACCTCCCATGATCGTATTAGTTTACAACATAAACTTGCCTCTGGCTTTAACTCCCCCCTGCCAGTTCCTGACCATCCGTCGGGAACTGAAACTTAACACTTATGCTAATTATATACAGTTCTGACATAATAATTTCCTGCTCGCCTAGAGCAGCACAACACTGTCTAATGATCATAAAAACAGAACATAACTTTATCCAATGTGGTACAAGGTTAAAACGATAAAATAAAAAAAACATGTATCTGGCAAATGCCACCAAAAATCAAAAGAGATGTGTGCAGGAGTGAGAAAATTAGAGTCAATTTCCTATTTGGATGGCTTCCCCACTGGAAGCTTTAACTGCTCGAGATGGACAGTTCTCCTTTTCGCGGGTTCATGAACACTTTGGATGGTCACCAAATTGTGTTCACGAATCGTGATCACCCGGAAGGGACCCTCATAACGGGACACCTCCTTACTCCTATTGGAACCGATCTTACGATAAACCGTAGTGCCTATCGCAACGCTCTTTTCTAGTGGTTTGACGCCCGCGTTCTCCCTCAACACCCTCCTTGATTTTTCCGCGGTAATTTTTGCGTACACCTTCCCCCATAATTTCCCCAGTTCCACGCGGTTGGTGGTGAGTTGTGCGGACGTCTCGTCTCCCACCACCGTTCTACTCGTGTCTCGGCGACGCCCACGAATTCCGAAAAGGATTTCAAAGGGTGAAAACCCGGTGGCAGTGTGAACAGAATGGTTATACGCAATGACCGCCCTAGGCATTGCCTCTGCCAGCTCCAACCCTTTGTCGGCATTGTAGACGCGGAGATGATCGCCCAAGGTACTGTGGAGACGCTCAATTCCTCCTCGGCTCTTTGGATGCCCTGGGGTATTGACGTGCCACATCACGTCCAGAGCCTTCATCTCTTTCCACACGTCGGCGTTATCAAACTCTTTTCCACCGTCCGACGCTATCCGATCTGGGACGCCGTAAAATTGGAACCAACGCCTCAGCGCGCCTAGTACTGCTTCCAATGACTTTTCCCGAATAGGGTATGCCATAGCCATTTTACTAAAAAGGTCAACCATGGTGACCCACTTGTGTCCCCGCCAAGTGAAGGTATCAACTTGAAAGTCAGTGAGCAGTGTTTGCGCCGTGGGAGTCTCGACTTGTTGCCCGGTCGGTGGGTGCCTGTCATATTTGGTACGGTGACAAACTTCGCACGCAGCTAGTGTTTCCTGGATTGCCTTTCGCATCCCCCACCAGAAATACTTCCGCCTCAACGCCTGAGCCGTCTCTTGTTCTTCCCGGTGGTTTGTTTTGCCCTGATGGTACGCTAGCGTGATCTCCTTCTGCGTTGGCTCATCCGGGATGGTCTCTACCATCATGGTACACCGTACAAATGTTCGGTCAACCCCAATCTGCTCCGCCCTCCAAAGTCGCTTAATTTTCTCCCATATGGTTGCGTTCCCGACGTAAAGAAAATGGGTCTTCCCTGGTGTGGAAGCATCATTAAGGGTACGACAAATTTGGTCATTGTTCACCCCTGGAGCGGACCATATGGTCGTGGTGGTCGATCGTGGAGAACTATCATGTGCTATTTTCATGGGGCCGAAGGTCTTCGTCTTCCAGACTATCTGGCGGCGCTTATCATTGATGATTTCTTCCCGCTCTTTCATGTCCGCAGGCCTGTCGTCCGTTGAGCTCTCTCCTCCTGCCGACGGTATCAAATCCGTAGACCCTGGTTCCTGTTGGTCTTCTTCTCTCTCCGGCGTCCATTCTCGCAAGAACTGCCTTCCGTCCCGGGAGGATTCCCCCTGATCTTGGTCGAATGCGTTGACCACCATCGCCCGGGACTGCCAATCCGCCACGACGTTTTCCTTACCGGGCTTATATATAACCTCCAAGTTGTATTGGCTGAGGAACTCTTTCCAACGCATGACCCTCGCCGACGACTCTTTTAATTTACCGACCCACTGTAACGGTTTGTGGTCAGTGTGCACCCGGAACCTTCTCCCGAACACGTAGGGCCGGAAATGGTCTATCGCCCAGACTATCCCTAATAATTCCCGCTCTAGCGCGCTATACCTACTTTCCGCCTTGGTGAGGCGCCTACTGGCGTACGCTACGGGACGGTCTCCTGTGCCCCCCGCCTGAGACAGAACCACTCCCAAGGCGTATTCACTGGCATCCGTCGTGATTGTGAACTGCTTCGTAAAGTCAGGAAATGCCAGAACCGGGTGTTCCTGGAGACGATCCATGCACTTCCGAAAATTCGCCTTGATATCTGGGGTGATGACCGCCTTCTGACCTTTCTTCAGGAGACTGTTTAGAGGTACCAAACAAGCCGCCATTTCGGGGACAAATCTCCTGTAATAGTTAAGCGTACCCAGCAGGCGCCGGATCCCTTTAACGTCCGACGGAACCACCATCTTCTGAATCGCTGCCACCTTCCCGGCATCGGGTCTCACTCCCTCCTTAGAGATCGTATGCCCCAAAAAATTGATAACCTCTTGGCCTAGACGGGACTTTTCGTCTGACAATTTAAAGCCAAATTGCCTCACGCGATCGAATACCATCCGCAGGTGATCCGCATGTAGTGCCTCGGTCGCACTGAATATCAAGAGGTCATCCATATATATTTGGCATACGGACTCGTCTATCCCTCGTAGAAACTCATCCATGAGCCGCTGGAACGTAATGGGTGCATTCTTCAGGCCAAATGGCATCCTCGTAAACTCATAGTGGCCTCTCTCAAACGTGAATGCCGTCTTGTTTCGGTCTCTAGGGTGCATTTGAATCTGGTGATACCCCGCTTTAAGATCCAGAGTGCTAAATATCTTCGCCCCGCTCAGCCTGTCCAAAATGTCGTCGAACCTGGGGATTGGATATTTTTCATCCACCGTATTTTCATTAAGTTTTCTGTAGTCCACTACGACTCTATATTTGTCTGGACTCCCACCTTCCTCATTCTTTTTCTTGACGGCCCACAGGGGGCTGTTATATGGCGATGTACTGTCCACTATAATCCCGTGCTTCTTCAGGTTGTCTAGCTCCTCACGAATGTGGTGCCTCAGAGCCTGCGGATACCTGCGCTCCTTCACATAGCACACCCTGTCTTGCTTGAGTGGAATCTCGTGTACAGTTCTACCTGTGAGCCCAAATCGCTCGCCTTCCTTGAAGAAAATATCTATGTATTTTCTCTTAAGCTGCCCTTTCCAATCTTCTGCTTGCTTTAGGGCTCCTACCCGCGCCCCCCCCCCCCCCCCCCCACCTCGCCCTACTTCTCTCCCTAGTCCCAGGCACCTATACCTTACCTTACCTATTCGAATGTCCCATCGCCCCTTTTCGTTCCTAACCTTTGCTCCTACTTTACCTAGCAAATCGCACCCTATTATCCCTCCATATTCCCGGGGCATCTTTTCTACCACGTGAACTGTTAAACTCTCCTTATCGCGTTCCCATCTATTTAGCCCTATTACTGCCTCCCCTTCGACCTTACAGGGGCCCCCCAGGGTGATCAAGTTACAGGACATACCTGTATTTGGGGCATCCTCTCTCCTTCACACATCCTCTCTAGTGTCTCCCGACACATTATAGTGTTGGTACTCCCAGTATCCACTAGACACTTCACTCCCCTCACGACTCTGATTATAGGCAGACCGCTATCTCCGACTTTCACACTATTGTTTACTATCGTGCGGTCGCCTCTCCGCCACCACTCTGCTCAGATATCACGTTCTCCCCTCTCCTCTGATGTTTGTCGTCGAGTGGTCCTCCGAGCACTGCCGCTTCTCCAGCCCATTCGGTTTCCTGGTTCTTCCTTCTCTTCTTCTGTCTCGGAAGTTTCCGAGGTCTCTGACGCTTCTGGCTGCGGCCTCTCTTTCCTCCGCATCTTCTGAGCGTTTATCTCCATCGGTTCAGGTCTGTGCCCGTCTCTGCGTCGGCTCATATACGGGCGCTGCCTGGCTACATGCCCTTCCGTACCACATTCAAAGCACCTAGTGTGTGGGCACTGTGCTACCAAATGTCCTGCTTTCCCACACTCATAGCACTTCCTGTAGTCTCGCCTTCTGGAGCGCCCCACATTTCCTCGGCTCCTTTCCCCCGCCATTAATCTTTCTCTTCCACTTTACTCCGCCTCCTTCTTCTTCCATGCGATGGGCGTGGTTTTTGGCCTTCTATATGGCACTCTTCTCCAGCCCGTTTCTTCCTCGCCAACTGTGGTGTCTTCCTCTCTGGCACTGGTGTCCACCATTTCTTGGGCACATTCCAGAAATGTGCGTTCTCTCGGTAACCCCTCCTTTCTTCCAGTTTCATTCGCTATCTGTACTTTCAGGATAGTTGATAAAAACGCCATCCTGGCTTCTACTTCCGCAGCGCTTACTGTCTCCCGCATCTTCTCCGTGATATTGTTGTATCTTGCCAGCATCGTTCCGGCGTACTGCCCGTTCGTCTGCTGGTGTCTCTTCGTTTCCCTGAAGAGTTTAAAAATGTCCTCTTCCGGGGTCCATCTTCCCCCACCGAACGCCTTCTTCAGCCGCTCCTTCACTACGTTCCACGAGGTCTCCTCGTTGGCCTGGATCATGTTCAGGACACTCCGCTTCACTCTGCACACCAGAGCTGCCCTCAGCGAGTCTGCGTCCCCTTTCGTTATCAGGTCCTCCGACCGTTTCCCCTCTATCCGCGTAATCAGCCGGTAACCCCCTTTAAGGAAATGATTTAGTTCCCCGGTCTCGCCTGTGAATCTTTCCAGATCCGAAATCGACTTCCTCGTGTCCTGAGCCGTAATCGCCTGGATCTTCATCCACGCCAATGTATTCGCGTGAGCCGCTGCCATGGTCGTTTGAGGTAACTGCGGTATATCTGTTGCCGCACTAAGCACTGGGGGGTCGTAACATTCCCTCTGGCATTTTATTGAGAGAGAAAAAAAACGTGAAGCGAAAGAACGAGAAAAAAAAATAAAGAAAAGAAAATTATTACTTTTCGCTTCGCCGTACTAGGTTCCCGGGTTTCGGCACCAGTTAATTGTCGGAGGTTTAGCTGTAAGAAATAATAGGAAAAAGGGAAACGATCTACACTCTCGAACTTCTGTAAAGAGACTACTTTATTGTCTTTAGCAATCCGACCTACATAGGATCATGGGTTGTTTACCTCCCATGATCGTATTAGTTTACAGCATAAACTTGCCTCTGGCTTTAACTTATATATATATATATATATATAAGTTAACGTTCGTGAGAACTAGAACAGTAAGAAAAGATCGAGAAAGAGGTAATAGAAATGAATAGGGCAAGCGATAGTATAAGACTGCTTTATTCATAGCTCTTAATCCCATACACATACACTCGGAATGTTTACATCCCGATGTTTTGGTATTAAGAATGCGTACCAACAGTGCCCAGGCTTTAACTCCCCCCCGCCAGTTTACGCACACTCCCTCGTAAACTCCGTAAGTCCAACCCGAGTGTACAATCAGGTGGCTCGGGTTCTTAAGGGCCAAGGCCAGCGCACCCAATATACAATCTATAATCCATCACACTACTAAAGACACATTTAAACAAGTCAAATAAAATATAAATGTACAAAACAAAATAATAAAACCTCCTATAAAATAATAATACTATAAAAACTAAGAACAGAACTCTCTGTCTGAATGTCACATATATTAAAAATATGACCTATAACAACACAATTACTTGCTTCGTGTCGGATCGAGGACACGCCAGTTTACTCACCCCCCCCCTAGAGTGGGAGTTTAAGTTGTTCAATATGAACCGTCCGCCGTTTCCTTGGGTGGTCCACACTCTCGATAGTTACAAGATTGTGTTCTCGGATTACAACAACCTTGAAAGGGCCTTCATATCGGACCGGCTCTTTACTCCGATTCGGACCTAATTTCCTATAAACGACGGTCCCGATCGTAATCGACCCCATTCTGTCCCGGACTTTTTTATTTGCCCTCGCAACGCGTTTGGTTTTTTCCCCCGATATACGATCGCGCACTGTACGGCACATTTTTCCCAGCCACATGTGGGTATTCATGAGCTGTTCCGTGCTCCCTTCATCCGCCACCGTCTCTGCCCAATTTCGCGGTCTCGCGCGTAACCCAAAGATAATTTCAAACGGCGCAAATTCCGTGGTGGTGTGAATTGAGTGGTTATACGCCGCCACCGCCATTGGCATCGCAACATTAGCTGACAGCCCCTTATCGACCTGGTATACCCGCAGGTGATCGCTGAGGGTGCTGTGCAGGCGCTCAACGTTTCCTCTACTTTTGGGATGTCCCGGGGTATTAATATGCCATACCACGTCTCTATTTTTCATCTCAGCGCGAACTTTGGCGTTGTCGAACTCTCTCCCACCATCCGACGAAATGCGCTCGGGGATGCCATAAAATTGGAACCACAAGAATAGCGTCTGACGATTTGTCCCGCATCTCGTATGCCATAGCCACCTTACTAAATGTGTCGATTGTAGTGACCCATTTGAATCCACGCCACGTAAACGTGTCGATTTGTAAATCGATCAGTGGCGACTCTGTTGTTGTCTCCTCCTGTCGTCCTTGTGGTGGATGGCGGTCATATTTGGTTTTCAGGCAGATTTCGCAAGCCCCTATGATCTCCTGGATGGTCTGCCGCATCCCCCACCAAAAATATCTCCGCTGTAGCGCCTGCGTTGTCTCTTGCACGCCACGGTGATTCGTCTTCCCCTGGTGGTACGCAAGTGTGACCTCCCGCTGTTGCTCCACGTCACGCAACGTCTGAACCGCCGATAGGCACCTTATAAACGTGCGGTCGATTCCTAATTGCTCGCTCTGCCACAATCTTCTAATTTTCTCCCAAATCGTCGCGTTACCGACAAATAGGTGGTACGTTTTTCCCGGTTTGGAGGCATCTTTCAGTGTTTGGCAAATTTGCTCTAGCCACACTCCCGGCTCCGACCAGATCGTCGAAATTGTGCTTCGACCGTATTCGTCGTACGTCACCGTCATCAGGCCCGAAGTTTTTGTCTTCCAAATGATTTGGTGACGTTTGTCGTTGATAATCTCCTCAGACGTTCCCATGTCTCGTGGTCTTTCTCCAACAGACTCTTCTGATGTGGGGCTATCTATCGCGCCACCATCTTCCCGCAGATCGGTACTTCCTGCTTCTCCTGGCGTCCACTCCACAAGGAATTGTCGACTACCCCCTGATTTCTCGCCATCCTCAATAGCATTCGCATATATATATATATATACATATAAGTTAAGCTCCGGGCAGCATCAGTACTCAACCTCAATCCCCGAACGTCGGGATGTAAACATCCCGAATGTAAATACACAGGGTTATAGACTCGAAATAAACAGTCTAGTTCTAACTTTCAAGCGTGTTGTTCTCTGTACCTTTTTTCCCTCTGTTTTTGAATTCTAAAGCCGATAAGCATTAACTTATATATATATATATATATATATATATATATATATATATATATATATATATATATATATATCGTCGTAGGCAGCCAGCCTAATCCTCATGTCATCGGGATGTAAACATCCCGAATGTGTTTAGAGAGGCTTTAAAAGGCTCAAATAAAAACAGTCTTGTGACAACTCTCGTTCTGTAACTACATTCAACCTCTTTCCTTTATCTTCACGTTTTCGTTATATTTGAGCATATCATGGCCAGGAAACTTCACATCTGGTGAGCATCTTCCCTTATACTCCTAGGAGTGGGGATGAGATAAACGGGCAGTCTTAGCACGACCACCGAGAAGAGCGGACTCTTAGCAAGCTCCCGAACTGGTGGTACCATACAGGAAGAGAGGAGAAGAACCAACAGCAGACAGTAATGTTGATTGGATTATACGAAGATCATCGGTTGGGTGATATTAATATTGTTTATTATGGATCCATTAAAAGAAATTGAGCTCAAATTTCATGTTTTTTGTAATTAGTAGTAAATATCATAATTTAAAAAGGAATTGAATATTTTTTTATATACTTTTTGTCAGCACTCTATATAATTATAATTATTTGTTATAACCATTTTATTTATATATATTTCACAATTCCCAGTTTCTCAATTTAATAATAACTACAACATTAGCCTTGAGATCGAGCGATTCAATCGGTTAATTTCCTATGTCAAAGACATAAAACAGTTTGAATTAAAGATCTCATGACGGACCTGCCAAATTAGTTAAGGTAAATTGAACAAATAAAGTAGAAAAAGAAATGGTAAAAAATGAGGTAGGTTTCAATATATATGAATTTAAACCCGGAGTAATATACTTTAATAAATTAACGTGGTGATCAAATGGAAAGGATTAAATCATGTGAAATAGAAATTAATGTATGTATTTTATTACAAATGTTTAAATATGTTTTACTGAACTATAATTTAATTTAATACGAATAATAATGGTGAACAGAATACAGAGATCTTACTTGCTAACAGCACAAACTAGTTCTTACTTTATACAACCGTGGTTTCAAGATGGAAGGCCCAGGTACAGACCTCAGCGTCTCCGAAAGCCAGTCTTTCGCATTGGAGCCGTCATAGAAAACAGTCAGGTCCGCCTCGTCCACCATTTGGGGACCACATAATTTCCTAATTTTAGAACTTGGCAATATTGTGACACCTAGTCAATGTTTTCTTAAGAATTTTAATATACAAGAGCGGTTTTCTTCCTCCATAATTGGTTACATACTTGTGTATCGGTGGTTTTTTTTTTTATTTTTTAACGAGTTTTATTGGCAATTTTATCGTTTCTATAACTTATGTACCTTTTTTTTAAACATTTATAATGTAAAAGAGGACTCTTCTGAGTTCTGGTTAGTTGGGTAACTAACTATAATTACACAACAACAACAACTTTATTTTGATAAAATTACAATCTGCCTCATTGGGCAATGAGTAATTGTGATAAATGTTTTCATTCATACCATATTTACAATTTTCATACACTTGCTCATTCATATAGTATTTACAAACAACCCAGAGACCTCCCAAATCCACAGGTTGTCACCTCCCTCGCGAAAGAGGAAGCGGAGTCTTGGGAAGTCCCCTACGCTTGATTTTCGATTTTTTTGCTGTTCCCCGTAGATCTATTTTGTATGTCCAGATTGGCTTCTATGCCTAACAACTATAATTATAAGAAGGGTTTCTTATGAAAATTTTTAAGAAATAAAATAATAAAAATACTGGGTATTGTAGAACGCTTTTCTCATGCTCAAATGAGGTAGAGAAGTAAATTAAGGCCACTGTATCAACACTGAAGAGATTGAATGGTCTCAGAGATAAGTTGAGGTCACTCTGAGAGAGGGTAGAGCAACAACAAGATTGTATGATATGGAGATGAGATCGTTATTCATTAGGAATGGAACTGAGAGTTGAAAGAAGAAAATTAGATTACGGAAAGAGGTCTATCCTGGGATCTCAGGTATTGATTGGTATGATGGGCCAGAGACTACAATATGGATACCCTAAAAAAATACCCTAAAATGCCCAAAAACGAAGTAGCCTTTGGCTACCTCCTCCGACTTTTATGCCTCCCCCTTCACGTGCTCTTGGAGCCAGTCTCTGTCCCTTAAAAAGAAAGCCTTTTATTTATAACCCTTTGTGTTAGTGGATATGTTTTCACACTAAGTTGTGACTAATTTGGGACGTGTTCCAATACACTAAGGATCACCTTGCCTGCTCAACCCCAGATCTTTTTTGGATTTCCCTTTCGCAAGAAGAAAATGAAGGGTTGCAAACTGTCTAATCCTCCAGCCATTGAACGATATTCAACAGCGGATGGAACCCTTTATTGCCGTCATGGAAATGGGCTTATACCTTAAAGGGTTTATTGCATACCCCCTTCTTCCGTCACATATTCAATCCATATCTCTTAACCTATTCTTAGTTAATTTTACTTTACATAACAGGGGTTGAAAATAATAACTTTCTCTTATAATAGTCCACTAACTTCGCAAAGGATTTTACATGTTATTTATACCCAGGGCGTCAACATGCTTAATTTGATACCCTACTCACTAATAGAAAACAATTTTTTATTTTTAGTTTCTTTATTTGTAAAATTGCAGTTTTCTTATCCATCTCTCATTCATAACATTAATTTATTAATAATACTCGATCATGTCTCATGGAGGTTGGCATTATTTTTCAACTAGGACAAACATAAATTCTCGTCGTAACCCGTTCTCCCGACGGAATATACATAAATAGACCTCTGCAAAATAGTTTACTACATAAAAATATGTCAAAAGTATTTTGAATATGTTTAGGCATTCTCAAGTTATCCGTTCTAAAAATCCGCCATCAAAACACCAGAATAGACTTTTCTGGCAAACATTTTTTAATTTGAGCCTTAATCACTTTGCTAGGAGCAATGCTTTACTAGTGGGGGGAGTTCCTAGACAGAATGTGTATTTACATATTGTTGTAATATGAACTGTACTGAAGTATGAATGAGTTCTTACATTTCCAATCATATTGCTGCACAAACAAATTGTATTTTTTCAAATAAAGATCTCAATGTATAATTCGAATCCGTTGCTGAATGCAAAGATAAAGTGCAATTAACATGTAAACCTAAAATATCTACTTATCAATTCGTATGTAGGAGAACAACTTGAGAGTGCTTGATTGCAAAGTCTGACCAGTGCTCAACTTTTTAACGTTAGATTTTCATCATGTATTACTTTACATTCCCAGTTAAGAAAAACGTAGTGTACACATCTGTATAGACCAGAGCATGAATATATCAGTTTTTAACACTATGACCCCACCACCCCTCCCGCATCGATGGCAACAGACTGTCGGGGAAAAATTAGGTTAAGAATTAGTGTGTAAGTTAGTTTTAAGGTTGATCAAAATAGTGAGCCTCATCACCTTTATTAGTCAGTTTAGTCCAGTCATGTATAATGTATATCATTATACTTGTTTATTCATTATATAATTTTTATAAAATAAGAAAACCTGTATATAATGTAGCGATACTACAGGAAATACAAAAATAATTTGTAAATAGATTCACCTGAGGATCTATAATTATCTGTAAATTTAAAGGGGCTATGAAAGAAAAAAAAAAAAATTATTTATGCGACATAGCTTGTATTGTAGGCTATTTAAATAATAAACTTTAGAAAATAAAACGGAACTGTCTGACGAAGCTGCTGTTGAGATATTGAAAAGCAAAAAATAAATAATTGATAGAAGATGATTATTCATGGATGAAATCATTTTATAAGCTGACAGTGAGGTCATGAAGAAAAGTTAGCATTAGGCTTGATATTGAATGAAAACGGCCCTGCCTTGGCAGATAAATAATCATTGATGCATTAGTTAAATGTCAGCTCCTTAATAGATTTCAAAATTCAAGCCAGGTTTGATTCAACCCACAATTAAGGGTTTTAGTCGTGGTCGCGAAAACTATTTTATTGACAGTCTTAATGATTATTTGTTATAGTGGCCCAGTAAAGCCTCTACGAATAACACGTGTTATAAATGAGGAGGACATTATGTTTTATAGGGCTGGTATTATTTTAGCATAATTAGGTCATCAATTGAAACTACCATGCGAAATATCATGACTAAAAACAATACTTGCTAACACGATGCTAACGACCGTCTTGACTTTTTGTATTTATCCATATTTGTAGTATAGATATTTTTATTTATCCATATTTTTATTATAGAAAAAAGCTAACAAAAATTACATATTTATAATCAGGGCGCCGAGATCTTCTATTTGATACCATACTTTAAATTAAATATACTTTGTTTATAACATCCTTTAATTTGCACCAGATTGAACAGGGTTCAGAACAGGCAGATGGATACACAGGTGATTTGATTCTTGATCGAAACCCTAAAAATGTTGAGTCAAGGTCATCTAAAGAATTAACTCCCTCCAGTATAGTCTTTACCACTGTTCAGGAACAATTCGCCGCAGGAAAGGCGTCCAATAGTAGTGAACAGTCAATAAAGTATTCATTTTTACACAGAAGATAATATATATATAAAATTAATAAATACTGTGGAGGGGGAGGAAGCAGGTATCATATATATATATATATATATATATATATATATATATATGTAAGTTTCGAATTCAGAAACTTAAGGAGGTGGAGGTTCTCAGGTTATAAATCGAACACTTGCAGATGTAGTTTAGAACTGTAATATTAAACATATGTACACATTAGCTAGCGCTACAAATATAACAATAAACCAATAAAACTTATAACTAACCTGAATCAATACAATTGTCGATAATAGGTGTTGACCATTGTCTTAACAAGAGTACTCATATTCGGGAGGTTACAACTCAGAGCATCTTCGATCTTAGCGCGCTCTGTAGGGACCTCACATATGTGCCGAAGTTTGGCGATAGCGTTCAAACTTACATCCCCCCTTTTTGAGACAGAGGGTAAAGCCCTTTGGAATAAGGCACGAGCTTACTAGCATGAAATAAGTTTGACTCCTTTTTACGAAATCTACTATCTATTAAAAATATTACCTCTGAGATTTTCTGTTTTATTTTGAAAGGTCCTACTCTGATCGCATCTAATTTATCTCTATTCAATTTGTTACTGTTTTGTACATATACAAGGTCTCCAACTTCGTATTCAAACTTTTTTATCATAATACTTTTTATTTTGGTTATGTGTCTTTTCTGAGTTTTTATAAGCTATTTCCCTATTCTTTTCAAAATTTGTAATTTTATTTTCATTTAGTTCATCAGGTACAAATGATGCATCTATTCCAGTTAATAAGTAATTGGGGGTAAACCCAGTAGAACTATGTATCGTGTTATTGTATTCCTCGATACACTTTTCTGCTACTATTGGCCACGATTTATCTCTATTTTCATGAATTTTGCTCCTTATTCTGTTAACTAGTGTTTGATTTGTCCTTTCATTTAATCCATTAGAAAATGCACATTCTGCTGCTGTAAAAATTAATGTTATCTTTTGTTTATTTACATATTGTTTAAATTGTGCTGAATTTATACCAGGATATTGATCTGTTAATAATGTTTTTATATTTCCAGCTCTACTTTCTTGATTAGATTAATAAAATCTTTGGCTATTTGTGTTTTCGAGGTGCTGATATATGCGTATGTTGTGAAATGATCTACTACCTAGTGTAGATATTTTATTGTACTTTTATTTCCTTTAAATCCTCCTATTGTATCCAAAGATATTACATCTAGTGGTTCTTTTGCTGGACCAAGTTAAGACAAGGGAGCCTTAAAGCAACCTATTCTTGACTTATTTTTGATACATGTTTCACAAGATCTGCAAATCAATCTTATATTTTTATACATATTTTTAAAATAAACTTTTTTCCCTATTGTTAAAATTAATTGTTTCATTCCTATATGACCTTGATCTCTATGTACACTTTCAATAAGTGAAATACCAAATTCTTCTGTTATCCATATTTTCTCACTCTTATTCAGTATTTTGTAAATTATATTATCTTTAATTATGCATTTGTCATCCAATTTTATTAGCTTTTTATTTTCTTTTAAATCTTCCAGTTTTAATAAATTTGATGTTTTAATCGTAGAGTTCTCATCTGTTTCTTCATTTGATTCTAAAATTGGATTTCTGGATAGACAATCTGCCTCCAGATTTTCTTTACCTGGATTATATACAATCTCCAAGTCAAATTGTGAGATA
Organism: Acanthosoma haemorrhoidale; assembly: GCA_930367205.1. Taxonomy (NCBI): domain Eukaryota; kingdom Metazoa; phylum Arthropoda; class Insecta; order Hemiptera; family Acanthosomatidae; genus Acanthosoma; species Acanthosoma haemorrhoidale. Next base: position 1,526,228 of record OV884009.1, read on the forward strand.
TAGTTTAAAATTTGTAGTAGTTCTGGATCATTACTTTTCTTCACATTAAAATTTTCTAATGGTCTATGGTCTGTAAATACGACAAATTTTTTTCCTATCAGATAATATTGCCAGTAAAGTATAGCTTCTTTAATAGCTAAACATTCTATAAATATTGCTTTTTTTTGTTTTCTGAGTGTTTGTCAATTTTTTTGAAAAGAAAAATACTGACTTTAGAGATTTGTCTTCTTGTGGTTGTTTTAGAATTGCTCCAACTCCTTCAATACTTGCATCAGTGAATATGTATGTTGGAGATTCTGGATCAAATGTTGCTAGCGCAGGAGCTGAGCATAAGTATTTTTTTGTTCTCTCTTATCTTAAGTTATCTTGTTTTGTGCAAACTGACACTTTGATTCATTTAATTTAAATCCTTGTTCCTGTAGTGCTTTAAGCACTAATTCTACATGTTTTACATGGTCCTCATAATTCTTCGAATGAATCAATACATCATCTATGTAGTTTACAACAAACTTATCGAGGTTATTTCTTCTTATCACACTTGACAAGACTCTTTGAAATATAGCCGGAGCAGACTTCAAACCATATGGCAAGCAATTCCATTGCCAATGACCATGATGGATTATGAAAGTCAATTTATATTTATCCTTTTCGCGCACTGGTATCGACCAAAACGCCGAATTTACATCCAATTTTGAAAAAATTTTACAGTTTCCGGCGTGTACTGTCAGATCATCAGTCCTAGGAAACGGTTGACTTTCTGGCACAATTATTTTATTTAGTTCCTTAAAGTCAATACAAAAGCGTGATCTTTTTCCTTCTTCATTCTTAAATACCATAGTGACAGGAGCTGCATAAGGGCTGCCCAGCTTTTAATAATTCATCCACTTGCGTTTCAATTTCAATTTCAATTTTGTCTTGAAATGAGCATCTGTACGGTTTCTTCGAAATATATCTATTTTGTATTAATTTTACTGTTGCTATATAACCTTTTATTTTTCCTATGTCGAATTTTGACTTAGCAAAAATTTCCTTATTTTTTTGTATAGTATTTTCTATCTTGTTTATATCTGATATTTCAGTCTTATTAATTTGCCGATCTTTTTGTTTTGTTATCTCTTTTTGAGTTATTATTAAGTTTTCATCTTGACATAGTTTGAATTTTTTTATTAAATCTAATTCTAATAGAAAATCATCTTTAAAATTAATACTTTTCACAATAAAAAACTGAAAATTTGCTTCCATATTACCGATTTTAATTCTTAATACAACCGTACCCTCTGTTTTTGCTACTCCTGTTACCCCTTTTATACTATCTCTCCCACTTATTATTTTTTTAATATCTTTATTATTATTTAAAAATTCATAATTTATCAAAGAAATATTAGATCCAGAGTCATAAAGACCAATAGCTGAATTTTGATTAGCGAGAAATTTTATTTTAATAAGTGGGAGGACTACTCGTTTTTTTCCCCTTCAGAGCTTGCTATCATATCTTGAACTTCTCCATTATTTGTAACCTTAATATTCTCATTTTTTATTTCTTTCAATTGTTTATCTTTTAAACGACACAAACTCTCTAAATGAAATCTATTTTGAAAACCTAATTTTTCACATATTGTACATGATTTTTTCTCGCTTGAACATTTTTGTTTTTCTTTCTCTTTTTTTCTTTCATTTAAATTACCAAATTGTTTTAATTTTACCATTAAATTTTCCATGCTTACAATAGACTTTCTTTCTAATTTATTTTGTATAAAATTTGGTAAGTTAATTACAATCAGATTAATTTGAGTATTTAGTGAGATACTTTCATCTATTTCTAACAATAAACTTCTTTTCTTTAACGCATATTCTAACAGGGAACCATTTAAATATTTAAAATTATATGCATATGCTATATCGGTTCAGGACTGTGCAGATAAGGTTTCAATAAAGGAATTATTCCAAGCTTCCCAATTGAACATTGATTTCTGTTCCCAGAATATATTATACCAATCTAATGCAGACTTTTCTAAGAATAATCTTAGAGCTTCTGCATATTTGTCTTGAGTAATCCCCACTCTAGCACACTCCTGAACAAATAAATTTAGCCTTACATTAGCATTTAAATTTTCACCATTAAATTTTTCAATAACCATATCTTTAACCCGAGAACACATGTTTTTCTATGGTACCTGTTATAGCATTATTTGTGTTAGGTATAACCTCTTCTAAATATTCATCATAAAATGTTACATTACCTTCTACATCCAAATAAATCTCACAGAGCTCTTCAGTCATTGTCAACACTATTTTTCGAAATTTGTTTCGAATTCTCAAACTCTTCACTACTGTAGTCTCGAAGAGTTATTTGTGCTGAGCGCTAGACTGTTTATCTTTTGGAAATACAAAAATTTCCGTTTGGCCAACCAGCTGAATCGTCGTAACTTTCACTACAGTGCTTCTGGAATCTTCACCAGCTTCTGAGATGAAATTAAATTTCGCCTTTGTCTCCATTGTATTGATTTGTAAGTTTCGAATTTAGAAACTTAAGGAGGTGGAGGTTCTCAGGTTATAAATCGAACACTTGCAGATGCAGTTTAGAACTGTAATATTAAACATATGTACACATTAGCCAGCGCTACAAATATAACAATAAACCAATAAAACTTATAACTAACCTGAATCCAATACAATTGTCGATAATTAGTGTTGACCATAGTCTTAACAAGAGTGCTCATATTCGGGAGGTTACAACTCAGAGCATCTTCGATCTTAGCGCGCTCTGTAAGGACCTCACATATGTGCCGAAGTTTGGCGGTAGCGTTCAAACTTATATATATTACCAATTCGTTACCAATTCGGTATACTATATATAGTCAGGAGAATAATAAATTTTTAAAATACGTTCATTCATAGTCCTGAGGATGCCTGAATAGGCGAGACGTCAACTGTTGATGCAATATCACAAATAAAAATATCTTTTATTTGGAGAGGCTTTAAAAAAATTTAATTTTCACAGAGTAGATATCAATTGTAAATTAAATTGTGTTTCTATAAAAAAGAATATACATATATATTCTAAGTTAAATCTTGTCTTTCCATTAACTGTAAAAATATATATATGTATAATCATCAAGATTTTAGGATGTATACATATATGTATATATATATATTAATAGGTTTTTAGTCATATATATTCGAGCTATCGAAAGTGTATGTGATAAGTAAGCTCCAGCTTATGATCTAGCTAGCTGTGTTTGTTGTGAGAAGGTTACTTTCTAGATAAGACTCATGTTTATTGTTTGTGTTGTGACTATCCATTAGAATACCTGGTAAATAACGTGTAATTTAATTAATCTTTACAGGTATGTTTATTTCGCTTATTTTATATTGTTCAATCGTTTGATGCTTATAATTCTAATACCATTGTAAATCTTTACAGATTAATAAAATCAGTTATTGAATTATTAAAACCAACTTACAGATATATAATATACATTGCTACGCAAATACAAGAATAATATTTATATTAAGTACAGGTTAGAGTCGTCTCACAACAATATTCATAAATAATTTATCCACTTCCTGTGCCATTCATCTCAAGAAACACAATTTAATTTACTCTGTGAAAATTTAATTTTTCAAAAGCCTCTCAAAATATCTTTTATTTGTGATATTTCATCAACAGTTGACGTTTCGCCTTTTCAGGCATCCTCAGGACTGTGAATGATCGTATTTTAAAATTCGTTATCCTCCTGACTATATGGTATACCGAATTGGTAACTTTTCCGAGATTACAAACATTTTTTTTTAATAAACCTGGGATAGAAAACAATATAGCCGTCCACCTCACAAAAATGTTGACAATTGATGTAGCCAAATTTTAGGCTAAAAAAACTAATACAAGATTAATCAATTATGTAAAATATGAATGCTCTCCACCCTCCTGTATTTTTTCCTCTTAACCCCTATTTTAAATTTGTCAAAAATCCCTCTATAGTTGGTAGCACTGTTGAGCAGTTCACCTTGTGTAAGGCGTCCAAGAGTGGGGATAGTGAATGAAGATAAAATACCAGCCATAAGCAGACATAGGATAATATTAACGAATTCTGTGAGAGGAGGAAGTGGATGACGCAGGTATGGATACAGGAGGCGGTGGCAGGAGGCAGTGATCGAGGAGGCGCTGGCGGCCCCACTTCATCCTCGAATAAAACCGATCGGGCTCAGTGTACCGCACGCCGTCACAGCGTCAGGTCGCATTACTCCTATTCTCGCCAGCTGTGTTTTTGTTTTTCTTTTTTTTTTTAATTGATCCTAATCATTTATCGAACGTATATTGACGGCCGTCTGTTGTGCGCACGGATGATGTTTGTTTGAGTTCCGTCGGATCCTCCTCATCTACTGTCTGCATGCTCAACGGACAACTCGTCTGGCGGATTTTAAATTGATTTTATTTTTTTAATTTGGATACCACAACAAAAGGTAAACTGACACTATGTTTATTTTTTATTTTTTTTTATTGATAGTCTAATTCTAAAACAAACAACTACCAATGAAAACCCCCTCGTTTAAATGGTATAGTTGTTTTGACGTAAATTACCTCTTCTCTTTGCAGCTCAACAAGCTGTTGAAGCATTTGTCTTTGGCAAAACAGCCCACCTTTTACGGCCCGCGTTAATACATTACACATATTAACAATAATATCAATAAAACAAACCATAGTCAGCTTACACGATCAAAAAATCCACCATTGTAACTTTATGGGTGCTTATAGTACACCACAACGCAGGATTTTATATTTTCATCAGCATTAATTAATTAAGATAAGATTGGTTAAGGGATTAAAGCAGGCTAAAAATAATAGATCCAACAAACCCTATGAGTCAGAAAAACGAATAAAAAATGGCATCATTGTCAGTACATAAAAACCATGAGTAATTGAGAAGATGTTTTTACTATTGAGTACGCGACAACAGTGTCTAAACCATTTATGGTGAATGCACCACACCAATGTACAACTAAATACGATGTAATAGCTTACCTAAAGCAGTCTATAATAAATAATATGATTCTTTTCGTTTTCATTACACTTATATTTACCTTTATATAATTAATAATTCAATTAAAATTGAATGATATTGTAATTACTTATTACACATAGGCTTATATTTAGAACAGTGTTGAATATATATAAATATAGTTTTATTTACAGTATTAAAGTGTCTGCTTAACTGATCCAGTTCCACCTTTAAATTCCTGTAATTTATCCTGTGTTTACATTGTATGATATTTGATTGTAAATACATATAGAAAGAATGCAATAAATTTTATTGTCTCTCTTTCGCGAGGTTGTTGACGCGACTATCGCCTAATTATTTAATTTTCTTGAGTCAAATCTTAGCGTTTGTGAACACTCATAGATTTTTATCTAATTTCTCGCAGATAATCCGAAAACAGGTATGTGGTTGTTGTATATGGTGTATTTCGATTATTCTAGATCTGATGTTGTCATTATACATCTTAATATTGTTTATGAAACAAAAAAAAATATTTTTTTAGGATTTGTATTGTTTATTCGTTAGTGTAACAGTGCTGCATGTCTTGTGAAATGGAAAGGTCAAAGCCTCTTGGCCAATCAGTGGAGAATCAGTTATCAATTTCTTTTTGCCAATACATGTGTTTTTTCATATCGCAATAAAAAATAATTACCCTAATCTTGAAAAAAATATTACTTTTATTGTATAACATTATGCTAATAACATCCCCCTTTTAATTTCATTTTTTGGGGGGGATTCTTTAATAGCTTTCCCCGATCTCTGCTCCGTTTTTCACAATATTTATTAAATTTGTAAATTTAACTTATTAAATATGTGATTGTCGAGTTGGAAGGGAGAGTCTCAAGTTTGTTTGGGACCACGTTGCTAACATTTATAACAGATCTGATATTTACACCTAGCCCACATTAATGAGTCAACCTTTTTTTTTTTAACTTGGAAAAATGAAGTCCTTCATACACTAGACGAGACCATTGACACTGTCAATGTTTTTGTGTTATAACTAAATGATTTTTGTTGTAATTTTATTAATCTTTTTTACTGGAATCGGTTTTGTTTTAGCTGAAATAAATTAATTTTTAAACATGATTCGGTTTTCACGGCCGATAGCCACAATAAAGTTACTTATTTATTCACGAATCCACCTGTATCCGACTAGCGTTTTGCTAACTGTCAAATCTAATATTTATCAGGCATCGCGTGATTCACAATTGCTATACCCGTTTATGGCCATTTGTGTTAATTAAATAATTCACAACAGCGTGTTTTTGCGTGGATAAGACGGTCAGGTGCTATTTTATTATGTAAGTAATGACAAAAAAAAACACTACTACAGCACTAATATTATATAACGAGATCGATAATTGTTTTGTTTATTTAACTGTGTCAATATGCATTGATGCATGGGTATATTAGCCATTAATTGGAAATAACACAGTTAGCTGGCTTCATACGCATTTACTGTTTTTCCTGATAATATCCATTAGAAATTTACCAGCTGGCAACCATGTACCATATACGAGGCAGCAAACAAGCCTTAATTTATTAATGAATGCACTTGAACCCCGTCCAAGTTGAACTAACCACTGGCAAATCCAATATTTAGCAGATTGGTTCCGCTGTGAAGTCGACATCGCGTGATTTACAGCTCCCATCTTTTGTTCGATACCGTTTAAGCTAGTATGTCAAATTAATTTAATATTCCATTAAAGCGTGCTTTTTCCATTAACTATAAGATGGAATAATGAATGAGATCCGCTATTGTCGTATTATTAAATCAAAATAATAAAGAAAAAAAATGTACAACACATTGATTTGTCAGAATAAATTGGACTATACTTTAATTATGTATTAGTCCATTTAAACTATTGTAGTTAGAGCAACTGGATAATAAACTTTAAGCAAAGTGCTCATTTGGACTTGAACAACCCAAATTCATTTTGTGAGTCTAATTAATAAAGGGATCTCATATTTACAAACCCATATTTATTTTGAGGAAATATGAGATTATAGAAATGAAATTAAAATATATAGGATACAAGCCTTTGGATATTATTTTTAAATACTTGATCTAAATTAAATACACGTTTATATAAATAATTATATTTTCAATACATACATATGATGACCATTAATTATTATTTGGTTATAAAAGAAGAATTTTTATTAAAACTCCCTAAACCCCCCTTTAAAAATACATATACATAATGTCTGGAATATTAGTGATGATTTTTCCTATTTTTACCATTTCTAGTTTATCTTACGTTTCGCTTTAATTGTTGCGTTAAAAAGCCAACCATAAAACATTTAACCCAAATGTATCAGATGTGTATCTGTATGTATGTTGTCATCTTGACGCATATAAGTGAATTTTTTTATTGGGATTCCATGTCCTCACCCAACGACATGGAAAATATTTACCTAAAATTGACGTTAAATGGACAGTTTCATCGCCATTTGGCAAATCCCCACCAATGCTAACTACTAAATTTGTTTATTTCAGCCTTGGCCCCTTCTCAACATTGTCTCTTAACTATGTATCTTCTATGCGCCATCTCAATTTGTTTATTCCTTAATTTATTCTGGATATTTTATAAAATATAAATGGTTCCGACCTAATGGACTTTAAATGGGCAGTTTCATCGACGTTTGGCTAATCCCCACCAATGCTAACTACTAAATTTGTTTATTTCAGCCTTGGCCTCTTCTCAACATTGTCTCTTAACTATGTATCTTCTATGCGCCATCTCAATTTGTTTATTCCTTAATTTATTCTAGATATTTTATAAAATATAAATGGTTCCGACCTAATGGACAGTTTCATCGACGTTTGACTAATCCCCACCAATGCTAACTACTAAATTTGTTTATTTCAGCCTTGGCCCCTTCTCAACATTGTCTCTTAACTATGTATCTTCTATGCGCCATCTCAATTTGCTTATTCCTTAATTTATTCTGGATATTTTATAAAATATAAATGGTTCCGACCTAATGGACTTTAAATGGACAGTTTCATCGACGTTTGGCTAATCCACACCAATGCTAACTACTAAATTTGTTTATTTCAGCCTTGGCCCCTTCTAAACATTGTCTCTTAACTATGTATCTTCTATTCGTCATCTCAATTTGTTTATTCCTTAATTTATTCTGGATATTTTATAAAATATAAATGGTTCCGACCTAAATGGACTTTGAATGGGCAGTTTCATCGACGTTTGGCTAATCCACGCCAAAGCTAACTACTAAATTTGTTTATTTCAGCCTTGGCCCCTTCTAAACATTGTCTCTTAACTATGTATCTTCTATGCGCCATCTCAATTTGTTTATTCCTTAATTCATTCTGGATATTTTATAAAATATAAATGGTTCCGACCTAATGGACTTTGAATGGGCAGTTTCATCGACGTTTGGGTAATCAACGCCAAAGCTAACTACTAAATTTGTTTATTTCAGCCTTGGCCCCTTCTAAACATTGTCTCTTAACTATGTATCTTCTATTCGTCATCTCAATTTGTTTATTCCTTAATTTATTCTGGATATTTTATAAAATATAAATGGTTCCGACCTAAATGGACTTTAAATGGGCAGTTTCATCGACGTTTGGCTAATCCACACCCATGCTAACTATTAAATTTGTTTATTTCAGCCTTGGCCCCTTCTCAACATTGTCTCTTAACTATGTATCTTCTATGCGCCATCTCAATCTGTCCATTCCTTAATTTATTCTGGATATTTTATAAAATATAAATGGCCCCGACTTAATGGACAGTTACATCGCCATTTGGCTAATCTACACCCATGCTAACTATTAAATTTGTTTATTTCAGCCTTGGCCCCTTCTCAACATTGTCTCTTAACTATGTATCTTCTATGCGCCATCTCAATCTGTCCATTCCTTAATTTATTCTGGATATTTTATAAAATATAAATGGCTCCGACCTAATGAACCTTAAATGGACAGTTTTATCTACGTTTGGCTAATCCACACCAATGCGATTGATACATATTATAAATAATTGTTAACAAATGCACTAATTTTTTGTTTAACGTGTTAACACTGTGTGTGAAAGTTGACTTTTGACTGTGTTAATGATTTAGGTGTTTAAAGGTAATTATTCAAATTATGTAATTAATGTGATTTAATGAAAATTCTAATTATAAAGTTTTTTTTGGGGAACGTTAAAAGTATTGATGATACATGATTGTTTTGAAGCAGGTTTTGACAGCCTCCAACCGTTATTGTTGATATTTATATAAATGCTGAAGTATAATGCCTCTTAAGTAGGGTATGAGATAAAAAGAGTTACAATATATCTGCCTCGAAGCACCAAAAATGCAGCAATTCAGAATTAATATTTGTTTTGAACTACAATTATAAACAGTCTTTATCATTTTTGTCGCTACTTGACCTCAACCAGTTTTCTTGTAGAAGCTTGATGCTTTGCGAACAAGTTCCATATGACCCAAGATGATGGTGAAGGTAAAATGATCATTTTGAAAAATAATGATGAAGGGGCCCTAGGTCGTCATGAATGATATGTAGTCACTTTGATCGACTATAATTGCTAAGTGAGAACCCTTACTTAATTCTGTGATCCATCAAGATATCGATAAAAATTTTACGTAAGTGTCCACACCAGTTAATTATCTGATGACAGCTATGAACTAACTTGCACGGTAGAGTGGGCTATTGAGCCCGGGTTCAAGTCTCGCCATTGCTGCCCATTCAGCTGTGGATGGGAAGACCCTTCCGAATAATGTGGGTACCTTTACTTTACCGAGCGTAATACTGTCCCCTAGTCCGGGTCCTATAGGGTTATTATTATACCGTTGGTCGTGTAGTTGAATGTCGGAATTATCCAATGAAAACCGTTTCACAGCCAGTCAAATATGTTATATACAGTTACTTTATAAATTATGTTGTTTCTCATGGTTCAGCCTTGTTGTATCTGTTAATGTTTTTGTGAACCCCCGGCTCGAACCAAAGGCGTGAAATGTTACTCCGAGATCTCATTGGAAGAAAATACTACCATACCAATGCCATGAAACAAGATTTCGTCGCTGATTATTAATCGCTTGATAAAAATACAATAAATATTTTTAAGTACGCTATCAAATTAAACTCATTAGTAATATGTAATTTATGTTTTGTCTTTGTAAACTATAATAGTCACATGGTACATGGTGTTGGCAACATTAGCTCACTCGCATTTTTTAGAGGCATGATGTTTTGATTGGTAGTTTAATTTAATAACCCTGTGAAAAATGATCTAAGGTCATTAATCAGTTAATTGTATCAATTAAAAATATTTGCCTATTTAGAGTAGTGTGTCAAATTAAAAAAAAATACTTTAATGGAGTTTACTAATATAAAGTAATTTAAACTGCCATTGTTATCTTATTCGTAATGAAATACCTCTACATTTGTGATGCATCAAACTTAAGCTAAGATTGATTTTTTGCACTGACATGTATTTTGTTAGCGTGTTAGTGGACTGATGGCAATAGAATGGCAGAACGGGAAAAACACTGACGTCATAGCCACCTCAATGAGCCAGCCTTGAAAGCTCAATTATTGTCCGCTTGTATTTCTTCCAAACTACGTTCTATCACAACTCTACATGTTTACGAGTATGTTAATCTCTTTATGTATGTTACTCCCTTACATGTTAACACCCTAAATAATTGAGGAAGTCAACTCCTTCAGATTACCTAGATAATAGCGATCCTTAATCCTTACATTTTTATAATACTATTGTACCTGTTGAATAGTTAAACAATAGTTGAACAATGAAATTGTTAATAGTTAAAATTCCTTTATTGTGCTATAATTACAATCTACCTTTTATAAGGCAATAAGTAATTAAGATAAATGCTCTCATTCATACCATATTTACATTTCATAATTCACTCGCTCATTCATACAATATTTACAGACAGCCCAGAGACCCCCCAAATCCACCGCGAAGAGAAAGTGGAGTCTTGGGAAGTCCCGTACGCTCCTCCGTCAGCCGCGTCACCGGATACTAGCCAGTGGAGGCTGACCAAGAGCGCGAGAGCCACAGACGCTCAGGACATGATTGGAGAAACTGGCCATTGCCAGGACTCCCACTGTCACGCGTTTATAGCAGGTCACGAGGCCACTGCCGTTTCAGTCTCCGAGGAGGATTATAGGGATGAGTGGCGCAGTGCAATGACTGTGCTACAGGATTAGGGTGGTTGGAAAGGCTACTGTGGAATTTCATAAACTTGGAAGGGATGAGTTCTAGAATGTAGGGTATGTTAAGGTCGTTATGAAGGGTTTTGTTGCTGACATAATAAGGGCATTTACTATTGTTCTCAGGACTTTTGATTGAAAGGATTGGATACGCTTGATGTTCGACTTTTTTGCTGTCCCCCATAGCTCTATTCCGTATGTCCAGATTGGTTTAAGTATAACTTTGTAGATTAGTAGTTTATTTTCTATTGAGAGATGGGATGTCCTTTGAAGTAGTCTGTACAGTTGTCCAAAGCGTCTGTTTAGTTCTTGTCTTTTTAGTCTCGTATGTGGGTTCCAGGTCAGTCGTTTGTCAAGATGGAAGCCTAAGTACCGTACTGTCTCGGATACAGGGAGAGGAATAGAATTAAAATAAGCTAGTGGACAAGACTTGCGACAAAGGGTGGAGGTAATGTGGGAGCATTTTGTTTCATTAACTTTGATCCGCCATTGATTGCACCAATACTCGATCTCGTCAAGGTGTTTTGGAAGGTTATGGGATGCTATGTCGGGGTCTGGGTGGGATGACAAGACTGCAGTGTCATCTGCAAATGTGGCCAAGAAGGTATTGGGAGTAGGAGGGACATCAGCGGTGTATAGGTTATAGAGGATAGGGCCCAGGACACTGCCCTGTGGAACTCCTGCACTTATGGGATAGTAGTTAGAGTATTCTAAACCACAGTGGACTTGGAAGAAGCGGTTTGAAAGGTAGGACTGTAGGATTAGGAAAAGGGTCTGTGGTAAATATCTTTTGAGCTTATAGGGCAAACCTGCGTGCAAAACCCTGTCCAAAGCTTGAGCTATATCGAGAAAGGCAGCAGTACAATACTGTTTGGTTTCAAGGGCTGAGGAGATGTGATCAACAACGCGAAGGCCTTATTTAGCAGTGGAATGTCGTTGGCGGAAATCAAACTGGTGTGTGGGAAAAAGGTTTTTGGATTCAACTATTGGAAGTAGACGTTTTAGTAGGAGTTTCTCAAATATTTTTGAGAGGATAGGAAGTAGGCTAATTGGACGGTAAGATGAGGCTTCATTGGGTGGTTTACCGGGTTTGGCGAATAGGACAATAATAGAATGTTTCCAGAGGAGAGGAAAGTGCGTCGTTCGGATAATGCAATTATATATATATATAGGTTAGGAAGATTATGGCTTTAGGAGGAAGTTGTTTGAGAATTTGAGGAGTAAGGAGATCATATCCAGGGGATTTTCGGTAAGGTAAGTTTTTCAGAAGGTATTTGACCTCAGAGGGATTAACGGCTTTTGGTGGAAGAGAGAGAGGAATAGGTGAAGTGAGGAAATCTTCCACAGTTGTGCTGTGAGTATGGCTTTGATGAGAAAGGTGAGGTGTGAAAGTATAGGTAAGATGCAGAGCAAATTCCTCCGACCTATCCCCATCCGAAGCCGCCCAGGACCCATCATCACGACGGAGTGGATGTGAAACAGGTTGATACTTTAGGATTTTTTTGGTTACATTCCACAAGGAGTTATCCCTGGTAGACAGAGAGGAGAGGTAGGAATTGAAAGAATTGGAACGGAAGGATACCAATCGCCGCTTTACCAATCTGCAGTACTGATTGTACGAGCGGCGATCAGCAGGATGCCGGGATCTTTGCCACACTGTTCTGGAGCGGCGTTTGGATTGGATTAGGTCTTTGAGATGCTCAGGTAAACTATTATGATTATGGATTTTTGGGTGACGATGCCTCCCAAGCCGACCTCTGGACCAGAGTAGTGAAAGAATGCACTGCATCGTCTAGGTCTTGGGATGTTTTCAGGGACAATTTGAGGTTTACGCACTCTGTAAGAAGCTGGCGGAAGTGGTCCCAGTCAACTGGGCCCCTAATAAATGAAGGAGGAGGCAGTTTGTGAATTGGTCTTAGGGAAATGGTTAATAATAAAGGACTATGATCAGAGGAGAGGTCATCGAGGCGCGTGAGTGAATAGTTAAGTGTTCCTAAACTATTGTAAAAAAAAAAGTCAAGGAGATCAGGATTTTGGTTGAGATCAGATGGCCAATAGATGGCTGTGTCAGGAGTGATAGTGGAGCAATGTTTCCGTGTGAGTGCAGACAGCAAAGCACGTCCTCGTGTATTAGTGGATCTTGACCCCCAGTGTTGGTGCTTCGTATTAAAGTCCCCACCCACAAGGAAATAATGTCCGATGAAGTCTAGAAAGGAGATGAATTGGGAGTCGGAAATGGATTTATTGGGAGGGCAGTACACTGATGCTAGTGTAAGGGAAAGAGTGAAGGTGGTGATTGACACTGCAGTGGATTGAAGGAAATCATGTGCTACCAGAGGGACTATGTGGTGGGATATGGAGTTATGGACAATGACAGTGGTACCTGCATGAGCTGTTTCATCCGGGTGATCAGTTCGATAAGTCTTGTACAGTCGAACAGTAAATGGTCGTTTACTCGTTAGTCTTGTTTCAGTAATGAGAGCTACGTCGATGTATTTGTCGTGGAGTAGTGCTGTCAGTTCGTTAGTGTGGGTGCGAACACCATTCGCATTCCAAAGGAGAATGGATAAGGAGTCGGGAGGATCCACTTATGGATTTTGTTTAACGGGGATAAGGTAGGAGACAAGATTTGTAAGAAGGGAAATGAGAGGGGTAATTAGGGTTCTGAACTCTGTAATGAATGAGGTTAATAGGCTAGTGAGATCCGAAGAACTTGAAGGTGGAGGAATATGCGAGATGGGTGGTTGAGGATGGGATTGAGCTTGAGGGTTAACGGGATGAATGGAATGCAGGGAAAGGTGATCTTGCGGACAGGGAGTGGGCGGTGCCTGTGACTGCTCTCTGTTGCAAACGGCATCGGCAAAAGAGACAAAAGGCCTCAAATTTCTTGCTGGCAAAGCACGCATACCGCAGGCGATTTAAAGGGCTTTTTGCACAATTCGGTTTTGTGCTGCCCACTGCACTTAACACACCTGGGAGGGTGGTGGCAGTAAGATTTTGTATGCCTATACGCCTGACAGTTATGGCACTGGACAATATCGCGATTGGGATACGGTTTTTCAACCTGTACCCTAGTGTAGTACAGGTTTGTTAGGTCGTATATCTTCTCAACTCCAGGTGTCCTCTCGAGATCAACAAAGAACAGTGGTAATGCCGTTTTTATTGTTTCATCCTGTTGCCTATCCTCGCGCAACACGTTTGTTATTTGGCGAACTTTGTATCCGAGAGCTGAGAGTTCTTCTTCTATTTCGTCAGCTGGTGTGGTCGGGTGCAAATTTCTGATCACCACTCGGAGTGATCGTTCCTGCTTTAATTGGTAGGTGTGGTAGTCTGCATTGGTTTCATCTAAATATTTAACAATCGCTCGATAAGTATCGGGAGTGTCTGGGGAAATTTTCGTATCCCGAGAGCGATTGAGGCACGAATATTTTCCGGTACCTACAATTTTGCTCATTTGTGAGCATAGTAATTTGAAGTTGCTTATGTTGCGTACAAAAAGAGCAGGCGGTTTGGGCTGTGTTGGAGTTTTGTTGACTGCTATTCCTTCTGTTGGGATATTTTTTAAAGCCTCAAAGGTGTTTGGTGTGAAAAAAGGCGACTCTAAGCCGGTTTCTTTTTTGGATGTGCTGGCCTGTGGAGGTATCTCCTCCATGGAACTAGCTGCAGAGGAGGTCATTTGTACATTCCTATTCAACCTTCTTGGTTTTCGCTTTACAGGCGACGGTGTTGGAGTTGGACCTAGTGACCTAGATCTTTTTTTCTTATTTTGAGACATTAGTTGTTGATAAAATCTCATTTTAACATAACAACGGTTTTTTTTTTAGTAGAAAAGAAGTACGTAGCGCCGGTGGGATTCAAGCTCACAACTCCCAGTGGCGAGTCACGGGTCTTGGCTCTGAGCCTCCAGACCGAATGGCTCAGAGAACTATCGTTAGTGAACGATCGGTGAACGTCTGGTAGGGCGTTCCAATATGGCCGACTACTCAATCCGATATCACTTATTACACTTCACTCTAAATATAATAAGCAATTTACTCACTCTTGAGGGCTCCCTCGTGGCCAGCTCCCTCAAGTTGCCTGCTGGAACAATTTTGTAACTGAACTATGGTCTATAGACGGTAGTATATAGTGTTTGAATGACGAGCGAAACAGAGAGATGTACAAAGTAGCGAATGCGCAATAACTTCTAATGAAATTAACTGAACTAAAATGATATTATTGTAATAAATAAATAATATTAACCAGGACGTAGAAATAATAGGAAAACGCTTATTTTTAATTCTAAGTAATTAAAATGGAGTTTTCGCGTATAATATCATAAAAAAAAAAAGTTACGAACTCAGCGAACGTGACAAATCGAACGATTTTCTTTAACGATGCTAAAAAAGATATAATGTTTTAGCACAATCAAGGCTCCATGATCTTTAATTTATGACCCTACAACAAAACATATATATATATTTATGTTTTAAAGCAATTAATTACTTATTGGCACATAATGAAATGGGGTGTGTCATGGTTGTTCAGGAGACTCACAAAGACTAGAAAACAACGGTTTCTGACAAGCTCTAAAACCTAAGTGTCAAAAAGGTCAGAAGCTATTTTAGATTTGAGTACTGTTTTTTTTTTCTTCTAAGGCTAACAATGAGATTCTCAAAAATAATGCTCAAAGAACCAAAAATTTAAACGGCATATGTTGTATGTGCCGAGCCGGTATTAGTTTTTTTTTTTTTTTCTATGTAAATATCAGAGCACTTTATACATTTTTTATTTACTCATTGCTTTTGATGTTTTTAAAATATAGAGTCGTGGCTCTCGCGCTCTTGGTCAGCCTCCGCTGGCTCGTATCCGGTGACGTGGCTTACGGAGGAGCGTGGGGGACTTCCCAAGACTCCGCTTTCTCTCTCGCATGCGAGGGAGGTGACAATCATAAGGATTTGGGAGGTCTTTGGGCTGTTTATAAATACTGTATGAATGAGCGAGTGAATGAAAAACTGTAAATATGGTATGAATAAGATCATCTATCACAATTACTTATTGCCTGATTAGGCAGATTGTAATTTTATCATAATAAAGCTGTTTAATAATAAATGAAAATATAGAGTCAATTTCGTAATAATTAAAAAAGTTCTTCGATTTGTTTTTGCATTCTGCGTTCATATGATGACATTAAAAAAAATATTTTAAATAATAAAAAAAGTGTTGAAGATACCGATCCATGAATGAGTTTGTAATTTAAATGTAATTGTCTAATTTAAGTTGTGAGAAAGAAGGTGAAAAGTTGGAGGTAGTGGCTGTGGGAGGGAAAGCGACGCCTGCCAGACCCTAGCAGTCCATCCCAAGTCACAGTTGACATCTCCTCCAAGAGCATTTCAGCGGAAATTGTCCCAGTGTTACCCTTTTTTTTGACTGCGACTCCGCCTTTTATATACCAGAAAGGGAAAATTATTTATTTTCATATATTATCATTTATTTTTACTATCTATGTTAAAAATCTTTAAACTTTGTATAAACGAAGTAAAACAATTATGACCTAAAGAAACGATATCAAAAGACACTTTAGGGCAAGAGCTTCTCAAATATATTTTAAATGGTTATGAAAAAAACTTCCCAAGACTCCCCTTCCTCTTTCGCTTGCGAGGGAGGCAACAACCTTGGACTTGGGGGGCCCCTGGGCTGTTTGTAAATATTGTATGAATGTGCGAGCGAATGATGAATTGTAAATATGGTATGAATGAAAACACTTATCTCAATTATTTATTGCCTATTAAGTAAAGGCAGATTGTAATTTCATCATAATAAAGTTGTTGTTGAAAAAAAAAAAAAAAAAAAACTTTCTGTTATTGCGTTTTTTTAACCAAAAGTTCATTGTATTTAACTTCGGCTTATAAGTCTACTTAGGTTCGACCATGTTTAAGAATATACATACCATGTAAAATGTGATTGTAAAAATAAAAACTTTTTTTCTTATCTTCATAACTGTTTACAGGTATTGGTTCACTAAAAAATTGGTTCTATTTCTATAATGAAGAATATATGCCTTTATTTCGTAAATGAAATAGTTGAATATATCCTGTATTATTGTAAATATAATTAATACAATATAAAATAAAATATATAAGTATATAAGGGTTATTAATTTGAGTCAGGAGGACGACACAACAAAATAAACAATACTGAATTTCTCTTTAACAAAAAAGAAACGCTTATTGTTTCATATTTCTATTTAAGTAAACTATCTATAACAATCTTACAAAACATATATGCTACAAAAATAAACTACATTAATTAATATCATCCCCTTTTAAGGTCCCAGCCTCTCTAACTAAACAATTTAATAATCACTGTACTTTTTTTCACAATTTTCCACTCTCCTTCATCACTATCCTAAATACAGCTGATTCGTCTGGTGCCAATTACGCCTTCGTAAATGCGTGGCAAATTCAAATTGAACAAATACATATTATTTACATATGTATAATGTTTGTGTATTAATATTTTTAGTATAATTTATCCAAGACTGATAAGTACAGTTGTAAGCCATTCGTTGGATTGGGGCTGGGACACCTTATGACAACTGGTCCAGTGACGCCTGAGAAGACTACTCAAGCAGTAGACAGGTGAATGCAAATTACCATCCGTTCTCTACCAATGTAATTAAAAATTCAGGCATTCATTCTATAGAAATAGAATTGAATAGTTACATATTTCCTATTGAGTTGAAGTTATAAAAGGATATTAACAAGTGATTAGTAAAACAATGTTGCTTAATCATGTTTGATGGATGTTGCAATATTTGTCACGTCTTTCCGATATCAAATTGGTCTTGCAAGCAAAATGTTTTGTCGACACCTTAGAGACGTGACTAAGACAACCAGAGGCAGACAAGGGCAAATATCAAAAAGTTTTCAATCCTTTGTCTATCATGATGATGGACAGGGATTAGGGAAGTTGCTAATTGACAGAAGTGATTTTAGCCGGGGCTATTGGCTGGTTTGAGGAAACCCATCAAAACCACCACCCCCTCGACTCATTCAAATTGATTTGATCCGCTCCTGTCAATTGAAACCGTCATTGTTGTGGTTCTTGGATCGTATTTAGCCGCAAATTTGCATATTATTGGATCGCAGTACAGCAAACGTACTGTTGATGAAAGAAACTTTGAGATTTGCGGAAGACGATTTGGCTTGCAATATGTGTCAGCGTCAACACCTGATACGAGAAAATGTTATTTTAAAAACAGTTTAACAATTGTTATTTACAAGAATATATTAATACAACAAGAATATAAGGTGTATATAAATAAGGGATTGTTATTTCACGGAATTATATATCTTTAAAACGTATACTAGTTACAATAGTCAGCAATTGAAAACAATTAATAAGGTGAAATCGAGATAAAAGCTATAAAAAAAGTGTGTTACAAGTTTAATGAGATAGGAATAAAACTATTCATAGAAATATACTATTTATTACTCTTGTGACACACTTTCGTTATAATATCCACCTCGATTTCCCTTTTTCATTTCCAACTATATATATATGGAATATATTATATCGATCGTAAACGTCTACGTACATTCATCGACACAGACGAAAAACCATTGCTCATAAATACCTATTCCGAGGTAATCTTCTACCTTAATCAGGCAATTAAACTCGGCTTGGGTTGAATGAATTCATCCCCAGATATTTAATAGATAATAAGCCATGGAATCTTTTTAAAGGCGAGTATATTTGAAAAGGAATGGACGCGCAGAAGAGAGTGAAGGGTAACAAAAAAAATAGCCCAGGGTATTTTTTTCGCTCCCTCATCGATGCTCACCTCTATCCCCCCCCCCTATCAAAAAAACATTACTACCGGAATAATTTTAATTTAAACTTTCTTTGTTATTATTATTTTCGTTTAGAAAGCATTTTCTTGATCGTTCGCCATAGAATTATTTAATAAAAAATAAGGTAAACAAAGTTTTTACCGGGACATGATTCAATTTTCAATTTTGTTCTTACGTAAAGAAGGTCTTTGAGGTCTATATAATAGCCGCAATGTCAGATAAATAAATTGTCAATTTTCTGATGAGAGGGCCGCTGTGTCCATTTGTTCTGCTCTTGTTTATTTTGTAGGAGATAGAACAATCCTCCTACCATTTCATCTAGCGCATTCAAGAACACTTGGAAATAAAAATTAAATGGCAAAGAAGTGAGAGCTAAGATGCTATTTGAGGTTTCAAGCTCTGTGATACATGAAACAAAATAACGTATAAATTTCTTAAAATAAAGTTTTGGAACCGACCATATCCCTTAAGACGATTTTGCTGGCAATTATTTTTCTATTTATAATTAATTTTATTTGTTGAAAAGGATATCTAGCGTTCTACACCCTTCATTTCATTTAAATATAAGAAAAAAATGATTTCTGGATAACCAATCTAAACCAAGGGAGGCTATGATCGTTGAATCAAGTAAAATATGTTTTCTCTTTTGAAGGGTGGCAATTAGATAAATTTATGTCAAAAGAAATGAGAACTTGAATTTCTCTTATACAACCATTTATTGTTGATTCTCAATTATCTACTCTCCATTTCAGTCATCAAATGCTACTATTGAACAGGCGTGCTGTTTCGATTTCTCAAAGTAGTATAAAATAATTACATTTAAAGATAAGAGTATCGAATCCTCAAATTACTATAAATACACTTTATGGTGTGTATATAGCATTGGAATAAATCTGTAACTTTAAATGAAAGTTAATTGGGAAGTAGATCCACTTTCCATAGCCTTATACGTTTATTTATTCAAATAGATGTAAGATACGACTTATGATCAAACTGCAATCACAATGCAATCAAATCAAGTTGTTGTAACACAATTTACCGAAATTGGAATACACATTAACAGAGAGTGACCATGAAATAATAGAAACGGTCCATTTTTTAATTTCTTGGCAATTGGCTGTATTGTACAAATCTATTGACAATCCAAAAAGGAAATGCCAAACAGGGAGATGGATAGAAGAAAAGCTATAGGAATTCTCAGGCAACAGTAACAGCTTTCCTTACTCAGAACGGCTTATATATATTGCGACGATGAAAAACCTTTTTTTTTTATATCAAAAATGAAAGAAACTAACTGAAACTGAGATGGAATTTTAATTAGGATCTGCGTGAAAGTATAAGGTATGAACGGGTTTGAGAAGGAATGGCGTCTCCTGATAATGTCTAAGAGACTGGAATGATATGGCCATATACTCATGGGTTCTGTGGAATGGCCGAATATTAAAGGGAATTTCGGGAATTAAGTGGAAGAGACCAAGGTCAAAGCTATCCTGAAGAAAAAATCATACAGGAACATATAGATGGACGAGGAATGAGTAAGGGAAATTTAAACCGATTTACAAAAGAGGCCATAATCCAAGACTCCCAGAAAAGATATATATATCCCATACTTCAATATACACGACTATGAGCGAACTAGCAACATGGCCGGTAAGCTGTTTCTGACTCGCAAAATATACAATATCTATAACTAAGACGAGATACTGGCAGAAGCAAAGAACGCAGTAGTGTAGCGATTGAATGAGGTTTGACACTGGTCAAGAAACATTAAGGACGAAAAGCATCTCGGATGACACCGACTCCAATAACCCCAATGCAATCGCAAGTGATAACCTCTATGAGATACATACTAAGCGGATGCAAATGTTCTCCCTTTTCATCCTGGACCGACTAACCTGCGAGGAGTACTGCACCATTTACCGTTCCATGTAGTATAATTCAAAACTCCTCGACAAATAACGAGTCTAAAATAACGACTGACAGGTAAGAGAACTCAAAGGAATTCTACCAACAAATTTAAAAAGATAATGCCATAGCTATACTGACGTTAAATAAATAAATATTTTGTGAGTTAGATGGAATAAAAAATATGGTCACAAGCTATCTACCCTCAAGAGAAATCGTAAGTTTTATAATTCTAAGAACAATTAGAAGGGGCTTGAGCAGAACTTTATACCTGCCTCGTGACTTCATGGAAGTCACTGATGGTTCCCTGTTATTTTTAAGTAAGCAGCCGCATCCCTCCAAGACCTCCCTACTTCCCAGAATCTTATCATTTTCTTATACATATATGTCTCAGCTTTAGCCCCTGACTCCACTCGTCCCTAGACATTCCACACAGTATGTAGTAACTCTTTAATATTTGTATTTACCAGTGTTTTGATTGTACTTCATAATAAAGCTTTTCTTTCTTTTATTTTAAAAGACTCTCCTCTACAAAGATTATTTAACTATAGAAAGGTATGCATAGAAGCGGGACGAGAAATGAAGTTTTACTAAAGGATTGAATTGATGAAAAAAGTAGAGTCATAGCAATGGGCAATGAATACCTATATGCGACCAAAATTGGTATGTGATATACTCGTAGAAGTAATAGTTGATGGTTAGCCATGACCAATGAATATCGGCTTACGCTGACTAAAGAAACATGCTACAATTTTATCAAGAAATGTATTAATGAGCATTATTTCCACATATTGTGCAATATTTGTTAAGCGGTGTGTTACTTACGCCCTCCATGTATCTCAGGCCAAGGCCTCATCCAGACATGCATTGTCGCCGGCCTTCATTAAATTTCATAAACTAACATCTCTCTTGCAACAATCTGAGCCAAAATACATCAACTTATAAAGGACAAAGCATAATATATTGGGAGGCAGTTAAACTTTGGGCCAATTATAAATTGAGAATTGAAGTAGTACTTCATATTGGATTAATTAGATAAAATTGTGATTATCATATCAGTATATTGTATATAATATTTTATATGTGGTTGCTGTATCAAGAATGACAACGATTTATTTCACTGTTTCTCCATAGCAAGTATGGCCTGATACTTATAATATTAATAAATCCTGATAATGTTATCAAGCAAGTCTTCAAAATATGAAATATATGTTCGATATAACTACTTGCCAATTTGTCAATCTCAGAACTAGCATTAAAACATCCTGTCCCGTTTCTTAAAATGCGCTTATTTTCACTATCTTCGTACGTGCCAATATTCTTTTATGGTTATTGATATACATTCCTACCTGCGATAATTGGTTAAGGTACATTATCTACCTGCCTTCCCTCTAAATATTTATGTAAAAACGTTTACTTAATCAACTGTCTCACATTGGTGTTTACCACTAATGATTGAGACGACTTTATGTCGCAAGGCCGGCAATCGTATCTACGAATATATCTAGGAGGTTTTGATGGTTTAAGATGAACCAGAAGCATTAAATGTTAGCGGAAGAAAACTCAACGATTATGAAAAATGAAATACGATTTCCGATATCCTCTTTAATCGATACAAAATGCCCGCACGATACAAACCAATAGTTTATAAAATGCTTGTCAAACCTCTATTAACTAAGGCATCGCCATCCTTTACAAGTAACTTCCTTAAACTGTAGAGGATACCGAATAAATTTTCAATAATAATAACAAAGTACTATCGTAACTAAGTCATGCATTGGTTAGAAAAGGAAAGCATTCAAAGATTTCTCAAAAAATTTAAGATTAACAACAATAATTGTCGTTGAGTAAAACGTTTTGTGCGTAGTGTTTTAATTAGGAAGAAAATACATAATGATTTTAAGACGAACCCCTAATCTATTCATATTTTTAGCAATCCTTTGTTAGATAATGTGTTTAAGTATTCTATAAACTTCCCGAGACTCCGCTTCCTCTTTCGCTTGCGAGGGAGGCAACAACCGTGTGGACTTGGGGGGCCCCTGGGCTGTTTGTAAATATTGTATGAATGTGCGAACGAATGATGAATTGTAAATATGGTATGAATGAAAACACTTATCTCAATTATTTATTGCCTATTAAGTAGGCAGATTGTAATTTCATCATAATAAAGTAGTTATTGAATATATAAAAAAAATAACTGTAAATGGCGTATTTTGATCAAGCATATATAAACAGACAATATTATTTGAACTTTAGTATAAAAAAAAAAAATTGTGAAAAACAAAACGAAAATTATGGAGACTGATAATGTCAGAACAAAAACCTTTTTTACCAGTTCAATATTTACAAAGTGCCTAAAATGATTTATGGACTGATTACAAAGAAATATTTTGTAATTTTCCAAGAACGGTTCACTTCAAAAAATGAGGAATTTCAAGAATGTAGTCAAGCCGTATGGATCACGTAACCGTTATCTGGACTAGATAAGAATAATTACGCTGCGAGAAAAATTCAGATTCTATGAAGCGACAATTTGGCGTGAATGCTGTGCTGTAGGAGCGACTACATTAAAACTTGGAAATCTAGCAGAATGATTGTTGCATACAGGAATATCTATTACAGTTTAAATAACGCTGTATTTGACCTTTTTCAAGCGTGACACTTCTATTCCCATGGCCGGCCGGCTGGATCCTGATGATTTCATGATCGAACAATTTTCGTTCTGTCCAGTATCAGCATTAACTATTTTCATTACTTGGTTAACCAGCAGTTCAAAAAATCAGTGGCAACTTCATGCTTCACCGAAAAATTATTTAATATATTTTTGACGAGGTCGGAGAATAGAGTGCCAACTTTCCAGTAGCGACAACTGTCGAAACCTATCGTAAAAATTGTATTGTTAAATTTATATTCAAACATGCATGCAAATATGCTGATTATAGTTACAATTTCTTATAGTACATTTACCAACAGTTGTGTAACCCGAACTGTTGTGGAACTTACTTGCGCGCATTGCATACAGTCAGGCAGACGAACATAAACCGTACCTGGTTCGGGACATTTTACGTATGTTGCGTGAATTTTAAGTCAATTCGTTAAGTCTGATTTTTTTGAGTACTCTGTGAAAATTAATTGTCCGTAGCCATATTTGAGAAAATGGACAAGGAGTGTCGGACATTTTCTGCCTGTTTAGTGACGGGCTGGGATTTGGACCTTAGTCACACATTTGCACCCAATACAAAATTATCCAACAGGCAAATCCCATCTTGCTCCCGATGGAACAGTGATTTAAAAAGGAACATCTATTGTGAAATAGTATATTCTTCATATTACTGAACGAGAGATTAACCTATCACGCTCCAATTGTGAGGTATTTCTGTAAGATCAAAAATTTTAATTATTTGCTAGCACAAACTAATGAGTAGTTAAAATAATCTAAACTGTTATGAAATTGTTTTTCCTTTTAATTTATCTCTCAATTTTTTTAAAAGTAAGTATGAGTCTTTATCATAATTTGATTCTTTATTTCAACTGATACAATTTGAAATTTTAGTTTTGTATTACACAGTTTACAATAATGCACATGAAGGCCATCTTAATGTATCTTATTTAATAGATTTTTACACTTTATTTTACATTGTTATCTTTTCTCCTTATGTTTTTATGATGTAATAATTATTTTTTACTTGCCAGGAATGATTTTGTTATCTGACCATTATAGTTATTGTTTATGGGATTGTTGTCCCGGAATAAAATTTATATTGTATTATAATATACAAACTTTATACCTGACCAAACAGAAACTCCCTGGGAATAACGGTGGTGATTATGTAGTAAAAATTAAATCTAATAATGTGTGCTGTATTCAAATAGTGTTGGACTGTTTTAAGGGTAGGAGTTATCCCCTAGGAGCTACGTCTAAGGGTCGCAACCTTACAACAGTTAAGTTATGAACCCTTGTTGAAGACAGTTCGCATCAACATTATTTTTATTTTATAATCATCACGAGTAATATGTTAAGTACCTGCTAAAGTTCTAGTGCTGTGATCAAAATACTATAGACTAGCATTCTACTCAAAATATCTTTTAAATTGTTGTTATTATTGTTTATTATAATTATTGAACTCCACGGAAAAAAACAACTGAATATGGTGGTTGTCATTTGTGACTCGAATCAAATAGTTAGACTATTATCTTTTACCTGGCAGACATGTTAAATATCTCTGAATGGAATCTGGTTGTAGCCGATGGATTTTTTCCTTCCCGAGAAGGTCCAGGGACCAACGGGTGGGGGGTTGGGTAACCGGTCTTGGACAAACGAAAGGGGGACCCTGTGACCATCTCCCCCACTTCTAAGATCCAGGCACTTGTTATCCTGCTAGATATTTCCAACGACCCCACTAAAACAAGGAATGTGATAAAAAATCCTCTTCTATTTTCCCCCTACTCTCGAGGACGGGTCCCCAGTGGTCTAACTGAGGCTCATGATCGACTATCATGAATATTACATTCGAAGGCGGCTTGTTGACTGGATACATGTTATGCAGATAATTGTACATGCACAGTGTAATTGAATCATAGAGCTTACCATTGAATATATGTACATCCTTGATAAACACTGTCCATTCGTCCCTCAAAACCACTGGAGTTCATTACCACATGGGCGTTTTCATCAAATAATGTTTATATTATGTACTTTTTTTTGAGGTTAAACCTTGTTTACTTCGATTACGAACAAATTATAATTTTGATCTATACCTAAACAAAATAATATTATTAACAGCTTTATTATGATGAAATTACAATCTGCCTTATTGACCAATAAGTAATTGTGATTAATGATCTCATTCATACTATATTTACAATTTTTCACAGTATAAACAAAATAAAGGACGTAGAGAGTGAAGAAATATCATCAAGGGATACTTGGGTTTCTTTAAAACATACACTGTATTTTTGAAAAAAAAAATATTACGTTTATTTCTAAAACCATTTCGACAACTGGCAATTTCCCTAAAAGTAAGATGTAAAATTTTAGAATGCTAAAACAGTAAATGAATAAAAAACGATTGAATTCCAAGAAATATACCTTTAAAATTTGTCAAGAACATGATTTTCGTTCAATTCGAATCTGTTAAATTTGATATGACATTGTTTTTATTACCGAGTAAATGATTAAGAACCCTTCATTATTTTTCGTACGATTATGTACTTTTATTTTATCAATAGCTGTTTCATACACGAAAATTTTCAAAATTTTAGCACCAAAGACTCTAACCAGAAATATTCTTACTTAAGACAAGTCAAATATGTCTGAAATCATTGAATACGTTTGAGTTTCAGGCAATTTGACTCAGTAATACTTAATTAAGCTGACAAGTACATACATATTACGTTCGGGCTAAAGATACCCGAAGCAACAAAGTAAAAATATAATATATATAAGTCTAAAAAAATAATTAAGGGTCATGTATTAATTACTGGAAGATATAAATTTTCTATTGAAAGTGGGTTTTTTTTTTTATGATACATTATGGCTGGGGGTCTTTATTCTTAACGAGTTTCCGAAATAAAAAAGCAAGCCACAATGTTACACTCTCATTTCTTGAGGCTGGACCATAAAATTACCTTTATGTTCTGTCAAATATATTTTATGTTCAATAATTTTATGTTTTTTTAAAATAGTGGGATCAAGTATCTAGGGCATTTAAAGGCTACAATATACAAATATCTCGTCGACAGCTGGGCATATCCTAAACCCTTCATCCACTTTCAAGGCAGTAATGGTATGTCCAGTTCTAGGGTGGTGCTGATACCTGGAAAATATGTGTTGACAGTTTTCTACCATCCCTTCTCAATGATTTTCTTTAATCGTCAAATCAGAAGTTGTCCCTTATCTCTTACGCACATATATTATCAACAATATATAATTTGTGAGCAATAGTGTTCTCATTTATCCGCTTCCAAATAACTAGTTTGCTTATAATTAACCTGTTCTTGCTTGAAGAATTTTTTTTTCTGAGCTCCAAGCGAGTGGCCACTTGTCTACTTTCACTTGGGCACTTGTCAGTCTGTATGTTCTTGATGATTTAACCGATGCGAAATGGGGAAAAAGCCAGCTAGGCTATTTGATCCTGAAATAGACTATTTTTATGAACTTATATATCAGGTGTATCATTCATACAATATGATGAGCAGAAATGTTGGTAATATTTATTATCTATCATAAACAGAGTCATAAGCAGATTATATCTGCTCCTACACTCACATTACACAATCCACGGCCCCACATTTGCTAACTCACTATCAACTACTCACCCTCTCAAGTAATGATAACTAGAGATAATTGCACAAGGGACGGTCCCCGATGATTGATATCATTTAATAACTGTGGCGTAAGCCCCTCCAGTCGAGGGCTCCCGCTAGGGCTCAGGGAATGGAGGGCATAATGGCGACAAATTGTTTTTTCCCTCGCTGTCGTTGTAAAGAGATTGCCGGGAATTGAATGTGGCCCCACCGTCTCGGAGCCCGATTTGCAATTTATTTCTTCTCTTGGACTCGCTTTATCCTCTTCTTCCTTGTATTCTTTCTTCTTTGGTTCCCTTGCCTTTACCCCCTCCGACACCTAGATCATCACATCCTATCTTCCCTGGCGTCCCTCGGGCTCACTTTCTTTTAGTAAGGAATGATTGCTGGGCTCAACGGCTAACAAATAATACCAAATGAATAAATAATATATTTTTATGATTTGCTATTTTTTTTGCATTTTGTAGCGTATTAAAGCGGAATGTCATAAACCTAACATTTTACTGACGGGCATTCATTTGAATTCTGATGTCTGGTGGTGACCTTTGTTGACAATCTATTATTGAACCAAGCTATTACTTAATTATATCGTTCTCATATGTAGTTTTTACATAGCCATGCGTAACTTTATCGTAGTCCATCATGAAGAGGTTCCGACTTGAGTTCCTGCCATAGGAAGTACTTAGTGCTGCAGTGGTACTGGCATTGGCACGAGGTTTTAACCTCAATTTCTGTATTCTAAATCAGATTCAATACTTATTCAAGTAGCATTTATGTTAACGGGTTGAGTGAATAAAACCAGGTACATCGCCAAGAGGGGACAAAAGTCTAGAGGGGACTGAGCTAAAGCCTCGTGAAGGGTGATTAGCAAATTATAAAGTCTGGTCTTGGGGTAGATACCGAGCGTTCAATTATTGATGGGATTCGTTTAGTTTTGCCGGGAGGATTATAAAAGAACGCTCAAAACATACAGGTCAGATCGGCGGGATCTCGCTGGATTTGAAAGTTGATTTGGTTTGCGAAAAGGTTTGGAAGCTTTTTGGTCGTAATGGAGTGAGTAAATATCCAAAGAGGTATTGGGGAATGGCGGAATGCATTAGACTGCACTGTGTCCTGGTTCTGTTTTTCACATCCTTTTTGAGGGAACCTGAATGGACAGATCCGGAATAAATGCTTTCCTTATTACTAAACCATTAAGTATTAAACTATCCTTTATTATGCCGAGTTCCTACGGGACGTGAATCGCGAAAGTGAGGCACACCAGCTAGCTTGCGTTTCGCTCACGAAAAAGAGTCGTGAACCGTTCACTCGATTTGGCATTTCACAAGAATTAATTTTAATGTAACTAATTTCCTTGATTATATTTATTAAGTTTATCAATAATACTCACTTTCGTTATTCACGTCCCGTAGTAACACGGCATTAGGACATAGAAAGTGCATTTGTAGCTGTCATATAGATATTGTACTAAAACTTTGTGTTAAAATCGATAATAATCTTTATTGTTCCGCAGACGTCTAAAGAAATCAAATCAAATGGAAAGAGTAGTTTTATAAACAAATCGTTCTGGAGATAAAAAAAAATATGAGATTTATGTGAGGTAGAAAAGAAACGATAAGGATGCCCGGCCGGGGTCAATAAACAACCTTGACTCTATGTCTGACAAATAAACCATTCAATTCATAATCAGAGATAAAAATTTATCTAGGAACAGAGAGTCAAGTAGGTACTACTGCTATCACAGGAATATCGGTCTTCAAGTTCATTCTGTAAACTACTCTTCGTACCAGAAGCTACGTTTCCTTGAGGAATTTTCTTCTAGATAGTCATGATTGTGACTATATTATTATATAAATTTATTTATTAATAAATCGAAAAATGTTTGAAAATGCCTCGTAATAAT
The DNA here is from genome assembly GCA_930367205.1 of Acanthosoma haemorrhoidale. Lineage (NCBI taxonomy): Eukaryota > Metazoa > Arthropoda > Insecta > Hemiptera > Acanthosomatidae > Acanthosoma > Acanthosoma haemorrhoidale. The sequence goes on from OV884009.1 coordinate 1,555,430, forward strand.
ACTCTATTCAGACCTCCTAAGATTAAGACCACAGCTGGATTTCGATGCAAACATATTTGAATCAATAGGATTTGTTTTTAAATAACAGTATTCTCCTAATGTGAATAGCTCAATAATAGGATTAATTAATAAGATTCTACACTGATCACTTTTGCATTGCCAGGGGCTACAAGTGAATCGTGGATTTGTTATATTGGTTAAATATAAGTAATCATAAAAAAAGGTTTTTGGATGTGTATGTTGAACGGTTTTCCCATCCAAACTAATAGTTGGCTTTTACAGAATATAGTGCATAGGGGTACGTTTGGAATTTAACCCAACTCCTCCCTTATTTCTTATTTATCCTCACCAATCAGAATGAACCCCGACGAGAGCTCTCTCCCTAAAAAAAAAAAGAAGATAAAGGCGAAGAAGAAGGGATTGAACCAGGATCTCGGCAGTTAAATGTCAGCGTGCTTACTATTTTTTCCATCAAGAGCTCATTTGTGTCATACAGGATCCACAAATATTTGTTTTGGCACAAAAAAAAAAGAAGTCCGATTTACTTGCAGTTGTATTTTGAATTCAAGAAACTACGTCTAATGGTGTTTTATAATCGTATTTACATCTTTTTACATCAATGAAAGCATAGATCAATTGACGACTTAATTTACAAAAAACTGAAATAAGTTGATAAAAAGCATGCACAGATAAACAGCATTATTTGTAAACTTATAATGGTTTTTGCCTGACAGCACAGGGATCATTAATTCATTGAATTATTGGCAGCATTTATAATACCTTATAGTCAAAGGTCGCTTGTAGGCACGTACATATTTTTATTCCAACAATTTCATTGGCTGTTTTCCAAGCCTCAATCATGTAAGTGGATGTAAATTTTTGACTAATTTTTATCCTTTCAATCAAAAGTCCTGAGAACAATTTCTTAAAAATTTTCATAAGAAACCCTTCTTATGATTATAGTTGTTATACTTAAGCCAATCTGGACCTACGAAATAGAGCTATGGGGGACAGCAAAAAAGTCGAAAATCAAGCGTATCCAATTCTTTTAATCAAAAGTCCTGAGAACAATAGTAAATACTCCTTACTACGTCAGCAACAAAACCCTTCATAACGATCTTAATATACCTTGCATTCTCGAACTCATCCCTCCCAAGTTCATGAAATTCCACAGTAACCTATCGAACTACCCTAATCCCCTAGCACAGTCATTACACTGCACCACTCATCCCTATAAACCTCCTCGGAGACTAAAGCGGCAGCGGCCATGCGGCCTGCTATTAATACGTGACAGTGGGAGTCCTGGAAATAGTCAGTTCCTCCAATCATGTCCAGAGCGTATGTGGCTCTCGCGTTCTTGGTCAGCCTCCGCTGGATCGTATCCAGTGACGCGGCTGACGGAGGAGCGTGGGGGACTTCCCAAGACTCCGCTTCTCCTTTCGCAGGCGAGGGAAGTGACAACCATGTGGAATTGGGAGGTCTCTGAGCTGTTTGTAAATACTGTATGAATGAGCGAGTGAATGAAAATTGTATATCATACCATATTTGGTATGAATGAAAACATTTATCACAATTACTTGCTAATTTCTGATTAAAGTAGTAAATGCAAATATGCATTTTATGTTTTTGATACGAATGGTAATAGCTGCACGCCATCCAGCCAGACGCTTGCTAGCTTGGGAACTATTAATTTATCAACACTATTAGGCTTTTTAATTTTTTTACTGTTCATGTCCATGACGGTAGGCTGGCACTTTCCTTATGTTTTACCATAGCTTATTTAGCATTCGTAGCGTGTCAGTATTCCTATAGGACTCGGTCCGAGAATAAAGTTTTCTTTCCACTGTATCTAGATCCATCTCAAAGTGAAGCAGCCTTGACAGTGTAGTAACAAGCCTGTTATAGCGGGGAGTTCAAGCTGCGCTCAACAGCTATTCTTAGCCTTCCTAATTCTATGGATCACACCTTTCCTTATTTGGAGTTGACGGTCAACTAAATACATTCATGGGGACAGAGACGAAGGCCATGACAACATTCATACATTTATAAATAAATAATTGAATAATATATATTTTAACAATCTTGTCAATTCTCAAACCCCGTTTGAATCAGCAGGATTTTTTTTTTTTTAAACAACTGTATTATTTAACCCAACTCCCCCCTTATTTATTTTTTATAAAATCCTCTATTGTGCTAAAATTACAATCTGCCTTACTAGGCAATAAGTAATTAAGATAAATGCTCTCATTCATACCATATTTACAATTTATCATTCACTCGCTCATTCATACAATATTTACAGACAGCCCAGAGGCCTCCCAAGTCCACATGCGAAGAGAAAGCGGAGTACACTTATTTATTAACCCTATTATTGAATTATTGAATGGCCCGGAAAAATGGTGGTTATTCATAAAAAAAAAAAAGCGTTGGATTTTTAACCCCTCGCTCATTCGTGATGATTTTTCTTCTCGGTACTGCTTTAAAATCGTTGTTATTCGTAACTTCCAATTATAATCCAGTTTATTTGCACGGAATTTTCCGCTCTTGGCTTTTATGACATAAAGGTTTCTGTGAATTAGATTTTTTTTTTTTTTCTGCTTCTAGAATCCAATAAGACTGATCTCTTTAGTTTTGACATTTCGGTCAGTTTGTCTTCAGCAGCTGGCCCAGTGCAAAATGTCAGCTAGAGTGGGACCTTGTGGCGTGGGCCTATGACAAAGATGATGACGAAGATGAATTTTTCACTTGTGGCTAAGAAACCTCAAGAATTCGCACCGATATGCTTCAACGAAACAGATGCATGTGGATATGAATTTACTCCAAAGGGTTTGTTTTTTTTGTACTGTAATATTAAAAATAAAACAGAAATACTGGAAGTACTCTGTATGATGTGATACTACTTTACAAGTAAATCCATTCATTCATCGATCCCAATGTATACTGAATTATTCAAAAGGGAAGAAGTATAGCGGAATATATGAAAATATAAAATATTAAAAAAAAGGGGGGTTAACAATTAAGAGCGTTGTTACTGTTGCGAAAACGATTAATAAACTCTTTTAGTGAATTAATTTTTTATATACCTGCATTAACTAACATTGTGCACATTGCACAACGTTTCCAGTCACATTCATATAAATCCGCTTTATATCTGTGCGATGATATTGTGCATTTGCAAGTCTCACAAGAGAAAAACTATTACTATGTAATCACAGAATTTAGGAATGGAAAGTCATCATGCCTCTAAACGACACTAGTTGAGTTAAAACTCTGAACATGATGTCGATGACTTTCAATATTTGTTTTTAGTATAGTTAATTCCCTACTACAGGGATAATTGCGATGATGTTTCCTATTTTTACACCGAGTTTACGGTAGAGGGTCGAGTATCGCAGGACTTGGAAAATCCCCTCCAGGCCAGTACCCGACACGCAATAAAGAGGCTATAAAAGAAGAGGGTGGGTTAATAAAAATAAAACGGGGGGGAGGAGGAGATATAATGCAGTAATGAGAAGAGCGGAGAGTCCGTACGGCATGGACAAGGGTGTGAATCGATAAGGAAAGGATGGGATGGGGTCTTGTGCTTCATTTCAACCTCTTCGGCTCATAAGGACATTTTTCACCACAACTCAATGAAATATAGTTTTCCCGCAGTGATGATTGGGAATTACACCCATAAACAATTCGTTACCTCACGAGGCTGGCTGGACCCGGTCAAAACCTCATTGAGAGTTCAAATCAAGGTGTGGGGGGAATCGGACCCGTGTTATTTGTGAGCCACGAAAACCATTAGTAATTTCTATTCAGTCACCAGCTCAGTCGTTTTATTTTAACATTGAAGTGTTTTATGATTATTATTATTAATTAAGTCATACAATGAGGAATTAATTCATTATAATGCTTAAGTCATTAATAATGTAAGGGTTTTTAACATGTTTTTAGACGATTTTCCTGACCAGGAAAAAAATCTTTTTTATGTAATTTGTTTTAGTTAAAATGGTAGAACATAAAGTGCCTAATGAAGTACCGATCTGTTCCAAAAATTTTTAAAATGAATCATATTTTGCACATTATTTACACAAATTAAATATTGCATCCTTCGAAACGTCAATCAATTACTGAATAATTTATTATATAATAGCAAACCTGCAACTAATGATCTACTACGACATATTCACTGCTGTAAACGAAATTGAAGTAAATTAATAGATAAATTTGGTACGATAAAATAGAAAATTGAGCAAAATACTAGCCCAAAACGATGTGAAAATTATTCCGAAGCAATTTTCCATCATAATCCACAACCTACCATCCATAATCACAGAATAATTTCGACTGTTAACTTTTTTTACTGTTACATTTCACAAACTATATGTTATCTATTTTTATGTTTTTGTCAAGTCACAACCTGTCACATCTGTCCCACAATTAAGTCTTTTTTGAAAATTAAATAATCAAATTCTTCATAGGACATTTTGTTTTGTTGAAAGTGAAAGCAACATTTATGAATTAGAAGAAAATTATATTAAAGAGACGTAGGTAGTTAGAAGCTTTTTTTCTCGTTGTGCTCGCTGAGTAAACAGAGCGTTGTCCTTATTGTGAAGAGGAGAGGTTGACAACCTAGGGCTAGCCGTAGTCAATAAGGGCGTTAAGCCCAAAGAACCAAGCTAAAACCCTAGTAATCTAAAGCCCATTAAACCATATTAATTAGCCATTTTTGCTACTCCTGAAGGAGTCGATGGGCGGACCAAAATCGTGATTTTAAAAGCACTTTTCTGAAACGAGCCTGGGGACAAATTGTTGTAACTCTTTTAACGCATGCATCCGGTGACAGCTCTGTATCATTTTTAAATTTACTAACCCTTTTTTCGTTACTTCCATTTCTCAACTAAAGAAAGAAGCATTTTATAGAAGAGTCTGTCAGACAATGAGGGACTCTGCTATAGGTTAGGACCATTTCTAAAGGGTGTCCTAGAATTAACGCAATATTTGAATTTGCCGCCATTTGAGCAGTAAAGTGCCCCCTGGCACACCCTAAAAAAAAACAATTTGACAGCTGACAGTTTAGGGTTAGGAAAAATGGAGCGTTACACGATAGAACAACGTGTCTTTATTGTGGAACATTATCTCAAAAATAATGAAAGTTTGGCGGCCGCGGTTCGAAAATTTCATACAAAATATGGTCGGAATAGTGTTTTGACTTCATAAACTGTGAAGAGATTAATTGAAAAATTTAGGAAGACTGGATCAGTTGGAGACTAAACACACTGGTCGTCCAAAAACTAGCCGTTCAAATGTCGATATCGAAGCAGTGCGTGGGGGTGTTGTTGAAATCCAGGAACATCAATTCGGCGTCGTAAACACAGTTCTTTGTGCCGAAATTGGATGATATTGATGTGGCCAATATGTGGTTTCAACAAGATGGTGCCACATGCCATACAGCCCATGAAACAATTTAAATACTGCATCAGACATTTCCTGGTCGTGTACTCTCTCGTTTCGGTGATCAGAATTGGCCCCCTAGATGGTGTGATTTAATACCTTTAGATTTCTTTTTATGGGGTTATTTGAAGTCAAAGGTGTATGTAAACAAGCCCACATCCACCCGTGCATTAAAAGAGGAAATTCGATGCTGCATCAACGAAATTCAACCACATTTATGCCAAATGGTCATGGAAAATTTCGACAAAAGAGTGCGTATGTGTTATTCCATAAATAACCCTATCATATTTACTTTATAATTCAATAAAAAAATAACAACAAAAATACATAAACTGTGTTTTCTATTTAAATCAAATCTTGCGTTAATTCTGGGACAACCTTTATCTCTTGTAAAAATTAGAACTAAACAGATTGTTGTTTTCATTCTTAACAAAAGTTTCCTTTATCGAAACTTATTTTTTTTATATAAAGCCATGGACCGACACAATATCAATCAATTAATTTCCGAATTTTCACATGCCGATAATTGGCTGTTGCAAGTACATATATTTGATTTTTTTATCATTCAGGTATAAAAATATTACATCGTATGTTCACACTTAAAAAGAAAAAAGATCAGAATTTTTTATTTCTTCGTAAAGTGCAAGGTCGCGTTCATTACGAAAAAGTGTTGTGAAAACTTCTATATTTTGGTCAAATTACAATCTGCCTTATTACAAGTAATTGCGATAAATGTTCTCATTCATACCATATTTACAATTTCATTCACTCGCTTAATCATACAGCATTGAAAAACAGCCCAGAGACCTCTCAAGTCAAAATGGTTGTCACTTCCCTCACGTGCGAAGGAGGAAGTGGAGTCCTGGGAAGTCCCCCGCGCTTCTCCGTCACCCGCGTCATTGGATAAGAGCCAGTGGAGGATGACCAAGAGTGCGAGAGCCACATACGCTCAGGACATGATTGGAGAAACTGACCATAGCCAGGACTCCCACAGTCACTTATTTATAGCAGGTCACGAGGCCACTGCCGTTTTAGTCTCCGACTAGGATTATAGGGATGAGTGGTGCATTGCAATGACTGTGCTACGGGATTAGGGTGGTTGGATAGGTATATTAAGATCGTAATGAAGGGTTTTGTTGCTGACGTAATAAGGGGAATTTACTATTGTTCTCAGGACTTTTGATTGAATGGATTGGATACGCTTGATGTGCGACTTTTTTGCTGCCCCCCATAGCTCTATTCCGTATGTCCAGATTGGCTTAAGTATAACTTTGGGATGTCGTTTGAAGTAGTCTGTACAGTTTTTCAAAGCGTCTGTTTAGTTCTTGACTTTTTAGACTCGTATGTGGGTTCCAGATTACTGAAAAGTAAAAATAAAGCAATAGCCTTCAAAGCATTTGAAGATGAACTTTTTTGCTCGCTATATGGAAGGTTACTTGCGTTTTGAGAGCTTCCAGCTAATAATCTCTCTCAATAGCAACCACCCCTTTGATTATCTGATGAAGTGTGAGTCGAATGGAACCTATAAAGGGGGAAAAAATCTTGATTCTTTCCTCTCTGCTTGGGTTTCCCACTATAAATAAAATAATATGTTTAAGTTAATTAAAAAAGTCTAAATAGTCAAATAATTACTATAATGTATAAACAATAAACAAAAAATTTATAAACAAATTAATATAATTATTAATTAAAGTAACTATAGATGCCAGAAGCATTTAAGAAGAGTTGAACATTACTTGTATCAATATTTAAACAATACTAACTAATTGTTGGTATCTGAACATATGTAATGGTGAAGATGGCTACATTACTAAATAGTCATTTAAATCGTCGCAACTTATGGCCTGCCGAAAAGAACCCTTATTGTTGTATACAACACACTTGACTAAAATCTTTGACTAATTTTGAACATTATTTTACGTTATCGATCCTAACGTTTTTCGTTTATTGGTAAAAAATACCATGGCAGTATGGGACAGCCAACTGGTCATGAAACGACCAACACATATCTCCATTATAGGCGTATTTCTTTCCCGCTTTCTTTATGCATCCATCCCATTATTGACCCTCTGATCCATCCCCTCCTTCCCTTCATAATTATTGTTTCTTCTACACCTCCCAAACGTATTGTAGAAGGAGAAAGGCGTGGGGCACATTGAGTGATCGTCTTTCAAGGTCAGTCTGTGTGTTATAACGATAGTGGTTGTAAAAAACAATTGCTCTGAAACTTCGAAAGTATATCATATAATAAATATATTTAAGTTTTCAGGCTAAGAATCTAAACCAGTTTTATTTGGGCTTTTAAGTATGTTAGTATTTTAGCTACTTACAATTTTTTCTATTTGTTAAAAGGGAAATTTTCATTGACGACTAGTTTTAGCTTAGTCGTTGAAACATTTCAACTGACGGATGCCCTAAAGTACCTCTCAATGTTTAATGTAGTTAGTCCAAGCTACTTGAAAGACATTAAAAAGTTTCTCTTTTTGGGGTGCTACTTTTAAGAGTACTACAAACATTTTAATAATTATAAATATAATAATATTTTGAAAACTTAGACGGTAACTGAAAAATTCACTTAAATGCCCCTTATAACGTCAGCAACAAAACCCTTCATAACGATCTTAATATACCTTACATTCTTTAACTCATCCCTTCCAAGTTCATGAAATTCCATAGTAACCTAATCAACCACGCTAATCCCGTAGTACAGTCATCCATGTAATCCTCCTCAAAGCTTGAAACGGCAGTGACCTCGTGACCTGATAAATGCGTGACAGTGGGAGTCCTGGCAATGGCCAGTTTCTCCAATCATGTCCTGAGCGTATGTGGCTCACGCGCTCTTCAGCCACCATTGGCTAGTATCTGGTGACGTGGGGGACTCCGCTTCCTCTTTCGCATGCGAGAGAGGTGACAACCATGTCGATTTGGGAGACCTCTGGGCTGTTTGTAAATATGGTATGAATGAGAACATTTATCTTAATTACTTATTGCCTACTAAGGCAGATTGCAATTTTAGCACAATAAGGAAGTAATGAAACATTCAGGTCATTGTAAAGTACTAAGAGACTGTATAAGCTGTTAGTAAGGATGTGAAAGTGTTGCTTCTGACAATTTAGGCATTTGTAGGATCTTGATGAGAATTTATTGATATTCCCAAGGAAGCAACAAGGGAAATATTCTTCCTTTGTATTTTTTCATTTTTATTACCACCTTTTATAGAGGCAGGATAATTGTGTGTCGGGGGATTTTAAATTATTGAGAAATTGTCTCCTTTTATATTTCCTGGCCAGGAAAATTTCTGTAAATTGTTAACAACTATTTGATTATCATATTAGTTTAGCGTATAGTAGTGAAATTTTTTATTGGATTTCAATTCCATTTGGTTAACATATCCTGCCTGATGAGAAGCCGATGAAAAAGTGGCAACAAAAACTTAAAGGAAAGCTATTTCCCAGGTTCATTTCTTGCTCGATAGTTTTTGAGTGGTAATATTGATTGTTCGACACGAATGATTTGATACTTGAGATGTTAGTGGCTTTGTTTACACTCTCTTATTGGCCGACATTATGGGATGAGGGAAATTGGCTGCTAAGGGCAGATAATAGCTCACAATCCATGGTCGCTATATTTTCCACTTTATTCAATCCATTAACCACCCATTTTTGAGATATGAAGTAAATTAGGACTCAGAATTATGGTGTTATATATTTATTTATATACATAATGATGTGATGATAAATATAGGTATAAAATACACTGTCATTTAGAAAGGAAATTCATATATAATTTACATGGTCATTTAAATTACACATTTATTACTAAAAATTAAAGTAATTTCATTCATTTATTTAACAGTTAGTTAATTAAGTTACATGTTATTCATTTAAAAAAAAATTATTTGGAAAAACTTGAGAAGATCAATGAAATAAAATTGACATTGTTTAATGTTTAAAAACAAGTTAATGGACGTTTATTATGATTAATGGAATTTACAGGATTACTTGGAAATGATTATAGTTTTTTTATTTTTCTTGAATGAAATTCATTTTTTTTTTTTAGAAATTGCACTAATGTTTTTCTGACTAAAAATTGTTGTCAATAAAAAAAAGTATATGATTGCTTTAAGCAAAGAATCATTAAAAAAAAAAAAAAAGGCCAGTTTGAACACACGATGAAAAAAAAACACATTTTATTTGCTAACGTCAAACAACGAGAGCGTGCAAAGTAACGATAAACGGTACCGTGTCACGATATTTTTATTGGACCCCTGTCATTAAATTTATTTTACGTCGAAAAGAAAAGGAATATAAAAGAAACATGTTCGTGCTTTTCTGGATGATTTAAAGCACTAAAATTATCTATGTATTTTCATTACACTTAATTTTATTTTGTTCTTTAAATGTATATTTGACTACAAAAAATATGTGGATTATTAGTTCGTTGAAATGCAATAAGGAAAAGTGTCCACGATTTATTAAGTCACTTCCTAGAACCTATTTATAATTTAAAATTAAATATTTTTTTGCCTGTCATTAGAAACGCCAAATTGAAAGATATTGCAGAAACAATAGTCGTCCCAGTACGTTTTAATAGGGTTCGTTTTAAATATTATTATTTCAAATATTAACAACTTTTAGAAAAGGTAATTTTCCAGTTAAATGAATAATAGAAAAATATTTTTGAACAAAAATATGAGCTTTTCTCAATCATTTATATATATAACTTCTTTATTGTGCTAAAATCACCATCTGCCTTTTAGGCAATAAGTAATTGAGATAAATGCTCTCATTCATACCATATTTACAATTCATCATTCACTCCCTCATTCATGCTTTACAGACAGCCCAGAGGCCTCCCAAATCCACATGTTTGTCACCTCCCTTGCAAACGAAAGAGGTTAACTTTAATCCACCATTGGTTGCACCAATACTCGATCGCATCAAGGATCAAAATGGGATGACAAGACTGCAATCATCCAAGAAAGATACGCCTCTTATTGAATTGTATTTGTTCTAAGAACGATTCTACGTTGAGAATCCTTAGAACATATAATAGACATATACATATATATATCGTCTCCCAGCTGTAGACGATCGAGAAAAAGGAATGAATAAGGAGGTCGATGATATAATGTGATGGTTTGTTTTATAACTGGCTTTATTTTCCTCCCTATCCTCTATACACACGTTACGGGTTTGTTTACCCTAGGCTACAAGGTATTAGGCTTAACATTGCCGTACCGCTAGACGTAACTCCCCCCTACCAGTTTACGGACATTCCCCGTAAACTCATAACATGCGACATCAGCTATGTATCTATAGCAACACAAAACAAAAAGCATACTCTGTTAATAATAAAAATATGAAAAGAAAAATGTCTTCCAGGTCCATCTAAAATCACAGCACAGGCCCATATAACACAAAAAAAACATAATAAACCAATAAAAAAAATATATGTATAGGCCTCTTGGGACTGGTCACCTGTGACACACACCGGAGTTATGTTTCGACGACGGGGCTCCCAGGCTCCACCGCAGGAAACTTGAGCTGTTCCACATGTACCGTCCGCCGTTTGATCGGGGGTGTAATGCTTTCGACCGTGACCACGTTGTGTTCGCGGAGAGCGATCACTCGGAAAGGACCCTCGTACCGCACTAGTTCCTTACCCCTGTTCGACCCTTTTCTCCGGTACACGAGCGCGCCGAGTTTAAGATTGCCCAGACATCGCGAACTTTGAGGTTGTCGCGCGCCACCCTTCGCCGTTTCTTATCCAGGAGCCTTCCCCGACCGGCCACCCACTGTTTCTTTAGCGCTATCTGATTACTGACTACCCGTGCGGCCAGTTCTTCATCGATCGCCGTACTCCTGCTATCGCGCCAGCATCTTCGAAGTCCAAACAGCGTCTCGACCGGAGAAAAAACGGTGGCAGAATGGATTGAGTGGTTATACGCGATGACTGCCTTTTCCATCGCCACGTTTGGTTCTAAGCCCTTCTCTCCATGGTAAATTCGTAGGTGGTCGCTAAGCGTGCTGTGCAGCCGCTCTACGTCTCCTCGACTCTTCGGGTGTCCTGGGGTGTTAAGATGCCAACGGATCTCTAAGGCTGCCGCCTCAGCCCTTATTTCGGCGTTATCAAACTCCCTACCAGCGTCGGAAGCTATCGTGTCTGGTACGCCATAAAATTGGCACCATGTGCGTAGTGCCCTTAGGACTGCTTCCGCTGATCGTTCTGCTATCAGATGGGCCATCGCTGTTTTGCTGAACCTATCGACAATGCTGACCCATTTGTATCCCCTCCATGTAAACGTGTCCACCTGCAAATCCTCCAACGGTTGGTCTTCCCTTGGTGGAATGCAAGGGTCACTTCTCTCTGCCGCGTTTCTTCTTTTACTGTCTCCACCTTCAGGGTACATCGGACGAACGTACGATCGACTCCGATCCTCTCCATCCTCCATAGGCGTTTGATGCGTCCCCAGATGGTCGCATTTCCCACGTACATGTGGTGCGTTTTCCCTGGAGTAGATGCGTCCTTCAGGGCGTGGCAAATCGTATCGTCAGATAGAGAGGCCATCTGCCAGCTGCAACACCTGCAAGATTGCACTTCATCAGCAAAGCTTATCAAGTCTCAGCTTCCTATATATCATTCCTCTTATCCTCTCACGTCCACTTCCTTCTGTACTGTTACTAGGCCCGTCACTCTGACATTTATTATTAATTATAGTTGATGTTTGTAAAGTTCAAATAAATCTTTTTAAAAAACTCCTTCTGGTCTTATCAAGATTTAACTGGCGCCCGAACAGGGACCTTGGCAGCAACTTTGAGACATTGGAAGAATCTCCCCATTCCGCGATCACCGCCGTCTGGCTAGGCAAGACCCAAGACATCAGCTGGTGTATTTTAATACACATCACCGAGGCTCTGACCACTCATTTGTTACTATCTACGAGACGCCAGAGGAGAAGAAGAAGAGGACTTTACACAACAGAAGACATCAATTGGTAATATAACTTTGTACACATTTTACATGCCATTAACAGACAGACTAAACATTAACCGAAACATCCCCGAATTAGACGAAAATATGGCTACTAACAACCACATTATTTCAACCACAGACTTAAAACTAATACCGGAATTTGACGGAAACCCAAGCCACTTGATTAAATTCATAAATAAAATAAATTTCGTGGCCAATAACATATGCACAATAGACAACCCACACTGTGAATACAATACAAAACAATTACTTGGACACGCCACTAACAAACTTGTAGGACCGGCAGAACATTGCGGATTACGAAATTATAACACGTTACAAGAATTAATTCAAGAATTAAAAAATCAATTCCGCGATGACAAGTCGACACTACAGTCAATGGACGAAATTTTACAAATTAGACCTTACAAGAATGAACACCCCGTAAACTATGTAGACAGAGTATTACTCCTTCGAGACGAACTAGAAGGACGAGTATTTACGGACGATAGATTAAATGACGAACAAAAATTAACCGAACTAAAAATATACGACAGACAAATAACGCATCACTGTATGAAACAATTTGACAAAGATTTAGAATTTTTCCTAAACCACACGGACTACACAAACTTAAGGGACTTAAAAAGGGCACTTAAGACAGTCGCTGTGAGAATAATAGAACGTTCTTACGGAGAACGCTCTCACAGCAGACCACAACAACAAAACTCGAAATCACAACAATATGCCCCAAGACAAAACAAACACCACCTAGCACCGGTTATAAAGGCAAAAATGTTGACCCTTATTACTATGAGCGAAAACGCGAACAATCAAATCAGTACCAACAACCACAAACCTTTCCCAATAACGAACGCCATTACAACAAACCCCAATATAATTCAGACAAACCCAACAATTTTAATTATTCTCGTGATCCTAATGCACGATACAATCAGCCGTGGCAACCACGAGAACAAAACCAATACTTCAATAAACAACAACCGGCTTTACCTGCAATACCACAACAACAACAAACAGTTTCAATGCGGACAGTCAGTAACCGCGTACACCATACCGAACTAGAAGACAAAGACTTATACATACAAGAATTACAGCACCGATTACAATCACTCGAAACAAAATATGACCATTTTTTAGAACCAGGACCAAACAATCAACAACCACCCGACCAGAATACCAATTAAACCATACGGACACTTTACCGAAACTAAAAGATTTTACTGGCAAGACTTGGCTAATTGATACGGGAGCATCAAAAAATTATATTCACCCATGTTCTTTACCCGAAGGAACTAAAATCATTTCGGAAGACTTCGTGATGAAAACCCCTACAGGGAGAGCCGAGGGAACTCAGAGTGCTCTAATAGATCTTTATCCCCTGATTGGAATTTCTGCGAAGGCAAAATTTTTAGTATACCCGTTTAGTGATAAATTCAACATTTTATTAGGATACGAGACAATGCGAAATTTAAACATAAAAATCAACTGTCAAAATAATGAAATAATAATAAATAAAATAAAATTTAAATTAGAAAACGAAACTTTAGTAGACAATAACAATAGTAATAATAATAGTAATAATAATAATAATAATAGTAATAATAAATTAAAAAATAAAAGGGACCAAACATACCCGGAAATAAACAAAAATAAAAGGGACCAAACATACCCGGAAATAAACAAAAATAAAAGGGACCAAACATACCCGGAAATAAACAAAAATAAAAGGGACCAAACATACCCGGAAATAAACGAAAACAAAAGGGACCAAACATACCCGGAAAATAATAAAAATAATAAAATTAATAATAACAATAAACTTAATAATAATAATAAATCAAAAGAAAAGAACGAACTATACTATATTGATGACAAACAAACAATTAAACAATTAATTCGAACAGACCATATTGACGATAACACAACTGACCAATTAGTAAATCTAATAAGCAATTATGGAGAAATACTAAAAACAGACAATGAACAATTAAGAGCGACTAACTTACTAAAACACAAAATCGTGACAAAAAACGAAAATCCATGCTACACACGTAATTACCGATACCCTGTACAATTTAAAGAACAAATAAATAACGAAGTGACAAACTTACTGAAAAACAACATAATACGTAAAAGTAACTCCCCCTACAATTCCCCAGTATGGATAGTCCCCAAGAAAATGGACGCATCCGGACAAAAGAAAGTCAGGATGGTTATAGACTATCGAAAACTTAACGACATGACAATCAATGACAAATACCCACTACCTAACATTGAAGACTTACTAAACAAGTTACAAAACGCGAAAATATTTTCGACCATTGATTTGGCATCCGGATTCCACCAAATTGAAATGGATCCTGATTCCATTGCCAAGACAGCGTTTAGTACAGAAGACGGACATTACGAATACTTACGAATGCCCTACGGACTTTGTAACGCTCCACTGACATTTCAAAGAGCTATGAACATGATGATAGCAAATATCCCAAACGCCATGATTTACATAGACGACATAATCATATACTCTAACACAATACAGGAACATTTAGAACACCTTGAAAACATATTTAGAAAACTAAAAGAACACGCACTTTCCATTCAACTAGACAAGACAGAATTCTTCAAAAATGAAATCCCCTTCTTAGGATACATAGTTACCCCCGACGGACTAAAAACTAACCCAAAAAAAGTAGAAGCAATTACAAAATTACCATATCCAAATAGTGAAAAAACAACCAGACAATTCCTTGGAATGACCGGATATTATCGAAAATTTATAAAAAATTACGCGAAGATAACCAAACCCATATCAAAATCCCTACAGACTAAAACATACGAGACAAAAGAAATCAAAGAGGCCTGTGACACATTAAAAACTCTCATGACTAACTCCCCGATACTAGCCTACCCTGACTGGAATCGAACTTTTTACTTAACGACAGACGCAAGCGACAAGGCCATCGGCTCGGTACTTTCTCAGAAAGATAAAGACGGGACAGAACACCCTGTAGCGTTCGCCTCACGAGTGCTACAGCCTCCCGAGATAAATTACTCAACGATAGAGAAAGAACTATTAGCAATTGTCTGGTCGACACACCATTTCAAACCATACTTGTACGGTACGAAATTCCAACTACTGACTGACCATAAACCACTAAAGTGGATATATACAATGAAGAACGGTAACACACGCATTATGAAATGGGTGTGGAAACTTCAGGAATTCGAATTTTACGTTACTCACATTGACGGAAAAACGAATAAAGTAGCTGACTTACTTTCGCGACAAAATGAAAATTTACCTTTAAATCACATAACAGAAGAAGACAATATAGACAACATAATTGACCAACCAATAGACAATACTCAAGCACTAGACGAAATACTTAATGAACTCAATGACTTAGATCAAATAGAATTAGACAGACTTAGTACTTGTAGAGCGACTATACATTCACAACAATCATCCAATGAACAAGTTTGGATTGTAGACAATGACAAAAACATAAATATTGAAAAATACCAAATAATCGTAAAAAAGGGTCCAAAAGAAATAAAATTCACTAAACCATTTAATAAACATAGACATGAAATCATACTTGATGACGTAAATGACTTACAAACACTAATAGAACAAGTAATTAGACCGAAAATCACATACGGAATATACTGCGAACCAAATATCCCATTACTTCAACCATGGTACGATGAAATGTTCAAAGAATTTTCAAAACTGATACAAGACTCATACCAGACTGTAAAATTAAAAAGATATAAAAATTTTGTAACCGACATCACGGACAAAGACGAACAAATAGAAACAATAAACAACTATCACATAGGAAAGACATCCCACAGAGGAACTATTGAGACTTATGACAAACTGAGAAAACTGTACTACTTCCCACTGATGAAAGAAACAATAAACGACTTCATTAACAAATGTACGACATGCAAAAAGACTAAATACGAACGAAATCCCATAAAAGCAAAATACATGGTAACACCAACACCAAACAAACCATTTGAAGACTTGATGATAGATACACTACATTTCGACAAAAAATACATCGTGACAATAATCGACACATTTTCCAAAAAACTATTTACATACATAATATCTGCTGTGACAGGAATCAACATCTGTGACACTATTAAACTTTACTTGACATACTATCCCACACCAGTATCAATAAAAATGGATAATGGTAAAGAATACAAAAACAACCTAGTATTAAATTTTTTGCAAACAAATGAAATCGAACCAATCTATACGACCCCAGGAAATCCCAACTCACTAGGACTACTTAATAGAGCACACAGTACACTAATAGAACTATTACGAACACTCCATTACAAAGACTTAACGAACAAATCATTAACTAACAGACTAATGCTGGCAACAATAGCATATAACAATACTTTAAACTCTAAACTAAATATGACACCAGACGAAATAACATTCGGAATAACAAAAAGACCTGACCAACAAATAGAAATAAAAGAACAATACGTACAAAAATATCATGACGAAAAAAACATAATACGCGAAATAACTAGAAACAAAATTATAAACGAAAAAGAAAATAGGACAGAAACACTAAATAAAAATCGCGAAAATCCACCCGAAATAAATGATGACCAAATATTCATAAGAACAACCCATCACCGCAAATACAATGATCCCTACAGACCCGTACTATTGTACAAAGACAGAAACGAAACAAACAAAGCACACGTTAATAGAATCAAAAGACCACGTAAACAACACTTGAGACCGAGACCAAACATTACTGTTTCAGAAGGAGAAGATGGATCCTACTCGGACAGTACTAATCCAGACACTTCTATGGACATTGACATATACTATGACAGTGACTGATATAAGTGATAACCCCGGAGTCCTACATTACACTATAAAGAACGCAAAGGTAATAGAAAATTACTACAGGATATACCATTTTTATGACATTAGCTTACTTGACAAGGAACTAAACAATATACAGAACAATGTACCATCTTATAGGGACCTACCGACATACCCTATAATCAAAAACCTTATCATACAAACACAAAACAAATTAAACCTATTAAAATCACACAACAAACGAACTAAGAGAGGACTAATAAACGGGCTTGGAACAGCTCTCAGCTGGCTTACTGGCACCATGACAGCTGATGACAAATCACATTATGACGAAGTAATAAATGAGTTAGGACGGAACAACTATAATATAGAACACAACATAGAACAAGACATAAAACTTAATAAACACGTAATTAAAAACTTTCAAAAGGACATTCAATTAATTAATAACAATTTTAAAACAGAACAAGACAACATAATGAAGATAAACAAGGAAATGACATTCTTTGACATGTACATAATTCTGACACACCTACACAACAAAATAGATGAACTTACATTAACACTGGAACTATGCAAAATTGGCATCACACACTCATCATTAATGTCCCAAATACTACATGACATAAACCAAAATGTAAATCTAGCTTCTAGGAATCCTGAAATTCTGTGGATAATGAGTAAAATTCACTGCACTACTCATAATAAAACACTCCATATCTTTGTAGACCTTCCTAAGGCAAATTTAAATATAAAGACTTATTTACTCATACCTTCGCCTGTAAAAATTAACAAACAATACGTGACTTTAGATATAGACGAAACTATTATAATAAAAAAATTTAATATGTTATATACAACAAATTGTACATTTTTAAACAATGAATATTACTGTAAAAACCTTTTTATTTTAAATAATACTTGTATAAATAATATTATTTCATCTGGAACGATGAATGCATGCAAATATAAATTAGCCAATACTAACATTAGATATATAGATAATATGAACATTTTTATAACCACTAACCTCTCCAAATTAGACAATTGCCTTACTAATGATACTGTATACCTACCACCCGTTAGCTTACTCACCCTAGACCAAAATGATTGTTATAGAGAACTCCCCAAAATTTCAAGACATATAATAGACTCCACCATAAACAAATTGTACAATAAAATAGATATAGATGTAATCGCAAATATAAGCGAAATAGAAAACCTAAATATAACAGACATAGTTTTAGAACCACTTATATTTAATCAATCCAATACTTATTTTTATTTTTATTTAATTATAGGGGCCGCTATTATAATTGTAATCCTCTACTACCTTAAAAAATGTAAAACTACCGATTCCTTACGAAACCCTACACCAACAGTAATATATCAGCCAGATCATCCCAACGTTCTCAGAATTCTTCAACCAGATAACAGCCCTCATGCACCTGCCGCTATCAATCTCATTTCTTAGTATTCTTAGAGGACTAAGAATCTTAAACAACGGAGGAGATAGAGAGGCCATCTGCCAGCTGCAACACCTGCAAGATTGCACTTCATCAGCAAAGCTTATCAAGTCTCAGCTTCCTATATATCATTCCTCTTATCCTCTCACGTCCACTTCCTTCTGTACTGTTACTAGGCCCGTCACTCTGATATTTATTATTAATTATAGTTAATGTTTGTAAAGTTAAATAAATCTTTTTAAAAAACTCCTTCTGGTCTTATCAAGATTTAACTGTCGTTTATCCCCGGTGTCGACCAGATCTTGACGATGTTGCAGTGGCCGTACTTCTCAGATTCCATCTTGAAGAGCCCAGAAGTTTTGGTGAGCCAAATGATCTGGCGCCTCTTGTCATTTATTATAACGTCGAGGTCCTCAATGTCCGAGGGCCTATCCCCCACTGAACTCCCGTCACTCGGAACATCATTGGCTGGAGCCCCCTCCCGCTCCCCTTCCTCGCCGGGTGACCATTCCTGGACGAATTGGTGGGTGTCACGTGATGGTCCCGGAATCTCCTCTTCGATCGCATTCACGACCAACGCGTGGGATAACCAACCGGCCACGACGTTCTCCTTCCCCGGTTTTTAAATAATGTCGATGTTGTATTGACTGAGGAACTCCTTCCATCTGGTAATCCGCGCTGATGACTCTTTCAGTTTTCCCACCCATTGGAGGGGTCGATGATCTGTTTTAACCCGAAACTTCCTCCCGAATACGTAGGGCCTGAAGTGTTCTATCGCCCATACGATACCCAGTAATTCGCGTTCTAGCGCGCTATATCTACTCTCGGATTCAGTAAGGCGTCTGCTAGCGTATGCTATTGGTCGCTCCCCCCCCCCGTCGCGATCCTGTGAGAGTACCGCCCCCAACGCGTATTCACTCGCATCTGTGGTAATCATATAGGGGAGTGCAAAATCTGGAAACGCTAGTATAGGCTCCCCCTGTAGCCGCTCCATGCAACGTCTTATATTGTTCTCCATTACCGGGGTAATGACGGCTTTTTGTCCTTTTTTAAGGAGATTGTTAATAGGGACGAGGTACTCCGTCATTTCTGGAACGAATCTGCGGTAGTAGTTCAGGGATCCGAGTAAGCGCCGGATTCCTTTGACGTCTTTCGGGATAGTCATCCGCTGGATGGCCTCCACCTTCCCACGATCGGGTTGCACTCCCTCTCTGGAAATTATGTTGCCTAAAAATTTCACCTGCTCTTGTCCCAAAAGCGACTTCTCCGCAGACAATTTCAGCCCGAATTGCTTAATTCTGGCAAAAACCTGTCGCAAATGGTCCTGGTGTTCTACCTCATCTCGACTGAAAACCAGGAGGTCGTCCATATATATCTGGCAAAACGACTCCCCAATCCCTCTTAAAAATTCATCCATCAGCCTCTGGAACGTTATTGGCGCGTTTTTCAGCCCAAACGGCATTCTGGTGAATTCGTAATGTCCCCGCTCGAACGTGAATGCCGTTTTGTGTTGGTCTCCACGACGCATCCGAATTTGATGGTAACCCGCCTTCAGGTCCAGTGTACTGAATACCTTTGCTCCACTTAGGCGGTCCAGGATGTCTTCAAAGTGAGGAATGGGGTATTTTTGTCTATAGTATTGTCGTTTAATTGCCTGTAGTCTATTACTACGCGGTATTTTTCGTCACCGGACGACCCTTTCTTTTTCACTGCCCACAGGGGACTGTTGTATGGAGACGTACTATCTACTATGATGCCCTGTCGTTTCAATTCCTCGATTTCGTCCCTTATATGCTGTCGCAGTGCCTGCGGGTATCGTCTCTCCAGATATATCGGTCCATGGGGTGTCTTCGTCGGCCTGTATTAGGTTTAGTGCGCTCCGTTTTATTCTACACACTAGGTCCGCTTTGATTGATTTTGCGTCACCAGAGTCGAGTAAACCCTCACTTGCCTTCACCTCTACTCTTTCCATAATCCTATCCCCACCTTTGATGAAATGGTTCAATTCGCCTAACTCTCCTGAGAATTTCTCTAGGTCCGATATTGTTCTCCACAGGACCTGTGACGTCGCCGCTCGCACCTTCATCCAAGCCAGGGAGTTTGCATGTCCTTCGGCCATCGTTTCCCTAGGTAATTCGGGCACTTCGAAAGCCGCAGGCCGTAATTCTACCATGTAACTAGGTCACTTTTTCCCAATAAAACAACAGGAAAAAAATTAAAATTTTACTCACAGTTGTTTACCAGAATACTCGTAGTTCCCGGGTTTCGGCACCAGTAATCGTCTCCCAGCTGTAGACGATCGAGAAAAAGGAATGAATAAGGAGGTAGATGATATAATAAGAAGGTTTGTTTATTTTATTTTCCTCCTGATCCTCTATACACACGTTACGGGTTTGTTTACCCTAGGCTACATTGGGCTTAACATTGCCGTACCGCTAGACGTAACTTATATATATATATATATATATATATATATATAAGTTAAAGTCAGAGGTAGCTCTGTATTGTAAACTAATGCGATCATGGGACGTAAACATCCCATGATCGCGTATATGTCGGATTACAAAGAGAAATAAAGACAGTCTATTTCGAGAACTGAAGTTAGTCTTACGCTACCGTTTTCCTTCTCTTTATCACATTCTACCCGGTGGCGAATAACTGGTGCCGAAACCCGGGAAGCTATCGTTTTTTTCTCTCTTATTTCGTCTCTCGTTTTTTTTATCTCCTTTTTTTCTCTCCTTTTTTTTGTTCTCTTATTTTACGGGAATGCCGGAGGGAGTACTTAGACCAGGGGAGCTCAACGCAGCAGTGGATATACCAAAGTTCCCCCAAACAACTATGGCAGCCACTCATGCCAATACTATGGCCTGGATGAAAATTCAGGCAATTACGGCTCAAGATGTGAGAAAATCGATCTCCGATCTGGAGAGATTTGCAGGAGAGACAGGGGAACTGAACCACTTCCTGAAGGGAGGTGACAGGCTGATGACGCGAATAGAAGGAAAACGAGCGGAAGACCTTATCACCGAAGGAGACGCCGAGTCGCTGAGAGCAGCGCTCGTGTGTAGGGTGAAGCGAAGCATCCTCAATATGATTCAGGCGGACGAAGAGACCCCATGGAGTACCGTAAAAGAACGGTTAAAGAAAGCGTTCGGAGGGGGAAGATGGACACCCGAAGAGGATATCTTCAAGATGTTCCGGGAGATAAAGAAGCCCCACTAGACGAACGGCCAGTATGCGGGAACACTCTTAGCGAGATACAATAGTATTACCGAGAAGATGAGGGAGTTCGTGAGCGTGGCCGAGGTTAAAGCAAGGATGGCGTTCCTGTCAACGGTTTTAAAAGTGCAGTTGGCAAAGGAAACAGGAAGAAAAGAGGGAATTCCTAGAGAGCGCATGTTCCTAGATTGTGCCCAGGAGATGGTGGACACTAGTGCCAGAGAAGAGGAAGTTACAGGCTATGAAGAAGAGGGCTGGAAGAAGGTATCTTACCGAAGGCCCAAAACCACACCGGCCGCTGGAGGAGAAAGGAGACGGGGTACGGCGGAAGAGATGCAACGGCGGTGGGAGACAGGAACCGAGCAATTGCAGGCCGTCCCAGGAGACGCGAGGAAAGAAAATGCTACGAGCGCGGGAAAATAGGACACTTGGCAGCACAGTGCCCACGCACCAGGTGTTTCGAGTGTGGCACGGAGGGGCACGTAGCCAAGCAGTGCCCGTACATGAGCCGTCTACGAAATGGAAATCGACCAGAGACAATGGAGGTAAACGCTCAGAGGGGGGCGAGGAGGGAGAGGCCGCAGGCAGAGGCGTCAGAAACCTCTGAAATATCCGATACCGACAATGAGAAGGAGGAACCAGGAAGCGGAGCGGGCTGGGGGAGCAGCAGTGGTAAAAGAAGCAGTCGACGACAAGCGGCTGAAGAGAGGAACGAACGAGAGATCTGAGAAGAGTGTCAGAGGAGAGGTGACCGCGCACTAATAAGTAATAGCGTGAGCGGTACATCAACGGTCTGCCAATTATTCGAGTAGCGTGCGGAGTGCAGTGCCTGGTGGATACTAGGAGTACCAACACGATAATGTGTCGGGAGACCCTGGAGAGGATGTGTGTGGGAGTGAGGATACCCCAAATACAGGTATGTTCTTGTAGCTTGGTTACCGTGGAGGGGGCCTGTAAAGTAGAAGGGGAAACGGTAATAGGTCTAGAAAGATGGGGTCCAGGCGGGGAGGAACTCAGAGTTCATATAGTGGGGAAAATGCCCAAGGAATACGGGGGGATCATCGGGTGTGACCTGCTAGCGAAGGTAGGAGCAATGGTGAGAAACGAAAATGGAAGATGGGACATTCGTATAGGAGGGAAGAGATATTGGTGCTCAAAACGAGGGAGTGACGTCAGGAACGACGGCGGAGCGCGGATAGGAGCAATTAGACGAGCGCAGGACTGGAGAGATGAGCTCCGAAGGGAATATGCGGATATATTTTTTAGAGAAGGCGAGAGATTGGGGGTCACTGGTAGAACAGTGCATGAAATCCTGCTCAAACGATAAGTAAGTTACGTGAAGGAGCGCCGATACCCGCAAGCTTTGAGGCACCATATCAAAGTAGAGTTGGACGACTTAAGAAGGCAGGGGATCATCATTGAATACAGCACGTCACCGTACAATAGCCCTTTGTGGGCAGTCAAGAAGAAGAGTGCTGACGACGGGGGACCCGAAAAATATAGAGTTGTCGTAGACCATAGGTGACTCAACGACAACACTGTGGACGAGAAATACCCGATCCCGAGATTCGATGACATCTTAGACCGACCGAGTGGGGCGCGGATCTTTAGCACGGTAGACCTCAAAGCGGGGTACCACCAAATACAGAATGACCCAAAGGATTGCCATAAAACAGCCTTCACCTTCGTACGAGGGCATTATTAATTCACACGGATGCCATTCGGTCTCAAAAACGCACCTATCACGTTCCAGAGACTTATGGACGAGTTACTCAGGGGTATCAATGAGTCCATGTGCCAAATTTATATGGATAACCACCTAGTATTTAGCGTGGATGAGGCCCAACACGAAGTGCACCTGAAAACTGTGTTCAACCAAGTGACGCAATTCGGATTGAAATTGTAAGAGGAAAAGTCCCGGTTAGGCCAGGAAGTTATTACCTTCTTGGGACACACAATCTCCAAGGAGGGAGTGCGGCCGGATGCTGGGAAGATAGAAGCCATCCAAAAGATGGCGGTCCCGTCCAAGGTCAAGGGAATCCGACGCCTTCTAGGAACGCTAAATTTCTATAGAAGATTTGTCCCCGAAATGGCGGCGTATCTAGTCCCTCTCAATGGCCTCCTGAAAAAGGGACGGAAGGTGATCATCACTCCCGATATAGAGGCAAACATCCGAAAGTGCATGAGCCGTTTGCAGGAACACCCGGTGTTGGCATTTCCCGATTTTAATAAGAAGTTTACAATTACGACAGATGCTAGTGAATACGCGTTGGGAGTGGTCCTATCGCAAGCGGGAGACAAAGGAGACCAACTAGTTGCGTATGCCAGTAGACGCCTAACGGAGGCAGAAAGCCGATACAGCGCACTAGAATGGGAGTTGCTAGGGATCGTCTGGGCAATTGACCATTTTCGGCCCTATGTATTCGGGAGAAGATTCCGAGTCCACACGGATCACCGTCCGTTATAATGGGTACGGAAACTAAAGGAGTCATCGGCAAGGGTCACGAGGTGGAAGGAATTCCTTAGCCAGTACAACATAGAGATTGTATATAAGCCTGGCAAGGAAAACGTCGTTGCGGACTGGCTGTCACGGGCGATAACAGTCAACGCCATAGAACCAGAACAACGGGAATCATCCAGAGATGACCGGCAGTACCTCCGGGAATGGACGCGAGAGGAGGAGGGTGACCAAAGAGAATCTGGTTCCGCGGAGGTTGGGCAGTCGACAGGAGGAGGGAGTTCGGGAGGTGACAGATACGCGGAGATGGAAGAGCTACAGGAAATAGTCAACGATAAACGTCGTCAGATAATCTGGAAGACGCGAACAGTGGGACTGACGAAGATTGCTTGCATCGATTACAACAGATCCAAAACAACGACCATCTGGTCACAGCCGGGAGTAAAACTGGACCAGATCTGCTGCCTACTCAACGAAGCTTCCAAGCCGGGGAAAACGCACTATATCTATGTAGGGAACGGGACCATTTGGGAGAAAATTATGTGGTTATGGCGAGCGGAGCGGATCGGGATGGACTGGACGTTCGTGCGATGCACGATGATGGTGGAAACGGTCACGGATGATACCATGAAAAAAGGAATTACGCTTGCATACCACCAAGGTAAATCATCGGGGGAACAGGAAACAGCGCAGGCATTAAAGCGCAGGTATTTCTGGTGGGGAATGCGCAAAACCATCCAGGAGACGATAGGAACGTGCGAGATCTGTCATCGCACGAAGTACGATCGACACCCACGTATAAGACCGCAAGAAGAGACCCCCACTGCACAGACACCCCTGACCGACCTGCAAACGGACACTTTTACATGGAATGGCCAGAAGTGGGTAACCGTCGTTGATCTATTCAGTAAGGTGGCCATGGCATACCCCTTCCGCGAAAAGTCGTCAGAGGCCGTATTTGGAGCACTGCGCAGGTGGTTTCAATTTTATGGTGTCCCCGATCGAATAGCATCAGATGGTGGCAGGGAATTTGACAACGCCGACATAAGAGAGCAGATGAAGTTGCTGGATGTCAGATGGCATGTCAACACCCCGGGACACCCAAAGAGCTGGGGTGGAATCGAGCGTCTCCACAGTACCCTGGGGGATTATCTCCGCGTCTATCATACCGAAAAGGGGTTGGAGCCGGCTGAGGCTATGCCACTAGCGGTGATAGCTTACAATCACTCGATACACACGGCTACGGGGTTCTCACCGGTCGAGATTCTTTTTGGCCTGCGGGGACACCAGAGGAACGGGGGAGGGAGACGAGACGGCCACACTCCTCGTCAACAACCGCGTGGAGTTGGGGAAACTCTGGGGAAGGCCTACGCGAGGATTACGGCCGAAAAACGAAGGAGAGTGGCGAGGGAGAACGTGGGCGTCAAACCCATCGAAGGTCGCGTCACAATAGGGACCACCGTATACCGCAAGATTGCATCGAATCGGGGTAAAGAGCTGATCCGTTACGAGGGTCCCTTTATTTAAGGGTGGTTGCGATTCGCGAACACAATATCGTAACCATACAGAGTGTTCGCGAACCGCGGAAGCGCAGGAACGTGCATGTAGAGCAGCTGAAGATACCAGCGGGGACATCCTCCCAGCGAGAGTCTCGGGTAACGCCCTTACCCCCATACACTCCTCACTCCTGATCATAAATCTGTATCAGCGAATGTATTTTTCTTTTGTTTGTTTTTTTTTAGTTTTTACTATTTTTAGCCTGTGTATGAAGTTTCTGTTCTTTTTATTTTTATTTTATATTTTATTATCCGCTAAGGGTATCGGGGTACGATACTCTATCAATCGTACATAGTCCACAGTGTTAAGTTCCCGACGGATGGTCGGGAACTGGCAGGGGGGAGTTAAAGTCAGAGGTAGCTCTGTATTGTAAACTAATGCGATCATGTGACGTAAACATCCCATGATCCCATGTATGTCGGATTACAAAGAGAAATAAAGACAGTCTATTTCGAGAACTGAAGTTAGTCTTACGTTCCCGTTTTCCTTCTCTTTATCATATTCTACCCGGTGGCGAATAACTAATAGAGGGGGGGGCAATCTTTTAATTTGCCTAATTGAGCGTGTTTCAGCTGTGAAACTTATCATAGTAGACAAAGAACGATCTGAATAAAAGTATAGCCTCTGCCTGCGGATCGAAGGAATAATTGGACTCGAGGGAGTGAAGCAGTGGCAAATCCACTTGATAGCTTACGTAACTTCCTCTTCAAGGATTCAGATTTATTATGATATTTTGAATTTTGCACTATGCTTCATCCAACTGTTATCTCCACTAAGCATAAGAATTGACATAAAAGTATTTCTTACTGCAGATCCGTAGACCAGGTGCATCACTTGAGTGGAGCATACTTCAACGTATGTAAAATATGCAGATGAATACTTTCATTTACATACACACTCTACATTATACAAACATTTTGTATTTTTCGCAATGAAGAATGTTCGTCCGTCTATTTAAACCGTGTGTGTGTATTAAACTTTGATTAAATAGTATTTCTCTACTGTGGATAAGATATTATTGTCATGTGCTTGGTATCATGACATAATTAAAAATCAAAACAAAATTATCTGCAATGGCAAAAATAAGTAGAAAGGGAAATTATGGCAAACGGCGATTTGAAAATATGTACTTTTGATTTTTTAAATTTGAACATTGCACCGATGTAAAAACTTGACATAGGAACAGTCATTCTCAAAAATCTAAACTGGGAAATACAGGACAGACATGAATAAATTACACGGTGACATGCAGATTACATAATGAGCATTTGTCGCACTGCTCAAAGTTTACATTCAATATTTATCCCCTTGATTTAAAAATTAGCGTGTCGGGTCGTCACTAGGGAGGTGCCTGATCACCCTAGCCCTGGTGACAAGTGCGGATTGTTCGAGTTTATAACATGGACAATCGTTCCATGACGGCGTTACTATCTGACTCCATTTATGATAGGTATGTGCCCCGACAATGCACTATGTTCAAGAGAAGAGGTGCAGAGGTTCTACAAAGAATTAGTCAAGTTTTCAGAGTTCGAGTCGAAACCAAGCAAGCGTCACGAGTAAAGGCCACGGGAGAGACTAACTAACAGGACCAGTAGCCCTGCCTTAAGTACCCTCTCTACTTCCTTATGGGAGGCTGAAAGGGTCTGATCCGGTGGTGGTTCACACGCACACCTGTGGCGAGGAACGTGACCGGTAGTGAGACACGTGACCGCCGCCTCCTTACCCGACCCGGGGACAAGCACTGGAGCTAGAGAGGCCCCCTAAAGGGTTGTTAAGTTTAAGACTGCCAGCTGGTGACCCTTTCATGTTTATGACTGCCGGCTGGTGACCCTTTCTCGTGTGAATTAGTTGGCTTCCGCCTTTTATTGCTTAACACTTTTACAATGATTTACATTTGTTTATAATACATTTAGTTCATGTTATTTTACTTTTGCTTACAATATATATGCAATAGAGGGTGATTTATCTTATGTAGTTAGTGGTCGCTACATAGCGGAATAAAGAATATTCTTCTACTTAATTAGATATACGAAATATTTTTTCTTATTTTTTCTACATCATAGAAGACAAATAGACGAACGAAGAACGATCATACCTGAATATAAGTAGAGCCTCTGCCTACAGATCGAAGGAATAATTGGACTCGAGTGAGTGAAGCAGTGGCAAATCCACTTGATAGCTTACGTAACTTCCTCTTCAAAGGTGTTCTGTTGAGCATTGTTCACCTTGTCGCAACATTACATCTGTGTCAAAATTGCCGCCCGAAAACAATTAATCTTACATAAAGGAATAATCCAGCCCTCGTGGACTTACACTTCACTGGTATGTAGTTACAAGTGTGTCACACATTTCAGAAAATTAGTAGTCGTACAAAAGAGAACAATTAGGATTTTAATTACTGTACTTAATACACCAATGTTTATATTGTCAGAATGACATATGGGTAATTAAATTCACTATTACTCCATCAATGTTTTTCCTGGTATTAATAACATTACCAGTATAAGAAGCAGTGTACAATTTCATACCCGAAAACCAACTAATTAGTGTAAGCTGTAACCAGCCATCCTCAAACAAAATTTATATTGTTAGAAGATTGTTCAATTAATTAAAATCACTATTTACCCTATTAATTTTGTATATTTTAACTATGTGGGTTTTCCCTACTGTTAACTACAGCACTTGATATGCATCGGAAACGTGATCATGACCAAGCATGTATAATTTCAATTGTAAAGCCAAATTGTAAATTATGTAAATAATAAGCATTTTTTTTTTTTAAACGAGACACTTTCTGATTTTATTTGGGTTGCTAAGTGGCAGCATATTAATCGAAAAACGATTTTCAATATTGAATTTTGCTAAAGCTAATTTAGTAATTGAGCTAAAAAAAAAAGTGAGGTGCTGATTGAGCCAAAGATCTTTTCGATTGATTCAACAATAATATGTTTGGTTATAAGATACAGTTTTCAGTTCCCAACTTGTTCCTTTAATTCGTATCATGTGTTTTCTTTGAAATCGTGCCTTATTAAAAAAAAAAGTTAAACCAACAGATTTTTTGTGTGCCTACCGGTGAGCTAAAGGTAGAATTTCTGGCCGCTAAAAGCGAGCTCGATTTGAATGGGACGAGAGGATGGTGTTGGCATTCTGAGCGCTTGGCCAACTGGTAGTCACTACGGCTGCCAATTTTCCATTCGCTTTCCGGCATCTTCCTATTTTGTCATTCTGCCTATGGTTCGCTTTTTCCGAGAACGGGGCGCAACCATATTCTCATTTGTCGTGCATCAATTCCTCTATAACAGTTTTGCTACGACCTGTTGTCTCCGAGAAACAGTAAGAATATTCTTAATAATTAACGACCCAAGAAAAATTACTGCCTAGATACGCGGGTCTGGTGGCTATCCCAAATGAGCTACCCTACCCGCAGATATCGTTTATTTAATTTTTTTTTATCAAATCCATCATTTTATTTGTTAAAAGATCTGTGTCACCGAATGTGCCATTCTAAAGAATAAAAAGAGTTACTGCCGCCGGATAACTAAGTTGGGAGAGCCCCGACTTTAAGGAGGGCCCGGGCTTGAGTCCCGATCTTACAGGTTTAATTGTTTACTCACGAATACCACAATAAAAAAATTCTTAGTTAAGATTAGTAATTAGTAATCATTTCGTTAAAAATCTATTGAAATCGTCTGGAATGGATAAATATATAATTTCCGTTGTTAGTTCTCAATTATTTTTTTTTTGTAAATCTTAGTGTTTAACGTGGGAGCAGCTAAAATCTCTATAGCCAACATTTTTTCCATCACAAACGTAGATTCACAATTTAATTCATTGTATAGACCAAGCATATATCATTTTCATTGTGCGTCTGAAATTATGTAAATAATAATCCTAATGAACATTTTATTTTTTAAAACAACGAGGGACTGTCTGATTTTAGTTTGGTTGCGCTAAGTGATAGCTAATAAATCAAATGACGAAATTTAAAATAATAACTATATTATTAAATTTTGATAAAGCTAATTTAGTAATTAGGCACAAAAAAATGCGGCGGTGATTTAGCTATATATGTATATAATGGTTTAAATTGGATAGATTCTACAATAATGTGAGTGTAGGAGCAACAATAATCTGCTTATGACTCTTTTTATAAGAGATGCCGTATTGCCAACATTTCTGCTGATCATATTGTATGAATGATACACTGACTGGATATCCTTAATCTATATCGTAATTGTCTCTAATAAGTTAATAAAATAAGTTGATGGGTAGTTTTTTCCCATTAGATCAAAGCTTATTTTTACTGAACACGAAATTTGTGGTTAAAACATCATTTATAAACTAAATTTTATTTTTAGAAACAGATACAACGGAATAGAGCTGTGGGGGACAGCAAAAAAGTTGAACATCAAGCGTATCTAATCCTTTGAATCAAAAGTCCTGAGAACAATAGTAAATACCCCTTATCACGTCAGCATCAAAACCCTTCATAACGATCTCAATATACCTTACATTCTCGAACTCATCCCTTCCAAGGTCATGAAATTCTATAGTCACCTATCCAACCACCCTAATCCCCTAGCACAGTCATTGCACTGCACCTCTCATCCTCTCATACCTATAATCCTCCTTGGAGACTAAAACGGCAGTGGCCTCGTGACCTGCTATAGATGTGTAACAGTGGGAGTCCTGGCACTGGCCAGCTTCTCTAATCATGTCCAAGAGCGTTTGTGGCTCTCGCGCTCTTGGTCAGCCTCCGCTGCCTTGTTATCCGGTGACGCGGCTGACGGAGGAGCGTGGGGGACTTCCCAAGACTCCGCTTTTAACATTTATCACAATTACTTATTGCGCAATAAGGCAGATTGTAATGTTATCATAATAAAGTTTTAAATAATCATAGAAACAGACACATAAAAAATTGCGAATGCAATAAAGTGACATAAAGGACCCAATAAAACGTAAAGTTGAGAACACATCAAATACACGCTTTCTAAACATTTCTTTTTGAGAGAATATTTACATTCCTGACCGAAACAAAACTGAAAACAAATGTAATTATACCCATAATAAGATAAAACATAATCTACAGACTGACTAATTGCTTCTAAAACCGAAACACAAAAATGGTGCCGTGTGAACCTGGTGTGCCGCCGGCAACGGGCAAAGGGACCGACTTTTTAAATGTTTAATTTGTTTTTCTATAATATCCCGTTATTTTATTTTATTTTTTTTTTTTGCTAATAAGTAATTGTGATAAATGTTCTCATTCATACCATTTTTACAATCTGCATTCACTTGCTCATTCATACAGTATTTACAAACAGCCCAGAGGCCTCCTAAATCCACATGGTTGTCACTTCCTTTGTAGGCAAAAGAGGAAATGGAGTCTTGGGTAGCCCCCCACGCACCTCCGTGAGCCGCGTCACCAGATACTAGCCAGTGGAGGCTGACGAAGAGCGCGAGAGCCTCATACGCTCAGGCCATGATTGGAGAAACTGGCCATTGCCAGGACTCCCACTGCCACGATGTTTTATTTTAACGAAAAAAAAAAAATATAACCATATCCCCAATTTTTGTAAAACCAAGTTTTAAAATTTAGGGTAAGTTTATCATTTATTTATACATCATTTATTCAACCACTATCGTAGAACATTCAGAAAAGTGGCCGAGTGATAGCAAAGCCAATCCCTTGAAGCTAAAGAAAAAAATAAAAGAAAAAAAGCACTAGGTGATCTCAAGATGTTTCTTTGAAGCACTCAAATATCCTACTCCGTTACAACCTCAAACCGACTCTACATAATTACTAATTACTAACCATAAAAATTACTTAACGTCAATGCTCCAACCAATTACGAATTTAATATTTTCAAATAATTACACATAGCTTTGTATAACTGACTGACTTAAGTCAAGTTAAAAAAGTGCAAAATGGCGTAGGGACTGGCTACTTATGGCAAAAGACGAGTCACAACTTTTCATTCTTCCTATCTACCTATGTCGTATAGTATTTTCCAGAGTGGAATTTTTCAATTTTGAGTTTTGCCCAGTAAAGATACACAGTCCAGTCTGCGAGGGATTGTGAAATGCACAACAGTCAATATGATAGATACACTTTAACACGTCTCATTTGTCTTATGGTAATTAGGGAACATATTTCGTTTTAGTTTTATTTAGTCACTTGTTTAATTATTCGGGGGATCGTTAGTCACCTTCAAATTTAATATTGTTTACTCGTTAAATTGTTAAATAACTATGTGATAAAAATAGTGCAGGGATTTGACCAACTTGTTAGAAAAAGTACGACACAGGTCTTACCGGCTATCACACTTGCCAACTTCACCCAACCTGTCGCTTCGTCTCAAACCGATAACCTATAAATGTATCCTCCGGCCAGCTCTGCTGTACGATGCCCCGCTATTTACCCACTTGACTGACAATACAGCAAAATGTCACCAACATTTCTAGAATGGGATCATGCCAAAACTGGTCCGACATACCTCTCTTGACAGGTTAAATAACGCTGACCTACACCCGTTGCTTGGTGTGCCGTCTGTGGTTGAGTTTATCCGCCGGAGACACATCAAGTTTTTTGACTCGTTGCAGCACCTAACCAACCCAGTGTTTAACACTATGACCCCACCACCTCTCCCGCATCGATGGCAACAGACTTTCGGGGAAAAATTAGGTTAAGAATTAGTATGTAAGTTAGTTTTAAGTTTGATCAAAAAGGTGCGCCCCATCACCTTTATTAGTCAGTTTAGTCCAGTCACGTATAATGTGTATCATTATACTTGTTTATTCATTATATAATTTTTATAAAATAACAAAACCTGTATATAAATGTAGCGATGCTACAGGAAATATAAAAATAATTTGTAAATAGATTCGCCTGAGGATCTGTAATTGTATATAATTATCTGTTAATTTTAAGGGGCTTTGAAAAAAAAAAAAGACTAACTTGTACAATTATATTTGTTATATACTTATAACTGATATATTTGATACGCTGTGAGTTCATTGTCAGCCGCTAGTGTATAAATGAGTAGAATAAGCTTTTGGCAGATCGGCTTAAGCTAATGAAAGAGTTTTGACATACCATTTATGTCTGTGGTGTGAGATGGTTTTAAAAACTCTTTCATTAGCTTATGCCAATCTCCGAACATATCTTCAACTCAATTGTATTTGGTTTATTTGACCATTTTTTCCTTCCAATGCTCTATCACGACGAGCTCAGAAAAAAAAAATTCTTCGAGCAAGAACTATACAGTTTTGGTTAATTATAAGCAAACTAGTTATTTGGAAGCAGATAAATAAGAGCATTATTGCTCAGAAATTATATATTCTTGATAATGAAGCCACATGGTGTGTAAGGAATAAGTGAGAACTTCTAGTTTGACGATTAAAGAAAATCATCGAGAAGAGATGGTGGAAAACTGTCAACACATATTTTCCAGGTATCAGCACCGCCCTAGAACTGGACACACCATTACTGCCTTGAAAGTGGATGAAGGGTTTAGGATATGCCCAGCTGTCGACGAGATATTCATATATTGTAGCATTTAAATGCCCTAAATACTTGATCCCACTATTTGAAAAAAACATAAAATTATTGAACTTAAAATATATTTGACAGAGCATAAAACTAGTTTTTTTTTAAATTCCATTCCTCTTCCTGTATCAGAGACAGTAACGTATTTAGGCTTCCATCTCGAGGCTGACATGTAACCCACACATGAGCCTAAACAGACGCATTGGACAACTGTACAGACTACTTCAAAGGAAATCCCACCTCTCAATAGAAAATAAACTATTAATCTACAAAGTTACTCAAGTTATACTCAAGCCAATCTGGACATACGGATTAGAGCTATGGGGGACAGCAAAAAAGTCGAACATCAAGCGTATCAAATCCATTCAATCAAAAGTCCTGAGAACAATAGTAAATGCCCCTTATTACGTCAGAACTCATCCCTTCCAAGTTCATAAAATTCCACAGTAACCAATCGAACTACCCTAATCCCCTAGCACAGTCATTACACTGCACCACTCATCCCTATAATCCTCCTCGGAGACTAAAGTGGCAGCGGTCTTGCGGCCTGCTATAAATACGGGACAGTGGGAGTCCTGGAAATAGCCAGTTCCTCCAATCATGTCTTGAAATTGTAAATATGGTATAAATGAGAACATTTATCACAATTACTTATCGCCCAAAAAAGCGAATGATAATTTTATCACAAAAAATAAGTTTCATATAAGTAAATACAGAGCGTAAAGGTAGTTTGATGGACCAGCCTCAAGAAAGGAGTGTGGAAGATTATGGACTGTTTTTTTTTTAATTTCAGAAATTCGATAAGAAAAAAGTCACTCAGGCATAATGAATCATCCAAAATGAAAATACTTTCAGAAGAAAATGTATATTTGGCAATAATTGATTAATAAATGACACTTAATTCTTTTTTACACGATTTTTATTATTTTTCCGATTTCAATCAAAATCTGACATAGTTTCTGAGCTATGACTTGAGAAATTTGAAAAATAGCGAAACAACTTTTTGACGTTGTTATATGTTCGAACCCCGACATGTGGAAGTTAGTGCACAATTGTTCAATAACATTAAGGAACTGAGGCCAGATGTTTTTTGATGTAGGCCGACCAATGTACCGAACTCCATCTGTTTAGGATAAGGGTGGTCCGAAGTGCAAGATGGGGCGGAAAAGGCATGGACGGTCACAAAGGGCCAAAAATAAAAGAAGGCTTTGTTGAGATTCAGAAATACGGTTCAAGGCGTGAAGATATAGAGTCGATAGTGGAGGGACGACAGTCGCGGAGGATGGCTGGAGTCGCGCTGAAGTGCGTAGGCTGCCCGAAGGTGCCGGCTCAGGAGCTGTAGGCTTCGAGGTTGTTTCCACATCGACTGAATGACTGAATGACAAATGACTGAAGACATCGTTGTACACTAGTAAGATTTAAGATTTTTTAGTAGCTAGTATAATAGATGTAATCTGTTCATCATTTTGGATTAATAGTAAAATCAGACATTTCTGTTGTTTATGTATAATAAAACATTTTGTCTATACATTTCTATTGTGCCATTGAATTCCTTCCATTTAATCAGCACGTTAATTTATTAAGGTAAATTACTTTGGGTTTAGAATCAATTGGGACCAAGTGAATTGAATATATGAATAAGGTATAATGTTGTACAACTTTACGCTAATGTAATACGCTCAAGATTTGAGGAATGAAATCTGTCAGTAGTTGAATAACTAGATGGCATCGCAAAAAATTAAATATTCTAACAGCGTGGTGTTGGTCAGGCAAATAGATAAACAGGTATATGTACCCTTAGAAAAGATACATCCTTTATTTATTGCCTTAGAGTGTTATGTAATCGGATACCTTGGTGTATCCAATATATAGGGTATCCCTAAATAATTAAATATATAAATAAAAGGCATTAGTCATCCCCCGTCCGCCGAACGTAGCAACGTTTAATTTTTTCCATGCATGCCGGTATTTTGGTCACACACTAATAAGCATATTTCCATGTGTTGTGGAATATATATCTTTCAAATTTCAGGTTGGTTTAATAAACTTGACGGGTGTTTGTGATTGTCGGGTCGTCACAAAGGGATGCCTAGCTACCCTAGCCCTGGTGACCAAGTGAGGGTTGATTAGGCTATGACCTGGACAATTGTTTTATGACGGGTCTTACTATCTGACTCCATATTTGATAGGTATGTGCCCTGACAAAGCACTATGTTCAGGAGAGGAGGTATAGGGTAGGTAGTGTAGGTAGTTTGTGTGGTCTTGGAATGACCACGAATTCACACTCGGTATCTGAGGATAAGCGAAATCCGTCCGGATCCCAAAGTGAGTGTGAACCGGAGAGAGACAGACTGGATCGCTGGAGTAAGTAGGTAAATTTGTAGGGCCACGACAACCGTTGTCCGCGAGGGAGTGGACTCTACCAAGGAGCTGATAGTTTTAGCGAGGCGAAGGCAGAGAATCCCGCAAGAGAGTGTGGAATTCTGACAAGACCGGACTAAAACATGGTGAGGAATGAGGTGAGGAAGAGAGGTCCAGAGGTTTTCATAAATGAGAAGGTCAAGTTTTGAGACATCATTACAGCCGCAACTCACCAGTTAGAGAGTTGTCTTGAGTATGATTTACAGGCCAAGACCTGGCCCTACTTATTATAGTCAGTAGTGGCTCGTCAGACCCAATCGTGTGCCACGTTATTGTACCCAATGAGACCCCAGTATGCGGTGGCGCTTTGTTCTCGGCTGCCCTAGGCCTGGCCTGGGTCACCGATACCTGCCCTGGGTAAGGGTTTCCAGCCCCTAACTAATAAACTTGCAGTTGCGTATTTTTTATTGTTTACAACATTTACAATGACTTATGGTTTGGTAATGTTATTTACATTTGTTTAAATTAATTTACAATATATATACAATAGGGTATAGGGTGATTTATCTTATGTAGTTAGTAGTCACTACAGTGATGAACACACATTGTATGTACTTCTCTTTAGTCGAAAGGCAATCTTAGTGTTTGTAGTTGAGTTTGCCACGAGATAGACCAGTTTAAACTGGGAAATCGGATCGGTTCCAATTGGAAGTTATATTAGCTGGTAAAGTGTGCACCACCAAGCCCAAGCACGACTATTAGGTACGGACCCAGTGACCGCTTGTGGTTCTAATAAGTTTGTTCCATTTAATCATCATTCCAGCCGGATCCCACGTAGCCCTCCCAGTCATCTATTTCCGGGATACCCACCCTTCAACTGGAGATGCTTCACTGCCCTACGTGGTAGTTGATCTCACTCACCCTGGCTCCAACGAATTTCTAATGATCAACACTGATAACGGAGCACCACTGTAGCTATGAGGTAGTGTAAGATTAAACTCAAAATAAATGTTTCGTAATAATTAGTACGAAAATAGAATCAATGTGTCGCCAATTTCGTGTAGGTTGTGCCTACTGTATAGTGAGTGATATTTTCTCTGACCCGTTTAATAGTTTCACCTCCGACAATCTATTTCTATGGCAAGCAACTCAATTGAACAGTAACAAAAAAACGGGCAGTTGAATAAATTTAATCCTTATCAAATTTTAGAAACGGTTCTGATCAAGTAGCTATATCAGTGGAGATAATGCTATTGGAAAGTTATTGAAACTCCCGATAAAGAAAACTTTACATAAGGTATTTCGATGGTTCTGTCATTCGTTGCGGTCATTATTAGCTTGCGTTCGCTTTTTGGCTTTTCAGAGGCAACTTTGTTCAGTCTACGCCGAAAACCACCAAATTTGGTAAAATAGAATCAGCAAATTTTATAATAGCCAATGCTCCGATGCAGTTAAACAAGAAATATGAAGCTGTTAAATATCTGAGGGTATGCCTAGACTAACTCCAGAGGAACATGAAACGTTCAAAATTCCATTCACAAGTTTTTTCTGTATGACAGTGAATTATGGGGAAGTACTTCTGCTACAAAAATCAATGTTCCAAAATTAGTGGTTTATTCATTGATCTCTTTCTGACGCCCACCGGGCAGTGGCCTGGTCGACGAGACCTTCCCCGGACGGGCGCTCCCCGACAGTATTGATTATGCTAAGATGGGCTTACACCTGCCTACACCATTGCAGTCAAATTGTCACATCTTTTATATTTTTTGTATTTTCTTGAGGTTCAGTTAATTGTTTTTTTTGGCCAACTCGCTAATTTCTATTTCACGACCGCATTACTTATATCATTATTTATTACGAATTGACCTTTCTCTTATGCATTAATTATTGTGCCATTATCAATAATTGACTTGAATACTTTCATTTAATTTGTAACACACTGTGGTATTAGTATCTCACATGACAATTTGATTTATCATCTGGAGATATTAACTATTTTAACACCTACCTTTCTATTTTTGTTATCAGGATCTGATGAAGACCTACATAGTAACGTGGAAACGCCCATTGATAAATTTGATGTAAATCTAACATCCATCTTTCATCAGCCAAGCCGATATCCCAACAATTACATCCAATCATTTATAAATTGCTAACAAGGATCTCCCAGTGTAATTAATTGAATGTTAGAAACCTTTTAGTGAGATAAAACAACACTCTTCCCTATTGGGCGATAAGAAATAGTATTCAATGATCTCATTCATGCCATATTTACCGCTCCGCATTCACTCGCTCATTCATTAAATATTTCCCAAACCACACAGCCTGCCAAATTTGCATGGTTATCACCACCACCACATGCAAAAGAGGATGCGGAGTTTTGAGACATCTCCCATGCTCCTCCATCAGAGGATTTGATACGATCCATTGGAGGCTAAGAGCACGACAGACTCCATTGATTGGAGAAACTGGCCATTGCCAGGACTCCCACTGTCATGTATTTATAGCCGGTCACTGCAGCTTTAGCTTTCTAGGAGGGCTGTGTGGTGCAGTGAAATGACTGTGGGATTCGGGTGATTCGATACGTTTTGATGGAATTTCGTATACTTCGAAGGGATGAGCTCAATATACTCTAATTAAGATTGTTATGAAGATATTTGTTGTTTTAATAAAGCTAATAGTTCATAATAGCATTAACTACTGTTTTCAGGAGTTTTGGTGGATTGGATACGCTCGATGCTTGACTGTTTTTCTGTTCCTATAACTCTATCCCGTGTGTCCAGCAAGATTAGGTTTTGTATTACTTTGTAAATTAGTAATGTATTTTCGATTGAAAAGTGGGATGTCAAGGTGATCAGGATTGTCGGTTGGGATCAGATGGCCGATAGGTGGCTGTCAGGAGAGATAGTGGAACGATGTTTCCGTGTGAGTGCAGACAGCCAAGCTAATCTATATATGTTCATTTACTTTATGGATTATAAAAACTAAATTTACATTATATAAATTAGGATGTTACGGCATATCTAATTTTTAATAAAATAAGAAGGTTAATATACTTACATTTTCTTTTTCATATTTAATAATAAACTGAGGGCTGGAGGACTGAGGAATCTCTAAATGTGTCCTCACCCGTTATTTTTTAATATATTTTAGCAATGTGATAACAAATTCCTGATTTTCCTTAATATATTTTTTTTCCTCAGGTGAGCCAAGACCCGTTACTATCCCATGGTCGGCTGTAAGGGTGAGTTGAAAATTAACTGGAACAAAAAATAAATAAATATAAAATTCCATACTTATCGTGCCTTCTTCCTCTCAATATTGGGCCGGCGTTTTTCCTTGAAGGTAGAGGAAAAAAAAAACTTCGATACTTACAATATTGACTAAAGAATGCTTAAAATACGCAAGCCCCTTAGATTATGTACTCTCCATCACGCTTATACCGTTTGGCACAATATAATTAAATTATTATAATAATCTTCTTGAATTAATTAATTATCAATAATACTTTGTTCACATACAGATATATTTTGTGTTAGTAAAATTATTAATGAGCAGTTGTCAAAAGGAAAAAAAAACTCAAAGGACGTGACGGTATATCCTTTTTTATTTTAATTCACATTAAAATGTCTTTTGATATCAAATTACACGGTTTAATGGATATAATGAGCTTGGTTGGTTTAATACTTTTTATCATCAAACCATATTATTTTTGTCTAGTACAGAGAAATATTTTGTAATAAAAATATACTTTAATTGAGTTTTATTACATCTTATAAAAAATTAACATTAAAATTAACTCATCTCGTTTAGCCTTGGGCTGTGTGGTAGGTTATAGATATGGTACAGAACAATTTTAATTAAATTTCATAATATCGCCATGAATTATTTGTACATTGCCATGGCACAAGTGCGTGGTTTAATATATTTGGCACTGCGCTACCATGGTCACTTCAAATTGTTATGTTTTGTTATTTTGGTTGTTATTAATCTTCCTGGCAGCGCGTACCCATGAGTTAATTAATTTTCATTTATCCTATGCGATAAATACTCATTAATTAGATCTGATTGAAGATAGAAACAATTTAGTTCAGATAATCTCCAAATTAATTTTGCAATATTCAAACAGTTATCAAAGTTTTCATAAACATGTGATCATGAAAAGTATGTGAATTGAGAAAATATAAATAAAATAATTTGTATTAGAAGCCTATCTTTATTGCTTAGTCATAATGTAAAATATATTGAGTCATAAATAAAATAATTATTCTATTTCCGTTTCTAAGCCTAAATCTAGCGCAACCTTTCCGTCAATTAATTACAATGCTTAGATTTATTCATGTGTTTGCTTTTGCTTGTTTTATGTGTATATATGTAATTATTTGGATACGTATTCATGGATCAGTCATTTTCATAGCGTTGTTGCAATGAATTCATGCAAACGTAAATACAAATACTACCAACACAATTGTGACTAGTAGTCAGAATACAGCGATTTTCTGTGGAAGTTTTATTCCAAGGTGGGAACAGGTAATATCCATTAAGCAGATATAGATAGAAAAGCTTCATGGTTTCTAACACATTTCTTATTTTGAGTCAATTGTCGCATTCCAGGGTTTCGTTACGGCTGTAATAAAGATTTTAATGCTACATATATATGTTGTAATTATAATCCACTAGAGTTTCAACACATATATTTATAGTCATAAGGCCAGATCTTCGATTTCCTACTCTACCTATGTTCAGAAAATATTCATTTTATTTTTTTATCAGCAATTGATAAATGACCCTTCATTATTATTCATTTGGTTGCTTATCCTGGAGGGGTCGACATTTGCTTGAACTTTACAGCCGTAGACATATGCAATAGGATAATAGACTAAAATCGAAATCTTTCTTTTTAACATTTTTTCGGGTACTCAGTATAAAATGTAAAAGGTAACGAAAAATATGTTTGGCTAAGTTAGAATGAAGGTACTCCACTCGTCTTAGTACAAGCGACAATCACATGGAAAGTCTATTACAAAACAGTTACGCATAGAAAAAGAATGTTCTAAAAGTGAGAATGACCAGCGACTGGGCTCTTCATGGAGACCAAGGAGGTAGCTCTTGTTGGACGAGGATAGGGAACCAGGTCTCGACTCACTCGTTTCTTGATGGACGGTGGAACGCCTACTCTTTCTCATGTGATACTTACTGTCGAATGAATTTTGCTTCGCTAAAAAAAGTTCGAAAATTATTGACACAGATGTCAATTATCCTTGTATTGAGCGATGATGAGTGGGGAATAGAGAAACTTGTGAAGTTTCTAAAAACCGAAACGCTCAGCGATGTATTGTAAATATATGAACCAATACTTGATGTAATTTTATAAGAGTTTTCAGGTATAGGTTACGAGAAATGAAAATAATTGGAAGCAGTTTCACTATAAGTTTTAACATGCGTTACTGTATTATTAATTACGAAAAAATGTTAGAGTAACAAGGAAAAGATGGAAAAGGAAAGGAGGAAGACAGAATGGGGACAAAGAAAATCGAAGAAGTGGATGAAGGAGACTGAAGTAAAGTGGTTGAATTTAAGCTATCCGATATCTTGAAAAAAAAAAAGGGTATAAATACAAATTAGAAAACACAAGAAGCAGGTATAATATATACAATTAGGCGTGTCCCCTTGCCAAAAATTTATATCGAAGAAATTTCTCAAAACTCTTAAAAAAAAAATACCAAAAGGAATATGACCAAAAACGTAGACAAAAAAAAATGGCATAAAACTACTTATACACATGTCAAAATTCACTAAGATATAATTCACATTGACGGTGTACATAAAGTACAAAAAGAACCCTCAATATCTAAAAGAAGAAAATTTCCGTTTGGCAGTCAACATTGGTTGCGGGACCTTAAAAGTAGGCTATAGCCGACATTTTAACAAATTTAGACATAATGAAGATTTTTAATTGATATTAAGAGTTGAGGTTTTGAGGTTGGATGTTTGTCAATATTTGTATCAACTTTTTCATACATATATTTATTTCTGATGTGTGTTCCTGTGTGTTGTGATGTGTGTTTTTGGATTTTAGTGATGAGTGCGTGGAGTTTGTTGTCTAATTCTTGGAAATAAGCAATGTCTAGTATATGTATATTTATTATGTATATAGCAATAAGTAATGGCGCCCTGAGAAGCTATACGACCAGATCTTATTTGGTTGAGGAGTGTAAAAACAACTTAAACACACTCTCGCTAGCCAATAAGGTTAGAATCGACTGGGTGCCAGGACACACAGGCATCACAGGCAATGAGAAGGCAGATGGCCTTGCAAGGGTGGGCTCAGAACAGACACCTCTTGCACCTGAACCCATATGTGGTATCAGCCTCAGCTACGCTAAAAGGCGTATAAAATTAGCTTTAGAGGACAAGGCAAGACTTTCTTGGAGAGAAACTAAGAAACAGGAACACTCGAAACTGTTTCTAATGGACCCTGTAAGAGAAGAAGCTCAGCACTTCTATCAATGGACAGGTGGACACTCAAAAGTGTGACAGGACTCTATACAGGTCACTGTCGGTTAAATAAACACCTCTTTAATTTGGGGATAGTGGGATCACCAATCTGCAGATTCTGCAAGAAAGAGGCAGAAACGGCACGTCATATAATATGTGACTGTGATAACTTAGCTAGAAGGCGATACCTTCACTTTGGTAGTGATCGCATTGTAGACCCCAAACTATGTGAACTGATCGATCCATTCAGTATCCTCAGATTTGCAAAGGCCGTGGGCCTGTCACATATATAGGACAGGGACATGGACGGCGCACAATAGGTCTCAGTGAGGCCGCGGTGCACAAATGCCGGAACAATAATAATAATAATGCCTAGGGGCCATATCGTTAATTTTTGATCCTCTCTCAGTGTGAGTATTGCTTGTTTTCATGTTATGTGGACAATATGAATGTATTTTTCTATCGCATGCTTTAAAAAAAGTCCTAACGTAATATACCTTGGATAAGCCACCAATTCGGTATCCAATGGTGGGAGAGTGGAACAGTGATCTTAAAGGTAATATTCACATTCCTGGGGATGTCTGAACGTCGACTGGTGATGTAACAATAATTTTAATTCTTATACTCTTTATACTCTTTATTGGGCTATAATTACAATCTGCAATTTTGGAGAGAGCCTACAGGTTTTTTGAAAAATTTGATTTTCACATATTAAAATACAGGTGTCTCTTTTTGGAATGTTTGCTCTTTAGAATATTAGTGTAATTGACTTAATTTGTCATTGGTTCATTTGTGATGTTGGTATTGGTTGACGATGAAATTGTCGAAAACTTGCATGGATTAGATGTTTCCGGTTGCAAAATATGTTTTCTGTCTTGCGCAGACTTTTGGCCAGAACCTTTATTACGTTCGGGGGAGAATAAAAACAGCCACGTGGCAATTATCCCCAACAATAAGGTACTGTAATTTTGTGCTAGGCCTTTTTAAAATTGAGACTTGAAATAAATCTATTGATTCAATCACACTTTTAATATTTTTAGTGCAAGTTTCATTTCAGCAGACTGTCAGTTGCTGCATTCTTTGATCAGTTTAAATTAGTGTTTCACTTGTTCTCATTTACAAATCCCCTTGACTTAGACTGGAACCTTGAGTACTCTCAAGTAATTTTAATACTCGTAGGGTCAGTGTAAATGAATCAAGGATCTATTCTTAAATTAATTTCAACGATTTAAATTGTATTGTTTAGTAAAGAAAGTGTAAAATGTATATTTTTAATTATTGTTTTTCCGGTTATATGAATGAAATTGTTGAT
This sequence comes from Acanthosoma haemorrhoidale, assembly GCA_930367205.1. NCBI lineage: Eukaryota > Metazoa > Arthropoda > Insecta > Hemiptera > Acanthosomatidae > Acanthosoma > Acanthosoma haemorrhoidale. Next base: position 1,599,161 of record OV884009.1, read on the forward strand.
TTTATTTTAAATCAAAATGTTTCTTTTTATTTCTGATTGCTTTATTATGATAAAATTACAACTTACCTTATTGGGCAATAAGTACTTGTAATAAATGATCTCATTCATACCATATTTATGATTTTTCATTCACTCGCTGATTCATACAGTATTTACAAACAGCCCAGAGACCTCCCAAATCCACATGGTTGTCACCTACCTCGCATGCGGAAGAGGAAGCGGAGTGTTGAGAAGTCCCCCACGCTCCTCCGTCAGCCGCGTCACCGTATACGAGCCAGTGGAGGCTGGTCAAGTAAAAATAACAAAACAAACAAGAACAAAATAAATTTGTTTAATTGGAGTCGTATTTTTTCCTGCTGGATATTCTAGGAGTTGACTCTTGAGTCTCTCGTTCAAGCAAGCATTAAGTAGGGGAGACCGGGTTTTCTGCCTTTAACAAAGGTTATGACGTCAGTGAGAGTGGGGGAGGAGCTAGAAACAGCCGCAGGTGGGGGGGGGACCCATCCACACCATGGCTGGCCACCTATATAAGCACCGAGAATAGACCGAATTAGCATAACGAACAGGACCGTCACTTGGAACACTACTCTCTCCTCTCTCTCTACACTGGCGCTTGATGCTCTACTCAAACCATGGTCTTCTCATTCAACTACCTCTGCATCTCGATCTCCTAACCTCGCTATGTTTTAGTCTGGCGTTGTCAGACCCTACACCTTCCTAGTGGGAATCACTGCCTTCGTCTCGCTAAAACTAGCACCTCCTTGGGAGAAACCTCTCCCTCGTGGACGACCGTTGCCATGGCCCTACAAACTTACCTCTTAGCGTCTCCCACGGCGATCCAGTCTGCCTCTCTCCGGTTCACACTCGCCTTTGGGATCCGGACGGTTTTCGCCTACCCTTAGACACCGAGTGTGAATTCGTGGTCATTTCAAGACCACATAAACTACCTGTAAACCTACCCTGTTTCTCTTCTCCTGAACATAGTGCTTTTTCGGGGCACACCTTCTAAGATCTTATGGAGTCAGATCAAAACGAATTAGGCTGTCCGCCGACTAGGACGGCAGCCAGGGTGAAAGACCACAGGTCCGCCCAGCTTATCTCTTTATTGGCGCTCGCCGGACGGCGGCTAAGAGGTTGTAGCGACCCTAGCCCTATCTGTTCCCGACAGTCCTCAACAGCTATAGGGTTAATTGACATACCCATAGGGGTTAACTGAGCAAAGTATAGCTCATGAAAAAAGTATGATTTGACCAAAAGAGATGCATGGAATTCAGGTAAATCTTGAACATTATTAAACTAAAAATGAACAAATAATGTTACCTAAAATGTAGGTAATTATGGCATTATTTCAACGGCAAATAGTGTGAATGCTCATTTGTATAAAAATTGTCCTCCTTTTATACCAAAGACGATATTCGACGACCGTATAGTTCACCCGCTCTGTTCCGACTGACGTCAACAGCGTTTTCCTTAATATTGCCCCCCCCCCCCTATATTTTTACAAAATGGAAACTATATATTTTCGCACATAGATGCAATTAATCACAGCCGATTATAGGAAGCATCGCATAGCCTTCTACAGTTTCACCAAACACTCTTCACTTAACCGTCTTGAGTCATTAGTGACGAAATCGCTCTAACGCCTCCGTGGCAAAATTTAGTAGCTGAATGCCAACTAACGGTCTCCCCTACATTACTTGTTTTTAAGTTTTTGCATTCAGTCTATCGAATCACACAATCACTTATTTTAAAGCATCAATTTAATATTTGTATTCATAGTTCTTGTATAAAGCATTTTTGAGAACTACATTTGAAAGTTTGGAAAAGATTTCGTATTTTTCTTTTTTAAATTAAGCTATGACTTCATTAACCTTGGGTTTTTTACGTAAAAACTCGTGAGATATCCTTTTTTCTCTTGATAAATCTTTACGGGTTCGTCCTTCGAACATGTAAACGAATAGGATTTTATCGGGCTGTTGGGAATTAATTCTCTCACCTCAGACTGGTATAGGACTTGGGTTTGTATGGGTGTATTTGTTCTGTGATAAAAGGCCGGTGGTTTAAAAAAAGGAAAACAAAAGGAATGAAATAAAAAAAATAGCGTGGAAATGGACTATGTAGAGGGGGCGGAGGGGGGAAGGTAGCCCCCAGGGTGAAAAGTTTTATGTTCCCTTGATCCTCTGACTTCGTTTTGTTTCAATTATTCTGTTTACTGGCTATACTTTGTTACAACTCAACTTTGTCACTTTATGAAGATTACATCCACTTTAATTTTCCTGCTCCGACATTATTAACAATTGTTTCCATAGGCAGTCCTAAATTTAGATGATTTAATCCTAATTCATTTAACTGGGCGATTTTACAAAATTCAACTTGTTTCTTCTTGACAACGTCTCCCCGTAGCCTAGAGGTTAACACGTTGAACCCGGGTTTGATTTCCGGGTGTTTTTGGATTTGATTTCCCCTAAGGATTTGTTTTTTGAGTAGTGGGTCTGGTGCAGCTTCCCTCAGCCTGGTGAGGCCAAATAAGTAGCAACTTGAATAGAGCAGAAGCGAATCCGAAAACCGGAATTAAGGCGGAAAGCGAGGATTCAAAAGTCATTTTTTGTGTTGTTTTTTTTTTACGACAGAAATGAACTGTTAAGTGTACTAGCTAATGTAATGTAGGGTTTATTTGCGTCACTCTCCAAAGTCGGCGCTATTTGGTCATCAAACTATTTCGGGTGTTCTATGCAAAACTTCATTATTGTAGTAAATTGACTAGAAAATAATTATTTAGTAGTCATTTTAAGATTTCTCACGCATAAATATATATAAATTTAATAGTGATATAATAGTTGTAAAAAACTCAATTTACTCATTTTTCAAGTCTTATGACATTCATTATGACTATGAAACCCAATATAAAACCTAAAGTAAAATGCTATTAACAAAAATTATCAATAACAGGTTAAAAACAAACATCATGTGTTTCATCAAGAACCAAAGTAACTGACAAAGTCTGTAGGAACTGACTTGATATTGGGAACGACTTGAAAAAAATACTTAGTTGGCAAGTTGAGACTTGTGAGAAAACACAAAAATAGGGAATGGAAGAAGTATAATAATATCTTTTGTATTAGTCTCACAAACACCAATGTCCTTAACTACCGGGCATGGTAGTGGTAGACATCTGGAGAAATAGACCAAAGATACGGAGTCTATGCACAATGAGATATCCACCATTGTTGACCCAGCCAACATTTCTTTGAGTAGTTATGGAATCCTACTAGTAAGTGTGTCCCTGGAGTGTAGTAGTCTATGTTATGACATCCTTGAAGTGGCAGGTTCAGGTAGAATCTCGTTTTCTTTTGGTGGTACCACGACCATGACCTGCGTCCAGGCTACTTTTGAGAACTTTTATTGAATGGAACATATGGACAAACGTACTACAAAAATAGGATTGTTTATTTTTCAAAGGTAATAACATCCTCCAGGTGGAAATGTTAACTTTTTCCTTACTAACATGTTTGATCGTACTCTCCTTTCTTGTCCTCGGTCTGAAGCCTTGAGGTTTAAATCCCAAATTTTTTTAATATTATGTAGTAGTTTATAATTAACCGTACCACAAATCTTAACTTTATTTAAGTGGTTAAGCAATCTTTTTCCCCGTGGCACAACATGGTATTTTCATTGTATTCAAAAAATGATCGATCGTCTTCATTAACTTTGTCAGAAATCGGTTTCATTCGAAAGCGCTTAAGTGAATTATCGCTGAGTACAACCCTACAAACTTTTCTGCAAATCGATCCACTTCGGTATTTCTTCAGAACCTTAGCATTCCCTGTCACTAATTTACCAAAGGCTTGTTTTTTACTTTTTCGAACTAAGTTTTTAAAAGTTCGTTTTAAGCTGGCTTTTTAAAACTTCACCGAATAGTAATTTATCTGGGCACTGGATTTAATGTGGCTTGCAACTAATTTTCAAGGGGAATTATAATTGCTCATTTTAGATACAATCTCTGACTTGACGTTGCTAATTTTCTTTTCAAATCTTCCCTTCTTTGATTTTTTATTTCTCTGATAACCTTTTACTTTGGCTTCCTCGGCTTTTCTTCTACCTGAAAGCCACCGGGATTCTTGGAGATTTGGTATTGGGTACTGTATGTCATCATCAGATGATATACGGGGAAGCGAGTTATTTTCAACAAGTGGGGGAAAATCACTAGCTCGTTTTTCTCTTTCTCTTAAAGCCTTCTAATCCTCCATGCCTTTCGTGTTGCTCTTAACTCCCTGGAAGTCATACCTGCAACAAATTTTACCTGCATTGACTGTTGTTTTTCTTTCATTGTTCTAACGTTCTTTCTTGGCTTTCAAGGCAGCCAATACAGGGTCCATTTTTGTTTCTCGCCTCCTTCTGCCAGTTCCTTCTTTGCCTTCCTTTCAACGTCAGATTTTGTTTTTTGGTTCGATATTCTTGAAATCAACAACTCTATTCCATTATGTATGATGAGAGCAGATTTTATTTTTAATGAACGAGGATTATGGTTATATGTTATGCATTAGGAGGTTATATGTCATCGACCCTGACATATGAATGTAATCTAAAATAATGTAGAATTAATAGTAAGAGATAGAAATTGCGAGGTGAAAGCTAAAAGACCCTAAGGGACGACTATCAGGTATAGATAGAACAGCTTCAAAATAGCCAAGTGGATCCAGGTGACTCTTTTAAAGACCCTCATAAAGACAGATTCCAACCCTTCTTTTTCCGTCACGAGAGGAAGTGCCGGAAGGGGTACGGGAGGCCAGTCGCCCGGAAATACTATTTTAAGTCACACATAACTTATTGGCAACGGGGTGTGAAAATGTATCCACAAACACGAAAGGCCATAAATAAACAAGCCTTCTTCTTAAGAGATAAAGACGAGAGAGTTTGATCGAGATACAAAAGGAGAGGATAAAAAGTTGTGGATGAGGCAGCATGAGGAGTTGGTTTTGGGCATCTTCCCGGAGCAGATTCTTTCTGTGTCGAAACCTAGGGCTGAGGACTGGTCTCGGGCCGACCTCTGAGACGCTGAAGTCTTCATCTGGGTTTCCCATTTTGAAGCCCTCGTTGTATAATAGTTAGGAATATTTCAATAGTTACCTAGTAAGATCTATGTTATCTTTCTATCTTATATTCATATGAAGTAATCAGGGTCACACAAATTTCATGGAGACTAGGGACTGACAAATCGACCATTTTTCATCTATACACGCCAGAGGGGCTTCACAAAAAAAACAAAGACAAGCATGAATGTATCATAGAAAGGCTTTGAAGTACTACGAAACTATTTGATGTGCAAAATATAAGTCTTACCTATATGATTTTGACGACTTCTAGGGAGTGACCATCCATAAAAATACACAAATACTTCCCACTTCTATTCACTTCCTGGAAGCAACTGAAGAGGCTGGAGAATAGAACAGATTGACCCTAGTGTCCCCGCTTCCTCCTACTTGTGTACTCACGTCACTTCTTATCACATAATTTCCTTTTGTGATGGTATATTGGTGGCCGTTTTGAAGACGGGCTAGGTAGTGACTCGCAACTGTGTGGCAGAGGTAAAAAATGTGATGATTGGTGTGTTTAATCTAAAATTCCCATGAGGTTCTATATCAATACTTGATAAAGTGCTAAGAAAAATGGCTCCGAACTTATAAGGTTTACATTGAAAGAATTTAGTAATATTAGATGTTAAGTTAATTAGTATTATATACTAACTAGGTTCCCATTAATTAATTATTGGAACCTCAAAGAGCCAAGAAAATGTTGGCCGCAAGTATAATAAACGAAAAAAATTCTGCCTCATTCAGACGTTAGATTTTATTATATAGCTGTGTGACTGAAATTGCGAATGACCAGTGCTCCTGGCAGCCGACTGATTCATAGTACAACGTCGGTATTATTGGTAAATATACCTTTTTTTCTGACAACTTCAGCTTGCAGTAACTTTAATTAAAAAAATCATTAATTTGAAAAATCCGGTTCCTGGTAACGAATGTTCTTTTATGGGCGGATACATAACATTTGTTACAAATCCTTAGAAATACATTTTAAAAAGAAAGTTTAGTGGAATTGGCTGCTCATAGAATATTTAATATTAGGAGTCATTATTCCGCTTTAATGTTTCTGCTTCTCTTAGTCTCTATTTACTTCCACGTAATTTATTTCATCATACTCGGTCCATACGCCAATTATTTTCATAATTCCGGCAGATAAAAGAAAGTTGCGATTTAATGGGAAAGCCGGGAAAGGTTGAGCAATCTGGAAATGTCCATGCCCGGACTCCAGCATGGGTCAGCAGGGAGAAGCCCTGGACAAATACGTAAAGTTTTCAAGTATTCAACCAGTTTCTTTTTCTGGAGCAAGTCTCTCGCTTGAGCGATGCCCTTCTAAGGGAACATTACCTACTTGCACAATGTTGTAGCTCCATGGTACAACAAATCAGTTTGATGCTTCTACAAGATTTTTTTCATATTAAACCTCACGTCAACTGTTCCTCGGGTTTATGAATCGATGATCTTCATCTCATTTAGGTACTAAACGGTGTTCATTGCTTGAGTAAATGGAGTTGACGCTTTATCACACTATTCACATGTAGGCCGGTGGAGTCCTACAAGGAGATGCTTCAGTTTGGTGTGGCCAATCCTCAGTCTCGTTAACACGCTGTTGTTTCTCCTTGACTGGGACGATTGTGATGTCCATGACTTGTTCCTTGAAATTTTTTAAATAGTTTAAGCCCAGTGGTCCATTCTCCGTTTTTTCACAGGGATATTGATGGAAGATTATTACATAATGAATAAAAAAAGGTAGACCTTGAGAAATGAACAATGGTATTTGTAAAGCTACGGATCGTTAATTATAAATCTATATATTATACATTCTTTGATAACCGAAATTGATCTCTATTTTTCAAGACATGATTAGAAATAAAACACTAACTGTAGGGGTTAAATGGAATCAATTCATGAAAATGAGCATAGTTGACGATGGCAAGTAGGGACAGTAGAGGAATGCCCTCCCAAGTGAATGTGCCACTAAAATTCGTTTTTCTTGGTGGATTTTCCACTCTTGTACCTAATCTATGTCTTATATAAATCTCTTGTTGGAAATATACATGGGTAGTCCTATGCACATCGTCCCTGACTGAATTAGATCATGAAAAAGATCATTGGACCTATTCACACTCTCCTTGTGTCACACTAAGTGCTTGTGGCACTTATTTTTCATAATATGGCTCAACTATAAAAAAAAAACTAAGATAGCAGATTCGTTACTTTCACGTCATAATATAATGAAGTGTTTCTTGGACTTTTGTTGATTTAGTCAGTGCGGATTTCTATGTTTGTTGGGTGCTGATTTTTTTTTTTTTAAGTAATATTATGAACTTCAGCGATGTTAGGGTAGTCTTGTGCGTTTTGAGGGTGCAGATTTAGTAGTTTCAGCGATGTCGTGAAATATGATATGAAGAGTAGTGATTTCGTTGTTTGACATGAATATGTTATTTAAATTATGAAGAGTTTTAAGGTGTTACACGTCGCCATAAATTCTGGCTATTGCAAATTTATCTTCTTAAATTATGATACGAATTGGGATTTGGTCCTGATTTTTGGGAAATATTTGGATTTTCAATGTACCCTCGTCTCTTAGCTCTTAACCTAACTCAGCGCATATAAATGTTACTAGGAATGAATACAAAAATTAAATTATAGATCCAAAAAAGATCTTTAAAAAAAATATTAAAAATTGAATAAAATAAAATAAACTTGGTAAAACTCAAAAACACATTATAACATAGTAAGCAATTTTTTCTATGGTAAAGGACCAACTATTATTTATAATCATGACTTAAAGCATAAAATTCACAAAACTTTTAATAATTAATAACGTTCGTTAATTACTAACGAGTTCAAACGTCGCCTATTCTCCAGTAAAGGATGGTTGCTGGGAACGAAGGTTGGACAACTCGCAAACTTGTATAATTCTTGTATAAGACTGCGGTACTTTCCCGAAAAATGGAAACAGGTCATCTTGTTCACAACACTCAAAAGAGCCAGGGGTGGAGATCACCCATCCCACCACCGATCGATCACCTTACTACCACAAATGGGGAAGATTCTGGAGAAATTTCTTTTGAATTATCTCAAAAAAATCTGTGCGGACTATGACATCATTCCACCAGAACACTTTTGTTGTACCAACTTCTTCACCACGAATAAATTGAAGTTCCCCACTTCTCGGAGCAGAAATCACCCCCCTACTTTCAATAATAAAAAACCTTAGGTGACATTTAGAGAGGGGGAACAGGTTCACGGCATTAGAAGCCACTAGGGGGCGCGGGCGTAGCCCGGCTTCTGATCTGCCTACATAAGGCCAAAATTCAGAGCTTTTCCCATTCATTTGGAACCCGGCACATCAAGTAAGCACACTCTCTCTCTCTCTCTCTCTCTCTCTCTCTCTCTCTCTCTCTCTCTCCCTGCGCTAATACTTGTTGCTCTACTCTAACCATGGCTTTCTTTTACAACTACCTCTGCACCTCTTTCCCAACCTATGTTTTAGCCCCAAACCTTCCTAGTGGGATTATCTGCCTTCGTCTCACTAAAACTAGCACATCCTTGGAAAGGGCCCTTCCATGCGGAAGACCGTCTCTGGGGGCCTACATACGTTTCCTAGTAGCGTCTCCCCTAGCGCTCCAGTCTGCGTCGCCTTTGTGATCCGGACAACGGGCTGTCGCCTACCCTGAGATACCGAGTGTCATTCCAAGACCACGTAAACTACCTATCCTGTACCTCTTATTCTGAACATAGTGGACTGTCGAAGCACACCTTCAAAGATCTTATGGAGTCAGATCAATACGAATAAAGCTGACCGCCGACTATGCCGCCAGCAAAGGTCAAATACCACAGGTTTACCCATTTTATCTCTTTCGTGACGCCCACGAGGCAGTGGCTGGGTACAAAAGACCCTACCCCTAAGCCCCCCTACATCCTACAACTTTGTATAAACTTTTAACAATAATCAGAATGCTTATGAGTTTCAGAAACGGCTTAAAATGAATTTAATGCAGAACAAGGAGCCTATCACTGCTCGATTGTGTAATTTTTAATATAGGAGTTAAGAGGGAAAAAAAAAAAAAAAAAAATGGTTCGACACCTATCGTCGTTATCGAGGCCTCTGAAACGAGACTTTTCACTTGCTTAGCAATCGTAGTTATTGTCTTGGTTTATAGTGAAGGTTTTTTCTTCTTCACCGCATCTTTAACAGAGATTTTCGTGTTGATATTTTCCAGATTCAGAGATACCACTGTTCATTCGATACAAATATCAAACACTCAATATAATGGATGAAAACTTACTAATAAAGCGAGGAGCGTTCGAAACAGGTTTTCCAGCTATGACCGAGCAGCGGGAGGGGGTTTTGGAATCAAAGCTAGTGTTAAGTCAATAATCTCTCATACCAGATGGTTGTTCTGTTTTATGTTCGAAATTATTCACTGCACTGTTAATTGTCGATAATTTCCAAATCTCTAATAGGGGTTTAAATTGGTAATTTAACAATAAAATCTAAATAATTTGCTAGTTTAATAAAAAAATTCAATCCAGATGGAATTGATTTGCTCTAAATGTGAAATTATGAAAATGTCAGATTTTATTTTAGTTTTAAACCTTTGAAAGGTAGGTTTAGGATCGGTGAAGATCCCTTGATAACTTATGTTTTTGTTGGATACCAAAAAAAAACAAAGATCCATTAAATACGAGTCCTAGACCGCTGTATTATATTGTGTTATGACGCAACAAATAGTTTATGTACTCACTATGTTAATATTCAGTTTGAAAATTCATTCATTGTAATTGATTGATCAGCCGGGAGTGCGGCGTTCTTCGTTTGTATTTGTAGGTAGAATATTCCTGCCAGCGAATCCTGATCATTAGTAGTCAGTCCCCGACTTAAAGAATTTCACGAACCATTACGTTAACTACCATCGCATTCTTCAGCCAAGGAAAATCTGCGAACGATACAAACAGCCTTCAAAGTAGCACATTCAGACAGAAAATTGTTTTCTCTGTCTCTGTGTTCGCTAGGCGCAATAAACAGCGTTCAACCTGATGAGCTAGAGATGTTATAATTCTTGCAAAACCATCATAATCGGAGGAGGTGAAATTCTATTTTGTTGGTTTCCATCACATACAATACATGTCCCGGGAAGTTGCTTCTGACTCGTGGATGTCCTTACCTTCTCTGGCGTACTATACTGACAGAACAAACACAGTGGCATGACGATGAAAAAAAGTTTGACACCGGTCGTAGAGTCACTTGAACAGAGAAAAACAGAGCTTGAGAAACACCGAACGAAATGACACCAAAGCCCCGTTCGAGAATAGGGTACAAGTAATACTCCTGCGTAGTCTCTACCCCACCGTTACAGGAGCCATCAGAAGACAGCACATCAAATTCGTTGACACCATACAGCACTGTCAGAATCCTTTATTGCCAGACCTTCAGCCTCCGCCACTAACCGCTAGATGGCAACTCAGTAGTCAAACATCCTTAAAAAAAGATCCCCTTACTCCAATAATCCATTATTTATTTTTCCTCATTTCTTAACTTCTTTACCTCGACAGACTGCAATGAGGGCGATACAACACCACTAACCAACCGCTCATGGCATCAACGCCGAGTGCCGTGAATTACTAACTGCTTGACAGATAACCGGACTACAATCAAGATAAATCCCATGAAATCACTTTGGACTTGCTTTGACGAATTGCCTTCTGCCTACAGATCTGAATAGATGACGTCATAGCTAGAGGTATTTGTTACTGATGCCATGTTTATTTAAGGTAACCATGAAAAAAATCTGCGACATACTATCTAACGGCCACTTACAAGCTTAGCTTTATTTTTAAGGTTAGTGGAGGGAGGGGATAGGATTGTAACGGACGGAGGGAATGTTATTCGTAGAGGGTCGGTCAGGTGAATCGATAGAGCGAAGGGGTTTTTGCTGTTTGCGGGGGCCTGTCCCCACAAAGGCAGCAGACAAAGGCTCATAATCCAGAGCTGGGGGGGGGAGGGAGGGGGGCTCGCAACTATGCCCGGAATCCGCTCTGCCCTCTCTTCATTACAGGGCCGGTAACTTCCACCCCCCCTTCCACAGGGCCCGCGTCTTACCCCCATATATTAATAGGAGCCTTAGTTAAGGCCGTTCATCACGAAATTCGGATAGGCGGTGACGCGCCCTAGAAACTTTAATTCTACGGGGACACCGGGATATTAAGGCGCTGTTAAAACAGTTCATTGTGAGGGCTTTGTGTCGAGGATTGGCTAAACACTGCGGCCTAAAGCCCTCGCCCATCCCAGACCACCGCCGCAAAAAAGGCTTATGTCTATTTGGCGTAGCATCCACTTTTTACAGATCCTGCCACTTTTATCTGTGATCAGCTATCTACAAAAAAATTACTGTAGTACAACGAGTAGAAACTTTTGTTGAGAGATCGGTTGAGGTTAACGAAAGAGGTTTTCAGCCAATTTTTTAACAACCTTGTACATAAGTACCATGTATGTTTGCTACAGGTCCTGTTGTGAGATGGTACAGGTTGTTGTCAGTTTGAAACGTTCCTCAGGACCTCATGGAAACATACGTTAATCAATAAATATATCGGAAAAACTCTTTCATCAACCTAATCTTCTACTCATTTATATACTCGCCTCTTATTATGATCTCTGAGATTGAGCTCACCGTATAATAATTCCGCTTAGGTGTTAATGAACTAGAGTTAAAAATATGTAACTTTAAAATAACCTTTTATACCCTTATTCGACTAGTAAATTCATGTAATCACATTAGGCAATTCTTTATTTAATCATGTCACTCAAATACTTTTCCGTTTCATTAACTCAGGAAAAATCAGTGGGAAACAATTTCTTCGGTGGAAGGTGAAGGTCTCAAACGTGTAAGCCAAGACTCGCACGCGCCCCAGCCAGGCTTAGCGGGTAGTATAGTCATTTTCTAAATGAACTAGTTTGGTGCAGAATAATCTATGTAACAATCTGGTATATGTCTGAGGGCTACTAATTTTTCAATTAATAGTCACCACAATTACGGCCATGTTAGGATAGAATACCTGCATATATTATATTCTCAATAAAGGGAAAAAAAACTTTATTGTTACATTTTCATTGATAGGCATGACAAATGAGTTTTCTAGTATGGTTCTCGCTTCCATCCAATGTCTCTAAGTAAAGTCTTATGTAGGAACTACTATGCGCAGAGATGTGTATAAGACAAAGCCAAACCTCATCTGAAACTGTGTGAAAAGTAATATTTTCAAAAGACTGGGTCATTATTTCCATCTACAAGTAATGGAAGAGGGAAGTCCCTTCAGATGAACTTTTAATTACGACTAGGAAGTGGGTAGAAACGATAGGAAAAAGTCTCGCTACTTTTACTTTTGACTTATGAAATAGAGGAGACTGGTGAGGAACAAAGAGAAAAGGAGTGAGTGATAGGGTCCTATTGTGTACTGCGACGGCCGAGGTGGTCAATGCTCTTTTGCGGTGAGACTGAGGTCGTGGGTCCTCTTTCAAAACTACAATTACTTTCTTTCATCTTTTAAAAAAAAAGTGATAGTTTTTTATGTTGGTTGTTGTTCAGCGGATCAGTAGCCTTGCCAATTTTTTTTCTCACTATTACAGACAAAATTGTATTTTTTGAAAAGTTTATAAACGAAATAAAGTGAAAAATGAATAAACAAATGTATTTTCTATTATACTGTGGAGTTCATTGTCAACCGTGATCATAAGATTGGGTAGTAGAGTTTGTGGTGAGATCGGCTTAGGCTGTTAACAGTTGTTAGGACTTCATCCAATTTATTAATGGATAACGTCTCGACAAATTATGAATGAATGTTATAAGTTCCTCATAACAAGAAACAAACTAGGTGCTCATCGTGACTGAGTAATACTTTGGAACGTATGAACACAAACAAATTAATTGCAGTGTGGGTAGCTAATGAAATGATATTAATACGTAACAATTGATAGGTTTGAATTACCGCAATATAAATAATATATGAAAGACGTATATTTAAAAAAAACATGAATACAACCAAATACCAGACACAATGTTATACTTGGTTGTTATAGAGTATGCAGATAAAATAAAGTGGTTACTGCTAAAATTTTAAAGGGCGATTAAGATATCCTGGGTTTTTGATTTTCCAAAATTTACCACCTCTAATATTAATTTTAAAATTCCGAACCTCTCCTTTGCCCAATGTGAACTGGCGTTGAAGAGGTTAGCTCACACCTATCCTTGAGAAAAGTACGTACTCCCGTTCATAGCGATCGGTTATTTTCAAATTATTGAGCAATACTACGAATTAAGAATATTTCACTATTAAGATAGTGGTGGGGGCCGCTTCGAGAAAGAACTATAATGAAGAGTCATTGTACAAACCGACGACCAGAAAACAAAAATATAAAACGAAGTATATTGAAATGTTTATAAGTTAAGGTTCGGACGTCGTAGGCAGCCAGCCTAATCCTCAAGTCATCGGGATGTAAATATCCCGAATGTATTTAGAGAGGCTTTAAAAGGCTCAAATAAAAACAGTCTTGTGACAACTCTCGTTCTGTAACTACATTCAACCTCTTTCCTTTTTCTTTACGTTTTCGTTGACGATCATTAACTTATATATATATGACTGTGATGAAGAAACATAGTACATACCGACGACCAGAAAAGAAAAATATAAAACTAGGTATAAAAAATGTTTATATATATATATGGCTGTGATGAAGAGTAATTGTACATACCGACGACCAGAAAAGACAAATATAAAAGTAGGTATAATGAAATGTTTATGTATATGACTGTGATGAAGAATCATTGTACATACCGATGACCAGAAAAGACAAATATAACACTAGGTATAATGAAATGTTTATATATATGACTGTGAGGAAGAATCATTGTACATACCGACGAACAGAAAAGAAAAATATGAAACTAGGTATAATGAAATGTTTATATATATGACGGTGATGAAGAATCACTGTACATACCGACGACCAGAAAAGAAAAATATAACACTAGGTATAATGTAATGTTTATGTATATGACTGTGATGAAGAATCATTGTACATACCGACGAACAGAAATGAAAAATATGAAACTTGGTATATTGAAATGTTTATATAAATGTCTGTGATGAAGAATCATTGTACATACCGACGACCAGAAAAGACAAATATAAAACTAGGTATAATCAAATGTTTATATATATGACTGTGATGAAGAATCATTGTACATACCGACGACCAGAAAAGATAAATATAAAAGTAGGTATAATGCAATTTTTATATATATGACTGTGATGAAGAATTATTGTACATACCGACGACCAAAAAAGACAAATATAAAACTAGGTATAATGAAATGTTTATATATATGACTGTGATGAAGAATCACTGTACATACCGACGACCAGAAAAGAAAAATAGAAAACTAGGTATAATGAAATGTTTATAAGTTAATGTTTATTAAATTACAAGCTAAGAAAGGTTGGAAATAAGAACACGTAAAACGTTGTATGTAACAAGACTGCTTTATTTAGTCCAAGATACCTCTATCTATAGGTATTACCTGTAAACATATATACAGATGACATATGTTTGGGGATTAAGGCTGGGCACTAGCGGTGCCTGGACTTAACTCCCCCCCACCAGTTTACGAACACCCATTCGCAAACTTTGAAGTCCAACACTCGGACGTCTTAGTCCATACAAATAATGCTCCGCTAATGTTACAAAGGAGCAAAGGCCAGCCCCGCCCGTACACAGCCTGCAATCCCTCACATTAAGCTCTAATCCTATAAAACGTAAAGACCAACTGTCACTTGTAAAAAAAAAAAAAAACTTTGAACTTTGAAAAAAACAACAATACTTCTGTGGGAAAAATCACATAAATATAACTATTTACAATGTTCCTCACGTGTATGCTGCGAGGACACTCCAGCTCATTCCTCCAGCTCATTCCTGATCTACAACCTCCCCCCCTGGTGGAAGCTTTAATTGTTCTATGTGGACATTTCGCCGCTTCTTAGGGGGTCGTATACTCTCAATTGTCACGACGTTGTGTTCCCTAATCACGACCACTTTAAATGGGACCTCATATCGCACCAGCTCTTTGCTCCTATTTGACCCTAGTTTTTTATAGACGATAGTCCCAATTTTAAGTTCCCCCATTCGATCCCGGACTTTGAGGTTTTCCCGTTCCACTCGTCTCGCTTTGTCCCTCGTTATCCTTTCTCGGACTTAGTTACATATTTTCCTCAAACCGACAGTATTACTCGCCATTTTCTCCGCCATTTCCTCGTCTGCTACCGTCTCTGCCCCATTTCTCCGTCTTTCGCGCAGCCCAAAGAGGATCTCGAACGGGGAGAACCCCGTCGCGGTGTGGATCGAATGATTGTAAGCGGCCACCGCCTTCGGCATCGCCTCATTCGCCGGCAGACCCTTTTCCGTGTGATATACCCGCAGGTGGTCACTCAGGGTGCTGTGCAATCTTTCTATCCCTCCTCTACTCTTAGGGTGCCCTGGGGTATTAAGATGCCAAGAGACATCGAGAGTCTTCATTTCTTTTCGGATGTTGGCATTGTCAAATTCTCTGCCCCCATCCGACGAGATCCGGTCTGGTACTCCGTAAAACTGGAACCAGGTATTTAATGCCAGCATTACCGCGTCTGATGACCGTTCTTGCACCGGGTGCGCCATGGCCACCTTGCTAAAGATGTCAATTGTGGTAACCCACTTATACCCCCTCCAAGTGAAGGTCTCCACTTGTAAGTCGCTCAACGGTGTCTCGGCGGTGGGCGATTCTTCTTGTCGCCCCCGTGGCGGATGTCTGTCATACTTCGTAGTGAGACAAACTGCACATGCCCCTATCATTTCTTGTATGCTCTTTTTCATTCCCCACCAAAAGTACCTCCGCCGCAACGCTTGCAACGTTTCCTGAACTCCACGGTGGTTCGTTTTTCCTTGGTGATAGGCCAGCGTCACTTCCAGCTGCTGTTCTCTGTCTTTGAGTGTCTCCACCATCGACGTGCACCGAATAAATACCCTATCCACTCCAAGCTGTTCCGTTCGCCAGAGTCTTTGAATTTTCTCCCAAATAGTGGCATTCCCTACAAATACATGATGGGTCTTTCCGGGTTCCGAGGCATCTTTCAATGCACGGCAAATTTGGTCGTTCCTAACCCCTGGTGGCGACCAAATCGTCGCGATTTTACTTCTCCCATAATGTCATATGCGATCTGCAGCGGCCCTGAGGTCTTGGATTTCCAAATGATCTGCCGTCTTTTGTCGTTCACGATCCCTTCTGTTACTTCCATTTCAACGGGTCTTTCGGCGGCGGAACCTTCCTCTTCAAGGGTTTCCTCGCCCTCACTATCTCCTCGCGTACCGTGGCTTCCATCCTCCCCGGGTGTCCATTCCCGGAGAAACTGTTGGATTTCCCCGGATGGTTCCCCTTCTTCCAATGCATTCACAGTAATGGCTCTGGACAGCCAGTCTGCCACTACGTTCTCTTTCCCGGGTTTATAAATGATCTCCATATTGTACTGGGACAAAAACTCTTTCCACCTCGTGACCCGCGCCGAGGACTCCTTTAACTTTCCTACCCATTGTAGGGGTCTGTGGTCGGTGTGAACACGGAATTTTCTGCCGAAGACATATGGGCGGAAATGGTCTATAGCCCAGACGATACCTAGGAGCTCTCTCTCTAGGGCACTATACCGCGCTTCCGTTTCTGTACTATACCGTCGAATAGCGCGCGCCACCGGGCGCTCCCCACCGTCTCTCTCTTGCGACAACACTGCCCCCAGTGCGTATTCGCTGGCATCAGTGGTGATTGTGAAGTGATATTGGAAATCGGGAAAATGCTAATATTGGTTCCTCCTGTAAGCTAGACATACATTTCCGGATGTTCTGCTCCATGATTGGGGTAATTACCACCCTCGCTCCCTTTCGCAGTAAATTATTAATAGGTACCAGGTATGCCGCCATGTCCGGCACAAATCTGCTGTAATAATTAAGCGTCCCCAGAAGTCGACGGATCCCCTTTACATCTGTGGGCACCACCATCCTTCTAATCGCCTCGACATTCGTGGAGTCTGGCTTAACCCCCTCCTGTGAGATGGTGTGGCCCAAAAAATTGATTTTTTTCTTCCCCAACAGAGACTTCTCCTTGGACAATTTTAATCCGAATTCGCGGACTCTTTGAAATACACTTGTTAGGTGCTCAACGTGCTCTGCCTCCGTTCTGCTGAAAACTAACAGATCGTCCATGTAGACCTGGCATACCGCTTTGTCTATTCCCCTCAAAAATTCATCCATTAGGCGTTGAAAGGTAATCGGGGCGTTTTTCAGTCCAAGTGGCATCCTGGTAAATTGATAATGCCCCCTCTCAAATGTAAAGGCCGTTTTGTCTTGGTCGTTCGCGCTTATCTTGATCTGGTAATAGCCTGCCTTTAGATCTAGGGTACTAAATATTGTCGCCCGATTCAATCTGTCTAATATGTCCTCAAATCGGGGAATAAGATACTTCTCGTCCGTCGTGTTCTCGTTTAACTTCCGATAACCGATAACTACACTGTATTTCTCCGTCTCGTCCCCAGGTCTATTTTTCTTCCTCACTGCCCATAGAGGACTGTTATATGGCTAAGTGCTATTAATTATAATCCCTTGCCGTTTGAGACTCTCTAGCTCCTCTCTAATATGCCTACGTAGCGCCTGCGGATATCGTCTCTCTTTCACGTATGTCACGCGTTCTTTCTTTAACTGGATCTCGTGGACCGTCTTCCCTGTCACTCCTAGCGTGTCTCCCTCTACGTAAAAAATATCCTAAAACTCCCTCTGTAGGCCTTCCCTCCAGCCCTCTATTTTATTAACCGCCCCTATCCGCGCTCTTCCGTCCCATATAGTCCCTTGACATTTATATTCCACTTTCCTCAACTTAATGTTCCATTTTTCCCCGATATTCTCCACACGCGCGCCTACCTTCCCCAACATGTCGCACCCAACTATCACCTGGTACTCCCGCGGCATGTTTCCTACGATATGTATCTTTAGATCTCCTCCTTTCTTCGCCCACCTATTTAGCCCTATGACTAACTCTCCCACTACCTCGCAAGGGCCTCCCAGGGTGATTAAACTACAATTACATACCTGGATCTGGAGTGCACTCTCTCTCCCATACAGCCTCTCCAGCGCTCCACGGGACATGATGGTGTTGGTGCTTCCCGTGTCCACCAGACACATCTCTCCTCCTTTGCACTAGTGTCGATCATTGACTGTGCACACTCCGAGAACGAGCGCTCATCAGAGAATCCTTCCTTTCTTCCTGTCTCTTTGGCCAGTTGCACCTTTAGAATTGTGGATAAGAATCCCATTCTACCCTCCACCTCTTCTACGCTACTCGACTCTCTCATCTTCTCCGTTATCTTATTGAAACGGACTACTAACCCCGCAGCATATTGCCCGTTACTTTGTCTTGGGGACTTTGTCTCCCTAAACATTTGGAATATGTCCTCCTCGGGAGTCCATCGTCCTCCTCCTTACGCCTTCTTCAATCTCATTTTAATTACTTCCCACGGGGTTTCTTCATCTGCCTGAATTTGATTCAGTATACTTCTCTTGACCCGACATATCAGGGCCGCCTTCAACGATTCCGCGTCTCTGGGATCTATTAAATTTTCTTCTACTTTAGCTCCAATTAAAGCTGTGAGACGGTCTCCTCCTTTTAGGAAATGGTTCAGCTCACCCAATTCCCCAGTGAATCTCTCCAGCTCCGAAACAGCCTTCCTCAGATCCTGGATATTCATCGCTTTTACCCTCATCAGCGCGAGCGCCGTGGCATGAACTTCTGGCATAGTTCCCACTCTTCTAATATCTGCTCCCTCTACGAGATTCAAGACGGGCTGTCTCAAAACTCCTCCTTCAGTCATCTTCTCTCTTTCGCGTATAGAACAAAAAACAAAACAAAAAAATTATGCTCGCAGTCGATAACTCTCTTTCTCCACGGCTCCCGGGTTTCGGCACCAGTTAATGTTTATTAAATTACAAGCTAAGAAAGGTTGGTAATAAGAACACGTAAAACGTTGTAACAAGACTGCTTTATTTAGTCCAAGATACCTCTATCTATAGGTATTACCTGTAAACATATATACAGATAACATATGTTTGGGGATTAAGGCTGGGCAGTAGCGGCGCCTAGACTTAACTTATATTATATAATATATATAATATATATATATATATATATATATATATATATATATATATATATATATATATAATATAAGAAGAATAAATAAATGAGTGTTTTAGAGCATTTAGTGGTTCCTATTTCTCTCTGTTTGACAAAAGACTTATATTCCCCACCTCAGGTCAACCGCAAATCTCGGTCAAGTGGCTGAGATGAAGAATTATTCACCCCTCGTGGAATTCACGCTTTAAAATTTTCCTTTTGGGCGCGCGGTATATAGCGGTGGGTAAAAGGTGAAAAACATTGAAGAAAGTTTTTACAAGTTTGGGAATCTGGTAGTGGCACTCGCTTAGTGGTTCCCGCTCGCTTCCTCTGTTCTAGGGCTGCAGGGATTCTTGCCGCAAGTTCGGAATTTCGCTAAATTATTGGAGGGTGCTCCGGCCAATGGCGGAGAGCTCCTCTTTGAATCAGCCCAATGACACATTTTCTTAACCAAACACGACCATAATGCTAAGTATAGTTTAATACATTTACTTGGCATTCGATGGATTTGTTGCCTTTTCATTTAAAAGATCCAATGTATGTTTGTTTTTTGTTGTTTTTTTCAAATTCAAAACAATTTATTTTCATTTTGGTGCAAATAATGGCTTTCTGACTTATGAAATGTCGTGTTTTATATTATAAAAATAATGCTAATATGCAATGCATCTTGTCTAAAAACAAAAGACTAACATCATCACTCATGATTACCGATAAAGCCTTCTGGAAATGAAAAATCTAACGAGAAAAAATGATAAAAACGACTGATAAATGATAAAGAATATAGAAACATTTCTGTAAAATATATTATACCCCGAGCTCTTGTGTTGTTACCTATTTATATGTTTACAGAGTTACTTATCTGCTTTAGCAATACAGTAGAATCCCGATAATTCGTATTGCCAAGGGACTGACAGTTTGGTATGAATTATCGGGAATACCAATTATCGGGAGTACACAATTAAAAAACGTATCAATGCAAACTGTATGTATTAAGAAGTATGTAAAATGTGGTAAGGTTAAAAACTATACAATAAACACTGCTTAATACTAAACTAAACAATAAACAATACATGCAATAAAAAATATGTACTTGTGTTCTAGATTAAATAAACACCAATCATTTGTACGAAAAAATTCCGTATTTTTTTTGACGCAGTCCTTGCAGACGGGTATTGTTAATTCCTTTGTATATTTCCTCCAACTGTTACATTTGAATTCGTTGCTTGCGCGAAACACTTTTTTAAGTTCTCTTCAGGTTGTGGGTAATCACCAGTCTTGAAGCGTTTTACTTTGCTGCTTGATGCCTGGGAAGTGATTTTGTCTTTCAGATTGTTGTGATCGTGGAACGAGGGACGTTAAAACGCTTGGATACGTCAATTTGCTTAAAGCCACTGGCCTTTATGATTTGTTGTTTCTCTTTAATAGAGAGGCTAGCTTTTTTCGGAGGCATGGTTACGTGTCACAACGATAACGAAAACGAGACTGAACTATAGAAACGAAAGAAAAGCTTAGTACAATTCCTAAAACATTCCCTCTCTCCTCTCCTTATTTTCTTTCAGTAAAAAGAGTACGAATTACATATGGGATTTCATAGAAAACATTTATCTCGCACTCATTCTGCTCTCTGGTCTCTCACTGTCCTCTTTCCTTTTCTTGAAACAGTACGAATTAAGGAGGTTTTTAAGCTGAAAATACGTATTATAAGACGTTTTAAGTGACCTCGAGCATAAAAATAATACGATTACCGAGGGGACTGAAATGCGTAGTTTTTATATCACTTACCTGGATTTTCTCTAGGGGCCGGCAAATTTGTACGAATTAACCGGAAATGCGAATATTCGGGATACGAAATATCGGGATTCCACTGTATTTGTAGAAATGGATTCTCAGAGGACATTTGGAATGGCCATTTACATTTATCTGTAAAGTTATTACTACATGAAGTTTGCTGATATTGGCATGATTAATTAAACTGTAACTAGGTGCCGCATAAGTTAATATGGGCTTAGAAGCTTAGAATTTCTAATGCTTATGCGGTTGTTCGTGTATGGTTTGTATGTGCTGTGAAAGTGAGTCTGCGTTCTAAGCAAACCCCAAGCTACTTTACGACATACTCACACTCTAATTCTTTATTCCTTATTACTATTCACAATTTTACGTCATCTTTACTAGTACGTAAAATGTGAAGAAACAACAAATAAAAGAACTTGCGGGATCTAAATTTCTTTAAAATTCAAGTATTGTTAAAAACGTCTGGGCATTTATGACCAAAAATGTTTCATTTTATGTACACAAAAACGCCTTTTGAGAAAAAAAAAATCTAGTAGCCAAAATAACATAAAACGGGAAAAATAAAAATGTAATCAAAAGAATGACAAAGCTATGAATTAAAAGTATCAATAAATTATACACAAAAAAAAAGCATGGATTCTATATATTTCAACTAATTGCGTGTCACTAATAATTGCTTTTTCAACTAATATGTAAAATTGTAAAAAACCTATTAAAACCGGTTCGAAACGAATCAATTACAAATCAGAACATTACTTTAAATTTTGAATAGCTTCAAACCTGCGTCTTGAAAAGGCATAACATTTTTTAATTAAGAGTTTAATTTGTTTTTTGTTTTTCATTTCAGGTACTCATTTATCAGTACAGTTTTCTCAATAAAAGATCCCTAATAGCCAAGGGGGGAACGGAACCCATCTGGTTCTGAAAACAACTCTCAAAAGAGCTAAGAAAAACATTTTTCTGAACTTTTAAACAAATTAAGTTTAAAAAAAAAAAACACTGTTGAAGAAAGACGTCACAGAATAACTCGATTCATTTGCATATTAGTTTTTTGACGCTGTTTTAATTAGGAGGGAATGGCCGTCGTTTATAGGACAGGAATTTCCTACCCCAGGGCACACATGCATTAAAAAACATCGCAAGCACATTTCCAAGCTGCTCCCTTCATCCACTCCTCACGAATACAAATGCTAAATCCATTCTTAGCATGAATGCAAAATATGTGCGCGTAACATGGTGGCATTGTATAAAACAACAGATATTTTAATTTTTATTAGATTAAAGTCTCATTTTAGCTCACACATTTTTTTTTTAACAAAAGAAATTTAACAAAAAGAACGAATATTCGACAACCCTTGAATGAGATGTTCAGTTCAGAGTTAAAATAAAATATGGACAAGAATGAAAAAAAAAAAATTAACGTAAAAAGATATCTTTTGTCACTAACGTGTCGTTTCTCAAGTGCCATCACGTAGGCTCTCTGACCTTTTAAGTTATAAGTTTAACCGCTCCCCAATGATTTTTTAATGGGGACGAGTATGGTCAGGTTAACTCAGCCTCGTGAGGACAAATGAGCAGCTACTTGTATAAAGAAGTTGGGAATTCGGCTTAGAAAACACAAATTAAGATTGAAAGTGTATCTCCTTTCAGGCTTTTGGCTGTACTATTCTTTCCGAAAACAATTTGCTAAGACTTACGTCTCACCCTAAACGTCTTGAAGTATTTCAAGATATTGTGCCAAGGAGATATGAAAAAGGGTAAATCCATCCGCCACCTTGTGGCAAGGAGAGAGAACTGTTCTTTGTTGCATTAGGACCGAGCTTTAGGGGACGGCATTGAGAATGTAGCGTTAGGAAGCTTTATTTGTAGTTGTGTACATGGGTGTTTATGATAGTGTTAGTTAAGTATAAGTCCATTTGTTTAGTGCATACAAATATAGTGAATGTTTTGATATGTAGAATATCGTTTTAAATCATAAGTTTACATGTAGTTTTTATGCGGATTGGTTCTGTTACCTTTGTGAATTCATTCAGTTACGTTTATTTATTGTTTTAAGATACATATAGGATACATAGGTTAAACAGAACAAACCATCACTAATCCATATCCATTGTAATAAGTATTTGTGTATATAATTTAATGTTTTCCCTATCATATTATTAATAATATACCTATGAAGTGATTTAGTTTATTTAGTAGATTACCCTGGTCCAACAACTTATTTATAATACGTATAAATCTTGGTCAGCCTCCGCTGGCTCTTATCCAGTGACGCGGCTGACGTAGGAGCGTGGGGGACTTCCCAAGACTCCGGTTCCTTCTTCGCTCGCGAGGGATGTGGACTTGGGAGGCCTCTGGGCTATTTGTATATATAGTATGAATGAGCGAGTGAATGAAAATTGTAAATTGGTATTAATGGAATGAGATCATTTATCACAATTACTTACAGCCCGATCAGGCAGATTGTAATTTTATCATAATAAAGTTGTTAATAAAAAAAATAAAGTTTGTTAATATAATAAAACTAGTGGGCCTGCAAACCTAATCACCTTGTTACGGTCTGACCCGAGTAGTACTCTTAGAAAACCTAGCCCACCGTCCAGATAAATCGGTTTAACAAGACTGGCAGTCGTCTCGGAGCAAATGTTGGGTGAACAGGTAGTACACAGTTGCTTGCTTATTCACACACTGCCTGCTCTGAAAACATTGACTACGTGATCAGATATATGTTTGACGAAAGGGTAATAGTGAGCCTTGTACTACCTGAGCTGTGGTAAACGGCTGATTCATTGTGTTCGGACTGGTTTTATCTAACATTTTTTTTGGTTTTTAATTACAATTTAATTTAGTATTGCAGAATATTCTTGGACCTACAGAGGCCGTTTGACGTTTATTCTTCTAGATAAAAAATTGGATAATTGATTTCTTCGTGAAGCGGTATGAAAAGTTCATTTGACTCGATAAGGTGAAAGCATGTATTGACTGCACAAGTTGATTAAATTATATTTTATTAATGCCCGTTCTAGTTACAACTGTAATTAACCACGTAAATGAAAAATAATTAATTAAAGTCCACTTTTAGCTCATATATCACTGACCATGGCACCGACGATTCCAATTTTTATCAATGTGACATCAGTTTTCTAAACTCAAAGTTCATATTTTGTATTCTGGGTCGACAATGTCCCAGATTACCCGTAAAACCTTCGAGACTTCTCGCGAAGGAAGCATGTATTCAGATTCTAATTCTATACAACTTTTTTTTGTGTTGATGTCTCAAATTCTGTACGCCACTCTTGACGAAGGGATATAGCGAACCCACCTAACAGAACAACCCCATCAAAGCTACCCTTTCTATTTCTTTTCAAATTGTAATTCAAGATTTTTCCTTAAGAAAAGGCTCTTGGTTATTGTATTTATTCATGGCACACTCTATGGGGTCGAAAAAAACGAGTTTGACAGAGGATGAAGTCTAATAATAACGTTTTATCTGGCCCAAGGGCTCTTTTTTTATACAGTCGGAGACCATTTGTTTTGCCATTTGTCTGTCTACGTTCTACGTTAGCGGTCTTAAAAATTACGCAATCTATCTGAAATTGCGAACGTATATTTAACAACACTCTTCGTATCTCCTGGCCGTTAAGTATTTAGTTAAAATACAATGACGGAAAGTACGAATATTTATCTGGGGAAAAAAGTCTGGTGTCCTTTGCTATCAATTACAATTATTCAATTCTAAGCTCAGGATCTATTTACGATTTTTCATCCATGGTTGTGATCACGTTGAAGTAGTAAAGCTAACAATAATTTCAAAAATATTCTAAAACATAATGTTTGAGTGACAACAATATTTGTTTTTATTTCAATATTTTAGCTTTTTTTTTTTTTCAAGACCTCTCCTTGTTGTTAAATCAATGTACCAAAACTACCTCCTCCATTTCCATCTTAAGAATGAACTTCCTTCTATCGAGTCATCAGTGGTGGCTTTGTTAAAGCGGATCTGGACATAGTTCGATGGTTGGAGGTCAACGATAGCAACAATAATAATTATCTTTACGTTTGCAGTAATAAATAAACATTGCGCAACTTGCCTTGTCCGCTGCACGCTTAAAACCGAATCGTGGCGTCATGAATACTGACAATACATGGTTTTTTTTTTAATTTTAAAATCCCTTTATTGATCAAAAGTTTTTGTTGACGGGTTTGTCAAGTACTGTAGGGAGTCGAAAAATTTGATATGTCTACGTTGGAAGAATTCATCCACAGATCATCAAAGATCTCGTGAAGTTAACTATTGCTCCGCTGCTCGAATGAAGTATTTCTGACCACTTTCATCAGTATACCGTTTTGGACTATACATGGATTCGGGTTCACCCTTTTTCTTTGGGTGGGGGGTTTCCCCTGCAACGATGGACCAGGTCAACTCATCCTAGATATTTTTTTGGACTGTAGACATGAACCAGGCGCAACGGTGCGTTTATTCCAGCGTTTATTATTACTGCGCTGCTCATTGCACCTTAATTGTTGCCCTGATGTAAAGAAATCTACTACAAACAGCTTATAACAAAAAAAAGATTTATTTGCTACTCGCATGATGAAATGGGGTATCCTGATTAGAACATAGAATACTAGAATGCGGGGGATACTTTGGCTGCTTATCCCACTTAATTAATTTTGAGATATTTTATGACCTCAAGAACAGAGAATGACAATTTTTGAAACTTTTCTCTACGTTTGTGATTGTAAAATTAACTGTAACCGTCAGGTAAAGAAATGAAAAAAAATATGTTCTGTAATGTTTTACGATCAGTTTGCAACGGTTTCATTCTTAGCTCTCTCCATTGAGCAGTTTGACATCCCAGATTCATTTTATGTAAAGAAATATAAACGTTATCAATATTAGTTCAACAATAACAAAAGTCAGATAAACATATATAATTAAATATGGCTCAATCCTTTTCATAACAATTTTAATTGGCGTATTATAAAATTTATATACTGCAACCCACCCAGGGTCAAGATGTTCAATAAGGAACTACTGTTTAGAGAATTGTTTATCGGAAGACAAAGTTGTCAGTATCACTCTGCAACCACCACATTTTTACCTGTCTAGTGAATGCGTAGAAATATGTATTTTTACGTTATTCATACTAATTGGAGGACTAGCATTCTTATTGCCATACAATGTTTACTCAATTATTGCAGTGCTGAATCATGTATACATTTTTTTTTTTTTACATAAAATTATGAAAAAATAAGTTTCATCTGAACCAGTGTGATCTCCAATTAATTTTCTTATCAGTTGTCTGATATTTCGCTGATTGGTATCTGATGAAATCTTAGATGGAGCTAAATACTTTGGCTTAAACTTTCCACATCCCGTTTTCCTTCTTTTTTTTATGGGGAACATTAAAATGACGAAAACTCTAAAACGAAATCACCAATCCATACCAGAGGATCCAAATCCCTGTAAATAAATTAGAAAATTATTTTTCCTACTTGTAAGTAAATTGAACCCAGTTAGCTGTTATTCTTCCGAAAAAGAAGAAATCAAGTTTTATTAAAGCAGTACAAATGCTGGATTTCTACAATATTTAGACGAGTTATGAAGGTTTGAGTGGAATAATAGACGCTGAAAAAACAATGTTGCAACTTCGTGAAGTCTAGAAATTTGTTTCTATTGCCACTAAAATTCTTTTTTATTAATTTTTAGGGTTGAAGAATGTTGCGTCTCCTGGTTTTGTAACTTTTCAATAAACTTTGCCCATTATATACGATCCAGAATGGATTAATTATACAATAATTTGGTCGTGGTTGGTCTTTTTTTACGTTTAAATCATCCATTCTGTTAAATTGTCTATACGTTTGTCACGAAATGTGACTTTTTCTCAGTGAAAAGTGTAGTGAAATTGGGCTGTCCTTTCTATAAGTGGTTATGAATAAGACAATACACATGGTTCAAATCATATTGAGCCAAACGTATTTGACATACTAGCTGGGAGAATATGGCAAAACATTTTCTTAACGGTTTCATCTGGTTTGTTGAGAAACGATAACAACCTTGTACTTAAAATTCTTACTACTGGCTCGTATCCGGTGACGCGGCTGATGGAGGTGCGTGTGGGACTGCCAAGACTCCGCTTCCTCTTTCGCATGCGGGGGGAGTGACTAACATGTGGATTTGGGAGGTCTCTGGGCTGTTTGTAAATACTGTATGAACGAAGAATGGTAAATATGGAATGAATGAGGATATTGAACAGAATTACTTATTGCCCAATAAGGCAGATTATAATTTTATCACAATAAGGAATTGATATTTGAAAAAAAAAATCTTACTAATAATACTGGAATGGTCAGAATTAGTTTCGGACATTCGTGTCAATGGTTGCTTTGGTGTACTTGGATATTCCTTGCGTCGTCCACAACGCCCATTTTCCTCGGTCTCACTTTTCCTCTTGTTCGGAGGCCGTTACGCTTTGTTCCGCTTTTCGCAACACCAGCCGGTTACTGAAATCGTACGAATTTCGATATTGCAATTGATGTTTGTACGATGCAATGTCTGCTGTAATTTATAAATCGCAATACCACGAGTAGGGGTTCCTTTAATGTCTCAAATTACAATAAATGTATTATGGTTCTTATATACAATATTTAGATTAACTTGGGTGGACTGGCTTGGTAAATCATAGCATAGTATTTCCTTATTGAGAGTTGTGGCGTAGATATAATCTTCATTCAACGGCTTGTGTTTACCTAAGGCGGTCTGATTAGCTGCCGAATGTTCTTTAACTTAGCGTGCACATAAAGAGAAATAACGATGTTTTTGTTTACCATCCGTAATTTTAGTCATCAATTGAATACACAACACTCCCCACCTCCTGTTCTATTATTATGGGCTATTCAATGTGTGTTTGTTTATGAAGTTCCATATTACGTTCTTATATATATTGTTTATATGCCGAAATATCGAATGTTTTCTTTAATTATCAAGATTCAAATTCGGTAGATTCAAATGTATCAAATGAAATGGAATACCACAATGTTTATTTTTTTTAATGAAACATTAAGGAGTTATGTAGTTTCATGGAATACCGTACTTTTTTTGTGCTAAGGCTTTTTTTGTTTTCAGTTGCCAAAATCACGCTCAATAGGGCTGATTTTTTCGAGGTGTGGGTTAACTGCGCTACGGAAACAGGTAGGAGCTCTGCAATTTAAAATTATTTTGTTGATAGATTTAATATGGGGGGGGGTCAGTCCGAATCCTAAATTGAGGGAATTTAAGCATGTTATTGATTGTTGGAACCGAAAGCAATTTGTTTGCAATTATAAAGACTGGCTGGGAAAAGATGACTTTGTATTCAACTTCGAGCAGGCGAAAGAAGCCTTTTGCAGAGTCAAGACCAAGAAAAGTAAAGGGTCTTTTAAGCGCTAGCAGCGATCAGTTGTCTTACGCTGCAGGAATTTAGGTATATCCCTCAGGTAAAATAGGTGAGGCGCATACCTGATGAAAAATACATGGCTTCCTCTGGAAATCCATTAGTGCAAACCAAACGTGTTTTCGCGTAGCCAAACTTCTACACAACGCGCCATGTCTCCAGAAAAGGCTTTTTATCGAATGCAAACTGCCTGAATCGTCTTACAATCGACTTTGAGCTCGTATAATAAGGTCGTTCGCTGTACCTACTTTCCTATTTGACAAGCCAAAAAAAAGTGCTGTCCTTTAAAAGATTTCCACGTTACTGAAAGTAGAACAGAACCCCGGCTTCAAAATACTGTCGATCTCGCCCCTCAAGAGACTGTCATAAGTCACCTCTATTATGTCCTATAACAGTTACAAATTGATTAGTTTTCTTATCTCTCCGTCTTGTTCCAGCACTGTGTAAAGTCGTTCAAAGTTTGTTTCGAATACATTTTTAAAACAATCAGAAACCGTATGTTATCACTTGTGTGTCTGTCCTGGGGATTCACAGTTCCCTCTTTGCCATATAAATATGAAATATTATTTCTTGCTTTTATTTGATTACCCGACAACATGAAACGTATTTTCAACATAATTAAGGGTTTTTAATTAAATAGCTACTTGCTTATAACAATATAAATATTTTCCTAACATTATGAGTAGGGTATCAAATTGAAGATCTCATTCCTCTTAGTAAATATAAAATATAATAAAGCATCGTGACCTGCTATAAATGCGTAACTGTGGGAGTCCTAGTAATGGCCAGCTTGTCCAATCATGTCCTGAGAGTATGTGGCTCTCGCGCTCTTGGTCAGCCTCCGCTGGCTCGTATCCGGTGACGTGGCTGACGGTGGAGCGTGGGGGACGTCCCAAGACTCCGCTTCCTCTTTCGATGATTTGGGAGGTCTCTGGGCTGTTTTTAAATACGGTATGAATGAAAACATTCATCACAATTATTTATTGCCCAATAAGGCAGATTGTAATTTTATCATAATAAAGTTGTTGTTATAAATAAAATAAAAATATAATAAAATGTATTGTATGTGTTTTTTATATTTGAAACTTCACTACACAAATTTTCATTTAAATCAAATAGATTAAACCCCTTAATATTGTGTTAAGCACACTCTTAAATAATGTATTCGAATAAAACTGGAATCTGTCCTAATAGTGCAATAGGGTACGTCGTATAATGATCTCGCATCTAATCTTGTAGCGTGTTTAGTGGAACATTGTATGGTGTTTGTTGGGCAAGTAGTTTTCCTTGGCAAGGCGGGAGCACGGTCGGCCAAACCCCACTTGAAGTTAAGTGCGGTCTGGGACCGCCTATCCCCTTGCACTGTATCCATCTCTACTCCCAATTATTGTACAAGTTGGTCAGGTCTCACTCAGTCACTAACCCACTAATTGCCAATCCAACCTTCCAAGGAAAAACAAACCTCAATGCTAAGCCTATGTTAAAGCGGAACGCGCATTGCAGTAGGTTGAGCGTTTTTAGGCCGGAGAATGTTTTGGGCCCGAGCAGAAAGTCTCTAATTTCATTTTGGTCTGTATACTGATGAGTTATTCAATGAGTAGAAGAGTTTGCCGGCATATTAGCTTAGGTTGATGAAAGAGAGTTGTTTAATGGTGTTTATTAATGACAAACGTTCGGCATACTATACGTTGCATCAGGTTCGAGATTCACACACGCGTATCTTTCTTTGATCAGCCAAAGGCAATATACCAACAAGTAATGCTCTCATATCACTAATATTGTTTAGCACCTTCATTAATGTTATCGAGTTGCAGACATATATGTATTTCTCTCTTTCATTAGGTTAATGAACCTTGGTAAGTTTTCATCAAATTGCTTTTATTTTTAGCAACATTGGGGGTCCTAATTGAGCTAATATGAAAAACATCAAGCCTCTAAAAAACACTGTTCAAATTAATAACTTATTATAATTACAGATGTCCACATTTGTTAAATTTAATTATAAATTGAAATTTTAAGGATTTTTCTTCAAACTGGTTATATAAAGATTGAATACTTCAGTTGTTGCTAGAAATTGATTAGCATGTATGCAACTGTGAATGTATCTTGGTCAAGGGAATGGCTCCATCAAGTCCACAAGCCAAATGTAGGAATGGAACAGTCTGAGAGAACGACATTGAGATCCTGGGGCCAAAAATGTTGGGAAGAAAAGTCTGATAGGTTCAAGAAAGGTGTTGGAATATCAAATTGGGACTGAATAATTAACAATTTTTATTAAGATAAAATTACAATCTGCCTGATTTGGCTATAAGTAATTGTGATAAATGATCTATTCATACCAATTTACAACTTTCATTCATACTATATATATACAAACAGCCCAGAGGCCCCCCAAGTCCACATGGTTGTCACCTCCCTCGCGTGCGAAGGAGGAAGCGGAGTCTTGGGAAGTCCCCCACGCTCCTACGTCAGCCGCGTCACTGGATAAGAGCCAGCGGAGGCTGACCAAGAGCGCGAGAGCCACAGACGCTCAGGACATGATTAAAAAAAACTGGCCGTTGCCACTATCCACTGACTCCCACTATCACTTATTTATAGCAGGTTACATGGCCACCACCGTTTTAGTCTCCGAGGAGGATTAAAGGGATGAGTGGTGCAGTGCAATGACTGTGCTGGGGAATTAGGGTGGTTGTATAGGTTACTAAGAAATTTCATGAACTTGAAAGGGATGAGTTCAAGAATGTAGGGTATATTGAGATCATTATGAAGGGTTTTGTTGCTGACGTAATAAGGTGCATTTACTATTGTTCTCAGGACTTTTGATTGAAAGGATTGGTTACGCTTGATGTTCGACTTCTTTGCTTTCCCCCATAGCTCTATTCCGTATCTCCAAATTGGCTTAAGTATAACTTTGTAAATAAGTAGTTTATTTTCTATTAAGAGATGGGATGATGTCCTTCGAAGTAGTCTGTACAGTTGTTCAAAGAAATTTGGTCTAATGAAACTATTGTTGACGCATTCAATCAGAAGAAAAAGGATGTTTTAAATATATTTATGACAGTTAACAGGTTCATTTGAGGCGAAGCTAAAGAAAGGTATATTTGTTGGACATGGCATCAGAAATCATAGGGAGGGTGAATATTTTAAGGCGAAAATTGAACCTAACGGAAAATAATTACTTTTTAATCTTGTAAGCAACTTTCTTGGCAAGAATGCAAGCTGATCTTCTTGGCAATAACAGAAATGCAAACTGCAAGTCTACTGTAGCAAAAATGTTGTTTATATAGTTCAAGATCTAGGGCTGTAATATGAGTTTACCAGTTCACTTTATATTCACAGGTTGTCGTCTACTTTCGTGAAAATGTTAGTGAAGTGAGTAAGGAGCAGAGTGAAATATTTCACTACGGTTTAGTCTAATTTGAAACTAATTAAGTTTAACTAACTAATTAATTTTAACTTAATTAATAAATAATTTTAAGGGGAAGTAAAAACGTTACTATAAGGACTTGTCGATAATAGGTCGTACATATTTTTCACTTTAATAGTCATTTCAACCTAGATAACTTGTGAATTTATTAAGTGATAAAATTAAAACTAAAATAGTTTTTTTTTAATTATAACTTCTTTATTGTGCTAAAATTACAATCTGCCTAATTAGGCAATAAGTAATTGAGATAAATGTTCTCATTCATTCCATATTTACAATTCATCATTCCCTCGCTCATTCATACAATATTTACGAACAGCCCCGAGGCCTCCCAAATCCACATGGTTGTCACCTCCCTCGCGTGCGAAGCGGAGTTCTGGGAAGTCCCCCACGCTCCTCCGTCAGCCGCGTCACCGGATACGATCCAGCGGAGGCCGACGAAGAGCGCGAGAGCCACATACGCTCAGGACATGATTGAAGAAACTGGCCATTGCCAGGACTCCCACTGTCACGCGTTTATAGCAGGCCGCGAGGCCACTGCCGTTTCAGTCCCCGAGGAGGATTATAGTAAACTAGAATAGTAAAAAGTAAATTTGTTCCTAAATAAATCCTACGGGATAATAAACGTGGATGTCATTGTTGGAATCAAAAAATTACATATAAATCTATCTTAACATAAATGGGAATTGCGGGAAAACCGTAAGTGGTTCCATAAGATATCACAAACCCAATTTCAACTGTTCCAGATTAGAAATTGTGATAACTTGTTTCGAACCAAAATAAATCAATGACAGCAAAGGAAAATAATTTTTAAAGATATTCTAAAAAATTTAGTTTTCAGAACTAACAATATAAATTGGTTATTTGACGTTTTCATCGTCTATTTCTGAAGCTGTTAATTTTTTTGTGATAAGGGTAACAAAGCGCCCAAAATTGATTACCAAATGAAATGGGGCATATTTGATAAAATAATAAGCCTAAGTTAAATAAAGTCCATTTGTATCTAGTTTAATTTATTTTTCTTACGCTTCCCGTAATTGTATCTTGAAGAACTTGTACAAATGATTGATCCGTACAGTTGTGAAATATACCTTGGAGATTTCGGATATTGAGAAATGCAAACGGACAATTTTCCGTACCTTCGAGGCTCAGCGATTACATAACTAAACCTATGTTAGGATTAACATTTAAAACCCTCTTATATCTCTTCATTCCTCCCAGGAGATTACCTACATAATATGAGGATTTTTTCGCAATCATTGATATTTCATTAAGCTGTCGATCATTTGTTGGAATTAATCATAAGTACATAATAAAAAAAATGGTAGTAAAAAATATTTCGTGATAGTGTCATCAGTCTTGAGAAATTACAGTCATATTAATCACAAATCATACAGCCCAACTACTGATTTACTTCTATCATTTTCTCATACTATTTTTTTTTTCAAACTACATAAAATTACATTTATTCTAAGATACTAATAACATATAGTATCTTAACTCGATGGTTACACCTCAGTTTGTATACTATGCCTGGCAAGCATAACATAGGTCTCTAATAAAACACTGCTTGCGAACACGATGTTACTGACACTTACTAATTTTTTTTTAAATTAGAGTTTGAACAATCAAACAGAGATTACATGTTATTAATCAGGGCATAAATATATTAATTTGTCACCCTAATCAAAAGTTATATAAAACGTCTTTTTTTACTTACTAACTAATTAATTGATGACACTTACTGTTTTATGTTTTATGAAGGTAGCTATAATTTCTGTGCCCTCATTATATCAGATGAAACCTTCATGTGAAATGTCATGTCCCCAGCTTGAACACGGACTCAGAAAGAACCAGATTATCAGACACAAGCATGAGATCACTTAATTTATTTTTCTTACGCTCCCCGTAATTGGATCTTAAAGAACTTGTACAAATTATTGATCCGTACAGTTGTGTAATATACCATGAAGATTTCGGATGTTGAGAAATGCAAACGGACAATTTTCCGTACCTTATGCAAGGTACAGTTACCTTCGAGGCTCAGCGATTACATATCTAAACCTATGTTAGGATTAGCATATTAACGTCTCATGAACTGTTAGTTAAAAGTAGTTGATCTTAGGATTAGTAGTACAGCAAAATATTACTGATGTAGATTATTAATTTTTTTTTACAATAATCATAAACTTAGTTGAATTATTTTAAAAGTATTCAAAATCAACTGAAGGAAATAGAAAATGAAGAAAACGCCGAGTTATACTTGACGTAATTCTGTGTAAGATACCTGGATAGGAAATGAAAATCCACACAACCCTCCAGTTCCAGAAGTTTTCCTGTCAGTGGAGTTTTCCCCCTTAAAAAACGAAAAGTGTTAAAATGAGCCCTATCAATTTCCCAATCGAGTGTTATCGTCATAGCAGGAGCATACTACGCATCATTACTTGACAAGCTGAAGGCAGAACTTGCGGAAAAACGGCCACATTTGCAGAAAAAGAAAATCCTGTTTCACCAAGACAACGCACCGTCTCACACCTCAGCGGTTGCCATGGTGAAAATCCATGAATTACGGTTTGAACTGCTTGACCATCCACCTTACTCCCCAGATCTAGCCCCAAGCGACTTCTTTTTGTTCCCTTATCTAAAAATTGCGCTCGGAGGACAGAGATTTTCGTCAAATGAAGAGGAAATCACTTTTGTGAACGATTATTTTGCAGAGAAAAACGCCGAGTACTATTTGGACGGGTTACAGAGATGGGAGCATCGCTGGGAGAAGTGTGTAGAGTTACAAGGAGACTATGTTGAAAAATAGAAAAAAAATTTCTGAAAAAACGTCTTGTATCTTTGTTAGGTCGGAAACTTTTGAGACCACCCTCGTATATGTATGTACGCTTTCGTTTACCAAACGGGACGGGATACAAGCCAAAGTTTAAGCAGCGTATTTTCCAACATATCTAAGTCGGATCATTTTTACCAGTGCGATCTAATAGACTAAAAAAATAAGGAAACAATGGTTTCTATTTCTTCTGTTACACAGGCTGTCAACGAGTATACCAATATCTCATAATTCCGGCAGCATTGGATAACTAGTTCTTCTGAAGTTGGGTTTACATAGTGTAAGCCTGTGATTAGGCACCAATCCCACCTCTGATGTGTTGCTTTTCCTCATGTGATGATTCACAGCCAGTCTAAACCTAGCGATGACCTTACCGGGACTCTACCAACTACGTCTAAGAAACAAACAGCAGTTGATACGAGCAACAGATGGCTTCTTCCTGTATTTTCAGAATGTGCACCGGAACCTCTTTCCATCTCAACTTGTAATGTTCTACAGGAAATTTTTTATTAAAAGCCAAGGTTGAGGAGATAAATATATCAGTTCACGTAACAGAATGCTTCTATTAGGCTCATTAAAAATATCCGTTTATAAATAGCTTTCAGTTGGAGTATAAATTCGAATGAAGAGGAAAAAATCGATGCGGTTCTAAAATTTACTGATGTGTATCATTATACTCTTTTATTCCATTATATAATTTTTATAAAATAACTAAACCTGTATATAATGTTGCAACGATACAGGAAATACAAAAATAATTTGTAAACAGATTCGCCTGAGGATCTATAATTGTATATAATTATCTGTAAATTTAAAGGGGCTATGAAGGAAAAAAAATATATGTATATATATTGTATTCTATTTGTTTTCTTGCAATGGTACCAGTATCATGAATGTTCATAAACACTCTGATATGTTTTAAGTGGAGGTATGAATTATTATAATTTAGTTGTAAATTGCGTAATAAATAAAATAGTGTACATGTTATGGAACCTGATTAAAATGGTGTTATACTGTGAAACAAGTGTTGATAACACGCTTAATTATCTGTCTCATCGACATTATAAGTATTAATATATGGATATTACATGCAATAAAATAGCAATAACACATATAAACTCACAATAAAATAATCTGTGGCCTAAGTGAAAGTAAAATATTAATGATACAAATGGAACTACCCTCTAAAAAGGCCGTGAGGTGGAAAATAGAGTTAAATGACTAGATTGTAATCTTATTCCTCGCTTGTATTATTCCGCTGACTCATAGATTAAAATGTTTATGCACTTGAATGAAGACATGTTAGAGTTCTATTTTTAGACTAGATGCATTGCATTAGCATAAGATTATTATTATTATTATATACATAAATAAAATAAAATTAAATAAATTGATTTGGATTTTAATTTGGCTTGTCGGACTGCCGCCCACGTCACACAACACTTTTATTCAGCCGCAACAATAGGCGTCAAAGATGGAAGATCAAAAGATAAGCTCAGAGCTTGTCAATAAGTGTTGAGACTCTTCTATGTAGTCATCATACGACATTCTTACTTGCATTATGCATGATTATTATAATATGCATTATAATAATTAGTTCAACTGCACATCATTCATTATTTTACCCCATTATATGAATAATATTTTTATACTGTGAGTTCATTATTACTCGTGAGCATATAAATGACTAGAAGAGTTAGATGGCAGGTAAACTAACTTTATCAAAGAGGGTTGTTAGCTTTTCGGGTAATTTATTAAAGGAGATCGTTTATAATACAATAAACGTCTGCACTAGTCCCCGCGCGTCAATAAATTATAAATCTCATAAAAATTAATTAATTTTAATTTTAGTTACTTCCATTAAAATTTCCAAGTAATAAATATTAATAGATAAAATATATAAAAATGATATATAAAAAAAAAAAGTTGTTGAAATTGGTTCAATGTTCCTTTTATTTCAATGTCATTTCCTAAAACTTTTAATTTTCGGAATGCACTTGAAATTAGTTTTGCATTACCGCTTTTAATGTGATCTTTACAATCACCTGAACAGGGATTTGAGGAATCTTTACAAAAACTTTATTATGATTAAATTACAATCTGCCTCATTGGGCAATAAGTAATTGTGATAAATGATACCATATTTACAATTTTCATTCACTCGCTCATTCATACATTATTTACAAACAGCCTAGAGACCTCCCAAGTCCACATGGTAGGCACCTCCCTCGCGTGCGAAGCGGAGTCCTGGGAAGTCCCCCACGCTCCTCCGTCAGCCGCGTCACTGGATAAGAGCCAGCGGAGGCTGACCAAGAGCCACAGACGCTCAGGATGAGGAATCTAAATATTACCCAATTTATCTCTTGTCGGTTTTTCCATTTTGAAAGAACGGAAACAGTATTACAATCACATACATAGCACAAGGAGATGGGAATACAAGCCAAGCCTTGGTTCACTGTAGACAAACTGGCGTATATTTACAAAAATATTTTAGTAGCCCTCAAATGTAATTAATGTGATTACTACTGAAGATAAAGGTAAAACCCGAATTATATTCTCAGAACTAACCAACGAACAACTGAAGCATGCAGATAAAACACCTTATATTTCCGAGCCTCGATCACAGCTTCCAAAAAATGTCTCATGAACAATTTATTCTTTTTTCATACTAGAAAAAACTAAAAAATGCGGCAAAGCGCTGTTAGTTAAAAGTAGTCGATCCTAGGATGAATAGTCCGGTAAAATATTCCTAACGTAGATTACTAATTTTTTTTTACATAATCATAAACTTAGTTAAAATTATTCAAAAGCAACTAAAGGGAATATGAAATGAAGAAAACGCCGAGGTATACTAGAGACGCAACCAGTGCTTTATTTGAACTTTTAATTATTTAAAAAAAAATACTTGTTTTTACATCATTACTTTTTAAACCACTCCGGTCACTGAATAAATAGTCTTTACAAAAATGAAATAAATTGTAAATAGGTCAAAATACTTATTGAAAGAAACCTATTAAAACCAGCGTATTAGGCGTATTTTTTATTGTTGGTATAAAAATCTTTAACTATGGAATATCTTTGAAATTATTTCTGCTTTACTGTCTATAATGTGTCCTTGACCATGGTGAGGTGGTTTACAAAACGGAGTTGCTGGAACTCTAAAAACCATAAAAGTTAGCGAAAGGCCGAATTTTTTAACTTATAATGTTTATCATAATCATATTTCCCGTTATCGTATATTTACCAAACATAATCTATGCATATCCAGTTGTCGTGGAATAAAATTTTAGAATACACAACCCCTTATTAATTACGATTAATAATGTAAAAAAGAACTACTTGTTACAATCGTAGGTAAAAAAACATTTTAGTCAACTCGCCCACTTTTGATAATATTGAGACGGTCAAATGAACCATGAATCAGATATTTGGCATAGTAGTCCATGATCGCATTACTATGCAACCCTTATTTTGCTACTTTCTATATAATTACGGAGTGAACCACGAACATACCTATAATAACAGTATAATATTTTATGGCATTAAAAATTCCGGTGGACATAAAAATGTTGTTAAAAGATCATCGCAAAAAACCATCGTTTACGACAAAAATATAGATTTTGAAATAAATTAATGTTTCTTGGGTGATGATTTTTTTTTTTCGTATAGATATATTTTAGGTATCTAGAACGGAAAATTTATAATCCTTCTTATCAGAGATAAGAATGAGACATTGAGCATTGCTTATTTGTGAGCTTATGTAATTGATTTTAAAACAGTAATGGTAGTATATACCTCTAGTATAGATTCGTTTGTAGATATTTTGCACGTATATACATTTAGTAACAAGGGGATACTAAATTATGGAACTTAAAACATTTTATATAATTGAATGTAATAATGTGATAGCTCTGTACACAGTTAGTAATTGTTTTTTATGAACGTAATGCCGTACGTAGTGTATTAGAGTCCAGTTTTTATCTCAAGATATTCAATAGTGTTTTAGGTTTTAGGAACAATTAGCCAGTCTGTGATTGTGTTATTTTGGTATAATTATGTATGTTTCAGATTTACTGTTTGTTCTGTTGGAGTTTAATTATTTTGTCAATTCTAGTTAATCCCATCTCTCAATAGAAAATAAATTACTAATCTACAAAGTTATACTTAAGCCAATCTGGACCTACGAAATAGACCTATGGGGGACAGCGAAAAAGTCGGACATCAAGCGCATCAAATCCTTTCAATCAAAAGTCCTGAGAACAATAGTAAATGCCCCTAATTACGTCAGCAACAAAATCCTTCATAACGATCTTGACATACCTTACATTCTTGAACTCATCCTTTCCAAGTTCATAAAATTCCATAGTAACCTATCCAACCACCCTAATCTCCTAGCGCAGTCTAAAACGGCAGTGGCCTCGTGACCTGCTATAAATGCGTGACAGTGGGAGTCCTGGCAACGGTCAGTTTCTCCAATCATGCCCTGAGTGTCTGTGCCTCTCGCGCTCTTGGTCAGCCTCCGCTGGCTCTTATCCAATGACACGGCTGACGGAGGAGCGTGGGGGACTTCCCTGGACTCCGCTTCCTCCTTTGCACGCGAGGGAGGTGACAACCATGTGGACAGTGGCCTCTGGGCTGTTTGTAAATACTTTATGAATGAGCGAGTAATTGCAGATTGTAAATATGGTATGAATGAGATCATTTATGACAATTACTTATTCTCAAATGAGGCAGATTGTAATTTTATCATAATAAAGTTGTTGTCTATATCAATATCAATTCTAGTTCCTTCATTTATGAGTGTACGAGATAATTTAGTCTTATTCCGGCATCGGTAAGTTTTCTACAATCGAATGGCTTTGAAGTAGATGTTATATATAATAGGATACCGGTGCTCGTTGAATGTCGTTCCTACTTTATGATATATAGCCCACTTACAAGGTAATTTTACCTGGAAAGTTTTGGAAAAGTTCTAAAAATTGGCTCATCCATATTTTTTAATACTGCTGATCACGAATTTCAATTTTGCCACCTCGAGTATGTAAATGATTTTCCAGAAGTAAGAAAAAAATCGCCCTTGCTTCAAAACAGATTGTTTTTGTAATGTTTGTGGACAAAAAATGAGGTGGCAAAGTTGCATGCCAAAGGTTGCTCACGGTGATTGGAGCGGCCGGGGTTGTCCCACCGCCATGCCGAAGGTTGCTCGCGGTGATTGGAGCGTTCGGGGTTGTCCCACTGCCATACCGAAGGTTGCCGAGGAGAGGGATAGTACAACTAGCAAACTTATACAACTCTTGTATAAGATTGCGGTACTTTCCTGACACATGGAAACAAGCCATCTTGTTTCCATGACTAAAGCCAGCCAAGGGTGGAGATCACCTAGCCCACTACCGCCCGATCAGTCTGCTACCACAGACGGGGAAAATCTTTGAAAAAATTCTTTTGAATTATCTCAAAGATTACTGCTCGGAACATGACATCGTCCCGCCAGAGCAGACTGGATTCCAATCCAGTATGAGCGCAGAGCACCCCCTTCTGAAGGTGCAGTCAGAAGTTAGCAATAACATGAATAGAAACATAGCCACGGCTATGATTTCCATTGATTGCACCCAAGCATTCGACTCGGTGTCTCACGGGACACTGTGTCAAATGCTCTGCGGCCGGGAATGTCCGGAACAACTGTATTCAATTCTGGATAGCTTCCTGAAAAACCGATCGCTGCGGGTGCGGGTGAGTGATAGCTTCTCTGAAGCTGTGCCACTGACCTCCACAGAGTACCCCAAGGCGCCGTCTTATCCCCTGTACTATTCAACGTATGCACGTCTGAGATTGTTGGAGCCCGGTACAAAAATACCACAGTTACTGCTTTCGCAGATGACATAGCGGTGTACAGTAGCAGCATGAGTGCCAAGGTAGCTCTAAGACAGGCTGAAGCAGCCTGTAACCAGATCAGTGATAGATTGGGGAGACTCAATATCTCTGTAAACGCGGGTAAGACTGACTGTGTAATTTTCTCTGTTCAAAAGGGAAAAAGCCCGCTCCCTACTAGTTACATAGTGGGAACGGAGGAAAATTCACCAGCCAACGACCTAGTATATCTGGGAATTAAGATGGACAGACACCTCCATTTTAGTAATCATTTTGCGAAGAAGTTGAAGCATACACGCATGAAGTCTTACCGGCTTACGCACTTATTGACTTCCCCCAATCTATTACTGCGTCTCAAGCTACTGATTTACAAGAGCATACTCAGGCCTACTCTGCTGTGTGGTGCACTGCTATTTCGTTATCTGACGTATATGACAGCTAAGAAACTCCAACAATTCCAAAACGGTATACTGATGAAAGTGGTCAGAGGTACTTCATTCGAGCAGCGAAGAAAAGTGAGCTGCATGAGATATTTGAGCTGCCCACGGTGGATGAATTATTCCAGTGTAGACATATCAAATTTTTCGACTCATTACAATATCTAACAAACCCGGTGTTTAACACTATAACCCCCGCTCCGTTCCCCCATCGATGGCAGGACGCTGTTGCGGCTGGAACACTCTAGTCCTAGGTAGAGATTTAGTTTGTTTTGTTTTGTTTTGTTTTGTTTCGAGCGGTCGGGATTGTCCCACCGCCATGCCGAAGGTTGCTCAAGGTGATTGGAGCGGCCGGGGTTGTCCCACCGCCATGCCGAAGGTTGCTCGCGGTGATTGGAACGGCCGGGGTTGTCCCACTGCCATGCCGAAGGTTGCTCGCGGTGATTGGAGTGGCCGGGGTTGTCCCACCGCCATGCCGAAGGTTGCTCGCGGTGATTGGAGCGGCCGGGGTTGTCCCACTGCCATACCGAAGGTTGCTCTCGGTGATTGGAGTGGCCGGGGTTGTCCAACCGCCATGCAGAAGGTTGCTCGCTGGGGTATGGTCGTACATTACACAGCCATCTGTCGGGTTTCCTACGTTTCAATGTGAGGG
Source organism: Acanthosoma haemorrhoidale (assembly GCA_930367205.1). Classification (NCBI taxonomy): domain Eukaryota; kingdom Metazoa; phylum Arthropoda; class Insecta; order Hemiptera; family Acanthosomatidae; genus Acanthosoma; species Acanthosoma haemorrhoidale. The sequence goes on from OV884009.1 coordinate 1,640,938, forward strand.
ACAAGCAGAACGGCTGCCACCGGGCTTCCCTCGTAACATAAATCCTAGTTTTTATCCCTTTGGTGCCTATATGGGATGGAGCCCATACAAAATGTATGAATTTATTGGTTTTTTGCATTGTTTGACTAAATATGATTTTGTTAGCTGTTTCTTCTGAAATTCACGGAGCTTCGTGGCGGATTTCTCAAGACTCCGCTTCCTCATTCGCGCACGAGGGAAGTGATAACCATGTGGATTTGGGAGGTCTCTGGGCTGTTCGTAAATACTGTGCGAATGAAAATTGTAAATTTGGTATCAATGAGAGTATTTATTACAGTTACCTATCGCCCAATAAGGCAGATTGTCTATTGTCTAATTGTGTCACAATAAAGTTTTGAATCTAATTATATATTCTGTTATTGAATAGTGAAGTGCAGATTCTATCGCACTTAGCTCTGAAGTATAGGTGTTGTAGCGGTGGTGGAGTTTATATTTTTTACTATAATTCGGTTTAATGAAGGATATGCTGTTGAATTGTCCGATTTTGATCCGTCTGTGAAGATTAGTAAACCTACGGGTAGATGACTTATTAAAAGGGAAAATTAGATTTTCCAGGCAGAGCTATGGGAGCGCTGAACCACATCTAAAACACCCATAGCCCTAGTTCCTCTCTCAGTGACATTTAAATCAGCGTAGAGCTCATCATGCTTTCAGCTGTATAAATAGAGACGCGTGACTTATCTGAAAACAGCAGGTTGCTACATTCGTTTTTGTACACACACTCGTAAGGTGTTCCCCAGTAAATTCCAAACGAGCTCTTCGGTGTTCTCTTGTCAACAATGACCCTGATGCTGGGCTCTGAGTGTTCAAACTCACATTAGAAAGTCTGCTTCTAACAGTGTCTGCATGTATATTGCTGCTTCCCGAGTTGTACGAAGAAGTTGAGCAGTCTCAGTAGCAGTTGAAAGCCGATTCCATAGCGTCTGTAGTACAATACACCGGTCATCTCTTGGATCTGTCACTCTTTACCAACCTGATTCGGGTCTACATTTGCGCAAACCTATCTCACGGTAACGTGTAATTGCCCTCCAAACAGTAGTTTCAAGTGAACCCACTGTTCGGGCTGCATATCCTTGGCTTCTACCGCCTTCCACTAAAGCAACATCAGGGCTACTTTCTCGACCGTCAAAATCATGTTTTTAATTAAAATTGAAAAAAAAGAAGAAGAAATCATAATGGAAATGTCTGTATAATTGTTTGGGGATTCCGTTCATATTTATACCCGCGTATCACTGAAAACGTTTAATATTAATCAAAAAAGCCGAGTGATAGCCGAATCAATTCTTTTTGGAAGGAAATATTTGAATTTTTTTAAGTGTGCCACTTTTTTGCGTGGCATTGTGTGTACATATGATCAGTAAGTCTTTCACTGCCGTATGACTTTAATTTTATCCTTCTAATGTCTTTAATTGTTCCATTGAATTCCTGTATTATTTTCTTGGTCTCCAGAAACTGCAGATCGTAACATCCAGTTATCCCCTTACTATAATTCAGGGTAGAATGAGCTTTAACGAAACTGGCCTGCTTTACGTTCTGTTTGGTATTAAAAGTATCTACGAGTGTACTCCCATATGTCAATATTTTGTTCGTGTGAACAATTGTCTTCACTTCACTAAGTAAATTGGTTATAAATTTATTAATTAGAAAAGGTGAGACCTTTTGAAACCCATAGTTTCCTTCTTCATTAATCAAAACGAAAGTCGATACATCTCAACGAGATCGTTGATAGAATTCGGGTGTGGTGGGATTTTCATATTTTATTAGCGCATTACATTGACTCGTCCATATGATTAATTATGTTAATAGAGAAATGAAACAGCTTTACTCTGTAGAAACTGTAGAGAAAAATAATAAATAACATCAATTACATCATCATGCTAGCAACACAGAAGAACAAAATTAAAATAAAATGAGCGAAGCTCCTATCTGTTGTGGCGTAGCTTACTCAATCTCCAGGAGTGCAACAACTGAAATCCACTAGATACAATTGTGGAACTTGTTACAAGTTTTCTTGCGGTAACATAAATAAAATTTATAATTGAATTAAGTGAAGTTTTATGATTAAAAAAATCATGATTGATGTGATGCATCAAACAATTATGGCTTTCGTCAAAAATTAACTAATTAATCAGTACGTCAAGATCGTTAATGTCCTACCGTAGTAAACATGATAGGAAATATTAATTTTTTAACAACTAATTAATTAATTAATGACCCTTTATTATTTTTCAAGGGCTACTTTTATTTTGAAGGTTGGCATATCATGAATGGCAGTTTTCATGGCAATTTTTAATGTTAGTTTAAAAATAAAAAAAATACATATTGTTAATCGGGAAGCTAGAAAGAAACATCTCATTTTGGTTATTTTAGTTTAACAAAATGGACACTTTAATTACGTTTAACCATTTTAAATATAATGGTATTAACACTTAGTGTGTATACTGTACCTGGCAGACACACCACGTCTAAATCATAAATTTTGATCGCAGCATCATTTCAGTTTGGCAAATACAACCAATTCTATTTCTGGATTTTAACTATGTTAAATGTATACTTATTCTCACTCAATTACTATTTGTAGGGGACTTGGTTTCAGGATAAATATATTTTTCTATCTAAAAAACAAAAAAAAAAGGTGATGAGAATTACTGCAGTTATTGTTTGTGTTGCTACAAAGTTTGGGTAGCTAGGACCAGACATGAATTGAGATTGAGGCGCTACTTGCACAGGTCTGCTGGGGTACTTAAGGGTGGGCCGCATTCAAGTCCAATAGTCCTTGGTAAATATTTAGTTCCAATGTTTCCCTACCCTCCTCCAATGAAGCACCAACTGCACTGACTGCCCACTGGACCAAATGTCTTCTTTTGTTGTATTATTCCACTTTAGTGCCCTTCCATTGTTAATTTACCTAGTCAACACCGCTATTCTTTATCCCTCAGTGTTTATTTATAAACTGGCATGGTTCAATTAAATGCTGTGAAGGTGAGCCCCATCATCTTGTAGGGTCTTATCAATGAAGCCAAGTACATTGTGTATCATTGTACTTGTATTGATTATATAACTTTTATGCCTAAATCACACCTTGTATAGAATGTACCGATGGTACAGGACATATAAAATGTGATATGTAAATAGATTCGCCAGAGAATCTATAGTCAATAATAATTTTGCATTTTGTAAAATTTGAAAAAAAAAAAAAAAAAAAAGAAAGAAAAAAAAAGCGGAGCATCTAAGTATGCAGCAAGAGAAGCAATTTTCTGTAAATATTGTTCATTGTATAGTTCATACGAATTGGCTCAAAGATCATATTTACAAATGCCAAAAATAACCAAATAGTTCAATTTAAAGTCAAAACGAAATAGTTATTCTATCCAAACGAAAGATACTTGTACAAAAACACAAATAATGCAAAATAATAATAATTATAACAAATAAGCCGTACATGGAAACATGTTTGGTAGAGAAATACATACGTTAGAATTTTAATAATTTAGTTCTTTATGTAATGCCAGTTTCATCACTTTCTATAATCAAAGATTCAATGTTCAATCTCTCCATTTTCTTGAGCGATTATCTGATTGTTGAAACGGCTTCTTCTCTATGTCGTTTGTAATGATCTCAGGTTCATTTAGGCATGATTGTGCAACTTTTACAAGTAATAGAGCAATGCATACCAGCCTTTCTTTTTTCCTTATTCATGTTTGGACTTGATGATAATTGGCTGCATCTAGAAAAATGAAACTTTCTTTGAGTCACAGACTTTTCAAAAAGCTGACAGCGAGGATCGTCAAGAGTTTGAGCCCACCATACAAGGCTACGAATGATTTTTCACCTGCTTTTCCAATTTGGTCAGGCGTAGTTTCTGTCTTTCTGAACCCTCTTACTGCTTTAATTAAATAAGGTTGATTCTGAAGAGCACAGCAGAATTTGGTTTTCCCATGGGTTTGGGGGTCATATTTGAATGAGTTGGACGAATAAAATGCTTTCCACTTTTTTTAAAATATGAAATAAATAAAATATCATGAGAAGAAGGTGTCAGCAAAACCAAAGATCTATTCACCTATGGTGGTAGTAACACTATCCAATTCAGATGCTTTGGATTTGCAGTATTTATAAACTACACATCAGCTTGTACTATATCAATAGCCATTTCTGCCATTTCATCTTTCAACAATGCAAAATTAAACAAGTTTTGTTACTGTCATTCGATAAGAATTTATCTTTTGCTGCCATTACAGTGGTTTTATTGAACAAGATTTTAGCACAAGAATGAAGTAATTAACCAAATTAAGTAATTCATCAGGGTATCCATCATAAACTACCACAGCAATCAAGTGAAGTGACTTTGCACATAATCTACATAGTTGTTACACACAGACACAAAGTTGACCGCTGAAGTTCTACTCCACACGACTTTGGGGGTCAAGATCCACGAATACACGAGGCCGTGCTTTGCTGTCTGCACTCACACGGAAACTTGCTCCACTGTCTCTTCTGACACAGCCAGCTATTGGCCATCTGATCCCAACCGAAATCCTGATCTCCTTGACTTCTTTTTCTACAATAGTTTAGGAATACTAAACTATTCACACACGCGCCTCAATGACCTCTCCTCCGATCATAGTCCTTTATTATTAACCATTTCCCTAAAACCAATTCATTTTTTTACATATACACAACTGTACATTTCATGGTACCAAACGCGATTGCGTTCTTTTTTGATTTTGTCCATCCATTCGTCCAAAAAGTGGGCATTTGGAAAGGGCGTTAGCTGAAATGTGAAGTAATCTTTAACATGTTCATCATTATGTTTTGCAATGTAGGCTCTATGAAAATAGTTCCTATTTTAACACTACTATTAAATGCTGCCAGAGTATTTTATTCTTCCTTTTGAACGTGTCACCTTCGGAATTCTCCCCTTCTATTTTCTTGTTCCTTTAATTCGAACTTCACACGCCAAATGACAGTTTACTTCCTTGTCTCCAACAATGCCTGTACTAATTGACTCACTTTCAGTAAACGGGGGATGTTATTTTAACCATAAAATGAGTTTTTCAATGCCCTTATTATATCTTGTTGCTCAAGTAGGCCTTAAATAAACAAGCTATTTGGAAGTTGCAGAGGTCAGGTCATCTGTTAAGGAAGTGAACCAACCCCTAAATTCACCGGGAAAGCACATTATCCGTAATGCCACGACTATAGTGGTTTTTTATTTTTAGAAATGCATACGACGCACTTTTTTAATTCGATTTTCAGATTTTATGTATAATAAAACTGAAAACCTCAAATTTTGAGATTTATTTCGACTCCGAGGTTTAGAAAAAAAATATTGTTAGACTAAATTGTAGCAAATTTTGTGCTCTACAAATAACTAGTGAAGAGTTATTGAACAAAAACCGTAAAATGTAATCCCACTGATGTGCGAACAGTCGTGCCAAACTTGGATTTCTAATTAGGACCTAGGTACATATCCAAAATTCAAGACTGCATGACCTTTTGTTAGGTAACTCCGCATTTTCACGACCTGTCCAATAGGATAACTGTGGGGTTGGTTAATTTGAAATTTCCTATTCTCAAGGATATACGAGGGTGGTCTGCAAAGTTTCCGACCTAACAAAGATACAAGACTTTTTTTCAGAAATTTATTTTTTATTTTTCAACATAGTCTCCTTGTAACTCTACACACTTCTCCCAGCGATGCTCTCATCTCTATAGCCCTTCCAAATAGTACTCGGCGTTTTTCTCTGCAAAATAATCGTTCACGAAGGTGATTGCCTCTTCATTTGACGAAAATCTCTGTCCTCCGAGCGCAATTTTTAGATGAGGGAACAAAAAGAAATCGCTTGGGGCTAGATCTGGTGAGTAAGGCGGATGGTCAAGCAGTTCAAACCGTAATTCATGGATTTTCGCCATGGCAACCGCTGAGGTGTGAGACGAAAACTCGTATCGTTGTCTTGGTGAAACAGGATTTTCTTTTTCTGCAAATGTGGCCGTTTTCCCGCAAGTTCTGCCTTCAGCTTGTCAAGTAATGATGCGTAGTATGCTCCTGTAATGGTTTTTCCTTTTTGAAGATAATCGATTAAAATAACTCCATGACTACCCCAAAAAACAGTCGCCATCACTTTCCCAGCCGAATAAACAGTTTTTGCTTTTTTTGGAGCCGGTTCCCCCTTTGCAGTCCACTGTTTGGACTGTATTTTTGTTTTGGGCGTATAATGGTGTATCCAAGTTTCATCCACAGTAATTAATCGGCGCCAAAACTTGGATTTATTGCGCCTAAACTGCGCCAACAGAGCGTTGGAAATGTTCATTCGAACACGTTTTTGGTCTAACGTCAGCAAACGCGGCACCCAACGCGCGGACAGCTTTCTCATCTCTAAATGTTGATTTAATATGTGACAAACACGTTCTTTTGACATGTTCATAACCTCTGCTATCTCTCTCACTTTAATTTGGCGGTCATCTAGCACCATTTGGTGAACTTTGGTGATGTTTTCGTCGGTAGTTGCAGTTTTTGGACGTCCCGAACGTCCATCGTTTCCCAAGCTCTTACCACCACGTTTAAATTCAGCTGCCAAAAAATTCACTGTGGTAAATGATGGTGCAGAGTCACCATACACAGAATCCAACTCATCTTTGATTTGCGTAGGCGTATTGCCTTTCAAAAACAAATATTTAATGACAGCTCGATACTCGATTTTGTCCATTTTCATAAAAACACTCACATCGACTCACTCAAACGACTGTTACACAACAACTGCGCGTCCAAAATGGCTGAAACTTTGGTGAGTAACTGTCAACAGATGAACAACGAAATTCACTAGCTTTTATTTACGAATGCTGCTATCTTCATGTTGAGGTCGGAAACTTTTCAGACCACCCTCGTATTCCTCATTGGAGGCAGGTTGTTCCCCCCCCCCCTTGTCCCTTATATTTGTTCAATGTATATAATAAGAACCTTAGCACGACAATATTTGTCTCAAAATCGTATAAGATTTGATTTAAGCCTTTTTTTAAAAATCCTTTTCACCTCATCCATACAACTCTTATCCATTATTATATTATATTTTATATACTTGGCTACCTGTACTGTCTAGCATACCCTTATTAAGATTCCTGCTAGCACCGAGTATTTCAAATAGTAATGTATTAGATAAAAACAAGAGAGTTTGACAATGAATAATTAACTGCTAAAACTACACGTATAATTAAACTACTAACCAGCTCTCTAAAATAAAAAATATTTCCCCAAATGTGACTCCTTTGAGTTCGAGCGCGGGGACTGGACTCAGCATTCGACAACGATTGGGAATGCTCGATCCGCCAAACTTGTCGCCAATGACCAATCTTGCTGCCTACTGTGCTTTGCTGGTGGACACGAGAGAACGGGCTTACTTAACTGCGCTTTGTACTGGTCCTAAAGATTGCAATTTATTTTACAGTAGTATAACTTACATAAAGGAAATATAGTTCTCTTAGAACGTAAAAGCTCAAACAACCAAAATTTAATATTTACTCAGTTCAATAATCAAAATTGACAACCGAAAAATGGCAATTTTTAACCAACGTTACTCAAAAATCCAATGAGACTTTCAAACGTCTTTACTATCGAAACGACGTTTCTAAATGTAAAAAAGGTTTGAGTGAAGTTGGTAGAGCTTCAAATTCTAAGTTCAGGCAGCACAAAATATAAACTTTGGTCTTGTGTAGACATAGAAAATGTGAATTAAGATTTTGCGTTGTTGGTTAAAAAGATATCAGCCACTCCCAACTCTACATCTCCAGTGATTGACCTAGAAACTCGTATTCATAATTAAAAAACCATAATTATTATCAATAGGTAATAATAATTGTTCAAAAATTTGAAAAGCTTGTTGACAATTCTTTATACGAGTCACTCCTACATAATGCTTGTTACACGATAATAAATAACCACCTGTAGTGTATATATGTTTGTATAAATAACATTATTATTTAATATATTAATCAATATTTAATATGAGAAGGCATATGATAGTTTTGGTTGGTTTTGCTTTTTCGTAAGTGCATAAGAGGAAAAAACAAAAAGATTGTCGATAAAGTTCTAAAAGGAAACCTAAAAAGATGAGCCTAGAAACACGGGGACAGGTGGTGAGCTTTCACCTTCCAACTTCACAGAAAACCACAGATGTAGGCCTAAAGACAATCTTTATTGATGGCATCAACCAATGGAAACCCACTGAAGCTGTCAACATCCAGCCCACAGATTTTGTGTGGATTCATGGCAAATGGTCTGAACGTAACAACACCCCTGGCTGGAATTTTTCCATGGAAAACTTAACATCCAATGTTCAGAAAACTGGAATGAAATCTGCCGTTGCTCAATTTTCCACCTAGAAAACATGAGTCACTCTCTTTTTTATTAGACTAATAATTATGTAAAGTGTCCTTTTAAATATGTCTGTTTGTTCCTATTAGTATGAAATTAACTGATTTAATTCAACATTCTTTTAATATTTTTTTTGAGTAGAATGTCCATTCTCGATCAAGAAATGATAGGTACTGAAATTCAGGCCCTCGGTTGAATGTTACACGGAGAAAAATCTCTAGCGTGGAAGTTGGAACGTTGAAGTTACTTACCCCTTACTACAACATTTTTATTGCTAATTGTTTGTAATTAAATCTAAAGTTAGCCCCGTCGACATCTTGATCAAAGCTTTTAAGCTGATAATCAATTAAGTCACCCTCTTATAAGTTTAGAGTAGTTTAAGTTAGGGGAAGAAAGATGCTGCAGTGTTCCAGATATTGTTAGTGGCTCGTCCCTTCAGCCCCCCTTCCACCATTGCTGGCGGGCTAAACTCCTTTTCCAATAATTATGGTCTGTAAGAAGCTTTATCGAAAACTTTCTTGAATCCTTAGTAATTTGATAAAACGACGGTGAAATCCGATCTCCCCTCGGTGCTTTGTCCTACTCACATTATTTGAAAATTTACATTTAAATTGTTGTAGACGCTTTACGAGCGGTAATTTAAAGAAATTAATTTAGTGAGTAACGATACTGAAGCTTGACAAAGGAGAAACGATATTTTTACCTACTGCGCGTCGAATGCCTGTTGTATTTGTATCGATATTTTTACCTACTGCGCACAGAACGCCTGTTGTATTTGTATCGATATTTTTACCTATTGCGCTCTGTACGCCTGTTGTATTTGTATCGATATTTTTACCTACTGCGCGTCGAACGCATGTTGTATTTGTATCGATATTTTTACCTACTGCGCGTTGAACGCCTGTTGTATTTGTATGGATATTTTTACCTACTGCGCACTGAACGCCTGTCGTATTTGTATGGATATTTTTACCTACTGCGCACTGAACGCCTGTTGTATTTGTATGGATATTTTTACCTACTGCGCACTGAACGCCTGTCGTATTTGTATGGATATTTTTACCTACTGCGCACTGAACGCCTGTTGTATTTGTATGGATATTTTTACCTACTGCGCACTGAATGCCTGTTGTATTTGTATGGATATTTTTACCTACTGCGCGTTGAACGCCTGTTGTATTTGTATGGATATTTTTACCTACTGCGCACTGAACGCCTGTTGTATTTGTATGGATATTTTTACCTACTGCGCGTTGAACGCCTGTTGTATTTGTATGGATATTTGTACCTACTGCACACTGAACGCCTGTTGTATTTGTATGGATATTTTTACCTACTGCGCGTTGAACGCCTGTTGTATTTATATGGATATTTTTACCTACTGCGCGTTGAACGCCTGTTGTATTTGTATGGATATTTTTACCTACTGCGCACTGAACGCCTGTTGTATTTGTATGGATATTTTTACCTACTGCGCGTTGAACACCTCTTGTATTTGTATCGATATATAATTTATATTCTCGTACAAAGTTAAATATTATTATTTTGATTATTAGTTTCCCAAATTCAACGGAAACATGAATATCCTAGGTTTTTGAAAAAGGGACTTGAATCAATTGATTCTTTCGTGGCCGGACGTGAATTGGCTCCAGTTAATCTGGCCAATAAAGTGGATAATGTTGACAAATATACTTAACGTTTTGACGGTGCTGCTGAATCGACCTATAACCTTTAATCATGGGACAAGACCTGTTCGCCTATAACTGATTCATGATTATTTAGAGGCTGCCATGTTTTTATTACTTTTTTAGATTTTCTACCCGAATGTAGTTTATAAAATATTTATTTAAATTTTTCTCATTCATATCCCATGCAACTCTATGTTATTGTATGTAATATGGCACAGTGGAGTTGAAGGATGTGTTTGATTTGAGCAAAAGATGGTAAATATACTTGGTGCATTGTACTTGAGGCCCAACGTTCGTGGGATAAATGCTGCTACTCTTGGTGGAGTGAAATATTCCTCTGCTGCCAATCCCTGCCTGACATTCTAGTCACATAGCATACTTCATTTAATTTTTAAACCACCGCAGTCCTAAAAATTGCCATACCAAAATAAATGTAAATACCTAAAATGGAAAGTATAACCCCTCCCTTGGGGCTTGGTAAATAAACTTCCACAAATATTTTCTACATTGTTTATTATAATTTTATTAAAATGTAAATCTAGTTATGTGTGTATTTACTTATTTGCTTTTGAATAAGTGAGTGTATGTGTATCTATATTTGCATATATTAATTTCATGTTTCAAGCTGGTAATGGTATTACGTTCTATTTTTATTGTATATTTATTTCGTTTTATATTATTTGAATTATTTATATGTATTTTTTATTATTATTTAAGTTTATTTTTTGGTATTTTATTTACACTGATTTTAAATTTAGTAGAGACTGTTTAAAAATAACCCACTTTATGTAAAATAAATGTTTCTACATGTCGGAAAATAATAAAGATATATTATTATTATACTTGGGTATTTCACACTTCCTCGAAATACTCATTCACCTACCCGGACTACAAGTCACTATGATGGTTTTCCGCAATTCCCAAAACTGTTGCTTTCTGAACCCCTCGCATGTGAACGGGTTCCACAGTGTCCTCCGGGATTAAACCATTGCAGGGAATGATGATCAAGAAATCCCACACTGGACCTACAGGTTGGCCAGTCTTCTTTTCTGCTCTGTCAATAAGATGGCTGGCCTATTATTTTAAACCCTTGTAGTCGGTACAGATGGGATGATCCCAGTAAATAGTGATATTATTCCCTAAGAGAATTGAAGCTGTATAGTATCTATAGTTGGGTGATCAATTGCTTAACAAGTCCATTTTAGTTGCTCTGGCTTGATGAATAATATTTGCAGCGTTATTGTCTTTGTAGAGGAAGTATAAGTGCTGTAACCAACCTGACAGCCCCAAGCCACCAACCAATGTATGGATTTCATCACACTGACATCTTGCCCACAGATATGCTCCACAGGTCAGCTCTTATGGCAATGACTCGCTCTTGTATAGCCAGAAGAAAACCGCTGTTTCCGGGAAGATATTGCCATTTCTCATCCAGGATAGCGATGCCTGGTTTCTTACTGGTTGGTGGTATATCTATGCACTGTTTTGCTTTTCCATCTGTGATGGGGGCAAAAGTAAGCTTCTGTTCTTCCCATAGCGTGGGCAGTGTAGTTATTATCCAACGACGCTAAAACTGAGAAAAGGTTTTTTTTTTCAGGTAAACAACTTTATTGTGATAAAATTACAATCTGCCTCATTTGGCAATCAATAATTGTGATAAATGATTTCATTCACACCATATTTACAATTTTCATTTACTCGCTCATTCATTCAGTATTTACAAACAGCCCAGTACAGACAAACCTCCCAAGTCCACATGTTTGTCACCTTCCTCGCGTGCGAAGGAGGAAGCGGAGTCTTGGGAAGTCCCCCACGCTCCTCCAACAGCCGCGTCATTGCATAAGAGCCAGCGGAGGCTGACCAAGAGTGTGAGAGCCACATACGCTCAGGGCATGATTGGAGAAACGTGGAGAAGATCTTTTTTTGATATACTCCTTTATTGTGCTATAATTACAATCTGCCTTTTATAAGGCAATAAGTAATAAGATAAATGCTCTCATTCATACCATATTTACAGTTCATCATTCACTCGCTCATTCACACAATATTCACAGACAGCCCAGAGACCTCCCAAATCCACATGTGAAGAGAAAGCGGAGTCTTGGGAAGTCCCCCACGCTCCTCCGTCAGCCGAGTCACCGGATGCTAGCCAGTAAAGGCTGACCAAGAGCGCAAGTGCCACAGACGCTCAGGACATGATTGGAGGAACTGGCCATTGCCAGGACTCCCACTGTCACGCGCTTATAGCAGGTCACGAGGCCACTGCCGTATCAGTCTCCGAGGAGGATTATAGGGATGAGTGGCGCAGTGCAATGACTGTGCTACAGGATTAGGGTGGTTGGAAAGGCTGCTGTGGAATTTCATAAACTTGGAAGGGATGAGTTCAAGAATGTAGGGTATATTAAGATCGTTATGAAGGGTTTTGTTGCTGACATAATAAGGGGCATTTACTATTGTGCTCAGGACTTTTGATTGAAAGGATTGGATACGCTTGATGTTCGACTTTTTTGCTGTCCCCCATAGCTCTATTCCGTATGTCCAGATTGGCTTAAGTATAACTTTGTAGATTAGTAGTTTATTTTCTATTGAGAGATAGGATGTCCTTTGAAGTAGTCTATACAGTTGTCCAAAGCGTCTGTTTAGTTCTTGTCTTTTTAGTCTCGTATGTGGGTTCCAGGTCAGTCGTTTGTCAAGATGGAAGCCTAAGTACCGTACTGTCTCGGATACAGGGAGAGGAATAGAATTAAAATAAACAAGTCTTGCGACAAAGGGTGAAGGTAATGTGGGAGCATTTTGCTTCATTAACTTTGATCCGCCATTGATTGCACCAATACTCGATCTCGTCAAGGTGTTTTTGAAGGTTATGGGATGCTATGTCGGGGTCTGGGTGGGATGACAAGACTGCAGTATCATCTGCAAATGTGGCCAAGAAGGTATTGGGAGTAGAGGGGACATCAGCGGTGTATAGGTTATAGAGGATAGGGCCCAGAACACTGCCCTGTGGAACTCCTGCATTTATGGGATAGTAGTTAGAGTTAGAGTATTCTAAACCACAGCGGACTTGGAAGAAGCGGTTTGAAAGGTAGGACTGTAGGATTAGGAAAAGGGTCTGTGGTAGATATCTTTTGAGCTTGTAGAGCAAACCTGCGTGCCAAACCCTGTCAAAAGCTTGAGCTATATCAAGAAAGGCAGCAGTGCAATACTGTTTGGTTTCAAGGGCTGAGGAAATGTGATCAACAACGCGAAGGCACGAATATAGCTGGTGGCTTGGGCTGTGTGGGCGTTTTGTTGGCGTCCATTTCATCAGTTTGAATATTTTTCAACGCCTCAAAGGTGTTGGGCGTGAAGAAAGGGGAAACTTTGACGGTGTCTTCTTTAGATGTGCTGGCCTGTGGAGGTATCTCTTCCATGGAACTAGCGGCAGAGGAGGTTATTTGTACGTTCCTGTTTGAACGTCTCGGTTTTCGCTTTACAGGCGATGTAGTCGGGGTTGGACCTAGTGACCCAGATCTTTTTTTTTTATTTTGCGACATCAGTTGTTGATAAACCACGGTTTTTGCTAGTAAATTAAATACGTAGCGCCGGTGAGATTCGATCTCACAACTTCAAGTGGCGAGACACCGGGTCTTGGCTCTGAGTCACTAGACCGTTTGGCTCCGAGAGCCGATCACTTGATGTTATCTCCGATCCGTGTATGGCTAAAGGTAAGGCGTCCAAAATGGCCGACTTCTCTGTCCGATATCACTTGTTTCACTAAACACAAATGTAACAAGCGATTCACTCACCTCCTGTGGGCTCCCTCGTGACCAGCTCACATAAGTTGCCTGCTAGAACAATTCTGTGTCTGACTGTGGCCTATAAGCGGTAGTAAACAGTACTTGAAGTACGAGCGAAGTAGAGAGCTGTTGTAAATAGTAGCGCATGCCCAAAAAACTGGAGAAGATCTAAGTAATTGTCTTCCTCTGGCTGATTAAACCACGTTTTCCCATCTTTCTTGGTTGAAGAACTCGCAACTGATGACATGCGATGCCGTTTTCTTTATCGGACTATATGGTCGATGGACGAAGCGATTGAACACCTCAAGCTCAGGTCCGAATGAGTAAGCAATAACTGGCAAAGCTTATGTATGCTTTAACTCCCACCTCGTAAAAAACATTGATGCAAGAATTAAACTTTTCTTTGAAAGACTTTTTAATATATTTTTTGATTCAACAATTGACGCATTCCTTAATATTTGTAAGTATTAGTCTCTTCGAGATGACCAACAATTGCGTTTTTGAAATTTATGTGCTATCTGATCTGATTTGCTTGCCTTTTTTACATACACCGTAAATGTTTCTATGCCCAGGTCCATTTTTATGTCTTCGCTGTAAACTCTTGTAGTTTCTCTCTTGACTCTTAATTCATTCTCATATTTGGCGTGAGTTTGAAGTTATTCATAACGAATGAGTGAATTTATTATTTTTATCAAAGTATTGTCAGCCTCCGCTGGTTCCACGACGCGGCTGATGGAGGAGCGAAGGGGACTTCCCAGTACTCCACTTCATCTTTCGCACGCGAGGGAGGTGACTACCATGTGGACTTTGGGGGTGTCTCTGGGCTGTTTGTAAATACTGTATGAATAAGCGAGTAAATATGACATGAACGAGATCATTTATCATAATTACTTATTGCCAAATGAGGAAGATTGTAATACTATCATAATAAAGTTGTTTTTAGAATATTAAAGTGTTATTTTTCCGTTCTTTCGCCAACATAAGGCACTAATTATTCAGCTGAAGGACTCGAGCCTTACCTTATCTGGTTGATGTTTACTTAATATTTCTTATTTTTATGACGGCCCCAAGGAATAAAATGTCATTACAAAATGGTTGTTACTTTCTGTGAGCTGCTCATAAGTACTGGGTACCGTAAGTGGACAAATGAATATCAGTTATTGTCCGCAGAGAACGGAACTAAGTAAGTCTTCGTAAACAGTAAGTAATTAAACCATTCAACTTGGCTGGCCAGGCAAGGATGGTTTCTGTTTTTTTAATTTTTGAGGGCTAGTCTCTAATAAATTGTATCAAAACCTTACTAGTTTCTTGTACCATTCCCTCCTTTTTGCTTTATGGTGAACTATTTGTTTTTTATTGCTGGTTACTGATTTTCTTGTTCATAATTGCCTATCTACATAATTTGTTTTGTTTTTTTATGTATTAAGATTCTCATGTATTTATCTTCAATAATACACTTCACAATGTACGATAAAAATTAAGTTCCCAGATAATTGCATTTATTGAAATGTTTCTTACATGATGTTAAAAATAAACGATGCCACACCTCATGAAGGACGGTGGTCGACCCTAGACTGTCACCTCTCAGCCCTAATTTAGGTTTTTTACTCCTTCTTGAGTAGCTACTCATTTATGATAGTGAGGGTAGCCCTTCCTCAACAGAAAATAGAACCCAGGTCTCCGGGGCTATCTTGCTAACCACCACTGGGCTACCAGTTAGGCAGCATACATGGTGATTAAAAAAAATGATGTAATGCTGTAGTTGGAACAACTAAGTAATTAAGGGGGAGAAACTTTTTGAACTTATGAACAAAAGTGATAAACTTGTGTGGTGCGATTTTGTACTAGTACCATCATTGCTCAGGGATAGATATTAGGTAATTTTACTCCGGTTATTTCCGGTTTAGTTTCAGAACCGCCCCCAACTCAGGAAGCACTGAATAAGGTTTCCTCACCCCCAACCCGGTAATAGAACCGACAAATTAATTTCTCTTCAGGTTATTTATTTTTTTTTTTTGGCAGGAGAGGGGGTGAAAAAGTCACCCGGAACCGTGGGGGATTAAATGACCGTTAGGCCTGGCTTGGGCGAAATGCAATTAGAGCTTACAGCAATAAAGCTGGGAAATATCCCCATCGTGTGCCCAGGTGGCCCTAGACCCTCTATTGATGCACTTAACCGGACAGAGTGGAATTTGAGGACGGTAGCAATTTCAATGAGCTACCTCGCTCCTTTTTTTTAGCTTCCCTTGCATAGTATTTCATTGTGTTTTTTCCTTCCTCGAAATAAACAGTGACACTATTGCTTTCATTGACAAACAGGCCCTATTAAGGTTAAAGGCCACATAGGCGAGCACACCTTGCAAATCTATTAATTTAATATTTTCTTTAATGATCGTATATCTTAATTACTTATTGCCTAGCAAGGCAGATTGTAATTTTAGCACAATAAAGGAATTATATATATAATATTTTCTTTCGTGGGGCTTCTTGAGGGAGGTCATATAGGAATTTCATAATAATAATAAATAATAAAATAAATAACAATTCTTAGGAAACCCATCGTCCCCCAGTCAAGTGAAAACTCCCACGCACGCACTGGTGGATTTATTGAACTAGTTAAGCGGGATTCAGTAGGTTTTGTAGATTAAAGTTCATATATCATCAAATGATTATAAAAGAAAAGCGGTAGGAGAATGAATAAATGGGAAAATGTTTTATCCTTATGGCATATACTTTATAATAATATATAAAATCTGTTAACCTTTTTTTAATTAACAATGTCGGGTTGTTAGTGGGACGCCCGCCGCCGCCTACGACCCGAGAGAGAGAGAGAGAGAGAGAGTGATGAGAGAGAGAGAGAGAGAGAGAGAGTGATGAGTGAGAGAGAGAGAGAGAGAGAGAGAGAGAGAGAGAGAGAGAGAGAGAGAGAGAGAGAGAGAGAGCAGTGTTCACTTCAGGTGCCGGGTTCCGACTGAATGAAAAAATCTCCAAATTTCGGCCTTATATAGGCAGGTCAAAGGCCGGGCTACGCCCGCACTCCCCTCACGCTGGGCTTTGGTGTCATGAACAAGTTCCGCCTATCTAATTGACGGCTAGTACGAGAAGAGGGGAACTATTTATTCGCGGTGAAGAAGTTGGTACATCAGTCACCTTTTATTATTAACTTTTGTATTGTGAAATAGTAAGTGGTCGTATGGCTGTGCTGTATTGCTGTCACTTGTGGATATGTTGTTACTAGTCGGTTTGAACCTGTACAATATATTATTATTGTTAATGTACAAAACTTAATTTTATCAAATCAGATATCAATGTGGTTTTGTTAATTTTATTATTAAAATTGTTTTTATGAATAAAAGCCACATTAGTTATATTTGTTCGAACTCGCGGTGTTTTTTTGTAATTAACCTGTTGTATAAACTGTTTTTTCAAAGTAATGTACAGTTCCGCCGCCGCCTACGACCCGAGAGAGAGAGAGAGAGAGAGAGAGAGAGAGAGAGAGAGAGAGAGAGAGAGAGAGAGAGAGAGAGAGAGAGAGAGAGAGAGAGAGAGAGAGAGAGAGAGAGAGAGAGAGAGAGAGAGAGAGAGAGAGAGAGAGAGAGAGAGAGAGAGAGAGAGAGAGAGAGAGAGAGAGAGAGAGAGAGAGAGAGAGAGAGAGAGAGAGAGAGAGAGAGAGAGAGAGAGAGAGAGAGAGAGAGAGAGAGAGAGAGAGAGAGAGAGAGAGAGAGCAGTGTTCACTTTAGGTGCCGGGTTCCGGAAGTATATAAAAAATTATTATTATTAAATTTTTTTTTTTTTTCTGAACCCCTTGGGTAATTGTTTTTTTAAATTAATTATTTAAATTTTACATGAGGCTTTCTCCCTTTACTGTATTGCATGCATTTTAAGGAGTGTGTGTCTTAAAAAACTAACAATATTTTTGTGGTTAAAATTTAAAACATTACAAAAGGGACTATTCATTATATTAATTATTATATTTTATTCAAAAATGTTTTTACAAACAAATAAAAAATAACATGAACAAATTTACAGATTTACGGCTCCTTTTCCTGCATTGCATAACATGCATTTGAAGGAGGGTAGAATTACAAAAACATTTTTCGTTTTACAGTTAAAATTACAAAAACAATAGACTTGACTAGGTGATGGGGCTCACCTCGGGTTAAAACAAGGCAAAAACTAAACTTACAAACTAACCGATGAAAAAGCCCGTAATCTGGTCCTTATATAGGCAGGTCAGAGGCGGGGGTTCACCCGCCGCGCGCCCTAGTAGACTTCAGATGTGTCATGCACTAGTTCCCCCCTCTCTTAACTGACGCCTAAGGGTTTTTTATTATTAAACTATGGAAACATAGGTGGGTATTTTCTGGGCCGAGAAGAGAGAAACTTCTTTTTATTCGTGATGGAGAAGTTGGTACAATAAACAAAATCAAGTTTATATTGTTCAGTTCTGGCAAATACTCTTTATAAGCGATAAACGCTCTCATTCATACCATATTTACAATTCATCATTCACTCACTCATTCATACAATATTTACAAACAGCCCAGAGACCACCCAAATCCACATGCGAAGAGAAAGCGGAGTCTTGGGAAGTCCCCCACGCTCTTCCGTCAGCCGCGTCACCGGATACTAGCCAGTGTTCAGTACAAATAAAGGAAATAAACTCATTTTTTGATCAGTCTATACCTGTCTAATAACCAAAATTCACAATGAAAAATATCACTTAACAGTCAAGTACACAAATGACTTCACCAGCATAAATAAAGCACATTTTCAGCAAGCTAAATTAAAATTTTGGAAGTGAGCGTTGAGGTCATAAAAAATAGTTATGGTTCTACATTTCAAAAATATACTTGATCGGGGCACACGATTATATATTTAGTAATTAAAAGTTTGCTGTAGGGTTTTGTTTTCTTAGGTATTACACATTTTTCATTCTTGTTGCAAGTTAAAATTTATTTAGGCATTTGAGGATTATTATCAAAAACTTAATAATTTATCGCTACAACATATTAGACAGCAATGAGAGTCAAAAACCTCTGCGTTACAAAATGCCACGAATGATATTTAATGTAATTGATTACTGTACTTAGGCTTCTATCTCGACAAACGACTGACCTGGAACCCACATACGTGGCTAAAAAGACAAGAACTAAACAGTCGCTTTGGACAACTGTACAGACTACTTAAAAGGACATCGCATCTCTCAACAGAAAATAAATTACTAATCTACAATGTTATAAGTAAGCCAATCTGGTCATACGGAGTAGAGCTATGGGGGACAACAAACAAGTCAAGCATCAAGCCCATCCAATCCTTTCAATCAAAAGTCCTGAGAACAATAGTAAATGAACTTTCTACGCCAGCAACAAAACCCTTCATAACGATCCTAATTTACTACCCTACGTTCTTGAGCTTATCCCTTCCAAGTTCATGAAATTCCATAGCAACCTATCCAACCACCCTAATCCCGTAGCACAGTCATTGTATTGCACCACTCATCCCTATAACCTCCTCGAGACTGAAACGACAGTGGCCTCGTGACCTGCTATAAATGCGTGACAGTGGGAGTCCTGGCAATGGCCAGTTTCTCCAATCATGTCTTGTCCTGAGCGTATGTGGCTCTCGCGCTCTTCGTCAGCCTCCACCGGCTCGTATCCGGTGACGCGGCCGACGGAGGAGCGTGGCGGATTTCCAAAGACTCCTCTTCCTCTTTCGCATGCCAAAAATGTAATTGCTCGTTTACGGTTCTCTGTGACATTTACGTGAATTTAATACAACTATTTATTAACTAACTAAAGGCTAGACCATCGCATTTGAATTTAAGCTGAATCATATAAACGTGTATATAACCTTACTAAAAATAGTAATGATCTTGGGCGGGGTTTGAACACTGGTATATACAAATATTAGGAGTTACGTTTCTACATACTGGGTGGAAGGTCTAGAGGCGAGAGTCTGGGGCTGAAAGCTGAGACATATATGTATAAGAAAAGCATAAGATTCTGGGAAGTATGGAGTAAGGGAAGTAAAGAGGGTTGCTTACTTAAGAATAAGAGGGAACAATTAGTGACTTCCATGAAGTCACGAGGCAGGTTTACAGGTCTGCTCAAGCCACTTCTACTTTTAGCATTATATATAATATTAGCATTATAATATTTTTAGCAATATAAAACTGAAGAAAAAAAGTTTAAGCATCATTAGCAGATCTCACCAGCGACGAATTTAAGCCTGAATCGCGTTAACACAATTTTAGGGAAGGTTATATCTGGAGCGTTAATCGGTAGAGATATGTCTGTTCACAGGCTTATTATCTCGATATTTTTATTTCATTTTTTAATAAATTATTTAAGAACCATTTAAAAGTTAATGGCCATTTAAACTATAATTAGTGCACAAGTTACAATAACTACTGTTTTTTTTAACGTTTATTTGAATAAAAATTTGTATCTGGCCTAGGAAGGGCCATAGTTAATTCTGACAGTATAACGTATTCGTGCCATATTTACTAAGAATGCCATTCATTCATTTTTTACTAACTTACATTCACTATTTCATTCAAAACATATTTACAATACACATTCATTCAGGACATGAGAAAAGAACATTTTCCAGCGTCAGAACTCCGAGTGACTAAATATTTACTAAAGATGCACCGCCATCTTTATATATTATATATAGACTGCGTTATTGTGATAAAATTACAATATGCCTTATAATACGGGAATAAGTAATTGTGATAAATGTTCTCATTCACACCACATATACAATTTTCATTCCCTCTTTCATTCATACATTATTTATCAACAGCCCAGAGACCTCCCAAATCCATATGGTTGTCACCTCCCTCGCGTGCGTAAGAGGAAGCGTAGTCATGGGAAGTCCCCCACGCTCCTCCGTCCGCCTTGTCACTGGATACAAGCCATTGGATTTAAAGCAGGTCACGAGGCCACTGCCATTTTAGTCTCCAAGGAGGTTATAGGGACGAGTAGTGCTGTGCAAAGACTGTGCTATGGGATTAGGGTGGTTGGATAGGCTACTATGGAATTTCATGAACGTTGAAGGGATGAGCTCAAGAATATGTAGGGTATATTAAGATCGTTATAAAGGGTTTTGTTGCTGACGTAATAAGGGGCATTTACTATTGTTCTCCGGACTTTTGATTGAAAGAATTGGATACACTTGATGTTCGCCTTTTTTGCTCTCTTCCATTGCTCTATTCCGTATGTCCAGATTGGCATAAGTATAACTTTGTAGATTAGTAATTTATTTTCTATTGAAAGATGGGATGTCCTTTGAAGTAGTTGTACAGTTGTCCAAAGCGTCTGTTTAGAGCTTGTCTTTTTAGCCTGGTATGTGGGTTCCAGGTCAGTCGTTTGTCGACATGGAAGTACCGTACTGTCTCGGATACATTGAGAGGAATAGAATTTAAAAAAACTAGTGGACAAGACTTGCGGGTAAAGGTATTGTGGGAACATTTTGCTTCATTAACTTTTATTTGTCATTGGTTGCACCAATACTCGATCCCATCAAGGTGTTTTTGAAGGTGTTGGGATGCTATATCGGGGCCTGGATGGAATGACAGGACTACAGTGTCATCTGCAAATGTTGCAAAGAAGGTATTGGGAGCAGAGGGGATTATCAGCGGTGTAAAGGTTATAGAGGATAGGACCCAGGACACTGCGCCAATAGAACGGAATGGAAAGGTATGACTGTAGGATAAGGAAAGGGTTCTGTGGTAAATATTTTTTGAGCTTGTAAAGCAAACCTGCGTGGCAAATCCTGTCAAAAGCTTGAGCCTGTCCTGAAAGGCAGCAGCGCAGTACTGTTTGGGTTCCAAGGGCTAAGGATATGTGATCCACAACGCTAAAGCGTTGTTGAGCAGTGTAATTAATAGCAGGTAATAGGCTTGCTAGTATATTGTGTGGAGTATCAACTTGGACACCCCGGTGTCCAGATTAATAAGAAGTATAATAAACTGGGGGATTAATGGACCATAAATTTAAAAAAACATAAAATTAGATTTATGACAAAGCGACAATGAAAATATTTACAATATATAAACAAGCGGTGGGCATGGCTGAAAATCCCCGTGCCTTGGAGCATTCAATGGAAAGAAATTGCTCTTGAATCCTTATGTGATAATGTAATGCAATAGGACATGAAAAGCCTTCGTTGTGTGCTACAGGCTTGACTCACTTTTTTTAAACACCTTTAAAAGTAATTAAAAGCCTAAACTAGAATAAATTAGTATGAGCTGCATGTAAGCAACCATTGAGTAAGTAGGCGCGTTGGGAAAATTAAAACTCAACTCTCCATCCTCGAGGAGTATGGTTCCATGGCTCACGGCAATGAGTATGTAAACACAAATGATACGTCAGTAGACCAATTCTACAGGTCCATTGTCCAATATTATGGGGAGGCTATGATCATGAAGTCACCTATTTCAATGAAACTTTTTTTGGTTATACTATGTTTGATAACTATTTGGATTGTGTACGAGCTAGGAGCCAAGAAAAAATATTTGAAGTTTAAAACTCGCCTAAATGTTGTCCAACTGGCAAAGGTCAGTCTCTCCAATCATGTCCTGAGCGTCTGTGGCTATCGCGCTCTTGGTCAGCCTCCACTGGCTCGTATCTGGTGACGCGGCTGACGGAGGAGCGTGGAGGACTTCCCAAGACTCCGCTTCCTCTTTCGCACGCGGGGGAGGTGACAACCATGTGGATTTGGGAGGTCTCTGGGCTGTTTGTAAATACTGTATGAATGAGTGAGTGAATGAAAATTGTAAATATGGTACGAATGAGATCATTCATCACAATTACTTATGCCCAATGAGGCAGATTGTGATTTTATCAAAATAAAGATGTCAATAAAAAAATTGTGCAAATCCAACGTTGCTACCGCTCTTCTAAAGCCTTATTTCTTCTCTTTCAGGATATGTCAACAGGTTTGATGTATTTACAAGTAAGAAAAAATATATTGAAAACCCGAAAGACCTAAAACGTTTTATTGCCATCCCCCTATATAATATATTTAGGGCTATTATGTGTAATTAATAGTCTTATAGACCCCTGTGGAGGTTTCTTAGTTTGTTAGATTGGAATAAACAAACTGCTGAGTACTTTTGACTAATGAGGCTAAATTGCACTAGTTAAACCATCTCCCTCATGGAAAATTAACAATAAAATATATTGAATGTTGAATTCAAATTGGTTTGAATAGGACTCATAAGACGGGTCCGATTTTTTCACTTTTAATTTATTTTTATATTGCTTGCAATTATTGTATTTTAACGGAAAGATCAACCCCATATCTACAGTAGTGGATAATGTACATGTGAATTTCAAACTGTTTGAGTAATCATTACTACTCACATAAAAATAGACAGATACGTAGCTCTCTTAATTCGTTAGTTATTAACCATTATAATTCCTCAATGTTTACAATTAGAAGTGGAAATGCAATTCAATTCCCGAAATTGGAGTTATGATATTTATTTATAAAATTCTAGTTTGATAGAAAACTATAAATTTTTCGTTAATTGCGTAGTTTTAGCTATTGTAATTTTTTACCAATCATTTGCGTCAAAATAAGAAAAACACTTTCCAGTCGTTTTATGTTCTTTTTTTTTAATTTAAATTGTGTTGTGATGCGAGTCCAATCTAACAAACATGAAGAAATTATTTCCACAGGAGATAAGTTATGTATACGTATATTATACAGTCAATTTTCAATGACTGCTCATGAGTGTGTCCCATTGACGTAGGATCGTGGGAAGTGCATAGAGCAGCTGTTATCAACATGATGAGGTCATCTAATCATTATATCATTGACGATACTGCGCGTGTATATGAATCTTCATCTCTCCTTTCCTTTTAGTGTTTCTGGACTTTTTTAAAATATATATATATATATATATATATTTAAGTACCTGTATTAGCTCTGCATGTTCTATTTACTAAATACTTTTTGTATGATTAAAACATATTTATATAATAGAACTTTATTGTGCAATAATTACAATCTGCATTTTATAAGGCAATAATAATACAGATAAATGATCTCATTCATACCATAAAAACATATTTAATTATTTTTTTTTTAAAACAATATGAGTGATAAGGATAAATTTTAACAAATAAAAAGAAAACCAATATATATGTATACCATACAAAACTAACAAATAACAATAACGAATAACCTAAATAATAAATCACTGACAAAATAAAAAAAACGTAAAGCAGTAATAATTTTGTTGACTTTTATTTTGTTATTGTGTTATTTTGTGTTTGTTATTTTGTTGACTATTATTTTATTTTGTTTTGTAGTCTAGTAGGTCAACAGATATCTTTAAATTTTCAGGTTAATCATTAATTAAACTCGGATTCAGAATAGGTCATGTGTCATTGTCGGGTGTTGGGGGACGCCCACCGCGGGCTAGGGTCTCTTCGACCCGGTCTCTGCCCTGCGGGAGTCAAGAAAGAGATAAGCTGGGTAAACCTGTGGTCTTTGACCTTTGCTCGCGGCCTAGTATTCGTATTGATGTGACTCCATAAGATCTTAGAAGGTGTGCCCCGGAAGTGCACTATGTTCAGGAGAAGAGGTACAGGGTAGGTATTATAGGTAGTTTATGTGATCTTAGAATGACCACGAATTCACACTCGGTATCTTAGGGTAGGCGAAAACCGTCCGGATCCCAAAGGCGAATGTAAACCGGAGAGAGGCAGACTGGATCGCTGCGGGAGACGCTACTAGGTACAGTTTGTAGGGCTCCATAGACCATCTCTGGAAGAGATCTCTTCCAAAGAGGTGCTAGTTTTAGCGAGACAAAGGCAAAGAATCCCACTAGGGAGGTGTGAGGTCTGACTACGCCCGACTAAAACATAGCGAGGTTAGGAAAGAGAGATGCAGCGGTAGCTGAATAAGAAAGCAAGTAATATTTCCTTTCGTGGGGTTTCTTGAGGGAGGTCATATAGGAATTTCATAATAATAATAAATAATAAAATAAATAACAATTCTTAGGAAACCCATCGTCCCCCAGAGAGAGTGAGAGTGAGAGAGAGAGAGAGTGAGAGAGAGAGAGAGAGAGAGAGAGAGAGAGAGAGAGAGAGAGAGAGAGAGAGAGAGAGAGAGAGAGAGAGAGAGAGAGAGATAGCAGTGTTCACTTCAGGTGCCGGGTTCCGACTGAATGAAAAAATCTCCAAATTTCGGCCTTATATAGGCAGGTCAAAGGCCGGGCTACGCCCGCACTCCCCTCACGCTGGGCTTTGGTGTCATGAACAAGTTCCGCCTATCTAATTGACTTTTTTTTTTTTTTTTTTTTTTTTTTTTTTTTTTTTTTTTTTTTTTTTTTTTTTCTTAGCTCTCAAACTTATAAATTAGGATGTGGGAAAATTATTTTGGGCTAATGAGTGCCTTTCACTAAGGGGAGTCCCCCATTTGAAGGGTGTATGAGAAGGATATAGGGTGTGGAATGCCTGAAGGAGGCGGGTGGATTCGGGAAGGTAGTGAGAGTCTACCGAGGGTGGAGCCTAGGGGTACCTAGGCAATGGTTTGTTGTCGGCCAGGTCAAGCCTGGCCCGCCCCGGCAGGGGGCTGAAATAAGTCGGCCACTCGGCCGGAAGGTCTACCCTGCTTAAACAGGTAGATGGGGTCTTGTAGCTTCGGTTGAGTCGGCCGGGAGATCGGCCTCGATATCTCGGCTGGGTGTAGTTCGTTCAGTCATCGGGTTCAATGACGTCGATCATCCTCCAGGCTTCGGCGGTCCAGCAGTGCTTCCATCTGACGGGCATTGGTGGTGGTTGAAGGTCGGAGAATAGTGGGTTGTGGCTATGTCTGAGTGAGTCAAAAAATTTGATGTGCCTTCTCTTGATAAAATCTTGAATGGTGAGCACTTCAAATTTTTTATGCATCTCGTCTGCCTTCATTCGGTCGAACGGGGTATGTTTGAGGGAGGTGCGGAGAACTCTGTTCTGAAATTGCTGGAGCGTTTGGAGAGTGTTAGGAGTCAGATACTTGAAGAGAGGGGTCCCATACATCAAAGCAGGTCTTAGGACGCTCTGGTATATCAGCAGCTTGAGGCGTACCGATAAAGCCGGGCTGTGAAGTAGGTGTCCGAGGCTGAAGAATTTCTTCCTAACACTCTTTAATTTCTTGCCGAGATGAGTTGTGAACGACAAGTGCCTACCGAGGGTAATCCCGAGGTAGCACAGCTTGTTGCTTACAGGGCACTCTTTGCCGCCTAAGACGAAGGATTTCGGGAGCTTCTTTTTTCCGGATTTGTAACTGAATATAATTCCTTGCGTCTTGGCCGGGTTGACTTGAATGTGGACGGCATCGAGTTTCTCGGAGATCCGTTGACTAGCGCTCTCAGCGAATTTCAGGGCTCTGGAGGGATTGATGCTAGTGCTGTAAACACCTATATCGTCTGCATACGCGGATACCTCGCAGTTGGGGTACGAGGCTCCTACGATGTGGGCGGTGTAAATGTTGAACAGCAGGGGGCCTAGCACCGATCCTTGGGGGACACCGGCAGTGTAGTTTCTTCGGGTCGTAAACGTAGTGCCTATACGAACCGAAAAAGTTCTGCCTGTAAGGTAGGATCTTATCAGGTTCTGCAGCTGATCCGAGAATTCGTATTCCCTCAGACGTTGAAGTAGGATGTAGTGGTCCACAGAGTCGAAAGCTTTCGAACAGTCCAGAGAAATCATAGCGGTAGCTCTGTTGCTCCGGACGTTCGATGCGACGTGGTGTTGCAATCTCACCAGGTTGTTGTTCGCGCTTAAGCCTGTGCTGAAACCAGTCTGCTCTGGTGGGATGACTTCTTGTGACTCGCAGTGCCCGGAGAGATGTACGTGGATGATTCTCTCGAACAGCTTCGAGAGTTGAGTCAGCAGACTGATGGGGCGGTAATGAGATGGCTCATAACCGCTTTTTGCTGGTTTCAGAAGGGGGACCACTACAGCGTGCTTCCAGTTCTGGGGGAAATAGTGCAGCCTGAAGCAGGAGTTCAACACGTTCGTTATGAATGAGATTCCTTTCCTCGGCAGCTGCTTGAGTAGGATGTTCTGGATGGAATCCTGACCTGGGGCCTTCTTGCCGGTCGTTCTTCGAATGAATGCAGCGCATTGCCGGTGTGAGGTGTAGATTTCGGTAGTGGTAGGGAGGGTGGGGGAGGGGTGGTCGAGGGCTCCTATTGGCTGTCCCTGGCCACGACTGACTTCCTCATAATAGGCCGCCAAGATGTCCGCTTGTTCGGTGGTGGGAATGAACTGCCCGTTCACGGCCAGCCTTACACCGTTCTTTTTGGACCTGCAGGTCTTCACAAGCTTCCACAATTGCTTGTGGTCACCGTGGAGACTGGTGAGGCGATCTTCCCAAATCAAATTTTTCCACTGGGCCATCAGGGACTTAACTTGGTTTGTGAGAGCATTTAAAACCGGTTTTAAGTCCCTGTTTTTGGTCCTAAACCACCTGTTCTTGATGTTATTACGCTGTCTAATCAGTTGTAGGATGTGATCTGGAGGTTTTCTCAGAGAAGGGGGCTTCGGAGAAAATTTCGGGATCGATGCATCGGCAGCTCGATCGATGACGTCCTGTAGCTGATAGATAGCGTAATCTATGTCCCAAGTGTGTCTCAGGGGCGTGATTGTGGGCAACTCGGTCTTGATGAGATGCTTGTAGAGGTCCCATTTGGCCTCATCGTACCTGTACCTAGAAGCAGGTGGCTCTGGCATGTCGCCTTCTAGTTCATAGAGAACAGGCCGATGGTCGGAGGTGGTGAAATCTAAGGCCGAGCATCCGGTGACCCGGTGTGGCTGTTGTGTCAGGAGCAGGTCTGGCGTGGAGGTTCTGTCTGGGTTAGCGAAATGACGGAAGGTCGGCAATCCTGGGTGGATGACCGTAAATGGTGTCTTTGTGATGTAACGGCCGAGGGCGTTAGCCCTCGTACTGCTCCACCAACTGTGGTTCGCATTTAGGTCACCCACGATGACGTGCCTTCGGTCATGAGCTATCGTAGTGAGCAGGAGCTTGTCCGAGTCGCAATTGGCTCTCGGTCTTCTGTAGACTCCTGACACTATCATATTTTTTGTGAGCCGTAACTGGAGCGTTACGATGTAGTGGGAGGGGCCTAGGGTCACGGGTGGGGGTAGTCTTCTACAGGGGACTCCGTTCCTCACTAACACTGCTACTCCTCCAGAGACGGTCTCAGTGTCGTGGCGGTAGGCGGTATATCCCGCGAATCGGCAGAAATGAATCTTCTTCAGTCGGGTGTCTGTTAGGACAGCGACGTCTGGTGAATGGCACCGTAGAAGTGTCTCTACGTCAGCTTGTTTGGGCCGAAGGCCGCAAACGTTGTAATTTAATATACTATGACCCATCATTTGGATACCCGGTCAGACTGTGTTAATAGCCGCTCTACCAGTGCGGCGAGATTGTTCATGGTAGTGAGCATAGCGCTCATCATACTCATCATAGCATCATTGTTGTTAGCGGGTTGAGGTAGAGGAGCTGGGAGTGCTACTTCCGGAGCCCTGGTGTTACCTGATGCCATCTGCGCATAGGAGGCAGTCTGTCGTGGTGGTGGGGGGGCAGTCATAAATGTAGCTTTTCTCGGCCCGGCTGTGAAATTCTGTGCCTGTTTCTTGATTTCTGCGGTCTCTAGGAGTTTAATCCTGTACGGGCACTGTCGGTACGACGCGACATGATTTCCCCCGCAATTGGCGCATTTGAGAGGAATTGAAGCGTCCCTGGGGCAGTCTTTTATGTCGTGAGGTTGGCTGCACCTCACGCACTTGGCCTGCTTGAAGCAGTACCGTCTTGTATGGCCGTATTCCTGACAGTTAAGGCACATCGGAATGCCTCTTTTGTCATGAAAGGTGCTCACTCTAAAGAGCACATTATTTATATGACGGAGTTGCTTTAAGTTCTCCGCCTTGAGAGTATGGTCGCCGATTACGAGAATCGGCTCGATCTCCGTCTTCCCGCCATTTTGGTCAGATCGCCTCAAT
The DNA here is from genome assembly GCA_930367205.1 of Acanthosoma haemorrhoidale. Taxonomy (NCBI): domain Eukaryota; kingdom Metazoa; phylum Arthropoda; class Insecta; order Hemiptera; family Acanthosomatidae; genus Acanthosoma; species Acanthosoma haemorrhoidale. The sequence goes on from OV884009.1 coordinate 1,669,820, forward strand.
CGATATACATCGATTATATTGCTACCCACGCTATTGATGTGGGCTTTTATCTCCTCAATCGGGTGAGAGAGATCGAAACCGTGTAGCAAGTACTTCTTGTTGGGCTTAGTACCACGGGGGGCGAACGTATGAAAGGGGATTTTTGATTCCCTAATTGCAGCAATTGTTTGCTGTTGGTCATGCACGCTGTGGCAGAGCACCTTTGTGTTCTGCTGTGTCTGTACTATTTTAAAGTTCTTGACGTTATTATCAGCTAGTAACCTCGTGAGGTCGTAGCTGTTAATCCGCCCTAATATTAGGGGGGGTGGTGATTTGGGGGCAACAGGGGCGGCGGATGTGCTGGCCTCGGACTGAGCTTTTATGTTTAGGGGGGTGAAGGAATTGGAGGTACTTACTCCGGGGGCTTGTGGTAGAGTACGCTTTCGGCATACTCTCTTTGGATGATGAAAGTCATCGCCTTTGGGGTCCCTACTGCTTGCCATACCCTACAAAGGTCCGTGCGACGCACGTCCCAGTTAAGGGGGAGAGCCTCACTTGTAATAATTAAAAGCACTCACCTGTCTTCAAGGGAACAAAGCGCCACTGACTAAAATATCAAAACTTTACCACATTTGAGTTCTTGCCACAATGGAAGATGGATAGCGTCTCTTGTTGTTCAGAAACTATGTATTCAGTTTTGACAGAACGAGAGCTAGGTTAATTTCAAAATAAGATAACCTTTTTGAATGTTTCAAGTTTAGTTGCAACAATCGATTCCCACATATTTTTGACGGCTAAGGTTTCTATTATTATTATATGGAAACGTATGTGGGTGTTTTCTAGTACGAGAAGAGGGGAACTATTTATTCGCGGCGAAGAAGTTGGTACATCAGTCACATTTTATTATTAACTTTTGTATTGTAAAATAGTAAGTGGTCGTATGGCTGTGCTGTATTGCTGTCACTTGTGGATATGTTGTTACTAGTCGGTTTGAACCTGTACAATATATTATTATTGTTAATGTACAAAACTTGATTTTATCAAATCAGATATCAATGTGGTTTTGTTAATTTTATTATTAAAATTGTTTTTATGAATAAAAGCCACATTAGTTATATTTGTTCGAACTCGCGGTGTTTTTTTTTAATTAACCTGTTGTATAAACTGTTTTTTCAAAGTAATGTACCGTTTTTCAAAATGTATATATTATAGCTAATTATTGCTTGAGTCAGTCGAAAGTTCTCGTGTTTTGACGGATAACGTTTGTTTACAAAAAAAACTCAAGTGTGATGTAGCAAACAATTAAGTGTTTGTATACTGCTACTAAAAACACTTTAAAGATAATCTTCTAAAGGCACAACACAAATTACATTTCTATGGACTCCCAGGTCTTTAATTTGATACTCTTCTTATTATAATAATAAATAAGTGTTTATTTGTTAGTTACAACTAATTGATTAATTAATTATCCTTTAAAGGTTTGCTTTCATTAATGTATTCTCGGGGCTTTAAATAAAACTATCATGCTACCAAAAAAACACGTGCTGAATAAAAGTTGTGAACACGATGTTAATAACAGATTTGATAATATTTTGTAATTATTGTTATGTAAATGTAATTGTTGTAAAGCCTGTCTGGATGTTGAGATTTTGTTTAATACCATACTAAATTTATAGAAAGGTACATTTTCATTCTAGTGCCTCTGGCTTGAACAGAGGAGTGACCTAAGACCAGAGCAGACAGGCGACAAGAAAGCTAAGTGTTTTACTTTTAACTTTGTTTTAATCTGAAGAACTGTGAATGCCTACTGTCAATGGTGGATACATGAATGCCCCACCCCCTTAAGAAAAAACAAATAGAGAACACTTTCACGAAGACTACATTGAAATGATCTATGCAGAAGTTTCAAATGGTCGATAATTGCCAAGACGTTTGCTCATCTGTAAATACGTACATACGTACGCTCATACGTATATACAGCTGCCTGTAAGTTAAGGTTCGGACGTCGTAGGCAGCCAGCCTAATCCTTAAGTCATCGGGATGTAAACATCCCGAATGTATTTAGAGAGGCTTTAAAAGCTCAAATAAAAACAGTCTTGTGACAACTCTCGTTCAGTAACTACATTCAACCTCTTTCCTTTTTCTTCTCGTTTTTCGTTGACGATCGTTAACTGGTGCCGAAACCCGGGAGCAGAGTGGGTTCGAGTCATTAACGTGCGAGTTGGTTTTTGTTTTTTTTTTCCTACTTATTCACTTTCGTGTGATTTAATTAAAGTAGGTAATGGTGGAATTGCGGCCGGCAGCGTTTGAAGTTCCACAGTTACCTAAAGAAACCATGGCTGAAGCCCATGCGAACACACTGGCGTGGATGAAGGTGCGGGCAGTGACGTCACAGGACATGAGGAAAATGATCTCAGACCTCGAAAAATTTTCTGGGGAAATAGGTGAGTTAAATCATTTTCTCAAAGGTGGAGATAGGATTATGGAGAGGATACAAGCCAAGATGGACGAAGGGTTACTCGACCCAGGTGACGCTAAGTCAATAAAGGCAGACCTGGTGTGCAGGGTGAAAAGGAAGGTGCTGAACCTGATACAGGCGGACGAGGAAACCCCGTGGGAGATAGTAAAGACGAGACTGAAAAAAGCATATGGGGGGGGGGGGACGATGGACCCCAGAGGAGGATATATTCCAAATGTTTCGAGAAATGAAATCTCCGAGACAGAATAGTGGACAGTATGCTGCAGTCCTGGTTGTCCGCTACAATAAAATAAATGAGAAAATGAGGGAGACAACTAGCGCCGATGAAGTGGAGGGCAGGATGGGATTCCTGTCCACAATCTTAAAGGTACAATTAGCGAAGGAGACGGGAAGGAAGGAAGGGTTCCCTAATGAGCGATCGTTCCTCGAATGCGCCCAGGCGATGATAGATGCTAGCGCAAGGGAAGAAGAAGTAAAAATGAACGAAGATGACAACGATTGGAGCCAGATCCCATATAGGAGAAACAGGACCCCAAAAGCAGTGTGGAGGAGACAGGAAACGCCGTTTGCCGGTAGAGACAGGGGAGCGACAAGAGAGAGAAGATTGGGAGTGACGAGGCCTAGGTACGCACCTCGGAAAGAAGAAAGGAAATGTCATGGTTGTGGAAAGACGGGCCATCTGGTAGCTCAGTGCCCTCGCACTAAGTGCTTTGAGTGTGGGGAAGAAGGACACATAGCAAGACAATGTCCATACTTGTTTCGTAGAAGGGAATTTCACAAAGCAGAACCAATGGAGGTGAACAACCAGGAAATCCGGGAGAGGCGGAGCGCGACACCAAGAGAAATTGGATCATCGGGCGACGAGTCATCAGGGACGTCGGAGACAGACGGAGAGGAGTCGAAGCGCAGCGGGAGCAGACGACGAGAGTGGCAGAAGAATCCCTCGCGCAGATGGGAGCGGCGTACGGAGGCCTGAGGAGAGTGGCAGCAGAGAGGCGACCGCATCCTAAGGTGCAATACAGTGCGGGAAAGGATGTGTGGTTTGCCAATTATCGAGTTCGGGAAGGGGGAGAGGTGCCTCATTGATACTGGCAGCACCAATACAATAATATCTCGTAGTGCGTTAGAGAGGTTGCGTAGAGGAGAGAGGTCACACCAGATCAAGGTATGTAAGTGTAAATTACTTACTCTTGGGGGACCCTGCGAAGTAATGGGAGAAGCGGTCGTGGGGCTGGAAGAATGGGCGAAAGTAATGGGTGACATAAAAGTACACGTCGTGGAAGACATGCCACGGGAATACCAGATAATAGTGGGGTGTGATTTAGTGGGAAAAGTAGGCGCGCGCATCGAAAACGAGGGGGAGAACTGGAGGATCAAAATAGGGAAGCGAACCTATCGAAGCCGGGGGGGCGTAAGGGGCGAAACGGAGCAAATAGGAGCGGTTAAGAGAGTGGAGGATTGGAGGGAGAGTCTGAGGAGCGAGTTTAGGGATATTTTTTTCGCTGAAGGGGACAAGCTAGGAGCAACGGGGAAAACGCTACATGAGATCCCGTTAAAAGTAGAGCGGGTGACGTATGTGAAGGAGAGGCGGTATCCGCAAGCGCTCAGACAACACATTAGAAAGGAGATCGAGGATCTCAAGCGCCAAGGTATTATCAGAGATAGCACGTCTCCGTATAATAGCCCTTTGTGGGCAGTGAAAAAGAAAAGTCGACCGGGAGAATGTGAGGAAAAATACCGAGTCGTGGTGGATTTTCGGAAACTTAACGATAATACCCTGGACGAAAAATATCCGATCCCGCGGTTCGAAGACATCCTAGACAGACTAAACGGTGCAAAAAGTTTTAGCACATTGGACCTAAAAGCAGGGTACCATCAGATCAAACTAGCTGCGCATGACCAACATAAAACGGCGTTTTCGTTTGAAAGAGGGCATTTTGAGTTCACGAGAATGCCGTTCGGTCTCAAAAATGCTCCAATAACCTTTCAGCGTCTCATGGACGAACTTCTGAGAGAAATGGACGAAAATATGTGCCAAATTTACATGGATGACCTGCTGATCTTCAGCCGAACGGAATCGGAACATATTCAACACCTCCGGAACGTATTTGAGAGATTAAGGGATTTCGGGTTGAAACTGTCAATAGACAAATCGTCACTGGGGCAGGAGCAGATTAGTTTTTTAGGGCACACAATCTCACAGGAAGGGGTTCAACCAGACTCGACGAAAGTAGAAGCGATCCAGAGAATGGAGGTGCCAAAAGATGTAAAAGGGATTCGGAGATTACTGGGCACGCTCAATTACTACCGCCGTTTCGTGCCGGACATGGCAGAATATATGGTACCCATTAACAATTTACTACGGAAAGGAGCACGGATAATGATCACGCCGCTGATAGAGCAGAATATCCGCAAATGCTTGGCACGTTTGCAGGAGGCGCCGATTTTGGCTTTCCCTAACTTTGAGAAGGATTTCACGATCACCACCGACGCAAGCGACTATGCCTTGGGGGCAGTATTGTCACAGGAAGGCGAAGACGGGGAAAGACCGGTGGCTTACGCGAGCAGACGCCTGACGGACACGGAGGCGCGGTACAGCGCTCTGGAACGAGAACTCCTCGGGATAGTGTGGGCCATTGGGCACTTCCGTCCGTATGTATTTGGCAGAAGGTTTCGAATACATACGGATCACCGACCTCTTCAATGGGTCGGAAAACTCAAAGAATCCTCCTCAAGGGTAACAAGGTGGAAGGAATTCTTAGCCCAATACAATCTGGATATTGTATATAAGCCAGGCAAAGACAACGTCGTGGCAGATTGGCTGTCGCGCGCTATTATGGTGAACGCCATAGAAGAAGGGTAAACATCGAGCGGTATGAGGCAGTTCATTGAGGAATGGACGCCTGGAGAAGCGGGCAGGAGCAGCACGCGGAAAGATAGTGACAGGAGTGCGGACACACCATCAGACGAGTCTATAGGAGAGAGACCGCGTGATATGGAGACGACGGACGAAATTATCAATGATAAGCGGAGACAGATCATTTGGAAAACTCAAACATCGGGTGCTCTGAAAATACTCCATAGTACGTACGGTAGGAGTCAGATCGCGACGATTTGGTCACCACCGGGAGTTCGAGGAGATCAAATTTGTCAGGCTCTCAAGGACGTGTCAAAACCCGGCAAAACACACCATTTATTCGTGGGCAACGAGACTGTGTGGGACAAAATTAAAAAGCTGTGGCAGAAAGAGCTGTTGGGGGTGGATCGCTCGTTCATTCGGTGTCTTTCCGTGGTCCAAACCCTGCGGGACGAGGAGCAGCAACGCGAGGTAACACTGGCGTATCACCAAGGAAAAACCAACCACCGCGGTGGGCAGGAGACGGCACAAGCACTACGAAGGCGCTATTTTTGGTGGGGGATGCAGCGGACTATTCAGGAGGTAATCGGAGCATGCGAAGTTTGTCAGAAGACGAAATATGATAGAAATCCCCCGCAGGGACTCCAGGAGGAATCACCCACGGCAGAAGCACCACTGACGGAGATTCAAGTGGACACCTTCACGTGGCGGGGTTTTAAGTGGGTCACTATCATCGACCCATTTAGCAAAGTGGCTATGGCCTACGCGGTGGGAGACAAGTCATCAGATTCCATATTACAAGCCCTCAACAGATGGTTTCAGTTCTACGGCATACCAGAGAGGATCTCGTCGGACGGGGGACGGGAGTTTGACAATGCAACCGTGAGAGCCGAAATGCAAAAACGGGATGTGGTATGGCATTTTAATACCCCCGGGCATCCCAAGAGCAGGGGAACCATCGAAAGGTTACACAGCACCCTCAGCGACCACTTACGCGTGTACCAGGTGGATAAAGGCCTGTCGGCGAACGTAGCGATGCCAATGGCGGTGGCGGCATACAACCACTCGATACATGCCACGACGGGGTTAGCACCCTTCGAAATTTTGTTTGGATTACGAGTGAGACCGAGGAACTGGCCAGAGACGGTGGCGGATGAGGGAATGGTGGCACAGCTCCATAACACCCACATACAGCTCGGAAAGATGTGGTACAAAGTACGCGATAAGATTATGCGCGAAAAATCCAAGCGCGTGGCACGGGCAAATTTGAAGGTGCGGGATCGCATAGGAGCAATATCGATTGGGACCGTTGTGTACAGAAAAGTCGTGTCAAATCGTAGTAAGGAACTTGTTCGGTATGAGGGGCCCTTTAAGGTCATCATAATTCGGGAACATAATCTCGTGACCATCGAGAGTATGACCACCCCAAAGAAGAGGCGAACCGTTCACATTGAACAGTTGAAACTCCCAACACAGGGGGAGGGTGTTGAATGTGCGTAAGATGGTGTGCCCTCGATCCGATACGTAGCAACTGATCCGGAATCATATGTTTCACATGTTCACATTCACATGTGCTGCTCAGAGAGAGTTTTTGTTTTCATTATTTATATTGTGGATGTTCCATTTTTTTTTTACCTGGCAGCCACCGGGTCCAGGGCGAATGTATTATTTTTTGTTATTATTATTTTTGTTTTATTTCTGTATTATCTCTTTTCTTTGTTTTTTTGTGAGGACTATGAATATATTAGACCGTAAACGTGATGTAAGGGATTACAGGCTGTGTGCTGAGTGCGGCGGACCTTGGAGTTTACGAAGAGATATGCGTAAACTGGCAGGGGGGAGTTAAGGTTCGGACGTCGTAGGCAGCCAGCCTAATCCTTAAGTCATCGGGATGTAAACATCCCGAATGTATTTAGAGAGGCTTTAAAAGCTCAAATAAAAACAGTCTTGTGACAACTCTCGTTCAGTAACTACATTCAACCTCTTTCCTTTTTCTTCTCGTTTTTCGTTGACGATCGTTAACTTGTAGAATACTGCACACTAACTAGGTTTTTTTTTATATGTAAGAAAATATCCACAAAATAACTTTTAACACAAGGTCTTTTAACGCAGGCAACAAAGAAAATAATTGAATTTGATATTAGCGTAAAAGAAGTAAGAGTGTGTAGAAACAAGAGTGAATGGCGTAATTTGGTGGGAGTCAGCACACCGGAAAACGGAGAAAAACAGGGGAAAAACTGCTTTAGCTGTTAGTTCAATTAAACATTACATTAATCTTAACTATTAATGGCTCTTCTCGAACCACGACTTTCTTATTAAACTAGCCCTGCACCTCTCTTTCCTAACCTAGCTCTGGTTTAGACCGGCGTTGTCAAACCCTACTGATACTTTTAGACTCAAGTATAATGGATTTTCGTGACTTTTTGCATGTTAAAATCTACTTGGGGAACATTTCCTCGCCTTTTCACACATTACCATCTAACTATACCCATATTAATAGTAATCTTTGATTTATCTTTCCATTTAATATATACTTTATTATTTTTTTATTGAAATCATTTTTAATAAATAAATCCTTTAACTAGTTTGTGACTATTTATTACTAATGGCTATGATACTTGATTCGTGAGATGAAAAATAAGTACCCCTCGTTATGAATAATGACACTATTAATTATGATAATGGCGATTTCACAGAGGCCTGTGAAAGGTGCGCTGAGAAGAGACAACTCAGCGCTGATAGCGCACCCCCAACTTACACTACTCCGATTCCACAAGTTCTGGTTTCCATTCGACAGCAACCGTCTTGAAAATTATCGACCATTTGAAACTTCTACAAAGATCATTCCAATGGATCCTTCGTGAAAGTGTTCTTTATTTGTTTTTTGTTTATTAAAACGCAAAATGGGCACCAGACAGGAAAGTAATAATTGAATAGTGAGAGAGATAGAAACAGTAGCTGGGTGACATGGCCGGCGTAGGGTATACCATGAAAATGGGATGTCCAGTTTCTGGTCAAATTGCAACATGCCCAGGATGTGAGACAAAAAACAAAGAAAATATTTCTCATGTCGCAGCAACGTGCTCAAACTTTTAAAAATATTCCCAAAAATAAAGACTGAATGCCAACAATTGAAATCGCGTATGATATGAAATACACGGCTCTGGGAAATAAGTAATTAGGTAAGTCTAAAAGATTAATTTTTAAGGCAACGTTTTTTAAACTTGTAACGTTCTGCCAAAATGCAGGCATTTTTAATACTAAAAAATAAAATAAATTGTTTTGTACAGCAGTAAAAAAATCAAGTATAAACATTATTTTTAAATCACGTCAATTACTAACCTTCACAATGTCACAAATTCGTCAATAAAAGCATTAAAAACATTATATTTAAGTCACGTCAATTACTAACCTTCACAATGTCACAAATTCGTCAATAAAAGCATTAAAAACATTATTTTTAAATCACGTCAATTACTAACCTTCACAATGTCACAAATTCGTCAATAAAAGCATTAAAAACATTATTTTTAAATCACGTCAATTACTAACCTTCACAATGTCACAAATTCGTCAATAAAAGCATTAAAAACATTATTTTTAAATCATGTAAATTACTAATCTTCACAGTGTCACAAATTAGTCAATAAAAGCTTTTAAAACATTATTTTTAAATCACGTCAATTACTAACCTTCACAATGTCACAAATTCGTCAATAAAAGCAGATCATTTTTCTCTCAGATAAAAGTTTATGTAACTGGTCACTGCCCTTAGGTTCAAAATTTAATAAAATGTGTTTATTTAAACTCTAAAAACAGTATGAGATAAATGCATTGCCACATGTCACAATTTTTATTCTTAGAACTAGGGGTTACCATAGTTACCACCGTTAGGTTTACTTAACTGGATGAATATGAGCTTTCCAAAAGTTATACAATTTAGTAACCCATGAGTGGACTCTCACCACTGCACCGTGACATTTAGACCTCTACCGAGGTCTCCCACACTCCTTAATTCCTTCACCCAACCTTCGAATAGGTTCTAGTAAAGGGATCCGTTCGCCCCAAATAAATTTTACTTTATTTTCCGTTATCCTTTTTACGGCATTTTACAACATTTTTAAAGTTTAAGAGCTTTGAAAAAACAAACAAAAACAATTCAATATGTGACTGTGTTGATCAGCCGATTGTTATCGGAGATAGTGTGCACAATGGAAGCCATGTGGAATTGTGCTCGGGTATGTTAATGGAAACTTTTTACTGCCAAATGTCACCAACCATGTCCACTATTTCACTTGGCTATATGGACCTTGGCTTTGTTAAACAAATTCTGTTGTTGCCACGCCCCAGAGGAGACCACTTCCTGATACCGATCGTAAAATTGATTCAATTGGTCTGAAATATCAAAGGTATATTCCACAACATAGGCCCTATAATGTGAACTTTATTGTCTAACATCTTTAAGACAAGTAATTAATAATAAAAATACTCCTATTTATATAAAATCAATAGCCATACATAAGTTCCCCAAAACATTTTTTAAACATGATTCCGGTCCAGTTATTTTTATTGGCAGTAATTTTATTAATTTAACGTAAAGATTACAACTTATTTTTGTGCTAAAATTACAATCTGCCTTATTAGGCAATAAGTAATTGAGATAAATGTTCTCACTCATACCATATTTACAATTCATCATTCACTCGCTCATTCATACAATATTTATAAACAGCCCAGAGGCCTCCCAAATCCACATGGTTGTCACCTCTTTCGCTTGCGAAAGAGGAAGCGGAGTCTTGGGAAGTCCCCCAAGCTCCTCGGTCAGCTGCGTCACCTGATACTAGCCAGTCGAGGCTGACGAAGAGCGCGAGAGCCACATACGCTCAGGACGTGGTTGGAGAAACTGGACATTGCCAGGACTCCCTCTGTCACGCATAACATAAAGATAATCCAGCTTAGTTAATTATGATATTTTTCGTTCTCAGAATCTACATGTTAACACGAAGTAACGCATTTTCTCGTTAGTTTCTGGGTTCGAAACAAAAATATTTTATATCGAATTTGGACAGTTTTAAATGTTTTAATTTAATTTTTTCACCGTTACCAATTACTTGAAAATTTCCCCAGTGGAACGTTTGTAGGTTAGTAATAATATTACATAGTCTTAATTAAAAATGTTCTTATATTATTATCATTGTTAGATGTGAGTTTATAAATGAGTGGAAGAATTTATTTATATTGGCTTGGGTTGATGAAAGAGTGTTGTTAGGTCCTCATCAAATGTAATTATTCACATTGGACTTTTTAAGTCAACATCATTTTGTTTTATATTTATTTTTACCTCACTTTAGCCTAAACATTACCAATCATGTTTAACTCCTGCGTGTTTTTTTTATTATCAGGACCTGACGCAGACATTCATTGTATATCGAAACGTTGTCCATTAGTAAATTCAATACAAATCTAACTCTCATTCAAAAAAGACCTAACCATAGCCGATCTCCCAATAAGCTCTACTACTCATTTACAATACATTGCAATATATTGAATAGATTATAATACATCTAGTTTTTTAAAAGTGGGCTATTAAAAATCTTGTTTATACGATGTGGTTTATTATTTTCTCCTCTGTCGTCTCTACTATTCCTAGATTCGGGGACTTTAGTTGTTCGGAAAGGAAAAGAAAAAACAAGAATTTTCTTAGTGATGTTGGATGCAGTTCAAATCGCTCTTCTTATTTAAGTAGTAACATCTATTGTTAAACCTCAGCTTCCGAGTTTCATTGTTGGGAAGCCAAGATTCCTAGCCTCAATTAATACTTTCTGCTTCGGAAGCCCATTCACTTAACCTGTTGATCTTATGGTAAATATAAACCGTTTTAAATATAGTCAATTCGGTTGAGGTATAGATCCATACCAATTATGTCAAACTTGAGCCCAGGACATGGCCAATATCTAGAGTTGGGGGCTTTATCGATGTACGGTTGAGAAACAGTTAGGTGTGGGAGACAATTATTGGTGGACGTCGTAATCGAAGCGGTTATCGGGGCGACGTGCACGAGACACGACAGGCTCACGCGAGCTTTCGGCACATAGTTGAACCCACTTGTGTCTGCCCTAAATAATGAGTCCACTTGTGCTGGTCATATCCCAAACGGCAAAGTAACTGCGAACAACGTCGAGGAATTTCCTCCACATTGAGTCATTTCGGTTGGAACCAATGCCGGTATCTATTGTATTGAATTATATCAGCATTGAGCCAAGATGACCTGTGCTTCCAGCAGACTTAATGGAAGAACCAAAATATCCTGAGCAAATAAGCACCGCAACAGGAAAAATATATTATGAAAGAGAATAGGGGGGTCCATCATATAGTATGTATTTAATGTGTATCCTCTTATAAACATGTTATTTACTGTGCATAACAAATTTTATTCAAAAACTTTATTATGATAAAATTACAATACGCTTTAATGGGCAATAAGTAATTGTGATAACTGTTCTCGTTCATACCGTATTTACAATTTTCATTCGCTCCCTGATTCATACAGTAATTCCAAACACCTCCAGAGACCTCCCGAATCCGCATGATTTTCATCTCCCCCACATGCGAAAGAGGAAGTGAAGTCCCCCAACCTCCTCCGTCAGCCGCGTCACTGGATACGTCCACTGACCAACAGCACCTGAGACAAAGAGGATCAGGACATGATTGGGGAAACTGGCCGATGCTGTGACTCCCACTGTCACGTATTTAGCAGGTCAGGAGGCTACTGTCGCTTTAGTCTCCGAGCAAGATTATAGGGATGGGTGGCGCAGGGTAATGAATGTACTAGGGGATTAGGGTGGTTGGTTAGGTTACTATGGAATTTCGTGAACTTGGAAGGGATGAGTTCAAGAATGTACGGAATATTATGATCTATATGAAAGGTTTTGTCAAAGACGTAATAAGAAGCGTTAACTATTGTTCTCAGGACTTTTGATTGAAAAGATTGGATACGCTTGATGTTCGACTTTTTTGCTGTCCCCCATAGCTCTATTCAGTAAGTCCAAATTGGCTTAAGTATAACTTTGTATATTAGTAGTTTATTTTCGATTGAGAGATGGGATGTCCTTTGAAGTAGTCTGTACAGTTGTCCAGAGATAAACAGACGCTTTCCTTGCCTTTTTAGCTTCATGTATGGGTTTCATGTCAGCCTTTTGTCGAGATGGAAGCCTAAATACCTTATTGTCTCGGTTGCAGGGAGAGGAATAGAAGGAACTAGTGGACATGACTAGCTTGCTTTACTAGGGTAAAGGTAGTGTGATACCATTTTGCTTCATTAACTTTCATCCGCTATTGGTTGCACCAATACACGATTTCATCAAAGTGTTTTTGAAAGTTATGAGATGCTATATCGGGGTCTAGGAGGATGACAGAACTGCAGTGTCATCTACATATGTGGCCAAGAAGGTATTGGGGGCATAGGGGAGTATCAGTGGTATATAAGCTATAGAGGATGGGACCCTGGTCTCTGCCCTGTGGAACTCCTGCTTTTATGGGGTAGTAGCTAAAATATTCTAAACCACAGCGGACTTGGAAGAAGCGGTTAGAAAGGTAGGACTGTAGGTTTAGGATAAGGTTCTGTGGTAAATACTTTTTGAGCTTATAAAGCAAACCTGCATGCCAAACCCTGTCAAAAGCTTGAGTTATGTCCAGAAAGGCAGCAGTGCAATGCTTTTTAGTTTCAAAGGCTGAAGATATACCATCAACAATGCAAGGCCTTGTCGAGCAGTGGAATGTCGCAGACGGAAACCTAAGTGGTGAGTTGGAAAAAGTTTTTTTCAAAGTTTGGAAAAAGGAGTTTTTCAAAGTTTGGAATCGGGTGGTTTGCCGGGTATAGCGCATAGGACAATAATAGAATGTTTCCTGAGGAGAAGAAAGTGAGTCATTCGGATAATGCAATTATATATATAGATTAGGAAGATTATGGCTTTAGGAGGAAGTTGTTGTAGAATTTGAGGAGTAAGGAGATCATATCCTGGAGATTTTCGGTAAAGTAAATTTTTCAGAATGTATAAAACCTCAGAGGTGTTAACGGCTATTGGTGAAAGTGAAAGAGAGGGATAGGTGAAGTGTGAAAGTACGGGAATGATGGTAGACAGAGAGGAGAGGTGGGAATTAAAAGGATCGGTTCGTGAGGATGCTAAATGAAGCATTACCAATCTGCAGTAATAATTGTACGAGCGACGTTCAGTAGGATGTCGGGATCTTTGCCAGTGTTATCGAGTGGCGTTTGGATTGGATTAGGTCTTTGAGATGATCATTTTAATTGTGAATTTTGGATGGCGGTTGGGTGACGCCTCCAAGCCGACTTCCGGATCGGAGTAGTGAAATAATGCATTGCACTGTCTAGGTCTTGGGATGTTTTCAAAGATACTTTGAGGTCCACGGAATCAGTAAGAAACCGGCGGAAGTGGGCCCCTAATAAATGAAGGAGGAGACAGTTTGTGAATTGTAATTAGGGAAATAGTTGTGATGAACTAGCGGAGGAGGACTGGGCAGTGCCTGTGACTGCTCTCTGTCCCCAACTAGCAAAAGAAAAGATGGCCTCAAATTTCTGGCTGGGCCGCTTCTTGTTGCTAGGTTCTCCTCTTCTGGCCGTTGAAGCTGTTCGTTCTTATTTAGTATACTATAAGCTTCGCAGCCGTTATAGTAGGCCTTTTTGACAGAGCAGGCATACTGCAGGCGATTTCAAGGGATTCTTGCACAATTCACTCTTGAGTTGTCCACTGCACTTTATACACCTGGGAGGGTGGTAAGTAGGTTTTGGTGTGCCCATATGCCTGACAATTATGACATTGGACGATGTCAGGTTTCGGGTATGGGTTTTCGACCTTTACTCTTGTAGGATATAGGTGGGTTAGTTCCTAGATTTTTTATACTCCCGGTGTTCGGTCTAGATCGACAAAGGGTAGCGGTGTTTTAATAGCTTCGTCTTGTTACCTATCCTCACGCAGCACGTTAATTATCTGGTTTACCTTGTATTCTTAGAGCTCATTCTCTATTTCATCAGCTGGTGTAGTGGGATGCAGGTTTCTGATCACCACCTGTAGCGATATTTCTTGCTTTTGCTCATATGTATGGAAATCTGCCTTTGTATATTTTAAATATGTTATTATGGCTCTATATGTATCGGGGGTCTCAGGAGAAATTTTAGTGTCTCGAGACCGATTGAGACATGTACCCACAATTTTAGTTGATTGAGAGCATAGCAATTTAACATTGGTAATGTTTCGAATGAATATTGACGGCGGCTTGGGCTGTTTAAACGTCTGCATAGACTACATGTCCTCTACTTGAGTATTTTTCGACACTTCAAAACTGTTGGGCGTGAATAACGGAGACTCATCGATTGTTTTTTTAGATGTGCTTGCTTGGGGCTATAATTCTTCAATCGAGCTGGCCTGCTGCAGACATTTATTGGCACATTCTATTTGAACGTCATGGCTGGAAAGTTCGCTTGATTGGCGTTGGCCCCAGAGAATTTTACCGTTTTTTTTTTTTTCATTTTCTTATTTGTAGATAGAAACGCATGTTTCATCATGAACAATATTTGTTTGTATTTTAAAATATTTTTTAATTATAAAAAATATGGGTCGGTGGAAAGACTTGAACGCACGTAATTTGCCCTAGAGACCGCGGTCGAAACTACTAGTGTATTGACTATTGCCCTGTCCTTATCAGTGGCACGGGATAGCCACGGACACAGCCACTCAATATGGCCGCCCTCTCTTAGAGATGTCCAACTGACACTTAACAGGTATAGTCCCGAGTTTCACAATCCACTCACCTGTAGATGGCTTCCTCCTAAACAGCTTACACAAATAGTCTGTTAAAACAGTTCTACGACCGAATCTCTTCCTATGAACAGTAGCAAAAACATATGATTTGCAGAGCGACACGAATACGATTTTATCTTAGTTTAGCGCAGGCGCAGTACTACATAACAAATTAAATAAGTTGTTTAGTTGGTAGGTGATGGTGTGATCTGGCTCTTGGTCGGCCTCCGCTGGCTCTTATGCAGTGACGCGGCTGACGAAGGGGCGTGGGGGACTTCCCAAGACTCCACTTCCTCCTTCGCACGCGAGGGAGGTGACAACCATGTGTCCTCTGGGCTGTTTGTATATATAGTATGAATGAAAATTGTAAATTGGTATGAATGAGATCATTTATCACAATTACTTATAGCCAAATCAGCCAGATTGTAATTTTATCATAATAAAGTTCTTGTTCATTCTTTTTCACAGATCAGGTATGATCTGAACACTGACTCAGGACGGGGTATGTCCTGGCAACCTTTATATCGGTGTAATTATCAATTTTTGAAATAGATTATGGAATTATGGAGTATCAAAGTTATAATAAATCAAAATAGTGCTTATGTTTTACTAATGAATGATTATGAGTAGTATTTGCAAACTTCATTTCCTCCTTGGACTTATTCCACCAGCTAAAAATTAATCATTGCTTAGAAAGTAGAAGAGAATTTTTCAGTAGGGAAATTAGAACGAAATTTTGCGTGGATACAGTTGAATTCCTTGCGCAACACATAGGTTAGTGACTATTGTCTCCTTCTCTCCAATGTTGAAACTATTAATTATTCTAAAGTTATTTTCAACTAATATTATTTGATTTTTTACAAAAATATTGTGGTGATAGCGACCTCAATGATTCACGTTTCCTAATAATAAACGACACCACCCGCACTCTATGACTGCGCTCGCAAAATTATGCACAAAAAATAATTATTAAACCAAAGAATTAACTTACTGACAGGGCCGAAGTTCGAACCCGGGACCTCCTCGATATCTAATCAGGGGATCTACAAACTGAGCTACCTTACACGAGTGGACAACCTTACAGAAATGAATTCTTTTTGGCTAAGACTGTGAGCAATGATACGGGCATCAAATGGAACACTAGTAGACTTAAAGTTGCGATATATACAACTATTCAACTACTAACAGATTTGGTTCATCTATAAAATCCTGAGCCTACTGCATTGGCGTGATGACCAAATTGTACATTTCTCAGTATAAAACAATAAAAACCATTTCTGATTGTCCAAATGGGAATGTAAACCCAATTTATTTTAGTAAATTCATATGGTGATCTAATGGAAGGGATTCAATTATATGTAATATAATTTTATTTATAATGTATTTTATTAAAATTGTTAAAAAATGATATTCTGAAATGTGATTAAATTGGGTACAAATGTGAATGATGGAAATGATTACATAGATCTTACTAGACACCAATAAAACTATTTCTACGATGGCTTCAAAAATTGATTAGTCCAGATCGCGCCCTACGCCCTAGGTCTCGTCACAGAAAGAAAAAAGGTCTGCCCTGGAGCGTAGCCCCGAAACGAAGTAGACTATGTTGCCCTGTGTGTCCTAAAGCTTATGTCCCGTCCTCTTGGACCCAATCTCTCTCCCTTATGAAGAAAGCCTTTCATTTATGACTCTTTTGTATTAAGGAATATCTCTATATGGCCCTTAATAGGATCTTTTTGTCGTGAGCCTATATCTCTACAAGTTATGCCCTTTAAATTCAAGTATAAACCATCAGTTGATTGTTTTTAAACTAAATTTCAGGTTTCAATAGTTATCGTTGTGTTTTAGATCCACATATAATATTAATTTTTAGGGTTTTATTGTTTGTTTTTTTTTTTTTTAAATAAGAAACCCTTATCTGCGTGTTTTTCTGACTGTATGCCCATTTGCGATTTGAGTCTCCTGACATATGATATATGACCTATAAACATGAAATTTTATAATGGGATTATAAACTACCCAATGACAAGTAAAATAATTTCAACTCCACAAAAAATAATTAGGGGTTAATAATTATTCGATAACATGGTAATAAAAATACTTATATTTTAATCATATTGAAAAAGTTATCAAACTAATGAGCTCATCTTCCTAATTAATATGTTGTTTTTTTTAATTTTTGAATCGCAATAGCACAGTAATTAATATCGAGTGCGCATGATTTAGAAATGGGAGGTGATATTGGTTTTATTTAATGCCCTAATTCTGCTAAAAATATTCCAGCGCCATGGTAAATCACAATGCGGGATTATTAATTAAATACTTGGTAATCTAATGATTTTCTTTTCCTATCATACTGTGTAGGGAATCAAAATAAATTTTTGCTTGCATTTCCCCCACTACACCACAGGGGTCCCCCACTTAGGAGTGCGATGGACTGAGAGCCATTGTTGGCTATTGGGTAGGCAATTGAGTTACTTAATGACTTGTTTGTAATTTTTACTACAAGATCGTCAAATGATTCAACACTCATCCGGAGTTAATTGAAAAATTTTCTTCGCATAAAGCATTGAAATTCTTAATTCTGTCTGTGGACGTTCCCAATAACATCTCATCATTTCGTTTGCAAATGTACGTTTTATACCAAAGGTTAGCCAGAATATTTTTTTCTGGTAGACATCAATCGGCATTCAATGTCACCGCTCGTTAGGCAGACAAGTGTGCATTGCTATGCAACGGCACCGCTGTGGCAAAAACCACATGTGCGCACCAGGCTTTAAGTAATCGATCTAATGGGAGCTAATGAGATCGTCAAAGCCCTTTTTTGTGTGATACTACACAAATAAGTTTTGTTTTCATTGTAATTTACATTTATTCAACAATTACCTCTCTAACGGTAGGATATAAATAAACAAGCTGGGCGCTACAAGCTAAACAGTCAGCAAAAGGCAGAACTATAAAAAAAAAGTAGAAAAAAATGTTCCTGGAAGGACTCCTCGGCAGCTTTATTCATTTCCTCGAATCCCTTATCGCTTTTTTTTTATACCACCCGTGAATCATGCCCTGTTCACAGAATGGAGACCCCTTCGATAGATAGCTGAATGTCAGCCGTGCAGCAATATCGGCTCCTCTCAATGGGATAGGCTTCCCATAGGCCAAGCTCATTAAAAAATATACGATTTTTTTTTTGGGGCCATTTCCGGAGCTTGTTTCAAATCCCCTGTAGACGTATCAGCCTTATAATAGTATACTTAATCAGTATGTTTGGATACGTTTTGGAACATACCTTTAAAATTTCGGATCAATCTAATCATTTTTCCTCGACACTGATACAAAAATACTAACAAACACTAAAAACGATTAGAGCTTCTCTATCGGGCTTGGAAATTACATATGAAATTAATGCTCTAACACAAAAGTTATTAATTTAATATCTGTTCAAGAAAAGACTAAACCAGATTACGAAAAGGTATTTAATTTATAAAAGTTGGATAAATTGTTATTGGGTTGTTATCAACATTAGATTTTGGATTGGGAAGTAGCTTCATTACATTATAACATTTTATGGTAGATCTTAATTTCTTGTAAAAAAGTTATTGTATTCTTGTAGTCAACAGACTATAATTCCCTCAAACTATTTATTTTTCATTTAATTCCAGTTAGCTAGGCCTTAAGACAATGAACCATTAAGCTCCTGTACATTGGGGGTTGGGGCCTTTGTCCAATAGGTACATAGTTAATCCGTAAAAAATAAGCACAAGATTGAGAACAGAGTCCCAAGTAACCCAGAGGACGTGACCATATAACCATGTTGCCCTCTAATATCATTCTTTAAAACAGCACAACCCACCAATCTCTACAGGTTTGTTATTCCCAAACATCCTCCACGGTTGTTTCCGTAATGATGAAGATTTTGAGACAGTGCTGTAACACAATACAATAGCGAACAATATACCTCGCGGTACTCGGTTCATAGAAAATAAGAGTATTTGCCCTCTTATTCCGTATTAGGCTGTCTTGAGTCGCAAACCCTTGTGCCAGACAATGTCCAATGCCTCTTTCATGTCAACCGTTACGACATTGTGTTCTCCTTCCTGAAAATCTTTTTTTCTCTTGGACAATGTCTGCTACTTTTTCTTCTGTAAATAAATGTTGTAAGCCGGCTTGCCGAGGAACCATTAAACTTGTTCATTTTAGATCTCTTATTATTTTGCTGTTAACTTGTCGCTTTAATAGTTTTCCAAGGGTAGTTAGAAAGCTGATTGGCCTGCATCTATCCCTCTCGTTTTACAGCTTGCCTAGTATCTTTCATAAAAATATAAATTACTTTTACCGTAAAATAACGGGATCCCGTAGCAATACAGCCCGAGAATAAATCGTTATAAATAAATATTCATCATTTCACAGAATAACATACCATTTTTCGATGGCATGCTTTTGCAGCCAAAGAGCCAAGTGCTCCAGGTTGGAAAAAATGTACCGGTACTGGAGATTATGTGCTTTTTGTCTGTACTCATAGAACTTCATTCAAACAAATAGTTGGGCGATTCTTACTAGCAGAAACGGACACATTAACTTAGACATTTCGAATGGGATGACATAAGCTTATGTAGATCTATGAGATCAGTATCGCAATTGTAGGAAAGAAGCTCAAACCTAAAAAGAGATTTTCCTAAGAAGGGTTTTTGATAGAGCAAATGCGACTGGACTGCATTAGGTATCTAATAGGCATATTTTACCATTGTGTAAAAGCACACGTTGAATCATAGATCTGTTGTCCTTTCAATATACTTGAATAATTTTGAGATAATATTTGCGGACACTTAAAACTTCCAGTTATGGCATGTTTCCAATAACATAAATTCCCTGGTATCGAGCGAAGATTCGCAACACCCACAACGAGTAATAAATAAGGCGTAATCTCGTGAATAAAATTAGCGTATTTTCTCCTCATTCAATTTCGAAGCGTCATATCGCCTCATTCAGTGTCGAACGTACGCTGACGTGAACACCGGTTGATTATACCAAAGCGTTATGAATTATTCTTGCGTGTGTTATAAAGCAAACTTATTATCATTACTTTTGAATTTTAAAGCACATAAAATTGGAAAAAAAAAAATTTAAATCGTTCAGTTCATTGAATTTATTTTTGCTCCATGTCATTCACCCAAACAGAGTAAACGTGGCTTTGTGCCAGATGATATATACTTATGAAAGTATTAAGATATTTTTGAAACGATAGGGTGGTAGCAATATAGTAGCTCATCATATCTATCTATTCCGCTTAATAACGTGAAGTTATGCTGGATAGTGTATCACATATCACGGTTTTGAGAATTTCCGTGTTTCAGAAGGTTGACGAGAGAGGGAGATCATAAAATAGAATAATCCCAGACATCGGCCTACAATTTCTTTTTTTAAAGTTATGGCTTTAAGATGCGCCATATTGTAATGTGAAATTCTGAATGAATGAGCCCACAGAGGGTGTCTCGACTTTCATTCAAGTGAGGGCGACCACCTGTCTTCACGTACAATAACAACCATTAAGAGTTTGTTAATAAAGGAGTTCAAGTAACAATGGACTAAGATTATTTATAATGAATGGAGAAATATTCTGAATTAAAATTATCAATTTCTAGGTTTAAACATATGATAATCTGTTAGTAAAGTGGTTGGTAAACTACGCCAAAACTGGTGGCATGAGCCATGAGAATAATATAGTTTGCCAAGTACATTTGTGAATTTCCTGACAAAACATTATAATGCAGAAATTGTATATTCTTCGTGCTGTAATAAACCAGTTTTGACTGTCCAACGTTCCCAAGTTGTTTAGTATACTGGTACAGCAAAACTTGGAAAGAAAGTCAAGGTTTCAACCAGCATTCTTAACTGCATCTTCAAATTATTCCACAAGCGAGTCAACATTTACTATAAACCTGTGCCGTGCTTTAGTTATGACCGATATCCCCTTTCATAAAATTAACAATTTTCTCATTTCAAAATTTTCATGGATACGTAATCACTGATACATACGCTACTGAGCAAGGCACTTTAATTTCAGGTTCCCAAGAATCACGAAAATGAGACACACTCGCTAGCTTGCGTTTGTAGCCACTCACGAAAAGTTTTGAACCGTCCCCACAAATTTGGCATAAGGCATAAGGAAAAACTGTCCAGGAAATATTTTCATGGGAACCCTCATTAACATCCGAGTTAATCTCAAATTCCTTTGAAGGAACACTATTGCCACTTGCCACTTGAACCAGTAGTTACAAGTTGGGACAGATGTTAAGGACATCTTTTGCAAGAGATTTCATTCGATTATAGAAGTTTAGTCAGAACTGAATTCTAATTCCACTACACAAGTCAAAAATCTCAAAACATAAACCTACCTTGAGTAATAAGCTAACGTACATTTACATCCACCACACTGCGAATAGTCCTCTCGGTAGGGCGGTTATGGTGATCGTAAAATGGGCGAAGTGCGAGGAACGTTGCCCGAACAGAACACCCATATTGATAAAACAATTTTATCATTTGCACGTATTGTTGAACGCTATATCCGTCCTTGGTGATTTGGCGAAACAGACTGAATAAATGACAGATGCAGCTTCAACAATATGGCCGCTATCAACTGTCAAAGTTCGGAAGTCCCTATTGGGAGACGTTTTACAAAACAAAAAAATCAGAGTCATAACATGTCATTTATAAATGGGATCGCTATTATCAACTGTGCCATCAATGAAAAGTCGTCGGGACGAACAATTGGTAAAAAATACAGCTAATTTTAGAAGTGCGCAGTAGAATGTTACAGAAACTACGATATGGAGTGGCCATTCAGCCTTTATAAATACAACTTAAGACCTCATCAGAAAATTTGAAAATTCATGTAGTACAGCTTTTTCTTTCTTTATCTGTGTTTATTCATATCACTTTATTCATATGAAAATATTTGTTGTGTTTATATTTTGACCACTGGACTGGCAGTGCTGGATTGTGTTGATTGGTTGCTTGAGTAAATGGTGTGTATGTTTTTATCTCGTTATTCTTCCATTCCTTTATGTACCTTAGACATGTGAACAAACTATAGACTGTGAGTGTGGTGATATCACATTATTCACATGTAGGTCGGTGGAGTCCTACAATATGTCGATGCGTCCGTGGTGTGGCCAATCCTTGGTCTCGTTAACACGTTCCAGTATCTACTCGACCAGTGTATGATGGTTGGGCAATTTAGCTTAGTTGCGGCTTCTCTTGGAGCCGCAAATTAATGGAATGTTCAGTTTAATCCAGATTTTAACCATTTCCTTAGATAATACTAATTCTAAATTTTAGTTTTAATTGAAGTGCTCTCACAACTACTGGTTTCATTTTTTTTGTTATTACCAAGAGTGCATGAGATGTTAGCGATAGATTCGAGTGAAGTGTTTTATTCTGCTAACCATAACCAAGGTCTTTTGATTAATTTCGAGTGATCATCCGCTGGCTGGGACTTTACTGCAGCGAACAAAAAAGCAGATCAGACCTCTGTTTTATCACTTAGGCTTCTCTCTTTCATACTCAAGTACAGGAGAATTCCAATATTTCGTATCCCGATTATTCGTATTTCCGGCTAATTCGTACAAATTTGCCGGTCCCTAGAGAAAATCCCGGTAAGTGGTATAAAAACAATACATTTCAGTCCCCTCGGTAATTCGTATTATTTTTATGCTCGAGGTCACTTAAAACGTCTTATAATACGTATTTTCATCTTAAAAACCTCGTTAATTCGTACTGTTTCAAGAAAGGGAAAGAGGACAGTGAGAGACCAGAGAGCAGAATGAGTGCGAAATAAATGTTTTCTATGAAATCCCATATGTAATTCGTACTCTTTTTACTGAAAGGAAATAAGGAGAGGAGAGAGGGAAAGTTTTAGGAATTGTACTAAGCTTTTTTTTCGTTTCTTCAGTTCAGTCTTGTTTTCGTTGTGACACGTTACCATGCCTCCGAAAAAACGCCGTGGCCAGTGGCTTTAAGCAAATTGGCGTATCCAAGCGTTTTAATGTCCCTCGTTCCACAATCACATCAATCCTGAAGAACAAGAGCAAAATCACTTTCCAGACATCAAGCAGCAAAGTAAAACGTTCAAGACTGGTGATTACCCACAGCCTGAAGAGAACTTAAAAAAGTGGTTCGCACTAGCAAGGAATTCAAATGCACCAGTTGGAGGAAATATACAAAGGAATTGACAGAACCCGTCTGCAAGGATCGAGTCAAAAAAGCTCTACAATAGTGGCCCTGAAAATAATTCAATCGAAATATATTAACACATTTTCGGTCGAAATTCAATACCGGGAATTGTCGAAGAAAAAGTTCTACTTCCAACCTCAGAAGCTGTTTTTGTCTAATACCGTCATTATAAATGCATGATGCATCGATTTTACACTACATGTACGATAGTTCAAACATATTAATTTTTTTATAAGATGATAAATTTATATGAAAAGTTATTTATATATTTATTTATTATACACTACTTTGTTTACTGCACCAAATATCTCTTGGCAACTTAAGTATAAAAGATCTTATCTGTAGAATGTTTTTCCTTTCTTAACTTAACTTCATTTATACTATAAAATTACCTGTGTAGAAAATACTACATTGACTCATTCTTGTTCATAATTACATCATCTAATTGTAATAATATATTATTTTTGTAATACACATGGTCCTTCCATAGGTCTACAATGAAATAATATGTGTTGTATGTTTCATTTTATGGATTTATTTCGGCGTAAAACACTGGTGACATCAACACCAATGTTTGAGCTACTTAAACCTTTTAAACTTGTATTGATAGGCCACTGATGCGATCACGAGTAAATCTTTTTTTTGTTATCACAATTGTTAAGCTATTTAATTAAAATATTTCAAAATATGAATCGGGAATTGAACACGTCGCAAGCTAATTTTAATAGGTATATATTTATATAGTTATTTTATTATTAACTTTATTATGATAAAATTACAATCTGCCTTAATACTTAATAGGCAATAAGTTTTTGAGATAAATGTTCTCATTCATACCATATTTACAATTCATCATTCACTCGCACATTCATACAATATTTATAAACAGCCCAGAGGCCTCCCAAATCCACATGGTTGTCACCTCTTTCGCATGCGAAAGAGGAAGCGGAGTCTTGGGAAGTCCCCCAAGCTCCTTGGTCAGCCGCGTCACCTGATACTAGCCAGTCGAGGCTGACGAAGAGCGCGAGAGCCACATACGCTCACGACATGATTGGAGAAACTGGCCATTGCCAGGACTCCCACTGTCACGCATTTATAGCAGGGCACGAGGCCACTGCCGTTTCATCCTCCGAGGAGGATTATAGGGATGAGTGGAGCAGTGCAATGACTGTGCTACGGGATTAGAGTGGATGGATAGGTTACTATGAAAGGGATTAGTTCAAGAATGTAGGGTATATTAAGATGATATAGTTATTAACATTTATTTTATCTATTCAAATGGATCAATTACGGAGTTTTTTTTTTTTAAGTCATTAAATTACTTAACACCTTAATATTGTTTTCAGTTCCGTCAACTTATATTTCATAAATATATTTAAGTTCATAACTGATGAAGAAATGATGCCGATCGCTAAAAATCGCAAATAATGAAATAATAATAAATGGTTAATCTATTGATAAGTTACTTGGTTGAAACAGTGGTTCAAAACCGATCCGAACGGATTGACAAACAAGAAGCTTTTAGAAAAAAGTACACAAAAAAACAGGATTCCGTCAAAAACATAAGAGACGTCTTACTTCTTAGTAACTATAATGTCTCATACTATATCAGAGCTAACTAGAGTCCATTTCGAAAAAAAAAAAAAAAAGTTTTTAGCGTGCAGTGGAAAGAATCTAAACCACTAAATGATTTAATAAGAAGGATAAGTAATAGTTGCTTCATATTTTTTTTTCCTTGACCTTTGATTGGAATTATCTGTTTTTGCTTAAATTGTAATGCAAGTCATGGAAGACTGCAATTTGTAATGATCGTAGGTGAATGAACACCACAGGTAGTACGAATCATATATAGTATCGATCGGAATAGATTTGTAGGTGAAGAAGTTTAAAGCCAAAAATACTTAAAAAGAAGTGATAAGTAACTGAGCTTGGTTGGAAATTAATAGTTTATTTTATATTGATGGTCAGTCATTAAAATTGCTGTGGTGCTCCCCCAAATTCGCATAAATTTATGCAAATATCTTTTTATAAACATTTTGTTCTTAGACATCATTTATGAATTAAAAAAAAAACACATTTCGCCATAAAAGAAATCATTTTAGAAATAGTTTAAAAATAAAATAAAGTATTTTTGGTAAAAAATACGGACCAGTTCCGCTGATTTTTTTTCAGTAAAAACCAGCGTAGTAAAAACCAAATAAATTAAATAGGGTGTCAAATTAAAGATAAATTGTAATCACACAAAATTATTTAAATCATACTCCCAATATTAACTCATTCCGTATTATTTACAGGCTTTATGGTGCTAAAAATATAACCAGACCGTGAATGTGAGATACACCGTGTTTATAATAATTGTTTTTTAGGTATATATTTGTACAAATACAATTTAGTTTATAATTGGCGGAGCCAAAACAACCTATTGGGGGAAATGGCGAGCCGACTGATCTTCGGATCATGTAGTAAAAATTATCGGAGTATATGATAGCCTAAGGCCCCATTGCAAAATCGATTCTTTTGTGGGCGATTCGTTCCCTTCCCGACCGTGACAATGACTTGTACATGGTACGGGAGACCGGACCAGTCCTTTGTCCCGAGTGGTCCTTCGCAGTGAAGAATCCTATCTCCTCCCTGTTTGGCTGTCAGGTTCATGTGCTAACATCTTTACCCTTCTTTTACTAGGATTCACTTCAATTATACAGTCAATTATAATGATTAACCATTATTCGTCCCAGTTCCAGTACACGCCCACTCCGTGCATTATCTGGTTTAACTTTTTTTCAAATTTTCCTGATTTGATCAATAAATAAATTTATTTGGACTATAAATAACCAATTCTGGGTAATTTTGGACATTCCTGATGATCCAGGGTGGTCCCAGCGCTACCAGGACCTTTTTTGTTCTGAAGTGGTAATATTTGTAATAGTTTGTAGGCTGCGTTTAGTCTTCAGGCTGGACGTGTGTCTGTAAATATACGCCAAGGTAGTGAACACTTTGATTCTTAGTGTTCCTGCTCATTCCTTCCTTGATATTACCTGCGTAGTGTATCACCTTAATTTTGTACCCCAAATCTCTGATCCCCTATCAATTGCATTGTATACAAAAATAATTTTCTATGAATCTTTGTAGATATTTGTTTTTGTTTTTTTACTGAATTGGCATATGTCTGGGTTGTCCAAACAATATATATACTGACGCGTTTTTTTGGCCTGATGAAGATACATTTTACTGTTTTAGGAGTCCTTCCTTTCGAATCGCCATGAATATTTTTAATTAAATAATTTTTTTTATTGCATATAACAAAATCTAAGTAAATGTAATAAAGGGAATTTTGTGTATTGCGAATGTTCGTGTCAATTTCAATGAATGTAATATTTTATAAAAATAAAGTCAGTCACTATTTATATAGATAGTGAGTCACCCAAGTCTTCGTGGATATTGAGATCCGACCGTTAGTTTATTTTATTATGCATTAGGTTAAAACTTGACCTTCAATTGTAAGATGTATTTATCTATATAATTAAATAAATCGTACACCATTCCGCGGACCCTCCTGTGGGGCCGAAACCCCTAGGAGTTCAAGTCAATGGTTATATCCTTTCCCTTAGGGGGAACATTTAGTTGAAGCGGGATCTCCATACCCACCACCATAGTATATTTCGCTCTAACAGAATGCTGATACTAATCATAACCACATGTAGTTTGGATCCTTAAGCCATATTATGGTTTATTTCGCATAGGGACCGGACAGTCCATCCATCCATACGCCTCTAGGAGCTTTGTCCAAACCAATGATAGCTCATTACTAACCATCCTGGCCATCTCGATCTGCTGGTCTTCATGACTTGTAACACTTTAGGCTCCTTGCCCCAACGGTAAAAGTTTTGATAAGCCTGCAATCCAAATTTCTAGCAAATTAATTATTACTCTCTCTCTCTCTCTCTCTCTCTCTCTCTCTCTCTCTCTCTCTCTCCCTCTCTCTCTCTCTCTCTCATGGGGAAGGTAGTGTACAATTATTAAATAACGTTAAGGACTGAGGCGAGAGGGTGGAAGACTGGATGTCGGTATGCCATAAAACCCCAAATGTTGGGATATGGGTGGCTAAGTACCCCTCTCGCAAGATGGTCCAAATGGGATACAACATCACAAAGGGCGGTAAAGAAAAAATCTTTAGTTGAAGAGTGGCAGATTCGGTCCATGACGAGAAGATATATACGTCGAAACGAGAATTGACGCATCCGAAAGTGAGCCCCATTACCTACCTCGTCCTAGGGGGACATATTGTTGAAATTTACAAAATTTGTCCATACTAGCTTTAGATACTGTACTGGCATAACAAGCTCTTATGTTTTTTATGTATATATTTGGCATCCAAAATCAGGTTTACCTCACGATCAGAACGCAAGTTCCTGAGAAACTTAAATATATTAAATATTTTTTGAAAATATGTTTGATTTCTTTTTGAGTTAGGCTCTTTCATGCGTTGTTAACAATGGGAGAGGGGGAATCAGGACCTAATCGTTAATAGCATCTCAACATAGGATTAAGAAATCTTGAAAGTTTTATTAGGTGCCAGAATTTTTTCACGTTACGTTGTATGTCTATATCTTTTCTTGTTTCATTCAATAAAAAATAGGGTCAGCATATTTCTTATACATTCATACAGTATTTACAAACCTCGCATGCGAAAGAGGAAGCGGAGTCTTGGGAAGTCCCCCACGCTCCTCCGTCAGCCACAAGATATTTCCTATAAGTGAAATATACCTTTAAAATTACAGATCGCTTGAATCGTTTTTGCCACAACTATCCTATAACGTAGAAACCTAAACGAAAGTCGAGCCTCCACCTTCCGGGACATAAATAATATATATGCGAGATATCTCGGTTCCACTGCCTGTTGTAGACCGAGTAGCTGTTATCGTGAACTTGTTGAGAAGTTTAACTGTGGGATGGTGGAACAAAGCCCATTATCCTTGGACGGGCTGTCAAGTTTCCACAGTGTAAGGGATGCTTTTGATTCTCGAGTGAAAATAATAATCCTCTTTAACTGATTAAAGTTAATCTATCTATTGATAACTGATTTTCCGACGCTTCAGTCTTCCATGTTCCTTTCGACTTGATCTCAATTCCGTATTGAATGGCCTCTGACATCATACTTTACGGCTAGAGAGAACATTAATTGGGTATTGATCTAGGCATTGAGTTTTAAAAAGGATCCACAAGGTTTTATATACAAAGTTATAACGCTGTGACCTTAAACGCACACAAAGTAAAAATACATGCCTTTCTGTTTTGGTCTATGCGAGTCTTCTCTTCAAGACATTTTTCTTGAAATTCCCATTTGAAAGTCACCTACCAAATAATATTTAAGTCGAGTCATAAGTAACTTCCGTATTTTTATCAGACATTTATTTTGCTCTCATTAAATAACAAATTTATATTAATTTTGACGAGTGCAGGACGCTTTTCATGTATGAGTTTCTTTGCACTCTTTGCAACTGCTGAACGTATCTATCTGCAGTAATCGTTAAATTTGACTTCAACATCTCGTGGTGAATTATTCCTTGACAATCCCACCATACACACAATAAAATATTTTTGCCATGGATGTTTGCTTTCGGATCTGGTAGGGGTGGTTGATCCTTATCAAGCCACTGTCTTTTGCAGACTATATTGTCATAGGTAACCCATTTTTCATCGCGTTACAATCCTGATTAAAAAAGTCTCAATTTTTACCCGTGAGAGCAGACTTGTGGCGATTGGCATGAGATATTCTTTATTCCGTTCACTGAGATTGTGAGGTACCCACACTGTTAACTTGCTGACTTTCCCTAATTTCTCCAGTTGGTGGTTAACAGTTGATCGTGATGTATTAAACCTTTCTGCTATACCTCTTGTTGATTGACGTGGTTTTTGCTCCAATATTGCCTTTAAAAGGTTGTCGTCAAAGTCGGAAGGACGTCCCGCCCTCGGTTCGTCTTTTAAGGTCGTATCTCCAGAACGGAATTTTATAAACCAATTTCTAACTGCCCGATCAGTTATTTGTCCTTAACCATACACACTGCATACTTTTTCAGCTGTCTCCCTAGCACTATTGCCTTGTTAAAATTCTCAAAGCATTACATGACGAATATGTAATTTTTGACTCTCCATTTCAGAGGTTAAAAAAAAACACTTTAACGAAACGTGTACCACACAAAACAGTTGACAAAAGACTAACTGAAGCCTCGTCTATATAGTGAAAACAAAAACTTGTTGTCATGGTAACTCATAGCGGGTAGATACGAACAATAGATTCTACATACAGCTGCATTGGAAGTTGGGAACTCCAAAAAGACTCAACCAGTGTTATTTTAGAGGCATGACATTTCGCATGGTAGCTCTATTTGTTTATTTTAGCTGTTTCTAAGATTTCCCGACTTTTTATTTTTAATCCTAGACCGTTTGAACATTAATTTCTGTGCGGTGAAAATCTTTAGGGAAAATATTCACTAGTAGTATTAAATGGATAGGGTGGAAGTGGGGGCTGAGGTTCTTTATCAGGACCATTTTGGAATTAATTGTATTAGCTTGGAGCCAAAATTCCCTTTTTAATTCCCTCTTCTGTGACTGGTAATATGGCTTACAGGTGTATTAAGACTTCATTAAATAGAGAGGGTGGAAGCGCGGGCTGAGGTTCTTTATCAGGACCATTTTGGAATTAATTGAATTAGCTTGGAGCCAAAATTCCCTTTTTAATTCCCTCTTCTGCGACAGGGAATATGGCTTATAGTCATAATTTAGTGCAGATTGACTGCTAATTGTTTAAAAAGTTCCTGTAAATCCCTGTACGTTTGTCTCACTTATAAAGCTATTTTAAAAACAATGCAGTGGAATTAAAACTGAATCACTACATAATTATGCCATATTAAATTTTATAAAATAATAATATGTAAGGAATATTTATTCTTAGACCGTATTTTTCTGGGTGCCCCTCAATTGATAGTATGATTGTTCTGATTAATTTTACAAAATGTATCAAATTTAACGAGGTAATTACCACTAACAAATTTTTTATTGTTTTTTCGGGAAATGATTTATAAATTATATTATGCTGTTTTAGAAAATAAATTTTTCCTTTGAAAGATGTCGGTTCAAATCTTAAAACTGTTTTAGCGGTCTCAAAATACTAATGGTCAAAACTCTCGTTTTCTCCAAGAATAGTTCTCAATCGGACTTAAAATTAGGGTAGATGTACTTGAACAGTAGTATTTTTTGAATAAAAATTCCGATTCAGAGAAGCGTTACAACAATTAAAAGTTTGCATATTTGACTATGTATTAATGTTCAGTGTAACCATGCTGAAACCAAGTTCGTTTTTGTGTCCACTGCTATTTTTGTGTGAAACAGTGATTTTGTATACTAATTCGGATATACGAGCGAGACCGTTTGGCGTAATTAGTAGCCATTCGGATGGAGAACATCAACGGCTAATTTGTTACACAATGCAAAACTCTAAATCAGCAAAAAATACTTGCTCGCTCCCATGAACAAGTGAGCATCAAGTAAAGCGGGACGGATTAGTAATTCTAGTATACAAGAGTCTTGTGAGAACTAGGGCATATCCTTCCTCATAGATCACATAAAAAACAATATATTCCTTAGAGGCTAACTGGGCCATGTGTTCAACCATTGAGCAGATTAAACGGTCGTTCTACAGCTGTTATTGATCTACAAGGTGCGAGGCCTTCGTCGTGTTTTCGCAGGCACGGCTCTAGGATAATTGCCAGCTTATAATATAGTATATTAAGTATAATATACAAGGAGTAATAAATGAAACTTTTTAATAATAAGTACAGGCTAACTATAAAGCAAAATTACTAAGATTACTATTAACCCCTTGACCTACAAATAAAATGCGCATCGACGCGATATATATCGCGAAGATAGTCCGATATGGTCAAAAAACGTTTACAAGGCATAATTTTTGAAAATATGGGTGTTTCTATTATTTTTCGCTTTGACCAATACATATCTATTTTAGATTTTTTTATCTACGACATTATAATGCAAAATATGCTTCATAATTTGTTAGTGGATACCATCCCTTGTTTATTTTCGTATTCTGTTTTATTTCCATTTGTGCTGCATATCTATTCGTTTCTCTGACTATCATTTCAAAAAAGTCATCACATAAAACATTATACACGCAGAGGTGTTGGATTTGTACGAAATCTTCGTAGAACAGAGCAGTTCATGCCTGCAGTTTCAGTAAATTGTTTTATATTGACAATATGTTCTTTTTCTTTCCAATTACATTCATCCTCTTGGTACATCAGATTCGTCACTGCTTGAAATAGGACTTGCAAGTTTAGGCACATTTTGTCGAATAGAATAGCTTCACTTGAATAATCAACAGTATAAACACTTTGATGGCCATTTTCAATCTTACTATGATCATTAGAGTAATCTAATACACTTCCATCGTCACTTTCATATAATACTTCCAACTGAGACATATTGGGAGCACTATTTCTAATTTTTACTAATTTCAAATATGTACTACGGCGTTCGTACCGCGAGGTCTGTACTGTACTGATTACCACTCTATCGTGCGTCGTTTACTGGTTTAGCCAATGCGAGTTTTTTTATTGGCACTGTTGAGAGGGGGAAAACATCTTAAACAAAACAGAATCAAGGCACGACTGCAGCAGTTAAAGAACCTCATGGTATACTGCGCGGCGTTCACCGAAGAAAGTTTTTACCGCCTTGGAGATGTCGAAGTATACAATCACACATGAAATGAATGACATCTCCCAGACGTCATTGTATGTCAAGGGGTTAAATAAACAAGTTGTTTTTGGTGCATTTCCATGGAAGTAGATTTAGAAAGAAAGACAATTAATGAAGGGAAAGACATTTCCCTTAGCTCCAAAACTTATATAGTTTGAAAATGAGTTTTTAGGGGTGCAGGTCATAACCGCGTTACCTGACTTGTAGTTCACCTTAAATGTTTGCTCAGCAAAATTGTAAGAATTTCTGTTTTAAAATGACTTTAAACTATTAATACAGGGTGATCTCGATATATTGTAAATATATATTTTTTTCTACAATCAAAAATCACTATTATATTTGTTTGAACAAATTCCTTTGGTTTGTGGTATTATATATTAAATATACTTATGAAGGTTTAAATTAATCATTCATATTGCAATGCTCTTGGTCAGCCTCCGCTGGCTCTTATCCAGTGACGCGGCTGACGTAGGATTGTGGGGGACTTTCCAAGACTCCGCTTCCTCCTTCGCACGCGAGGGAGGTGACAACCATGTGGACTTGGGGGGCCTCTGGGCTGTATGTATATATAGTATGAATGAGCGAGTGAATGAAAATTGTAAATTGGTAAGAATGAGATCATTTATCACAATTACTTATAGCCCAATCAGGCAGATTGTAATTTTATCTTAATAAAAATTGTTAAAATTCATATTGCAATTTTTATTTTTATTTCAAATTGCTACTGACGATATAAATGTATTGATTTCAGGACGGGTGGTGAAAGGACTTTTCCACTGTGGGGTCTCATACCTACCACAAGTATAAAAATTTATGAGCGGGTAAGTCTTAAAGTTATTTCATGCAATATTAATTAATATTTAGCTATAAATGGGCCATCAAATTACCATTTTTTCAAATTATATGTGACCCTAATTTGCATTTAACTTTAATCTATTTTTATAGATTATGTTAAGGCTACTAAAAAAATTTTATATGATTTATGTTTATCTGATTTTAGAAATTTTAATTAATTAAGCTAAAAATTTTTGAAAAACACTTCTTGAATGTATGTAATGTTACTATAATAATAAAATCTTTACTATATGCCAGGTTTAATAAATTTACCAGTAAATGTCATCAAGTAAGGCTCAAGTACAAAATTATTTCCAATTAATAAGTTTTCGTATTAATCCTTTGTCCAGTCTACAAAATGAGCCATAAACGATAAAAGTTGGAACAAAAGAACTGAAAATGAGAAGCATGTGTCTATTTTAAGACCATGTTTGTATTTGCCAACCGTTTTCAAATATGTTTCCATAACAATTCTTGTTTGAGAGACCTTGGAATTTTTCATCAATAGAAAACAGTTTGTTTTGGTGCTTTGAAAATAAATTCAATTGAAATAGATTATTTTTGTTGCAGACGGATCTGATAATGGTTTGACATTTTGTGATGTTCTACTTCATTAATCACATTCTTGTTTATTATTTCTATATAATTTCGTAGTGTATCACATTAATGGTCTCGACGTCTATTGTTATTATTATAAACTATAATAGTTTATTAAAACTTTATTATTAAAGCTATCGTCGTGTTAGAAACTTTAACTACATCAGTGTTTTTTTCTTTTTAGAGGCATGATATTTTGGATGTTCCATTTGACGCCCTCATGATGCTGAAAATTATAATTTATTCGATTTCTACAAAAATAGCCCCAGAAATTTATAAATCAAGGGGGAGTTATTTTAGTGATTGATATCACTTATTTTTTAGTTACATTTCACTTGAGTTTAAAATACTAATTTAAAAACTTTAAATAGTAAATTATCCTTAGATGGAAATGATTTTCAAAAATAAAAACAATGAATGAATAAATATTCGAGAATAACTATATTTCTTGCAAAATTTTCAAAAACAGTTATGATGTCATTAAGCTATTAGCAAAAAGATTTCTAAGACATGCTTTAAAGGTGAGTCATGCGTTGTTAATAATTGCCATGGTATACTTAGTCTGTGTTTACTGCTCGTAAAAACAATAGTCTCTGCTCCAGTAAAACAGTAATTTAGAAGCAAGAATCTACCTGTTGCAGAGTCGTCATAGTATGAGAGAACACATTCCAAGTTTAATGATCATTATATAAATTAATTTAGTACTTTTTATAAGTAGATGATTTCAATTAATTAAAATCCATCATTTAGTTTAATAAAAGATCCTCAGAACTCATAGAAATATAAAGAAAAATATATAATGACAATATTATGCAGATTTATGTAATATTTTAGTTAATTATTTGTACAGTTTGAATAATTTATTATGATAATGGTATAGAATATATGATAATAATTTACAATTATCATAATGGTTTATATAATAATTTTCTTACTGCAGAAAATTTCCTTTATATGATCCAGAATCGACAAAACTAATAAAAATATTTTCATTAAAAAAATTATTGAAAAAAAAAAAAGATGCCTCACTTTACGAATAAAATTTAATATAATATCGCCAGATGAGGGGTTAAACACCTTA
Source organism: Acanthosoma haemorrhoidale (assembly GCA_930367205.1). Taxonomy (NCBI): domain Eukaryota; kingdom Metazoa; phylum Arthropoda; class Insecta; order Hemiptera; family Acanthosomatidae; genus Acanthosoma; species Acanthosoma haemorrhoidale. The sequence goes on from OV884009.1 coordinate 1,704,466, forward strand.
ATATGTATATATATACTTATATATATATATATATATATATATATATATATATATATATAATAGATGTATATATTTTTATTTACAAGTTAAAGTCAGAGGTAGCTCTGTATTGTAAACTAATGCGATCATGGGACGTAAACATCCCATGATCCCGTATATGTCGGATTACAAAGAGAAATAAAGTCAGTCTATTTCGAGAACTGAAGTTAGTCTTACGTTCCTGTTTTCCTTCTCTTTATCACATTCTACCCGGTGGCGAATAACTGGTGCCGAAACCCGGGAAGCTATCGTTGCTGCGGGAAGCTGCTAGCGAAGGTAGGAGCAAGGGTGAGAAACGAAAAGGGAAGATGGGACATTCGTATAGGAAGGAAGAGATATAGGTGCTCGAAACGAGGGAGTGATGTCGGGAACGACGGCGGAGCGCGGATAGGAGCAATAAGGCGAGCGCAGGACTGGAGAGATGAGCTCCGAAGGGAATATGCGGATATATTCTTTAGAGAAGGCGAGAGATTGGGGGTCACTGGTAGAACAGTGCATGAAATCCCGCTCAAACGGGAGGTAGTAAGTTACGTGAAGGAGCGCCGATACCCGCAAGCTTTGAGGCACCATATCAAAGTAGAGTTGGACGACTTAAGAAGGCAGGGGATCATTGAGGACAGCACGTCACCGTACAATAGCCCTTTGTGGGCAGTCAAGAAGAAGAGTGCTGAAGACGGGTGACCCGAAAAATATAGATTTGTCGTAGACTATAGGCGACTCAACGACAACACTGTGGATGAGAAATACCCGATCCCCAGATTCGATGACATCTCAGACCGACTGAGTGGGGCGTGGATCTTTAGCACGTTAGACCTCAAAGCGGGGCACCACCAAATACAGATGGACCCAAAGGATCGCCACAAAACAGCCTTCACCTTCGAACGAGGGCATTATGAGTTCACACGGATGCCATTCGGTCTCAAAAACGCACCTATCACGTTCCAGAGACTTATGGACGAGTTACTCAGGGGTATCGATGAGTCCATGTGCCAAATTTATATGGACGACCTCCTAGTATTTAGCGCGGATGAGGCCCAACACGAAGTGCACCTGAAAACTGTGTTCAACCGAGTGAGGCAATTCGGATTAACATTGTCAGAAAAAAGTCCCGGTTAGGCCAGGAAGTTATTACCTTCTTGGAACACACAATCTCCAAGGAGGGAGTGCGACCAGATGCTGGAAAGATAGCAGCCATCCAAAAGATGGCGGTCCCGTCCAATGTCAAGGGAATACGACGCCTTCTAGGAACGCTAAATTTCTATAGAAGATTTGTCCCCGAAATGGCGGCGTATCTAGTCCCTCTCAATGACCTCCTGAAAAAGGGACGGAAGGTGATCATCACTCTTGATTTAGAGGTGAACATCCGAAAGTGCATGAGCCGTTTGCAGGAACACCCGGTGTTGGCATTTCCCGATTTTAATAAGAAGTTTACAATTACGACGGATGCTAGCGAATACGCGTTGGGAGCGGTCCTATCGCAGGCGGGAGACAAAGGAGACCAACCAGTAGCGTATGCCAGTAGACGCCTAACGGAGGCGGAAAGCCGATACAGCGCACTAGAACGGGAGTTGCTAGGGATCGTCTGGGCAATTGACCATTTTCGGCCCTATGTATTCGGGAGAAAATTCCGAGTCCAGACGAATCACCGTCCGTTACAATGGGTAGGGAAACTGAAGGAGTCATCGGCAAGGGTCACGAGGTGGAAGGAATTCCTTAGCCAGTACAACATGGAGGTTGTATATAAGCCCGGCAAGGAAAACGTCGTTGCGGACTGGCTGTCACGGGCGATAACAGTTAACGCCATAGAGCGAGAACAAGGGGAACCCATCCAGAGATGACCGGCAGTTCCTCCGGAAATGGACGCCAGAGGAGGAGGGTGACCAAAGAGAATCTGGTTCCGCGGAGGATGGGCAGTCGACAGGAGGAGGGAGCTAGGGAGGTGACAGATACGCGGAGATGGAAGAGCTACAGGAAATAGTCAACGATAAACGTCGTCAGATAATCTGGAAGACGCGAACAGCGGGAGTGACGAAGATTGCTTGCAGCGATTACAACAGATCCACAAGACGACCATCTGGTCGCAGCCGGGAGTAAAACTGGACCAGATCGGGCGTATCGGGATTGACCGGACGTTCGTGCGATGCACGATGATGGTGGAAACGGTCACGGATGATACCATGAAAAAAGAAATTACGCTTGCATACCACCAAGGTAAAACGAATCATCGGGGGGAACAGGAAACAGCGCAGGCATTGAAGCGCAGGTATATCTGGTGGGAATGCGCAAAACCATCCAGGAGACGATAGGAGCGTGCGAGATCTGTCATCGCACGAAGTACGATCGACACCCACCGATAGGACCGCAAGATGAGACCCCCACAGCACAGACACCCCTGACCGACCTGCAAACGGACACTTTTACTTGGAAGGGCCAGAAGTGGGTAACCGTCGTTGATCTATTTAGTAAGGTAGCCATAGCATACCCCGTCCGCGAAAAGTCGTCAGAGGCCGTATTAGGAGCACTGCGCAGGTGGTTTAAATTTTATGGTGTCTCCAATCGAATAGCATCAGATGGTGGCAGGGAATTCGACAACGCCGACATAAGAGAGCAGATGAAGTTGCTGGATGTCAGATGGCATGTCAACACCCCGGGACACCCGAAGAGCAGGGGCGGAATTGAGCGTCTCCACAGTACCCTGGGGGATCATCTCCGGGTCTATCATACCGAAAAGGGATTGGAGCCGGCTGAGGCTATGCCACAAGCGGTGATAGCTTACAATCACTCGATACACACGGCTACAGGGTTTTCACCGTTCGAGATTCTTTTTGGCCTGCGGGGACGTCGCCGAGACACCAGAGGAACGGGGGAGGGAGACGAGACGGCCACACTCCTCGTTAACAACCGCGCGGAGTTGGGGAAACTCTGGGGGAAGGCCTACTCGAGGGTTACGGCCGAAAAACGTAGGAGAGTGGCGAGGGAGAACGTGGGCGTCAAACCCATCGACAGTCGCGTCACAATAGGGACCACGGTATACCGCAGGATTGCATCGAACTGGGGTAAAGAGCTGATCCGTTACGAGGGCCCCTTTAGGGTGGTCGCAATTCGCGAACACAATATCGTAACCATACAGAGTGTTCGCGAACCGCGGAAGCGCAGGAACGTGCATGTAGAGCAGCTGAAGATACCAGCGGGGACATCCTCCCAGCGAGAGTCTCGGGCAACGCCCTCACCCCCATACACTCCTCACTACAGATCATAAATGTGTATCAGCAAATGTATTTTTCTTTTGTTTGTTTGTTTTAGTTTTTACTATTTTTAGCCTGTGTATGAAGTTACTGTTTATTTATTTTTATTTTATATTGTACATAGTCCGCTGTTAAGTTCCCGACGGATGGTTGGAAACTGGCAGGGGGGAGTTAAAGTCAGAGGTAGCTCTGTATTGTAAACTAATGCGATCATGGGACGTAAACATCCCATGATCCCGTATATGTCGGATTACAAAGAGAAATAAAGTCAGTCTATTTCGAGAACTGAAGTTAGTCTTACGCTCCTGTTTTCCTTCTCTTTATCACATTATACCCGGTGGCGAATAACTTACAGGTATATGATATAAAAATGTATATACCTGTGTGTGTGTTTGTAACCGGTTTACATCCATGATTGACTAAATATAATTTCTTATATAGATCTAAACTTAATAAACGTCCTAGAAATTTAAAAAATAACACGGAGAGATACCGTTGGACTTTCTCGTACTAACCATGATTGTATTTTAATAAAATGATAATCAGCATATTCCGAGGTGTTATTGTAACAATGATGATAACAATTTATTCACGATGAGGCTAACATTTTGTACTACTTTCAACTTTTAAATTCATATTATATAGTGGAAGCTGACGAAGAGCGTGAGAGCCACATACGCTCAAGGCATGATTGGAGAAACTGACCATTGCCAGGACTCCCACTGCCACGCATTTATAGTATGTCACGAGGCCACTGCCATTTCAGTCTCCGAGGGGGATTATAGGGATTAGTGGTGCAATGAAATGGCTGACGGAGGAGCGTTGGGGACTTCCCAAGACTCCACTTTCTCTTTCGTATGCGAGTGAGGAATTGTTGCCACATAGTTATCCATGTGGATTTGGGAGGCCTCTAGGCTGTTTGTAAATACTGTTTGAATGAGCGAGTGAATGATGAACTGTAAAGATGGTATGAATGAGAACATTTATCTCAATTACTTATTGCCTAATAAGGCAGATTGTAATTTTAGCACAATAAAGAAATTATAATAATAAAAAAATCTTTATGTTAAATTAATAAAAATACTGCCAATAAAAATAACTGGACCGGAATCATGTTTAAAAAATGTTTTGGGGAACTTATGTATGGCTATTGATTTTATATAAATAGGAGTATTTTTATTATTAATTACTTGTCTTAAAGATGTTCGACAATAAAGTTCATGTTATAGTGCCTATGTTGTGGAATCTACCTTTGATATCTCAGACCAATCGAATCAATTTTACGATCGGTATCAGGAAGTGGTCTCCTCTGGGGCGTGGCAACAACAGAATTTGTTTAACCAAAGCCAAGGTCCATATAGCCAAGTGAAATAGTGGACATGGTTGGTGACGTTAACAATCGGCTGATCAACACAGTCACATATTGAATTGTTTTTTTTGTTTTTATATCTACACAAGGAAATCTCTTCTCTTTGTGGGATTTCTCAAAAATTCACTGACATCCAATCTGTCGCCGAAAGCTAATAATGACATAAAGAAGACCGATTATCTCTTCCCAACCACCGTACCGTTACAACTGTGCAAGGCTATATTTCATGAGCTGTGCAAACACATCGCCCAATACGCCGAGGACTCAGGTAAAATCATTAAACTATACTCACACCGCGGTGTGACAAGGGTGGACGCGTGTGTTAAGTGAATAATTTAGTATTATTAGAAGATTATGTACGGAAAGTATAAAATACAGTATAAATTTCGCTTTGTGTAATATTTTTGTGTGAAATGAGTTAATAGAACAAATTCTTTCGTGGTTGAATAGGAGAAGGAGTGTACATACAACCATGCACGAGCACAATTAATAATATATGTAAAGAAAATGGAGAAATTCCGGTTTTCAATTGACAAAGAAATTTCCACAAAATAAAATTCCGGGTGGTTGTTTTACATTCTAATTTTAACAAATGATAATAATTCGTCAAATCAGTTAAATAGTGTATTTCCGTTGGGAAAACATCGTGTGTAACTACATATTAAATATTTTTCCACTCGTATGTTTATGACGAGCGTGTCTGGATTGTGAATAGCAACTCACTTATGCAGTGATCATATGGTGTTTAATACACTATTGGACGTGCTTAAATGTAATATGGATATTTCCTTGGTCTATTTTTTTTATCGTAATCAAAAGTGGTAATAATCACGGAACTCAGACACCCTCCATAAATTCCTCAATGTATCCGGACATTTATCCAGGATAGGGAATAGGGCCATTTTGAAGGCTGGCTGGGAAGAAGAAGGCGATTAAAAGAGGGTGGATGTGAAGTCTGGACTCGATCATGCCTGACTAACTCTTCCCATACATGTTCAATGGGGCTTAAACGGGGGGAATACGTGCCAACCGGTCCTTTCTACAATTTTCTTCTTTTCCAACTCCCCTCTGCTTTTCCACGCGCAAAGCCTTGCGTTAATATATTCAACCCTTGCCGATTATCTATTAATATACTTTTATTTTTCTCCAGTAGAATCGAACCACTTCTAATCTTTATAAAATTCTCACTCCTTCATTTATATCAAGAAGTATTTTGTTTGGAATAGAAATGAGCTTATTTATATTTGTTGGTAGAAGCCCACGTGACTAAGAAAGTTCAGCGTGTTTTCATCGGATTTATCTTACTTTATTTTCTTTGTATCATTGAGGTAGTCCGGTTCTGAATCAAACAGGTTATAATTTAAGGCACTCATCACACCAACGATGATCGGTTAATGGTGATGTGCCAATATGAGCACGGACAAGTAGAAGTTACACTCTTCACGGACCAGAAAACACACACCTACTTTTCCATATTTGTATGTATCAATAAACTTACAACGTCTGTGTATAGAGAGATGGGACAAGTTCACAATCGCGACATCGCGAGCGCTCACTAAGGGTGCTGACGTAGTCGACCCTGATTGGTCTGAATAACGGCCTTCCTGATTGGTGGGAATAAACTGGCCCCTCATTGGCAGAAATACGAACAGAATTTACGAGAAGAATATACTATCTCTCTCTGCACTGGTACTTGCTGCATTACTCGAAGCATGGTTTTCTTATTTAACTACTTGTGCACCTTTCTATTCCTAACACACTAGATTAAATCTCGGTGCTGTGAGTCTCCACAGCCTTCCCAGTGGAGTGACTTTACTGGCTCCAGCCCGCTAACCTAGCATATCTTTAGAAGGGTCCCCTCGCATGCTGACCACGGCTTCATGTGGCCTACAAAATATACCTGACATGATACAATGACAACTCGTTTGAGCTTTCTGGTTTGATTAATCTATCAAATTCTCAACGTTAAAGGTTTTATTAAAATAATATTGATCTAACTTGGTTTTTCTCCCAATTAATTATTTTCCAAAAGTAAATTTCGAGTTGATCAATGGAAGGAATTTGGACATTGACATTGAATTGAAAATATTTTTCTGGTCCGCACTCGCCATTGGGATCCGGACGGTTATCGCCTACAGTGAGATACGAGTGTGAACTCGGAGCTATCCCAATACCACGTAAATTGACTACAAATCTTGCCTGTACCTCTTCTCGTGGACAGTGCATTGTCTGGGCACATCTTCTAGGATCTTATGGTATCAAATCAATAAGAAAACACGAATTAAGCTGCCTCCTAACTAGGCCACCAGCAAAGGGCAACGATCATAGGCTTATCTCTTTCTGACGCCCACTAAGCAGTGGTTAGGTCGACGAGACCTCCTCCGGTGGGTGCGTCCGATATCGCGCTCCTCACTGGTTGGTTTGTTGAAGTGGAGAAGAAGGTACGTATGGGTAAGCTTTGTATGTCCTATCCTCAAGCGGGTATATCACAATGCGATCTTTTTGCCCTCGTTACATTCGATATTACCTAAATTCTCTTTTCATTCTTTATGGCTGTTAGGCGACTGTTTTTTAACCAGGGCCAAACCTCATTTCAACTTCTTTGCTATGGCAGTATGTCAGTGCATGCATATTCACTTTTATGGCTAGCTCATTGCCATGTAGGAATTGTTAACCGTTGTCTATTGAGTTACGTGGATGAAAGCAAGATATTATATTTTCATCAATATTATTCATAGATAACGTTTTGAAGTACAACTTTGTATGTATGCATATCTCTTCTACCATCCTGAGTCGGTGTCCCGACAAACAATCACTGTGTTTGGTCACCTTTAACTACATAAATAATTATTTAACTACACATTTAAAATACATAAGTATAAAAATAAGATAATATACACTTGCTTTTTATAACTTGGTTTTTGTCCCGATTAATTATTTTCCAAAAGTAAATTTCGAGTTGATCAATGGAAGGAATTTGGACATTGAAATTGAACTGAAAATAAGATCAGAGATTTATTAAAATTAGATAAAAAATAAAAAACACAAAGTTACTCAAAACTAAATATTAATATATAAGTTATCTAACAAAAGATCGGCTTCTTCTAGGGAAATCTTCTTACGGACTGACATAATCAGTTCTGACAAAGGCCTATGTCACTCGTATCGAAAATGAGCTTTTCTGGCCCTACTACCTCACTTTCCAGAATCAATCTTCTCTTCTAAGAAAATATCTCCTTTCTCAGTCAAAATTTTGAACCCAATGTTCTCATCTCATAAACTTATTAGTCCAGCCCCCAATGCCGAGAGCTCACTGTGTTAGACCCGACTCTTGAACCTTCCCTTCCAAAATACTCTTAACTTATTCTGAGACAAGTTCTCTATGCCTGTCTTCTACCCGAGGGTACTACTTTCTGGCACCAGAAGGGTCTTATGGTGCCATATCTTGTCCTGCCAAAACTTCACAAGTACAATAAACCTAGCAGACCAACAAAGTTTCACATCAGCCATTAGACTAGCCTCATTTTCCTTGGCGCGACGTTTCGTTCTACCTGAGCCGATCGCTTTTTCTTTTTGTATTAACAATGTACTCCTGTCACTTTACCGATGAAGACGGCTGGAAACACTCGTTGACGGTGAAGGTCTTCAGTTTTCCGGGTGGTGATGCAATTGGTAAAAACAGAAGATCAGGAGACAGTATGGAATCTAAGAGGCGTTCTGAGTGTATCGGAGAGAGCCCTAAAAAGAGGAAATGGAGCTATGCTAGACTGTGACCAGGTAGGATGGCACAATAGACACGTACTATTGTCTAGTCGTGAAGGGGATCTGGCAACAGTGTACGGCTCATGGCTAATGCTCGCTGGAGGATTCCAATCCCTCCTCTTCACCTAGAGCCTATCAGAAGGGTAGAGGCTATACTTTCATCGTCCGTTCCTATTTCTGTAAGCCACAGCTATAATATTTAGTGTAATTAATATTATATAATAATAGTACCACAAAATTAAGGGTTTCTCCCATCACACTAATTACTATCTATTCATTCATTATATAAACGGTCTTGGATTATTTACGCTAACGTACATATTCAAAAGCAGTTTTGTTAACCACTCAATAAGGGAATTTGTCACCACGACCTCGGCTGTTCAAAAAAAAATATGTATATTTTTAATCGGAAAATTTTTTTAATTTGCTATTCTACACCATGTATATAAAAATTACATATCATTAATGATAGCAACGAGAAATGTGATACACTACTCAATATGACAGAAAAGTATTGTTTTTTTTATTAGCAAGTAATCAACCAGTTAATATCCTTTAATATTGTTTCATACGGAATATTTATTTATGTCGTTAAGAGTAACGAATGGAATCTCGTTATAAAATTCCACGTTTATAAGAATGGCCAGGACAGGTAGACAGAAAGGTAAACACAAATGTTTCATATTGTGAGAAAAACCATTAACAATACCCTAATACTAATTCAATCGGAGTGAGTGATTGTGGGAATATTCTACAACTAGTCGAAATTGGCTGTTTTTTTGATTTGGTGAAAATACAATAATGGAGTTAAAAAAAAAAATATGTGGCCGTTCCACTTTTATGACGGCGAGTTGAAACTGATGGTTATGATTTATTCTCTAATTTTAAGGACACAATAACGGTGGTAAATAAAAATATTCCAAAACATTTGTAATTCAAAATCTACCAGCTTTTTTTTTCGACCGCACTGGAATGATGATTACGTTCTTTTTTTTTGGTTGTGTTTAAAGCAGAAGTCCTTGGTTTTCACCCTTGTGCCTGCCTGTTGTGGTACAGTCCCCTATGACAGCCCATCCACCTACAGTCATGCTAATTTGCGATTATTGTTATTAATTAGGTTACTCGATCACTGATCTATACGATGAATAATACATAATGTACGTTTGGACTTTAATTACAAATATTTCATAGGTGAGAACACGATTTTAGTTCGCAACTTTTCCGCGGTCCCTGTTTGCCTTAGAGGGATGATACTTTTGCCTGGTAGTTCCATCCGATGCCCTGACCGTGCTATAATAAAATCAAGTAATGAGGTTGTCGGGTCGTCACTAGGGGTGTGCCTGGTCACCCTAGCCCGGGTGACAAGTGAGGATTGTTCGAGTTTATAACATGGACAATCGTTTCATGACAGCGTTACTATCTGACTCCATTTTTGATAGGTATGTGCGCCGACAATGCATTATGTCACAGCTGGAGCGTGGCAGGCTGGCCTTGGTAGTCGATGCGGACTGGACTGTTTGTATTGCGGTAGCTGAACTTAAGTCCATGATTTTGTCCGCTATTAATGTCAGTTTCGACAATTTCTCCTCGTAGTGCGATACCAGTATGTTGCTCACCCTGTCTTGCAAGGCGCGTAGCCAGAGTGTGCGAATGACGTCCTCAGAGGTCGTGGGTCCTGCCAGTGACTGCATTTGACGCAGGAGATGTGACGGTTTCTGGTCTCCGAGGTGCGTCTTTTCCAATAACCGGATCAGTCGTCTGTCGTGGCTCTGGCTGTACGTTTCGATAAGATGAGCCTTTAAATCTTCGTAGGGACTATCGCTTGGAGAATACGCTAGGTCTGCGACCTGTGTTAGTACCCTGAATGGAAGCTGAGCGTAAATATGCTCCGATTTGGCCTTAGACGAAGAGATCTGGCTCTTTGAAAAAATATTTTCAGCCTGCAGGAACCATATCTTGGGTCTTCTTCGTGAAACTCTGCCAGTTTGCACGTCCGAGAAATGGCGTGTACGGTTGCGCAGCATGCTTCGTCGGACGGGGCTGGTGGGTTGGCCATCATAAGAAATGGTTTCTTCTATCTTCTCGACCACGTCGGGGTCACCAGTTGTCTGGTCATCACTAGGGGGGTGCCTGGCCACCCTAGCCCGGGTGACAAGTGAGGATTATTTGAGTTTATAACCTGGACAATCGTTTCATGACGGCGTTACTATCTGACTCCATTTTTGATGGTATGTGCCCCGACAATGCACTATGTTCAAGAGAAGAGGTACAAAGGTTTTTCATAAAGAATTAGTTAAGTTTTCAGAGTTCGAGCGGAAGCCACGCGTCAACGAGTAGAGGTCACGAGAGAGAGACTGATTTACAGGGCTAGGAGCCCGCCGTAAGTACCCTACCCAGCCTTGTCTACTGGGAGAGGCTGCAAAGGATTGCTTAGTACCTGCGGTTTCCCTCATATGGGGAGGTACCCGCGACCGAAGCCTAATTACCCGGCCAGCCCTGTCCCCTGGGAGAGGCTGCAAAGGGTGGCTTAGTACCTGTGGTTTCCCTCATATGGTGAGGTACCTGTGACTGACAGCTGGTGACCCCTCTCGTGTGACTATTTGACCCCCGCCTTTTTTATTGCTTACCACATTTACAATGACTTATATTTGTTCATGTTATTTACATTTGTCTATAATACATTTAGTTCATGTTATTTACGTTTGCTTACAATATATAGTATATATGATATATGATATAGGGTGATTTATCTTATTTAGTTAGCGGTCGCTACAGAGGTGTTGCAAATAAATTCTTTGATAATTGAATAATAAATAAGTTTCCCTTATAAAAATAAACGTCTTGAAGTATTTATTAACATCGATTTATTATTATAAGTTATACAGGGTCACTGTTTGCCTTAGTTGGGTGATAACTTGTAACTTGCATGGATGTTTCCAATTTCTTTATTTCTAGTTTTAGTTATTGGTTGATTGTTAGAAAAGTGGCCGGTTCGGGGATGGCGTCGTTTAATTTTGATTAAATTCAATGATTGTATCACTCAAATGTTTGTGTCGTGTTTTGATGTAATAAATTTCATTATAAATATTTATATATTGCTTTTTATAGTTTGATGTGTAAATTCCACTTCGTCTTGAATTATTAATCTAGAATGCCATATTGCCACCTAAACTACTTTACGCTACTACGATACCTTAATAATAAGCTTATTTTGAACTTTGAAAATCCAAAAGCGATCCCTAATCATGCTTTCATTCATATCATGATTACAATTCTTCATTCACTCGCTCATTCATCACCATTTACAAACAGCCCAGAGACCTCCCAAATCCACATGGTTGTCACCTCCCCCGCTCCGTGGAATTAAAAAGTTACTACAAACTTGATGGAATTCTAAATATCCAATGTAATCTTCCTATCCCCCTAGTCGCCCAATATTTTCAGTCTTATTTGTATAAATTTACTTTATCTGTGTACGAGAAAAAAATAATGCTTCTTTATATAATTTATTGTAATTCATAAAAAAAAAAAAGGAAAGATGATGAGAAACATAAACAAAAATGTAATAAAAAACGAGATATTATTAGGCTATTTTGAAAAAGTCTTTGTGTCTATTTTATAATTTAAAGTTTTTTTACGTGTTGCCCATTAAAAATTTTCTTGCCGGTTGTAAATTTTTAAAATTAAAACGGCTATGAGCCATTAAAACCTCTCAGGTGGTGCAGATGCCCGTGATTCAAGGGTGTTTTTGGTATATACATCACCTGCAACGATACACAATGGTTAGTCGCAACTATAGAACCGGTGTCAGACCGTCATTTGTGCACTTGACTAATGGGACTTTAAAGGTCATAACTGGCCCATTAAGGCCCATAAAATAAGGTATATATAAACACGGTTTATCTGCAAACCGAATAATAACGTATTTGTATGTTTTTTTTCATTTTATTATTTTTAACGATCTGAAATAAAACTGAACTTCGATAATTTATGGGTACTATTACGTATCGCGACCGGTGACTTTGCTGACGGAGGAGCGTGGGGGACTTCCCAAGACTCCTCTTTCACTTGCGGAGGGAGGTGACAACCATGTGTATTTGGGAGGTCTCTGGGCTGTTTGTAAATACTGCATGAATGAAAAGTGTAAATATGGTATTAATGAAAACATTTATCACAATTACTTATCGCCCAATACTAATTTTATCACAATAAAGAAGTTTCATTTAAACAATCAAACATTACGCACTCTTCGCTTGCATTGATATTCATATTGGGCCTGCTCGTCTCGGTTCAAGCCTCTATGCATTATTTGGGAAGATAAGTACAAGTCTTATTCTTAGAGACATCTACTTAGTCCCGTTGATTGTTAATCGATAAGTCCTTTACACACAAGTATTGAACAGTCCAGCAGATTGTAATTTTATTATAATAAAGCTGTTTTATCAAGTTACAAATTACAATCTGCCTCATTGGGCAATAAGTAATAGTGATACTTATCATTTCGTTTATGTTTTCGTTCGTACCATATTTAAAATTTTCATTTACTCGCTCATTCATACATGTATACCCATTTAAGGTTATTTTTTTTCAAAACCAGAAACCCTTATTGTGTCAGCCTGGTTATCTGTTTCAGGACTTGGGTCCTCTGTTCGACCTGAATAAATCATATTTTACCTTTATTATACTATTACATTGGTTTTATTTTATGACTTCACCGTGTGAAAAATATCGTCTAAACCCCTTTTAACACACTTAAGTGTAGTTTATAAAGTTTTTTTAGTTAAAAAAAAGAAAACATTTTCTGTCACATTTGTTATCTCCAAACTATATAGCTTGAAGTCGTAATTAATAATATGGATTATGCTTTAGGACAGTAACAGCAAAAAGTCATTAAATCCAGTTTCTCATTGAGAGATTATATTTTCCAGTCAAGTTTTACTTGATGCCCCATACTTAATTAGTTCAACAACAACTTTATTATGATAAAATTACAATCTGCCTCATTGGGCAATAAGTAATTGTCATAAATGATCTCATTCATGCCATATTTACAATTTTCATTCACTCGCTCATTCATACAGTATTTACAAACAGCCCAGAGACCTCCCGAGTCCACATAGTTGTCACCTCCCTCGCGTGTGAAGGGGGAAGCTGAGTCCTGGAAAGTCCCCCACGTGATGAATTATGCGGAAGGTCATTAATTAGTCAGTTTCTGGCCAATATTTCTAGAATATATAATATTCTCTATATGTAATAATGATTTTCCCTGAACATTTCGAGAAGAATGCTATTTTCCAAAAACGTATGCATTCTCTCCCTTGTCTGTTCATTCTTTATCCCCGCCCCTCTATCTTTTATTTAACCATGGATCTGACCATGTCTCTACTCAAATATATTTTTAAAAAATGTCAATAGACGAAGCTAAAATCACTGGTCATTTGTTTTTAGAGTTTCACTGTTCATTTTTAAACCAGAAACCCGTGTGGCTACCTGTTCTGCTCTTTGCGAGTCTTTTGTTTACTATTTCATAAGAAATGCTTCCAAACCGAAAATAAATGATCCAGTAACAACAATTAATTAATTACTATTAAAAATAATGTATATTTTCTTATCGTAATTTTTTTAAACTATAATTGCAAAATGTCATCTAAGTTTTCATAATATTTCACTGAAACATTGTTTTTGGAATGATATTTCTTATGGTAGTTCCGTTTCACGACTTGTAGCCAAAAATAAGACACCCCATGAAAATATTATCTATATTTTTCTGTCACATTAAGTAGGTTATAAAATTTTTAATCTCGCCGCCCTAATTTAAAAATAAATGTGTATATTTTTTAGTACAATTACAAAACGTTATTAAAACCGCACAAAATATGGATTAATTCTGTTAAAAATACTGTATGAATGAAGTGGTGATTGCAATATTGTGTATGATCATTTATCTCAATTACCAATTCCGGGGCCGATAGAATTTTTTTTTTTAAATAAGCATTTAAGCCAGCTCAAACGTCACATGGCATTTTACTTGCTATTTGGATGCCCGTTCCGAGCGAACCGTGACGGAATGTCCAAATGTCCCCACCGGGGCATTAGTTGGCAACGTAACGGTTTTGAACCAACGCACGTACACGTCACATTAAATTTGCGTCGAGTTGGTTTTTCTCAATAAAATGGTAATTACCTTTACGAGTGTGAATTATGAGGGATGACAATCTTTCCTAATGTCTACTACCATAATTGTATAAGTATACCTTGATTTTGAAAAAGTTATGTTTGATGTGAATAAAAGGGTTAATTTTGGGAGATCTACTTAGCTTGATGAAAAAGAGTTTATAGATTAATATTAATAAATTATATTAATGGAAAAAGAACGTTTCGATGTATTATGTATGTCTGCATCAGGTGAAATGGAAATGGATGTTGACTACTTCAGACATTTAGCAATGTTGACAACTGATAAATTTTATGAACGCTCGTTCATTAATTTAACCTCCGGACGAATTCTACTACATTCTTTTATCCTCAGGACTAACAATGAGTCAAGGTATAATGTTTGATGTGATTACCAAAATCCAATTAGCGTTAAATAAAATAACTATAGTAGATATGGAAGACTCATGATTGACCACTTGAATAATTGATAGCACGTAACAAACCGTTGTTGACAAACGTATTTCATTGGTTTAGAGTTAATTAGGACTCGTGTTGTTACCGGTTAGCATATTGTTACATTATGTATCTGTTACCTATTTCAATGTATTATTGATTCAAATGAGACTAGGAGCTATTTTTGTTATGTTATGTGGAATTATATTATGATAATATTTATTGATGATTGTGTCTTATTTTTGTAGTGAATTAAACAGTTATGTTGAATGTGTTGTATACAGTGGAGTGCCATGTGGGTCAAGTAATAGATTTCAGCAAGACACCTTTGCGTAGAGCAATGGCCTTAAATAACAAAAAAAAACTTTCCGCATCCCCTGGTATTCATGTGTACGATTATAATAAAAGAAAATGATCCAGTCCATTTATAATTTTAGTGATATTTTTCTTTTAAATTTATCTACTTACATCAAGTAAGACATTTATAATTTTAAGTTGGAATCTTTCCCCCTTGGTAGAAGTCCGCATAAAAAAACAAAAACAGGAAGAGATTAAACAATTTCACCAAATTGCTTCAATTTTTTTTTATTACTAAAATATTAAAATAATACAACATAGGATAAACAAATTAAAGTAAATAAACGTATTAAAAATATACGTATATAAATGTTTACAAACAAAAAAATTAATATTTAAAATTATTGATGCCATTTCTTATCCGACTTATTTCCTTAAGTGGTAAAATAAAAGTATGCAAATTGGTATATTTACAAAAAAATTGATGTAATTACTTCGAGGTACAATCTTAATCAGATTAAAAAAGTACTGCTTATTGCGTTTGTATGGTTGCTCAGTTTTGAAATTAGCTTTTTATTCCAATTGACTGAGAAATCTATTTAAAACACATAATTGGCTTTAGATAGAAACTACCTGACCATTATAGAGGTTGCCTGGCAACTTTAGTATGTGATGCGCATTTCCGATCTGAACTCAACCAAGGGCTTGACTTTCATATTATAGGGTGTCCCAGAATTAACGCAAGATTTGATTTAAATAGAAAACACAGTTTTTAGTATTTTTGTTGTTATTTTTTTATTGAATTATAAAGTATATAGGATAGGGTTATTTATGGAATAACACATCGGGCAAATGGCCTCCACGACTTTGCTGGTACATACGCACTCTTTTGTCGAAATTTTCCATGACCATTTGGCATAAATGTGGTTGAATTTCGTTGATGCAGCGTTGAACTTCCTCTTTTAATGCACGGGTGGATTGTTGACATACACCTTTGACTTCAAATAACCCCATAAAAAGGTGTTAAATCACATGATCTAGCGGGGCCAATCCTGATCACCGAAACGAAAGAGTACACGACCTGGAAATGTCTCATGCCGTATTTGAATTGTTTCATGGGATGTATGGCATGTAGCACCATCTTGTTAAAACCACATAATGGGCACATCAACATCATCCAATTTCGGTACAAAGAACTGTGTTATCATGTCGCGATATCGAGCACTAGTAACTGCTTCGATATTGACATTTGAAAGGCTTGTTTTTGGACGACCAGTGTGTTTAGTATCTCCAACTGATCCAGTCTCCCTAATTTTTTCAATTCATCTCTTCACAGTTGATGAAGTCAAAACACTATTCCGACCATATTTTGTATGAAATTTTCGCACCGCGGCCGCCAAACTTTCATTATTTTTGAGATAATGTTCAACAATAAATACACGTTGTTCTATCGTGTAACGCTCCATTTTTACTAACCCAAATCTGTCAGCTGTCAAATTGTTTTTTTTTTTTAGGGTTTCCAGCACAGCAGTTTACTGCACAAATGGCGGCAAATTCAAATCTTACGTTAATTCTAGGACACCCTTTATATTGATTTTTTTCCCGAAACAAAGTTTTCATTTACTTAATGAAATTAAGTGATTTTATGACAGTTGATATTGGTTTCATTGGCTGCTTTTATGATGTATGGATTCCATTGATCCACCTGTATTAATTTTAAAAACTATAAATAGTCATGAGCTGTAGAATCCGACTGTTTGCAGTAATGATTAATCAAAGTTGAAGAGCCGGGGATCCGACTGATCTCCTGTCAGATGCTTCTTCATCTGGCCTATTACTATCAAGTACGTGCCTAGAAAATATCAGCCAAATCTTTACTGTGATAAAATTATAATCTGTCTTATTGGGCATTAAGTGATAGTGTTCAATGTTCTCATTCATACAATAAGGCAAGAACAAATTTCATAAACGAGGACCTCATGGCTTAGTAACCCTCAGAATATATATTTCAAAGCATACTACAACGGTATTAATCAGGTAGATAGTTAATAAAAAGCCCGTTTATATTAATGAATTAATTTATAGTTTATTAATTGGAACTCCCAATCAATAATTTCTTACTCCTAAGGCCACATTGAGAACACAGTGTCAAAAATAGTATTGTTTACTTTTTTAGTCATTTTCAAAATTCGTCTAGCTGATTTTATCTCGCACGAAGAAACAAATACGTTCCTTACCTAGCTTATGCACACTAGATATTTACTCCAATGTTCTATTAATTTGTAAAAGGAATTAATTCTATAGTGAACAATTGAATACTCTTTATTTACAGTTATGGAAATTATAATATAAGATACTTAACAAATTCAGAACAATATTTTTAATTTGACCTCAAGGAGCAAGAATAAATAAATTCTGGTGTAAGCATGTCCTTTAGGAGACAACATAGACATGTCTGTGGGAGAAATATGGCGATTTCAAATCCACCCCGACCCTTCTATTCGTCTAAACTTGGGGTTTAAATGTCAAAGAGAATATTCCCAATCAGCTTTATGGCCTAAAAACAATGGATTTGACACTAACGTCAGTCATTTAATTTCTCACCCCTTCTCGCCCCCCCCCCCCTCTCCCATCATGCTGAACTAGGACGTACATGGCATCAGGAATATACCAAGGGGGTATTCATCCCCAAAAACTATTGATTTGACTAATATCCTCCTCGGTTCATATTTACATGACAAAAACGAAACAGAACCGAGTGAGGCGGAAAATGTTAGCGCAAGAATCAGTTTTTTTTAAAGGGAATCGGCGTGTTATTGGAATAAAACAACCAGCTTGCTCGGTAAACTGTGGCAATAGTACGCCCATTGAACCGATACGCGTAACCGCAAAAGAGAAAACAAAAGCTAGCGCAAACTAAATTAAGACGGAGCATAGAGAGAGAGATAGTGGGACTGTCCACGCAGGAGCGGGCGGGAGATCTACGGCCGTGTACCGCCGATTGTTTTGATTCCCCTCCGGATTCCGGGCGGGCTATTATTTACCACCCTCCTACATTCCACCCCTGCTCACCATCCCCTCGGATTTATATTTATGAGAAGTGGCTACTACCCCAGAGATACTCGATACATTCCCGCTACCCCTAGCCCCGCCGGTCCCTGGTCCAGTTGGGTATTTCATCGGACCAGTTATTGCCGAGTCCCAAAAGGGAATATGTACTATATAAAAGTCCAAAAATCCTTCCTATTATTTCATATAGTCTCCATCTTTTCTGGGATAATTTGTAGCATCTCGGTCACCAAACAGCTACAATAAGGGCCACTGTCTTGACTGACGGCTCATTAATGCCGGGGCTCACTCAGTCCAATGATAAATGAATGAGTAACTTCCACTCACACAACTGGTCAAGGAAACAGAAATTACTGTTTATTATTAATGAAGATGTTTGTTTCGCCATGGGTTAGATTTAAATTTTTAACAAATTTACAGGGTGCTCAGCTCGTCGTGTTAGACATTTTGAATATTAAAAAAATTCTGAAAAACATACGTTAAGAACCTTTTCTGGAATCTGACAAAGTTCATCCTCCGGAGACACATCAGGTTTTTTGACTCGTTGCAGCACCTAAGCCAACCCAGTGTTTAACACTACGACCCCACCACCCTTACCATATCGATGGGAACAGACTGTCGGGGGAAAATTAGGTTAAGAATTAGTATGTAGGTTAGTTTTAAGTTTGATCAAAAAAGTGAGTCCCATCACCTTTATGAGTCGGTTGAGTCCAGTCACGTATAATGTGTATTGTACATTATACTTGTTTAGTCCATTATACAATTTTTATAAAATAACAAAACGTGTACATAATGTAGCGACGCTACAGGAAATGCAAAAACAATTTGTAAATAGATTCGCCTGAGGATCTATAATTTTATATAATTATCTGTAAATTTAAAGGGGCTGTTAATTTTAAAGGGGAAGAAAAAAAAAAATGTCAAACTACCCCATGCACTTTCTCTTTTAATATGTTTACAAATGGGCGTTTTAATTTCAATTGAATGACAACAATACAAGGAAGAAAGGGAAACAGCGGTGGCTGGCGCTGTTTGGCTCCAATTTATATATAGTTTCAAACATAAATTTTGTTAATACGATGTGCTGAATACCCGTTATAATGAAAGACCGGCAACCAATGAACAATATCTACGGACAGTGATATACCGGTGCGCGAGTCTTTTAAAATATTTATAGAATTATACAAAAAAAGTGCAACGTACTTTTTTAGAAAATTATTTTATTTGTTAAGCCATCGCGATCTTTATTCAAAGCCTTTAAAATCTATTGGAATATCATGTTTTCCGTTTTTTTGCGCCAAAAACTTATTTTCTTTGATAAAATGAACACATTGAATATTAAATGCTTAAGTCGTAGGCGGATGGTTGGAATGAGAGTGAACTGGGTCAATTAGTTACTAAAGTTCTTGTCCATGGAAATAGTTTATTTCAAAATGTAATATACGGTGTGAGTAGGCGTTTTAACTGCAGCCGCTAATCCCAATACGGTTCCACACCGATCTTCGATTACACTTATGAGTATTTCTGGGAAGGGGACCTGATCGAAGTGCGTCATCGAAACGTAAGACGTATTGTGAACACTGAAACATTTGAACCAATCCGAGTAGGTATTGCGTTGGAGCACACGTTCTTCACCTTTCAACCAACAAATTTATACGGTTGTAGTCTTCGCACACCTTTTTTCCAATACTATCTTGAAAGGACAGGAATCAAACTTCGGACGTTCTCGTTGCTTAGTAGTAGCAGTGACGGTAGAATGTACACAATTGACTTATCAATATAAACAATTTATGTAAATAAAAGATTCGAACATGGTTGTTCGAATTGTTATATTAAGTCAATGTTTTAATGCACAAGACTTTAGTAACAACTGTGGCTTAATATAACCGTTTCATTCTTCTCGCAATTGTACTTTAAGCAAAATATACTCCATGTGTTGTGTAATGTTAATGTGAAATTTCAGATGGATTCTATTAATTTTGAGGCAGCTATCACAGAACATTCGGAAGCTTCTTTTAAGTAGTTTTTATATACTAATTTAATCTAGATTTATCAACCTAAACCAAATACATATAAACCGGTGCGTGATTGTTTTCATCACCGCTATCACTGTGGACCGAGATGGCTAAAACTGACCGCAGTTAGAGTTAGCAAAAAAGAAGAATATGTCGCAGAGTAACCGCAATAAATTCATAAGCCTTTCATATTTAATTTAGGGAGCCTCAAGGGATGGGAACTTTTTACTGCTGAATAAGGGCTCGGGATTAAAGTTAATGAGGTTGGCCCCAGATAGACAACCTTAAACCGCTTCTAAAGTACTTAACTCAAAGAGGATACAATGCTTAAAATTGTTTATTATTCATTAGTAAGACTTGGATGTAACTTTATACGATCTATAAAGCTCAATAAATACAATATTTTTATAACGGATTTTACACGGTCATTATAACAGCAGTTTTTTATTTTTTTTTATTCAATAATGAGACGATGAAACTTCCTCTGCTGAGGGACTATTGATTGATAGCTTTTTGAAGTATTGTAATGAAACTTATGCACAATCCTGTATATTCCTTATCAATACCTGAAATTCAATCATCCCCTACCTAACTCATGACAATACTTTAGCTAGTAGTTCCATAGATTAGCGGTCGTGTCATATTTAAAATTAGTAATCAGCTTTATTATGATAAAATTAACTCATTAGGCAATAAGTAATTGTGATAAATGTTTTCATTCATACCATATTTATAATTTTCATTCACCCGCTCATTCATACAGTATTTACAAACAGCCCAGAGACCTCTCAGATTCACATGGTTGTCACCTCCCTCGCATACGAAAGAGGAAGCGGAGTTTTGGGAAGTCCCCCCCACTCGCTTCTGCGTCAGCCGCGTCACCGGATACGATCCAACGGAGGCTAACCAAGAGCGCTCAGGACATGATTGGACCAACTGGCCATTGCCAGGACTCCCACTGTTACGCATTTATAGCAGGTCACCGTCATTGCCGTTTCATTCTCCAAGGAGAATTATAGGTATGAGTGGTGCAGTACAATGACTGTGCTAGGGGATTAGGGTGGTTGGATAAGTTACTATGGAATTTCATAAACTTGGAAGGGTCGAGTTCGAGAATGTAAGGTATATTAAGTTTTGTTGCTGACGTAAAAAGGGACATTTACTATTGTTCTCAGGACTTTTGATTGAAAGAATTGTATACGCTTGATGCTCGACTTTTTTGCTGTTCCCCATAGCTCTATTCCCTATGTCCAGATTAGCCTAAGCATAACTTTGTAAATTAGTAATTTATTTTCTATTTAGAGATGGGATGTCCTTTGAAATAGTCCGTACAGTTGTCCAAAGCGTCTGTTTAGTTCTTCTCTTTTGTCATATTTAAGTTCGTTATATTTAAGATAATTATATCTACACTGGGAGTTCATTGTTAGCCGTGTATTTATAAATAAGTCGATGTATTTGTTGGGATATAGGCTTTGTTTGATTAAGGAGAGCTGTCAGGTAGTCATCAAATTCATTAATGGAAAACGTTAACACACTTACATCTGAGCATGCACCAGGTCCTGATAGCACGAAAAGAAAGGTAGGTGTTAAAAAGTATGACAATAATCATTACAAAATTTACAACATCATAGATACAAAAAGATGTAGATATAAGTGCATCATAAATCGCATATGAAATAACCATGAAAGATTTGAATGTAAAAATACAAATAATAGATAAAACATGTATTTGTAAGAAGATAGAATGTAAATAAGGGTGTACTAGTTCGTGAAAGGCTATTTACTTTTGTGGATAACCGTAAAAAGTGGAGGGTTTACTTGGTCATGAAAACTCAACTCGTACCCTGCCATAGAAACAGGCTAGTCATCGTGGGCCAGTAGTTACATTCTATCTTGCGATAGAATATTATATAGAATATAGAATACTTATTTTCTTGCGAATACACGACTATTCTCCGTTAGTTTTCTTCAAATTTTCTAAATTAGGACCTCATCCAGACATACATATGGTCGAAACGCTCAATTGTTCCCAGAATTATTTTTCATGAAAAGTTATTAACATTTGAAGTTCTTCAGAAATTCGAATTTTTCAAAAAATAAAAGTACCCTAATCTTACAGAAAAACATAGGCTGATTACAAAAATGTGGAGAAAGTCGGATTTTTCTGGAAAAAAATGTGGTTTTATCGAGGAAAACAATTAAAGATATCATCTTGGCAATGGATTGAGATATAAATCTGGGGTAGGTGACGATTGGACTACATTTTTGATGCAGTTAACACCATAACACCATAAACAAAACGCCCTGTAATTTTTTATTTTCAATTTATTTAAAGAGAGTCAATATAAGTCACTTTATTTTCATATATTTTCCTGGAGAATCCGGCTGTGAAATATATCTATATATATCAAATGGTTCAAAATTGGTGGCCAATAAATAAAATGGGAAGTGTCCCTTCCTAAAATCGCCTAGTCACTAAGGAGATTATCGCTTTAATGAGTGCCTGCGCAGTACGTGGAGGTGGGAGCAAACTTTAGCGCACGCTTCGCTGAAATGGTAACAATTTAAAAGCGGGAAACTTTCACTAGGTCATGGGCCGGCTCGGATGGCCAGTTTTCTCCCTGTAGGAAGTGCTGCTCTAAGTAACACTATGGCCTTATTACCTAACTTATAGCGCTCGACTTGAAACATTCCGTTCCGCTAACCAAAGTAATGCATCTATAAGCTATTGCTAGTTATAAATATTCGCACTATTGTAATAGTTACACTAGTCAATAGAAAAACTCGTCCGATGGCAGGAACTTACAGAAGTTCAGATCCAAACACCACTTTTTTTTCTATCGAGCAGGAATTTGTTGTCATGGTCAAAAGATTTTATTCACTATAGAGTAAAGGACACAATATTAATAACTGGCCAGATTCCAATCGAATTTATGTAGTATTCTCAACACCCAATTCAGATGTCAAACGTTTTCCCTCACGTCTAGGTTTTTCCGAAATCGCATTTTTAGTACCAAATGAAAGTTTTTCTGGTAGTTTTTTATGAGAGACACTAGTGACTATAACGAACAGAAGGCTCCTGGACAAAAACCACAGACCTAATGATACTTCATAGTTAAATAAACCCCATGTTCAATTGAGTGCTCTAAACGTCTCATATGATAAAACCACTTTAGTGGTAGAAATGCGTGATGGAAAAAATGGGGTTTTAGTACTGGATTGAGCGTGTAAATTCTGTAATATCCACTCATCGGAGTATCGTGAAGGCTAGTGGTATTATAGGAAAAATAAATAGCGAGAGGGTCGCCCTGTGCTCTTCCATCTTATCTAGCCGAACCAACATCAACAACGCTCTGAACCAATGTCGGGAAGTCATTGTAAAGCAAAATCTTTCAGATACCTCATGTTTAGATACTTTTTTAGTAAAAACAAAGTTAGGCACTGTGGAATTATTAACCACGACTAGCAATGATACAGTGTAAAATATTATTCACAGCCTATACAGCTCGATTGTTCCAATCAATAGAAGATTGCCTAAATAAGGTGATCCTTATACACCTCACCCAACCGAATCCTAGAATCTTAGAATACACCTTACGTGTCCGCATCACAAACAATAGGGAACCCCCGTTTTGGGAATACCTTCTCAGGTAGGGGAATGAAAAAACAAAATATTCGTATAATGTTGCCAAGAGGAAACTCCTGAACTTTTGAACGAATTACTCCTTCATGATGCCTGGACTAAAATATAATAAATCACATGAAAATGGCCACATTAGACTAATTCTCCTCAATCCTTCGAATGATGAGTAATTGTACTCACTCCATTAATCACCAAGACGTATAAAATTGTCTTACTATTGCTTTTTTAAGTGAAATATAAGGTTCCAAGCTGCGCCTTTAACTACTTGAAACTTTTGTAATGGCTTTTCAATGACACGAGGCAGAGGGAAACTTATAAAAGAAAAAACTTTTAGATAATAGTTTAACGAAAAGTCTCTGTGAAAAGGTTAGTTTTGTTGTTGGTTAGCATGATGACTTATAAATGCTAGGATACTCGGATTCGACCCCCGACTACCCTAAAGATTTTTTGGTGGTAGTTGGAGGACCACTGTGATTTGTTTGGAAATCATCATTTTTGTTACTTGAAGGAATTTAATATTGGTGAATCATCTCTGCGGTGATTTGGTGGCTTAATTTCGGTGATAAGACATTATTCTGGGACCAAGTTGCCTTGGTGCAAATACTAATAAGGTACGAATAGAAATAAAAACCAATTGTGGCTAGCAAACAAGAAATAACTAAGTAAAATAAACTGTATACCTCAATTAGGAAATAAAACATTATTTTAATAGCCTCCAGAATATATATTCAAAGATGGAACGTTATAAAAAAAAAGTCAGTAAAATGCAATATTAAATTAAAAGAAAACCTGAAAATTAAAACATAGGAACTGGTATATCAGATAAATAAATGATAGTGAAAAATAAGGAAGTTGCCAGATTACAGTCAAACATCTGGACATATGCAGTCAAACATATCGACATATACAGTCAAAATCGGGATATATACAGTCATACATCTAGATATATGCAGTCAAGCATCTGGATATGTACAGTCAAACATCTCGACATATACAGTCATACATCTGGATATATGCAGTTAAACACCTGGATATATGCAGTCATACATCTGGATATTTGCAGTCAAACATCTGGAGTACAGTCAAACAAATTCAAAAGCCCGATAGTTGAAATAAATTAATAGGTCCCAACTAGCAATTGCCTGTGTTCCGGGAGTAGAATGGGGATTTGAAATGTATATTGTTGTATACTTAAAGCTGGAGTTGAGAATCGTTGGTTTGGAAAAGGAATGAACCAATCAACAAGCAGGCTTCATGGCAAGTAGTGGCAGATTTAAATTTGTACTACTTTATAACAGGCTACATAATTTGTTTTAAAACAAAAATGAATCCATAGACATACGACAAAGTAACCGCCTACGTCTCAACCTTAATTTTTTTCAATTAGCTACTTATTTATCCCTACGAGTCTAAGTGAGCCTGGGTCAATGAGTTTTGAAGATCAGCTGTCGCAAATAAACGAAAAGGTTGTAGGCGGTAAATACTTTCCGCGATATTACAAATATAATCAAATTTATGTATATAAAAGAATTTGAGAAAATTTAGATAAAAGGCGAGGGGGAATTATATTAAGCTCACTTAGTTTCGAGATAATTACTAATGAATTTTAATACCGTGACACAAAGCTCTTTAATGAAAATAGATTAGACTTAAGGGTAGCATGCAGTTAATTTAATCATCTCCTACCGTCTTCATGCAAAAGGCTTTATGGATTAATTAGTAATTATTTACACTTTGAATTATGGTTGTAAGCATAAAAGTGGTCTAAATTAATAAAACTTACGTACTTGAACTCCACGCTAATTGCTGAAATACTGATTCCCATTCCCTCAATCCCACCCACTCAAGAAGAAAGGGTATCGGTTTTATGAATTTATACATAAAACGAAATCGAATTCTGAGGCATATTCCGTTTGCGGAAACAGTTCATCCCCCTTAAAAGATATATTTGCATCTCATTCGTACATCTCGTAGGCCAAAACTGAATAAATACCTTGAGGCCGGATTTGCAATCGGATAACATACACACTGGCAGACAGACGAATTATGATACCTGAAATGAATAATGATTAATTCATTATCACTAATAACTAATTATATAGAGTTATGACTCCTGGATCTTACCATTAAGAGGTCAATGTACTTTTTATTGCAACCTTGGCTTGAGATTTAAGACGAACGGTTCACGCATACGTGAGGGCCATTTGGTGGTACAAATAGTAATAGTAAGTCTGTATGCACTTTATTTTGCATCATTTTTTCTTTTTCTTTTGGGACGGCTCCTCTCACACGGGGATAGTCATACGCAAACCAGTCTGAACTTACGGACTTGAGCTGTGCTATCGCAAAGTCCTCAAATATAATAATGGGTCACATCTGTCGAGGCTTAAGTGGACTAAATTACAAAAAGTCATTAATGTCGTGTTTGAACTCAGTCTGTTGTATTGAGATGAAATAAAAAAAAAAAATCATCTTTATAGTGGTTTTTTTTTTTACTTTCTTTATTGTGCTAAAATTACAATCTGCCTTATTAGGCAATAAGTAATTAAAATAATTGCTCTCATTCATACCATATTTACAATTCATCATTCACTCGCTCATTCATACAATATTTACAGACAGCCCAGAGGCCTCCCAAATCCATATGTTTGTCACCTCCCTCGCATATGAAAGAGGAAGCGGAGTCTTGGGAAGTCCCCCGCGCTCCTCCGTCAGCCGCGTCACCGGATACGAGCCAGTGGAGGCTGACCAAGAGCGCGAGAGCCACATACGACCAGGACATGATTGGAGAAACTGGAGAAAGCCATTGCCAGGACTCCCACTTTCATATCATATACGGGGCTAAAGTTTGACTTATGAGTCGTGATACAGGTCATTCTTTTTTAGATGAGAACCAAATCTTTGTTTAAGTATAACACAGAATAAACAAATAGAAAAAACTGACTGAAAATGTGATCCATTTGCACAAATAGTCAAAATTTGTAGGTCAATCAAATGGCCTAATCTTCATGATATTGGAATAACTCATAATAGTTATATAGTGGAGGATTGAGAGGAAAGAAGAAATTTATAAAAACGGGTATATGAAAACTGATAGGAAGAATAACAGATGGATGGTACTCCACTTTTGAAGTACTTGTGTAGTTCCAAAGACCACAGACGGGATCTGTGAGCGAGGAAGGCCTTGGGTTAGGTAGTAGAAGTGGGATAAGTGAGATTTTGTGTTGCGGGAATGGATTGAGTATTGTGATAGAGGGGGTGTGGCCAAGGTATGTATGGTAGAGCAAGTGTGGAGTGAATCTAACAAAGTTATAGTCGAAATAGTTAATAATGTAAAATGCGTGTTAGGACGTTAATGGTTATAGTTGTAAAACCGCTTTATTACGATAAAATTACATTCTGCCTTATTGGGGAATAAGTAATTCTTCATACAGTATTTACAAACAGTCCAGAGACCAGCCAAATCCACATGGTTGTCACCTCCCTCGCATGCGAGAGAGGGAGCAGAGTCTTGGGAAGTCCCCCACGCTCCTCCGTCAGCCGCGTCACCGGATACGAGCCAGCGGAGGCTGACCAAGAGCGCGAGAGCCACATACGCTCCGGACATGATTGCAGAAACCCGCCATTGCCAGGACTCCCACTGTTACGCATTTATATCAGGTCAAATGGTTATAAATAAAAAAACGTTTTCGCCCTATTTGTCTTATTGGCATAAAATCTTGCAAGAAAGTTAATGCTCCAATGATGCTAGATCTAATATAAATTCCAAAAATATGTCCCTGCTTTGTTAAATCGTCAATACTTAGTATTTAAAAATAATTCCTGTCCCGTTGATTAGGGTATCGAATTGTGACCTCGATGCCCTGACTAAAACATATGTAGAATTTGCGGTATGCATCATTCAAGGAGAAAGGTTGAGCAAGATTAAGTAAATTAAGTTGAACTTAAGGTGTGAACCTTAAATATTGAAATTTGAAATACTCAGTGGACTGGTAGCATCTCACAAGTAGGTACAGTGCAGTCTTCGTTTGATTAAAGTTAAGCATAAAATAATTCATAGACAAACCGAATCGAATCATTAATAGAATTCAATTTTCAACTAAAGAACAAATATTAACTTTCCCTAGATAAGTGAGCGTGGACTATTAGAATTGTACATAACAGCTATATAACTGCCTGAAGTTACATAATGAAACATATGTTTGTAGTAATAAGTAAATTTAAAAGAACAATAAAAATATTCCATATACTTTAGACAGTGCTTTCATTTCCCCACATAACACTGTAACTGTGGGGGGGGATGAAAATGGTCGTGGAGTATGATTAGGGGGGATGTGACAGCGCTTGTAAACATGGCCCAGTCAATCTGCAATTTCAAATGTATTCTTGAAAACATACAAAGTATTCTTGCGTAGGCTCACGCTAATTACCTGTCTCCCATGTTACATAAACTCCATTCTCCATGCACATTTCATTCCCCTTAACTCGAAGCTTAGATACTATTTAAGGTGAGTAACGGGGAGGTGGGTTTAAAATCAAAGCAAATTAAATCCGTTTAAGTTGTAATTTACGCTCGCCCAAAAAAAAACAAGATATTGGAGTGGATTTACTTCGAAAGGGTGTTTTAATGGCCAAGCTATAACAGAGAAGCTATGCGTCGACAGTACACAGGTGGTCTAAAAAGTTTCCGACCTCAACATGAAGATGATAATAAAATAAATAAAAGCTAGTGAAATAAAAGCTTTGTTAGGTCGGAAACTTTTCAGACCACCCTCGTAGTGGTAAAAATTAACCAATCTAAAAGTTTAAAGGCATGTCCAACAAGGTCCCAGGCTGGGCTTTATGTTGACTAGATTTAATTATGGAAGTAAGTGTTATTATAAATTAAAGTATAATGAAGTCCCCCCCCCTCGACTAATGAATCTTCTCGTTTACTTTTTGGCTTAAGCTTTAAAGATACATGTATATGAAGTGGTCGGGAGGGAAACAGCATAACATATTTTTTTCAAAAATATTCAAGAGAACGAAAATAAGATTCGACTCTATTGTTTAAACAATAATATAAGGGGAAAAAACTATTACACAATATATAAAATAAAGGATATTGTTTACCGACATTGGACAAGGAGTTAAATAGTTCTTACCTGTACTCCTAGAAATTAAATTGTTTTCCCCCCTGATCACCTGTTCTTTTCTGTTTGAAAACTAGGCTTTAGTTTAATCTTTTTTTCTAATGAACAGTACACACTATTCCGTTCGTCTGTTTTAGATCTACAATTTGCGCAAAAATTACGAAAAATGGAGTAATATGTTTTTCCCCTGGTCCCTTCATACATCATTCAGCACTTTAATAATAAATTAATGGAATTGCCTATCAAATAAATAAAAGAAATCTTACAACTGTTTGGATTACTCCAACTACTCATTAGTACTAGAAAGTAATTAAGCGTCCAAGTTTTGAAAATATTTAATTGTGAATAGGCGTATAAGTGGTGAGACTGATAGTACGTGTGTATACTTTAAAGTGGTGTGAGATGAGTAGAAGCGGCAACGCCGCCTGGCGCACCTGGAACAGGTTTGTTTCTTCTACCAGCTCCTTTTTTCCCTGTTTCTTTTTTTACTTGGCCTGTGCCAGTCTCCCAAGATTCCCTTCTCTTTGAACACCGTTTGATCTCTTGACTCGCCCGAACCCGCTCACAACAGTTCCAACCCCTCGGGATGTACAGCCCTTGTAGTCTGTGGGTCACACTCCCCCTACATCCCTATAAAATTCCCATCGTTGTGTTTCTTACAACTAGTAATTCAAAAATAGCCAATGTCCCCCCCCCCAAAAAAAAAAAATTTACCATACCGTGCCATAATAGCGGACTAACGAATCTGATGAAGTTTTTTGTTCACTGTCATTCAGCATTTAGCTTGATCTCACCACAATTGACATTTTATTGAAAGTGGATAGTCAGTGAATTATAAAATATAAAATAATTGCTTTAATCACTAAATAACACCAGTAGCATCAATTTTTTTCAAGTCGTTCACTCGAAAGTTAAAAATGCAAGAGCAATTGTAATTTAAAGGCCAACAATAAATAAAAATAAAAACAGCAATTATTCTTCTTTAAAAAGGAACAGTCAATTTTTAAAATATTTAAATATTGGTTCGTTAGAAAATGCGCTTAATTAGCGGCGAAGTGGAAGACGCTTACGTGTTTTCAGGCTTCCTCGCCATCGATGGATACTCTTCGAATGAGTACCCCTACATCCGTATAAAAATCACATCGTTCTGTTTCTTGCAACTAGTAATCAAAAATTAGCCAATGTTCCCCCCATAAAAAGTGACCATGCCGTGCCATAATAGCGTCCAATGATGGTGGAATAACGTGATAATGAATGTGACTTGATGTAGTTTTTTGTCACTGTCATTTAGCATTTGGTTTGATCTCGCTATAATTGGCCTGTTATTGCCGAGAATTATAAAATAATTGGCTTAAACACTAAAAAACACAGCTAACATAAATTGTTTCAAGTCGTTCACGCGAAAGTTGATAATACAAGTTAAACGGGCAACAATGAAGAAAAAGTCTTCAAATGAAATGTGTAGAGAAATTATTCTCCTTTACAACCCAACAGTCAATTTTCAAAATTTTTGAAGTGGTTCCTTAGAAAACGCACTTACTTAGCAGTGAAGCAGTAGTGACATAAGCGCTCTCAATGTACTACATCAGTGACATATCGCGTATTTTTAGCGCAATCGGGATATTCGAGAATTTTTCATGACATTTTTTTTAAGTATTACTTAATTACTTAATGTGCGAGTTCACTATATAATCATTGTATAATGTATGGATCGTAAGGAATATGTTGCTAGTGTAAATTAGTTCCATTACATATTTTCATAACTTAGAAGCTAATACTTGGAATAACATCCAAAGAGTTAAATCTATTATATTACAATTTCCACCTGCGAGTGAACACAGCCTTAGAAATCCCCGATGATTTGGAAACCAGCCCAAATGTGGTACCAAAATTCTACAAAAATTTTAGATCGTATTAGTAAACAGTTAAAAAAATATGGTCACGCTGACCATGATTCCGGGTAGTCGACGAAAAGCTGACCGGATAAAGAAATAATTATATTCTCATCTGAATGGATATTTAGCAATAAAGGATATCACACATGTTTAAAAAAAAAAAAAGGGTGTTTGGATTACTGAAGGTCTTTTTAAGTTTAAATTCGGGTCGGTCGCAAAATGATGGATTTTTTAAATATCAACGTAGGTTTCACTAGACCAGGAGGATTCACATCACAATTAGTTTTTAATAAAAATGTGGCCTTACAGTTTGCAATCAATGCTGCTTACGAACTAGGGAGCTGTTACATGCTGTTACATGCAGCTTACGAACTAGGGAGTACGGCTGTTACAAAAAAGCAAGTAAAGTGATGCGAACTAGTTATGAAAAGACACCAGAAATGACTTGGTCAATAACGGTAGAGAAATGTCCTCCAGGTCTTACAAATTTCCTAAACGTTTTACTAGAACTGAGAATTAAACTTTGTAATAACTAAAGTCAATTAATTGAACACTCATATTTTTACAATTTAACATTTTTTTGTTCGATGTAAATATCATGTTTGTTTACTGGTTCTTATAGGTTGTTAAATTGTTTGTACTTTCAGGAAATAAATCATATTAGTGTCTGTTTTTGAATCCTAAATGAGATACTTTATTTAAATTACATATAATTTCCAGTTACCTGATCATTTATCAAAAATCAGACATCCATTATAGAATAAAAAAACTTGAAGGTAATCGCAGCTATAAAAAAGGACGGTTTTTCGAATGATTGACAAACGAGTCAATTTCATCCAATATTCCACATAGCCGCTTATTATGGGAACATTGGCATTGAGGTAATTATATATGTTTAGTTAGGATGTGGTGGATGTGTGAGCCTGAATTAAGATGTATTATGATAATTATATATTTGTTACTGGCACATACCTGATTGCACTAATATAAACTCGTTAATGCAATTACGCTAAAATATCATGAACGTTTCTCGAATATGCGGATGAAGCTGATAACTGAAACATTTGATGTACTCATTCGAAGAGTATCCATCGATGGCGAGGAAGCCTGAAAACACGTAAGCGTCTTCCGCTTCGCCGCTAATTAAGCGCATTTTCTAACGAAACAATATTTTAAAAATTGACTGATCTTTTTCTTTATTGTTGGCCTTTAAATTACAATTGCTCTTGCATTTTCAACTTTCGTGTGAACGACTTGAAAATAATTATGTTACTGGTGTTATTTAGCGATTAAGGCAATTATTTTATTTCATTATTTTATGTTTAATAATTGACTGACTATCCAGTTTCTATAAAATTCCAATTATTGTGAGGTCAAGCCAAATGCTGAATGACAGTGACCAGAAAACTAACTCAAGTCACATACGTTAGTCCGCCATCTTTGAACTCGATTTTGGCACGGTGCGGTCACCTTTTTATGGGGGGAAAATTGGCTATTTTTTAATTACTAGTTGCAAGAAACAGAACGATGTGAATTTTATAGGGATGTGGGGGGAGGAGGGGTGTCTGGCCCACAGACTATTGCCTCACATCCACTCAAGGGAAAGCTTACCTTCCAGCATTGTGCTCCCTCCACTGAGCTCTAATCCCATCCCCGCCAGCTCTCTCCTCATGTATTCAATTATTCCTCGCGTCAATGATTAACCGTTGTCTGCTTGTACTGCCATGTTAGCCAGTGAGAGCTACTAATAAATTCATCTAACAACATACAGTACAATGCAGTTTTTATTGTTTCTCAAGGAAACATTCCTACTAGGAGACTAAATTACAAACGTCAGGTTCATATTACATTATATTATTATATTTAGGATATAATACAATATTAAGTTAATTAAAGAGATGTGAATCTATACAATGTTTCTTTTATGAATTTAAGCGCAAGGCTAATTGTTTGATGTATAAGCTATTGGCACAGGTTCAAAGTGACTAGTAACAACAGAGGCTCGTGTGACAACAGAATAGGACCAATGTAAACTAATGGTCGGACCAAGACAAAATTTAATAACAATAAAAGATGAGACATGGCTTATTCAGAAGCAGAGTTTAGTGAATGATTATCTTAAAGAGTTAAACAGATTTTTTGACCTCAGACTACAGTCAACTAAATTGTTTATATTTTATGCAGTTATGACTTTAAGGATTTTTTTAAAATTATTATTTAGTCAATTATTTGTTTCTTAAGTTTTACGTCATGTTTATTGTTACTATTACTTTTTTCAGTATTTACTACTAAATAATTATTATTTAAAAGGTGTAAATAAAAAAAAAAATTAATATTATGCTAGTAATCAATAAATCCACTAAATCCACGAATGAAACCTGTGTTGATATTTAAAAATCATGTTTTAAAAATGATCAAAATTATTATTTAGTCAATTATTTGTTTCTTAAGTTTTACGCCATGTTTGTTGATACTATTACTTTTTTCAGTATTTACTACTACATAATTCTTATTTAAAAGGTGTAAATAAAAAAAATTTAGTATCAATTTTTAAAATATAGTAATAATTATTAATAATAAATAACAACAATAACGAAAAATTATCTTTATCTATTCATCAATAATAAATGATCTGGTTTAATTTCTGTTAAACTTAGTAAAATAATGTTTTTTATTTCTTCAATGATGTTCCGGGAAAGAAATGTTTTTAATTGGTGAATTTGGTTGGTTTGTTTTCAAGTATTGGAGTATTAGGGAAACTATTTTTCCTAATGACAATTACAAGGGAGAAAAACTTAAATTTAAAATTCCAAAATGATGTTTTTTTAAATATCAACACAGGTTTCATTCGTCCGATTTACCTGTAGCTCTGGACAATACTGTTATAAAATTAATTATATCCAGATGAAAAGATAATTTTTATTCTTTATTGTTTTGCCAAATAAAAATTGGTTGTATTTAATTATTAATTATTAATTTTTAATTATTTATTACATTAATTAATTGAGCAGGAATTGAAAAAAATATAGGATCATATGTGTCATAAAACTTTAAAAACCGTTCCACCTGAGTTATCCAATTAAATTTCGACAAAATTGAATTAATAGTAAGTAATAGCCATGCGATTTGTTAATGGTTTCGTTACGGCTGATTAAACAATTTTTATTAAGGTTTCTATAGGTTTTTGTAATTATTACCTGTACTTAGTTCATAAATTACATATTGTTAATCAGAAAATCAAAAATAAATTAAATATCTTACTAGAAAAATATATATTTTTTTTTACATTTTTATTATTTAAAAGACCAAATAATTGACTAATTATAAAAACTTAATTATGTTTTATATTTGTTATATCTTTAGATAGCAGTATTTTTCATGCCGCAGAATTTAATCGGGACATATGAGAATTTCCTGTTTTTCTGTCGAGGGCAGACCTCACAAAGATGGTGACAGACACAACTGAAAAAATAAGGGTTTTTTCTTTTGACAAAAAAAGCAGTGAAGCAAGCCATAGGAATCTTCGTTCCTCTCTCGGAGTCTAAATGGTTGATTTCCACGATGAAATCGAAATTTTAAACATATACGTTCTTTGACTTTTTGTTGCCTTATATTGTAGTTAGTTTTTTTAGTTAGTTTTCTGTTTTATTTGTTTCAGGTGAGTAGTGGGCAATGTTGAGTAGCAACGTAAGTTGAGTGATTTGCCAGGTGTTAGGTAAAGTAATATGATTTTTCCGACGGAAATAGCTTTTGTTTAACTGTGATATATTCAAGGACTATAGTGGTCCTAAAAATTATGAAATTTATCTGAATTTTGAATGATACTTTCCTGCTTAATACAGGAATGGAACCAGGTCATCTGCAGGCAGAAGTCGGTTCGCTAACTGCAATCCTTCTGGGGTACCTCAGAATACAACTAATTCATTTTATTCGTTATTCCCAATCATTTAATGTTTGTTTGAGAAATTCTCGCATCCCCTGCAAGTATTTTTGGAAACTGTCTCTTCCACTTTCTACAATATTTATTTTATTTATATATATAATACAATTTAGAAATAAATAGAATTTAGTTTATAATTGATGTAAAAAAAAAAACTAAATGGAAACTTTGAAATTTTGACAACAGTCAGTAAAAAAATAAAATAAATTAATCTATAATATAAAATGGTAAAAAAAGAAAAAAAATTGGGTTTTGATAAAAAAACAATAAATAATCCTGCGAGGCTATATTGTAGATGCTAGAACATGCGAAAGATTTGAGTAAGTAAGGGGTGATAGGGGGGGGGGGAGACCTATTCCTCTGCCACCATTTGCATATATATTGGTAGGCTTGGGGGATGCTATTGGTAGGATGGCCCCCTACTCCTAATTCGGTTAGTGCAAACATAAACTTGTTCACTTGTTGGCAAGGATCGACTCCCGCTAGCGTTTATCTGGCAATTAAATTAATTTTGAATAGTTGAGTGGTGATATCTCAACTTGGACACTGGAGGGAAATAGATGTATTTTAATTATATCATGATTAATATAGATTTTTATATTATAGTTTATTTTTAAAAGGAAATGATTGACAGAACATAGGTGGTATATAGTTTAGAAAAACAACTTAAACTCCCTTTATAATACTTATAATTATAGTGTAAACATATTAAACCTTCTCAGATACCAACATATGTAAAAACCAAAGCAAAATTATTGAAGAATACGATAGAATGACAGAACTTGGTGTTATGCAATATTCTATCTGAGTCGTGAAGTAAATTCCTTGATTTTTCTTTTGGTAATATAAGTGTTTTAGCCCTAATGTGGACTTCAAAATGCTCTTTGAGTGGTAAACGAACAAAGAATTACCTAAGGCAGTCATATCATGCTTTCATAACCATTGCCACAACTGAATGACCGGCATTTAGCTGATGAAAAAGGAAGAGAAGGGAGGGTCGGGCCAGGATAGCATGAAAGAAGTCTGTGATGCTAAGGCTCAGAGGGCAGCTGTGGCTTGATGAGAAGGGAGGGTCGGGCCAGGATAGCATGAAAGAAGTCTGTGATGCTAAGGCTCAGAGGGCAGCAGTGGCTTGATGAGAAGGGAGGGTCGGGCCAGGATAGCATGAAAGAAGTCTGTGATGCTAAGGCTCAGAGGGCAGCTGTGGCTTGATGAGAAGGGAGGGTCGGGCCAGGATAGCATGAAAGAAGTCTATGATGCTAAGGCTCAGAGGGCAGCTATGGCTTGAAGTGAACGCAATATAGCTCAATGATGGCAACAAGGTCTATTTGAGCCACTACTTGAATCCACATGGAGGGATGCAGGAATTAATAATAAAATATTTCAATAAATATTTTCTGGGGACTAAGAAAAGAAAACGTGTTTGTAAAACCATGTCGGATAATCGTGGAGCCTGGATGGAGGGGCTCTACTTCCATTTAGGTACGGCTGATATTCTTTGTTGGTCTTTCTGGATGTTTGTTCTACGATAATTATTTATTGGTAAAAACAATTTCAAAGTCAGAACGTTAATGAGAAGCAGTTTAGAAATATTGATGTTTCTTTAGTTAGAACTGTAGCAGCAACTACCGTGCAGCATGTTTAGTCATCATAATTGAGCTCTGCTCCCATCATATAGTGGGTTCAAGAAAAAATATTTCAAAGAAACATTGTAGCAAATTTTGTTTTCTTTCAAATTGATGAGAAACTACGATCAACTGAAAAGAAATTTCCCAAAAACCAAAAAAGGTATAAAAGTTTTTTTGGCTACCTGATATTTGGCCGGGGGGGGGGAGGTCGTAAGCGCATATTCTTCTTATCACTACTAATACCTTCAAGATAAGAAAAAAACTTTGTACTTGACCTTTTGCAAGCATATGCCACCAGGATGCTATGTTAACACTGCAGCAAATAGGGGGGCAGTTGTAATTTTTTTCACTGATGGAATACTAAAATGGGCTTTAGCACTGCCTGCTATTTTTAGATAAGAGATAAAGGAATACTAAAATGGGCACTGGCACTGCCTGCTATTTTTAGATAAGAGATAAAGATAAAGGCAGGGAGTATGTAAAAGTGAGATTGAACTGTCTGCCTGTAGAGCGGAAACTATGTTTCACCCTTCCTGGGCCTGTCAGAGGCCTTTGACTCCATGCCGGCCCCTATAGCTACTCTACTCACCCGTGAATCCTTCATTTCCTCTACATCTATCCTTATTATCCATCTTCCTTGTCCTATATCTGTGATAAACCCCCGTGATGGAGGAGTTTCGAACTCCAAACCAAAACCCATGACCGCTTCTCGGTCAGAATGTAACTCTCATAAAAGAAAAAAAAAAAAACATTTCGAAGACAGCAATGAATACATTATCCAATAATTTACACTTAAAAGATCATATACCAAAATTAAAATAATAATTATTACTAATTGAAGTCTCAGTCGAAATAAACATTCGGGTGATTAACGTCATTAAAGATTTTCTGGAAAAGTAACAAGTGACTTTTACTTTTTCTTGAACATTATTTACAAACAATTTAACGTCTAAGTATGATTTATGGAAGGCAACCAACTCCCCACCACAGTCTAGTTATCAGCCGCAAATATATTAAATTGAATAAGGTATTTAAAAAGCAATACAATGATAAGGTTGATTGGATAAATTTTGATGGAATTTCTTTTTTTATTATTAAACACAGTTCTGCACATGCGCTATTATTAGACAACCACGTACTACTACTATCAATACCGATAACTACCGTTTATAGACCTTTTTTCGGCTTTGGGATTGTTTAAACAGGCAACTTAAGTGAGCTAGCCACGAGGGAGCCCTCAATAAGTGAGTAGATCACTAGTTACATTAGTGTGAAGTGTAAATAGTGAAATCGGACTGAGTAGTCGGCCATCTTGACGCCTTGCATTAGCCGTCGTTAGCATCCGGCCAACTACAAGGGCTGCGAAGCATATAAAATTCTCAAGTCCAGTAGCGAGCAACGTCGTCGGCCAGAAGAAGAGAAGCCAGTGACAGGTAGCTCAAGAAGCGCCCCCGCCAGAAATTTGAGGCCTTCTGTCTCTTTTGCTGATGCCGTTCGGAACAGAGAGCATTCACAGGCACTGCCAACTACTCGTCCGCAAGTATCTCTTCTCCAGCATTCCGCTCATCCCGCCAACCAGCAAACCCAATCCCACCACACATCTCGCATATTCCTCCACCTTCAAGCTCTTCAGATCTCACTAGCCTATTAACATCATTCCTTACAAAATTCAGAACCCTAATTACCCCTCTCATTTCCCTTCTTACAAATCTTGTCTCCTATCTTATCCCCGTTAAACAAAACCCATAAGTGGATCCTTCTGACTCCTTATCCATTCTCCTTTGGAATGCGAATGGTGTTCGCACCCACACTAACGAACTGACAGCACTACTCCACGACAAAAACGTCGACGTAGCTCTTATTACTGAAACAAGACTTACAAGTAAACGACCATTTACCGTTCGACAGTACCAGACTTATCGAACTGATCACCCAGATGGAAGAGCTCATGCAGGTACCGCTGTCATTGTCCATAACTCCATATCCCACCACATAGTTCCTTTGGTAGCACATGACTTCCTTCAATCCACTGCAGTGTCAATCACCACCCTCACTTTTCCCCTTACTCTAGCATCAGTGTACTGCCCTCCCAATAAATCCATTTCCGACTCCCAATTCATCTCCTTTCTAGACTCCATCGGACATCGTTTCCTTGTGGGTGGGGACTTTAATGCGAAGCACCAACATCGCATTAAACACGAGGACGTGCTTTGCTGTCTGCACTCACACGGAAACATTGCTCCACTATCACTCCTGACACAGCCACCTATTCACCATCTGATCCCAACCGAAATCCTGATCTCCTTGACTTA
The DNA here is from genome assembly GCA_930367205.1 of Acanthosoma haemorrhoidale. Classification (NCBI taxonomy): domain Eukaryota; kingdom Metazoa; phylum Arthropoda; class Insecta; order Hemiptera; family Acanthosomatidae; genus Acanthosoma; species Acanthosoma haemorrhoidale. The sequence continues at coordinate 1,743,421 of OV884009.1, forward strand.
TTTTTTTACAATAGTTTAGGAACACTAAACTATTCACTCACGCGCCTTGATGACCTCTCCTCTGATCATAGTCCTTTATTATTAACCATTTCCCTAAGACCAATTCACAAACTGCCTCCTCCTTCATTTATTAGGGGCCCAGCTTCTTACATAGTCCGTAAACCTCAAATTGTCCCTGAAAACATCCCAAGACCTAGAAGATGCAGTGCATTCTTTCACTACTCTGGTCCAGAGGTCGGCTAGGAAGGCATCGTCACCCAAGAATCCATAATCATAATCGTTTACCTCAGCATCTCAAAGATCTAATCCTATCCAAACGCCGCTCCAGAACAGTGTGGCAAAGATCCTGGCATCCTGCCGATCGCCGCTCGTACAATCAGTACTGCCGATTGGTAAAGCGGCGATTGGCATCCTTCCGTTCCGATTCTTTCAATTCCTACCTCTCCTCTCTGTCCATGTATGTGTCTCTGTGGAATGTAACCAAAAAAATCCTAAAGTATCAACCTGTTTCACACCCACTCCGTCGTGATGATGGGTCCTGGGCGGCTTCGGATGGGGATAGGTCGGAGGAATTTGCTCTGCATCTTACCCATACTTTCACACCTCACCTTTCTCATCAAAGCCATACTCACAGCACAACTGTGGAAAAATTCCTCACTTCACCTATTCCTCTCTCTCTTCCACCAAAAGCCGTTAATCCCTCTGAGGTCAAATACCTTCTGAAAAACTTACCTTACCGAAAATCCCCTGGATATGATCTCCTTACTCCTCAAATTCTCAAACAACTTCCTCCTAAAGCCATAATCTTCCTAACCTACATATATAATTGCATTATCCGAACGACGCACTTTCCTCTCCTCTGGAAACATTCCATTATTGTCCTATTCGCCAAACCCGGTAAACCACCCAATAATGCCTCATCTTATCGTCCAATTAGCCTACTCCCTATCCTCTCAAAAATATTTGAGAAACTCCTACTAAAACGTCTACTTCCCATTGTTGAATCCAAAAACCTTTTTCCCACACACCAGTTTGGTTCCCGCCAACGACATTCCACTGCTCAACAAGTTGTTGATCACATCTCCTCAGATGTGAACCTCAGCCCTTGAAACCAAACAGTATTGCACTGCTGCCTTTCTTGATATAGCTCAAGCTTTTGACAGGGTTTGGCAAGCAGGATTGCTCTACAAGCTCAAAAGATATTTACCACAGACCCTTTTCCTAATCCTACAGTCCTACCTTTAAAACCGCTTCTTTCAAGTCCACTGTGGTTTAGAAAACTCTAACTACTATCCCATAAATGCAGGAGTTCCACAGGGCAGTGTCCTGGGCCCCATCCTCTATAACCTATACACCGCTGATGTCCCCTCTACTCCCAATACCTTCTTGGCCACATTTGCAGATAACACTGCAGTCTTGTCATCCCACCCAGACCCCGACATAGCATCCTATAACCTTCAAAAACACCTGGACGAGATCGAGTATTGGTGCAATCTATGGTGGATCAAAGTTAATGAAGCAAAATGTTCCCACATTACCTTCACCCTTTGTCACAAGACTTGTCCAATAGTTTATTTTAATTCTATTCCTCTCCCTGTATTCGAGACAGTACGGTACTTAGGCTTCCATCTCGACAAACGACTGACCTGGAACCCACATACGAGACTAAAAAGACAAGAACTAAACAGACACTTTGGACAACTGTACAGACTACTTCAAAGGACATCCCATCTCTCAATAGAAAATAAACTACTAATCTACAAAGTTATACTTAAACCAATCTGGACATACGGAATAGAGCTATGGGGGACAGCAAAAAAGTCGAACATCAAGCGTATCCAATCCTTTCAATCAAAAGTCCTGAGAACAATAGTAAATGCCCCTTATTATGTCAGCAACAAAACCCTTCATAACTACATTAATATACCCTACATTCTAGAACTCATAACTTCCAAGTTTATGAAATTCCACAGTAGCCTTTCCAACCACCCTAATCCTGTAGCACAGTCATTGCACTGCGCCACTCATCCCTATAATCCTCCTCGGAGACTGAAACGGCAGTGGCCTCGTGACCTGCTATAAACGCGTGACAGTGGGGGGTCCTGGCAATGGCCAGTTACTCCAATCATGTCCTGAGCGTATGTGGCTCTCTTGGCCAGCCTCCGCTGGCTCGTATCCGGTGACGCGGCTGATGTAGGAGCGAGGAGGAAACTTCCCAAGATACCACTTCCTCTCTCACATTTACTATTGTCCTCGGGCTTTTTGATTGAAAGGAGATGGAATTTAGTGAACTAGATATGAAATATAGAATGTAAGGCATATTGAGATCATTACGGTTGGCTCTATTGCTCAATAATATGGGGTCTAAGCCACTGCTTATACATTGGATTCGTGGTATAACTTTTTTCAATTTTGATTTTGTTTCACATATTTCCCGTTATCGCAACCAAAATATATTCATTAGCACAAATAAATAATGTTTCCTAGGGGAGTTACCAATTTACTATTTACTTTAATTATTATTATCGCTTGAGCCAAACGATACACCTGAGAATGGCTCTTTACCATTCAGATGGGTAATATGGTTTTATTATTTAACGATGATTATATTATTTCTCATTTTCAATTAACGAAAATACCGTTTCATGGGCATTGAGAACAAAATTCGGTGTGGTATGTCAGCTAGTTCTTCCCGGAAGACTCTTTTTTTTTATCAACGACTAATCTAGGAGTCAGGTCGGATGTGTTGTCAGGTATACACATAGCCTACCTTTTCAGATATTTTTTTTTCTGGCCAAGCCCACATCAGAAAAAACCAATTCCATCCTTTCCCCTCACTATTCGGCATCACGTGTCGTCTCATAAACCCTCAAATAGTTGTTTAATCAGCCAAAAAAATCACTGAATATAAAAAAACAGGTATCAGGGAAATACAAAGTATGTTTTTACATGGGAATCGGGTGACATGTAACGATAAACGAAAAAGACTCGTATTAGTTTCGAATCTATAGTTTTAGATTTGCTGAAACGAATAGTGACACTTCCTATGTCCTTTACAATACACCTTCCTAGTGGAATCCTTATGCCGAATGAAATTCTGGAGAACTATTTCGAAAAATTATTTTAATTCTTAGCAATCACTAATTTATACAAAAAAACCATAAATTTACTACAGATAATGATCTATAGCCCCATATTAGAGAAATTAAAGAAGAAAATGTCCATCTAACTAATGAGATCTATCTGATTCGATTGTACAATACAAACTGACCTAACATAAGTCTATCGTACAATGTCCAAGTTACGGGATTTTTCCGTACCTGTGGCCTAGAGCTGATTCATAAAGTAAAGTACATTTTGGCGATTGCATTACTTTTTAATTTTCCAGTGATTCCATAGAAGATTGATATTTAAACAACTAGTGAACAGCATCCCTGTATAAGGAAGAGAATATCATGGTCTAGAATTTTTGTTTAATCACTAAGGTGAAATGTCAGTATCGGGCTCTCATTAAAACCGTAGGCACTTAATAGATTGTACAAGAAAGGTTGCTGGACTACTAGTCCAGGTTACTCTTGTCGGAAGTTGCAATAGAAGCTGTCTGAGCTTTGACCGGCCAAACAAACTTTACGGGCTGCACCGTGCCTGTGGCCGACAGCAGTGAGCAATATTCTGCCAAGTTAATTAGACATTAAAACTCCTTTCATAAGATTATTGATCAATATTTTTGATTTAATTTATAGGGTGAAATATGCATTTATAAAAGAAGAATTATTATATTATTAGTATCTCTCTATATATATTTTTTTCTTTTTCACTATACCTTTTATATATACAATTTAGTTGATAACTGTGGTAACAATTTTAGTCGGTGATAATTTTTATAATAGTTTTCGTTGTAAATTTTACTATCCCTAGCTTGGAACTTTAATCTGAAGTTCTTTATTTTCCAAAGTACGGATCACAAAAACGAATTTGTAATATAAATGAAATGTGATCAAAACGCGGTCCTTATCTTCTAGTTACGTAATCACAGCGTTTAAAAATGAGAAGTTGACCAATAGAAAAGTGGTTCTAGGAATAGTTTCCCCCATAAACAAGCGTTTAGCTTTTTTGAAGGCGATTCAATCGTTTTTCTATTCACACACTATGTGTTATTCAAAATTTTCTGCATAATTGTTGAGTGGACCATCTCTGAATCTTTGTTCAGATACATCAAAATAGTTCTACTTTCGTGTGCCATTCTAAAAAAGATCTTGTAGGATTTTGAATTGTAGACCTTGTCTTCAAGATAGGCAAAAATTCGTTGAGAACGCAAAAAAAAAAGTTAATGTTATAAATCCGAGAGTTAATTATCACTATTAATTTGAATATATAATAATATTGTGAAGTGTTATTGGAGACAGACGGGCAAATACGTAGGGGGGGGGTGTAGATACAAGGGAGGTATAGCTGTAATATGAGATGGCTCCAGGTGAACTTTGCCTGTCAGAACGCGCCCTCAAATAATAAGCAATAGTGGCCCATAATTGGTTTACCTTGACAACCTCCCCATAGAATATATTAAATGGGCGTCAGTCAGATTAAGAGTTCCTCTCACGTATGCGGTTGCCCAGTATAACTGTAATAATTCAGAGCGACGACGATTCTATAAATTATTGCTTAATAATAACCTTGTTAAAAGGAGCCGATAACTGGGTAATTACACGTCACAGCCGTTTAAAAATATATTTCATACGGGGTATTTAAATTAGTTGGGTGGTGATTATAACAGGAGTGAGTATGGCCGGAAATCACTCGGCCTCTTCGGGGAAAATGATGGCTACTTGTATAAACAAATCCTGAATCCTACCTGGAGGACCGCATTTAACTCATTTTCATCGCTTATTATTTGAAAGATTTATTTTTTATTTATACCCATTATTTTTTCAATTATAAAATAAATTGTTCATATTTATAATTATAAAAATGAAATAAAGGAGAAAGAAAGTAAAGATACAAGATTAACAGATACTTGCGAGAATCCGAGTGTGTTTATTAATTTGTATAAAATGATGAGTAGTTTTCATACTCAATATTTGTCATGAAAGATACTTCATTTTATTTGTAAAATTATAACTATTGAAATCGGCTCCAACGACCTTAGATATGTGGGTTTTTTTTGGTATACCTTTAAATATTTTATTTTTTATTTTTAAGATACCGTCTTTAATGTGTCTGTCCTCAGCCACGGAGGAAAATAAGAACGTGAATGATTAATAGATTCTGAGTAAGTACTTTATCTGCTTTGAAAGTTACAGAAAAGACACGAGGACCACAATATGTTTAATTGTTTCTTCACATTTAAGATGGAGTATCATAGTATCATAGAGCCCGAAGAGAAAACCATTTCATTCTCGTACGGTCTTTGGCCTTTCCAACACACTTGCGCTCAAAATTGGAATCATATTATCAATAGTGGTATGGTCCACTTGTTACCTAATTGGAGACCTGTCTTGACTTTTTTCCTTCTCTTTTCATGTCTTATATTCCCTAATAAGATATATATTTTTCTATAGGAGTAATTTTGGCTTCTCTTTCAACCCTCCTTCACATTATCAGACTCTCCTTTGTGCTTTATTTATCTATGCTCTGTTGTTTGTCTTTTACAAGAGTGGTCGATTTCAGAGATATATCGTGTCTGGGATGCACAATATACCAGGCCACCAAGTGCAGTGTGCGTGTTAGACAGTCACAGAATATACCACAAACAGAGACGAACTTTTTATTGATTTGAAAACAAAATGAATAAATTTAGAAAAATGATATTTATGTTTCCCCAATATATTGATATTTGGTGTTAAAAATTCAAATAAACGTTTTTTCCCTCTCTAAAATACGATACGTGGATTTTGATTAGTGTTTAAATGTAACGATTTGCACCCTTAACCCATCCAGTATTCTTTATACAACAACAACTTTATTATGATAAAATTACTATCTTCCTCATTAGGCAATAAGTAATTGTGATAAATGTTTTCATTCATACCATATTTACAATATTCATTCACTCTCTCATTCATACCGTATTTACAAATAGCCCAGAGACCTCTCAAATCCACATGGTTGTCACCTCCCTCGCATGCAAAAGAGGAAGCGGAGTCTTGGGAAGTCCCCCAAGCTCCTTCGTCAGCCGCGTCACCGGATACAAGCCAGTGGAGGCTGACCAAGACTGCGAGAGACACATACGCTTAGGACTCCAATATTCTAAAAAAGTCTTTGCAGTGTGTCTAGCAAGCAAAGAACATAGACTAGGGTAGGGTCCCCGAGCTTCAGAAAATAAAATTTATAAACCATGTCCTTTTTAGGGTAGTCGCCTATTTTTTTTTTTTTTTCAAAACCCCTTTATTAAAAAAAATTACAAACAAATGAACAATAACATGAACAAATGGTCCCATATAGGCAACAAGGCGTTTTCTTGTTTCTTCTAGTTTCTTTGATGCCAAAATGCCATTGACCACACGAAGAATAACTCTGGTCAAAACATTGTCTGCGTCCAGTGCTCGCAAGTCCACGCATCGAATGACTGCCACTGAACACAAGAAACTAGTGCTCCAATTGTGGAGGTCCCCACGTCGCCTCCTAGAGGTTGTGGCCGCACCGGGTGAACCATCAGGCCGCTGCGGACCAGAATAAGACGGAGAAGCCACCGTCAGCCCAACACCAGTAATAGCAGGAGCCCACCTCATGGAACCCACAGCTAAACACCACCGCCCCGAACTTCACGCCAGGAACTTCTTATGCAGCGGTAGCGGGTTCTTCTCCCTCCCCTTGTACACCCGACACCCCGAGCCTTCCGCCCTGGCTCTGGATTCTTGAGACCTTACTCAGTAAATGTCCGGTCTTCACAGCTTATTTGCTCAATTGGCAAATCAGCATCGCACGTCAATGGTAAGTATATAATACATAACTTTAATGTCAATGGTTTACTGGCTGTATTCGGAGAAGTGGAGGCGCTATTAGCGACACGAGAGTGATGTACCATAACGTAAGGTGTATAAGGTACACGGGGTAGGGTAAGTATCCGTCAATTGAAACAAGAACCCTTAGTTTGGTCAACGTACATTTTGACCCTTGTGAGGAAAGGATTGATCAATGGAAGTGGATTAATGTTTTGACTAATTGAATAAGAGAAAGTTTTTTGGTTAACAGATAATTTAATACATTTTGTTTTTTGGTCGATAAGTGATGGATATTATGAAGTTAATAGTGTATTATGAATATACCATGTTTTATTTTTCTTATGTATCTTGATATATATTTTGATTTCCTTTTGATTATGTCGTTGACCACTATCTGCGTATTGATATCCTATGTTGCATTTGTCGGTAGATGTCCTTTTTATTGTTATAGGATGAATCTAAGATATACAACGTTTTTTCCTGATTCGTGTGAAAATGATTCCAGAGAAGGGTTTAAGAAAGGCACCGAGATGGAGATACAACAGGGGGAGTCCCCCCTCCCCACATAAGATAGATATGTTGCAGATCATTACACTGCTGTCAGAAATGAAGAGGGTTAACTCATTGAGGTTTGATAAAAATGAAGAAGTAATACTTGGGATAGCAAAAGAAGCTCCAAAAGAAAAAACGGAGGAAGCAGGAGAACAAGATACATTCGATAACTCCCAATCTCAGGACATGAAGAAACATATAAATAATGGTGAAAATAGTATCAACCAATTGGAAGAGATTCTTTATGGAAAAATTTATGAAAATCAAATAATATTAGTCCAGGGATGAACTATGGATAGCAGAGGATGAGGTAAATCAAGAAATTTAACATTATTTGAACTTGTGAATATTTCTAAGGTCGAAGAGTCGATTGAAACAGACGTTTCGGTAAATAACAGCGGAGACAAATAAGATGAAACGGGTATTTTAAAATTAGAATCTCATCAAGGTACAGATGAAGTGATAAAATCAGAAAAATAAAACTTAATGGTGAAGAAGTACAAAAGATTACTCGAAAATAAGGTAGCGTGAGATACTTGTGGTCATAGGAACCCACACAATTATACTTGTGTGTAGTATATTTTCTTTTTTTTTTTTTATTGTTTTCTTGGTTTTGTTTTATGGATTGACATATGTATTATATTTTTGTTTGTCTGTCCTGGAGGGAGGGAGGAAGGGAGGAAGGGGGAGAGAGAGAGAGTGAGAGAGAAAGAGAGAGAGAGCGACGGGGGGGGGGGGTCCAACATAGGAGAATATATACTTAGAGACAAGGACTCAGTTGTAGGCTTGGCAGAACAGTCTGAAGAGCGCTTCACACCACTCTGGGTCACCTCTAGATCATTTGACTGAGCACCTCAACTATACTCCTCATCTTTAGAGAAACCCTCAATTTATACTTGTGTTATTTAAGTCTATTAGTTAAACCAGTAAGATCTATGAAATCTATTCATCTTTTGATTCATAGTGAAAAAGATTTTAGCACAGAAAAAGCATTTTTAATTAAACATCGTATATAAAATCCTATTTTATAATTGAATTATTTCCATTTGATCACCACGTTAATTTATTAAGGTAAGTTAGTTTGGATAAAGTTACAATTGGGACAACAGAAAATTAATGGTGTATTTTTGAGTAAAGTATAGTTTGGTATAAATTCACGCGAATGCAATACGCTCAGGATTTAAAAGAGAAATTAATTTGTTAATAGTTGAATAGTTAGATGGCATCCCTACAATTCAAGTGTTCTAATTATTCAACTAGAGCGTAACAGCGTGGCGTTTGTTAATTCAAAATATACAAACGGATATATGTATCAATGGAAAAGATCTTTTATATATTGCTATACAGTTTTGTGTATTCGGATATAATTGGATATCAGATATATTTGTGTATCGATACGCTGTGTATCAGTATTTAGGCTTCCGTCTCGACAAAAGGCTGACATATAACCCACACACGAGGCTAAAAAGACTAGAACTAAACATACGCTTTGGACAAATATACAGACTACTTCAAAATACATCCCATATATCAATAGAAAACAAATTACTAATTTACAAAGTTAAACTTAAGACAATCTGGACATACGGAATAGAGCTATGGGGTCGAACATCAAGCGTATCCAATCCTTTCAACCATAAGTCCTGAGAACAATATTAAATGCCCCTTATTATGTCAGCAACAAAACCCTTCATAACAATCTTAATATACCCTACAGTCTTGAACTCATTCCTTCCTAGTTCATGAAATTCCATAGTAACCTATCCAACCACCCTAATCCCGTAGCAAGCACAGTCATTACATTGCCCCACTCATCCCTATAATCCTCCTCGGAAACTAAAGCCTGGCTCGTATCCAGACTGACGGAGGAGCGTGGTAGATCTCCCGAGACAGCATCCTCTTTCGCATGTGAGGGAGGTGACAACCATGTGGATTTGGTGGGAGGTCTCCGGGCTGTTTGTAAATACTGCATGAATGAAAAGTGTAAATATGGTATGAATGAGAACATTTATCACAATTACTTATCGCCCAATACTAATTTTATCACAATAAAGAAGTTTCATTTAAACAATCAAACATTACGCACTCTTCGCTTGTATTGATATTCATATTGGGCCTGCTCGTCTCGGTTCAAGCCTCTATGCATTATTTGGGAAGATAAGTACAACAAGTCTTATTTGTAGAGACATCAACTTAGTCCCGTTGATTGTTAATCGATAAGTCCTGCACACGCAAGTATTGAAGTATCCATCAGACTTAAAATGTGTTACTTCTAGCCGAAGGGTGAAGCTAGTTTTTCTGTAAATCGCAATTATGAGGCGGGTTAAAAAAAATCAAACATAAAAAATAATTTTTAAAATATTTATTTTAAAAAGGTAATAACCACCTTAGAAAATTACAATAGTAAAAGGGCATACACTATGATAAAATTTCTCATTCATAACATATTTACAATAAAGCACAGCACCCCCCCCCTTTCACTCGTGGAATTGTCTTCCCGGCTTTGAACAAGGTGGCAAGGCACGCTACTCCTGCAGCCACAGATCTACGTAGGTGAGTGAGAACTGCAGACACTCAGGACTTGAGGGGAGAAAATTGACCGTGGCCAGAACTCCCAGTGACAAAATTAAATAAATACAAAAAAAAATTCCAACAGAAGAAATCGAGTATTTAATTGAGTTTCAGCCGATTTCACAATTCTTCTTTAAAACCAAGTAATCGTTCATATTTTTTTGTTATTGTTGTAAAGGCGATTGTTGAGAAAAAGTGATCAGTGTATTTGAACATAAAATAATTTGTTAGCACCTCTCGGTATTTTTTCTTCGCCTTTTACTTCCTCTATTTCCTTTAATTCTCCAAACTCCCGTGTAAATTTGAACTTTTTATTTTTGTTTTGTTATCGTTAATCTATTACGGTTTACATTTTACTTCAGTTACAAAATAGAGTTTATTAGTTTATAAACAAATAAAATTAATGTGGAATAAAACTTTTAATTAATTCTCACCTTCCAAAGTTCTGGCATGTTTTTCTTTTGTTTGGTTTTTCTTTTCTTTCTCTATAAAGTGAAGCGCTAATTTTTTTGCGGGAGTAACATTTTGATAGCATTTAGAGCGGGCAGCCGCGCGTGAAGCATTCTCCACCCAATCAACGTTTTTTTTTTGTATTCTTTATTAAAGATGATGTCGGGCACGCCCGCCGGTGGAGGTCACGTCGACCTAGCCACTGCCCGGCGGGCGTCAAAAAGAGATGAGAGGTTAATGAAGTTGCATCTCCCTCCCCGCAGGTCGAGGTAGAGAAGGTACGCAGGGGGGAAGACTAGTATGTCTATTCTCGAACGGGTAATTACTTGCTTTGATGTCATTCCCTTCGGCGTTTCTCAAGCTCTGTTTTCCTCCTTTGCGGCTGTTAACTGACTGAACGGTGTCAGACCTATTTCCATCGTCGTGCCTCCACATTAGTGGTACTGCCATTATTTAATTGTAATACATATATAGCTTATTTGTATGCTTTAGGAGTTTGAACCCGCTCTCCGGGCTACTGGATATGATGGAAACAAAAACAGTAGAATTTTACAGAACTAATACGGACTTGTTGATTATGGTCGTGGACCAGAGCATCTTTTGAACATCGGTTTATTGCGTCCATCAAGTGTTGTTGTTTTTTGTATGTGGTGCTATTTTTAAGGCACTTTAGTCACTAACAATGATACTGCTGGTTTCTGGAAATTTTTATTTAGTTCCTGTCGGTTATTGCTCAATAACCAACATTGCATTGCTGTTTTGAGGCGTCTATTTATTAGTGTACTAAACAGTCTCGTTGAGTAGAGTTACTTAATGGCTCGCCACTCGACTAAATTACTAGCCTGGTGTGGACGTGCTGAGTGAGTGAGGAGACGGTGGCAGGCTACAAGGTTACTGACCCTCCGCTAACACAGCCGCCATTCAGTAATCGTTTTTAGTGGCCCGCCCATGACCAACCGACCGGCTCTCGACATCCACTCCTATATCTATAAGTAACCTTTATCGCCCGTCTCTGCTCTCTAAACTCCCGACAAAGGGAGACCTCCAGTTGTCACAGAGACGCCACTCTCAGCAACTTCTCACATAAGACATTTCAATTTGTTACAAAAAAACAAAACAAAAAAAAACAAGTAAGTTTCAAGAACTTTTTGAATACTTTAGATCACTCAAATTTCAGTTTGGAAATTTATTAAGTGACACATCGCTTTGAAAGTACATATTCAGATTATAAAAGCAAATCAAAGTTCTCAAAGTGTTATAAAAATTATGGATAAAAATATTATTTTAAGCAGAAATATGGATTAAAATAAACCAACCATTTTCAATACAAAGCAAGAGACATAAACCAGACGCTTTTTGAAGCACACAGACAAAGCCTCATAACCCGAATCGATGCAAGAAGGTGGTTAACATTATCATTGCCTTTGTTCGGATCATATTTGCAAAAGGATTTGCGACATTCTGGACCACTAAGACTTACTTAGCTCTGAAGAAAAACCTTTTCGAAGTAAAAATTAAATAATTTTCTAATGTAGATTTCTCAACAAAATATATCCTTGAGGTGAATTAAGGGCCAATTTATGCAATTTTTCGCTCATACTCTTAGTTTAAAAAAAAAAAAAAGTGGTTTAACATTAATACATTTCTTCAAAACGAAATTCACTATGTCAAATTACCCTGAATTGTCAGAGTTTTTGATTAAATCCAATTCTTTGAACGTTGGTGCTTCGTCACAACATTTGTATCAGGTTACAGTGTTTGATAACCATCAATCAGATTTTTAAAATCTGTTAGAATCGTCATCACTGGGGATTTATCTGCATTTACATATTGTTCCCAGAGCTAAATATTAGCTGTACCTTCCATTAGTTTACTTTCTAAGGTATTTTAAGTAAATTTAGGTTAATTTTATTAATACTTTACGGAACCTCTTACCTCAACACACATAATGTTTATTAAATTCCAGCTGCGACTTTACAAATAACTTCCTTTGCTAAATGTAGTTAAATATATTTACTTTATCATTATTTTTTTTTCTTAAAGACACATTATTTTACATTGTCAGTTTTTTTCTCTTTTTTTAATAGTTCTTTATTTTGGTCGTATATAAATTTGTCACCTGAAAATTATTGTTATTCATAGATGAATTCTAGGGACTAAGCAGAATCGACTGTTTTTAAAATGAATTTTTGAAGGAAACTTTATCATCCGTGTAATGATCAAATCCATGTATGTGGGATCAAACCTATTGTTAGCGCATGCAGTCAAACTGCTTATGAAAATGTGGAATATATAGGACATTACGTAGGGTTTACATTTTCGTGATATAATTATTAAACCAAATCTATATTTAAGTTTATACAAACAAATTTGACTTGAAAATTGTAAATAAGCAAAACAGTTTTCACTCGATAACATTCTAATCAAAAACACCTTAATAATACAAATTCCCTAGCCTTTCGTTGATTTGTGACTTCTCTCCAGCCTATGAGGTAAATAGCTCAAGCTCGATAATTGACCATCAGATGTACACACACAATTACCATTTAATAACTCGCTGTACGATTATTAAACTTATTCATAAAGAAAAGTACACAAAACTAATAACATTCGTCTTGTACGATGTAGAGTTTGGAACTAGTGACTTTCGCCAGATTGAACGAATCAAATCCACGAATCTGTCCGTACCTGCAGCCCAGCTCTTTGCAATACTTCAGAAATTGTTTAAAATTTCACAGTAATATTATTGTAAGTTGACATTAACGTATTTATTAATTTTATAACCAATTAATAAATACATGCATACAATACTGTTGATATCAAGAACGTCAATAGTCCTTTTTTTTTTTAATGGTACATATTCTATATCCGGCAAAACGAAGCGATAGTTGGTATAAGTTACAGAAATTGCGACTTTGATATAAGTTACGATAACTAACTAGCGATGAAATAATTACTGTTTATTTTATGGCACTAATGATTAGGGTATGATTTTTCTTGTTTATAGTCTTATAACCTAATGGTCAACGCCTTTTGTTCTTGGTATACGTAGTCTAGTAAGGTCTACGAGTTTACACCGGGGGGTCCCTAGAAACCGGCAATATTGTTTTGGTTTTAGAAAGAGTACTGCGCCTGCGTTAACTATAGAAGTCGTTTTCATATCGCTCTGCAACAAACTGTTTCTTGTTACCGTTCGTAGGAAGTGCCTAGTTCGTAAAACTGTTCCAACCGACCCTTGGGTGAACCGTTCGCGGTGGACTGTCTACAGGTGAGTGGAAAGAGGAACAGTGGGCATTATTGCCAACGTAAGTTTTTCATCTCACAATTCATACAGAGGGCGGCCATATTGCAAGGTATCAGTCAGCCGTGCTGAGAGTGGGGAGTCCAGCTGGCCCTCAGTACACTCTGTTCAGGCCTCTTATTACGCTGCAAGCTATTAACACCAATACCTGTGTTCGAGGCTACATTATATTGAATTTTTTTTTATTCAATTAAAAACTATTTACAGAAGTACCGCTGAATATGAAACATGCGTTTCTACCAACAGGTTATATCTGAAAATAAGAAAAAACGCTCAAGATCATTGGGACCTACGCCCACTATGTCACCAGTCAAACGTAAGCCGCGGCGATCTAATCGAAATATCCCAGTAAATTCCTCAGCACCTAGCAGCTCTATGGAAGAGATACCATCACAACCCAGCACATCAAAACAAACAGCAATAACTCATGAGTCTCCCTTTTTCACACCCAATAGTTACGAGGTGTTGAAAAATATTGAGGTAGAGGACATGGACTCTACAACACCCACACAGCCCAAGCCACCAGCGATATTCATTCGCAACATTAGTAATTTCCAATTACTATGCACTCAAATGAGCAAAATTGTAGGTACAGGCAAATATACTTGCCTCAATCGATCTCGGGACACAAAAGTTTCTCCGGACACTCCTGACACATACCGAGCAATTATAAAATACCTAGAAGAAACCAAGGCTGATTTTCATACCTACCAACTAAAGCAAGAAAGATCGCTGCGGGTGGTGATTAGAAACCTGCATCCCACAACACCAGCGGACGAGATAGAAAAGGAGCTGATAAGTTTAGGATACAAGGTTCGCCAAATTACGAATGTCCTCCGTGAGGAAAGACAAGAAAATGATACAAGTATCAAGAAACCAATGCCCTTCTTCTTTGTGGATTTAGAGCGAACAGCTGGATTGGAGAAAATCTTAGGGGCTTAACGAGCTTAACCACTTATACTACACAAGAGTACAGGTCGAAAAGCCTTACCCGAAACGAGACATCGTCCAATGCCATAATTGCCAGGCATATGGGAACACAAAATCGTACTGCTACCACCCTCCCAGGTGTGTAAAGTGCGGTGGGCAGCACAAAACTGAATTGTGCAAGAAGCCCCTAAAATCACCTGCTGTATGCGTGCTCTGTCAGCAAGGCCACCCGGCAAACTATAAAGGCTGTGAGACTTATAGAATTCTGAAGTCCAGAAGTGAACAACGTCGTCGTCCTGAAGAAGAAACACCAGCCACAGGTAGCCCAAGAAGCGCCCCCGCCAGAAGTTTGAGGCTTTCAGACTCTTTTGCTGACGCAGTTCGGAACAGAGAGCAGTCACAGGCATTGCCCACTCCTCCTCCGCAAGTTCTTCTTTCCCAGCACTCCGCTCATCCCGCCAACCAGCAAACTCAATCCCATCCTCAACTACACATCTCGCATATCCCGCCACCTTCAAGCTCTTCAGATCTCACCAGCCTTTTAACCTCATTCCTTACAGAGTTCAGAACCCTAATTACCCCTCTCATTTCCCTTCTTACAAATCTTGTCTCCTACCTTATCCCCGTTAAACAAGATCCATAATTGAATCCTTCCGACTCCTTATCCATTCTCCTTTGGAATGCGAATGGTGTCCGCACCCACACTAACGAACTGACAGCACTATTCCATGACAAAAAACTCGATGTAGCTCATATAACTGAAACAAGACTTACAAGTAAACGACCATTTACCGTTCGACAGTACCAGACTTATCGTCGACTTATAACTGATCACCCAGATGGAAGAGCTCATGCAGGTACCGCTGTTATTGTCCATAACTCCATATCCCATCACATAGTTCCTTTGGTAGCACATGACTTCCTTCAATCCACTGCAGTGTCAATCACCACCCTCACTTTTCCCCTTACTCTAGCATCAGTGTACTGCCCTCCCAATAAATCCATTCCCGATTCCCAATTTATCTCCTTTCTAGACTCCATCGGGTATCGTTTCCTTGTGGGTGGGGACTTTAACGCAAAGCACCAACACTGGGGCTCAAGATCCACAAATACATGAGGACGTGCTTTGCTGTCTGCACTCACACGGAGACATTGCTCCACTATCTCTCCTGACACAGCCACCTATTGGCCATCAGATCCCAACCGAAATCCTGATCTCCTTGACTTTTTCTTCTACAATAGTTTAGGAACACTAAACTATTCACTCAAGCGCCTCAATGACCTCTCCTCTGACCATAGTCCTTTATTATTAACCATTTCCCTAAGACCAATTCACAAACTGCCTCCTCCTTCATTTATTAGGGGCCCAGTTGACTGGAACCACTTACGTCAGCTTCTTACAGAATCCGTAAACCTCAAATTATCCCTGAAAACATCCCAAGACCTAGACGATGCAGTGCATTCTTTCACTACTCTGGTCCAGAGGTCGGCTTGGGAGGCATCGTCACCCCATCGTCACCCAAGAATCCATAATCATAATCGTTTACCTCAGCATCTCAAAGATCTAATCCTATCCAAACGCCGCTCCAGAACAGTGTGGCAAAGATCCTGGCATCCTGCCGATCGCCGCTCGTACAATCACTACTGCCGATTGGTAAAGTGGCGATTGGCATCCTTCCGTTCCGATTCTTTCAATTCCTACCTCTCCTCTCTGTCTACCAGGGATAACTCCTTGTGGAATGTAACCAAAAAAATCCTAAAGTATCAACCTGTTTCACATCCGCTCCGTCGTGATGATGGGTCCTGGGCGGCTTCGGATGGGGATAGGTTGGAGGAATTTGCTCTGCATCTTACCCATACTTTCACACCTCAGCTTTCTCATCAAAGCCATACTCACAGCACAACTGTGGAAGATTTCCTCACTTCACCTATTCCTCTCTCTCTTCCACCAAAAGCCGTTAATCCCTCTGAGGTCAAATACCTTCTGAAAAACTTACCTTACCGAAAATCCCCTGGATATGATCTCCTTACTCCTCAAATTCTCAAACAACTTCCTCCTAAAGCCATAATCTTCCTAACCTATATATATAATTGCATTATCCGAACGACGCACTTTCCACTCCTCTGGAAACATTCCATTATTGTCCTATTCGCCAAACCCGGTAAACCACCCAATGATGCCTCATCTTATCGTCCAATTAGCCTACTCCCTATCCTCTCAAAAATATTTGAGAAACTCCTACTAAAACGTCTACTTCCAATTGTTGAATCCAAAAACCTTTTTCCCACACACCAGTTTGGTTTCCGCCAACGGCATTCCACTGCTCAACAAGGTCTTGGCGTTGTTGATCACATCTCCTCAGCCCTTGAAACCAAACAGTATTGCACTGCTGCCTTTCTTGATATAGCTCAAGCTTTTGACAGGGTTTGGCAAGCAGGATTGCTCTACAAGCTCAAAAGATATTTACCACAGACCCTTTTCCTAATCCTACAGTCCTACCTTTAAAACCGCTTCTTTCAAGTCCACTGTGGTTTAGAAAACTCTAACTACTATCCCATAAATGCAGGAGTTCCACAGGGCAGTGTCCTGGGCCCCATCCTCTATAACCTATACACCGCTGATGTCCCCTCTACTCCCAATACCTTCTTGGCCACATTTGCAGATGACACTGCAGTCTTGTCATCCCACGCAGACCCCGACATAGTATCCCATAACCTTCAAAAACACCTTGACGAGATCGAGTATTGGTGCAATCAATGGCGGATCAAAGTTAATGAAGCAAAATGCTCCCACATTACCTTCACCCTTTGTCGCAAGACTTGTCCACTAGTTTATTTTAATTCTATTCCTCTCCCTGTATTCGAGACAGTACGGTACTTAGGCTTCCATCTCGACAAACGACTGACCTGGAACCCACATACGAGACTAAAAAGACAAGAACTAAACAGACGCTTTGGACAACTGTACAGACTACTTCAAAGGACATCCCATCTCTCAATAGAACATAAACTACTAATCTACAAAGTTATACTTAAGCCAATCTGGACATTCGGAATAGAGCTATGGGGGACAGCAAAAAAGTCGAACATCAAACGTATCCAATCCTTTCAATCCAAAGTCCTAAGAACAATAGTAAATGCCCCTTATTATGTCAGCAACAAAACCCTTCATAACGATCTTAATATACCCTACATTCTAGAACTCATCCCTTCCAAGTTTATGAAATTCCACAGTAGCCTTTCCAACCACCCTAATCCTGTAGCACAGTCATTGCACTGCGCCACTCATCCCTATAATCCTCCTTGGAGACTGAAACGGCAGTGGCCTCGTGACCTACTATAAACGCGAGACAGTGGGAGTCCTGGCAATGGCCAGTTTCTCCAATCATGTCCTATTGTATGAATGAGCGAGTGAATGATGCTGTAAATATGGTATGAATGAGATCATTTATCTGTATTATTATTGCCTTATAAAAGGCATATTGTAATTATTGCACAATAAAGATTGTATTTTAAAGGTTTTAGAAAGAATTTTTCAGTTTGTAGATTGCATTCAACAAGATTTGCTTTATACGTACTGGATCACGTTGGTTTCGTTTAGGAACTTAAATGGTAATTACTTCATTTTTGAGCCATTCATGTATAGTTAAACATATTCCAGTATCAGTTTCCTGTAGTAGGATGGACAGTTAGATGTAGATTTTTTTTTGGTAAGTATATGGTATTAGGAATTGTATAAAAGTCTCCTATTGAGATTTGAATTCCTACATGGGGAGCAGGGTCTTACTCTTGAGGGGATTATTACATAGGGAGATGCGCTAGGAGGGAAGTGCGTGCTGAATCGTGTATAAAGCACCCGTATTCCAATTTGGAGCAAACCAACGATTGATAAACTTTAAGCTAGTCTGAACCTCGAGCATCACCAATGAGAATTCTTCTTATTTTCAGCTTCTCCGTTCATTTTTCTCTCAGGATAGAAATGCCAATGTCCCAGGAGAGCTTGCCAGGATGGTGGCTTGTTTCAGAGCCTACTGCAATGTATACATCTATTTTTTTCACTATTGAATTTCATTCTGGATTTTTGTTACCAGACATATATTCTATTTATTGCTCCTTGGATTTTGTATTTTATGCCCATGATAAATTTTGAGCGGTAAATCACTTGGTCATTGACGAAAAGTATTGGTTTGAAGCCTGCTGGTATCTCATTAATTGCTAAGCCAAACAATATAATACTAAGAACACAGTCCTGTGCTACTCCATTTGTTTGTTCTACATTTCGAGATTGTTGTCGTTTTCAAATGCCTCTACTACATTAATAAAAATACTCCCATAGCTTTTTGATATTCAATAAAAACATGTTGGATTTCTGCCTATATTTGGACTAAATGGTCTAAAGTAGATCTGAAAGTCACATTGGAATTGTAAAATATTATTCTTTTCAAGAAGACAAGTGGTTTATTTGACATCCTCTCCATCTACAACTTGCAAAAAAATCTGGTAAGGAATATCGGATAGTTGCTAGATACTTGACGCCTGTCTTTTCCAGATTTTAGAAGGATGACAACTTCCGCTTCATCTGAAGAAATCCTCGAGGCTCCCAAATATTGTAGTAGGCAAGGAGCAAGTTGAGACTGCGTGGTCTTTGGGAGCTGTTGTATCATTAGATTATGTACATCATCTGGTCCTGTAGAAGAGCCCTTCATATTTTCAAGTATTGACTGTTCCTAATTCCCACACAGTTGGTTATATTTGGAATTCGCTCCTTCTTTACTGTTGATGAGAGTATCTTCTATAGGTGAGTCATTGAGATAGATTGTGGCTGTGGTAAATATGCTTGAGTAGTATTTCGAAAACTCTAAGCTTGTCAGGTCTATTCAGTTTTCGATTCTATAAAATGGTGTGTCGTTCTGGAAAGAAGTGACTAGTGATTTTCCTTATTTTATTCCAGACAACACCACTTGTGTGGACGATCTGTTGATTAATTCGACACATTTTTGCCACAATTTGGTTTTGTTGGTAATTGACGTTTTTTGCAAATTGTTTTTAAATTTAAAAAGCTGTTTGGTTTATAAATTCAATAAAATTCGTTCCTGTCATGTTTCGTTTCTTTGGTGTTTTTGTCACAACTGATCCATCAAACCAAGTGAGCGGGATCCTGAGGTTTTAGATATGGCAAGGTCTGCTAATTCTATTATAGTCCTGGTAATGGCGTCACATCCTGTCTCTAGCTCAGATTGGTTTAATTGTGGTGCTTCCAATTTTTCTCTGAAGTGACCCTATTTTTCCTTCTCTATTATCCAACGGGATTTCATACAATTCTGTCCAGCTGATATGGTTATAGAAAAAGGGACTTGCTATGGATAAATAAATTATGAGAACGGTCAGTGAGAAGGCTTAGGAATGTTGGCTCTCCAACACTGAGGATTAGCATTTCGGAGATATCTATAAAGTCTTAAATTACACAGGTTTAAAGAATTTTTTTTTTTTTGTCCCTAGGATTTTAGAAATGATTATAGCTATTTTTGGGGCACTGAATCTAATTATGAAATCAGTTTTTCTTTATCTGTTCTACTTTTTAGATGTTTTTTTAACGTGCAGTTCTAACTGCATTTTGAACAGTTCTCTGCGTAAGTTCTCGCCAAGCTGGGTAGATCGAAGTTGGTTGGCCTCGCGTTATATTTGTGTTTAGAAAAGAGTTGTTATAATGTTAACCTAAAACGTACTTTGTTGAATTTAAATAAATGAGTTAAAGTAGAAGAAGCTTTGTAAATCATCCTGATATGGTGTGTAAATATCCTGATTCGCTATATTTTGGGAGAATACACGTTAAAAGAAAACAGTAAAACTGTTAGCGACTTTGTAAAGAGGGCTTATCTTGGATGCTTGTTAGGCTTGGTGATCAAGATAAAACCTGGGCACCGCATCAGGTCTGTAAAGCTTGTACAGAACATTTGCGACAGTGGGCTACCTGGAAAAGAAAAATCTGAAATTCGGCATACCTGTGGTTTGGAGAGAACCCCAAAATTACATCGATCACTAATAATTCTGCCTGTTAAATATTACTTGAATGGATCGAAACAATCGTAGCAAGTGGACTTATCCTGCTTTAATCTCTGCATGATGCCCGGTCTCTCACTCAAAGGAAGTGACGATCATCAGCTACCAGAGCTCTGTGAGGATAAGTGTTGTCCTTCTTATCACCCTTATGATACTTATGAAGGCGACAGTGATTATGAGGGGTTGTCATAAATTCTGTTTCAACCAAGATGTGTTAAATGACCTCACCAGAGATCTCAAAATTTGCCGAGACAAGAAACCAATATTAACTTTTACCGTACGAGAGAAAGAGGGCAGGTGGGCAGCCAACACAAATCACCTATTGATGTTCATTATACTTAATGTTTCTCAAGAACAAAGCTATGGTGTTATATTCTTCTTTAATTTTCAATGAGTGAGCAATTGGCATTGAACCATATTTATTTCTATTGTGTCAAGAATAAAATCTCTCAAGAAGACAATCTAGTATTTTGTCATGAAATTAGTGGACTCCTGCAAAAAATTGGTTTTCCCTAGTATTTTATGGATTATTGGCGCCTAGTTATTGACAGCTCAAAGTGAAGTTTGAAATATGTCCTTCTACACAATAGAAATAAATATGGTTCAATGCCAATTGCTCACTCATCGAGAATGAACGAAGAATATAACACCATAGCTTTGTTCTTGAGAAACATAAAGTATAACAAGCATCAATGGGTGATTTGTGTACTTAAAAATGGTGAACTTTCTTCTTGGACAGCAAAGTGGCTATTCTTGTGCCTTTGGGTTAGCAGAGACAAACCACACCATTTTTCAGATTCTGAAAGCAACTCAGTGAAAAATAATATAGTGTCTACATTGAATTAGTAAAAATAAAAAAGGATTGTACTGTCATAATGAGTGGACTGTCAAATTAAGGATCTTGACTGCATGTTAACTAGTACGTACTAGACCTTTAGTGGAATTTTAAAAATAAGACTGTCGTTAAAATCGTTTTCGAAAAGTTGATTGTGTGATTCATGACACTTGAATTTTATGTTGCATCAGTAAAATTATTATTTTGTAATCAGCTACAAGCAGCGCAGTGCTCAACAGCTGCAGGATAGACTGTTATAAATTGTATATTCGAGTTGGGCTTGAGCTCTTGTATTGGGAATTTCAAGTAGAAATCTGCAGATCATTTGTCAGTGAGCCGGGAGTACTTGTGTGAGGATTCTTCCAGTCGGGGAAAAAGTTGTAACTGGCCCAAGTTAGGCATCCATCACTTCATCTAATTACCAAGCTGGGGGTCAGTTCTGAGACAAATGGTCCACTTAGCCAAAGCTCCAAACTCGAGTTGTTATCTCTGCTTCTGGGCAGATACATTTTTCAAAGTGTCAAATCCCCTGTTGTCTTTCAGGCTGATTTTCTTAATGGCTATTGCAATATACTAACAGCAGTCTAAAAAACATTCAACATTCAATAAACCAATTCAGTTGTTGACGAGGGTATACATGGCACCACAAACAAAATGTTAACGGATGAGAAATAACGGGCGAATCTAGATTACATTTTGAAAAAAGATTGGATTTTGTGTTAGTGGATGTCGGAACATGTAATAACAATATAGTAATTGGATTGTATATCAAATGGTAAATAAAGTTTTATGTATATATTCTAACTTCAGATGAATTTTTTACCAGTGCTTGTTCCAGGATCTTCCTCCACGGCTACCCTTAAACCTTTTTAGGGCTACTTAAACATTGCTTAATGTCCAGCCATTATGCTCTTCCAAATTTTTAAACCATGTTTGTTATGTAATTCAACTTTTTTTAATTAAGATCACCATCAACTGGGTTATACCTGTTTGATTTGCCATGAATGACACTCGGACACCATTATCTCCAAACTTGACTCACCCATTTTTTTAAACTTACTAAATCGTTCTGAAGCAGGCAATCGACGAAGTCGTTAATCTTACTTTAATAAAATTTCCTTGATACACAATTCTATTCTTTTAAATAATTCATAAGAGCGTTTAACGCCTATTATATATATATGAGGTTTCATCACCTTTTTCGCGGGCGTTACGATTCCGATGGTAAAAAATGTTTTTTATCGTATTGGTACAAATGTCTCTGAAGTACGTTGAAATATGCTGCTTTTATCAATGTTAACTTTTTTCCTAAGTTATACGAGTTTGGGTGTTCTCGGCCATTTTTAGTTTTGAAAAAAATAGATCAAAGAATTTGTATTAACTTCATCAAAAAAAATAAATAAAATGCAGCAACGTTTTTGAAATGTTGACAGTGGTTTTTGGTGAATATACCATGAGTAAAGCAAAAGTTTATGAGTGGTAATGACGTTTCAAAGAGGGCCGTGAAGACATTAAAGATTATGATCGCGCTGGCTCTAACACTTCAATAAACGACGACAACATCAAAGTAGTTAAGAAAATGATTCTGGACGATCGCAGAATTACTATTATAGGGCTATTTGATGAAGTTAACCATTTGAATCATGCCATGTGATTTTGCGACGTTTTGGGCATGAAACGTGTAGCAGCAAAGTTCGTTCCAAAATTGTTGAATTTCTAGCAAAAAAAAAGAAAAACATCGCGTGGATATCGCCAAAAAATTGCTGAACAACGCAAACAACAATCCAGAGTTCCTTAAATTGATCATAACAAGTGTTATGGGTATGGCGTGGAAGCCAAGGCGCAATCTTCGCAATAGAAGCGGACTGAAGAGCCAAGACCGAAAAAAAATCGACAAGTTCGATCAAAAGTGAAGGGTCTTCTCACTGTTTTTCTTGATGTCAATGGCTTAGTGCATCATGAGTTGCTGCCAGAAGGTCGTACAGTCAATAAAGTATATCACTTGGAAGTAATGCGCCGTTTACGTGAAGTGATCCGACGGAAACGATCGGCATTGTGGCAAAACAATTCGTGGAAATTGCATCACGATAACGCTCCCGCTAACGTAATTTTTTAGCATAAAACAACGCTGTGTGACCTCAGCCACCGTATTCACCGGACATGGCTCCCTACGACTTCTGTTTGTTTCCGAAGTTGAAAAAAACCTTGAAAGAACGACGTATTGGCACCATCGATAAGATAAAAGAAGAATCGCTGAAGGAGCTAAGAGCTATATCGAAAAGTGCTTCGAAAATTGGAAAAAGCGCTGCCACAAGTGTATATCTGAAGGGATTATGATCTGAGGGACTATCGATGAATAAATAAAATATGTTCAAGATAAACAAATATTCTCTTTGCTTTTTGATCAAACCTCGTACATATACTTCCTACAACGTACAACCTTTTACAGCGTTCGGTTCCTCAAAAGGATTTTCGGAGTAGCGATAGTTGAATTCAGGGATAACGTAAGCACAATAGACTGTCACCTTGTAACACAGTCAGTGCCACTACACCCTTCAACAAAAGTGTTCGTTCACGAAAAGTCAATATTGTTGTGAACAACCAGGTTGCGCCCCTAGGCAAAGCCATGCCCCTCGAACGCTTTCCCCCGCCAATAACTGCTAGTTCGTTGTGAGGAATACGTGTTGATAGTGTCCCCATATAACAACCTTTTTCACCTGAATTTATTGAATCGTTTTCAATAACTACCTAATTGTTACACAAACTGCAGCGATAGAGAGTGTGGTATCAACAAGTAAAGGTTGTCAACCGAAAGCAGTTGTCCGTATCTGAATGAAATCTGAAAATCAACGGAAGAAATATCCTTTTATTTTTAACATTAAGTTTAGTAGTAGTAGTAGTAGTAGTAGTAGTATTATTAGTCTTCTTAGTGGTGTGTACTATTGATTCTGATTAACAACAACTTTATTATGATAAAATTACAATCTACCTGATTGGGCTATAAGTAATTGTGATAAAAGATCTCATTCATACCAATTTACAATTTTCATTCACTCGCTCATTCATACTATATATACTAACAGCCCAGAGGCCCCCCAAGTTCACATGGTTGTCACCTCCCTCGCGTGCGAAGGAGGAAGCGGAGTCTTGGGAAGTCCCCCACGCTCCTCCGTCAGCCGCTTCACTGGATAAGAGCCAGCGGAACCGGACCAATATCGCGAGAGCCACAGACGCTCATGTGTTACGTTGAATGCACCATTTTTGAATTTCGCTTTGCCCTATTAATTTAATAGCACAGACCACTTTTTTTTTTTTATTAATTCACCTTTCATGCACCGTCGTTAATTTTATTGTCATTACAGCATTTAAAAGCAACAACAAGTATTCCAGCGGTTTTCTAATTTCTCGGGAGCAGAAAGAAAACCTCAAATATAGTTGACAGACAAACTAATTCAGTTTACCAATTTCATTCCCACGTCGAACACCGCGCTCGGGTTCCCGACTTCAAAGAACCCCTTAAAAGCTACGTTATTCCCTTGTAACCCCGCGTTTGGATCCTAATTTGTGAAACTTGATTTCTTTGCCCCGCCGAGACCGGCTTCTCTCTTTCAACTGCAATTTAAGCAGAAGGGGACTGGTTTCCAAGTCTAAGATATTCAGGGCGAGTTGCCTCCCTCTACCTCACGTAAAATTGATTTATCTTAAGCATTCCCTTCAAGGGTCCTGACCAAATTAAGGGTTTCACTGAACATATGTAATACGAATCAGTGTATTCCGGATTCATTCCTTTTTTGTGTAGTGTTTTTATCATCGGCTTTATTTAAAATAAAATTACCAAATAATTTTTATGGGTTGTTGTTTTTAAACTTTTCACTGTGTGACTTTCAGTATGTTTGTGAAACTCCTGTTAGAAAGCTATTATACATGGAGCTCTTTATATTAGAAATATATCCGACCATAAAACATGGTTCTCTCATTGATTAATTGCAAATATAGATATATTTTCGAATTGAAGTTTTCGGCTTCTTTATTAACAATGCATCACTTATGCATTTTAAAGTTACAGTTACAAAAAGTCATTGAAACTTCCATTAGCATTATTTTCTGAACCATAATTGTGAAATGCGTCACACGTGACTTGATTTTTTAAATAATATGATCTCATTCAACAGAATAATGTTGAAGACATTACAACATCAAAGTCCTATAATCTGTCCAATTCATCAAAACTACTAAGAATAATTACACCTCAATAATAGAACTTATTTAAATAAATATATAGATATATATATATTATTGACGAGGGAGGAATAACAAATATTGTTGTAACGTACATTGTATAGTATTCAGACGATATTGTAATGCTCAAATAAATTGCGGTCGTGTCATTTATGGTTGCAATATTTATCGATTCGAAGATAACATGGAACATTTTAGTTTTAATTGCTACGTCAAAAGGATTCACATTATTAATAAATGTTGCGTATTTCTAAGACGTTTCATCATAGTCATAGACCCCCTAGCTCTCTCTCGCTCCTTTACACATGTTACATACACGTGTTAAATATATATAACATAAAAACATATATAGTATAATAATGTATATTATCACTTTTTACATTTATCTTTTTAAAATATACATCATTTAACAGATTTATAAATGTCAATAAGGCTGTTAGTGTTACCGGTTTCAGCAGCGGAAGTTCTCATATAAATTAAGCTAAGTTCTTTCCATATTTTCAATCGTCATCTTGATTTCTGAGACAAAGGAGAAATTCGACAAAAGTTAGTTTTGCATCTTTGTCAGTTACTAAAAACTCAAAATCCTTTTCCTTGTAAACCACTTCATAATCTTATGTATTTTTGTGCAAAATAGTTCGTTGGCCACTGATATTTTTTGTACCTCTAGCACAGAGCTCTATGACGAGTCAGTGTCTGCTTTTGGTTATTACCTTCTTTTATATGTCCGAAGGTTTTTTTTAATGACACGTATCTGCGATAAAATTTGAAAACATTTCATTAATTATCCTATGATACTTAGACATCCGTCGCTTTCTTCTTTTTTTGTTCTGTTTGTGAGATACATATTACATTTTCGTAATAATATAATCCATATTACATTAATTTTGTAATTAATATAAAGTATTCCAGTTTATTTTCGCATAATATTCCCGTTGCTTGGTGTGCCGTCGGTGGGCGAGTTCATCCGCCGGAGACGCATCAAGTTTTTTGACTCGTTGCAGCACCTAACCAACTCAGTGTTTAACACTATGACCCCACCACCCCTCCCGTATCGATGGCAACAGACTTGCGGGAAAAAATTAGGTTAAGAATTAGTATGTAAGTTAGTTTTAAGTTTGATCAAAAAGGTGAGCCTCGTCACCTTTATTAGTCAGTTTAGTCCAGTCACGTATAATGTGTATCATTGTACTTGTTTATTCATTATATAATTTTTATAAAATAACAAAACCTGTATATAATTTAGCGATGCTACAGGAAATACAAGAATGATTTGTAAATGGATTCGTCTGAGGATCTATAATTATCTGTAAATTTAAAGGGGCTATGAAAGAAAAAAAATCGCATAATATTATATATGATTATTTGCTTAGAATGTTTTAGAATTTTGTTTTATAGTTGCGTCATTTCGCGTAAACATTTAATTAGGTGCAGTGGGTTGGCAACGCTATCTAAGTCCTGCCCTATCCTTTCCCAACCTGACCCTTTTCTATACTGCAGACTTCATGTCATTGAATTGCGACATTGATGTTGCATTTTCTAAATATTATATACCACATCATGGTACTTTTGAAACCCATGTTGACCAGGAGAAAATGAGAGTAGCGTTAGATGCGAGCACCAAAACTACCTGTGGATATCGCTGATACATGTCCTCATGAATTATAATGTTTGCAGTCATTGATTTATGATATACTTAGCCTGTTCAGGCGTTTGCTACTCTACTATGATATCCAAATCATGGTTTATGTACAATGAGAATTGTGCTTTTATATATATATATATATATATATATATATATTACATATATATATATATATATATATATATATATATATATATATATATATATATATATATAATGAAAGTGTCCTCTCTTTAATTTGAATTTGCCGTGCTGCTTCCATTGGCTGACATCAGATGGAGCAGCAGTTATGAGATAGAGAAGGTTATGTGAGGTAACAGAACATGTAAATAGTGTGAATAGAGAATGGATAGTTATTAACTGTAATTGTCGTTTCTTTGTTTACAGGTAAGATTGTGTAAATCAATATTAATAATTGTTATAATATAATATATAGTGAATAAAATTGCTAACTTTGTTTACAGAGAAACTGATTTCAGTTTATTCACCCCACCTTCAATAATTGTCTTACAAAGCGACAATAGGAGTTATAATGGCGAAAAGACTGCAATTCACCATTAACTTTGTGGGATCACCGAAGGATAAGAAGACAAATGTTCTCTCAATTACCACAATTAAGACAGAGGAAAACGAAGAATATGTGTTGCCCCTAGAGAAAAGCTTTATGAGTGATCATGAAGAATTGACTAAGACACTTATTTATAAAAGATCGAGGAACAGTTTTACTCAAAGAGGTCAACAGAAGAGTGTGTGGATTACATTAACCGAGAAAATGAAAACAATATATTTTGATGAAGAAGGTAATGTAATGTTTGATAATTTATATTTAGAACAAGTAGTGAATAGAGATAAGATGGTTGAATCCACACAAAATAAAGAGAATGAGCTAAATTTAAAACATATAGTAGAGAAGTTCATGGTTGAGAAGTTTACATGTAAACACTCAAATGCTAAACAGTAGAGATGTTTGAGAAAGAATGTAGAAGATGTGGAATCAATGCAGACAGTAATAAGATTGAGATATTAAGGTTGTTTTTGGAAAAGCCATGCTTAGACTGGTACTCAGCAACCCTAACAATATTAACAATGGACTCAGTGTGGTCTGAGTGGAAAGAAAAATTTTTGGAAACTTTTGAAGACCAAGGATGGAGTACAGGAATGCATGCTAAATCATATAGGTTTAAAGAAGGTCTACTGATGGAATACGCCATGAAAAAAGAGAAATTATTTTTAGATATGGATGAGAATATTAGTTCACAGACTTTAGTGATGCTTATAGCTGCAGGCTTACCTGAGTTCATTAGAAATAAGTTAGATAAGGAAAAATGTGAGAATTCGACCAAATTATTTCATGAAATTAGAAAATGTGAGGGTCTAGCGAACAAAAATAATTTTATAAAAAAGAAAGATGAAACACTTTTTAGTAAAAACAAATTTCAAGAAAAAAAGCCATGCAATAATTGTGAACAATTAAACAAAGGCATCAGATATCATCCAGAAGCTTCATGCTGGTTTAAAAAGAGAGACAAATATGAAACTAGAATACTGGGAAGCAACTCAGTATTAGAAGTAGATCTAAATACAGAACAAAAAAACGAATAATCACACCATTGATTAAAGTAAAAATATTATTAGAAGAGAAGTTACAGGTAAATGGGACATATGATCCAGGATCCCATGTCTCTCTAATAAATACAAAATTAATTAAGATAAAGAAAAAAACAGAAGATGTTAATAGGATATATTTAAAAACAGTCAATGGTGTGACACAAACAAAACGTTTAGTAACCATAAAAGTGAAAATTTTTGACATAGAAAAATATGTTGATGTGTTCATTGTAGAGAGAGATGATTTTGAAGATTTTCTTATAGGATTAGATATTATCAAAAAATTTAGATTAATTCAAAATGAGAATCTACAAATATTACAGAAGAAAGAAGATGAAACAGGAAATACTGAGAAAAAGAAAGAAAAAAATGAAGAAGTTAAAGTGAATTTTAATGAACATATCGAGGAAGACGGGTTCAAAATAAAATTAGATCACTTAGATAATATGAGAAAGATTACGGTAGAAAGACTGATAGAAAAGTACAGTACAGTATTTGCTAGGAACAAATATGATGTGGGCACGGTTAAGGATTACGAAGCTAGAATTGACTTACTGGTGGACAGATTCTGCAGCAAAAGGCCATATAGATGCACTATAGCAGATAAGAAGGAAATAGAAGATCAGGTGGCAAAATTATTACAAAATGATTTAATTGAAGAGTCTTATAGTCCATTCGCAGCCCCCGTGACCCTAGCATTCAAAAGAGATGAAAACAAGCGATCAAGATTATGTATAGATTTTCGTGAATTGAACAAACTAGTTATACCACAAGCTCAACCATTCCCATTAATAGATGATTTAATAATACAAACAAGAAACTGCAAATACTTCACCACACTAGATATAAATTCCGCTTTTTGGTCAATTCCATTACGCATTGAAGATAGACCGAAAACAGGATTTGTCACACAAGAAGGGCACTTCCAATGGACATGCCTACCCTATGGTTTAAAGACATCACCAGCTATTTTCCAAAGAATTTTATCCAACAACTTAAGAAAGCACAATTTAAAAGACTTTTCAGATAATTATATAGATGACATCTTAATTTTTTCGAAATCATTCACAGAACATATAGAACATATAGAAAAAGTAATAAAAGCAATAGTCAATGAAGGTTTCCGATTAAAATTTAAAAAATGTACATTTGCAGCAGAATCAGCAAAATACCTTGGACACATAATACAACACAATACAGTAAGACCAATAAAGGACAACTTAATTTCAATAAAAAACTTTCCAACTCCAAAAACCCAAAAGAACATCAGACAATTTTTAGGAAAAATTAATTTTTATCACGAGTATATAACTAAAAGCTCGATATTGCTAGATCCTCTGCATAAATTATTAAGAAAAAATGAAAAATTCTTATGGACGGAAGAGTGTGAAAAATCCTTTGCGGAAGTGAAGAAATTGCTATGTTCCCAACCAGTGTTAGAAATATTTGATAATGATTTACCAATAAGAATTTATACAGATGCATCTCTAGAAGGTATTGGTGCAGTTTTGAAACAAGTACAAAACAATGGAAAAGAAAAGCCAGTAGCATACTTTTTAAAAAAATTAAGCGAACCGCAAAAAAGGAAAAAAGCAATTTATTTAGAGTGTTTGGCAATCAAAGAATCATTAAAATATTGGCAATACTGGTTAATTGGAAGAAAATTCACTGTATTTTCAGATCACAAACCATTAGAAAATTTAAACATAAGAGCAAGAACGGATGAAGAACTTGGTGAATTAACTTACTATTTGTCACAATACAATTTTGAAATTAAATACATTCCGGGAAAGGATAATACCGAAGCAGATAGTTTGAGCAGAAACCCGGTATTAGAACCAATTAAAAATAATGAAGAAATCCTAAAAATAGTTAATTTGATAAAAATACAAGAAATAAAAAAAGATCAAGAGGAAAATAGAATATTACAAAACACCAAAACAAAATTAATAGAAAAAGATGGAGTGTTCTATAAAAAAGTAAGAAATAAAGAAAAGATAATTTTATCTGAAAACTTAAGTTTAGAATTCATTAAAGAAATACATTCTGAATGGTGCCATATAGGAATGAAACAAATGATGAATAGGGTACGCCCTTATTATACAGCAAAAAATATAAGTGCAAATATAAAAAAAGTATGTAAAACCTGTGAAATATGTATTAAAAACAAATCCAGAGGATAAGAAAAATATGGGCTAATGTCACAACTAGGGCCAGCAACAAAACCATTCGAAATAATGTCAATCGACACTATTGGAGGCTTTGGAGGACAACGATCAACAAAAAGATACCTCCACCTGCTTATTGACCACTTCACAAGATATACATTTATTTCAACATCAAAAACTCAGAGTGCCACTGACTTCGTCAAGTTAGTAAATAATGTGCTGGAAACAGAGAAAATAGGTATAATACTTACAGATCAATACCCAGGAATCAACTCAAGAGAATTCAAAGATTTCCTAAGAGAAAAGGAGGTTCGATTGATATTTACAGCAGTTAATGCACCCTTTTCCAATGGTTTAAATGAGAGACTAAATCAAACTCTAGTCAATAAAATCAGATGTAAAATGAACGAAAAAGGGAAGAAAAGAGCCTGGACAACAGACACTAAAGAATGTGTGGATAAATATAATGAAACAGAACATACAGTAACTGGTTTTCCACCCAAGTATTTATTGGATGGCACAGATACTAGCATTTTACCTGAAGAATTAAAAAAAAGAAACAATAAAGAAAACTGGATGAATGACAGTAAATTAGCCTTAGAAAGAACAAAAAAGTCTCATGAATATAACAAGAAAATATTTGATAAATCAAGAAAACATTGGGAATTTAACACAGGAGATACAGTATATATAGAAAATGGCAACAAATTGAACAGGAATAAACTAGATGAATTAAAAATTTGTCCCTTTGAAATAACAGAAAAGATATCAAATTCAATATATAAAATAAAAACCGGAAGAGGAAAGCAAGAAACTGGATTCTTTCACATAACAAAATTACTTCCGATATTACCAGACTGAAAATTTTCAAAGAATTTTCACCTCAGGGAGGGGAGATGTAATGAAAGTGTCCTCTCTTTAATTTGAATTTGCCGTGCTGCTTCCATTGGCTGACACCAGATGGAGCAGCAGTTATGAGATAGAGAAGGTTATGTGAGGTAACAGAACATGTAAATAGTGTGAATAGAGAATGGATAGTTATTAACTGTAATTGTCGTTTCTTTGTTTACAGGTAAGATTGTGTAAATCAATATTAATAATTGTTATAATATAATATATAGTGAATAAAATTGCTAACTTTGTTTACAGAGAAACTGATTTCAGTTTATTCACCCCACCTTCAATAATTGTCTTACATATATATATATATATATATATATATATATATATATATATATATATATATATATATATTGAAACCTACCTCATTTTCTACCATTTTATTTTCTAATTTATTAAATCAATTGACCTTAACTAATTTGGTAGGTCCGTCATGAGATCTTTAATTCAACTTGTTTTTATGTCTTCGACATAGGAAATTATCCCGATTGAATCGCCCGATCTCAAGGCTAAGGTTATAGTTATTAATAAATTGAGAAACTGGGAATTGTGAAATATATACAAGTAAAATGGTTATAACAAATAATTATAATTATAAATAGTGCTGACATTAATTATATAAAAAAATATTCAATTCCTTTTGAACAAGGATAGTTACTACTAATTAGTTATATAAAAAAAATGAAAATTGAGCTCAATCTCTTTTTAATGGATCCATAATAATAAAAAAAAACAATATCTATATCACCCAATCGATGATCTCCGTTTAATCCAATCAACGTTACTGTTTATCTCCTCTTCTTCTTCTTCTTCTTCTTCTTCTTCTTCTCCTCTTCTTCTGTAGGATACCGCCAAGTCGGGGTCTTGCTCTTGTTCGCCCTCTGGCTGTTAGGCTAAGACTACCCTTTTATCCCATCCCCACTCCTAAGAGCATAAGGGCAGATGCTGGACAAAGTGGGAGGGTGGCTGGTCATGATATTCTCAAATATCATGAATGTTACAATATATATATATATATATATATATATATATATATATATATATATATATATATATATATAAGTTAAGTCCAGGCGCCGCTAGTGCCCAGCCTTAATCCCCAAACATATGTTATCTGTATATGTTTACAGGTAATACCTATAGATAGAGGTATCTTGGTCTAAATAAAGCAGTCTTGTTATAACGTTCTACGTGTTCTTATTACCAACCTTTCTTAGCTTGTATTTCAATAAACATTAACTGGTGCCGAAACCCGGGAACCGTGGAGAAAGAGAGTTATCGAGTGCGAGCGTAATTTTTTTTTGTTTTTTTTTTCTTCTATACGCGAAAGAGAAAAGATGACTGAAGGAGGAATTTTGAGACAGCCCGTCTTGAATCTCGTAGAGGGAGCAGATATTAGAAGAGTGGGAACTATGCCAGAAGTTCATGCCACGGCGCTCGCGCTGATGAGGGTAAAAGCGATGAATACCCAGGATCTGAGGAAGGCTGTTGCGGAGCTGGAGAGATTCACTGGGGAACTGGGTGAGCTGAACCATTTCCTAAAAGGAGGAGACCGTCTCACAGCTTTAATTGGAGCTAAAGCAGAAGAAAATTTAATAGATCCCAGAGACGCGGAATCGTTGAAGGCGGCCCTGATATGTCGGGTCAAGAGAAGTATACTGAATCAAATTCAGGCAGATGAAGAAACCCCGTGGGAATTAATTAAGATGAGATTGAAGAAGGCGTACGGAGGAGGACGATGGACTCCCGAGGAGGACAAATTCCAAATGTTTAGGGAGACAAAGTCCCCAAGACAAAGTAACGGGCAATATGCTGCGGGGTTAGTAGTCCGTTTCAATAAGATAACGGAGAAGATGAGAGAGTCGATTAGCGTAGAAGAGGTGGAGGGTAGAATGGGATTCTTATCCACAATTCTAAAAGTGCAACTGGCCAAGGAGACAGGAAGAAAGGAAGGATTCTCTGATGAGCGCTCGTTCTCGGAGCATGACACATGGGGAGAGTGGATCATCAGAAGATAAGTCATCAGGGACTTCGGGAACTGAAGGAGAAGAAGCGAGGCGCAGCAGAAACAGGAGACAGACAGGGCAGAAGGTCGAGTCACGTAGATGGGAGCAACGTGATGAAGCCTGAGGAGCGTGTTGGCAGAGAGGCGACCGCATCCTGAGATGTAATGCAATTCGGGAGAGGATGTGTGCGTTGCCAATAATTAGGGTCAAAGGAGGAGAGATGTGTCTGGTGGACACGGGAAGCACCAACACCATCATGTCCCGCGGAGCGCTGGAGAGGCTGTATGGCGGAGAGAGGGCACTCCAGATTCAGGTATGTAATTGTAGTTTAATCACCCTGGGAGGCCCTTGCGAGGTAGTGGGAGAGTTAGTCATAGGGCTAAATAGGTGGGCGAAGAAAGGGGGAGATCTAAAGATACATATCGTAGGAAACATGCCGCGGGAGTACCAGGTGATAGTTGGGTGCGACATGTTGGGGAAGGTAGGTGCGCGTGTGGAGAATATCGGGGAAAAATGGAACATTAAGTTGGGGAAAGTGGAATATAAATGTCAAGGGACTATATGGGACGGAAGAGCGCGGATAGGGGCGGTTAATAAAATAGAGGGCTGGAGGGAAGGCCTACAGAGGGAGTTTGAGGATATTTTTTACGTAGAGGGAGACACGCTGGGAGCGACTGGGAAGACGGTCCACGAGATCCAGTTAAAGAAAGAACGCGTCACATACGTGAAAGAGAGACGATATCCGCAGGCACTACGTAGGCATATTAGAGAGGAGCTAGAGAGTCTCAAACGGCAAGGGATTATAATTGATAGCACTTCGCCATATAACAGTCCTCTATGGGCAGTGAGGAAGAAAAATAGACTTGGGGACGAGACGGAGAAATACAGGGTAGTTATCGATTATCGGAAGTTAAACGAGAACACGACGGACGAGAAGTATCCTATTCCCCGATTTGAGGACATATTAGACAGATTGAACGGGGCGACAATATTTAGTACCCTAGATCTAAAGGCAGGCTATCACCAGATCAAGATGAGTGCGAACGACCAAGACAAAACGGCCTTTACATTTGAGAGGGGGCATTATCAATTTACCAGGATGCCATTTGGACTGAAAAACGCCCCGATTACCTTTCAACGCCTAATGGATGAATTTTTGAGGGGAATAGACGAAGCGGTATGCCAGGTCTACATGGACGATCTGTTAGTTTTCAGCAGAACGGAGGCAGAGCACGTTGAGCACCTAAGAAGTGTATTTCAAAGAGTCCGCGAATTCGGATTAAAATTGTCCATGGAGAAGTCTCTGTTGGGGAAGAAAAAAATCAATTTTTTGGGCCACACCATCTCACAGGAGGGGGTTAAGCCAGACTCTACGAAGGTCGAGGCGATTAGAAGGATGGTGGTGCCCACAGATGTAAAGGGGATCCGTCGACTTCTGGGGACGCTTAATTATTACAGAAGATTTGTGCCGGACATGGCGGCATACCTGGTGCCTATTAATAATTTACTGCGAAAGGGAGCGAGGGTGGTAATTACCCCAATCATGGAGCAGAACATCCGGAAATGTATGTCTAGCTTACAAGAGGAACCAATATTAGCATTTCCCGATTTCCAACATCCCTTCACAATCACCACTGATGCCAGCGAATACGCACTGGGGGCAGTGTTGTCGCAGGAGAGAGACGGTGGGGAGCGCCCGGTGGCGTACGCTAGTCGACGGCTCACAGAAACGGAAGCGCGGTATAGTGCTCTAGAGAGAGAGCTCCTAGGTATCGTCTGGGCTATAGACCATTTCCGCCCATATGTCTTCGGCAGAAAATTCCGTGTTCACACCGACCACAGACCCCTACAATGGGTAGGAAAGTTAAAGGAGTCCTCGGCGCGGGTCACGAGGTGGAAAGAGTTTTTGTCCCAGTACAATATGGAGATCATATATAAACCCGGGAAAGAGAACGTAGTGGCAGACTGGCTGTCCAGAGCCATTACTGTGAATGCATTGGAAGAAGGGGAACCATCCGGGGAAATCCAACAGTTTCTCCGGGAATGGACACCCGGGGAGGATGGAAGCCTCGGTACGCGAGGAGATAGCGAAGGTGAGGAAACCCTTGAAGAGGAAGGTTCCGCCGCCGAAAGACCTGTTGAAATGGAAGTAACAGAAGGGATCGTGAACGACAAAAGACGGCAGATCATTTGGAAATCCAAGACCTCAGGGCGGCTGCAGATCGCATATGACAGTTATGGGAGAAGTAAAATCGCGACGATTTGGTCGCCACCAGGGGTTAGGAACGACCAAATTTGCCGTGCATTGAAAGATGCCTCGGAACCCGGAAAGACCCATCATGTATTTGTAGGGAATGCCACTATTTGGGAGAAAATTCGTAGACTCTGGCGAACGGAACAACTTGGAGTGGATAGGATATTTATTCGGTGCACGTCGATGGTGGAGACACTCAAAGACAGAGAACAGCAGCTGGAAGTGACGCTGGCCTATCACCAAGGAAAAACGAACCACCGTGTAGTTCAGGAAACGTTGCAAGCGTTGCGGCGGAGGTACTTTTGGTGGGGAATGAAAAAGAGCATACAAGAAATGATAGGGACATGTGCAGTTTGTCTCACTACGAAGTATGACAGACATCCGCCACGGGGGCGACAAGAAGAATCGCCCACCGCCGAGACACCGTTGAGTGACTTACAAGTGGATACCTTCACTTGGAGGGGGTATAAGTGGGTTTCCACAATCGATAGCTTTAGCAAAGTGGCCATGGCGCACCCGGTGCAAGATCGGTCATCAGACGCGGTAATGCTGGCATTAAATACCTGGTTCCAGTTTTACGGAGTACCAGACCGGATCTCGTCGGATGGGGGCAGAGAATTTGACAATGCCAACATCCGAAAAGAAATGAAGACTCTCGATGTCTCTTGGCATCTTAATACCCCAGGGCACCCTAAGAGTAGAGGAGGGATAGAAAGATTGCACAGCACCCTGAGTGACCACCTGCGGGTATATCACGCGGAAAAGGGTCTGCCGGCGAATGAGGCAATGCCGAAGGCGGTGGCCGCTTACAATCATTCGATCCACACCGCGACGGGGTTCTCCCCGTTCGAGATCCTCTTTGGGCTGCGCGAAAGACGGAGAAATGGGGCAGAGACGGTAGCAGACAAGGGAATGGCGGAGAAAATGGCGAGTAATACTGTCGGTTTGAGGAAAATATGCGACAAAGTCAGAAAAAGGATAACGAGGGACAAAGCGAGACGAGTGGAACGGGAAAACCTCAAAGTCCGGGATCGAATGGGGGAACTTAAAATCGGGACTATCGTCTATAAAAAACTAGGGTCAAATAGGAGCAAAGAGCTGGTGCGATATGAGGGCCCATTTAAAGTGGTCGTGATTAGGGAACACAACGTCGTGACAATTGAGAGTATACGACCCCCTAAGAAGCGGCGAAATGTCCACATAGAACAGTTAAAGCTTCCACCAGGGGGGGAGGTTGTAGATCAGGAATGAGCTGGAGTGTCCTCGCAGCATACACGCAAGGAACATTGTAAATAGTTATAGTTATGTGATTTTTCCCTCAGAAGTATTGTTTTTTTTTAAAAGTCAAAGTTTTCTTTTATGTTTTTTGTTTACAAGTGACAGTTGGTTTTTACGTTTCATAGGATTAGAGCTTAATGTGAGGGATTACAGGCTGTGTACGGGCGGGGCTGGCCTTTGCTCCTTTGTAACATTAGTGGAGCATTATTTGAATGGACTAAGACGTCCGAGTGTTGGACTTCAAAGTTTGCGAATGGGTGTTCGTAAACTGGTGGGGGGGAGTTAAGTCCAGGCGCCGCTAGTGCCCAGCCTTAATCCCCAAACATATGTTATCTGTATATGTTTACAGGTAATACCTATAGATAGAGGTATCTTGGTCTAAATAAAGCAGTCTTGTTATAACGTTCTACGTGTTCTTATTACCAACCTTTCTTAGCTTGTATTTCAATAAACATTAACTTATATACATATATATATATATATATATATATATATATATATATATATATATATATGTATTTTATGGAGTGAAATTCATTCAACCCGATTGAAATTTGTATGTAGCAAACGGTAACATACGTTATGGTATGGCCTGTGCACCCTATCTGACGATCAGTAAGTACAATTGGCCAAGGATGAAGGGGGTAACTACCATTTGACTTTTTTTGGCGTACCGGTGGTGGTTTTTTGTCATGGGCCTGAGGGTTTTCGGGTGACTCGCTGCTGAACACCTTGAACTAGTATAGGAATTAGTTTGGCCGGTCTCTTGACCTTTGCTGGGTTCCTTGGGGGCGACGAAGCCATCTTCGTTGTCCAATGGTAGTAGTGATGCAGAAGCCGGCCGCTTCCTGGAGGTCTCGACCTCCATTTCCCATTTGAGCAGTCTCCATATTTTCTTCAATTCTTTGAATCCTTCTGCCTAAACTGGTTCTTCAGTAGATGTTGCTTCTTCCAAGTCCATCCGAGCCGGTGGGATCCTGCTAGTACTTTTGTTCTTTCCCATTGACCCTCCTGCTTCTCCGTTCATTAAGTGATAAATGAGCTGTCATGCTCCAGGTGCCAGGTGACAAGGTTACGTGACCCTTGTGGTTATATTATACCTGTTGTTATGCAGACCGTCAGGGGCAGGTCTCTCCGTTGGGATTATCCTTCGCCCCCCCCCGACCTCATCGCTCAATGGACTGCCTTTGTGAACTCTCTCTTCTGAGGTCTTTATCGTCTTCGACAATTCCCCGCTTTTTAAGATTAAGGAATGTTATCCAACAACATGGATTCTCTTACGTTCCCTATCTGGCTATGCAGATACCTTGTTTGTCGGTCACGTCTCATGTAGGCTGCTCGAAGACAAAGGTTGTGCCTTTGAAAACCTTAGTTCTTACCCAATTTACCTTAGCTTTTTTTTTTTTCGTATTATTTTATGAACTATTGAAACTTCACTCCTTCTACGCTTGCCTCAAATATGTTTACCTCCAACCGTCTTAAAATCCCTTCTTCTCATTACCCTATTTCCTTAAGTTGGAATACCACCTGTAGCGACCGCTAACTACATAAGATAAATCACCCTATACTCTATTGTATATATATTGTAAATTGGTTATAATATGTTGTAAATTAATGTAAACAAATGTAAATATTATTACCAAACCATAAGTCATATCAGTGTAAATACTGTAAACAATAAAAGACGCAGCTGCAAAAAATTAGCCAGAGGCCTTGAAGGGAGAGTCAGGTAGTGGCTAGGAAGATGGGTGGGTCCCGGTCTAGAACAGGCAAGCGTCAACGCAACCCTGCGGTTTGGTTGGTCAGAATAAGACCTCAGATCATTGGTTACTGGGGGCTACATATACCCCCTAGTTTTAGCCGATAAATCATTGTAACTACGGCTCTCTAACTTGTACTTGCAGCTGCACTGATGTTTCAAGATTTGGGCTTCTCATTTATGAAAACCTCTTCCTAACCTCGCTATGTTTTAGTCCGGCCTCGTCAGACCCCACACTTTCCTAGTGGGATTCTCTGCCTTCGTCTCGCTAAAACTAGCACCTCCTTGGGAGAGACCTCTCCCTCGTGGACGACGTATTGCGTGGCCCTACAAACTTTACCTAGTAGCGTCTCCCACAGCGATCCAGTCTGCATCTTTTCAGTTCACACTCGCCTTCGGCATGCGGACGGTTTTCGCCTTCCCTCAGATACCGAGTGTGAATTCGTGGTCATTCCAAAACCACATAAACTACCTACAATACCCACCCTATACCTCTTCTCCTGAACATAGTTTACTGTCGGGGCACATACCTATCAAATATGGAGCCAGATAGTACAGTAGTAAGACCCGTCATGAATCAATTGCCCAGGTCAATCCTCACCCCTAACCAATCCTCACTTAGTCACAAGCGTTACTAGGCACCCTCTCGTGACGACCTGACACCCCCTATATCTTCCACAACGCTTATTTTAAGGTATTTATTTTGATGTTTCATTCGCTCTCTGATTGCGCTCACCAGAGATCCCTTTTTTATTTAAAATATTTATCTGTTCTTCATATTCTCATTTTTTATTTCATATATTATAAGTGGGTTATATAATCCACAATAATGCTTTATATTCCTGATTTAATTATGTTCATTTTATAATTATTATAAAATTTTAAATATGAATATATTGGTATTGTATGTTGTGTGTTGTATGTTGTATGTTGTTTTATTAATCATTATATTTTGTTTTGTTGTAGGTAAGTGTGTCAGTGGCAGATGGTTTAATCATTGCTTCCTGAACTGGTGTCTAACTCAATTCAACAAGTATGTATACGTGTACGAAATACTGGACATACAAATCATGTGAAGAGGATGGACATTACAATTTGTCTCCACTTTCTATATGTTTTGAAATTGTTTTTGATACAAGAGAATTTGAAGAAAAAAATTGTCTCTTAAACGACTGAGATTTGAACCTGGGGCCCTCTGGTTTACGTTTATGCAGGTACCCTAACAACTGAGCTATACTTCTCAGTTCCAATACGTAAACACAAAACATCCACTCGTTACCTTTTCTCTCGCATGTCTTAAATCAAACAAACAATATAACAAGTTTATATTACAATTCAGTCATGTTATACATACCTTTTTATTCTAAGACCCAGCCATGAATTTATCTTGTTTCTAAAAGGTTTATCCTTCTTAAATAACATCTCCATATCACTAATATACGTACCTACGATGATTTTACCCTATAACCAATCTGAAAGAGGGTTCATCTCCACTATGAAATTTCGTAATATTGTAAATATTGACGAAATTATGAGTTACCGAGTAAATTATTGGAAATCACTAAGAAAGCCTGTCAATACCGTTGTGGAAAACATCATACCCCCCCCTTTTTTAAAGACGTTAGCTCACCAACATTTTTCCTAAAGTTGAAAAACTCCCTACTGGTCTCTAAATGAACTACATTATTGACATTACAGCGACCGGTACAGGCAGAATAATTGAAGAAATAATATCAGTGAACGAAGGACAGCCAGATCCGAGAAATGGAATACAATAGCAAAGCTTTTGGTAGCTATAATAATATGATACAAACGTGTGGACCCATAAACACCTCTTTACAAAACAATACCAACGCTAATAACAGTTTACAAGTGACAACACTATTATCAGTATGACTCCCAATTAATAGCAACTATATTTTAAACAGCTTAAGAATACTGACAAATAAAACAGTGCAGGAATCAAGTGATCGTTGTTCTGTGATGCTTTGTTGAAGGCATGTGTATAAGTGGCTTTCTTCACACTCGACAACAGCTTGCCTAATGACCCATGTTTTAGAATTGAACAATGATCCAATGACTAAACAAGTACTTGTTTACTCCACTGTATAGAAAACAATGATGTTAAAAAAACACTTTGTCCTGGGACGTTGGTCATTAAAAATAATAATAAAATACAACTTAATATGTCTAGCTGACAAAAAAATTAACTTAAATGTCTCTCTGATATTTAAATAATATGTAGCCTATGTACATACCTGGTGACATCAATGCACCAACAGTATAACATTGAACAAAAAATACATAAATAAATAGAGGTGAATAATTTTCGTTAACTAGGAAAATATAGGAATTATTACCATTAAAGGTTGCAGGGAATGTATTAAAATGAAGAATGAATAATAACATTCAGAGAGAATTTTCAAGCGACGAATATTGTTGGAAATTGAGTTCCACTTGAGTGAAGGGAAATACAGGTAAAGTGGGTGGAATCTAGTGTTGCGAGATTCAATAGCTTTGATAGGTTTGAATTGGAGGAGCTGGTAAAGGTAAGGATGCTTTTTCAAGTACTGAATCTGTGTAATGAAGGGTTTTTGTTTTATCCCACCACTTTCCTCCCTGTATCTTTGGTTTATCCCATTCTTGCCCTGCTTCGCCTAGCTCAAGGAGCACGGGGAAGTGTAAGCTTCCAGTGAGAGACATATTAATTGAAACAAAAAATTTTTGGGCCACCCCAACTGACATTCTTTTGCCTCTGTTCCAAAATAATGGCAGCAAGTACTTATCTTAATAAAATAATTTATTAGGTGCAAATATGTTTATATCCTAGATTAAGAAAAGGAATTCCAAATAACAATGCAATTTTAATACGCGTCAATTAGGTGTTCACAACCTTGAAAAACTCGAATAAGTACGTTGTTTCTTGGTCAATGAGACTAGTAAGTTATATATAGAACAGCCGAGTACTGAAGAGGGGATGATGTTTAGTCTGTCCGTTTTAATTAGTAATGGTCCCTTGGGTGTCGGAATCAGAAGTAGCTGCCATTGGATTGACTTTCTGCCCTCAAAAGACTGCTATGACCTGTAAGCGAATGTTGAGGAAAGGTGTGGAATTTGTAGGATGAGGGATCGAGGCTAGAGGAGCCATTGCTGGAACCCGTCTCGGGTATCATCTGGCCGGATAGTGCCCGAAAATACCCTTCACCCTCCAATAAAACGAGAATATAAATCTCGCCACCGGCTTAAAGTCGTCATATATCAGTGACTCTATAAAGGAACGGCCTGTCGGGAGTGGATGTATTAGTCGGATACGTTATCATAAATCTCTTCAACGAAATTAGCTTTCTCAAACAGACCAGTCTTGGTTGGCTCGGCTAATTTCATTATCTCAATATGAAAAAGAAGGTCCCAAAAAGATTTGACTGGTTGCCCACGTCCTGGTTATCGGACAACATGGACATTAACTGTGTCGGGAAAACAAAGGCGTATTTCATATACTCAAAGAGATCAATTTCATTTCAAAATTACAATTCGAAATAGGATTTTGACCAAATATCTTCTACCTTTTAAAAGTATCAGAAATAATAGCCTGAACAATACAAATATATCATATATGATAAATATTTATAAATGAAACTTCTTTATTGTTATGAAATTACAATCTGCCTTATTGGACAGTAAATAATTGTGATAAATGTTCTCATTCGTACCATATTTACAATTTTCATTCATATAGTATTTACAAACAGCCCCGAGACCTCTCAAATCAACATGGTTGTCACCTCCCTCGCATGCGAAAGAGGAAGTATATGATATAAATACATTTTTAGAAGTATAAACTAATGACAACCTGAATTATATATATTATATAAAATACAAAAAATAATATGTACAAATCAATAATTACTTCATCTTATGGCCGACCGAAAGTAGTCAACATAGTTGGGAAGAGGCGTTGAGGTTCTTCTAGTATGCTAAGCACTAAGCTCACCCATAATTTTGGATTTATTAACCGGATTCACTACTTCTTTTTTCATATAGCATTTCGTTTATCGTCTCTAGGCTAAGTGTCGGGCTTCACCGACCCTTCATGCCCTCTGGTCCTACCGTAAACCTGGGTCTTCCGTTAGATGTCTCTTGAAGGCCTATTTTTACGAATTTCGAGAACCTAAACCCTGGTAAATTGTCACTTGTACATTTATTATAGTAGCCTCTTGGAAAGTAATTCCAGTTAGGTATTCACGTTGAGTAGCACTAGCATGAATGATCAACTTCTTGTTACTTGGATGGAGGGGAGATTTCATGGTACGATTTTTTCAAGGTAACATTGGTAAATGTTATACGTTGCCTTAAGTTTTCAAGATTACTTTCACCAGTTACCTGAAACTGTGCATTAGTAATTTACACTAAAAGCACAACAAACAATAAAATTTCTAAACGCATGTTTGATTAAAACTTAGGGGACAGATAGATGCTCTATTGTCTTATTATGTATGTGTTCTTATTTTTGAAGAGAATAAAGTACCTGGACTCTTTATTGGAATTGACATACATCCTCCAAGGGTTGTAACGGTACACGTTGGTTTTGACTCTGAAGATTCTACTAATTTTTTTTTGTTAATGAGCTAAAATCAGATTTTCTATCACCATATCCCCGTTTATCGTCCACCTTTTGTAAAGGGCCTAACTTTGTCGGGGTTTAAAGATCAGCTCAGATACAATATATAACCTAAAATGAGCATTAGACAGAAATGATATGACACTTAGTACGGGGGGATGAAATAATTGATTTAGCAAGACTACAACGTTCAATCAATTCAGACAATATTAGTTTGTTTAGTACTTTATTACCACTTGATAATATGTCGGTTCATAATTTTTCTGTGTTGACTATTATTTTAAAACGTTGCTAAAAAAAAATGTCTTTTTTTTACATTAAAATAATGTGTACTAAAAAGTTTTAGTTGTCATAAGATTATAAAATTGTGGTTCTTAAAACTAACTCAGGGCCCGAGAGTACGCTACAACCTCGATTATTAGTTTTCTTTTTTTAGTTTCAGATTTGATTTTTCTAGCCTCTCTCTGTATTATAATTCTTAAAGCTAAAATATTTCCTATATAATATATATTGAGAATTTTATATTCGAAATAGGTGACAAACTGGACAACTGACTCCGGTGGCTGATCTGTAGTAACCTTTTCTTTGGTCAAATGAAATGAATTCACCCCAATAAGAAAAATCTTTCTCTTCCTTCAGAGGTGCTATCACACCATGATCCTTGGGCTGAATTAATAAAGTTCATTAGGTGGCAGATAATCTCTTTTTAAAATTGATTGAGATCGGCGAGATGGCGCGTTGTCCAGTAAAAGAACAGCCTTACTAGGCAGTTTTTTCACTGAT
Source organism: Acanthosoma haemorrhoidale (assembly GCA_930367205.1). Classification (NCBI taxonomy): domain Eukaryota; kingdom Metazoa; phylum Arthropoda; class Insecta; order Hemiptera; family Acanthosomatidae; genus Acanthosoma; species Acanthosoma haemorrhoidale. The sequence continues at coordinate 1,788,319 of OV884009.1, forward strand.
ATTCGCGGACATATGGAGCTAATTTCTTGAAAAAATCTTTAAAAACTTGATTCATCCAAAAAAAACCAAATTGTGGTTCTTAAAACTAACTCAGGGCCCTAGAGTACGCTACAACCTCGATTATCCAGGGTAATGGGGAGAGTATTCCAGGATGATAAAAAAAACACGTATAATTAATGAATGTAACTAACCTAACATTAATGTAAATAAACGAAAAACGCTAATTTTCAACTCGCAAGCATATTTTGATTTTCAAAAAGCTCAAGGATAATCGAGAGTGTACACTAATTTATTTATTACTATTATTTCACAACAGGTCCAACGTAAAAATGTGAGAACATAATATATTTTATTTTCACAACAAAACAAGCGTCGATTCCCTATTAATTCTACCATTTAATGTTGAACGAGTCTAATTCGATTTTTTTTTTTAAATTGTTAATGGAATTTGAAGCATGCGTGCTGTTTTCTCTGTCAGTTTTGAAGTTTTTGCAATCGATATAACAAACAATTGTATCATGGTGTTTATTAAGGTATTAAAAAATAGTATATACGTATGTAACGCAGTTGTTATTGTAAAAAAATTGGGAACTGTTGCAAGACACCATTAACGCAGCTTATCTAGTAAAAAATGACAACGTTTTCATTTGAGGAATGAGATTGATATGAATATGCTTTGGTGTCGGAGTTACGGCAGTTCTGTTTAGCAGACTCGTGCGGTAACCGTCATGTATTCATCCCTGCAAGTATTTAATCCTACAATGTGGTAGGAGTTCACCACAATTTGGAGTGAATCTGTCAACGTAAATTAGGAAGTTTATCTTCCCATGTGTGGTGATTTTTCGGTTGTCATTTATAGTTTCACCCATGCCTGTCTGTCCTATGCTTTATTACTTCCCTAGTTTAAACTAGAGGCATGAAATTTTACATGACTAATTAGTTACTTGGTTATGAAAAATATCTATAATTTTCAGCATGGTATCGAATTAAAGATGAACTATTTGTATTTTATGTTTTGAATTCATAATCCCAATTTATTTTATATAACTTCTTTATTGTTCTAAAATTACAATCTGGCTTATTAGGCAAGTAATTGAAATAAAAGTTCTCATTTATACCATATTTACAATTCGTCATTCACTCGATCATTCATACTATATTTACAAACAGCCCAGAGGCCTCCCAAATCCACATGCTTGTCTCCTCCCTCGCATGCGAAAGAGGAAGCAGAGTCGTGGGAAGTCCGCCACGCTCCTCCGTCAGCCGCCTCATCGGATACGAGCCAGTGGAGGCTAACGAAGAGCGCGAGATCCACAGACGCTCAGGACATGATATGAGAAACTTGCCATTGCCAAGACCCCCAATTTCACGCATTTATATCAGGTCACGAGTCCACTGCCATTTTAGTCTCCGAGGAGGATTATAGGGATGAGTGGTGCAGTGGAATGACTGTGCTAGGTGATTAGGGTGGTTGGATAGGTTTCATAAATTAAATACTGTACACTGGCATTAAGCCACAATACAATACATTTACTTATAAAATAAATGAGAATGAAAGATAACGGTCATATGTTTTCTCTAAACCAAGTTTCCTTTTTCTCGACGGTTGCTTCTTGCGCGATTGTTTCGATTAATTCTAGTAGCTCTGAAAAACTACAGCTGATCATTCTGAGGAAATTCATGAAACCGTCTGTTTCTTGCTGTTTCAATGTGTTCAGTAAATTTATACGTGAAAAAGTCAGCCATCAGCCGTTTTTCTTTTCCGTTATTTTCAACATCACGCCATAACAAAACTGCACAAGCGACCGCAACCTTCGACTTATAAGATGCTATGATGCAAATTGACATGTAGCAGGTGAAAGGGTCCAACACTATCATTCAAACCGTATGACGGTGAAGGTGTGTGGGTACAATCACGGCTGGTTCTATTTTTCAAAATGCCATAATGGTGGCATGCATTTGATTTTATGCTACTGGTGTTTTTTTTAGAGGGCTGGTACTTTTAGACTAGTTCCATGTCTCGGATCATGGTAAAAATAACTATTAAAAAACTCTATCTTATTGTAAATTGGTATGAATGAGATCATTTATCACAATTACTTATAGCCCAATCAGGCAGATTGTAATTTTATCATAATAAAGTTGCTGTTGTTAATCAATAAAAATATACTGTGTAGAGTATCAAATTAAAGCTCGTGCCTCCGGAATAATAATCTGTTTTCGCAGTCATGATAAGAAAATTAATTAAGTACAATCCATCCCTTTGTACAACTGTTGCTTCCGGAAAATTAAATTGAATGTATTTTGTAGGTGATGTATTAATTGCAGTCGAGTGATGGGATATACCGCTTTTAACTGACCAGCGACCATTCCTTAATTATTAATTAACACGTTTACATAGCAGTAATTTTAATTTAGCCTTAAATTATGTAATGCCTATCATCTAGGACTTTTTATTCAACCTGACTCATTTAAAAATGGTAGAAAGGGGTTTTTGTAGATTGATGACGTTCTGACCAACCTTTGTGGTGGGCACAGGCTGTTTCTCAAGAAGACTCCAAGGCTTAGTCTGTTAAATAGTGCAGTGTCAAGTGCTTCGAGGCGCCATTTCTCCTTCGTTATTTTTAATTGGATCCCTACAACCTGACCAGTGGTTAGCAGGTCTATACATAATCCACTTGACATGAAACCAATAGAGCTTGTTTGGGATGCACTTAAGCGGGCGATCGATGGGGTGGAGGACCCTCAGCTCTCGGCTATGATACTATACCGATGGACCTCCGCCTCATCATTTGGTAACAAATCACAGCACCAACTTTTGGAAGCTGACTCACAAATGTAGCCTATATTCATAAAATTTCCATTGCATAAAGAAATACTTGTCAGTAAAATACTGTGTAATATTCAGTAATGAATTAGAGTGAGATAGATAGGGTATTTGTTTGAACAGTTCTTATATTAATCATAACGCACCGTAGTGTATCACTCCATAGTAGTAGCTAGTAGCTCAAAATGGTCATTGTAGTTTGTACTGTTTAAAAGTAACGCCCATTATTTTGTACACCGTCTCTTCTACTCCACTGTTGTTAAATACTTTGTTATTTTAAACCCAAAAGAAGTGAATCAAGTAAAAGAAAACTATAATTTTAATACTGACAGGAATGAATCATATTGTTCCTCAATTTTTTCAACAGTAACGTTTGTTAATATGTTTGTTTATTATGTTGCAAGTTGCACGTTGAAAGTCACTTCAATACAATTATTTCCACAATAAGAGGTATCCACTATCCTAAAATATTAAGAAAAAATAATAAATTAAATCAACTAAATTAGCAATGATTCTATATATTCTCATCCTCTACTAATTATAAAGCAATGAACAATGAAATGATGTAAAAGATCCCATTGAATTTGAGATTTATACATTTCATATCGAACTTTCATACCATGAAAACTCATGTACGTATTATTAAATCATCACCAATAATATATACTTAACAGTATAAACAATAATTTATCTACGTTAAAATATTTATAGAAATTCAGATGCATTGCATTATTTTTCCAGTCTTGATGTGCACTTACTTTCGGAGAAAAACCATTAAATAACTTTGTAGCCGTTACTAACAGTATACCCAGCTGTTATCGAGCGCACTCTTTTACAATTTAAGTTTTTATTTTCATTTTTCCTGTCTCATCGGACAGCTCAGATGCTATTCCCCCGTGTAATCCGTATCCCATCTCGAATCTAATGCCATGTTGATGTCTGAGAAGCTCTAGGACTGTCCAACCTTGGACTACGCAACTGGAAGTGAAGACTCAATCATCCCATTAGCCAGTCCCTGTATTATGTTGCCCAGTGAGACGTCTCAGCGGGCTAAGGGCGTTCGGCTGGAAGATCTAATTTAATAATAATAGTTACAGAATATGTTTATACCCTGGTACTATGTCCCTAAAGTGCAGACATCTTTCCAATATTAACAAAACACAGCCTGACCAGAGACATTACCCATATTTCAAGGTTTTCACCTCCTTCGCATAAAAAATAGAAAGCCAAGGTTCTGAAGATTGCCTACCCATATAAGAGCTCGAGAGCCACAGACGCTCAGGACGTTATCTGATAAGCATACCAATGCCAGTATAACCAGTAACAGTGTATATATATTAGGCCACGAGGCCACTGCCACTTTATTCTGATGGAGGATTACATGAGTAGAGCTGCGTAGGGGATTAGGGTGATTGGATAAGCGTTGATGGTATTATGTGAACTTAAAAGGAATTAAATCAAGGATGTAAGGTATATTATAAGGGGTTTGTTGCTCACGTAATAAACGTTACATTATTATTACTCCATATTTACTGTACGCTCTTCGTAATATGATTGAAATAGAAGATACTTTTCATCAGATCATTTTATGGCCGTTGGTTTTCAAAATGTTTTCAGACTGAAATTGTTTGAGTTTAGTTTGGTTAATGATTCTTTTACAGGTAAAAAATGGAATACAATTTGTAAATAGAGAAATATGCTAATTTCAACTATTAGTAGTGTAACTTGAGACTCAGATAACTATCATAAATACGTGTCAAAGCAATTTGTAAAGGGTAATTTTTTCACCCCTGTGCCTTTTTTATACCTGTCTATTTCGGTGAATAAATTCCCCTGTTTACTAGGGACACGAACAATCTATTTAATGGCTCGACTAGGAAAAACAATTACTTGTTATTAAAAAGTAAATATTTCCGTATCGTATTACTTTTTTTTTAAAACCTTATTTTTAGAAAATTACATTTTACCCTAACAAGGTAATGGTTAATTGTGATAAATAATCTCATGCACATTGTTCCCTTCACTCTCTCATTGATACGTTATTTAGAACAAACAAAGGCCAGTCAAGGCCCCCTCCCCAGAAAAAAAACAGGGATCTGGGCTCCGGCAGCCACATTACAGCTAGATAGTTTATATTAATTATGCTGTTAAATGTATGACCATGACGTCACGATTAATAATATGTAATGTCTTAGGACCATAATTACAAAAGAAAGCATTGGGTGTGTTTTCGCGACCATAATGAATACCGTAATTGTGTGATGAATCACACTTGACTTTAATGTTAGGTTGTTAATTTTTTCCTCACAACACAAAGTTCAGATATTTTTCTAATTAAATTCGTCAGTATGTTATTAAATCGACAATTTTATTATTCTAACAGGATATTTCAACGGTTAGTTGTGGAAGGAGTCTTCAGTGACTAATCTCCATTTATGCGTGAGTCATGGTACAGCTCTGAACTGATGAGTGAGTCATTTAAGAGGTATGACGCCTTTGCCTACTGAATCGTATTAAGAGCCTACTGCGGTCACTTAGACGGCTTTCACCGCAGTGTTGTGGCCTGAATGAAACGCCGAATGCTAACCCCTCGTCGCCTTAGCTTATGTTGTGCCATTTTCTTCACCCCTAATAAATAGAAGTTACCCTCTTCTAGAACCAGAAAAACACCGCCTACCTTTCCATATTTTATCAATAAATTTATCGGCAACCATATAGAGAGAGGGGGACTAGTTCACAATCCCGACACGCCCGGAGCTCACTAGGGGGGCGGGTATAGCCTGGCCTCTGACCTGCCTATATAAAGCAGATTGGTGTCGGAACCTCTCTCTGTGGTTAGCCCCATCACCTTATAGAATCTTATTAATGAAGCCAAGTACATTGAGTATTATTGTATTTGTATTAAATATATAACTATTATACCGGATTCAGACCTTGTATAGAATGTACCTGTGTTACAGGACATATAAAATGTGATTTGTGAATAGATTCGCCTGTATAATGGTCTCTGGGGCCTTGTTAAGTAAAAAAGGTACCTTGTTTCCCCCAGCGATCTAGTCTGCCTCTTTCCGCAGACTTCCGGGTTTTCGCCTACCCATAGATGCCGAGTGTGAACTTAAACTAGCCTTTAAACGAGAGTTTAAGTACGTCACAAACTGATATTAACAAACTGGCTTCGTTTCGTCATTAACCGCACCCCTCCTGTTACTCCTTTTCCCCTTCTCTGTACCCAACTCAAGCAATAATGCCCACCAAAAGTCAAGAACGGTAAAGTATCTTGGTTTACAAACACATAGTTTCATTCTGCCATGTGCCTTCCCATTATGAAATTCCAAGGTATTATTGGACGCTACTTACTATTTAAAAGTATACTGATTGCTTACTACAGTGTACTGTATAGAGGTCTCCTACCCCCAGTAGTTGGTGCTTTTTGCAATACGTGTAGCAGGGCGTATTGCTCTTTGAGAGATGCCTATGCCTTCCGATATTAGGCGGTAGGTAAATAGACAGTACCTTAACCGTCAAGTGATGGAGCTTTGGATCGCTTGTGGTCAGTGGCGGTGCCACTTCCTTTTAAGTGATGACATGTCGTGCAGCCACCAGAACTTACCCGTAGACAGTGATCCTTTCAGTGGGAGCAGAATAGCCCTTTAGGTGGACGAATTGGGGTGACACCCTCGTGTCTGTATCACGGTGAATGCTACAAGCTCTTCTACCTCCTCTTGCTTAGCTGTAAGGCCGTTGGCATTAAAATTTAGTATTTTAAAACTTCCAAATTTAAGTGCGACTGCTCACTATGGGGACAGACAATTGACTATACAAAGCCATGAAGGCGGTAATCCATTTTGGCCCCTATTCAAGCTCCACTCTCTGTTCTGGTATTAGATAGAGCGTCCCCGGTGTCTTATATTGGGGTGTCCTTGTTCCGTAAAATGGCTTCACCTAGGAGTGTTCTTGCGTACTTGCGCTGAAGCAGGTTGTCGGTGAGTCCCTTTGCTTTCTCTAATGTCTTCTGCTGTTTTTCTTGTGGCACAGGTTTGTTATTTCTCACGGCACTGGGTCTGGAGAACTCCTTCTATTTGTGGCATACCCGGAAGGAAGCTGGGGGGTTGGACAGCTGTGGGGTGCACAATCACCTCAAACTAGTGGCCTACTGGTGCGTAGTGTTGGCCTCGACTCCCTTCCTCAGGGCCTAAAAGCCATCTTCCTTGCTGACTCCTCCCTCTTCTTCAGGAAGTTTTTTTGAGGGGAGGTTTGAACCTACATAGCAACCTGCAACTTACAAGTGTTTTAACATTTCTCACATGATCCGCACCCACCATCACGAAACAAAGGTTTCACACAAAGCTGGGACTACTACTGACAACACTCAGTATTTTTGAAGAATATGCTTATCCTCGAAAAGTATAACATTTTCCTTAAAATATTACGAATACAAACTGAATAGTTTCATATTTTGCTATTAAAAACATATATATTTTTTATGAATACGTCTCAAGATGATTGATACCTTTTACATAAATCATAGACAATACATTCATCAACATAATGTATCATATATTCTCCCGTGCAAAAGGTAGAATTATAAGGTAGTTCTAAAAAGCATATCCTTTTTATTATCAATATGCCCCATTGAGTAGGTTATCGAATTTACGTGTCCGTGTCAATCTACCTTTTACGAGGAGAGGTGATATTATGCATGTTAATTTCATTTATTTCCCCAATGGTACTAAAAATTTATGTAATTCTTCAAAAAATAAAATCAGGTAATTACTGTATGATGAAAAAAATATTTATTTTTCCAACTGTGTTCTTTGATACATTAAAGATCTCGACGCGATGATAAAGAATATGTACAATATTTTGGGTTTTGAATAGACAGTAATTACAAAAGCAAACATAAATCCAGATTAATGAACAATTTTTTTAAATTATCTAAATGAGTCAGCTGTTTCCGTATGGATAACATATTTGTCACAATACCGAAGCTCCATGTTAATTAATAGGGCGTGTTAAAGAAACTAATTTGTGTTAATTGTGGAGAGGGAGTAATTAATAAGATCATTGAAACTGTTTATTGTGTTAGACTACACACTTTACTACCTTTTTAGTTTATATTTACCACATAATTGGAGTATTAAAAGTGTATTGATCCAAAATGGAAAGCGAGGCAGTGGTTCCTGCCGTCCCCACTGAATAACACCTAGTTAATGTTATTACCTCTTCAAAAGATGTTCTCCTACTGATGCCTTTATCATCGACAGAATTGGGTCTGCTACGATGTTTGGATCGGCGCTGTGCATTGGAGTTAGGAGTCCGGAAGAAAGCGAGACGGGGGATTAAAAATAACCAGCGTCGGCCTACGTCACTAAACAGGTCTTCTAGTTCTGACAGACCAATGTAGCCGAAATATACACAGTCCTTCACTAATATAATCCTCTAAATTACGGATCTCAACTAAAAATTAATACCAGACATATATACAAAGGATTGTAAAAAAAATTCACTATTAGGTGTCTACCTATACATACCTGTATTTAACACACAAGCTCATATTCATGTCATACAAAACCGCAGAAGATCATATCCGTGAACAAAAAATAAATAAATATATATATGCACATACATTTGTACACACAATCCCCCCCCCCCAAAAAAAAAGCTTCCTAATAGAATTATTTCAGCTATCAATTATTTTTTTAATTTATATTAAATGTTTTGTTTTAGTGATCAGGGGCTATAACTATGAATGAAAACCCCAATAAATATTCAAAAATTATATAGAAATTTCAATTTTGTTTGTAACTGATCTCTAAAAATTGCGCAAAACTTTTTTTTTTCATTTTTTATATATTTGAATTTTAAAACCGGCTTTGTCGATCGAGCAAGCAGCCCGTGTTGTTGCTTTAGTGGAAGGCGGTCGAAGCCAATGCATTGGGTTTACCTGAAACTACTGTTCCGAGAGCAATTACTCGTTACCGTGAGACAGGTTTGTGCAATCGCTCATGCAATCGATTGACAGAGCCAAGAGATGACTGTTCTATTGTACTACAAACGTTTCAGAATCGGTTTTCAACTGCTACTGAGGCTTCTCGCACAACAGCTTGGTGATTAGCAATTTCTGCATAAACTATTAAAAGAATACTTGGTGAAGGAATTTAAATCCTCAGAGACCAGCACCATTGGTTGATCAGAGAACAGAGGTCCAAGGGTACTACGGAGATGGTGCATCGAGCCATGCGTCAGGATGTTACGGCGCTTACTGTTGTATCTCATCAGTTCATCTGAAAAGGGAAGCACTATGCGACGAGCTACGATAGTAGGTTGACACTGTCCTCCCACTATAAGGAAGCATGGCTTCACATTAAAGGCGCGAGCTAGTGTAACCATTCTGTATTTGTTTCTCTATGACCAGAGAACATCATAGAGCTCCTTTGGAATTTGCTCGGGAACACCTTGTGTGGACTAAAATCGAATGGGGAACTGGAGCTGCTGTTTTCAGATCTGCGTCATGCTTCTTTTTATATACACCAGATGGACGGATGAGAGTTTGCCGAAGGCCTGGCGAGCGCCACGCTGTGTGTAGTGTCACTGGGAGAGTTTTGTCTGAGTTGGAATTTCTTTGACGGCGAACACAGAGCTCTACGGTGTTCTCTGGTCAACAATTGGCCCGATGCTGGTCTCTGAGGGTTTAAATTAACTACAGCGAGTCTTCTTCTAACAGTGCTTTTGCACAGTTCTTCAGCGAGTAGTTCGAAGAAGTTACGCAGGCTCAGTAGCAGAATCAGTTGAAAGCCGATCCTGAAGCGTGTGTAGAATGAACCTGTCATATCTTGGCTCTCCAATATTCCTGTTCTGCGATTTCACAAGACACTCTCACGGTAATGTGCAATTGCTCTCCGAACAGTAGTTTCAGGTAAACCCATTGTACGAACTGCATGGCTTCGACCGTATTCCACTAAAGCAACAACACGGACTACTTTCTCGACCCTCAAAAAAACATTCGCTAAGCTAAAATTGTCAAAAGATTAAACAGGCTAAAAAGGTTTAAAGTATTTTCAAATTAGGGGATAAAACAAAATATAGATAATATAAACTTTTTAAAAAACTTAAACACTTTTATTTATATTTAAAGGTTCAAAAATTTAAACATATATATATATACGTATATAAACAATTGGGAATTAAAAAAAGTGTCGTGAGTTTTATAATGCTAAAAGTAAAGGGGGTTGAGCAGAACTGTATACCTGGCTCTTGACTTCATGGAAGGCACTGATGGTTCCTGTCATTTTTAAGTAAGCAACCGCACCCCCTTACTTTCCATACTCCCTACTTCCCAGAACTATCCTTTTCTTATACATATATGTCTCAGCTTAGAAACCATTGACTTCCCCCAATCTATCACTGCGTCTCAAGCTACTGATCTACAAGAGACACCTCCATTTTAGTAACCATTTCACGAAGAAGTTGAAGCAAACACGCACGAAGTCTTACCGGCTTACGCACTTATTGACTTCCCCCAATCTATCACTGCGTCTTAACCTATTGGTAAACAAGAGCATACTCAGGCCTACTCTGCTGTATGGTGTACCGCTTTTTCGTTAGCTGACGTATACGACAGCTCGGCGACTCCAACATTTCCAAAACGGTATACTAATGAAATTGGTCAGAGGTACTTCATTCGAGCAGCGGAGCAACAGTGAGCTTCACGAGATTTTTGAGCTGCCTACGGTGGATGAGTTCATCTAACGTAGACATATCAAATTTTTCGACTCCCTACAATACTTGACAAACCCGGTGTTTAACACGATAACCCCCGCTCCGTTCCCCCATCGATGGCAGGACGCTGTCGCGGCTGGAACGCTTTAGTCTTAGGTTCTAGGTTTAGGTTTTAGTGTTAGTGTTTTCCACGGTCGCAAGCTGAAGGTGAGCCTATCATCACCTAGTGAGTGTATGTGTATTGAACTTATTAACAACAATCTGAAAATATTATATTTTATGCACTCCTCCGATTGTTGAAAATTTTTGATTGTTTTAAATGTTGTAGCCTACCTGGACTCATAATTTATACCATATTATTTAAATCATATTGCCGTGAAACCTCTCCTTGAGGACTCTCAATTAAGTTCCCATCTATATCATGAAGTTAAATAATCTTTGTAGAGGAGAGTATGTTAAAAGAAAAGAAAAAAAAGCTTTATTATGAAGTACAAGCAAAATACTGGTATATACAGGTATTAAGAGTTATGATACTACATTCTGGGTCGGAGGGGTGTTTAGCGATTAGTGTCCGGGAGGCAAGTGTGAACAATTGGGGAGTGGAACTAAAGCTGAGACATATGTTAATATGAGAAGGGTTGTTTCAGGAATTGGAATGGATGCGGTCGCTTACTTAAAAATAACAAGAAACACCAGTGACTTCCATGAAGTCCCGAGGCAGGTATACACTGGAAGGGACTTTTAGCCTTATATATAATATTAAGATTACAATATTTTTAGCATTATATAACTATGAGACAAAGCCGGAGAGTAGTAATTCCTAGTAATACACTGTTTTTGCGCAAAAAATTGTTCAGATAAATGCAAGATAAAACAATAATCTCTGCTTTTTCTGGAGCCAGTTATATTGGTTTTAGTAGTGTTTTGATGAAATGATCCCAAAAAAATTTTAGTCTGTAGTTGTGAACACTTTCTGTTGTCGATCATCCTGTCTGGTGACCTGGGTATGGCTTTACAGGCATCCAATCAATTTCTGTGGCAGCTGTAACAAAAAATTAGTTAGTATGTTTAGGTAATACCACGAACGTAGTATGAATTGACTGTTCAGCGTGTATGTATTATTTTAGGTATATTAGTGAATGATTATAGTAGGTAATGATAACAATTTCTGTTTTCAGGACAGTTGTAAACACGGAAGATGAAAACCACAAACCACAAAGTTGAGAGCAAGGCACCCCTGTTATAAACGCCAAACCTCTCAAATAAACGCTTTAAAAAAAGTATCTCTCTCCTATTCAGGTATTCAATTGATTGCATCATCCAGAGATGAATGAACATCTTGTTCGGCGAACTTGTCCCAAACAATTTGAGGAACTGGCAACCGACCTAAATTTGAGATATCCCTCCTCTACAGAAGATACACAGTGTTGGTTCGGATATGAAAATGTAAGCTGCCGAAGTTCCAATCGTGCTGCCTACAGCAACGTCTTCTGGAAACCTGGGGAAGGAGACAATAGAAGAGGAGGTGTGGAAGAACATAGAGAGAAGTCTAAGTCCTGTGGAGGAAAAGAGGTGGATGATGAAGCTATACCTTGGCCCTTTGCTCCAACTATGGCAGCTACAGAACATGTCATTGTACTAGCACCAGTTCGCACTGAGTTCATTAATTATTGTTTAATACCTTGGGGAAAATACTATGGGGATTCACAGCCTAAAAATTTGACCCCTTCTCTCACACCTATCAATTTAAATATATTGTGGAGTTAAGAACAAGTTCGCTTTGATGATATTTATTTACTAATATACCCTAAATACTGTGGGGTACGTGAGCTTATAATTACTCTTCCGTCCAGCCACTAAACTGCAAATATGACATGAGTCGATCACAATCTGTTGAGCAATGGTGTCACCTGAAAATTTTATCAACCTCCATCCAACGCACACATTCGTAATCTCGCCTTAATTAAAAAATACTATGGAGATGTGCCGAGATACAGGAGGTGGATACTTAAGAGTAACTACCATTACTTGTTTTGTAAAATGAGCTTGGGCAAGACTCTTTAAGGGCTTTATTAATTGACAGAACTATTTATAATGACTAATTAAACCAAAATAAATCTGTGGAGTTCAAAATGAATGGCCTGAAAAAGCTATAATAACTGTGAAGCTACGAGCTGTAAAATTTGTCTAATAACTATGATTAACCTTTTATACAGATAAGCTTATTCTATGAATCAAAGTAGAAAATTCACTTGTATTCTCCTTCACTCCCATATGCCAAAATCATTAAATCAATCTGCAATAAATAGCCCCACGACTAACAAGTCCTTCCATCCAAAATGTTCCTGCCTGCTTTCGAAGAAAAGCATGAAAACATCGATCATGACCTCTGAGAATATTTATACCTCCCAAATACTCTGACTCACTTGACATTTTCGTAAAGAGTTTGTAAGCCTTTTATTTAACATCATTATTTAAATATTTTTGGTGCCGTATATTTAGCGCAAGTGCGTACATGCGTCAAAGTGTCTATGCTGCCTGTGTATGTCTGTCTACATGTCTATAGGCTGGCCCTCAGTATGTCTACAGACAATCTAGTCGACTTAGTACACAAGTGTGTACAAAGCGTTGAACATTCAAGGGGATAGGCTTTGTTGCAGGCACTGTACTTAATGAAAATTTCAATTCCTTGCTTGAAAAATTAATTTAAAAACTGATCATATTTACAATCCAAACGAATCTGGGTTATTTTGTAAAATTCTGCCTTTAAAAACCTCAGTGGCCTAGTCGGAAATGTGTGGTCCTGGTCACAAATCAAGCAAAGAAAGACTTACTATTATGACTTGTCCCTATGCATCAGGATCACACAAGTTAAAATTAGTCGTTGTTGGGAAGGCAAAAACTCTTCCTTGCAATTTTTATAACCCTCCAAAAGCTTGGATAAATCAAACTATTTTTACGACATGGTTTAAAGTGATTATTACATAGGATTGTTTCTTTATAACAGGACAGGGGGAAAAAGTAATAATATTATAAAATAAAATTGTATTTTAATATACATTAAGGTTTAATCTAGAGGTACAAATATAATATACATATGGTACAAAACGAATAATTCACCATTGAACTAGATTTAATAAAAAATAATTCCCAATCTAGAATTGGAATAGGAAAAAAGAATTTGCATCGGTCTAGGAAAGAGAGCGTGGTTTACGTCACCATAAATGCATCAGCACTTGAAACAGGAACGACTCCATCTTGGAGCTGTTCTTTTACTCGATGCTCCCCCCCCCCCTCCATGCTGCTGAACCAACTTTAACAACTGAAGATGTACAAATTTTCGTTCATTACCTTCCGGTGAACGCAACGGCACTAATACAGCCAAACACCAAATAAGTATTCCTTTGATTTTTACTCGAAGAAAACGCCATCATCGAGTTAATTACAGATACATCAAAGAAATGGAAAATACGCTGTTTTTGCGGTGAGGCTAGGAAAAATTTAGCGTCAACAACTTTACAACTTTCATGGGAAAAAATAGACCAGGACGATTTAACGCAAGTAGCTGATGAAAAAGAAGATGGAATAAAACTGATGCTTGTCTCCACATTGCCTCAGCTCTCCCAGATTTCATTTATCTTGACAGAGATGATACGATCAATTGGATGGAAAGTGATAAAAATGAAGAGGAATTCGAAAAATTGATGAATACCGGAATAGATCTTCGTGAATGGACGACAGAAGCGACAGTGAAGAGGACGAAGGTTCGATTGCTGTCTAGGAAAAGAAAAAGATAAAACACAATGAAACGTTAGAGGCCACAGAACTATAAAAATAATGTACATACGTAAATAAAATTAGATGTATTATTGAATGAAGATGTATTTTTTATTACTAATGGATGTAATATCACTACACATTTCTTCTTAATCAACCGTTTAATTAATGCACAAAAACATGTGATTATCCGTGGAGCCCCTCCTCGTCATTACCCGGATAATGGAAATATAATAATAATATAATATCTGTAATAATGAATAAATTAATATATATTGAAAATTCAGTAAAATAAAAAAAACTCGTGCAAAGGAAAGACAATCTTACCCAAGAAGACTATTTATAAAATTATGATACTGGTTATTAATACGCGGTCAGGCCTGTATGACATCTTTGCATCTACATTTGTGGAAAGAGAAAATTGGAATTAACAGCATTTAATTTAATTTCCAATTTCCAAAACGAGTCACTCGTTTTTAGCACAATGCAACAGTTGCGCTACATTTGATGATCAAAGTCACTAATACGTGAAGTGTCGCTAATCTGTCAATCATTGCACACTCAAAATCTGTCGAGTCAGCGGAAACTCGAAGTAATGAGCCAAGCGGAATATTTAATCTGTAGAGCCCCATAAATGACAGTTACGATCTGAGACGATATTATAGCTATTCACGAAAGAGATCTAAGCATTAATTTACTGCAATAAATAACTTGGAATAATAAACAATAACAAATGTAGGAAACGATTGATATAGAAATAGAGAATATTACGAAATACAAAACAAAGCAAATACATCATGGTAATACCAGTAGTATTCCAACACAGACAATTACAGACACAGTACCTAATAAAGCCGCACCAAGTAATTGCTACCTTAACCAGGCTTGATTGATGCGTTGATGGTTTTGGTTACCATCTTTAATGAGCGACAAGTCAGAACTATATCTCAGGTTCTTAGCTATGATTTGAGGAAGCCTAAAATGTTCATAGCAACGTCATGCCATTATATTCGGGCGAGCCTCAAAGATAAAAATTGATCCCGGTTGATTCAGGAAAATGACACCGGGATTGAGGGTATAAAAGCCGGTCGGAGGTGAGGGGTGGTGGGTGACGAAGGGTTCAGACTGGGTCGTGGTGGAGGGAGGGTGGAATGCTCTTACCCACCAAGGCGATTATTGCTTTTTTTTTTTCAGTGAATGGCTTAAACGGGAGCACGCTAACCCTACGGCCTCTCTCCTGGCCAATAGAGCACTTTTATGGTTATTTTTATAGCCTTTAATGCTATAAATAACAATTACACGCCGTTTATAAGTGACGGGAAATATATCAGAGCAAACCATATCTAACCTAATCAAAGCTGTTTTATGTACTAGTAGTTCCTAGTATCAGTGGAATTTCCCATTTTTTTCTAATTTTTGTTTCAAAAGGTTATTTTATAAAAGTTTAGTAACACTTTTAGCCCTTACAGTCGGGTTTTTTCTCCAAGATAAATACCCTAACTTCTCATCAAGCCATTACGCAACTTGTAAGTTATTAATCTTCATGTACAGTGTATAATCTTTTTATTATTTACAATAAGTACTTAATAAAAGTCGCTCATTATTATTAGAATCTCTTAACTAATAAAGACATGTATCCACAAGGAAGATCTGATGACTCCAACCAAAGACGTGATAATTACAGATCAAATCAAGGGCAAAAAGAGAATAATTTCAAATTTTTATTCCCCGAGAAATAACTATCGTAACAATTATCAACAAAGATACTTCCCTAATCATTATCAACATGATAATTTCCGGCGAAAGTACCTATCAATGAGGACCGTTAAAAGCAAAAATGTTCATCATTAAGGAGACAATGACATAGATCCACCGGAAAGATCAAGATCTTTAACATCAAATCTCGGATTTGAAAAGTTGATTGTTTTTTTCGATTATAAAATAAAATGAATAAAAGAATCCCCTTCATTTGTTGATAATTTAGGTGATCATTGGTTAATTGACACGGGATCGGAGACCGACTACATAGACCTCAATTTCGTGCCTGTTGGAATCAAGTCAGAATTGATTATAGTTACTTCAGCTGGAGTAAAAAAGGAAAAGGTTCGATCCTACAATTCCACTAGATATTGTCCCGCTCTACCTCGGTCTAAGCCATGAATTATTAATTAGATTTAAAATATTTCAGTTTAGTAACAAGTATTGAATATTACTAGGGATGGAAACAATGCGCCAACCCGAAACCGATATAAAATTAGGAACATAATTGGATAATTTCGATAAATAAAATTCAGGCAAAGATTATATACGGACAAATACAAAAACATTACTTATATATTAGAAGTAATAAAATCGAACTAGAACCGTTAGTGCTTCATGAGCCCATTATAAACTATTAAAAAAAACTATTCAATATTCTAACGACCTAACTGACTATTGTAAAATCGGCTCGCGAATCAGATGAAGAAGTAGAATGTAAAGTGATTGAGAAAGAAGGTGGACGATGGGATGCTCCATCAATATTTCCTGAACATCTGTTTCGAGGAGGATAGAATACCACAGAAAATGATATGCAACAATTTAAATTCAGTTAGTATTATTTCCTTAGATGATTCAGCAGATGATGGTGTGCGACCTAAGCAACAAAGATTTTACAAAACAGATGGAATCCATTTGAAGAAAGAGTTTATAAGAAGAAGATATTACCGTTAGTGAAGTGTTAGGTCTGCAATATGATAAGAAATTGATAAAACAACTTTATTATGATAAAATTACAATATGCCTCATTGGACAATAAGTAATTGTGATAAATGGATTCATTCATACCATATTTACAATTGTCATTCACTCTCTCATCCATACAGTATTTACTAACAGCCCAGAGACCTCCCAAATCCACATGGTTGTCATCGTATGCGAAAGAGGAAGCGGAGTCTTAGGATATTCCCCACGCTCCTCCGTCAGCCGCGTCATCGGATATGAGCCAGTGGAGACTGGCGAAGAGCGCGAGAGCCACATACGCTCAGGACATGATTGGAGAAACTGGCCATTGCCAGGACTCCCACTGTTGCGCATTTATAGGAGGTCACGAGGCCACTGCCGTTTCAATCTTCGAGGAGGATTTCGAGGGTATATTCAGATCATTATGAAGGGTTTTGTTGCTGACTTTTGATTGAAAGGATTGGATGCGCTTGATGTAAGAAGCAGAATTCGATAAACCAAAATAGGACCAACTGGTACAGCCATGGTACCATGGTAAAATTGGTGCAACCATCATTGTAAAAGTTATGTCTCTAAATAAAAATAAACCAGAATTAATCTCATGGGTCATTTAATAAAGAGATACAGCACGGTTGGTTAGAAATTCAGTGAAATGTGTTGTAGATAAACAAGGATCTGGAGACTACCATTACTCACCAATACCCCGTAATTCACAACAAATCATAGGCAAAAATAAGAACTAGGACTATAAGCACAATCCTTGCTATAAAATATTATTACATTTCTATAGTTTTATAATGCTAAGAATATTATAATGCTAATATTATATATAATGCTAAAAGTAGAAGCAAGCCCCTTGTAGTGTATACCTGCCTCGTGACTTCATGGGAGTCAATGGTGTTTCCTGTCATTTTTTTAGTAAGCGACCGCATCCCCTCAAAACCTCCCTCCCACTTCCCAGAACTAACCTCAGCTTTAGCCCCCTACCACACCTCCTGATATTGTTATGTAACCCAACCTCCTTCGAATGCATCAGCGCATCGCAGTAAGAGGAGAAATTGTTAAATTGAACTTGGTAATTGCATTGTAAATTGTTAAAAATTTTATTAATAAAGGGATTAAGAAATATTTAGGGGGAAAAAAAAAAGGCCACACTTGTCCCCACACATTCCACCCAGTATGTTGTAACGTAACTCTTAATATTTGTATATACCAGTGTTTCGCTTGTACTTTTCTTTCTTTTCTGTTAAAAGACTCTCCTCTACAATGTTTATTTAACTTATGACAAAGACAAAAAAAATACAATTACATACAGATAATATTGAAGATAATACAAAAGAAATTCTAGAAGGAAACAAATCAAATTCCGTGTAAAACATTGTTCATATTTTTATTAATCAATATTTTATTGTACATGGCACATCTATCTATTTGTATTGATATCTAATAGTTATTAGAATTATGTTTTGTTAATATATGTAATACGTATGTAAGTTTCAAATTCAGAAACTTAAGGAGGTGGAGGTTCTCAGGTTATAAATCGAACACTTGCAGATGCAGTTTAGAACTGTAATATTAAACATATGTACACATTAGCTAGCGCTACAAATATAACAATAAACCAATAAAACTTATAACTAACCTGAATGTATACAATTGTCGATAATAAGTGTTGACCATTGTCTTAACAAGCGTACCCATATTCAGGAGGTTACAACTCAGAGCGTCCTTTGATAGTAGCGCTCTCTGTCGGGACATCTCGCATATGTGCCGAAGTTTGGCGGTTACGTTGAAACTTACACGTATATATATTATATATTTCATTTATTCATGTATTTGTATTTATATTTAGATTATGTACATTTATGGCTAATTGTTTTATCTCGTAGATTTCCTTCGCGTATATCGATGTTTTAAATTCCTTAACATATTGTCATTTCTGCCACCTAAGGAGTGGAGGAGATACGCATGTTGTATAATTATTCCTGCATTAGCAGTAAACATGAAATTACTTCCGCCTTGATACTATATACACGCTATGAGCCACCCCACTCCACTCGATGTGTCACTAACTGTCGGCTAGTTCACATCACACTTAATATTATATTATTACTTTAACAAAGTTTATTTTTTAATGATTGGTTGATCTGTGAGTTGTGATTATTTAATTATACGATTGCTTTTACCTGTTTCAAAGAAGTTTATCTGATAACTATTGATATATAATTATTAGGCTTTATCGTCGTATAAGATTCCTAAAGTTTTCACGGAATATGAAAATTAATAAGAAGCATTGAAAAAATGTTTATTCATACTTGTGTTCTTTTAGAGCATCACATTCTTTATAATTAGTTGTTTTCTTAATTTTCCTCTCAGCCACGATTTTCTAATTAGAAAATTTCCGGGATGTATTCATCCAAAATCTTTGACATGTAGAATTTGTTTTTCTAATTACATTTTAAAATTTAAAATGAATTTGTCTTTTTTTTTTTACTGTACAGTACTACAACCTTGATTGATTATCCGGAACTATCACAGTGAGCAGTGGAGCAGGGGTGAGCAGCAGTTCTTTAAGGGTATTTATACTAAAACAGGAATAGAAGTGACGTCATGGGAGCTAATACGAACTTATTTCACATTACATAACTCCTCTACCCTTAAGATTGAAGCTGCCCTGAGCGAAAGAATCTATGATAAATGATTGACATTTGGATCACATTAGTGAAGTCGAATAAATTAAAACAAAACTAAGCAAATAAATGACGATCTTGAAAAGTGTTTTAAAATTAAAAAGGAATACTTGATATCATTTGATTTAATTTATGTATTGAGAATCTGATACAGATTGAATTTCTTTATGCATCGTCTACGAAATCCTCCCATTTGTCCTGATGGAGTGTCGGGTCGTCACGAGAGGGGTGCCTAGTTACCCTAGTTAGGACAAGCGTTTCATGACGGTCTTACTATCTGACTCTATATTTCACTCCATAATAGGTATGTGCCCCGACAAAGCACTACGTTCAGGAGAAGAGGTACAGGGTAGGTTTATAGGTAGTTTATGTGGTCTTGGAATGACCACGAATTCACACTCGGTATTTAAGGGTAGGTGAAAACCGTCCGGATCCCAAAGGTGAGTGTGAACCGGAGAGAGGCAGACTGGATCGCCGTGGGAGACGCTACTAGGTAAATGTTGTAGGGCCTCGGCAACCGTCGTCCGTGAGGGGGAGGTCTCTCCCAAGGAAAGGCTAGTTTTACCGAGACGAAGGCAGAGATTCCCACTAGGAAGGTGTGGGGGCATGACAACTAAAACATAGCGAGGTTAGGAGAGAGAGATGCAGAGGTAGTTGAATGAAAAGACCATGGTTTAAGTAGAGTAGCAAGCACCAGTGCAGAGAGTGTTCCAAGTGACGGTCCTGTTCGTTATGCTAATTTTGTCTAGTCTGGTTTCTTATATAGGCGGCCAGCTGTGGTGGGGATGGGTCCCCACCTGCGGCTGTTTCCCCCACTAGCTCCACCCCCCACTGTTACTGACGTTATAACCTTAATTAAACATATTGAAACGTAGATACATATTTTCTGATATTCATTTGATGACATAGATACGAGGTCTGATACGAGAAGAGGGGAACTTATAATTATTCATAATTAAGAGGTGGCCACAACATGGAGGTTTTTTCCAAGTTGTCCAAACCGTCCGGATTGAGCTTTTCCCACAAATCTTTATTTGGCTTCATTTTTAGCTTAAGAATTCTGCAAGTTCCTTTTCCGTTTCATCTATTTCTCGAATTACAGAATTACTACCTACTATATACCGATTTTAGAAAGCTATCAACTGTATTAGCGAGACTAAGCGTTTTTCGCTGTTCCACTTTTTTGTCCCCAACACCTTGTCAATGAAGTCGTGCCCACATATCTTCATTGATTTATTATTTATTATCATATTGCAAATCAAATACTTCTTTACTTTCATCTTCATCATTATAAAACCCTTATCGTTCCTAGCTTATCTCTATTGTCTATTTAAAAAACCGAATTTGATTTTAGAAAATCGTCTCTCGTTAAAGGCACAGAAGCATAATTCTTGAGAGACTTTCCAGAGTAGATTTTCCTCGAACTAAAAGAAGCTTTTTTTTAACTTTGTTTTATAGCTTCCTCTGTGTCAAGGAAGAAATTTTGATTGATTTATTATTTAAATTTTCCTCTTTACCAGAATTGTCAGTAAATTAACGTTTTAACAAATTTTTCTCACGGATTCCAGAACCTTTTTCTATGCATTTTCTCATTGTTTTGAAGAGATACTACACCTTGTACAAAAATGTCACAGTTTGAGACATCTTGATTTCATTTTGTAAATCATTGACGGAAGAAATTACTGAGATATGATTTAAAGAATATTCTGCTGGTAAGCCTTGCTCTAAAAAATGGCCTAAAAGTTGATTTCTCTAATTTTTCATCAATCTTATCCCTGACAAGGAACATTGGTTGTTTACTGTTTAAAGTAACCACTCTCATCGATACGGTATTCTGGGAGTTGGAGTTAAAATCTTGGCTAAGGAAGTTACCGTTTTCATTTTGTCTTGATTATTCCGATAGAGGTTTTTCCTAATGTTGTCCAAACCGTCCCGATTGAGGTTTCCCCCACAAAGCTTTGTTTGGTCAATCGTTCTGATGGGGTGTTCTTTCCTCCCCAGTCTGTGGCCCCATGCTGTTGCTTTTTTTTGTTTGCTAAAAATTACCATGGTTTTCCTGTCTTTGTCTCCATTGTTGTTGGTGTTGATTTCTGTGTAATGTGGGGGAGGACGTTCTCACTCCCAATATATTTTTTTTGGGTGGGGGTCATAATTTGTATCTAAAGATGAAAAAACATTTATCTCCGTGAATGAAATTAAATTGTGTTTTGGATGGCTCCTCACATTTTCTTTGGATGTTTATTATTATTAATGTTTGTAGGGTCTCGTCGATGAACTCAAAACCCTGATCTATTCACATCTGTTCCTCTCTGCCTGTCTGTGCAAGTCTTTGTGAGGCCCTGTGCGACCTCGAGGTATAAAAGCTTGTAGAAGAACCGATTCGATGTTGCAAAATCATAGCAAATGATCATGAAATACCCCTCTAAAAAAACATAAATTGTTCAATTAGAGTATAATTGAACCGACCACTCTAGTGACAATGGTTAAAACCGATACCGGACTTTCCGGAAGTCGTCCGAGTTTTATTAGCAGGCGATAAAATCATTCTTCACACTGTTCATTCTTCAGCCACTCTCTCTCTCTCTTTCTCTCTCAATCTCTCTCTCTCTCTCTCTCTCTCTCTCTCTCTCTCTCTCTCTCTCTCTCTCTCTCTCTCTCTCTCTCTCTCTCTCTCTCTCTCTCTCTCTCTCTCTCTCTCTCGGTTTATTGTTTCATCGTAGGTTTTTTTTGTAGCCAACTAATAATTATTAAAACTATGCCATTGCTTACCACTACAAGTAATTATTAATATCATTCTATGTTTAATATTCGATACCTATTGCACTAATTCCCCATCCAGAGGGATACTTAGGTTGCCAGGCTGATAATAGCCAAAGTAAATAATGAGTCGTAAAGTAAATAATTATCGCCATGGTTACAATATGGTCCCTATAATGCTGGCAGCTAAGTTCTCTAACAAAAGGTCCAGTCAATGAATGGTCAAGACGGGGGGAGTTAGAGGACATGGAGGGGGGAGGAGCATTTGACTTAAAAAAATTGTTGAGGTACTTTGGAGGTAAACATATTAAAAGTCCCACCCTCTGCCCCTGCCGCTTTATGGTGAGGGAAGTTCGAAAGTTCCCTTTTCGAGTTTTCACTTATATCTCGAAAACGGTGTGTCACATTCATTTTTTTCTTACATGTTGTAGTTTTCAAGATATTGGCTATCGAAAATCGACTATTTCCGAAAAATTGTTTTTCGCCTGACGTTTTTTATCAAAGCCCGTTAACTCTTCAGCCTTTTTACAGGAATGACTGAAAAGAAGTAGACAATTTTCTTTACTTAAAAAGTATATAATTAGTGATGTTTTGTAGAAGACTGTAGTGATGTACGAGCTAGTATGTTACTATTTACGCTTGAAAGCTGTACATTACATGTTTATGAAATACATAATAAATATATACATATGAACTGTTATAGCCGCCTGAACGTTTTAGTCCTTCCAACGTATCCAATCTTTGGTAGGATCTCTCTCTTGAAAAAGATGTAAATCATTGAAATATCGAGGTATTCCTTTTTCTTTTTTGTATGTTAGCTTAGTTATGAGCTTAAACTAAATAAATCAAATGCCCCCACCTCCCGCCTCTATGTCCTCTACACACCCTTCGTTGACTAGACTATTATTCATCCATATATCCTTGTAGGACTCCGCTGACTTATATGTAAATACTGTGGTAACACCCCCCTCACAGTCAAACGTTTGTTTATATGTCCAAAATACATATAGGAACGGAGTATTAAAGACATAAACACTTCAACCCAGTTTACTAAAGTAAATCAAGCAATAAACATCATCTTGTAGAAATTGGCCATTTTCGATTTTTTAACGTTCTTTCAAATAAGACTATCGGAACTGGTCAAGAGGTACCTCCTGTCCAACACAGTCAGATTTACAGTCATTTCTCATCGGAAAATTCCCAAGATATTGTGACCACTTTCAAAACAAGCACCAGAGTGAGGACCATGAGAAATGAGCAAAAGAGGACCTTTACCCACTCATAATAGCAATATCAAATTTGGAAGATAGTCAAATGTCGTTTTTTACAGCTGGTGAAGTACTAGTGAAGTAAAGGTCTTACTTTCAATTTCAAAGGGACCACAACCAAAATTTCAAAAGGGATTATTAAACTTCATTTTTAATTGTTTTCATCTTAAAAGACGAAATGCCATCTGCGTTTGTTTCGCTAAAGACTATGCTCCTTTTGAAACAAGATTAATACCGCAGACAGCAACAAATATGGATACTCCTTAGAAAAAATGGCCTCTCGTAAAATGAAATAATGCAATGATTTAGAAACCGAAGAGTCGTCGACGATAATCACAGTTGACGCCACGACAAGTAAAGGGTGCCCCCCAATTAACGCAAGATTTGAATTTGCCGCCATTTGTGCAGTAAAGTGCTGGCAACCCTAAAAAAAAACAATTTGACAGCTGACAGTTAGGAAAAATGGAGCGTTACACGATAGAACAACGTGTCTTTATTTTTGAACATTATATAAAAAGTAATGAAAATTTGGCGGCCGCAGTTCGAAAATTTCATACAAAATATGGTCGGAATAGTATTTTGACTTCATCATCTGTGAAGAGATTAATTCGGCGTCGTAAACACAGTTCTTTGTGCTGAAATTGGATGATATTGATGTGGCCAATATATGGTTTCAACAAGACGGTGCTACGTGCCATACAGCCCATGAAACAATTCAAATACTGCATGAGACATTTCCAGGTCGTGTACTCTCTCGTCTCAGTGATCAGAATTGTCCCCCTAGATCGTGTGATTTAACACCTTTAGATTTCATTTTATAGTGTTATTTGAAGTCAAACGTGTATGTCAACAAGCCCACATCCACCCGTGCACTGAACTGGCAAATACTCTTTATTGGGCTATAATTACAATCTGCCTTTTATAAGGCAATCAGTAATTGCGATAAACGCTCTCATTCATACCATATTTACAATTCATCATTCACTCACTCATTCATACAATATTTACAGACAGCCCAGAGACCTCCCAAATCCACATGCGAAGAGAAAGCGGAGTCTTGGTAAGTCCCCCACGCTCCTCCGTCAGCCGCGTCACCAGATACTAGCCAGTGGAGGCTGACCAAGAGCGCGAGAGCCACAGACGCTCAGGACATGATTGGAGTAACTGGCCATTGCCAGGACCCCCGCTGTCACGCGTTTATAGCAGGTCACGAGGCCACTGCCGTTTCAGTCTCTGAGGAGGCTTATAGGGATGAATGGCGCAGTGCAATGACTGTGCTACAGGATTAGGGTGGTTGGAAAGGCTACTGTGGAATTTCATAAACTTGGAAGTTATGAGTTCTAGAATGTAGGGTATATTAATGTAGTTATGAAGGGTTTTGTTGCTGACATAATAAGGGGCATTTACTATTGTTCTCAGGACTTTTGATTGAAAGGATTGGATACGCTTGATGTTCGACTTTTTTGCTGTCCCCCATAGCTCTATTCCGTATGTCCAGATTGGGTTAAGTATAACTTTGTAGATTAGTAGTTTATTTTCTATTGAGAGATGGGATGTCCTTTGAAGTAGTCTGTACAGTTGTCCAAAGCGTCTGTTTAGTTCTTGTCTTTTTAGTCTCGTATGTGGGTTCCAGGTCAGTCGTTTGTCGAGATGGAAGCCTAAGTACCGTACTGTCTCGAACACAGGGAGAGGAATAGAATTAAAATAAACTATTGGACAAGCCTTGTGACAAGGGGTGAAGGTAATGTGGGAACATTTTGCTTCATTAACTTTGATCCGCCATAGATTGCACCAATACTCGATCTCGTCAAGGTGTTTTTGAAGGTTATGGGATGCTATGTCGGGGTCTGGGTGGGATGACAAGACTGCAGTGTCATCTGCAAATGTGGCCAAGAAGGTATTGGGAGTAGAGGGGACATCAGCGGTGTATAGGTTATAGAGGATGGGGCCCAGGACACTGTCCTGTGGAACTCCTGCATTTATGGGATAGTAGTTAGAGTATTCTAAACCACAGTGGACTTGAAAGAAGCGGTTTTAAAGGTAGGACTGTAGGATTAGGAAAAGGGTCTGTGGTAAATATCTTTTGAGCTTGTAGAGCAAACCTGCTTGCCAAACCCTGTCAAAAGCTTGAGCTATATCAAGAAAGGCAGCAGTGCAATACTGTTTGGTTTCAAGGGCTGGGGAGATGTGATCAACAACTTGTTGAGCAGTGGAATGTCGTTGGCGGGAACCAAACTGGTGTGTGGGAAAAAGGTTTTTGGATTCAACAATGGGAAGTAGACGTTTTAGTAGGAGTTTCTCAAATATTTTTGAGAGGATAGGGAGTAGGCTAATTGGACGATAAGATGAGACGTCATTGGGTGGTTTACCGGGTTTGGCGAATAGGACAATAATGGAATGTTTCCAGAGGAGAGGAAAGTGCGTCGTTCGGATTATGCAATTATATATGTAGGTTAGGAAGATTATGGCTTTAGGAGGAAGTTGTTTGAGAATTTGAGGAGTAAGGAGATTATATCCAGGGGATTTTCGGTAAGCTAAGTTTTTCAGAAGGTATTTAACCTCAGAGGGGTTAACGGCTTTTGGTGGAGGAGAGAGAGGAATAGGTGAAGTGAGGAAATCTTCCACAGTTGTGCTGTGAGTATGGCTTTGATGAGAAAGGTGAGGTGTGAAAGTATGGGTAAGATGCAGAGCGAATTCCTCCGACCTATCCCCATCCGAAGCCGCCCAGGACCCATCATCACGACGGAGTGGGTGTGAAACAGGTTGATACTTTAGGATTTTTTTGGTTACATTCCACAGAGAGTTATCCCTGGTGGACAGAGAGGAGAGGTAGGAATTGAAAGAATCGGAACGGAAGGAGGCCAATCGCCGCTCTACCAATCGGCAGTACTGATTGTACGTGCGGCGATCAACAGGATGCCGGGATCTTTGCCACACTGTTCTGGATTGGATTAGATCTTTGAGATGCTGAGGTAAACGATTATGATTGTGGATTTTTGGGTGACGATGCCTCCCAAGCCGACCTCTGGACCAGAGTAGTGAAAGAATGCACTGCATCGTCTAGGTCTTGGGATGTTTTCAAGGACAATTTTAGGTTTACGGACTATGTAAGAAGCTGGTGGAAGTGGTCCCAGTTAACTGGGCCCCTAATAAATGAAGGAGGAGGTAGTTTGTGAATTGGTCTTAGGGAAATGGTTAATAATAAAGGACTATGATCAGAGGAGAGGTCATCAAGGCGCGTGAGTGAGTAGTTTAGTGTTCCTAAACTATTGTAAAAAAAGAAGTCAAGGAGATCAGGATTTCGGCTGGGATCTGATGGCCAATAGGTGGCTGTGTCAGGAGTGATAGTGGAGCAATGTTTCCGTGTGAGTGCAGACAGCAAAGCACGTCCTCGTGTATTTGTGGATCTTGACCCCCAGTGTTGGTGCTTTGCGTTAAAGTCCCCACCCACAAGGAAACGATGTCCGATGGAGTCTAGAAAGGAGATGAATTGGGAGTCGGAAATGGATTTATTGGGAGGGCAGTACGCTGATGCTAGTGTAAGAGGAAAAGTGAAGGTGGTGATTGACACTGCAGTGGATTGAAGGAAATCATGTGATACCAAAGGAACTATGTGGTGAGATATGGAGTTATGGACAATGACAGCGGTACCTGCATGAGCTGTTCCATCTGGGTGATCAGTTCGATAAGTCTGGTACTGTCGAACGGTAAATGGTCGTTTACTCGTAAGTCTTGTTTCAGTAATAAGAGCTACGTCGATCTTCTTGTCGTGGAGTAGTGCTGTCAGTTCGTTGGTGTGGGTGCGGACACCATTCGCATTCCAAAGGAGAATGGATAAGGAGTCGGAAGGATTCAATTATGGATCTTGTTTAACGGGGATAAGGTAGGAGACAAGATTTGTAAGAAGGGAAATGAGAGGGGTAATTAGGGTTCTGAACTCTGTAAGGAATGAGGTTAAAAGGCTGGTGAGATCTGAAGAGCTTGAAGGTGGCGGGATATGCGAGATGTGTGGTTGAGGATGGGATTGAGTTTGCCGGTTGCTGTGATGAGTGGAGTGCTGGGAAAGAAGAACTTGCGGAGGAGGAGTGGGCAATGCCTGTGACTGCTCTCTGTTCCGAACTGCGTCAGCAAAAGATACTGAAAGCCTCAAACTTCTGGCGGGGGCGCTTCTTGGGCTACCTGTGGCTGGTGTTTCTTCTTCAGGACGACGACGTTGTTCACTTCTGGACTTCAGAATTCTATAAGCCTCACAGCCTTTATAGTTTGCCGGGTGGCCTTGCTGACAGAGCACGCATACAGCAGGTGATTTTAGGGGCTTTTTGCACAATTCGCTTTTGTGCTGCCCACTAAACTTTACACACCTGGGAGGGTGGTGGCAGTACGATTTTGTGTGCCCATATGCCTGGCAATTATGGCATTGGACGATGTCTCTTTTGGGGTAAGGTTTTTCGACCTGTATTCTTGTGTAATACAGGGATGTTAAGTCATACATTTTCTCCACGCCAGGTGTCCGCTCGAGATCTACAAAAAATAACGGTAATGCCGTTTGGGTGGATTCGTTTTGTTGTCTGTCCTCACGTAAAACGTTGGTTATTTGCCGAACTTTGAATCCCAGAGCTGATAGTTCGTCTTCAATTTCATCAGCTGGTGTGGTCGGGTGCAGATATCTTATCACTACTCGAAGCGATCGTTCTTGTTTCAACTGGTATGTATGGAAGTCTGCATTGGTTTCTTCCAAATACTTGATGATCGCTCGATAAGTATCGGGAGTGTCTGGGGAAATTTTTGTATCCCGAGAGCGATTGAGGCACGTATATTTTCCGGTACCTACAACTTTGCTCATTTGTGAGCTTAATAGTTTAAAATTGCTAATATTCCTTACGAATATAGCAGGCGGCTTGGGCTGTGTTGGTGTTTGAATAACTTCCATGTCGTCAGGTTGGCTATTTCTCAGTACCTCGAAGCTATTCGGTGTGAAGAATGGAGATTCTGCTACAGTTTCTTCTTTTGAAGTGCTGGCAAGTGGTGGTAGATCTTTCATAGAGCTGGCGGCAGATGAATTTATAGGGATGTTCCTATTTGAGCGTCTAGGTTTTCGCTTTACAGGTGACGTTGTCGGAGTTGGGCCTAAGGACCTAGATCTTTTTTTTTTTGTGATATTAGCTGCTGATAAAATCTCATTTTATCATTAGCTAAGATTTTGTTAGTTAAAAAAAAAAAAAAAAAAATACGTAGCGCCGGTGGGATTCCAGTGGCGAGTCACCGGTCTTGGCTCTGAGCCACCTATCAGGTCTGGCTCAAAACGCCTATGTATCGTGAACGACGGCTAATGCCGATCAGTCAAGATGGCCGACGACTCTATCCGATTTCACTATTTACACTTCTCACCAATGTAACTAGCGATCTACTCACTAATTGAGGCTCCCTCGTGGCCAGCTCACTTAAGTTGCCAGTTGAGACAATCCCAAAGCCGAAAAAGGGTCTATAAACGGTAGTTATCGGTATTGATTTGGAGAGCGATAGTTGTACGTGGTTGTCTAAAAGTAGCGCATGCGCAGAACTCCGTGCACTAAAAGAGGAAATTCAACGCTGCATCAACGAAATTCAACCACATTTATGCTAAATGGAAAATTTCGACAAAAGAGTGCGTATGTGCCAGCAAAGTCGTGGAGGCCTTTTGCCCGATGTGTTATTCCATAAATAGCCCTACCCTATTTACTTTATAATTCAATAAAAAAAATAACAACAAAAATACTAAAAACTGTGTTTTCTATTTAAATCAAATCTTGCGTTAATTCTGGGACATCCTTTATAAATAAATTAATAAAAATAACACCTCAAAATTCCTATGAGGGTGCGAGTCCCTTGCCTGCAAGTGGATGTTGGAAGTGGTAGTGTTCATGACTATGGGTGAAAGAAAGAAATTAATCGACGCAAGCATATTGAATGCCTAAGTGTTCTCATGTGCAGCTGTTGGGTCGGATGCCTCACCAGCAAGCAGATGTGTTCCGTCCACCCCTTATCGATTTCTTCCAACTCCTGTCATCGAATTAGATCCCAGATATGGCAGCACCTGGCCTCCGGCAGAATAGTCACACTGCCACTCCAGTCCCTCTGTCCCTTTTTTGTCTTCATTGTTCAATAAATGTAATGTCAGTCAATGTTAGAGAGGAGCATATTAGAATTGCACATAGTACCATAACACGCTCCGGCATAATAATGTACCCACTTACTCAAATTGGTCCAAACAAAACTTGGAGTGTATCTGATTGCCTTGAGCGACGAGTATGGCGGGGCATCGGACGATTAAGAGTTTCACTTAGGCGAAACATTTTAACAATAATAAAAAAGTCTGATAGAATGGATGGAAAACTGAATCTTGTCGGATTTTAGGTTTTAAACTTAGTCTTCAAGACAAGGGCGAAGATCCGTTGAGAACGAGAAGATACCTGGAACGCAAAAAAAAAAAAATTCTATGAATCCGACCCCTACCAATTACACAATTTAATTGCATTTGTAATGAGAAGTTACAAAGTAATGGGGGTTAATTGAGTTGGTTTATTCCTTTGACATATCGGCTTAGGTTGATGAAGGTGAGCTGTTTAATTTCATTAAACTTATTAATCTTCAACGTTTCTACATACCCTATATGGCTGCATCCAGCAATTCTGGCACCAGAAAAGAAAGTAGGTGTTACACATGATCGGTAATAATTAGTAAGAAAGTTAAGTATAAAATAATCGAGTTAGATATAGGTCCAGTGTGGGCTCTCCATATACCTTCTCGTATTTCTACAGTTGTTAGTTTCTAGTTAATATAATATAAATAATAGATTTAGCAAGTTAATTGACCTTCAGTCACCTAATGCAGACATACATAGTATGTTAAAATGTACCTCTTTCCCAATATATTCTTCTAATCACTTATGTCTTCGAGGCTAACCATCAATTCAAAGCATTTTAACGATAGTTTTCGTAATTCTAATCTGGTAAAGTAAATGATAGATTAATGTTGCTTTATTATTTTTCCTATGAGTTCTTATATTTTCAGCATATTTCTGCGAACAAATTGTGAACACTGTCTTACTGACTTTTGTCCAGTTTTATTTCAAAATTGACTTCTGGGGTTGTTATTAATCTGATAAAGATGGATTATGGCTTAAATTCCTTCATAAAATTTATTTGGATGCGATACTAACGGTATTTAGGCTCCAATCTCGACAAAAGACTGACATGGAACCCACACGCGAGGCTAAAAAGACAAGAACTAAACAGACGCTTTGGACAACTGTACAGACTACTTCGAAGGACATCCCATCTCTCAATAGAAAATAAACTGCTTATTTACAAAGTTATACTTAAGCCAATCTGGACATACGGAATAGAGCTATGGGAGACAGCAAAAATGCCGAACATAAAGCGCACCCAATCCTTTCAATCAAGTCCTGACAACAATAGTAAATGCCCCTTATTACGTCAGCAACAAAACCCTTCATAATGATCTGAATATACCATACATTCTTGAACTCATGTCCTGGCAATGGCCAGTTTCTCTAATCATGTCCTGAGCGTCTGTGGCTCTCTCGCTCTTGATCAGGCTCTGCTGGCTCTTACCCAGTGACGCGGCTGACGTAGGAGCGTGGCCGACTTCCCAAGACTCCGCTTCCTCCTTCGCACGCGAGGGAGGTGATAAGCATGTGGACTTGGGGGGCCCTGGGATGTTTCTATATGTATTATGAATGAAAGAGTGCATGAAAATTGTAAATTGGTATGAATGAGATCATTTATCACAATTACTTATAGCCTAATGAGTGAGATTTTAATTTTATCTTAATAAAAATTGTTGGAATGGATGCGATACTTATGTTAAGAGTTGTTTAGGAAAGATCGTAAACTGGGTAAGTTTTTTTTTCAAGTTTTTGCAACTGTTTTAATAATTATGTCACAGTTTCAAAACTATCGTAAAACTAAATTTTTACGATGTATAATATTAAGTTCTGTTCCATTCGGTATGAATCTTGTGTTAATATGATACAGATAGAAAGCTAAGATCTTGTAGGCTGTTATAAGGACAGCACTCATTTATATTTTTTTTTAGTATAATTACTTTTGGTAGAAAGTATGTCGGCCATAGAAATGGAATACCTTCAATTGTTCCTTCGTTCTCCTCGTCGGTTTTCTCTCTGGACCTACTCCAAATTATCGTCCATGCTTAACAAAGTTAATGGCAAGTAATTTTTTAGTTACAACAACTTTATTATGATAAAATTACAATCTGCCTGATTGGGCTATAAGTAATTGTGATAAATGATCTCGTTCATACCAATTTACAATTTTCATTCACTCGCTCATTCATACTATATACACAAACAGCCCAGAGGCCCCCCAAGTCCACATGCTTGTCACCTCCCTCGCGTGCGAAGGAGGAAGTGGAGTCTTGGGAAGTCCCCCACGCTCCTACGTCAGCTGCGTCACTGGATATGAGTCAGCGGAGGCTGACCAAGTGCGCGAGAGCCACAGACACTCAGAACATGATTATCTGTGGCGTTTTTATACATAAAAAAAAAGTGTTTAAACTAAAAATCAGTGGCTAGCGCGTATAATTCATGTGTATTTTTGGGCCCCCCCCCCACCAGTTCCGTAACTGATCAGCCTCCGCGTTGGTGATTGGAGATTGGTGTTTCGGTTCTATGCTGTTGTGCTTCAACTGCTCTGTGACCGAAAACCTTAGCAATACGTTTGTAAACAGACTCCACCATTGCCACTCATGTAAGCTATTTCTGCTCTTGATAGGACCTATGGCCTAGGTGCCTATGAATCTGCTATTTGCCTGTTGGGCATGACTACTCTTTTGTGTTCTGCGGTATACTGTGGCGACCAGCCTATTGCTATTCTATTTCGCTGATGAAGGGTTTAGACTTCACTTAGATTTTTCTTATTTGTTTGCTCCTTTAGATATTCTCATATGCAATAAAAAAGAGTAACAGTAATGCTCTTTTTTATTGCATAAATGTATGTATATAAATATATTACATATATATATATACTATCCGTGTACTAACAGGTTTGCCATCAAGTCTCGTTTGCTGGAGTTCAAGAGAGAGTGCAAAATAGTGTAGTCCATTGGTTCTGAGAGCTAGTTTTTCTCCTTTACTGTATTACATGTGTCTAATTTTAAATATTGAACAAATATCATATCGACTTCATATTATGAATTGTTAATTGCGATATTGATCCCACTATTTTTAATAAACATTAACCACAGAAAAGAGATTTTGACCGGGTGAAGACTCGAACACGCGACCTCCCAATCGCCGGCCGGGTGTTCTACCTCCGACCTATCATTGCAGGAATGGACTAAATGAATCTCTATTCCACAGTAACAAATCAATATCATTAAGTAAAATATAAATATCAGGATAAAAATTTCCATGGTTTGTATTTAGTTAATTTGTGAAAGAGATACTTCCAACACAATTTAGAAAACTGTTAAGCAACAAAAGCAAATTTAAAACAGTTTCCTCTTTATTTGGAGGCGAGAGTGCATCCGGTGGAGTGTTAATGAAAAGGTGAACTTTATGGATACAAAGCTCCGTTTTCCCTGTGTTTAATTAATACCCAACTATACCTACACTCATTTTACAGCCAAACCCAATAAAATCCAATTTGTCTTCTTAAGCGGTAAAGCCTTTTTACCCCGCTTCGCGCCTACTGCTTCGTAGGAAATTAACACTCCACTAAGGGTTAAACAGGTTATATTTAATTTATATATATATTGTGTTATAGTCTATAACATATTTAAAAAACGTCTAATGTATCCCAAAAGTCTAGTGATGCTTTGACAAATATTGATTAGGAGTTGATATTTTTGTCAACAGACTTTCGGCTTATTAAATTAACCATTATTACATTTAGAAAATGTATAAATTTATGCAATTCATTTTTATGTTTTATTATTTATTTTATTTTTTAATGTTGTATATAAATTGAGTTCTTTTTAAGCCTTTAAATAAATGAATTGAAGAGGTTTTTTGGGAGATCGGCTTAGGTGGATGAAAAAGAGTTGTTAGGTTATCATAAAATTTATTAATGGACAACGTATGTCTGTATCAGGTGAGACCAGGTCATGTTTTACACCTACAATAATTAAGGTAATTAGTAAGAGCCAGTGGCAATAGTCAGGTACAAAATAAAATGGAGGTGGATATAACTATAGACCGGCACTGTTACGTGTTAATGTCTATTCGTCATCTGCCCACATTGCACTTATACCCCCTCCTTTTTCTTTTGTACTTAATACAACGCATCTATTGTCACTAATTCTTACCAAATGTTCGACACCTACATTTTTTCTTGTTATCAGGGCCTGATGCAGACATGCATGTATGCCGAAGAACGTTCTCCATTAATAAATTTGATGGAAACTTAACAACTCTTTTTTATCAACCTAAGCCGATCTCCTAATAAATATCCACATTTG
The DNA here is from genome assembly GCA_930367205.1 of Acanthosoma haemorrhoidale. Classification (NCBI taxonomy): domain Eukaryota; kingdom Metazoa; phylum Arthropoda; class Insecta; order Hemiptera; family Acanthosomatidae; genus Acanthosoma; species Acanthosoma haemorrhoidale. The sequence goes on from OV884009.1 coordinate 1,822,557, forward strand.
GGAGAAATGATTCCGGTCATTAATCTCCGGAATGAATAAAACATAATTTGACTATACTGTCAGAAAGTTAAATTAACTTAAACCCAAGTTAAATTAAGGATTGGTCCATTGTTGTTGATGACAGATGGAGACAGGAGAGAGACCAGCTGGCCCTGTTGAAAGGGTCCTAAGTTGTTTATTTATGTTGATGTGATGCATGTGTGTGAATTTAATAGGAAACTTGGTGTTGCAGAGGGAATGAGAAACTCGGAGAGGGTATTACTCTATGTAGGAAGGGGACAATGAGAGTGTGGTGATGTTCCAACCTTGATCCATGCTCCAAGGGATGGCTCACTTCCCCACCCAAGGGTAAATACATATCTGACAAAAATTAACCCCTTTGTTTTTGTTTTTTTTGTTGTGTTTTCTACTTGTATCGTCCGCTGGTTCAGCGCCCTGTAAAAATCAGTAATGTAACTCATAAATATAACACAAATAATAAATGGCATGATAAGAGAAACAATTAGGGAAGAAATTTAATCATAAAAAGGTAAATAACACAATGAAATGTACCGATGCATTTAAAGCCTTTACAAATATGTAATTACAGATATAGATACTTTATGTACATGTAAATGATCCTTCAATATTTACGATACACTTCTTCACATCTTGTTGAGATTATTCCAAACCATATCTTATCCTACCAGAGAGAACACAAAATAATAAACATAATATATTGATTACGATTTTAGTACAAGACCACCAAAAGTAAACAATTAATAAATACAATAAAAAATAGAAAGTGAAGTCGTATATTAATTAGTTGATGTCTAACTCTATGCATTCTTATCTCAATAAATCATACGATTTTATTTTTAAAAAAAACTTTTCCAGACTGAGCCATTGGCATGGATGAGAACATTTATCACAATTATTTATTGTCCAATAAGGCAGATTGTAATTTTATAATAATAAAAAAGTTGAATATCATAAAAAAAAAAAAGAAAAAAAAAGAGCGATCAATTATGTATTAAAACCTTTGAGTAGCACGCCTAGTTGTCACTAACTCAAATATTTATTTTGCTATGTCAACTAACTGTTTATGTTTTGTTAATATTCTACTAACATGATTTCTCATTCTGTGTTGTGTTTTCGTGGGATGGTGTTTTTTTTTTTGTTTTTGTAATCATTATTTCAAAGGATAATTTTATTATTGGTGGAATAAACCTTTATTCCTCTATGTGATTATACCTACACAAATTTTTTACTGTTATTATCTGACAAAACATTTTTTCTTGATTCCATTTGGTATACACTTTTTTGTAGATATTTCAATTTTGTTTTATTTTTGTATTATTAATATCATTTATAACAATTATTATTTTTGGATATCATGAAGTCATAAAATCCCTCAGTTTGAATTTAAATAGTTTTTATTATAAAATTTCTATTTGTCTCTAAGTATGTCCTATTGTAATAAGTTTAGAATCATATGTGCAAAAAGAAGCATTTGTTTATTTATGATTGTACATTAAATAATTTAGAGAACTTAAACATTTAATTATAATGGATTGTACAATGGATTCAGTAATCCAATTAATTTGAAATTAGAGAGGCTAGTTATCGCCTTTTTTCTGAGAAAAAAAACCATATACTCGATCTGAAAGTCATTGAAAAATTAGTTCTTTTATCAATTTAATCTGAATAAAATTAGTTAACCATGGTTAAATATTTTATTTTTCGCTTAATTTATTTTTATGATTTTTCAAAACTGCTTCTTTTGTTTCTGATGATATACGAATTATATAATATAACATTTAATATCCAGTGGAAACTCAACAAAATAAAATCTAACCTATTAATGTTGTAGTTATTTAAATAACACTAAATATTTTTGAATTTCATCCGTGTATATAAAACTGTGATTGCAAATTCACTTTGGGTGTCATTTGGTTTTAATGGTTTCACGTAAATATAGTTCACTTTAGCCCGAACATATATTACTCATTATTAATTAGGGCACATTAAAATCTTTGACTTGGTGCCGTATGAATTTAAAACAATAATTGCATCGAAAAAGTAATACTAGGAAATACATTGATATGATAATAGTGACCACACGTTGCTGTATATTCATTAATAACTTTTCCCTTTAATGTTACTGTGCGTTTATGTCGTCAGACGTACGTATTTAAGTTCAACTTGCCGTAAAAAGGAAAATATCGGACTACGTCGTGTCTGGCTATGTGAGTAAAACTTCCCGGAAAATGTACAGCACATGAACTGTCAAAACTTTATTTCCGAAAAAATATGATGCAATGGCTGGTATTATCATACGTTCCCCCGTGGACACGTCTCTACGATACTTTAATCTTGCTATATGAGAAGGATTTTCCTCAAAATATTTTGTTCGTCCATTAAAATGAAGAATAACTAAATCATGACTACAAATATAAAAATGAATATGTTAGCTTCATAAGATTAACATCTTCTTTACTTCATCCTTCAATCCTTCAATTCGTTACATATTTACTGCACTGATAAATATATTTCCTGCCATAGGTTAGGATAAAATTGTATTTCTAGAGAGATGTTATACAGTAGTTTACTCAAGTGATAGTCTATTAAGTTCGCCAGCAATTGTCAATTTTTATTAAATACATCATAAATTAACTTTAAACTTATTTCATTAAAATATGAATCATCAAAACTAAATTGATGGTTCGATAAAGATTGTTTTCTACAGGAATGTTCGAGGGTCCAAGAATGGGTCCATTTATTCTATAAGTTATTCGCCACCGGGTATAATGTGATAAAGAGAAGGAAAACGGGAACGTAAGACTAACTTCAGCTCTCGAATAGACTGTCTTTATTTCTCTTTGTAATCCGACATATACGGGATCATGGGATGTTTACGTTCCATGATCGCATTAGTTCGCAATACAGAGCTACCTCTGACTTTAACTCCCCCCTGCCAGTTCTCGACCATCCGTCGGGAACTTAACAGCGGACTATGTACAATTGATAGAGTATCGTACCCCGATACTATTAGTGGACAATACAATATAAAATAAAAATATAAAAAAAATAATCTCGAACGGTGAGAACCCCGTAGCCGTGTGTATCGAGTGATTGTAAGCTATCCCCGCTAGTGGCATAGCCTCAGCCGGCTCCAGCCCCTTTTCGGAATGATAGACGCGGAGATGATCCCCCAGGGTACTGTGGAGACGCTCAATTCCGCCCCTGCTCTTTGGGCGTCCCGGGGTGTTGACATGCCTTCTGACATCCAGCAACTTCATCTGCTCTCTTGTGTCGGCGTTGCCAACATCTAATCAACAAAATTCCCTATCACCATCTGATGCTATTCGATTGGGGACACCATAAAATTGAAACCACCTGCGCAGTGCTTCTAATACGGCCTCTGACGACTTTTCGCGGACGGGGTATGCCATGGCCACCTTACTAAATAGATCAACGACGGTTACCCACTTGTGGCCCTTCCAAGTAAAAGTACCCGTTTGCAGGTCGGTCAGGGGTGTCTGTGCTGTGGGGGTCTCATCTTGCGGTCCTATCGGTGGGTGTCGATCGTACTTCGTGCGATGACAGATCTCGCACGCTCCTATCGTCTCCTGGATGGTTTTGCGCATTCCCACCAGATATACCTGCGCTTCAATGCCTGTGCTGTTTCCTGTTCCCCCCAATGATTCGTTTTACCTTGGTGGTATGCAAGCGTAATTTCTTTTTTCTTGGTATCATCCGTGACCGTTTCCACCATCATCGTGCATCGCACAAACGTCCAGTCAATCCCGATCCGCTCCGCTCACCATAACCTCTTAATTTTCTCCCAAATGGTCCCGTTCCCTACACAGATATAGCAAGTTTTCCCCGGAAGCTTCGTTGAGTAGGCGGAAGGTCTGGTCCAGTTTTACTCCCGGTTGTGACCAGATGGTCGTTGTTGTGAATCTGTTGTGATCGCTGCAAGCAATCTTTGTCAGTACCGCTGTTCCAGATTATCTGACGACGCTTATCGTTGACTATTTCCTGTAGCTCTTCCATCTCCGCATATCTGTCACCTCCCGAGCTCCCCCCTCCTGTAGACTGCCCATCTTCCGCGGAACCAGATTCTCTTTGGTCACCCTCCTCCTCTGGCGTCCATTCCCGGAGGAACTGCCGGTCATCTCTGGATGATTCCCCTTGTTCTGGTTCTATGGCGTTGACTGTTATCGCCCGTGACAGCCAGCCCGCAACGACGTTTTCCTTGGCGGGCTTATATACTATCTCCATGTTGTACTGGCTAAGGAATTCCTTCCACCTCGTGACCCTTGCCGATGACTCCTTTAGTTGCCCTATCCATTGTAACGGACGGTGATCCGTGTGGACTCAGAATCTTCTCCCGAATACATAGGGCCGAAAATGGTCAATTGCCCAGACGATCCCTAGCAACTCCCGTTCTAGTGCGCTGTATCGGTTTTCAGCCTCCGTTAGGCGTCTACTGGCATACGCTACTGGTTGGTCTCCTTTGTCTCCCGCCTGCGATAGGACCGCTCCCAACGCGTATTCACTAGCATCCGTCGTAATTGCGAACTTCTTATTAAAATCGGGAAATGCCAACACCGGGTGTTCCTGCAAACGGCTCATGCACTTTCGGATGTTCGCCTCTATATCGGGAGTGATGATCACCTTCCGTCCCTTTTTCAGGAGGTCATTGAGAGGGACTAGATACGCCGCCATTTCGGGGACAAATCTTCTATAGAAGTTTAGCATTCCTAGAAGGCGTCGGAATCCCTTGACATGGGACGGGACCGCCATCTTTTGGATGGCTGCTAGCTTCCCAGCATCTGGTCACACTCCCTCCTTGGAGATTGTGTGTCCCAAGAAGGTAATAACTTCCTGGCCCAACCGAGACTTTTCCTCTGACGATTTCAATCCGAATTGCCTCACTCGGTTGAACACAGTTTTCAGATGCACTTCGTGTTGGGCCTCATCCGCGCTAAATACTAGGAGGTCGTCCATATAAATTTGGCACATGGACTCATCGATACCCCTGAGTAACTCGTCCATAAGTCTCTGGAACGTGATAGGTGCGTTTTTGAGACCGAATGGCATCCGTGTGAATTCATAATGCCCTCGTTCGAAGGTGAAGGCTGTTTTGTGGCGATCCTTTGGGTCCATCTGTATTTGGTGGTACCCCGCTTTGAGGTCTAACGTGTTAAAGATCCGCGCCCCACTCAGTCGGTCTAAGATGTCATCGAATCTGGGGATCGGGTATTTCTCGTCCACAGTGTTGTCGTTGAGTCGCCTATAGTCTACGTCAACCCTACATTTTTCGGGTCCCCCGTCGTCAGCACTCTTCTTCTTGACTGCCCACAAAGGGCTATTGTACGGTGACGTGCTGTCCTCAATGATTCCCTGCCTTCTTAAGTCGTCCAACTCTACTTTGATATGGTGCCTCAAAGCTTGCGGGTATCGGCGCTCCTTCACGTAACTTACTACCTCCCGTTTGAGCGGGATTTCATGCACTGTTCCACCAGTGACCCCCAATCTCTCGCCTTCTCTAAAGAATATATCCGCATATTCCCTTCGGAGCTCATCTCTCCAGTTCTGTGCTCGCCTAATTGCTCCTATCCGCGCTCCGCCGTCGTTCTCGACATCACTCCCTCGTTTCGAGTTCCTATACCTCTTCCCTCCTATACGAATGTCCCATCTTCCCTTTTCGTTCCTCACCCTTGCTCCTACCTTCGCTAGCAGGTCACATCCGATGATCCCCCCGTATTTCTTGGGCATTTTCCCCACTATATGAACTCTGAGTTCCTCCCCACCTGGACCCCATCTTTCTAGACCTATTACCGTTTCCGTTCTACTTTACAGGGCCCCCCCCCCAGCGTAACCAAGCTACAAGAACATACCTGTATTTGGGATATCCTCACTCCCACACACATCCTCTCCAGGGTCTCCCGACACATTATCGTGTTGGTACTCCCAGTATCCACCAAGCATTGCACTCCGCACGCTACTCGAATAATTGGCAGACCGCTATATGTAGCGCTCAAGCGTGAGCGTGTTTACTTATTAGTGCGCGGTCGCCTCGCCTCTGCCACTCTTCTCAGATCTCTCGTTCGTTCCTCTCTTCAGCCCCTGTCGTCGACCGCTTCTTTTAACACTGCTGCTCCCCCAGCCCGCTCCGCTTCCTGGTTCCTCCCTCTCATTGTCGGTATCGGATATTTCAGAGGTTTCTGACGCCTCTGCCTGCGGCCTCTCCCTCCTCCGCACCCTCTGAGCGTTAACCTCCATTGGCTCTGGTCGATTTCCATTTCGTCGAAGGCTCATATATGGGCACTGCTTGGCAACGTGCCCCTCCATGCCACACTCGAAACACCTAGTGCGTGGGCACTGTGCTGCCAAGTGTCCTATTTTCCCGCACTCGTAGCATTTTCTTTCCTCGCGTCTCCTGGGACGGCCTGCAATTGCTCGGTTCCTGTCTCCCACCGCCGTTGCCTCTCTTCCGCCGTACTCTGTCTCCTTTCTCCTCCAGGTGACCGGTGTGGTTTCGGGCCTTCGGTAAGATACCCTCTTCCAGCCCTCTTCTTCATAGCCTGTAACTTCCTCTTCTCTGGCACTAGTGTCCACCATCTCCTGGGCACATTCTAGGAACGTGCGCTCTCTAGGAATTCCCTCTTTTCTTCCTGTTTCCTTTGCCAACTGCACTTTTAAAATCGTCGACAGGAACGCCATTCTTGCTTCAACCTCGGCCGCGCTCACGGACTCCCTCATCTTCTCGGTAATACTATTGTATCTCGCTAAGAGTGTTCCCGCATACTGGCCGTTCGTCTGGTGGGGCTTCTTTATCTCCCGGAACATCTTGAAGATATCCTCTTCGGGTGTCCATCTTCCCCCTCCGAACGCTTTCTTTAACCGTTCTTTTACGGTACTCCATGGGGTCTCTTCATCCGCCTGAATCATATTGAGGATGCTTCGCTTCACCCTACACACGAGCGCTGTTCTCAGTGACTCAGCTTCTCCTTCGGTGATAAGGTCTTCCGCTCGTTTTCCTTCTATTCACGTCATCAGCCTGTCACCTCCCTCTAGGAAGTGGTTCATTTCCCCGGTCTCTCCTGCAAATCTCTCCAGATCGGAGATTTTCTCACATCTTGAGCCGTAATTTCCTGAATTTTCATCCAGGCCATAGTATTGGCATAAGCGGCTGCCATATTTGTTTGGGGGAGCTGTGGTATATCCGCTGTAGCGTTGAGCACCCCTGGTATAAGTACTCCCTCCGGCATTCCCGTAAAATAAGAGAACAAAAAAAAAGGAGAGAAAAAAACGAGATAAAAAACAACGAGAGACGAAATAAGAGAGAGAAAAAACGATAGGTTCCCGGGTTTCGGCACCAGTTATTCGCCACCGGGTATAATGTAATAAAGAGAAGGAAAACGGGAACGTAAGACTAACTTCAGCTCTCGAAATAGACTGTTTTTATTTCTCTTTGTAATCCGACATATACGGGATCATGGGAGTTTTACGTCCTATGATCACATTAGTTTACAATAAAGAGCTACCTCTGACTTTAACTTGTATAAATAAATATATTTACAATTGGTAAATAAAGTATTATACTTCCTGTAGCTTGGCTACATTTTATACAATTTTACACTGTGATTTGCGATTCTTATAAAGGTATAATGTACATTATACATTTATTTCTATACAAGTTTAAAAGTGATGGTGCTCACATTATGAATCATATAACTTAACTAACTTACATCCAACAACAAATTTTCTTAACCTAATTTTCCCTGACAGTCAGTTGCCATCGATGCGGGAAGGGTGGTGGGGTCATGGTGTTTAATACTAGGTTTGTTAGGTGCTGCAACGAGTCAAAAAACTTGATGCCTCTTCAGTGGAACTAGTTACCGACGACACACCATGGCGCAGGTGAAGGTCGGCGTTCTTTAATCTGTGTAGAGAGGTATGTCTGACCACTTTTATCATGATCTCATTTTTAGCTGTACTGTCAGTCAAGTGAGTATATAGTGGGGCACCGTACAGCAGTGCTGACCAGAGGAACCATTTATATATCATCAGTTTGAGACGCAGCGACAAGTTGGGTGAAGTTAGCTATTGCGAAAGATATGACCTGTATCGTACTTTTTCTATTTTGTTACTGAAATGGGTAGAACAACGGAGATGCCGATACATTTGCACACCCAGATAGTACATTCAGAAAACCTGTGTGTTCTCTTGCCCTCCTATAGAATAGCATTTTGGCAATGTTTTTCCCCCTTTTGGAGGATGAAGATTACGCAGTCGGTTTGCTCGGCGCTCACACTGATGGTTAATTTGCACAGTCTGTCATTGATTACGTTACAAACTGACTCGGCCTGGGTAAGAGCTCTTTGTGCACTCATGCTGCTGCTGTAAACCGCAATGTCGTCAGTGATCTATTACCGTAACTTTCTTGTAGTTTGTCCAAACTACACCGGACATAAAACCGTTCCTTGAGGGACTCCAAAAGTGGGAGGGAATAGGTTCCAAAGCAAACACCCACCCGTACCCTCAGTTCTTTCCTTTAGGAAGGAAACCAACATGGTATACCACCATAACTACTCTGGGCATTCCCAGTCGCAAAGCTTTCGGCACAGCATCCCGTGGGACAATGGATCGAATGCCTGCGTGCAGTCTGTTCCGTCTGTACCTTCACAAGCGGATGTTCTGTACTCAGATAAGACTGCTTGCTCGTACCAAACAGAACTCTTTCAGGTAGTTCAGTATAATATTTTCGAGTTATATGTCGAGTTATATATTTTCGAGTTCCCCATGCGAGCGAGGAAACTGATGATGCGACAGTGGGTTGGAAGGTCGCCTCTCTCTCTGGGCTTCCACATCGGGAACAACATATCTTGTTTCCACGCCGTCGAGAAGTATCGCAACATGATGCAGGAATCGTACAGGTTAACGAGTTGGCCACTCCTCGGCAGCTACTTCAGCAAAACAGTTTGCACCCCGTCGCGCCCTGGTGTTCGGTTTCCCTGAGACCGGCGAAGAATCGCCTTAAGATGCTTAAGGGAGACATACGTCTAGTTTTTTCCTATCTCCAGCTGCTGAGGTTTGTGGTAGATACCTGTCCTAGCGGCATTGTCTGTGATGTAGTGGTCGGCCATTAATTTTGCTTGTTTTCCGCTGTGTAAAGGGTGTCACCGTTATGAAGACGGACCCCTGAATCCTCTTCTTAAGGAGCTTCGAAAGCTTACGGTGATCGCTACATGGCAATATAAGCCACCAAGCCCCTCATGCCCCGTCGCCGTCTTCCAATTCCTCATCAAGACCCGAATTTGTGTTGTGCGAGGGTTAACTACTTTCTTGGCTTGACGATTCCTTGTTCTGTACCAGTTATTCTTACAATTTGTAAGTGATGTGATGATTCGAAGAATATGGTCTGGCGGTCTTTTTATCGTAGGCGGCTTCGGGCTAAACTTAGGGATAGCAGCGTCGGCTGCATCGACGATAACCTCAGTTAGGAAAGCTACCAGTCGATCCACTTCCTCTGTAGTGCGAAAAACAGAAACCTTATGCAACGTGTGGTATAGTTGTGATCTAAATAGTTCCCAGTCGGTTCGACAATAGTCGTACTTCGTGGGACGCGAGATCATAATTCTACCGCCAATCGAATATATGAATGGCAGGTGATCAGTCGTCACTAGGTACAGGATCTCACAGTTGTTTGCGCTGTTGTGTGAGTAGGAAATCTAAGGTGGAGGTCAGTTTACTGTCTTGTCTATGGCGAAAAGCTCTGGGGGTTAACGACAGTAAAGGGCGGCTTTACCAATTCTCTCCCCGCTGGGTAGACGGTGGCAATATTGCTTGGATGCCGCGCATTCAAGTCTCCGTAAACCCAGTGGTTTCTGTTCTTACCAAGCTCTTTAAGAAGGGCTAAAACTCTTGGCGACACGTCCTTGGTCTATTATACATGCCAGTCAGATAAATGGGTGTCCCCAGGTTTATTTTCACCGTCAAGTGGTAGAGCCTGACATCTAATGTAATCAGTGGCCGAGCCACTTTCCGGTGATGCCGTTTCGTATAGTCACCAGAACTCCACCGTAGCCATCGGTCAGTTCGATGACAACAGAGTAGCCCTGTAGCCTTACGCTCTGGTTCACAATTCTCGTGTCTGTGATCGCGTGAAGAATATAGTCATCAGACCGTCAACATTGAATTTAAGTATTTTGTACTTACCCATGGTGTGCCAATTGAGCAAATACGGCCTGCAGTCCGGACATAAATTCCCTTGTCATGGTATCTAGGTATCATTGAGGTGTCGCGTCTTGATAACGTTGCAGAGGTGCCTTCTGCGTACGTCGTTTCTCCTGTGAAGTTTGGTGTGGTGGTGGCCGGGTGTTGGATCCAGCTTCTAGTGGGGCTGCTGGTAGTGCTGGTCAGGTGGTATTTCCGTCTGCTTCTTCTTCTGGTCCGCTGCGGCTTGTAGCTTTACTTGGTAAGGTCACGCTCTGCATGAGGCCAAGTGGGGTCCATTGCAGTTTTGCTTCTTGTGCCCTGTCACATTAACCTTATGCGTGTTCTTGGCCAGACGACTTTTTGGCCACAGTGGTTTTTAGTGTTACAGCTAACGCCTGGCATATGTGGCAATATAGCATTCCCTGCTGCTTTATATAGGAGACCACTCTAAAAAGGGCATAATTTGTACTCCTAATTTTCCGGAGGTCCTCTATCTTAGTAGTCGGCGCCACCGTCACTAAAATTGGACAGATCTCTGTTTTCATGCCATGGGAGTCTTTCGAAGGCGCCAGACATCTAATACCCCTGGGGCAGTTTTTAAAGTTTCTTTGATTATGATTGTATCCTCGCTCACATCGATGCCCATAATCAAGAACCTTTTTAACCGTTGACCTCTTGAGGCATAGGTGTGGTGGAAGTGTGCTCTTGTGTCAGGGCAGATAACACCTTTTTTCGATCGCCCTCGTTATTGACAAATAGGCTGGCCTCCTTTTGAAAGGTTCGAAAGAAGTACGATGAAACCCCGATTTGGGCCAACCTCGCTCTGGTGGCCGAGGGAGGCTCTGGATTTATGACCACCGGTGGTGTTTTTTTCACCGGATGGTGGTCCTGGATGCTGGTACTGTAGGTTAGGGAAGTGGGCGTATCTATTGCTCACAGCTGTGAGCTGTGCTCACCGGGGTAGGTTTTGGCCGCACCACCCTAGCTTCAGTGATTCAGTTAGCGATGTCAGAATGTACAAAAATTCAGTTAGTTTATTGGAAAAGACCACCGGACTCACTTTTCCAATGACAGATCTCAACATAGACAAAAAGACCATATGTGTGTTGACGTTCTGCAGCAGCTTGGTACATGTCCACCCTGTTTCATAAAGTAATCACTTGTGATGAGAATTAGATATTTTGCTACGGCCCTGAATAAACAGTCGGTGCACAGGAAAACGCCTATAATAACAATAAATTCATTAAAGCAAGTCAAAATTTAAAGCGAAGCTCTTTTATTTGAAGGTTGTAAATTTGGAAAATGGGTAGCAGGGGGTGCAGCTGCTAACCAGCATTTTTATATGGAAGTTTGGAAAAATTTAAGAGAAAAAAAGGCCGCAAGTGAAGAAAAATGGTTTTATTCTTGACCAGAACGATCCACCTGTGCAAACAGCACTTATCATCAAGCAGTTTTTGACCGACAATAACACTATTACGCTTAAACATCCTTCGTATTCAAATATTAAATTTGTATTAAGTGTATATAAGTCTCATTATTTACCTCTTATATTTTCACAATAATATTATTATTATCCCGAGTAAGCCTTTCCGATTATGAGTCACCAAGAACGCAGAATCGACGCCACATAAGAGCAGACCCCCCCCCCCCCGAGGTATGAATTACCGTCCTTAATATATTTATGGTTTAATTAAATCACTAACATGTTGGTTATTAGCGGGTGAGGTGGGGAGCCCGTAAAAGTGCCCCTCTCGCAATATCTGCCCAATAAATCATGGCCATCTTTTGTTTGTGGGCCTGCCTGGCCCTACCTGGACATACTCTCCTTCGTCGACCGAGATTAAGAGTAAATTACAATTGCAAAATAATTGGCTACAATAACTAATTACAAGGGCTCGGATCTAAAGTTGTTTATTTTCCAATGGATATAGATCACAAAAATTAATTTTTAGATCTTAAAAAGATCTTAGACAATTTACTGTATCAAGCATAATAGTCTAACTTACAATATACATTGTAAACACAGAAACAATACAATGGTAAATTGTACCATTAAAAAATTATATTGACAATCGAATCATGATAATTAATAACATGGATTTTTATATGTTAAGAGATATAAATAAATTTTCTCCAGGTGTTCTGGATAAAATGTCGCCTAGTCTCGTCTAGTGATCGACGTTATCCGGGACGTATGAAGACGAGGCTCATCACATTCAATATTACCGTACTATCCCGTTTAAGTGAGAAGTTGGCTAGTATAAAAGTGAATACTTCATGAATAGTTTTTCGACACAGACAAATATAAAAAGTACGACACAGGCCTTACCGGCTATCGCACTTGTTAACTTCACCCAACCTGTCGCTTCGTCTCAAATTGATGATATATAAATGTGTCCTCCGGCCAGCTCTGCTGTACGGTACCCCGCTATTTACTCACTTGACTGACAATACAGCCAAATGCCTCCAACATTTCCAGAATGGGATCATGCGAAAAGTGGTCCGACATACCTCTCGAGAGAGGTTGAAGAACGCTGACCTGCACCCGTTGCTTGGTGCGCCGTCGGTGGGTAAGTTCATCCGCCGGAGACACATCAAGTTTTTTGACTCGTTGCAGCACCTAACCAACCCAGTGTTTAACACTATGACCCCACCACCCCTCCCGCATCGATGGCAACAGACTGTCGGGGAAAAGTTAGGCTAAGAATTAGTATGTAAGTTAGTTTTAAGGTTGATCAAAAAGGTGAGCCCCATCACCTTTATTAGTCAGTTTAGTCCAGTCACGTATAATATATATCTTTACACTTGTTTATTCAATATATAAATTTTATTAAATAACAAAACCTGTATATAATGTAGCAATGCTACAGGAAATACAAAAATAATTTGTAAATAGATTCGACTGAGGATCTATAATTATCCGTAAATTTAAAGGGGCTATGAAAGAAGAAAAAAAAACTTTTTCGAGAAAGAAGCTTTTAGCATTTTTGATGGCGATTGAATCAGCACACACTGTATCTTTTATTTTGTCAAAATTCTCTACTTAGTACAATGCTCTGCTGAGTCAGAAATATCTTATTCCAGATTCGTTCCAGTTCGTTCGTTTTTGTCGTGGAAATTACTAATTACTTTCCAGGCCGAATCTCTGATATTGCAAAGATCTAATAAGTTTATAATCATTTAGATTTAAATTGTTGAATTTAATTTTACAGAATAATTAATTCTTTAATTTAATAATAAAAAAAAACCAATTCATATGGAAAAACTGAAATTATATCTAGGTTTTTTTGAGAAATTTCAAAGAAATGGGTTGATTTATTCCTGTGGTATGTCGGGCTATCTTGATAAAAAGAAAAATGTTGGATTATTTACATTTATTTATGGACGACATTTTCACTTATCAGGTCCTTCCAGGTAGACTGGTGATGGAAAGTAATACGACCTGATGCAGACATGACAGGTACATTATAATTGCTACTCGTAAAAATTCGCCAACCCCTCTGACTGTGGTAGTGGTCTTACTTTCAAACAAACCCTCTTTCAGCCGTTATTACTCCAACAGGAACAGTGAAAGTAATATATTTGAAAGTAATGTTAAATGTTAAGGTTAATATTTGATCTAAAAATATTTTATTATTATTTAATTTGAAAATATAAATGGTGCCCCCCGATATTCTAGAATGTCTGTTAGTTACAAAAAGGTTGGGAACTCCTGTTCTACACGATTTGAGAGCGTTACATTAATGTATTCGATTTCAGCGTTTACTATTTACAAATGAAAGTTAATTCTCGAGTGACTTTGCCAATAGACTTTTATTATAGTCTGTCATGTGCCGGTCCGTCGTAAACACTATTCTTTATAATTATTGCTCCTAGTTTCAATTACACAGGACAAACGTATCTGCTCATAAAAGTGCCGTTATGTTCCAGTACCTCATTGAGATCGACTATCCTCTGTCTATACCCTCTGACCTGTTGGCATAAATAAGCTCTAATATAGCGGCTGTTAGTTAAATATGTATTAAACGTGTTTGACAATTTCTCGAGTTTCATCGTGGACCCTCGATCGCTGATTAGCGGATGAGCTCCTTCTTATCTGACGATATTTATCCAATCAAAGCTGTTTCACCGGCGACGCTAACCAACCGAATCACAACGTTTCTCTCTCGCTGTAAGCCAATTAGAACCGTCTCGCCTTTATAAATAATCTCATTAACCGACTGTAGTGTAACTTTCGTATTCAACAATTTTTTTTTTTTTTTCAACATATTCATAATATTATACAAATTCAAGTCATTTTAGTGACTTTTTACTATAAATACACCCCAACCCAATAACTATTCTTAATCTGGACGTATATACCCTACTGGATATGATAGTAAAATACTTATATTTTAATAAATTTTAAATTATTATTTACCCTTCATTATTTTCTAGTTAAAATTGCAAACACAATGTTGGCGACTTTTCGTGATTATAATTTTCCATCAAAGTTAATCAGGACGTCGAGATTTGATGCCGTACTCCAATTATTGGTAAATACATATTTTTAGTAATTAATTAATGACATTAATGTTTTATATTGATGGCTATATTCTTCGTGGCTTCTCAATATCAAATTTAACCTCTACCTGGAACAGGAGACACATTAATTCCCAGACTGATACTCAGGCGAGAACATACAGGTTTCTTTCTGGTTTTGATGAATACAAAAATGATAAAATCAGCTCGAATGCCATATACTACACTACAATACATAATATAATACAATACTTTAATATTATTGATAACATTTTTGCGTTGCTTTTGTTGTGTCATTAACCACGGGGAATTAACCAGAACTTTAAATCTTAAATTCCCCATGACCTGTGGTTATGACAAGGCTTTGACGTTAGAAAAGTTTCGGAGTTTTATCACGTTTATCCATACAATGTCAATTTTTTTTTACTATTTCACTATTATAATACTGTGTTATTGTTAAAGAAGATAGACAGACGAACAGCGATTTCCCCCGTACTTGTTTCAAGCTAAATCATCCTTCGGGCTCGGCGATCTGAGTCTATGTGTGATTTATTTTACTTTTTCAAATTATAAGCGCTATAGAATATTGCTTCAAATGTTCCAATACGATCAGATTTACAATTTACGGGATTATATATGATACCTGCTTCTCCCCCGAACCCGCTCGTGTAGTGCTCCATGCTACTCCCATTCAAACGTCAATTGTGTTCACTTCACTGTGTAGATTGTCCAATATTCGGCGTCCGATTTCCCTCATCGTCGAGTCAGTAGTAACTCTGACGCTCAATAAACATTGATTCACCGTGATTCTGAATTATTCTTCACTCCTGTATTACTTCCATATTTTTCCTAGACGATACTTTAATGTGATCTTTTTATATATATATATATATATATATATAATATTCTTTATATCGTTAAAATTACAATTTGCCTTATTAGGCTGTAAGCAATTAAGATAAATGTTCTCATTCATACCATATTTACAATTCATCATTCTCTTGCTCATTCATACAGCCCAGAGCCCTGGCTCTGGGAAGAGGCCTCCCAAATCCACATGTTTGCCACCACACTCGCATGTGAAAGAGGAAGCGGAGACTTGAAAAGTCCCCCTCGCTCGACCGTCAGCCGCGTCACCGGATACGAGCCAGTGGAGGCTGACGAAGAGCTCGAGAAGCCAAGACGCTCAGGACATGATTGGAGAAACTGGTCATTGCCAGGGCTCCCACTGTCACGCATTTATAGCAGGTCACGAGGCCATTGCCGTTTCAGTCTCCGAGGAGGATTATAGGGATGAGTGGCGCAGTGCTATAGGACTGTGCTACGGGATTAGGGTGGTTGGAGAGTAATGTGATCTTGCTGAAGGATTTGTATGGTCCGATGATTTTTATGGGATTTTAGTAATTGTGAGGAAATGTTAAGGAATTTTAAGGTCATTCGTGTTATGGACGGCTATATTGGTTGTGGAATTGTTCTCATATTAAGTATAGAATATATCTTTAAAATCTCTGATGGGTCGAATCATTATGGCGAGCGCTACCGTTGTATTTAGGTACAGGTGGTAAAAGGAAACAAGATGCATGATCTCAGGTCCGAATAAACATGGGAACTTTGGGCTTGGCTGTCATACAAATCCCACGTTTTTCATCTGCTCCGTTTTTAAATAGGATTATTGACACTATTTATGTCACGAGTACAAAGCACTATCAATTGCTACCCCTACTCAAATTAATCAAGTTCCGGGTCTCCATTTCACCGTGTAGTCAGCATATTCTGTTGATATGTATTCAATCAGTGACGTGACGGCCTTAGATTTGACCGGTGGCCCAGACTACAGCTGCCTAGACCGGTTTCGATTCCCGTTGGCGGTTCTGTATTTAAGTATTCCAAACTAAATATTTATTGCATATTAAATTTGAAAGGTATCCATCTCCAACTATTTCATTTAAGTTTTGCTTGAAATATATTAACGGGGAAAAAAATTTAATGGAAGTATGCAATGTTCCTACGACATGATAAATGATAAATACTGAATGACTGTATTTAATTTTCAATTAGTTGTTGTAATTGAAACAGTAAATATGTAATACCATTAGATATATGTAATATCTGTTAGGACTTTGCTATAATTTCATAAACTCATTAATTTCTACTATGGTTAGACCCTTTATTGTGATCCATCACGATTTTTGTTTTGGGGGGTCCCCTCCGGGTGTGCACAGTACATTAGCTATTTACACTCATTTTTGCTGAAAAGGCTATTTCTATTGATGGGGTTGACAATAGTTTTTTCACAATAATATAATAAACTAGTATAATAAAAAGTAGAATTCCGTTTTTTTATCATTCATTTCGTTCATATGCGTTAATCCAGTTTAGTTGAACTGCTGTTCAAATATTTTATAAAAATGATGATCCTTACTGATCCTTGAATTAGCAAATGCTTAGATTTTTTGAATATGGCCACGGAGCAGTGTTCACCAATTGGTGGGCCACAAGCAAGGTTTCCACGGACCGCGACGAAATTGTGAACAACAGATAATATTGCTGACACCAATCAACGTTTTCCACTATCTCATATTTAAGGGACATTGGATACTCAACATTGACAGAGGAAAACTATAAAACTTAGACATAAACATTAGCTATTGCAGTGCTTTGGATAAATTTTGCAGCTTTGTATATACAGCACAGCTGATTATTTTTGTGCGTTACCTAGACAGAACCCGAAATCAGCTTTTTAAAATACTACTGATTATTTTGCCTAAGACAGTAACCACTACAGGAGAGGATATGTACGAGGTAGTTACAGAGTGTTTCAACTAAGGATTGGACATAAAAAATGTTATATCGGTAACTACAGACGTAGCACCGGCAATACTTGGTTGTAGGTAAGTCTCAGCAGTGATCCAAAATGCAAATTTGATAACCTACCACTGGATTATTTATCAAAGTGTGCTGTTTTTCAGTATGAGTCCTAGTCTACAAAATAAAATGCAAATAGTGATGCGAATAAACATCACTGGCCACAATCATGATTTGATTTAAATCATTTCTTAAAGAGACTGATACTTAGTTAATTCTCCACAAGGTGTGATAGCTATACAAAGGCTTGGTGCTTGAAAGAGTTTTTGATCAAAAAGTACTAGCAGTGAGCATCTCTCAAAGAGGCTTCCTCATTGACGTTGAAGAAAACGTGGCAACCGTTGCATTTCTGTCTGATTTATTTAGGCCCCTGAATCTATTAAGCCTGAAACGACAATACAAAGGTAAACTTGTGTGGGACTTTTTCTCCGAAGATATTAGTTAGTGGATACCGTTTACACTTTCCATACCTTAAGGCAGTTTGTGACATTAATAAAAGCACTTACATCAGCCAGTTCGATGATTTTTTTTTTTTTAACTTAAACCTGAATTTCAAGAAAAATTTACAGACTTTGAAAAAATTCGAGAACTGTGCAGCTGGTCAAGGACAGTTTTTCACTTACGCCTCACGGTTCTTGGACCAGTAAAGTGGGAAATGTTATGAAGAGAAACAAAGATGTCCACAGGAATGATCGAGTTCCAAGGAGATGTATTAGGGGACATATATGGTAAAGTTACCAAAAAAACTCTTGTGGGTGACCGATTCAAAATGTGTATGAAAATAAAATCTGAATAAATGAAACTAAAAACTTCAGCCATAAAATTGTGTACCATGTTTGGCTCAACATATCTGTCTGTGTGTGTGTGTGTGTGTGACGCAACATTCTCAAAAATGAACTTCATCAAGAACAGGAACAGGATCTCGACTAACAGATGGCCACCTTTAACAGCTTAAAAAAATCAGCTGCACCAACTTGGCCATTTGGTCCATTTCCGCATAATTCGAATCCACAATTAAGCATCGAAGTCCTGCTTTTTTGCAGCTGCATTTGTTGCATTCAGATCATTATCAGACTGCTTGGAGATTATCGTCCTATGGAAAAGCATGAAATGATCCATAGATACTTTTCCTGATTGAAATCAACACGAACGCATCAAAATCAACTGTTGCCAGCAAAACCACTGCATCTTTACGTCAGAAATGTACGTTCTCAAAATTGCTGCTCACAATTCCTCTAGTACCAACCTCCCAGGACAGGAGGCAGTTGAGGTCTTCACCTCCAAACATTCTGTTGTTTATTGAAATTAAGTATCAACAGCTAGGAAAAGATTGTGACTGGAAAACCACTCAGATAGTTTATTAACGTCACTATTATCACTGACGACACGGGAACTTCTCATTTATGTTGTTCAACATGCACTAAACTGCACTCAAAAAAGTTATTAAGGCGAAATCACTGACATATCTAACTTTTTGCGGGTTTATTTGACATGTTTGTAAATTGTCATGGCCTATGCACCTCCCTCAAACACACCCCTTTCGACCAAATGAAGGCCGACGAAATCCACAAAAAATTTGAAGTGCTCACTATCCAAGATTTTATCAAGAGAAGGCACATCAAATTTTTTGACTCCCTAAGACATAGCCACAACCCACTATTCTCCGACCTTCAGCCACCACCAATGCCCGTCAGATGGAAGCACTGCTGGACCGCCGAAGCTTGGCGAATGAAAGACATCATAGAACCAGAGGACTGACGGACCTACACCCAGCCGAGAGATCGAGGCCGATCTCCCGCCCGACTCAACCGACGCCACATTACCCCATCTACCTGTGTTGTAAGCAGGGTTGATCTTCCGGCCGATTAGGCCGACTCACTCAGGCCCTGGCGGGGCGGCCGGCCAGGCTTCGCCTGGCCTACAACAAACCATCGCCTAGGCACCCCTAGGCTTAATCCTTGGTAGACTCTCACTACCTTCCTTACTCCATCCGCCTTTCTAGGCATTCCACACCCCATATCCTTCTCATACATCCTTCAAATAGGGGTGTCTCCCCTTAGTGAAAGGCACTTTCCAGCCAAAAATAATTTTCCTTATTTTTCCCACATTCCTATCTTTTATAAGTTTGAGAGCTTAGAAAAAAAAAAAAAGAAAAAAAAAAAAAAAAGAAAAGAAAAAAAAAAAAAAAAAAACAAATTTTAGTACATGTTATATATAAAACTTT
The DNA here is from genome assembly GCA_930367205.1 of Acanthosoma haemorrhoidale. NCBI lineage: Eukaryota > Metazoa > Arthropoda > Insecta > Hemiptera > Acanthosomatidae > Acanthosoma > Acanthosoma haemorrhoidale. The sequence goes on from OV884009.1 coordinate 1,842,379, forward strand.
GAGTGAATTTAATACTCATGGTAATGACATCTTTTTGCCTAAAATGTACTAGAAGCTAGTTACTGAGGAAAAACGGAAAAAGTACTACAAAAGGAGTGGGGGAGGTCGAAAAGTTGGATTTTTCATAAGAGGACACCTGAGCAGCAAAATTGCAACTCCTTTTGGAACCCTGCCCCTAATTTTAATCTGCTATATTCTAGTTTGCTCAGTTAGATTTATATGTATATTGAAAAAAAATGGATATACGAGCACGCGAAGTGGATCCTACCGTGAAAAAAACATGTCAAAAAATCAAAAACCAGGGAAACGTTCGTATTTTATCTCTTTTGTGAGATTTAAAGATTATAAAACCTATGTTTGGAACGATATGGAAAAAGTTTCGGTGGTAAAAACAAAACACCGAAAACCACGGACAATTTTTACTTTTCGCTGTCATCATATATAACTTGCTTGAACCTGACTTGACCGAGACCAACTGTAAAGCGAGTTAAACTATCCTTTTGCTATGGTATAATGAATCTCATTCGATTCCGGACATAACACTTCTAACACTGAAGGCTTTATGCGCAATGTATAAAGGATTCAGTTAAAGCACTACAAAGTTTCAATTACAACTGTTTGACCGACAGCTCCAGTTTCACTGACGTAACGGATCGTTGAGGCGACCCGCTCGCACATACGATATGAAATTACGAATGACAAAGGACGATCGGGGGGGGGGCGTGGAGGGGATAGATGGAGGGGGGATGGGGGTTCAGTTTCCCCTTGACAGTCGATCAGTTACTACAGATTGACGGTGTGGAGTTTATTTTTATCGCATGCTCTTTAATTCACGATTTTAGGTAAGTGGTATATTTTTTTATCACACGATGTTGTTATCTGTGCATAATTAGGTTATTGCAGCTGGTGTTGACCCCGAGGCAAGGTGATAACGTGTTGATAGCTTAACAGAACATGACGGCTGTCGCTAATGAACCGGCTTCTTGCATGTCCACGGTAATTGTTGATTCATTATCACTCTTTTTATGGTCATTCTATCCTCACCGCATTGATAGAAATAAAAATTGGTTGCCAAAAAAAATTATACAAACAAAATAAAGTGTAAGCCACAATTGAGGAAAAAAAAAAAAAAACAATTTAAGAAACATTACAGTAAAAAAATTCATAGGTGGAACTTTATAAAAATAGAAGATAATAAGAATTCTGTGAAATACTGTATTAAATTAATCGAAAACCTTAAAATATTCTATGTAATATAAAATAAACTTTAGTAAAAAATTATTAAGCTGCCCAGCAAACATCTGAGTATATACAGCAAGAAAATTAAAAATACTTAATAGCAGAAATAAATGAAGCTGGCAAGCTTGTGAATGATGAGGGTTTTGAAGAACCGTAAGGATTAAGCGTGATGGATATTAGGGTATATAACACAAACACTCCATTGTTGGATATCTTTTCTACCAAGCTACAGGAATGTCTTTAAAAACTAAAACAAAACAACTTACGCTCATCTAAAAATATCATTTAAATTCGAATTAAGTACTAATAATTATAAGTCGATCACAAAATGCCCTCACACTTTCAATAAAAAAACGATAACTTGGATTTCTAAATGGAAGCCTCAAATTCACTTTTACACCGAAGGATCATAGCATACTTATAATTATAGTAAAGTATTCCATTCCACTTTTCATCCCATTTGTACACCTAATTTCAAAGCGAACAGTTTTTCTTCCATATAAGCTTTACATACATTGCTATTGTATTTGTTTCAATGCATTCGTTAAACACTCTACTGAAAATTCTCCAAGTAAGTAACGCACTTCTTAGCTTCGACTGTCTGAAACTTTTATATCATTATACTTAATGCTTATTTAATATTTCTATTTTAATTAAATGAAATGTGTGTTGTGAACTGGGGTCCAACATAATGGACTAGTTTTATGTACCCGCAGGTGGTTTCGAGGACGGAAATTATCTACTTTTATTGACTATTGACTCCATAAAATCATCATCTAAAAATTCATACTTGATCAATAAAACCACTGAAAACGCCGATATTAAGACGTACAATATAGCTGTGTGGATGGAAGGGATGCAGCGGAACTTTTCCATCGAAGGACGGCAACACAGCAGATTCTAGCTAAGAGCAATAACGGAGTAGTCCGTTGCCCTTAACATTCATACCTCCCAACCTTGTTGTTTTATTTAATAAACAGATATTAACACACAGTTGTCGACTAGCTAAAGCAATAAATCTTATATGGTCGTTTTACTGCATTTTAAAAGTGAATTGTTAAACATTGAAAACTCCCCAAAACATTTACACTTTTATATAATGCATTGTTCAGTTCTCAATTAGGAGAAAGCAAAGATCTTATTGTTCCGTTATAATTCAAAACATTACATTGCGGTCTGAAAATTTGCTGATGATGAACTGTAGCAATTCATTTTGTAATTAATGACTCAACCAATTATGGAGAAAAAAAAATGAAACATGAAAACTATTGGTGGGCTTCAATGGGACGTGTTAGGGAAACCGGTTTTGAATGAGTATAGTAATAAACCTTCGGATACCAATCAAGAGGGATTAATTCTTATTATCATCGAAACCTTTACCACTGCACACATCAAATTATTTTTCTCTTACTACGTATATATAATTGACTGTATATACCCAGTGATGTAATTCTTAGTGGCGATTTCGTGGTATGGTTTGCTTATGCGAACGCAGTTGATGCGTCATGGTAGCGAGTCACACGCAGCTGGGAAGTGTGGAAAGTTGTCCATGCTTTCTGCACCTCGACGCTGGAACACCATGCCCTGCGTCACACGCTCACTTGGCAGTGGGTACAACAAACGTGTGGAAAGGGTTTTGTTTATCCTATACCTAAACAAGAATACAGGTGTGGTAAAATGATACGCTGCGAGTCATTGTTAGCCACGAGTATATAAATGAATAATGTATATATATATATATATATATATATATATATATATATATATATAAATGAAGATTTTCATCAAAGTTTATTAATGTACATCAGTTTTCACGAATTTTGAATAGTAAACATCTTCTACCATCGCACACTAGGAGCATATGCAGACGTACATGTATGTTAAAACGATGTGCATTAACAAAACCTAACTCTTTCAACCAAAGCCGATATCCCAATAAACTTTTGTATCCATTTAAAATAATACACCTCTTTACCTTACCGTTGAAACTGATTGCTGTTTTTTAAATTCTAATCACAAGTTAGTTACATTTTCAAGTTGTTTGTAGTATAAATTTTGAAATCTTGTTCTTTGTTTCAATTATTGGCTTCTTAGAAAAGTTTATTAACTTGGGAAGGGTACGAGTTAGTTGATTAGCCTAACCAATTTTTTCTTTTCAATTTTACTTACTAAAATTTTATTTAGATCGGTTAATATCCGTTTTGGTAAACTCTACATGATTTTTGCAAAAAAAGGACATAATAAAAAAGAATATTGAAAAATACTGGTGCGACTGGGTATGGGTTTTTTCACAACTTTATTTGTTGCGGTGTCTTCAATACGGAAGATGAACGCTCCCTACCTGAATGAAAGTAGAATCTCTATCTTCAGACTAAGCAAACATCTTATTGAGTGACTTCTGGTTGATAATTCCATGACTCCAAAGGTTCTAACCTCTTTAATAACTATCAATTTTTTTTATTATAATTTTTTTAAATTAGATTTATGGAAGGATTTATTTTACATAATGTTGTTTTGTTTAAAGTTCCTTTTTTGAAAAAAAATATTGCTGGTCCAGCATTAATAATTGTGATTATGAGCTCGCCCTTAAGTTATACTCAAAATAAATCATTATTTTCCGTTTGTACGCCTTATTTGTTTGTCTTTATATTTTAATTCAGTTCTATAGTGATCATTAAACACAGGGTGAAACTAAAGTGTACAGAAAATGGGTTAGAGATTGTGTTGTTTTATACTACTGCCCACCCTTTATGTAATTAGCAGCTCTGAAGTGGTGTTATTGGAGTATCTGTGGTAAAAAGGCGATTTCGAAACAGTAGCTCCCGATAAGGTCCTAAATGATTGTACATAAATCCGTAAATGTTTAAACACTTTCTATAATCAGTTAAATGTTTATTTTATTTTAAACTTAGTATAAATACTAATGTATTTTTGTTTTATATTTGTTGATTTTAACGATAGTAGTGCGAAGTTCCACACGAAATACTAGAGGAAAGTGGTTTCGGGCGAATAGCCGGGTATTCTGACAACGTGGGTCTTCGTCAACACAAACATTTTGAATTAGATACCGTTTTCACTGAGACGAATGCTCAATCACCAATTTTATGTTTAGTCTGTATCTTATCTTATCTTAATCAGGCTATACACTGAGTTATTATTTAATCTTCGGAGGCTGTAAAAAATATGTAAAAATGTAATAAAATTGAAGAATAAATCTTCAAATCAGACGATAAAATAAAATCCAAGATTAATCAGGTGTCAAAAAACAATTTAGTAAAATAAATCACGTAATATTTTCGTAAGCGGTTTATTATTATTTTTTTTTATTGTTTGTCGTAACTGCTACGGTATAGTTTTTAGCCATGTTTTATTTCTAAAGATATATTTATTATGTGAATCACATTTATTCAGATCGCGGAATCGATCGTTACATGGCTCGAACAAGGATAGCATATGGGATAGGAACTTGTCAAGTGGAATTGTTATTACACAAGGGATCCTACAGGGTTGGCCTTCGAGTTTTTTTAATCGACTAGTTGGAGGTACCCCAAACTGCTTATTTTTTAAACTCTGAGAACGGTTCATTGGCAAAAAAATGGCATAAAATAATGGTAAATGTTTTTTGTTTTTTTTTATTTTATAACCTCTTTATTAATAAGTATACAATGAACAAAAAATAAATAATTTTTTATTTACATTTTTCTCCTCCTGCTGCATACACAGATGCATTCGAAGGAGGGCATAAATAAAATACATTTCAGTTTGATGTTAAAAAGTCAAAAACACATACACAACACTCGGTGATGGGGCTCACCTTCAGCTTACAACCGGTAAACAAACTAAAAACTAAACCTATATCTAGAACCTAAGACTAAAGCGTTCCTGCCGCGACAGCGTCCTGCCATTGATAGGGGAGCTATCTTGTTAACACCGGGTTTGTCAGGTACTGTAGGTAGTCAAAAAAATTGATATGTCTACGTTTGATGAATTCATCCACCGTAGGCAAATCAAAGATCTCGTGAAGTTCACTATTGCTCTGCTGATCGAATGAAGTATTTCTGACCACTTTCATCAGTATACCGTTTTGGAATTGTTGGAGTCGCCGAGCTGTCGTATAATGGTAAATGTTGTGTTCAATTGTCCTTATTGGACGCCCCCACTCCAATGCTGGCACGCCCCTTTTTTTCGCCCAGTGAGTGGCACCTGAAACCTGAACGAGGAGAGACAATTCCTACAGCAAGCGCACCAGACTGCAGATCAGATCATTACACGCGATATAAATAATATTCTACTCCCCAATAAACATTATCATATGATATAATCTATCAAATACAGTTACTTAACTCACGCAATAAGCTCACGCAGGAATAAGTAGCCCTTTAATTCTAGGCGTTCGGGCCCTGTCTCAACGTCATTTAATACATTTAACGTCGTTAAATCATAAAAATAAACTTAGACATAAAAATGTTTGTCGATTAGTTGGCGTTTTCTTTCAGCTCGTTAGCTGTTGTTGGTACAGAAATTTCCTTTCGCCTGGCTCCGAAGTTTGAAAGAAATAAAGAATTTCGTCCGCTTCTATTCCTGATACTAATGGTAAGTCCACGCTTAACGACTAACATTTCTTTGATTCCGGTCTGTCTTAACTGTCGGTGTGTCTTAACTCCCAAAAAAAAACGAATCTGGCAAGCTTGTGAATGATGAGGGTTTTGAAGAACCGTAAGGATTAAGCGTGATGGATATTAGGGTATATAACACAAACACTCCATTGTTGGATATCTTTTCTACCAAGCTACAGGAATGTCTTTAAAAACTAAAACAAAACAACTTACGCTCATCTAAAAAAATCATTTAAATTCGAATTAAGTACTAATAATTATAAGTCGATCACAAAATGCCCTCACACTTTCAATAAAAAAACGATAACTTGGATTTCTAAATGGAAGCCTCAAATTCACTTTTACACCGAAGGATCATAGCATACTTATAATTATAGTAAAGTATTCCATTCCACTTTTCATCCCATTTGTACACCTAATTTCAAAGCGAACAGTTTTTCTTCCATATAAGCTTTACATACATTGCTATTGTATTTGTTTCAATGCATTCGTTAAACACTCTACTGAAAATTCTCCAAGTAAGTAACGCACTTCTTAGCTTCGACTGTCTGAAACTTTTATATCATTATACTTAATGCTTATTTAATATTTCTATTTTAATTAAATGAAATGTGTGTTGTGAACTGGGGTCCAACATAATGGACTAGTTTTATGTACCCGCAGGTGGTTTCGAGGACGGAAATTATCTACTTTTATTGACTATTGACTCCATAAAATCATCATCTAAAAATTCATACTTGATCAATAAAACCACTGAAAACGCCGATATTAAGACGTACAATATAGCTGTGTGGATGGAAGGGATGCAGCGGAACTTTTCCATCGAAGGACGGCAACACAGCAGATTCTAGCTAAGAGCAATAACGGAGTAGTCCGTTGCCCTTAACATTCATACCTCCCAACCTTGTTGTTTTATTTAATAAACAGATATTAACACACAGCTGTCGACTAGCTAAAGCAATAAATCTTATATGGTCGTTTTACTGCATTTTAAAAGTGAATTGTTAAACATTGAAAACTCCCCAAAACATTTACACTTTTATATAATGCATTGTTCAGTTCTCAATTAGGAGAAAGCAAAGATCTTATTGTTCCGTTATAATTCAAAACATTACATTGCGGTCTGAAAATTTGCTGATGATGAACTGTAGCAATTCATTTTGTAATTAATGACTCAACCTGCGGTCTTCAGCTGTCTAAATCTATACATGTTTATTATTTTCTTGATAGTTTTTTTTGCTTGCTATTTAATTTTATACTTTTAATTCTTTACTAGTACATTTCATTTATATCTCTATATGTATTTTTGTTTTTCTTTCGTTTCTTATTTCATTGTAGTGTATTTATACTGATTGTAAATTAAAAGGGGTCTGATACTGTTACAGATTAACCCACTTCATTTAAGAGACATTTCTGTTCTTAAGGGACATGGTTCAAAGATAATAAAGGTGTATTATAATTATGGATACCACAGCGTAAAAAAAAAAAAAGTGAGGGGGCAGCATCCCCCCCATCCGTGACACATTGAAGTCGTGTTTACGCTGCTATCGAAGAGGTTAGAAAATAGTAAACAAGGTTTGTGGGCTTAGAGCAACAGGTGGCTTGTGTCCCCCCCTCAACATTGCACGCCATCTCTTGGGCCGCGCGGGAACCTCTGCGCTCTCGTGGCCACCCCACCAACTACCCCCCCCCCCTCCCGAAAATATTTAAATAACCATTTTTTACCGTCTTCACTTCTTCCACGATAAGGATACTGGCAGAATTTATAAAATTATAGTCGGTCCAAGGATCAGGTGCCTTAACATTTGGTTTCTATTGTATTTGTGTGTTTCGCATACAGTACAATCCCCCATACAATTCTAATGCCCAGGGACTTCGGGTTTGTTAGAAATGATCGTAAAAGCTACAGTGAGGATAATCGAGGACAAAAAAGTAAACATTTTGTATCAACGAGATGTATTTAAAAAACATGTACACAAATATATATTAGAGAATGATTTAACAACGAATGTACGGAGAAATATTCTTTCGTCTCTAGTTTACCTATAAAATAGGTATATTCCAAAAACTCTTGAAATAAGCTGGTTATGGGGGGGGGGGGGGGTTAAGATAAAGAAAAAATTGAAAGATTCATCAGGTCTCTGGGCAGAAGCTACTACAAGGTAACGTCACAACCACTTTAGACATATTCCAAAAATATAATGCCAATAACTAATTAAATAATATAATAATTAATAAATTCTAATGAATATGCCACTTACAGGGTGGTGTGATTTTAAACAGCCAAAATTTGGGATTTTCTTTTCCAAATTACATGCCAAGGTCGCAAGTAATTTATTCTTAATTTTTCGTAAATATTTCAAAAGCTACCCAGTGTTCGAATAAACACCTCGGACACTAAAACGTTGAGTGAAACCTGAAACCCATTTGACGGAAAGCTGGTTTTCGGTTGATTTTTTACTTAAGCATATTTTTCAGATTACTACTTCAAAACTGCAAGGCATACCTGTCCAAGCAAGCTAATTTCAAAATCGATTTACTAGCGTACTATTTAGCATGACTCATGGCAAGTGTCTTCTGTTGAAATTTCAAATCAATTATTATTTTATCAATAAATTGAATATAGTTAAGGTAAGAATTAAATGTCTGATTTTTCGCACGTCCCGGTTAGCACTACACTTTGTGGGTCAGCTGGCTCTAAATTCTACCATATTGTCAATAACGCGATAAATTTGGAGATGATAGCGTTTATTATAAGAAAACTGGATTAAAATCTGGCTAGAAACTAACTTAACCGAAGTTTCCCGTACCGACTGTTGCCAGCCATGCGAAGAGTCATACTGTTAAACATCCGGTATTTAAGGTGCTGCAGCAACTCAATAAACTGAGTCTCCCAATGATAAACTCTCCTGATGTCGTCACGGTTGCAGGTCGGCGTTTTTTAGCCTCTCCAGAGAGGTATATCGGAGGCTCCAGATCAGTGTTCTACAGAGTTTAAATAGGTCTGCATGATTATACCTGAACTACAGAGGGTGAGCTACTTGGGTTGGATGTAGGCTTCCGACATTATATGGACAATCCTCCAATATATACTTGCTTTATGCCAATTATGCATTTGTGAGATTCAGAGCCATTTGTATTGAGCTATTACTATTATTATTATTATTATTATTTGTTCCGGCATTTGTGCACCGCGGCCTCAGTGAGACCTATTGTGCGCCGTCCATGTCCCTGTCCTATATATGTGACAGGCCCACGGCATTTGCAAATCTGAGGATACTGAATGGATCGATCAGTTCACATAGTTTGGGGTCTACAATGCGATCACTACCAAAGTGAAGGTATCGCCTTCTAGCTAAGTTATCACAGTCACATATTATATGACGTGCCGTTTCTCCCTCTTTCTTGCAGAATCTGCAGATTGGTGATCCCACTATCCCCAAATTAAAGAGGTGTTTATTTAACCGACAGTGACCTGTATAGAGTCCTGTCACACTTTTGAGTGTCCACCTGTCCATTGATAGATGTGCTGAGCTTCTTCTCTTACAGGGTCCATTAAGAAACAGTTTCGAGTGTTCCTGTTTCTTAGTTTCTCTCCAAGAAAGTCTTGCCTTGTCTTACCACACCATAGAGGCATAGAGCACCATTGGTCTAACTGCTGCGGTATATTGCCAGAATAACATTCTGGGTTGTAGTCCCCAGGTCCTACCCACAGCCCTTTTACATGCATAGAGGCATCGAAGTGCCTTCATAGTAGTATTCCTGATGTGTTTAGACCAGTCCAATTTTCTATCCAGAGTAACCCCTAGATGCTTTACCTCACTACAAAAAGCTATTACTATAGACCAGTGGTCGGCAAAGTGCGGCTCCAGAGCCGCATGTGGCTCTTTGGTCCCGTAAGTGCGGCTCTGGCACAAATATCCACGGAAGGCGCAATAATATTTTCATTTAAAAAAAAAATTGGTAAGAAAAAAAATTACATCTTATTTTGATAAATTAAAATTCTTCTGTAAATCGAGAACATTTATAATTTTTTGTTTAAGTTAAAAGATAGATAGGTAATTAAAATTTTTTATTGTTGTAAAAATACGTAACGAACATCGAGTTTAATTTTATTAGTTTTCGTAAACGTAAACACAAACCATGTACAAGCTACCGGCTGAAATTGTTCGTATGTTTTCGGTGTACTCCGGTGTGATACAAAGGTACCACAAGCATTGACATGACATTGGTAGCTTTGAAATACAATTGCTGGATTTAAATAACAAGGAGATATGGCGCTCTAAATTCGAACTTCTTTGTGTTGAATTGGAAATATTGGAGAAGAAAAAATGTGATCTTAGTTAACAACACAAGTGGTCTGCTTTGAATGACCTGGAGAAGGAAGACATGATCATTTTCAACGCTTGGAACAGTATTCCTGACTCTTACGATCAGCTGAAAAACCTCGCGTTTGCTGTTCTTTCCCTTTTCTGTTCTACGTATATATGCGAACAATCTTTTTCAAGCATGAACATTATCAAGAGTAAACTGAGAAGTCGTCTTATTGATGAGAACTTGGAATCATGCCTGAAATTAAAAACAACAACATACAAACCTGACTTACTAAAACTTTCCAAGGAGATGCAAGCACATTGTTCGCATTAATAAATATTTATTAAGTATGAAATTTAGTTTTATTTAGTGTACTACTTATTTAGTGTACTACTTATTTAGTGTAATAAAAGTTTACTAAACAAGCAGATTTGGCTCCCAATTTTTTTTAAATTGTTGTAATGTTCATATTTGGCTCTTTGGCTAATAAGTTTGCCGACCACTGCTATAGACCATGGAGAAAGACAAGCGTAGCTATTCCATCAACAGAAGCCGGTTGAACAACTTATACATTGCAGTGACTAACGTTAAGTGACGGATAAATGATACTTACAGACCGTTAGTCAGTAATTTATTATTCAACAATAACTAGATTCTGCCGCTCGGAAACAGTCGATGTCGGTGGTGTGCGTGAAAAGGGCGCGCGGCAAGCGACATCAAGTTTGCCTTGAACGCCCACCTTTCGGTCCCGCTCCTGCGATCTCTCGCGGTATTTATTTTTAGACTTAATATTTATCCATTTACGCTCAACTCCTGCTTACTCCAGATCCGTTGAGCGGTCAAACATGTGAGTGTCATTGAGGAGCACTGATGAGATGCTGGATAATTATATCTAAGGATCCCCGTTTCCTTTAAATCACTTTGACTGTTGAAAGATAGATCTTAGATCTGCTTCAAAATTATTAACGGATAACGTTTCAATATACTATGTATGTATCCGTCAGGTCCTGCTTACGATAAAGTGGTTGGAGGAAGAAAGCAAGATGCTTACTCTATCTTGACGTTAAAAGAACATTTGACACTTTTTGCTATACATACTTTACATTATTGTTTGAATTGACTAATCCTGCATTCAGTTATGTACGCAACCGATTTAGCGTTTAATTTACTGTTATATATTCCTATTATATTATTATATTTGGTGTTCTGAGATACTACTGAAAAAAAAGTACGAAGAAGGCAGGCAATGATCTTTGTTTTGGATAAGGTGAAAGAGTGCTTTATCGAAATTCGGCAGTCCTTATGTTCAAATAGTTCAATGCTGGGACAGTATTGAAGACGCGCTTCAATCAGGTCACCCTCCCTCCAGTTGTAATAATTTAATAATAATAATAAGGGGAATAAATTACCCTAAAGGGTATGACAGGATTCGAATGTGACCGCGCTAGGATTAGGGGCTTCAAATGCAGTAAGTGTATTAGTTTTTGAAAAAAATAGTTTATGCCCTGCGTCGCTTTCGCATCGCATCGATTAGCATAAATATTTTCGAGACGAGATGATACTGTGGCGTGCCAAGAGTCAGTCATGGTCCATATCGAGTTATTGGACTCGCACTCACGCTGTCGTCCCACGATAGAACGTGACATCCCGAAACGGAAGCTTGTCGATAAATAATCGTACTCAATGCGAAGGCGGTCAATGACAATTAGCGGACCTGGGGCTCAGGTGACCTGATGCAACCTCAGGACCCCATTGGCGCCAGGCCCGCCGGGGTGTCTTCCGGTCAGTTTGAAGGCCACCGTTTCACCAACTGTCCGCCATAAATCTTCAGATGTGTCCGCTCGCTCAGTTACTCTCGCCCAACTGCCTAACATAATATTATCAATCATTACGGTTCCGTTGGGTTTTTTCTAGCCAGAAACCCCCTTCACCAACCTAAGTCGATCTTCCAGCTAACTCTCCAACCCACTTAAATACTCGAAGTTAACAATTAGCTCACACTAGTCTCTATATAAACATGAATGTCGCTCGGTGAGCTAGGCGTCGAAGCTATTCATTGGATTTTCAGTGTACTTTGGGACTGGTTTCTTTTCAACTAAAATGTTATGTCTTATTAAAAATGTCTTAAAATGTTATGAATGGTGACAGCCACAATTCTATCCCACAGGTTAACACATCCTACTACTGGTACGTTTTTCTCTTACTTCGATAATTCATTAGATTGGGGCGTCTCTAGTTTTTATTATCAAAAAAAAGTGTACTACAATATTTTCTGAAGAATATTTTTAACACTTTCAGAACTTTATTTTAAACTTCCAAAAAAAATTTTAAACCTTCTTTTGACCCAGTTCTTGGCAGTGAAATATATAGCTGTCCAGGGCCTACATATATAACGACCTATCACCCAGTTCAAGCCCGGGATATGAAACATGTACGTCCCATTCGATGTGGGAAAGACATGGCAAGTATAGGCAGGAGCACATAAAACATAATTAATTATATAATTATATATCTTGAGGTGCTGGATAATAGTCTCTTTAGGACTTGTGGTATATAAATGGTACGTTGTGGTGTATCACACTTGACATGATTTGCCACAAGGGCAAATCCCAGTATAAAGAGTTCTGGAAATCTACATTAGACTAAATACAGTATTTATCTCAATTTAAACATTTCTATAAATATAATTCAGGAATGATTAATATATTAGGCCAGGAAATTAGTTTTAGTTATCATTACTCCAAGTAAAAGTTCCTTATTTTTATTACCCTAATGGCATTATTCTGAAAATTTAATGGCATCTAATTTGGCGTCGTCAGACAATGCAGGTAATGTTAGTGCATTAAAAACAAAATTGAAATCGGCTTGAACGACATTAAATACGTTGTATATAATACGACATTGTTATTGTATTTTAACACATAATCATTGTTTCGAGATGCTTTGGAGACGGGATAGATTGTATAATTTTTACGCCCGCTGTCGTAGAACATACAGACATACAAAATAAGTATTACCACCCGGTACCTAAATGAAAGTAGGGCCTCTCCTTTCTGGACTCCTAATCAAAAAAAATAAAAAGATAAGAAGTGAAAACACCGTTACGTTTTTTGTACATGCGTCTGTACCTATTCGCCTGAATCTCATCCTTACTTTCACAAGATCTGGTCCAAGTACTAACTACCCTTCACTTGTGGGAAGCTCTTGTGCCGTAGGGGCCTAAGTTTCGGGCCGGTTCTCGGCAGGTGTACTCCTATTATGTTGCAGGTACCTGTTACCATCCTATCCTCAACTACACAATTATAACTAAGGGTTAGGATTTTCCGTCCTGCCGTAAGGTTAGGCGTTAATAATTTTCAATTTTTTTTTCTCCTACCTTTTTTTTATGTGAGACGTCACCTGAAAAATACTACTCTTTTAGGTCACTTGTATTATCATGATCCAATTTTTTATAACCCGCTTTGATACCACCCTATTTTTATTATTCTAAAGCAGTAAACATCAATTATGAAATAAAATTTACTTATTGACCACCAAAATTTAATATTTTTATCTTTAAATTCTAGACTTTACAAGTCCCTTCCTTCAATTCACGACCATTATTATCTGTATATTTATTAATAATAAATAATTAATAAATTTTTCATTAATTTTTTCCATTGTCTATTGTATGTATCCTTGGAACCGTTAGCACTCCCTTTCCCCAGGACATAATTCGTATTTTACCTCATATCCTAATTATAAGCACTAGTGCTTGTCATATCACTTCTGTTGTATGCTGTGGGAATTTTTGCGTTTAATGCTATGCTGTTGGCTCATTTAAATCACCACATGTACATAGGACCACTGTTATTTATAAACCACAACAGAATAATTTATTTAAAATTTTATTGCGATGACCATGTCACAGAATATGTTTTTTCCTTTTCGTCGATTTTCATTCTTTAACAGTTGTATGTACCTAAATGAGGGAAAAGACGAAAATGCTGATTTCCCTTAAGATGGGCACCGACTTGCAATAAATATAGCCGAATTATCTGCTTAGGAACAACTACCAACAGGGAATATTTCAAGGATTTGTCAACTGCCCTGATAGCTTTGGTGGTTTTTAAAAGATTTATCCAACGGTCATGGTACTCCGGACCCACAAAAAGATTTAAAAGCAAATTGATTAATTTCCAATATTTATGTAATAACAATAATCTTTTGCTGATACGCAATGTATCATTATCTAATCAACTTAATAGGCCCTCGTGTCATTCGGTAAATTTATAGGAAAATTAGCAAGTGCTTAGGTGCTAGGGTGGTTTCATAAGAAAGGGGATCGTGCGGCACTTCTATGTATCAACTATGCTATACAGCCATTAATCAAGTGTTATTAAAAGACAAAATATGCAATGTATAAAAAACCCCAAAATAAATGACCTAAATTACTGACCACTAAATTACATGCCACTGAGTTAGATGGAAGCAATCGTCCTCCAAGATGAACTTTATAAAAGGTGGTAACAGAGTGTCATTAAAAGACTCTTATTAGAAAATTTTGCTTACATCAGTATCGACACCGGAGTCTCCCAACAGGTGTTAAATAAAAATCCATTATAAGTTCTGCATTCCAGCTGTAGTTAGGTATGATTAGATTTTTAAAACTTTGATTCGTTGACGTTTTTGATACTCTCGTTTTCAGGTAATGATAAATTTTATGAATATTAAGTCGTTCTCATCATTTTAATGATTTTGCTTTTTTAAAGATTTGGGCCGATGCATGGCGATGTCGTGCTTTTGACCCTTTTCGCCCTAGTGTGTGCCGTAACGATACACCTTAATCGAGTGAGCCATCACACGAGTTGATTTTCTTATCTTGCCTTTACTGACATTTAAGATCGTCAAATCGGTGGAACGTAAACGCCAGAAATATTAGTAAAAGCAAACGTGAGCAGAAACCAGACGTTCTATTTCTGTAGGTTAGGATTAGTGATCGCTAATGAGGGTCCGAGAGGAGAAAAATGTTTTTGAGTCCTTTCACGTAAAGTGCTTTTGTAATTGTTAACGATGGTGTTGTGGTGCGGAGGGCTGTGATTGGCCGAGGTCTCAGGTATACCCCCGAAAGGTGCACTCCCTCTGTCAGCTAGTCAGTCGCTTTGAGTCACTCGTTCAGTCCACACGTATTCTCTACAGCCTCTTCACATCAACTCATCAGGGAATCTCCTGCCCGTGTACCATGAAAAGTACTGATGGGGTAAGCGGTGTTGCATTATTAAGGTATGTTCAGCTAGTGTCTCCGCACAGGATTAACAGTGAGAGTGCGTCTTTGTGTTAAGTTTAATTCGGACGAGCGAAGGATACGAAACATTTCTTGTTTCGTAAGTTGGTGAACATTTTACGGTTCGTAAGATTGTAATCCATTACGCGGTGAATTTATCATAAATCTTCGTGATTCCATCTTCAAATTCATTGGTTAATTGCCTGTAATTCTATTAATGACATGTTTGTCTCAAGGTGTATGCAGTGTTGCTTTAAAGGTACGTACGCCAGTAGTGTCTTCAAAGTGAATTGTTTATTTTCAGTACGAGAGTAATAATACTGCCATTGACTAACTACACCGTGGTTTTATAAATGAGAATGTGATGTCCGTTGTTAAAATTGATCGTGTTGTGTTTGTCAACAATCCATCAGTGAAAACTCATCTTTGAAGGGGTAGCGGTGTCACATTGAAAGTGCGTGTATTGTTTCATTGAGAGGAGTGACGGATTTATGTAACAATACGGCCATTCTTTTAGCTTTAACTTCTTCATTGAAGTGTTTTGATGGTGGATCTGGTGTTAGAATTTATCTTAAACATATTTTTTTTTCTAAATGTTAATGTTAAACATGTAATGTCATCAATCCGTTGGTTCATGGATTTTTTTCTTTGATTAACTTTATCCAGAACTATATTACAATGATAAGTCTATTTAAAACGCCATAGTACGCTTAGGACTTAAAAATTGCCGGTAAAACGGGGATTTAGGTTAAATAAACGCGGCGTGTGTGACGGAGCCCCATTGATGAATTGTTTGCCGAACGGTCGCCTCCTACCTGTGGGAACAGGTAGACTTGCGTAGGTCACAAAATGGCCGCCTGGATGTTTTCCCGGGCTTGGGACCCAGGCATGAGGCAGCCAGGCGCCGTCTCGGTCCGGCTTTCTTTTCACGGTCTTGCCTCGTGTCACTTCATTGCTATCCATGGATTTTTTACTAAACATTAAATCAATGCTTGACCTTTAAACGAATAAAAAAAATTATAATAAAGTTGCATCAGACAGTCAAGGGTTGCGAAAACAACTTAATTGGCACGTTTATTAAATGACTTTTAAATAATGTCTTCTAAAGCCACAAAACGTAATACATGCTATTAATCAAACTTATATTGAATTTGTTATCCTTAACGGTTTGATAGGAAAATATCAAAACATTTTATGGAATTGATTGATTAATGATTGTAGCTTATTTTTAGCACTATCGGGAAATCGAACGGAAAACTAATTGACTCAAAGCTGATTTTATTAATCATAGTTTGAAAAATGAAACACTCGTTACGTATTATTAATCAGACGTCGAGGTCTTTAATTTGATCCATACCCTGCTCCAAATCACATTTTTTTTTTCATGCAAATTAATTAATTAGTGACTCGGTTTTATTGATGCGGCTGTATTTTCCTCGCTTTCCTCGTATGAAATGTGACTAAGAAACACGCGCCTAAAAACAATAAACAAACAACTAAAAACTAAATGCGTCAGATCGCGTTAATCATAATTTATATTGCAGTCTTTAGTTGCTCAATTTATTTTTAACATTCGTTCAATCAAAATGACCAGTGAGTGTACGGAATCTTAATGATTAATAATTTAATACAATGTTTCTATTATATATCCTGGAGAAGAACAACGTATATCGAACATCGAAGAATGATGTGTTTGTCACATCTCCCCCCAAATTTAGACTGTACATTTTGACAATATTTCAATACTTAAGATTTAGTGGATTCACCTTTATAATACGATGGAAATAACTATTCTTCCTAGAGTGATCATCCCATTAATCATTAATAATAAAATAATATAAATAAATTGAGTATATTTATATGCTCATACCCATGGGACAAGATGAGAGCTTCATTAGCCAAACGGACTTGTTTCACTTTCTTAGTTTAGTCCTCTTTGTTGTATTGTAGACTAATTTAGAGCTGCAATGGAACATCCCTTTACGATTTCGTGTCGAAGAATCATTTTGAAGGCCCCTATCTTAAAACATAAATACATACGGTCACCTTCGGGTGGCAATTACAGGCTCACGACAGAGCCGTCAACCGTCCCCCCTCTCAGCCCTTGATCGTTGCACATCGTTACAATTAATCACTCTAAGTGTAATTGATCAACAATGATTAATGGGATGATTACTCTAGGTAGAATAGTTACTTCCATATTATAAAGGCGAATTCACCAAACCTTAAGTATTAAAATATTGTCAAAATGTTGTCTGATTTTGGAAATTTGGGGGGGATATTTGACTAACACATCATTATTCGATGTTCGATATACGTTGTTCTTCTGCAAGATATATAATAGAAACATTGTATTAATTTAATTATTAATCATTAAGATTCCGTACTAGTCATTTTGATTGAGCGAATGTTAAAAATAAATTGAGCAGCTAGGAGAGAATATGTTTTCAAAAGGAATATTGGTATTCAAGGATCAGTTGTATCTCTATTTTCTACCAATAAATTAAATATAACGGGATGAGTCGTAAAAAATGAGCGTTTTTCTTGCTGATTTAAAAATAATTTTATTTTTAACACAATTTTTTTAATATTTAAATTATATACCGTTGTAAGGGAGAAGACCGATCCCGTCCAATTCTGAAATTTATTGTTTCGTGTAACGAGAAGTGTGGTCGCTTGTTGAAACAAATCCCGATTTTTGTTTATTAATCCTGAGTAACGCTGGATCACATCGTCCATTTTTTTGTAATTGATCAGTATTAAGATCTGTGGTTCGAACTTCCGGAATGAAATCATAATGAATTATGCCTTCGTAACAGCCAATATACAGAAAACAATGTATTTTTTTCGAATTGCCCTCGCTTAGCGACTGGTGCATCAGGCTGATTACAGTCTAAAGATTGTTTTTTGGTCTTAGGATTTCTCCAATATATCCACTTTTCATCGCAAGTAACAATTATTTTAATAAAACGATGGCCATTTGGGTTTTTCAAAAGTTGTTGACAAATGACTACTCTACCTCATGCCTGCTCCGGTGGTCAGTCACTCAGGGGGAACTACTCTTGATGAACGATGAATTCACTTTGCCAAGTTATGCAGCCCACAATTTATTGTGGATTGGGGCTCCAAGCTCTCTTGCCAATTCCCGGGTACTTTCCGTTGGGTCTGCCTCAACAGATTCCCGCAGAATGATGATTTTCCTACAGAACCCTGTCGAGGCTGATGTCAAGAGTTTCAAATTTCTGGAACCATCCACTCAGAGTCTGTTCAGAAAGAGCATCATCTTCTTCGGACTGCCACGCCAAACGGGTTGGTGGCGGGCAACTCACGTTTCCAATAATTCAAACAATATGGCGTAATATGTCAAATTTTAATGTCTTGTTATTTAACCGAATACTAAGACAAAACTGAAGGGACGACGAGGTTATTTTGTTTACAAATTAATTTAGTGTAGTCTACGGATTAAAGTGATATCAACATTAATTGGACTTAAAAAATGAATTTTCAAATAACAGTCGTATTTGATGACTTACCCCATTAGCATTACTCGGTGTTCATTGGTAGTCGTGTATTTATTACGGTGGTAGTTAATGTAAACAAAACAATCTCTAACAGAGTAACAACAAGAATCTTTAATTCTATTTCAGGATGCAGACATATATTCTAGGTCGTCCATTAAGCGTTGCCTATTAAAAAATTTGTTAACAATTTAACTTCTCTAATTAGCTTAAGCGGAACAAATTCGTTACTCCTATCCATGGTAAACAATGAACTCATAGTTTATTAAATAAGTTAATATATAAGGATTAAGGTGCCTGTTCGGGGCGCCAGTTAAATAATGTTTGTAGAGGAGAGTCTTTTAAAAGAAAAGAAAGAAAGGCTTTAATATCAAGTATATTTGTATATACCAGGTTTTTGCTTGACCTGGTATATACAAATATTAAGAGTTACGCTACTACATACTAGGTGGAATGTCTAGGGACGAGTGGGGTCTGGGGCTAAAGCTGAGACATACATGTATAAGAAAAGGATAATATTCTGGGAAGTAGGGAGGATATGGAAGGATGAGGTTGCTTACTTAAAAATAACAGGGAACCATCAGTGACTTCCATGAAGTCACGAGGCAGGTATACAGTTCTGCTGAAGCCCCTTCTGCTTGTTCTTAGCATTATAAAACTGTTGATACCGTTTTTATATTTTAAAAAAATTAGTCTGTACAATTCAGTTTTAGCAGGTAAAATTTAACGATATTCTCAATTCCATCGATTTTCGGCTCCATTTTGTGGAAGTGGGAGAGTAAGTAGCGAATCGTGTTGTTGCGAATGATGTAAATGAAGTGTGTTGTGAGGATAATTCTAATACTGCCCTAGGAATATAGAGCTATGAATATTTTGTATTGTGGTGAATTATTAAATTTTAACTAAACCCCATCAAATCATATTTGTACGTAATGTGAGAAAGTCCAGGTCCAGGTCCATGTATACAAAAACTATTGCAATTATATCATTTGGCAATATCAACATATATACATTATTAAATGGCAATTTTAACGTCATGACTATGTGTTGATACATATTTACATTAAATTATGCAATACATTTTTATTACATTTTTCAATGGCAATGTATTGTTCCTTAATTATTTAATGAAAATTAACATAAAAGAACAATCACTTATTTGTTGAGTATTTATATTTAACCACATTAGTACTCCAAATATTATTTTTAATAAATATATTCATATTTCATAACTCAAAAATTATTCATATTTTTAAAGTATACTCAAAATTTTCAATTATTTCATATTTTTTATTATTGGATCAAAGTTGAATGTAATCGATCAGATATAATATATGTGTGCCTGGAATTAATTACTGCCTTTGATTACTTATATGCATTGTAGGACAAAAGTTTTTTTAAAGTAACTATACCAGTTCAACTCCGCATCACCATTATATGTTTAAATTCGTTCTTGTTATTACAGTATTCACAATTGCTTGGAGCTTGCTAACTAAAACCATCAGCTAAGTGTATCGACTAAAAGGTAAAAATATTCACAGTCGTAGTCAAACCAGTAGGGATAAATTAGATTCAACTAAAGAATGGAGTCGCTCTTGGTCAGCCTCCGCTGGCTTGTATCCGGTGACGCGGCTGACGGAGGAGCGTGGAGGGCTTCCCAAGACTCCGCTTCCTCTGTCGCATGCGAGGGAGGTGACAACCATGAGGACTTGGGAGGTCTCTGGGCTGTTTGTAAATACTGTATGAATGAGTGAGTGAATGGAAATTGTAAATATGGTATGAATGAAAACATATATCACAATTACTTATTGCCCAATGAGGCAGATTGTAAGTTTATCATAATAAAGCTAATTACTAGAATTTGTATTGCCAATTCCACTCAGTAATATTTATTATATTTCCCGAATGTGGTGAAACTTAATTTACACATTTAATCTGTATTTGAGAGGTAAGTGTTATCTTATTTGCAGAATCGGAAACGGTCCTTTGATCTTTAAATAAAAGACAATTACTTGTTGGCCCTTTTTCTTTTTAATATATTTGGGTGACTAATAATTTAATTAACGATTACAAAGTTGTTGGTAAATTTAGTTTTGTCATACTTTCGATTCTAAGGAGAATTGTACCACAATTAGTTTTATACTCACATGTGTAAAATATACCACCAATATCATTCGTCATCTATTCACATCTAGTCAATGTTAGAGTAGTACTTGAACCCGCCAAATTAACTTAAGGGTAATTGTACTCTTCCCAACAATCACACAGAAGACTTGCATGTTAACACAGAATGAAGTTTCTTATTTAAAACATATTTAGATTGTCCTGGGATGAAAATTAATGTAAACGATTTACTCTGGGTATTCATAACCTGTAGAATTGTTTGATTCATCTTCCATCGACGTAAAACCATTCATGCGGTCTTTATGTCCATTTTTATAGTAGATTAGGATTATAGCTATCACGGTCGAACTGTTCAGTTAAATCACTCAGCCACTTCATGTCGCATTGGCCTTCGGGTACCTTCGCATCTTCGGGCCACTGTGGACATTATCTGTTTGCGGTGAATCGGGCTGGAGGAGGCTACCGTCTTATGGACGGGAAGATGCAATGCCATTTTCTCAATTGTTGCGTTAGGTAAGAGACAACTTTAAGAAGCCTAGCTTTATACTGGCCGAACAGTGGTGCAGCGCTCAATATGAGATTCCCGTTACAGAGTTGTAAACTGGTGTAATCACGTATGTGGTTAGTTTTATGTAGTATGTGTACGTTGGCTAATTTACCGCAATAGGGAAACATACCCAGTAATCTATAAATAATTCAGACATATAAACAACACAATATGTTTATTCATCAATATGTCTGCCCGCAAATTAGTATTTTATTATGCGCACTTGCGCATTCAAGAGCTCGCGCTCCCAATTAGATTTTATTCTACAGGAAGTGGCTCTCGTTCTGGCTCATAGGCTATTTTAGATTATTTTCGTTATTTTAAAGTGACCAAGATGGTTTAAAAAATAACATCAAGTTGTTTTTATGAAAAATCTCTAGTAGTTTTTTAGAGACTCCGAATAATTTTTTTTAGTTCTACAGTAATCCTAGAAAGAGGAAATTATTTATACCACATAGATCATTACACCAGTTTACAACTCAAAGTCGTTATTCATTAATGTCAAAATTATGAACATACGATATGTAGTACTGCTTGAAGTGTATACGCTATTAACAATCGCATTCACGATCAATTTTCTTGACTCGTGTCTGATAGAAGTCATATCTTACTCAAGTTGTTGCCTAGTGTCTAGTACGTACCCCGGGGGAGATGACCTAGCCACAGCCCGAGGGCCGCTGTGAGCGAGGGAAAAGGACGAAAGAGATGCGTCTTTGACCCTTTGCTAGCGGCCTAGACAGTGGGTTGCTTATTTGTTATTTGTTTATTTAGATCTGACTCCATAAGATCTTAAAAGGTGTGCCCCGACAGGTGGGAATGTTCAGGAGTAGAGGGTAGGGGATACACTACTATAGTTGCCATCACGAAATTAATATAAATGTGAGTAACTTCAATACACGGCAAGCCCTGTTACCACCGCTCTGTGAACTACTTCTCTTGTATCTACGTGATCCAAAATTTACTTCGATAATGTCGATCATTAAGCAATAAGCAAATTAGTGATTAGTCCCTCGCCCGCTCGTGTGTGGGAAGACCACGGGAGCCCCTTCATCCCGCGTGTTTAATTTCATGACGGCGACTATAATTACATTTTGTAAGGGCCCTGAAGCAGTCTCCTGGACCACCCCTTCCATGGAGTTAGCTAGACTAACGGGCAAAAGACAGTCTTCACCGGGAAAGTTGTGAAGGATTTTAATGACAATAAATAAGGTGATTTAATTGTTCCCAAAACTTTATTTTTTGGAATATACCAGGTCATGTATATGAAAACTTGCTGATTTTTTTTAATAAATTAACATTCAGTCCTTATTTGACTCTTGATGACACATTGATTAGATCATTTATTTAACTGTGTAACCTTACTATTTTTTTTACAACGAGAACGTCCAAAGATACTCTATAACGATTCGTGAATTTTTAAGGTTGATTGGTAGGTTGGGATTATTTTGGCGTAAAACCAACAGGTCATCAACGCCGCTTTTTGGTACATTTGGACAGCCCAGCGAGCCCGAAAAGTGAACCAAGTCAGTACCCAGGAGACGCCTCAGTCCAACATGCCTGGCAGTGGTTGTAGATAGTGTTTTTATAGGACACGAGCTCCGATCGGAGGATGTAGATAAAATCCATGTAAACCACCTAACTTATATGTATTAGTCCATTTCAGTTGTCGATAGTATATAATCTTTGTGGAAGTCTTTTGAAAGAAAGAATGAAAAGCTTTATTATGAAGTACAAGCAAAACACTGGTATATACAAATACTAAGAGTTACGTTACTACATACTGGGTGGAAGGTCTAGTGACGAGTGGGGTCTTTTTTTTTTTTTTTTTCAAAACCTCTTTATTATTTACAATGTACCAAAAAATTATTGGATTACAATTTCCTCCTCGTACTGCATTCGAAGGAATGCATAAATATGATACATTTCAATTTGTATTAAAAAAGTCAAAAACACATCCACAACACTAGGTGATGAGGCTCACCTTCTGCTTATAACCGTGAAAACACTAAAAAACTAAAACCTAAGACTAAAGCGTTCCAGCCGCGACAGCGTCCTGGCATCGATGGGGGAACGGAGCGGGGGTTATCGTGTTAAACACCGGGTTTGTCAAGTATTGCAGGGAGTCGAAAAATTTGATATGTCTACGTTGGATGAACTCATCCACCGTTGGCAGCTCAAAGATCTCGTGAAGCTCACTGTTGCTCCGCTGCTCGAATGAAGTACCTCTGACCACTTTCATCAGTATACCGTTTTGGAATTTTTGGAGTCGCCGAGTTGTCGAATACCTCAGATAACGAAAAAGCGGTGCACCATACAGCAGAGTAGGCCTGAGTATGCTCTTGTTTACCAATAGGTTAAGATGCAGTGATAGATTGGGGGAAGTCAATCAGTGCGTTAGCCGGTAAGACTTCGTGCGTGTTTGCTTCAACTTCTTCGTGAAATGGTTACTAAAATGGAGGTGTCTGTCCATTTTAATTCCCAGATATACTAGGTTGTTGGCTGGTGAATTTTCCTCCGTTCCTACTATGTGGTGGGGTCTGGGGCTTAAGGTGAGACATATATCTATAAGAAAAGGATAAGATTCTCGGAAGTAGGGAGGGAGGTCTTGAAGGGATGCGGCTGCTTACTTAAAAATAAGAGGAACCATCAGTGACTCCCTTGAAGTCACGAGGCAGGTATACGTTCTGCTCAAGCCCCTTCTACTTTTAGCATTATAAAGCTGATGATGATAAATTAATCGATAGTGTAAGGCAGGATTGGTACGAGACCACTCGAGGATTAGTGGCTTACAAGTTAGTAGTTCATATTAATTCTTATAATCTTATACTGGCCTATATTGTACCTTAAGGAAAACATCTCCGTCCTAGGCCAGATTGTTGTTGAATAAATGTACCTTTTACATTTCAGATCCATTTGATTATTTATAAGCTACCATAGAACAGACAGGCGGGCAGATCACCCTTCGTATAAGTTTGAAAGTAGAACCTCTCCCTTCAGGATCGGTGGTAATAAAATTCAGCCGAAAGGCTAACTTATGTTTTTTTATTAGAAGAAATACGAAGCGACGACCCTGAATCGACAGCAAAATCTACTACCTAGCCTTTCTATTTCAAGGATATGACTAATTCTTATTTTGCCACTCTCCTGTTAGCAGTGAGCCTCATTAGTAATTATAAGAAGATTAGTTTTTGGTTTAAATACCGTTACTAGAAATTATTTAAAAACAAACTGAATGTGAATGCACCAATCGAGCCAAATGGCACCAAATTATCAAATTTTAATGTTTCCCCTTCTTATACTTTTATCCACTGTATGCTTTTTAAAAAGTTCCAAATCTAGGATTATTTAAGATTGCAAGTTCTGATTTTTAAGGACACACTAATAAATTATTTATTGTGTTCTAACTGGTTTCTATATTATATATCAAAGATTTAGTTGTTTGCATTTGTTTTATTGGTCGAAAAGGCGATATTTAATGGCACAGCCCATTTTCGCTCACTAGTAAGAAAAGTGACTCAACTAAGAAAAAAATCATCTTGCGTATAATTCGACTAATCTATCTGACTTGAGTACGCCTTACTGGAGGATGTGTCAAAAGTGTAGTAATTCGGAAAACTGCATCAATGTGTTAATTTGTCGCCCCAGAAAATACGAAGTGGTGTATAAAGAATCACTATTTTATTTTGCCTCAAATGTCAAATTTAGCATTTTCGAGTTGTGTCACTTTCTTCCAAGTGAGCGATTTGTAGTATTATTCATAAAAAATATCTTTTATTACAGTCCCAGGAATATTTCCTGAAATTGTTGCTTCACGTTTAACGTCCTTTATTTGGTTTGTAAACATTTAAAAATTACGGTCTAGTAACAACCATTCTTCATATTTCGTTTTTTACAACTTTAGTCTCGCGCATAGTCCAAGAATTGAAAAATACGGTCCAGTAACAACTATTCTTCATATTTCGTTTTTTGCAACTTTAGTCTCGCGCATAGTCCAAGAATTGAAAAATATTAAATTGGGAATTCATTGTGCGCTATGAATTTATAAATAAGCGGACGACTTTGTTTCTGTGTGTTGGTTTCTGAACGAGAGATTTTCATCAAATTGACAACTGCATCGGGACGTATGCATCCGCCCCTGTATGAGATGGAAACTAAGCATATAGTAATATTCGAGATTAAGGGCATCTTACAGCCATCCTTCAACTCCCTCACCCTCCCCCGTTCGAGACGTTCCTTCATTAAATATGTTTAATTATTTGCACACACAAACTAATGGCTGGTTGCAATAATTCAAAAAGTTTTAAAATTGCTATTATTTTTAGTTAATGTTATTTTTTTACTATAAGTGCTAACTACTGTGCGAGTGTCTATTATTATTTGATTTTTTATTCTGATTAGCACACCTACGAACTTTATATTTTATATCTTACTATTATGTTTATCTTTTCTCTTACATACTTATGTGTGAATAAGTGCATATCTTACATTTTGTTTTTTCTAGCAGGTTATTTTATTATTACTCTTCATATTTTTCTTCATTCTTCTCTTATATTGTTTTATTTGTTGATATTTTATTTACACTGATTGTCATATTGTTGTCATATGACACTAGTAACCTGATGCAGACACAGAAGTCGAAATGTTTTCCACTAATAAATTTGATGAAAATCGCATCTACCAACGCAAACACCTTTTTTTTCTTAAAACCGAGCCGATATCCGAAAAAACTATCCACACAGATATGAATACGTTTTTGATTGTTAATTGTATCGGGCCAGTTGTTGGGTATTGGTTGAGCGGTCCAAGGACGGGCACTGTGGGAACAGGGACCTTTTTCCCTAAGGACCCTCCCTGTGTGCAGGTAGCTCTCACTAGGGGGGGCCAGGAACCCACCCAGGAATTGAAAAAAAAATCATAGCCCACTTTGATTTGACTGTGATTTGATTGTTTTGTTTTTCTGAAAGAGAGATTTCTCGGTCGACTTGCGACTTAAAAATAGAGAGTGGCTACCGTCTTATTATAAATATCGGACTATCAATTTGGCTAGTTGATCCGAGGATCAGTTACCATGGCTAAACTTAGTTTCGCAATTATCACACGGACATGGATCTTAAAGACCAATATGTCTCCGCGTCAGTTTCTTATCAACGTAAATGAGTGGTTAAAAAACTCAAAAATATATATTACTGACATATATATTATAATATTACTGAAAATTCATTTTCCAATAAATATAACTCTTTTTTTTATTGCATAAGTACTAAGCATGAGTTCAGAAAAATGTTTTAAAGGCAATATCCTGACGCACCTGGAAGACCTGATGAAGACATACGTACATAGTACATGTCCGATAAGTTGACCATCAATTTGATGAAAAAGCCGATCTCCCGATATATTCTTCTACTTATTTATATACTCACGGCTAAAATATGTATGCAACAGAAACTATTAAAACCTGCTTGGAATGTAATAAATACGCGATTTCTATTGTTAGACCTCAAAACTTTTTTTTGAAAAAAAATTATTTTTTGAAATATCGATAAAATTATCTTTACCTTACGGTCTTTAATGTGTCCTCCCTTAAGAATCAGAAATTCTTTCAGAAAAAATCAGAACTAATACTCTTAAATATCTTTATAGGGCTTAAAACTTGAAAGTTAGTAAAAAGAGTCCAATTTTCAGCACGTTCTATTTGAATATCTTCTGCTGCGGTATTTTAACCAATCCCCAATGCGATATTTCGAGGTGCTGAGAACTATACTTTTAAAGTTTTGAATTCTTTGAATGGTTTTTTCTACCGCTGTCGTGATACATAGAGACAAACAAATAATCATGCCAGAATGCAACAGTTTCCGCTCATTGGGCTGATCTCCGATTAGAGACGAGACACAAATTTTAATTATTAAATCATTTCAGAACTTAGTTTATTTGTACTCCTGGTCGTTTGCTAGACACGGAAACGGAATAATCCGTCTGCTGTAAACTCAATAAGCCAGTACTAATCTACTTTTGTATGGCGAAAAAAACTCAAAATTTTCATCTTTGTGTTATGTAGCCGAAACATTGTTCTGAGAATTTCCAAGATTTAGTTTTACTTTCCTTCTTTTTTTTTTTCGCATTGTCTATTACGTTGGAAACTTGGTTTCGAACCTTGATTTTGAAAGGATAGTATTCTGAGGGAATTATATATAACTGTGGGAATAATGGTTACTAAGGGCCGAGCCTTTCCCTTACCTGCTACCTGCCAAATCAGGTAAGGGAAGGTAACCATTGACTCAGGCACGATTCTCTCGAGAAAAGTCTACCTGTTTCTAAAATAACATAATGCCCCTAGAATAGATCAGTTCTCATTCATTCTAAAAAGGAACCAGCACAGAAATCGTCCGTGTGATTTCCCCCCTAGTCCATTTATTAATGCAACTTGGACTTAATTTACTTTGAAAACATAGAAATTTTCTCATCACATCTGTTGAGTTCTTATCTCCAGGTAGTATTCGTTGATATTAAATTATACGTGAAATATGAAAATATATTAAATTAGTAGCAGGATTCTGTGCGGAGTCGTTGATGGTGAGAATGGGGTTGATTGCCCGGTCCAGACTTTTCCACATGGAAGAAAATGAAAGGGGTGTGCCTAATTTATTCCACTTCTGATTAAGATTTGTATCATCATTTTATTATAAGTTTAAGAACCGTATGAACGTCACTTTAGTCAACTTGAAAAAGCACTTATATGGTAACTCACTTTCCTTGCTGTGCTTGGTGTTGTTTCAAGCCCTAGAGTAACTAAGTAACTCCCTTAATCTTGTTAAAGACATTGTTGTACGATGAAGCGTGAATTAAATACTGTGTATCACGTTTTAAGTTCAGCATGTTTTTATAATCAACATAGCGAATCTTTTTTTTATAGCAACGCAACATATACGTATATTTGATTAAATTTCTAACATTGAAAGTTTAACTCCTCTGAATAAAGGTGAGAATCAATAATAGCAAAGGGCGATTACAATAAAAACCCCAATAATCCGCAGTGATCTCCAACAGGTCATTTGCGATTAAAATCGACTCTATTCATGTTTTATACCGTGATACATTAACAATTTTAAAACACAAAATATCGTTTATGACTTATCTGAATAAAATTTGGGGGAACCTATACACCATATTTGCTAGTAAATGTTTAATTAGCGGCCCAACTTAATTTTATTTATCAAAATCGTAGAAAACATATGGTATATTCGTCCTGTCATTATTCCATGTCTCCGAATATTTTTTATAAAGATGTCTAGTTTATGAAACATCCAAGGCACATCAAGACCAAGAAAATAAAATACATGCTATTACAACGTTCACACAAAATACTTTCTTTAATTAGCTAAAGCATCGTTGAACAGACTTCATAATCATGTCATAGAAGTCTATAATTTCTGCACACCAGTAAAGAGATTTCTGTTTTGGTGTATTTGAAAATAAGCAATTTTTTATAATTATTAGAATTGACTATTTAATACAAGTCCTTAAAACCATTCCACCTTAAAGGCATTAGCGGGCACGTTCAAATCAGCTTCAGGCAGTTACAGCTGAAAAAAATATGTTAAGCCCAGATATTTCTATTTTTTGTTTACACCACCAAAATTTTCTTCATATCGACCACTAAATCCAAAGTAAATTGTTTTAGCCTTATTTAAAACGTTTTTCCGCTTTAGTCTTCATATAAATAAGTGTGTTCGTTTTTTTAATGGGTATTAATTTTTTTTTTTAAATCTCACACGGATATATGCATACGAGGATGTAATAAATACACAGAAGTGACTCAAAGACATTGGTATGCTAGGACTAGAGTCTCACTTGACGATTTCAGTCAAAATCCACGTGAGTGCCACGGTTCGGATCGCCCTCGGAACGATTGTGACTCATCCTGACCGCATCGTCTAGTCCATATCCGATTGGTTATCGATGTTGATCTGACTGTGGGCCGTCTTGACTGTGGCCGTTAGTGCGAAATGATCTTTGATATAACCACCTATAATCCAAGTAGTTAACTTTTTGATATGCCTGGACTTCTATGTACGTAATACACCAGCACTAACATGTAATATGCAGCAGAAAAAAATCTGCGAACCACGTGTCGGGTGTTTATACTTAAAACTTTTCTCTTTTCAAATTCAGTTATAAATGATTGCTAAGGATCGGCCCAGCTTGATCCGAGTGGTTAAGTTCACTGAAAGCAGGAGGGAGGTATTTCATGTGGACTAACTGTCTCTCACAGGTAGATAGCTCCCCTGTCCTGGGTCTACTGGAATTCTTCGCTCCTAGTGGCCAATCCTTCGCCTCCACTTCCTCTAATTAACCACTCCACCACCCTGGCTGCTCTCCTGATAAAATGTATTATTATTCGACCTATAAATGAATTTTCATGGGATTAAAGAATTGGATTTGAAAAATTGCCTCGCCATTTTTTTAAAAATTTTTAATTGCTAAATTCGTTTCATTGTCGATTATGGGGTAAACGTTATTTTTTTTATTATGTAGAAAGTAGAAAATTAATGTGCAGAGATACTCGCGGAACTCACCGTAATGTTTTATTAGTTACACCATCCCCGTGTATTATTATAATACGAACTTTGTTTGTTTTACTGTTGGGGGGAAAAAGTATAAAAAAGATGTTTTATTAATACCATTTTATTTTTAAATTATTAAATTTTTTATTGTTTGTTTTGTAAAACAACTTTATTAAGATAATATTACAATCTGCCTCATTGGGCAATAAGTAATTGTGATAAATTATCTCATTCTTGCCATATTTACAATTTTCATTCACTCGCTCATTCACACAGTATATCATACAGTACAGTCCAGAGACCTCCCAAGACCAAATGGTTGTCAACTCCCTCCCATGCGAAAGAGGAAGCGGAGTCTTAGGACGTCCCCTACGCTCCTCCGTCAGCCGCGTCACTGGATACGAGCCAGCTGAGGCTGACCAAGAGCGCCAGAGCCGCATACGCTCAGGACATGATTGGAGAAACTGGCTATTGCCAGGACTCCCACTGTTACGCATTTATAGCAGGTCACGAGGCCAATGCCGTTTTAGTCTCCGAGGAGGATTATAGGGACGAGTGGTGCAGTGTAATGACTATGCTACGGGATTAGGGTGGTTGGATAGGTTAATATGGAATTTCATGAACTGGGAAGTGATGAGTTCAAGAATGTAAGGTATATTAAGATCGTTATGAAGGGTTTTGTTGCTGACGTAATAAGGGGCATATACTATTGTTCTATTGTAATTGGGTAGTAAGATGAGGAAAATTTTTATTACAGTAAACTTCTTAACTAATAACAAAAAAATAAAGCAGATAAAATTTTAATTTTTAATTGTGATGTTTCACTTAATCAAAAAAATGCTATCAATTGTCTGAATATTTTTTTCCTCTGATGGGGCTGAACCAATGTGGCTGCCACTTCATTTACTGTTTTCGACGAAGGAAAACTTTTATACCAGCTGTGAAGATTAGGTGGATCACATTTTTTTTTTTACAAAAAGTTACAAGGTCCTTCTTTTATGCATCTGTGATTGGCAATTGGCGTTGGTACAGTGTGCTTATGTCAGCTTCAAAAACATGAAAATTTTCTTTATGATTTTTCCGTGTTCCACAGAATTGCTTTACAGTTATTTCACTGTACTCCTCACTATAGTCGTACTATAACTAATTACTTCTGGATTATGTTTTGCAATTTCAGGTTCTTAATTTCATTTCAGTTCATTTTTTGTCTTTCATGGTTGCTATTGTTGATGGTGGTGTGAACTAATTTGTTCGCCCAGAAAAGCTTTGTAAGATAGCTCTTTTGTCTTCCAGGGGTTCTTTTATCTTACACTTCTAAAAACATATTCCCATGAACACTGCATTTATCCAAGTTTTTTTTTTCTTGATTCAATCGCAGAATTCATTGAATCGTCTTTCATATAATAATGCCGTATTTCTAAAAACGTTTGCACAATGGTTTTTAGAGTTGGGTGAACTGCAACAAGATGGAGTAAAAATGCTACTTAAATATTTCGGTTCTGCCCTCCACACGTATCTGAAAATATATGAGCATGCTCCACCATTTAAAGGAATGTAAATTCCTAAGCAGGTTCCTATCTCACAGCTTCCTCTCAGTCCAAAAGTAACAATACGCATGTTGGGTGTCTCTGCTTCGTATATTGTAAAATTGTACAAGTTTATTTTTCGAAGGTGATAAGTGAAGACATCAGAACATGTAATATGTAGAAAACTTTGGAGATCACATGTTATGGAGCAACAATTTGGATAATCTTTCGCTCATTCTTTGTCAACCTTTTTAGCTTCGTTAGCTGATTTTTTCTTGCTATGCTGCTTCTGCTATCTTCTTTCAGTTTTGCTTTTTCTTAGTTGTCAGCTTTTTGGTAAGTAGTACATTGATAAATCTTGAATTTATTTGGTCTAAGAAATGATTGCCTTCGGTGCAATCTATTCGTCTATATTTTACTAAGGTCACAGGCTGCTCATTTGCCTTTAAAATGAGCATAGTTTTCGCCGGTCATCATCGGTCAATTTCGTATTGCTTGAATACTTACATAATAAGCAGCCCGCAGGCTTACGATTTTTTCGTGCTTGTTTTGTTCCATTCGAGCTTCAAATAAGGGAGACCAGATTTTTTTCGATTTTTCCAAATTTCTGCTCCAAGCCTTCTTGCTTCTCAAGACTGGACACCTGCAGAAGATCTTAAGTTCATTGGAGGCTCTACAGCTATATTATAAATAATATAGTGTATTAATTTAATTTACTAATGTTGCCCAATCGATAAATTATTTCAATACTGACAAAATAAGTGGTATATCTGGTAATAAATGTATTTAGGCATTGAATTTCTGAGAAAAGCGCGTTTTTTTTAATATAATCCAAGCTGCTTGCTCTCTGAGGAAGAGGAATCGTCATCCTGTTCTGGCATGTAGTTGTCTCCGATCTGAGTCAAATCCACCAGTTTTTCAAAACCATCACTAAACAGAAAATTTTCTGGCCCCTCTGAATTTAAATAAACCCCTTAGAATTTAAAACGTTGGATTCTGTATTACAAAATGAATGAAACGTCGTTAATAATAACAATATTATTTTTCATTGCTCATAAGTAAAAACACAACATTCAACTTTAGGGAAATAAACCTATTTTATCTCTTGCTCCACGGCATGAGTCGATAAGTAGCTTTTCTCCAAACGCGTATCACCTGACCTGTTGGGTTGAGGATCTAAGAGCACAGATGAACGACAACCAACATCATTTTCCTCAGTATTGCCTGATTCAGCTAGTGGAATGTTATCATTCAAAATGATATCTTTTACGGTCAGGCAGCCGAAAATAATCAATCTGTCAAAAGTATTACATGACTGGCTTCTTTCTGCCTCACTCGAGACGGGCTTGACATTTGAAGGTTGTAAGTTTGCTTGAGATTCTTATATTAAGTAAAATAATAATAATATCTGTTAATTCAAAATGTCCGCAACTTGCCTTTAATCTTTGGAAGATTTAACATTTTCATGATTTTTTCCGCTCTTCTCATTTTGTTATTAACCAATATTGGACTTAACGAATCACAGACGTAAACTAAAGCTCAAGTCATTATGAACAAAGGTCCGGGGGCAGGAGGGGAAACGGATATGTCAAGAATCCCTGACCATGACCACCCCCTTCTCGAAATACACAGGAAAACCCACTAAATCAGACTTAGTGTCTTTCTCGTATTAACAGGTTCCACAAAGAGTACCAAATAAACCAGCTATGTTCCTCATTGTGTTTTCACACTCGAAACATTGAGAAAAATAATCATTAATGTGTTTTGCCACTCAACAATTTCAATAATAGTAGGGCTAAGTTGGATCCACTGGTCGAAAATACAACTTTTTCATGCAGAATAAGAAAAAACGATTTTTTTTGACTTGGTGTGTTTCACGTGCAGGCCGACGATATATACCCATTATTATATTACACCCGAAACCTAATGAGGGTATTTCCACGCATTTTTGGAAATGGCGTTATAATTTCAGATCTAGCAAATCATGGATAGATAAGACGGTACCTGTATGAAAGTAGAACCTTACTATTTGGACTCAGCAATTAAATAAATAATGTTTCCATAGTTACTGACCAACATCAATGTGGCACCATGACCGGTTGAAATTGGCCGCACGTGTATTCCTCCTTTTACTTTTACCCCACGTATCACCATAAAATATTTTAGTAGCGTTGAAAACTCTGTGCTTCCGCCAAAAAATAAATTAATTTTGTACATCTGTACTTCGTTCGATACTATTAGTTGCGTGTCTAGAATGGAGCTTCACCAGTAGAAGAAACATAGAAAAAAAAATTGCTGAGAATCATTAATATTTACCCGTATTGCACACGAATTAATAATATACGCGAAGAAGGAAATATCCCATGTATAGACAAATCTTGTACTCTCACACAAAAAATTGTGTTTTAACTGCTCTTAATTTATAAAGAAATAGGTAATTACACTAAATTTACGTCCCAACAGTAATCCATAAGATAGCTAAGCATATTCTTTTAAAATCGCGCAATAACGATCTTCTTAATTTATTATTATCACATTATTTAATTATTAATAAATTAATTGAAATTTTTTTGTGGTGGTATGGGTCCACTACTATTTATGTATTAATTTTTTTTTCTTTTATCATTCATATTGTTCTTATGTTTCTCATTATTTTTTTGTTCGTTTTTTGCTAGCATTTCCCATCATTAAAAAAATTCAACTATGTAATATTGAACAGTACATTGTTGGTAAGTCATCGCACCACTGTATGTTAACCTAGTATATGTATTCTGTAAATATTTTAGTAGTGAGTTCCTTGTTAGCTGTGAGTAAATGTCTTGAAGCAGACATACATAGTAATTAATTTTGCAATATAAAACATAAAATTACTTGACTTGCCTCAGCGTTGTTCTTTATCTCAATCTCATATTTGTGTAATCATTGTATAGAAAGGATGTTTTAAAAAGTAAAGAAGTGAGTGTTAAAGGTGGATTAGAAACTTGTGATTTCTGAAAAGCCGGATCATACGATTCATTTAACTTACGCTGAGTTGTTGCTCGACTGAGGACACATCAGCTCTGAAACCCCCTCAGCTGAGCGAAATGAAGAGGCTGTCTAATTGGACGCCTTTTAAGTTACTTACTGTTCTCTCCCAGTTTCATCAAGTGAATGTAAAACACTTATATGACTACGAAGATTTTTATTATTATTACATGTTTACATTAAAGTCATTTTAGGTTTTCAAAAGGCTGTTAGACGGAATGATAGTTACAGGAGGCGCTGAATAACCCAAGCATGTGCCCACAATTGACAGCCCGTTGTAGAGCTTTTAACTGTGTTGTTGATTATTTTTCTCCGAGAATGTGAACCGGCCTCAAGAGCCAAGGCCAGACTCGACTTCCTTCCCTTCACCTCAGTCACGTT
The DNA here is from genome assembly GCA_930367205.1 of Acanthosoma haemorrhoidale. Lineage (NCBI taxonomy): Eukaryota > Metazoa > Arthropoda > Insecta > Hemiptera > Acanthosomatidae > Acanthosoma > Acanthosoma haemorrhoidale. Next base: position 1,877,492 of record OV884009.1, read on the forward strand.
AGTAAACTGCTATTGGAGTTCTCTGCGCCACAACAGACCCTGGACAATGCTCGTTTTGTGCCTTAAAAAAAACAGTAGCAAGAATATTTTTCTTTCTCCCCGTTAGCCTTATTTCAATAGTCCGGAAAATATTGCACATTTTCAGATTTCTTTGGTTTAATCATCTGTTTGCATTTCATGAATGAATATTACATATGCGTGGCAACAATAATTAATCCTCTTTCAAAAAACAATATTTGTTTACATAGGGGATAACAATCCCCGCTAAATTTGCGATAAGTGTAAATAAAATATCAAAAAATAACATTAAATAAAAGAAGACAAAAACCTGCTTGAAAAATAAAAATTCAATTACTTTTGGACAACCAATATCATTGTGGGTTTTAAAAAAAGTTCCTCAAAAACTTGGCTTTCGACCTGGAATACATTCTTATCAAATTATAGTTTCTTATGCTTTATAGGTCTGGATTGATAATCATTAGGTTTCTTTGTTCGCTAATGTAATTTTGATGATTTTTTCGGCTACCAGTTGAATGTATGTCGCTTTACTCTCATCCTTTCTGTTCATTTATCGCCAATTCATGTATTTAGGTCTCCACTTATAGTATCCACGATAGTAGTCGTAAAAATAATTCAGTCGATCTGAAACCATAATGTTATATTCCATGATACCTCGAAATATTCTGATTATTTTTTTGGTTGGGATGCAGTAATGATAAATCAAAATCGATGATATTCCAAAAAAAAAGTTTCGAGAGCCAATTGAACATCGGATATTTAATGTTGTTTTAACCGATTATTTATAGTTATTTCCAACTATTTTTATTAGTTGCATAGACGATTGTTTTATATATTTTTAATGACCGAGACGATTAACAAATAAAATTGTAGTATTTTTATTAAATTTGTGCTTATATGATCTTAATTGTGAACTAAATATTATAAATGTTCATGAACTGAAAATATTATACTTAGGTGTTTTGATGTTAATATAGAGCAAACGGTTTGCTCGAGGGAAAGTTGGTTTGGGGTGTCCCATTGAACTCTGGCACGTCCGGTAACCATGTATTTGCTAAAGCTTGCTTCGGCTAAAAATTCCTACTAATATCTTGTGTCTGGTTAGCTATTAACTACTTCGGATTATTTCATGACCTATCAAATAGGACAAGAAAAGTGAGTTTTAAAAATAGCTGTTGAAATAGAGTTGGCTTAGTGTAGTGTAAAATATACAATCAGTAGTAGATAACAAACATTTTTAAATGTATAATTTCATACAATCCGACACGTTATTCGACATTTTTTTTATAATTACGTAAGTCAGTAAAGGACTTAGAAATTTATTTTTAAGTCAACTACTTTATTTTTATACGTTTCTTTTCATAGTTACCGGTTTGGTATCTTATAAAACATATAACTAACAAAATAATATGAGAATAATACAATATGTACTTAGGTTTATTCTGCCTAATTTAATAAGTTGATTTTGTGCAATAATAAAAAAGAAATGAAAAGATTACTTATTCATAAAACTAATAACTGCTCTGGACTCCAAGTACATTGCAATCATTACCAAACTAAAATCATTATACTAAAATATTAGAAAATTATAAAATAACAAAAATATTCAAGGTAAAATATTTTCGACAGTTTTAAAGATACAGGAGTAGTGCCAGTTATTAGGAAACAGCCCTTTTTTTCTTATTATTTTATTTTATTGCGACAAATTTACAATTGCATTATTGGGCAATAAGTAATTATGAACAATGTCCTCATTCATACCATATTTACAGTATTTCATTCGTTTAATCATTCATACAGTATTAACAAACAGCACGGCCCAGACATCATGGTTGGCACCTCCCTCGCATGCGAAAGACAGCTTCCTCTTGTCCTTGGGAATCCCCCACGTTCCTCCATCAGCCGCGTCACCGGATTCAAGCCTGAGCGCGAGAGCCACAGACGCTTAGAACACGATTGGAGAAACTGGCTATTACCAGAACTCCCACTGTCACCTATTTATAGGAGGTGACAAGGCTACTACCGCTTTTGGTCTCCTCCTCGGATATAGGGATAAGTGGCGCAGTGTAATGACTGGATAGGTTACTATGGAATTTCATGAACTTGGAAGGGATGAGTTCAAGAATGTAAGGTATATTAAGATAGTTGTGAACGGTTTTGTTGCTGAAGTAATAAGGAGCATTTACTATTCTTCTCAGGACTTTTGATTAAAAGGATTGGATTCGCTTGATGTTCGACTTTTTTGCTGAACCCCATAGCTCTATTCCGTATGTCCAGATTGGGCTTAGTATAACTTATTAAATTAGTAATTTATTTTCTTGGTGGGAGAGTAACTGAGAGGTGGGGTGTCCTTAGAAGTAGTCTGTACAGTTGGCCATAGCGTATGTTTTGTTCTTGTATCTTTAACCTCGTGTGTGGGTTCCATGTAAGCCTTTTGTCGACATGTAGGACAAAATACCGTGCTTTCTCGGATACAGGAAGAGGGGCAGGAGTTCACTCTCGGTATCTAAGGGTAGGCGAAAACCGTCCGGATCCCAAAGGCAGGATGAACCGGAAAGAGGCAGACTGGATCGCTGGGGGAGACGCTACTAGGTACATTTTGTAGGTCCCCAGAGACAGTCGTCTGCATGGAAGAGATCCCTTCTAGGGATGTGTTAGTTTTAGCGAGCCGAAGGCAGAGAATCCCAGCAGGAAGGTGTGGGATCAGACAACGCCAGACTAAAACATAGCAAGTATAGGAAAGAGAGGTACAAAGGTAGTTAAATAAGAAAGCCATGGTTCGAGAGCAACAAGTGCTAGTGCAGAGAGAGAAAGCAGTGTTCACTTCAAGTGTCTGGTTTCGACTGAATGAAATAAGTTTTTTTTTTGTTTTGTTTTTTCCCCTTATCTCTCGAAGTAAAAATTAGGATGTGGGAAAAATAAAAAAAGATAATTTATTTGGAATGATGGGTGCCTTTCACTAGGGGGAGTCCCATTTTAATGCTGTGTGTAGAGGATGAGGGGTGTAAAGGGCCTCGGGAGAGGATGGGTGGTGTAGGGACGGTGGTGAGAGTCCACCGATGAATGAAATAAGCTGAGAATCCCTGCCTTATATAGGCAATAGAGAACGTGTATTTCCTGGCACATGTCTAACGTGAGCCTTGACTGTGCATGCCAAATAACGTTATATAGAGATGTCTTGGAAGACCTACCATCATAGCTCGTCGCTTGGTGCTTCCCTAGTCAGAGAGCCTGACGAGGTACCACAACAAGCGCCGTAACTAAGACCCCTGCGTCAACTCCAGGCAACCTCTGAAGGAAGATCCTGGCACCACCTAATGATGCAGTGGCTAGCTGCACCACACCCGCAGTACCCATGGCCGGAATAGGAGAAAACGACAATCCGTCCTTTGGGAGGCCCCGCCCGTTGCCAACGGCTCCCTGCACCTTGGTATAAGCATAGTCGGGATAGCAAAACGTAACCCAATATGGGCCGTCTACTATTCCTGGTGGTCCCCTACTACTAATTTTGAGGGGGGTTAGCCACTCTAAAAGAGTAGGAGGGCTGGATCCACCTACCAGACTTAGTTAGCCTCCACCGTTAGTCATTCCTGAATAAACAGAAACTTTCAGCGCGCACGTAGGAACAAGTCTCAGACGTGGTGGTCAGGCCATGGCAACTGGGGGTCTCCTCCTGTCCTAGTGGCCAGCCCATACGCAGGAACAAGCCCCGGACGTAGTGGTAGGCGCTTGGCAACTGGGGGGTCTCCTCCTGTCCTACCGGAGAGTCGGGCCCCAATCCCCTTTACGCGAAATAGTAGGAATGAGGGCCGTCTACTATCCCTGGTTACTTAGCCTCCACCGTTAGTCATTCCTGAATGAACAGAATCATCCAGCCCGCACGTAGAAACAAGTCCTGGACGTGGTGGTAGGCGCTTGGCCACTGGGGGTCTCCTCCTGTCCTTCTGGACAGGCGGGCCCCAATCCCCTTCTTATATAGGCTTTTTTTTTTTTTTTTTTTTTTTTTTTTTTTTTCCCCCCTCTCTATACCCCATGAAGTTATATAATAAAAATATTAAAAGAAACTTTGCAATTTTCTCCTTATCCTGCTATGCACAGATGCATTTGAAGGAGTTCGTGTTACTCAACAATACAGATTGTGGTTAATAGGTAAATACTATGAATACAAATTATATAGGCATTCTTATACGGGCCGCCTTATATAGGCAGGTCAGATGCTGAGCTATGCCCGCGCCCCTAGTGAGCTGCGGCCGAGTCGGGATCGTGAACTATTCCTCCCTCTCTAAACTTACGCCGAAGATTTATTAATAAAATATGGAAATGTAAGCGGGTGTTTTCTGATCTGTGATGAGGGTAACTTCCATTTATTCGTGATGAAGAAGTTGGTACAGTAACCAGTAAAGCCGGGTCATTTAGTTAATTCTGGTTTATTTTTATTTAGTGACAGAACCTTTCCAATGATGATTTAGTTTATCAAATTTAAATTCCTCAGTTGAAATGGTGTTATTATCTGCTTCTATTAAATTTTATATTGTGACATTTGAACTTGAGATTTAAGTTGCTATTACATTCATCTGAATTTTCTCATCCAAGGTATAAATCACATGAGAAGATCCTACAACTTCTTCCGGTACTTCACAAATGGATCGAGGCGTGTTATTTAGTTTTTATATTGACTGGACAAAAATTTCTTCAATCACTCAATTCACTACTGCTATGGTAGAATATTTAACTGACTGAGATCCAACTTTCAAAGAAGCTCTTCACCTATTTGGTTTAATGTTTCTATTTAGGTAGGATATCAGACTTCATTACAGATTCGTCTGACAAAATTGCACTATTCTCAGAAGCAGTATCTGCCGAAGATATTGGCCTTAACACTTGGAATTTCCTAAATTAGATTTTTCTCAATATTATCTACGTTTCGCAAGCTATATTTTAAGAGAATTTCTTCCCTTTCATCTGAATTCATTATTAATTTAGAGCTGTTTGCGGAAGAAAATAATTCTGCAAGTTATTTTTCTGTTTCTTCCATTTCTTGAATTACAGAACTACTACCTACTATATACTATTTACCTATTTCAGAATGCTATCAACTGTATTAGAGAGACTGAGCGTTTTTCGCTGTTCCACTTTTTTGTCCCTGTTGGGACACTCCTCGTCAATGAAGTCATGCTCACATATCTTCAGTATCTTCATCGATTTATTATTTATTATCATATTGCAAATCAAACACTTCTTCACTTTCATCTTCATCATTATAAAGCCCGTATCGTCCCTAGCCTATCTCTATTGTCTATTTCAAAAACCGAATTTGATTTTAGAAAATCTTCTCTCGTTAAAGGTACAGAAGCATAATCCTTGAAACACTTCCTTGAAAGATTTTCCTCGAACTAAAAGAAGCTTTTTTTAACTTTGTTTTATAGCTTCCTCTGTGACATAAAATTCTGCCCTACAGGAAGAAATTTTGTTTGATTTATTATTTAAATTTTCCTCTTTACCAAAATTGTCAGTAAATTAACGTTTTAACAAGTTTTTCTCACGGATTCCAGAACCTTTTTCTATTAATTTTCTCATCAAGAGATACCACACCTTGTATAAAAATGTCACGGTCTGAGACATCTTGATGTTGTTCATTTTGTGTATGATTCAAAGAATTGCTCTATAAAATGGTCTATAACTTGATTTCTCTAATTTGTCATCAATGTTATCCCTGACATGGAACAATGGTCGTTTACTGTTTGAAGTAACCATTCTCATCGATACGGTATTCTGGGAGTTAGGGTTAAAAAGTTGGCTAGGGAAGTTCCCGTTTTCATTTTGTCCCGATTGAGTTTTCCCCACAAAGCTTTGTTTGGCCAATTGTTCTGGTGGGGGTGATGATCGTTCCTCTACAGTTTGTGACCCCATTGCTGTTGGTTTTTGTGTGTTTATATTACCATGGTTTTCCTGTCTATGTCTCCATTGTTGTTAGTTTTGATGTTAGTCATAATTTTCGTAATACCTCGAGTCCCAGGTGGGGGGGGGGGGGTCTCATTCCCAATTTCTTAGGAGGCTGGGCTCATAATTTGTTTGTTGTTTATTGTATTTAGTTGTTGTTTTTTTAAATTGGTATCTCTGAGTGTCATATAATTTAAGAAAAGTGACCGTTTATTTTGGATTTGGGTTCTAACTTGTTCTAGATTTGGTAGTTCTGAGGTCACGAGGAATGTGGCTTCCACATTCAGTGGAAGATCCAGATTCAGTTTAAAATTCAGAGAAAAAGTAAAAAACTATTTCTTTTTCTATGTGTTCTATTAATGTGTTTCTAGTAGACGAGGTATGATTTTCCGATTCTATTCTGGAATACAGAAGCGTTCTGTTTTCGTGTACTTTATTTTATGTTTATGTAATCTAACGGATGTTCGCGATATCTAGGTTTTGTGTTTCATAATTCTGTTATAAAATGTGAATGTGTTCTCGTGTTCCTAAAGGTGTTTTCTTAATGAATGAGTAGTTCACTAACGGCTTGAAAGTCATGGATCAATGCTGTATTGTCTACCCGACCAGGGACAATGGCTTTTTCCTTCACTACTGTCTTGTATGATTTTGTGCCGCTAGCGATTTAACATTGTTGCCTGCATAGTATGTTGTGAACCCTAATAGCTTTTATAAATTTAACTAATTTTTTGGGGTTTCTGTTGGATTCTGTCTGTGGAATTCGGGTATTGCCTACTCATGGTTGTGCCTTGCGTGAGACATCATAAAATATCACAGTTCAAATCGTTCGAAATAGTTAACTCTAACCTGTTTCTGATAATTTCACGCAAATTATCGATATAAACGCTAGTCATGAAACAACGGCAATAAAATAAAAATGACACTAATCAAGACTCACTTCGATGCTCAAGTGTTGCTTATCGGATGGCTGTAGAAGATGGAGAAAGTCGCCTGTATGCTTAGTTCCACTATGAGAGTGACTGCTGTGTACAGTCACTCTAAACTACACTGCAAACTGAGATGCCTAGATGTCGAAACCCGTACTGGAAGTTGGAGAAAGACCAGTGCGTTACCTCTGTGTGACATATCTCGCTGCAGAACTTCCCAATCTTCTCTGTAGAATCATCTGTTACTGACGGGTCCTTGTTGTCAGGCGCCTAATAAATAATAACAGAGCACTTTTAAAACTTATACAAACTTATACGACTAATACGAACTTATACCAATAATACGAACTTATTTCGCCATATTGCATAACTATGCCGAAGTATGTCGTCGAGTTAGCTCAGATAAACCACCCGACTCGATCTCAAATTGATACGGTTCGGAGTAAACGCCGTTCACTCGTCTGTATCTTTACTTTCGCGGCCCTAAAAGCGGTTCAGTAGATCAGAGCATATTTAATAAAACGTTTGGTTATGTGATGGTTAAATTGAAATAATGTGAACAAAAATTATATATATTGAAACTTCTTTATTGTGATAAAATTACAATATCCCTTATTGGGCAATAAGTAATTGTGATAAATGTTCTCATTCTTAACATAAAACAAAAATTGAACGTAAAATAAGTAGGCTTAATTTCTTCAAGTTTAAGAAGTTTTTTTAGATCTTAAGTTCTGTTGTTTTTTTTCACAGTCTAGTACATTTAAATATGAAGACACTAAAATAAATCAAGTATATTTAAAAACGTTTGAAAGCCAATACTAAAAATCGCGTATTTAAACCTTCTAAACCGATTTTGATAGTGTTCTTTCGCTTTTAACATACATTGCTGTTTTAATATTTATATATTAGTTGGTGTAGCAAAATATTAGCAGGTAGAAAAAAAAAAATTGATCAGGGTAAATAACAGGCATGTCCTTTTTTCAATATTTTTTACAGCGATTTGAACATCTTTTCATCATGAGGCATTTTCTACACGCCTAAAGATTACCATCAGCAATCCAACAGTTGGTCACATTTGATACTAAAACTTGTTTTCATTATATAACCTTAATTTAAACTAATGCGCTTCTTTTATAATTAATTGTTGTGTCATATTCAATTATTTTTAAAAATTGTCTTCTGAATTCCTAGCCAGGAAAAGTTCTCATTTATTTTCACCTATACTTATAAAAATATAATGTAGAATTTTTATTTAAAGTTGAATTTGTATATACTGTCTTTACAGATATTTTTTATCTTTAATTTTCGAGAAATTATTGTTTAGTTTGTTGTTTTTATGTTTGTGTAGGATATGTCAATCAAAATAAAAAAATATTTTGTTTGATAAAAAAAGGGCGAGACCGCTGATCTCTGAATCAACTGTTAACTTATTTTTCTATCTTAACTTTATCTATTGGTCTTGAAGTTATTTTGTTTTAATGTAATGCATGTGGACTATAATATTGGTGTACAAAAATGTCTAGCATATTCTGGTGGTCCTGTGTTTTATTATGCCCGTGTTGAACAGCTACAAATACCACCCCACTCATGTGTTACCAACTATCACACTTCAAAACTAAGAAAATAACCAACTTATTTTTTGATAAAGAACATTTATCCTTTTTATTTGTATTTTATTAATTCATTATTGACCTATATTTAAAAAGCAAACAAACAATGATTTCCCGTAATTTTCTTCGTGAAACAGCCTTGAATCATTCACAAAAGGCAATAATAAATCTTCAACAGGTTTATGGATGTGTCTACACATAAATTCTTCTTGATAGTCCAACGAAACATAAATGTATGACAGTTTGAGGGCTTAATCCTGAACTTCTCAGCCAGTTACCTTTCCTAATGCTCACTTCCATGCTCCAAGATGCCTTGTTACATCTCCATCTGTGCTTAGCGATTAAATGTAGGATCATATCATGTCCATTGGAGCACTTCATCGCTCACGGCACTATCCCTAAATTGTCCAGCTGCTCACCTGCCTCTTTATCACTTGATATTTTGATGAAAATATCCCTCAATGTAAATATATTGTAACGTTTAAATAACAAGAGGCAATCATAAACAATATCAAGTTAAAAGTTTATCGATTACTTGTATCACCTCACGTGATTTAATCAACATGGCTACAAAAAGTAAATAATTTTAAAAGGCTTGAAGTGTAGTAAGTTGTTTTATAAGTTCATTTGGTAACACGTTTATTAAAGCATTTATGAGTTTAAGGATTAGCATTTCGACCTGTGCATAAAACTAACCACTACCTGTATTATATTTTTTGGCAGAACATTGTGTTGATTTTTTTTTAATGTATCAGTAAAAATTGGGGGTGATTATGTATAATATTGTTTGTGGTTGCAGATTGTTAGAGGGTGCGGGCAGGATTAGCGGACCGTGGGGTGGGGGCCCTGTGGCCGATCCGGGCCCGGGCTCTGAGAAGGGCAGCCTGGAGGTGGCCGAGTCGGAGGATGACAAGGAGTTGGCAGCGGCCGATGCTGAGGGAGTCTGGAGTCCTGACATCGAGCAGTCCTTCCAGGAGGCGCTCGCCATCTACCCACCATGTGGGAGGCGGAAGATTATCCTCAGTGACGAGGGGAAGATGTACGGTAAGTCTTCCATTCTATTCAATAGGGTTTGAATCTCAAGTTATTTAGTGTCCAGTGTAGATCACAACCATTAATTATTAGACCTTAAAACGATCTCAGTATTTTAAATAGAAATAAACTTCATTTTATACAGTCTTGTTACTTTGGTTTTTTTGGGGAGAAGGGCAGTCAAAATATAGCCATAAAATGTTTGGTTTGAAGAAGTTCATGAGGCCATCTCCTTCTTAGGAGTCGTACTTGGTGGCCGGAGTTGAGATGGGAGTATAGTGCATTACAACAAATTGGGTTGGCCGGGGAGACGAGAATGTAAATTGTGGTAGCGGGATGTTGCTAGATCGTGAATGAATGGGATAGGAGATCGGTGTGAAGGGTGTGCTTGTTGATAAATAAGGAAGCATTCGTTATTTTGTGGAGGATTCCAGATGGGAAGAATATAGGAGGAGGGTCTCCCCCATCCTTCCATCAGACCTGGTAGGTTCTGGAATCGTCGCACAAATCAGTCTTGTTTTCCATTGTTATTTTAGAACGTTTTTCCATAATACGAAGAGTTACACTGAATATAAAATAAACTAAAGATTGTAAAAGTAAATAGAAACATTAAAACATACTATTTAGAAAAATTCGAATCTTAAAATGAAAAAAAAATCTATACTGGAGCATAGTACCCTATGACTCGTAACAACAAAGAACGAAATAGGAATGTCTACCTGACAAAAAAAACTCATAACATTAACAGATTTGATAAGCTTATATTTATAAGAAAAAATAATTGTAACAAAAAACAAAAATGAGTAGAGGTGGGGGGAAAAATGAATTAATAAGATACAGGAATCATTAAAATGGGGGAAAGAGCATAGAAGGTTGCGAGGATGAATGAAAAATAAATAAATAGAATAATAATAATGAATTTTGAATTGTTAGATTGGAGTGAGGTAAGGAACTGCTAATGTTAAGATTGGGAGAGTTCATGAACGCCAAATATCAATGGGGATAGAATTCCAAAGGTTTGTGCAAGGATAAGATAACAGCGATCAAAGGGGATACAAGTCGGGGGGGGGGGAATAGGATCTAGTATTCCGGGTTTTGATCGCTGATTTGAATTAGAGGAAGTTGCGAAGGTAAGGGGGCGTTTTAGTCATGATAGTATTGATGAGATATTGAAGGAAGTACTGGCGATGAGCGCAAGGGTACAGCCATCCAATTTCGAGTAGAGCAGCGAAATGCTACAGTCCCTGGGGATCACGAGTATAAATCTAAGAGAAAAAAAAATTCGTCGCTTTTACCGAGACTCGAGATCCACAGAGAGACCACCATTCACCGCGCAGCAGTAATTCCATAAGGGGGGGGGAGAAAAGAGAGGAATCCAGGAGTTGGTGAGTATGTAATGGGAGGAGATGGGATCGATTGAGCAGTTTGAGGGTGGAAATGGGTCGATGGGTGATTTGGGAAATATGATTTTTCCAGGGAAAACGTTTGTTCAACGACCAAACCTAGTTTTTTGACTGAAGTAAAGAATCGGATAGGTCTAGCATCGATATTGAACCCATATCATTTAGGGTTTTTAGGACGGGATGTGAACCAATGATGATTGCCTTGGATTTCTACACTTTCAGACGCAGATTACGGAGAGAAGCCTAGGCTTCGATTCGGTCCAGGTCTCTTTGAATCAATAGGGAGGTGGAGCGGAGCAGACATGGAGGGAAATGAGGAGTGGTAGATAGATGTATGGAAGTCGTTGTAGACATGGAAATAACACTAAAAGACGATTCAAACTACTTCTCGGCCTCATGGACAATCGTTCAAAAATAACAATAGAAAACAAGAGACTGATTTATACAGTGACAATCCAACCTACCTGGTCCTACGAAATAGAAGTCTGGGGGAGCTAAATCCTCCAATATTCTATGCATCCAGAATCCTCCGCATTGTTCCCTTCTTTATCTACAACCGTACCCTTCACACCGATCTCTTATTCCATTCATTCAAGTTCTAGCCACCTCCACTATCGGAACTTCCATCCCTGCCTCCCTGGTCATCCTAATCCATGTGCTAATGCTCTATACTCCCATCTCATCCCCGGCATCCCAGAACGACGCCTAATGTGAAAGTGGCCTCGTTACCTCCTTCAAAACAACTATCATTTTGTTTCTTGGGAGCTCTGGGTGATAAAGTGTTGAGTGAAGTAGTTTTGGCTAAAGATTCTTTTCTTTGTGTTTTGATTAAATGTAAAAATTTTAATACATTTTTTTCTGCTAAAAAAAAAAAATGAAATTACATGGATTTTTTCTTTATTAAGATATATAACTAAATTTTTCACCAGTTTTGTTTTTTTTGTTAAAACTATGCATATTCTCATCCAGTAAACAATCTAATCGGGAAGCGTAAAGACGAGGATAAAAGAGAAAAATTACCGTCCTGACCAAAGACTTCCCTTCATTATGGCAACAATCCTTTTAATAATCTCCCAGTCCGGACCTTTGTTGGATACCTTTGCGTGTATTCTCTGAGGGGAACAGGAGAAAATTGATTTTACCTTAGTTGACTCTACAAGGAACGATTCCTTCTCTTCCAGTTCGGTAATCGCAGCTGGTTAAATTGAGAAGTTGGCCAATATAAAAGTTAATTCGGAATTAATAGTTTCATTCATAAAAAAGCTTGTACCCCTTTTGATTGGATCGATTGCCTTCCTTAGTGCAGACTGTATCTTTTATGGCACAGTTTTTTTGTTGAGTCAATCATCTCTCAAACCTGATGCATTCTTGTGGAAACTAATAATTATTATCTAAATTTCCGATATCGCAAGGGCATTATAAGTTTTTTTCTAACGTGTTTACAATTAAATGGATTCAAAATTTTTAATTTAGCTAACTCGTTAGTTTAATTTTTTTTTTAAATGCAGTTCACATTGAAAAACTTGCAAAAATTTATTTACTAGTAAGAAAGATCTGGAATGCTGGATTGCATTCTCGATTAATTCATCGTAACTGAAGAGCGACCTGTTCGAGGTTCATCTTGAAGAACCATATTCTCAACATTCAAGCGATTGAACCGAAGTGCTGGTGTATTTCGATGCGGCATCCCTTCTCCCACCCTACAATTCCTTCGGCTGCCTCTTTCGCTCTCAGTTCTTTATTCCAGTTGTGCCAGACCACGAATCATAATTTTTTCTTCGTACATTCTAGTGGTAATAAAAGGAAAAGACGATTCGGGTACATGATTGAATAATCCAATTGAATGACCAGTTATTGTAAACAGTGTTATCAGTTATATGTTTAAAAAAAAAACTAATAATTTAAAAGATGGAGAAAGTAAAGGATTAAAAAAAACAAAACTGTAAGTTTTAATGTAATAGAGTATTTAATTGCTTTGTATTGTACAGAACCAGAATATGGTAAATAAGGCAATAAACTCCATTCCGCAATAGTCTTATATTTTTAGCATTTTAATAATGATGAACAAAACTGAAAATCGGTCTGATAACAGAGCATTGCATAATAATAATAAACTAAACATAGCAATCAAATAGAGTGATGATAATTTACATAAGTATAACCACGCATTGCTTCTGGTTCAAATACCCTGCTCGATTTCATCATTTTTAGGGTTTCCTTGTTTTAATTCATTTATTTCCTTTTTTAATCGTAAAATATTATTTGATGAGAATAAAGAGAAAGAAGTAGTTTTCAATCGTGGCTTACGAACCATTGGAGCACTGACAGGCTGTTGAGTCGGGTCATTAAAAAGTCCCGTTACTTGGAAGCCGTTGAAGCGAGCTACACGCCAAACTCAAGTAATGGTGAAAATGACTTGTGCCTACAATACAGACAACTCTCCTGTGCATGCGGCGCTAACTCTCGACTATCAACTAATAGCACTAGTACAGTAATACAACTAAAATAATAGGGATAATTTAATATTGAATTAGTTTAAATGATGTAGGTAATCTTACACTTACCGAAAAACGGTAAATAATAGATAACTACTTGTAATAATAACTGTACATTTAAGGGCCTAATAAACCACCTCTATATAATAACCTATATTAAAAAAAAATATTAAACAATTAATTGCAATTGTTATGCATCGAGCCGTTGATATAATTTTTTCTTCTTAATGCCTACCCTTTTCGCCATTTGGGCTCTTCAAGAAACGAAGTGTGGCCTGGCTTTTAATTTGGTACCCATTAAATGGATGGATCTTGCTACCCCAATGAATTGCCTCCTGTAGACTGAAGGGTCTCATCTTACCCTGGGGACCATCCAGAGTTGGCCAGCACAAGATAAGCGGTCACCTAGTACTTGGGCACTGGGTGGGCATCGTTTAACTGGCCAGTTCTCTAACCCTTTGACTACGCACTACCCTGATTGACAATTTTACTGGAATTTTTGTGTTTGATTGGTTAGAGTTATTTATATTACATGTTTACTGCTACCAGGCTCAAATTTATTCTTCCAAACTTTAAACGAATTACGTCGTTGCAGATGTACTATTTTAACAAACTTAAGTATTTTGGGATCCCATTTCTTTCATCTTTGTTTTATAATTTTTTATACTAATCATCATTTACTGAAATTCAGCATTGAAAAATGTACCTTCAAGTTACATTTATCAATTTAAATATATATTTTAATCCCATTCTATAAATGACTTCTTTATAATTTAATTTGGTTTATATTGAACCTCTCCCCTTGCCAGAGTAGATTGGCCACTGGTTACCCTTCATGAACTGCCCCCTATATACCTGTGCCCCAGCAAATATAGTTAAAGGAAATGGATTTAAAATATTTGGAGGCTATGAAGTGGAGGAGGAGGCAGTGACCAGACTGATGGAGGGGGTATTGCGGACAGCTTGATGGGGAGCCTCTCTGCATTAAGCCCCTTCCAACCCCTCACACATCTTTCTTTCATTTTCTTACCCTCCTCCTCCCCATCCACCACCCTCCCGGGCCCTATCTCTCACTAATTGCACATTCTTGGCATAGTTCCCCACCCCCTCCTCCCCTTTCCCCTTGGGACTTATTTTCGCACCCAACATCCCCTCATCCCACCCCTCCAAAGCTCAGAAACAAATATTGTTATCCTAGTTATGAGTGGATGTGTCAAAATATTTCCTCTCATATTAATATTAACTCTTTGTTACGGTTTAGGGCATGTATGTTTAATGACTTAACATACTGACCTTTTAAAATCCTGTATTGTCTTGGTTGTTACTATGAAATCACTTCTGTCACTGATTATGAAATTAATGTTGGCTTTTTTTATCATGTGAAATCCATAATTTTATAAGGAGAGAGGATTTAACATCGGAAAAACCTAGTCATTTACAATCAACTGCAGAAATTGTCTACATTCTATTAATACGAAATAGCAATCATCCTTGTGAGGGGCTGGCAAAAAAAAAATTTCTTAAAAGTAAATACCCTTAATTTATAGCGTTAAAAATAATCTTGCCGTTAATCTTTCCAATAATTTTTATATTTGCTGGACTAGTCACAAAGCTAAAATAAAATGTATTTCCTATTGACCTTAAACATTCACTATATCATTTATTTATTATTTATTCGTTTATTTATTTACTAATAGTTATACTCTAGGAGTGGAGTTTTAACTATGAACAAGACAAGATTTAGCTCAAAGGATTACAAATTTGGTTAATTTTTATATATCCCATCAAATTTTAGTAAAAAATATGTATGAAACTTTTCAAAATATTAATTCCCAAGCTTCTACCTACTAAATGATGATCATTTGTGAATATAAATTATCTAAAAGGGGCCCCAAAAACGTTTAGTTTTTGGCATCACCTACCTTAAATCCTGCTGTGGAAGTAGCCCCCAACGTATAAATATAAATAAAGTAACTTCATGCTGATTAATTATTTTTAAATAAATTAAATCACGAAGAGAAAAAGGTAACTAGGGGCTAGGAGAGGACTTAGGTATAGGTGCATGGATCTCTCTTCCAGAAACATTTTAGAGTGAAAAATATTCCAAATTGGTACTTATCACAAAAATGCAAATGCCAGAAAATTGATTTAAATAATTAATAATTTCTTAAATATTGATTTTTCTGGTCTTATTTTCTGACCAAAACTGGTCTCATCAAAATAATAGTTATATTTTTAGGGGTTTTTTCCCCCCAAAAACAAAACACTTTTCATCCCAGGGGGTTAATAGTTAGCTATGAATTTAAATTATGAGTGATTTATTTGTTGAGATATTTTCATTCATTTATGAAAGAATGATGTTTTCATCAAATTTGAATTCGAAAATGAATTCGAGTAGGCGACTACTAATAAATTTGATAAAAATCAAACACCTTTCTTTCACCAACCAAAGCTGATTTCCAAACATATAATACACTCGTACCTTCATGTTTCAACCCCCTGTCCGTCTGTTACCTCATTGTGAGTCCCCTGTTCAAGCTACAGTCCTGAGGTTTTATGTGGAGGTTTTTAACAAATTTTAAACTATAACTGCATAAATTCAATGAAACTGTCAATTAAATCACACCTATAACTGAACCTGAGATTTACTTAAAAGTATGACATTTTGCATGGTAGTTCCATTTGATAGTAAAAATCATATATAATAATAATTATAGTAAACTAATAAAGAATAATAATTTGATAAATTATTTTGTAATTAAAAAATAAAATGTTCCCATTATATAGAGTAGGGTATCAACTTAATGATTGACATCCTGATTAATAACATGTATCATGTGTTGGGACTTCTGTTACTCATTGACCTCATGGGACAATACTTTTTTTTATGCCATGTCAGGGGTTGAGGGCTTAGAATTAGAGGATGCTAATTGTAGTTTAATGCATTAGTCAAAGTACAATGGGGCTCTAACTGATATTTCTGTATTTACATGACATTAGTGATTATTGTTTATTTAGAACTATTATAAATTATTTTTATCATGTACTTTGAGGTACTTATTCTACATTTATGATAAGAATCTAGAAAAAATATTCATAACAAACAATGCTTCTCAATAATGCTTAAATTGTGTTTTTATAAATGATTATATTGAGTGTTATTATGAGTGCAAAAAAATTTGCATTTATGTTTTGCACTTACAAAGTAGAACTAGCCTAAGATTTATCTAAAGAATTAATAATATTAGTTATTTAATTTAATTTCATCTAGTCCCCTCTGTATATTTGGCAAGACTGAATTTGTTTGATATTTTTACAAGTATTATTTTCCTTTATTTCAACATAACAAAAAATACATAGATTACATTTTAATGGTTTAACAGTGATTTATTTAAATCTGTTCATTTTCAGGGAGGAATGAACTGATAGCAAGATATATCAAACTAAGGACTGGTAAAACAAGAACCAGGAAGCAAGTTAGCTCTCATATACAAGTTTTAGCAAGGCGGAAACTTAGAGAAATACAGGCCAAATTAAAAGTGGTGAGTCAATAATGTATTGCTATTAAATTACTATAAATTATACATTTATTAAAAAAAGAATGTGTCACCCTATTAATGTAATATATAGTGAAGTTATTTTGTCATCCAGTCATTTTGCTCTATGTATTTCATTAGTTAATCTTATCTACTTAGAGTTCTATTCGTCAATGCCTCCATCGTTTTTTTACTTTTTGTTATTAATTTCTCATTCATTCACTGTTGTTTTTGTTTTTTTCCCATAACCCCTTGTTACAGATTCATTACATAATTCAATATAGATTCTGGAATGAATCTATTTACAATTAATTTATTATATTTCCTGTAGCTTGGCTACACTTTATACAATTTTTTTACATTGTGGTCTGTGCTTGTACAAAAGTATAATATGACACATCAAATAATGATGTACATTATACTATTGTACAAGTGCAGACCACAATGTAAAATTATTAAAAATTTTATAAAATGTAGCCAAGCTACAAGAAATATAATAAATAAATTGTAAATATATTCATTGTAGAATCTATATTGAATTATGTAATGTATGTAATATAATGTATATTTTTTTAAATAAGAAAATAGCTTATGCTTTATATTTAATATATTTACTCATATATATACATATACAGCCCATAAATCATTTATAAATTTATTACTTATGAGAATTACTGAATATTAATGACCACTAACATATATTTTCTGTTGATAAATATTTTCAAAATTAAAATGTTATTAAGAACGTGCAACATCAAAAAAAGTTCTATTTAAGTTCAATTTTAGTGCATTATAAAATTCAATTACATTGATCAATTTTAGTGCTGTATTACTGCTGATGAAAAAATAATTTAAATATTAAGCATTATACGGTATTTATATATCTAGTGGTTTTGTAGAAAGAAGTATGTTTTGAATCAATTACTTTTAGAAATGAATAATTTTCAAGGAAAAATAATATAATAAAGCCTCTCTAATGATTTTTAATTTTTTTTGTTGAACCAGGCTTTTATTGTGTAATGTGTTGGAACGATTTGTAAAAAGAATAATTGGAGATATTCAGTTTATCATGCTGTTATTATTTGTTAGAATGCCAGTTTAATTGTTCAGATAATTCTTTGTGTCTCTATTTACTAAATATATGCTGCGCCACAAAAAAAGTGGGACCATACACATTCTGTATTGTAGCTAATCCCTGAGTCCAGCGGTTGAGAATACTGTACATTATAGCTTGTCCATGAGTCACCCCCCTGAACTCTTCATTCTTTTCATGATGGTTTGCTCAGTAGTCATATCCCTGACCAAAACTTTCAGAGGTTGAATGCAACATGGAAAAAAACAAGTTAGACGATCTACTGTTTATTGGTCGAAGTGATGAACACTGCCCAACAAAAAAAAAAGTGGCTGTCAACAATGGCCCTGATGCTGGTCTCTGAGGGTTTAAATTCACTTCAGCAAGTCTTCTTCTAACAGTTTCTGCACATATTGCAATTCCCTGAGTTTTATCAAGAAATTAAGCAGTCTCAGTAGCAGTTTAAAACCGATTCCGAAGTGTGAGTAGTACAATAAAATCAATCGCCATCTCTTGGCTCTGTTGCTCCCAGCCAACCTGATTCTAGTCTGCACAAACCAGTCACACGGTAACGTGTAATAGTTCAGTAGTTTCAGGTAAAACCAATGCACAAGCTGGATGCATATCTTTGGCTTTCACTATCTTCCGCTAAGGTAACACCACAGGCTACTTGTTCGACCATCAAAACCATTTTTTAAATTAAAATTAATGAAAAAAACTTTTGCTAAATTTTTAGAGATCAGTCGCACAAGAAAACAAAATATAAATTTCTGTATAATTATTTTAAAATAAAATTTTTGAATATTTATTGGGCGTTTTCTTCATATTTATAGCCCCTTATCACTAAAAACGTTTAATATTCATTAAAAAATAATATTAATTCTTCTAGGAAGTTCCTAAATATCTGAATTTGTCCAAGTGCGCCACTTTCTTTATTGGGCAGTGTATATATATCACACATTAAGATATAATTTAAAAAATGAAATTGTATTTGAAGATACTTTCTTTAATTAAATTTGTTTCAATAACAGTTCTTCTTTGTAGCTGAAAATATAAGATCTGAGAGAGGGTTCATAAAAATGTATACTAGTTAAATGTTATCCTTTTTAGTTTTCAAAGTAAAAGTTATCTTAATTTGTCATAATTTTTATCTAGGTATAATTTCAATAGTAGCTTGCTATTATTTTAGATTTTGATAGAAAATATATTTTTCTAGTCCCTAAAAAAATTACTTTATTTAACACTAGTGCTTTTAACAACCCTAGGTTCTCATTTGCAGATTATGAAACCCCCATAAAAAACTAAATTAGTACAAGTAGATATGGCCTCTGTAAATAATATTCATCGGTGTCGTTAAGGGGCCAACTAAAGTAGGGTATGGGTTGTATACATATAAAAGGTTAAATTTATTATAAATAATATTTCTAAAAAATATTTATTAAATTTAAATTTATCAAGTTTTATAATATTAAAAATAAATATAATTTAGACAACCCCCCCCAAAACTAAACAGCTTTAAATTATGTGATAAATACCACTATTATATGCCATTACATTTTATATATACACATTTTATATTCTAAACATACACTCCTTACCAAAATTATTGACAAATATAGCTATTTCTGTAATAATTTACACCTATCACAATGATTGCCTGCTATGTTTATTTTATGGTATTCCATAACAAAAGGGAGTAGGCATACTTGTAGCCTTAAATTACAATTACCTAAATAGTGTGGACATTTAGTGGATTCTTTAGCCCATAATGAGTCCTGATTTGAATCCCCTGCAATACTTAGGAATACTCTACCTTAAAAGAGGAGTTTGTGCTTGGAGCCCCTCCCTTACAAAGCTCCTTGACTTGAAAAAATAAGACTGTCTTCTAGGAATGGAACCATATTCCCAAAAAAAAGTAAAGATTCTACTTGCAGAGTATGCAAGGGTGAACAGAAGCAAAGGGAGGTAATATACCATAATAAACATCAGAAGGTTACTTTTTTATTATCTGTATTTTCGTTTTAAAAAAGTCTTGTTGTATTTTTAAATAATTTGTCAATGAAATGTTTGTTTTTATGAACAAAATAACGGTAATACCAGATTTTCTAAATATATATATATATCTGTACCTCGGAGGGATACAACACTATGTCCAT
Source organism: Acanthosoma haemorrhoidale (assembly GCA_930367205.1). Classification (NCBI taxonomy): domain Eukaryota; kingdom Metazoa; phylum Arthropoda; class Insecta; order Hemiptera; family Acanthosomatidae; genus Acanthosoma; species Acanthosoma haemorrhoidale. The sequence continues at coordinate 1,897,680 of OV884009.1, forward strand.
TTTTTTCCATATTGACTTTATTACAGAGTTAAAAGGTTTTTTTTTCATTTTATAACAACTGCATGATGTAAATAACAATAAATAGAATGTTCTGGTAAAATATTGTTTCAACATCTCAATAAATAGCTGTGCCAATAACACTTTTTGTTGAAAAAAAGTTTAAAACTCCTCTCCTGTAAAGTTATGAAAATGGACATAGTGTTGTATCCCTCCGAGGTACAGAGATATATATATAAATTTCTAAATATCACAATTTATAATAACGAAGTCTTGATTAACACTTGATTGATGATTGTAATAGTGAAACTTTGAAGAACATAGTTGTTTCCAGTTGAGCAAATAAAAATTGTGTGAAATTATGTCATTTTTAACCACTTCTTATGCTATTTAGTTTAAATTAATATTCTTTTTCCACATTAGAGAGGCTTTATTACCTTTTGTTATTTAAGAAATTTACTTACATTTATTGAAATATTTATTTTCAACATACTTGGACATAGACTAAATCATTAATAGTAAAATTAATTAAAAAATAGGTTATTGAAGGGAACCATATAGTATTGAAATAATGCCACACTTACCAGAATAGTTATTATTTACTTAGCTATATTATAAGATTTAAAATATTTCAGAAGTAACTTATTAATTTTATTGGAGAATAAAATTTATAGTTCAAATTAATATTTTTGGCTGACTATTTTAGATCAATAAAACTTATATCCATTATTAAATATTAAAAAATGGGTATTTCATTAGAAAAGATTTTCAGTAATTTAATCCGCTTTTGTCATGTTTTCAACAGTCTAAATAGTTTAAGTAATTGTTGATTATATTTGAAAAGTCCACATTAATAAAAATTAATGATTTGGAGCCTATAATATATGAAATTTCTTACAAATATTACGAAAACTTAATATTGTAAAGCATTAATATATGATATTTATGATTAGTATATATATCAGCATCATTCAGCCCTAATTTTTAATGCTATGAATATTAGAATTTTGTCAAAGGAATGAAGAAATAAGTTGAAATGATGAATCTATCATCATTTGTTATTCATTGTAAGTACTAGGGTGGTGGTTGGTTGGGTGTTTAGGTTGTGCCTACTGACCATGCAGCCAAGGAGAAAGCTCTGCAGACCATGTCATCTATGTCATCGGCACAGATCGTCTCTGCTACAGCCATTCACAATAAGACAGCAGCTAATCTTGCATCTCTTGGTCTTACACCTCCAGTGAGCTACCCAACTCCGGTGAGTAATATGCATCCAACCAACCACTCTCATTGTAAAGCTTTGATTTCTAACTGTTTCAAAACAAAAAATAACTTTTGTGCTTATCCTATGCTTACTAACAATTCAAATTTGTGTCATGAAAGACATTTAAGTAATATTAATCACTTATATTTATTTCCTTGTTTTTCTGAAACACATTTTGTCTTTCTTTTTTTTTTTTTTCTTGATAACGATTGTCAGAAGATGATTAGCCTTTTATTATGCTTAGTTTTAGCTTATTAACCTGCTTTGTAGATCTACGTAATAAAATATAAACGATTCCATTGAAGTAAGAAAGGGATATAATTAATAGCATTATTTTTAATTTTTTTTTTCACATATAAGTATAATAAAAATATATAATATGAAAGTATAATACTATAAACAAAATGCAACAAAAACTAATTAAAGCTTTATAAACTAATTCCCTTCTTTGCATTATTTTCACATCTAGCTTACTTTGAGCGTAAAACAATACAATCTCTTTTATATAGGTATTAATTTCTTAATATATACTTAACACATAATCATTATTTGTATTTTTATTAATTATAATTGGATAAATCATAGAATGGTCTATTGAAATCCTTAAAATAATTTTGATCATAATTGTGTTCTGCTTATACATGTGGGTATCTTATTTTAATGCATATATGCAAAGTGAAAGTTGTAATTGCAATATCATTTCATTCCACTAAAGAATAAATATTCTAAAATAGGTTAAGTATTTCATTTAGTAATCTGTTTTTACTATAATGGTTAACATTTTGCCTATTTTGATAGTTTCATTCGGTCCTTCAGGAATCTCACTTTGTTGAGGTTCTTGATACCAGGGATGAAAACAGTCGAGAAAAAATTGGCTCAGTCCGAAATCAAGACATGATAGGATTGAAGATAGTTCCAAGTATTCTTGCAAAACCTTTTTTAAAGGTTGTGAATGATATTTCTCACTCCTCAACATATTTTTTTATTCAACAAGCTCTTATGAATACTCTACATACATGACTATGAAACACCACACGGTTTACATTACTTTTACATATCAACGTCTATAATAAAACAAAATATTCCTAAAATTGTTTAAATAATTTTTAGAATGAATAGTCAAATATAATGAAAACAATAAAATGGTCAAGTATAATGAAAGTTATAGACTTAATTTGAAGCCAAAGTCATAAATATAATAAAATTGATAAATTACATGAAATACCTCGAAACTTCCATGATCTTACTGAACTACAATAAAACTTACTAAAACCTTATATTATTCTTCAAATAGTTTATAAAATTTTATGTTTCGTTAAATTAATACATAAAATGTATATAAGTCACCTCAACAATGAGTGTACTGTATTAGATATGAGGTGGGAGGGGGTAGCAGAGGAGCCAGAGTTTGGCTGGAAAAAGTAAAGTGGAAAATTGTCAAGGATAATCTTGGCATAGCGGTCTAGGACCGTATATTTGTAGTTTAAGATTGTCCCATTATTAGTTCTAGTAATTAAGATTTACTTTATACAAGGAAAACTTACTACTTTATATTTGGGGGTTTCTTATTTTTTTCACTGCATAACTATGCATACCTGAAAAATTCAGGGTAGAAATAAGATCATATGAAACAATACCATTATTATCTAGAAGCAAAATAGTACAAATCTCTCAGTTGGCATGTATAGTGAAAGAACTAAAAAAAAAAAAAAAATGATTTAGCACCCCCCAAAATTACGAATGACCCCTAAATTGCCAAAATGCCAAATTATAGGGAATCTTCCAGTACTCATGTGCATTGAAAAGACCAACAAAAAATAAATTCATTATTCTTCATAACGTATTAAATGATTCCACAGTAGTTTCCAGTATAACATTCAAAATATAACAGTTTTACTACGTACCAATATCTAGATGGACTTTAAAGGTTTTAGTCACAATCTTGGTTCTGCCACACCTTGTCTAGATTTCAGTGGGAAATTTGACCAGACCACCATTTTTTTCTGGAATGTTTTAATCGCTACTTGGTTCTGAAAGTGTTAAATAGGTATAATTACCTCATATAATCTTTGAGACCTAGGCTTGAACCGAGGGTTTCTTCTAAGGGATATGGGTCTGTTCAGGGCTCACTAAGATTCATAAGATAAAATGGGTTGAAACTTGTATGAAAAAAATGTATTAAAACCAAGATAGAAAACATAAATAAATATTACGAATAGATGGTCTAACATTGACCATAGAAACTACCTCAGCATCATTTACCACTGGGTTGGTCACTACCTTAGTCATCCTTATCTCTTCATAAGATGTGCAAGTGATTTAATTTTAATTTAAGTAAAAATATGGAATTATAATAAAGCAGTTTTGTTTTAAATCTATGATAATGTCATCAATAAAACTGAGCAGCTGAAATATTCATTAAGTTCAATCACCAAACACAACTTTACCCATTTAAATAGTTTTTTATGAAGCATACATGTTGAAAAATGTACTCTACAGATTATACCGATAAGTTATGAGAATTATACTAATATCATAAATGTAAAATACTATTACAAATACCAATGAGTAATTGACTTTATGATTTACTGTATATTGCAGAGTAATAAAAATATACAAAAATAATATTTCATACAACTCATCTTGAATAATGTTTTTTGTTTTTGTATTACAGTTTTGGCAACCTGGTTTACAGCCTGGGACATCACAAGAGTAAGTTATTTTTATTAATTTATGAATAATTAAATTCAAAGTGTGCACTCTATTCCCTGTGGCATTTCATTAATATCTTAAATGAAAATGGCTGTAATTATGGTGTTATGCAGATGTTTTATTCACATTAGCTATGCAAGTTTACTGCATTTCATCAGAGTAATGTAATGGTTTAATAATATTTTCACTTATTTACCCTCCAAATACCCTGGGGTCAAAAGGGTTCTTACATGAATTATTTTTTAAATGAAGCTCAATACAATAACAATTATTTTATTTCCTTGAGCTTAGAATTTTTTTTTTGTAACTATCATGGATCATTTGATTGGATTAAAGTTTATATGTGGCAAACAATTTTTACTGATTTGCATTGGGGTTCTGGGGGACACCTGAGGTTTTGTTACTACCTACTTATGCCAGTCCAGGTGTTTATTCTTTGAATCTTCTAATTCCTGTTTTGTTCCTACATATCACAAATTCATCTGCATATAGAATATCTTCTAATTTTGAAGTTCCTAGCCCTCACCTTAAATTTTTGTTTTATCCATACATTAATGTACCAACACCCCTAAAAGAAAAAAATGTTTGCTGTACATTTGTGTCTTGTAAAATCTGTGTTTGCTGTGGACTGTCTGGTTGCCATTATATAATACTTTTGAAATGTGGAATTTCAAAAATAATTGGCATAATCTGAAATTTCTTTATTTAAAATCTAATTTTTATTATTTTACCAAGATTTAGGATATATGACCCTAACTATGGTACAAATAACTTTTTTGCACCAAAATACATAAAATAGTCCTATTAATAAACACGTGGGCTCCTGTAAATACCCTGCGGTAGTCAATATTTCACTGAGACTGTGTGTTCAGTGGGTTTGTATAAAAATTGAAAAATTATTTTCTTACTGTACAATTCTCACTGTATTTTAGTTTTTTCAAATTTATGAGATATTATGAAACACTTTAAAACTGTTGATATCACATTGTAAACAATAAATAATATTTCTACCGAGTTTGAAATGTATTTAAGTAGTATGGATTTATTCTTTGCATTACTAAATGCAACAAGTGGTTAGCATGCTGACTTCTAAATGTTAAGACCTGGGTTCAATCCCTGGCTCGCCCTAGGATTTTGCTTGGGAGGGGGATGGGTCTGGTTGGGATTAACTCAGGTTCGTGAGAATAATTTAGTAGCTACTCGAATAAAAAACGTAGTGAATCAAATTAAGAAAACTTATAGTTTAGAGGTAACTATGCTTTAGCGCTGATCATACTACTAGTACCTCAGTATCACCTAACAACTACACTGACAATTGGTTGGCCCCTACGCCTTCATGAGGAATTACGACATGGATTTATTTATTTTTATTACAAATATTCTTAATGCCTGCAAGGCATCTCTAATCTGAGATTTTTTGGTGTCAAAATATCAGTAGGGCAGTTAGCATTGATCTGTATTTTTTCTTTATTCTGTATGTAATCTATGTGTACATATGTATATATATATTTTTTAATGTCTCATTTTTTAAACATTTATTAATATTATATTATTTTTTTAGTTGTAAATGTGTATGTGTTTTTTTCTCTTTATTATATGTTTGTCTTTTCTTAATTAACATTATGTAAATGAACAAATACTGTAATAATTTCAAGTAAATTTATGTATTTTTTATTCTGAAGGGACCCTGTCCCAGAGAAATAAAACATTTTGTATTCTATTCTACTCTTTAGGGCCATCTTGTTCTTGCTTTCAACACATTTTGTTGTTTCCGTATATATTAGTTATGCTGTTTATTTATAGTTTCGAACATCTCATTTTTCACTCCTTTTAAGAAAATAAATTCTTTTTTTTTTTTATTTTATCCTTTGTAGTATTTATTAGGATCAATTTCTTCAAAATCCATTTATTGGCAAGAGCATTTGAAACTTCTAGTTCCATTGTTTTTATGGTTGTAAATTTCGAATCTAAAAGACGGATTTGCAATTATTTACAGTTTATTCTCAATTATTTACAGTCTTCCATATCTATAATTATATTTATTAATCTCTTCTCTCATATTTGCAAAGGAGTTCATGTTTAAAGTTATTTACATTCATCATTGATAATTATTAGTAGTATTATTGTTTTCAACACAATAAATCAAAAATTGACTTTCCTTGAGTAAAATAATGATAAAAGAAAAAAACACATAACATCGTAAACTTAAATTATAAAATCAAACTCTTAGTGGATTCACTGATTTTATCATGTAAGGCTCTGAAGACACCAACATCATATGAAAAACATCTTCGTTCGTGGCACTGCGAGATATTTCCCTGCTAAGGGGAGGCATGTAGTGCTTATAATCTTTGTTCCTGCTTCCTTGTGCTTCTTTTGAGAGATTACCAATTGGTAACATTGAATTCTCTATTATCAATTTGCCATACAGCAGGATTTCATGAACAGTTGCTGGGAGGTTATACCAGTTGTATAAAGATGTGGATAATTCTGCCATTTCCTGGGCATATATGCCAAATTTGAAAGGGTCAAGGGCTGAGTTGTAGCAGATTACCTATAGCACCACACCAGTTCTTTCTTACTCTATGCACAGTCTGCACTCTTTTGCTGAAATTTGACAAAAATCATCCATTAAGACCAGCTAAGACAGTTGTTTGAACCTCCTCTGATAAATGGGGGTACTGTTTATTCACAAATTGTTCCAATGAGCGATCAGAATCAAATGATATTTCACAAATTGCTGCGTAGAAGATGTATATACTAAACACATTTTTACAACAATTCACACTTTGATCAACTATGAACTGAGCCTCTCGAAAAATATCATTTTAATCCAGGACCTGCTTTACAAACAATAAAAATCTCATTGGGATCAGAATGTCATGTCAACACAGGTGCAAAAGAAAGACAATAGAAGAGGAAAGAGGAAAGACAAAACCTCTAACCTTTCCTTCTGAACCGTAGTCATCGGATATTTTAAGAGGACAACACAAATACATGTGAATTAATGAAATAAAACAAATATAAGCAAGTATCAAATATTTGTAAACTACCACAGAGGATAACCTACCTAACACAGGCAAAAGTAAATGGCCAGCGAGCGCTCTAGCGGAAGACACTAGAAACTTCTCAACGAGTGGCACTGACGCCGACTAACACAAAAAAAAATCAAATCCGGCCTGAACTGTCCAAATCATTTGGATGGTGTCTACACACCATAACACCCGGGTATATGGACTGTATAATATGGATTGCCACACCGGGGAAATAGAGAAAGAAATTTTCTTACCTGGTCTAGCACCTCTGCCAACAATGTTCCTCTTATTTCTAGTTGATGCAGCTCAGCACACAACCACTTGACACCACCTTCAAGTTCTATAATAACGTAAATACAATGGGAAAACAACACCTACTGAATAAGGTTCCTGTTGTGTATCGCTAAATAGGTTTAATTACACCGACAAGATGGCTACACAGGTGACTCAGACCTCGACTAGCTTTTGTCATCTTCACTCTATATACACCCCATCAGGTGGCATGTGACCTTGAACCAAAATGATGTCGCACTGGCGTGAACAATTAGGCTGATGTAGTTTATCTTCTGGGAGAAATGGTAATTTTGCCTCGGAGTCTACTTCCATTTGTAAGGGTTTATCATCCTCTGAAACTGTAGCAACCAACATATTTCCCAGGAAAATAAGTCTGTTTACGTAAGGCAACAACCCTAGAAGTGACATGGGAACAAGCATTGCACCCACATGAATAGTTGAATGTTCGGAGTCACTGTAACTGGCTTCATAATTTATATGTTGCCAGTAGATTTTGCTAATGACTTTATGCATACTTTAGCGACCCAGCCAGCCTTAGGCTGAACATGATTGGCAGGGTTATATTTATTACCATCAACTTTACAATCATTGCTCTATGGGACTAGTAAAAGACATATATTGAAAGCGTTTGAATATTATCCCAGGTCATTTTAAGAAATAGACAATTGTAGTCTGGTTGAAGTTTAATGTTTACAAGAAATTCACAATGTAAGCATACTATCCACCATACTGTAGTTGCGACGACTAACTTACACCAAACTTGGCCAGTTCCCAGCTGGGACCACAGTGCCAACCTAATCGTTAACAACTTTAACACCTCCCAAGACTTATCCTTAAGACCAATCATTATCAGACACTAAGGATCTGCTTTGTAATCACAGAAATATGCCAATAGACAACATTAGTCAAGTGGTTAAATTTGATAAAGTTCTCATAAGTTTAAAAGGGGATCCCTCTATGTTTATCCTTTGTTGTACCCAAATCTATTATTATTGTTTATTCTCTGTTATATAAAGCTACAAATGATTTGGAGTGGTATGGAAGATTTAAATTGTAGTTATAAATTTAGATTTTCAGAGTACTGTTTAATCATCTTCCAGGTTTAGTAACTGAATAATGACAAATAGTGGATGTTTACTTAAAAACATGTGTGTTCTCTGTATCAAAGAAATGGTTAAAGAGCAGATTATGATGCTTTAATGTTCTCACTGGGGTAATGAAATATTATGTGGTTCCTATAACTTAATATTTCAACAAACTTTTCACCTGCTTATTAAATATTCATAAATGAATTTTCTGGACTTCGGGAATTATATACCTTTCTTCAGTTTTCTTGGTATTGACGCTTGTCAGTCTTCAGCAGACGAGCTCACATATTTTAAGAATTCATTTTAAATTAATTGTATTCTCTTGAGCTTTTCTTCCATTGTCCTCAACCATATTTTCTTGGATTATCCTTGTCCTCCAGTTCCTTATGAATTCCAGGCTAGAGCTGACATTTATTTTCCTTAGGGTATTGTGATCCTTCTCTATTTCATGCTTTCCTATATATTTTTGTTTAAAAATTTGACTCAAACCTTTGTTGCTGATTATTTGCACATGTATGCAACAAAATCATCTTCAATAGCAATTAATAAGAGCTGCAATTGTGTTATGATTTTTTTTTTAACTTTCCAAATTTCACATCCATTTATAAAAATCTATATGCTAGAGATAAAAATGTTTAATTTGCCCATGCTTAGAATGTTACTTCAGTAAAGAAAATGGCTCTGAGAGTCTTGTAAGGTCAAAAAAATTGGAATGGTCCTAACCCTGATTAATATATTATAACTGTAGGATAATTAAATAAAGATTTTATTTAAATGTTTAGTTATTGTGTAAAATATAAAATTTGTTATCTTGTCTTTCCTATACTCTTTTCCAGGACAATTTGAGACACAAGTTAAAGGAGTATTTAACTATTAAAAACTTAATAATGACTGACTAGTCAATACTACTTACCCTATTTAATTTCTTTAATATAATTTCACAAAATTGAATCTAAAACTGCGGTGATTTAGATTGAATCAGGAGTAATTTTTAAGCACCAGTTCAATGTATTTTTCTTTATTGACTAAATGTTAAACCAATCAATTAATAGAAAAAAAATTGTTCATTTGTGCAGTGTGAAACCATTTTCGGGAGCTCCAGCGTACACTACTGGAAAACCACCTTCTGGGGTAACTGCCAGTACCGCTGAATTAGGAGTCCCTCCACCTCCACCATGGGAAGGGAGAGCGATTGCAACACATAAGCTCAGGCTGGTGGAATTTTCCGCATTTATGGAACAGCAAAGAGAACCTGACACGGTAATTTATATTTGATCACATTCAGTAATTATTTTTATAAACTTTTGGTAATAATGCCATTGAAAAACTGTCATAGCTTGTATACAGTAATTAATTTTAAATAGAATTTATTCTAATGTTTTTCATTTTCATGATATGAGATTTTAAGTGACTGCTGAAGGGTCTTTATTCTGAAATAGTATAATGAATGATTAGAAACCAGCATTCTGATTTCTTACACATTTTTGTCACTTTCATAAATTATATTTATATCATCAATTTTTCAATGTTAATTTTAGTATTTTTGACTTTTGAAAATATTATGGGAGGAAAAGAATAAGCCAGAATTATTAAAATTAGTTTAGATCATTGTTTTGAAGCTTAATTTTAAAAAAAGAATAACAGGAAACTGCGCTCCCAGCATTTCCCTTATATCACCCAACCGGCTCATACTAGGACCTGATGCAGAAATACATGTAGGTCGAAATGTTGTCCATTGATAAATTTGATGAAAATCTAACATCTCTCGTTCAACAACCTTAACACATAACCCAACAAATTCATCCACTCATATATTACTAATTAATTGAATATGTTAATTTTCACAGCTTATTAATATCTTAAAAATTTCAATTATTTTAAGGTTTAAATTGTTATTTAAAAAAAAAAAGGAATTTTCTGAATGAATGGGACTTCTTGATGTTGAAAAGTTACAAAAAACTTAAACTATAAAAATTGATGGAATATCTGTTGTAAACAAGGTAGCATCAAGCGGATAATGAGATAGAAGCTATATTATACCTTTAGTCGAGTAAATATAGTGATTGACCTAGAACTAATTGCAACAGAAATATTTTCTTCACTACTTTGTTACTTTTATGACATAAGCCTGAATAATAAGTAGGGAGATTTCATTACTCAAATTTTTAGTTATCATGCAAAGATAAAATATAATTTTGGTGGTAATTAATTATTATTATGTTTATAGTGATGATAGTGAAGTTAACTGATTAAGTTGCCCAATTAACATTATAGTTCTAAAGTAATTAATTAAGTGTTTTTTTACATGTTGCAGTACCACAAACAACATTTGTTTGTTCATATTGGTGGAGCAACTACTTATTCTGATCCACTTCTAGAGGTATGACATTTTTTTGTATTGCTTTCTTATTTTTATCATACACATTTGTATTTGAATACACACATAAAGGATTTAAAATGAAATGAAAAATTATCTTTATTCTGGGACAAGTCCTCTTAGAATAACTACATAACAAAAGCATTCAGATTTGTCTAGCTACTGACATGAATGATATTAAATTACATTAAACAAAAGTTACATGTCTCTGTTAATGACCTAACTAATAATTAGGATAAAATTATCTTTCCCCTCATAACAATTCTATCCTCTAGACAAAACTGAACTTTTATTACTTCTGCTTCATACCAACAACTGCTGAAATACTGATCTTCACCATGGTGTACTTTGGTGTGAATCCCTACAATGCTGACATGATCACCTCTTGTCTGATTAATACCTCATTACTTTGGGGGTGTAATAAACTAGTGACTCTATCTGTTGGTTAAAAATATGAACCTTCTCCTCTATTGAAACAAAGGTAAAAAGATACTAGGTTCATATTTTTACAACTTTTATTGTTTATCTATTAAATTGTTATTATTATTTTTTGTTCCGGTATCGATGCTATCATATGTGTTAAGTTCTCTCCAATCTCTAGTTGAGTAATCTCCCAAGAGAGTATAGTCAAAGAAAATTGATATAGACAGAGTTGTTGGTCGTGCAAGGATAGCTAGACTGGAGATTAGGGAAGTTCTGAGTTCGAGCCCCAACTAATTATTTCCAAAGATGAATTAGAAATAGAACCACTCTTAAAAATCTGTAAGGCCATTTAACCCAAAAGAACAAGAAAAGTATCCGTCCAACACCTGGCCTCACTTACATATTGTAAGATTTTTACTCTTTTCAATCAAATTAACCTAAGTTATTATTTAGGATCAAGCATGACAAATATTTTTTTTTAAATAGCTTTATTTAGTGATTCCTGATATGAATATGATTTCATTATCTTAGTGCCAATTCTTATTTATTATCTGCCCTTAACCTGTTCAATGAAAACGTCTAAAGTTTTTAAATATATATTCTCAATCACCTTTTTAAATTATCTCATTTAAGAGGAGTAAGGTTATGAAAACTGCAACAAAAAAATTTAAAAAACACAACAATTTCTTTGAAATAAGCTAATAAGCCCAAGGAAAGTTTCGTGCTGGAGACTTATGATATATTATTTCTGCATTCAATTAATTATTTTATTCACAAATTTATGTTTTTAATGTCATTTTATTAACAGGCTGTCGATGTCAGGCAAATCTATGATAAGTTTCCTGAAAAGAAAGGTGGATTGAAAGAGTTATATGATAAAGGGCCCCAAAATGCCTTCTTCTTAGTAAAATTTTGGGCTGATCTCAATACTAATATACAAGATGAAGCTGGTGCATTTTATGGAGTTACGAGCCAGTAAGATAAATTCTTTATTTTCATATTGTTTTTCATTGGTCCATATCACAAATTATTTATATTATGAATTTATAATTATTTTTCTAGGTATGAAAGTAATGAAAACATGACAATCACATGTTCAACAAAAGTGTGCTCTTTTGGGAAACAAGTTGTAGAAAAAGTAGAAACTGAGTATGCAAGATTTGAAAATGGCAGATTTGTCTACAGAATACATCGCTCTCCTATGTGCGAATATATGATCAACTTTATTCATAAGTTAAAGCATCTTCCAGAAAAATACAACAAGAACAGTGTTCTGGAAAACTTTACAATATTACAGGTTAGTGATTTCCCTTTCATTAAAATATCACAATAATTTTTAGCATACGTCATGTTATTTATTGTTATAAATTTTTCTATTGCTAGTTATATGTAGCAATATATTATATAGCATTATATGTATATAGTTATATACATTTTTTTTTAATTTTTCAACAATCTTAATTAAGTATCTATTGATCTATTGATTGAGTCGTAGTACTTTATATACTGTTGCAGTTGTTGAGTTCCAGTCACATAACTAATGATATCTGTATTCCCTTCCTGGCTTTCCCTAGGGTGGCGTTCTCAGCTTCATCCTGTTTCTTTAGTGCTCAGCTGAAATGCCTGCTCTTCCTCAACCTCCCTCTATGAATTCGCTGATGACGCATCCTCCATCCATCCTCTCTTCTAATTCCCCATCCTTGCTTCCCATGCTTTGCCTTTCTTAAACCTCTGCTTTCCATGTTACTTTACTCCTCTTTTCACCTTGCCCCTCACCAAAATATGTTTGTTGTCTTACAGTTTTCCTATTCAATGAATCCATTCCTACTAAATCTCAGATCACCTAGCTAGGACTTATACAAGCAATTCATGTGGGGCCCCAAACTCACCTCCACAGAACAAGAAATTAACAAACAATAATAGAGACTACTTTTCCACCTCCTGCACAAACACTCCAAGATAATTTTAGAAAACAAGATACCGATCTATATAACTATACTTCTACCTAACCCTGTGGAATAGAAGTTTAGTATCTTTCCTATCCTGTCTGTAAAATATGTGTTAACAATCATATTTGCTATATCTATCTCAACTACTACTGTGAATATGGGTGAAGCATATGAACTGTACATGTGCACCTCAACTTACCCCTTAGTTAAACAGTAATTAATAATTTAACAGTATTTAGTGCAATCCATTTTATGAAGCTCGATGAAAAAAATTATACCTACAATACACAATACCTACATTACATGGTACATTGTACCATCCAAATTATAAAAATACAAGTACACCAAAAAAGGAAACATAAAACTACCTAATGCAAAAGACGGGTCATTATCTATTTAAGAAAGTCAATAAGATAGCTTAGAAAACATACATGTCTATTATTAATATCACTCTAGTAGTTTTTCTTAGCTAATTCCTTATAGGATAACCATATAAATATTTGTCTGAATCTTATCTTGTAGAGGTTTGCGTGTTGGAAAAAGCTTTTGGGGCAGGGTAACTCTAATGATTGACTCGCCATCTATAGAAGATTTGCTAGTTGATAGAGGTGGGGCCAATGTACCTTTGTCACTGTATTCCATTGTATTGTTTGTATAGTCAATAACTTGACAGGCCTGTATAGCATACAAAGGAGTGTAGTGGCCCCTAGAAATTGAGACGTGGACAAATGAAAATTAGTTCACTTTTATCTTAGCAATTACAATTGTGGGAGAACAATAGAATGGAATTCAAATGGAGGGGAACAAGATGTGTCAACTTGGTTGAGAAATAGCGGTGTCTACTAATGATAACTATCGAAAAGATTGCAGGCAGGGTTTCTAATCCAGGGAAAGAAGAACAGAGACCATCCAAATGTGCCTAAGATTGGGAGTGATTGAGGTTAACTGACCTACCTAGGTTACACCAGGTAAGAATCTCAACATCACTTCCCACATTTCATACTTAGAAGGAAGAGTTGCAGAAACAGCAAATAGATTCTCACCCATAGGTGGTGATGATGGGTATGAAATTCACGGTCTTCATGAAGCACCATATCCATATTACCATTTACGAAAAGGCGGATCATATTGTACTCATTCAAGAGAGCAGATAAACTGACCTCCCCGTATTGTGGAATGGAGGAGAATGCAAAACATATCACTTGCTACGTCTTGCAACTGTCTATTTAAAGGGAAAAACTCTAAAAACTAGGGAGTATCATTTCTTCCATGGTATTATAGATAAAAATTATAAAATTTGGTAATTTAAAAAAAAAAAATTTGTAGTTAATATAATGAATTTCACTATATTCATTAATAATATAAGTGATTGAATTGGAATTAGCCTACAGAAGATTAGGTGGCTCTGACTTGTGTAAGCTGGAACCTTGACCATAGATCCTGACGCTGGGGAATTCAGATTATGCATGCTCCTCCCCCTGTTATAATGGATTTATCCTGCGAGAATGACATTTTAAATACATTCTTCAGTATTTTACATGCCTAACATCATTTGTAATTGGACAGATTGTATTAAGAATGCAGTATGCAGGCGATGTGTATGACTTTCTGCAGTCCTCAGTCTTGTGCTGACCACCACAATTCACACACTGGTAAATGAACAAAGCATATCTTTGTGTTTCAGCAGACTTGACAATTGAGGCATTTCACAATGTCCCGTCCGGAGTGAGGCTTCTCAACTTTTGTATAGTACAATGATTTGAGACCTTAATTTTTTTTACTCTATTAAAGCGAAAGACATAGATTCACAAAAATAAAGTAATATGGTATATTACCTGTTTGTTGGTGATGTTAGCTTTCTAGGGAGATCCTTGTAGCATGGACTCGATTAAGGTATACTAATGTACCAGGACCCATGCCTCACTTTACTTCATTGTGGTATTAATAATTCGAACTTACCAATATTCCTGCTCATTTGTTTTGAGTTTAAGAGTCAGGAAATGTTTCTGATTCCTTTACTGATGTAGTCTGGCTGATATGTTGGGTGGTAATTGCCTCCTTTGGTTCTGACAAGATTTTCATTTCTTCAGAAAAGAGGTTAGTGTGGATGTAAGAGACCTCAATCTTGTTTTTGTTTGGAGACACTACTTGATGGTTAACACTCATAGTTCACTAGAGAAAAAAAATTAATAATAATATAAAAAAAAAATTTGTTGAGATGGATAAGCCTGTAGAGGTCAGTAGAGCTCTTCTGAGCTGAGCCAGCTTGTTGTATGAGGATGAGGCACTATTAGCTTAAGTTATACAGCCATGCTGGTCTCGGTCGATGAGACCAGGCTGCAATGATTGCTCCCATAACTCCCAGCTAACTACTAATGTATATGACTGCTAATACACACCTGGTTAATTTTTTACAATCACTTGGATAAAGGTCCTTAGGTTCACCACACACTAGAAGACAATTGCTGGACAGTATTCAGACAAAATATTCTACTAATGACTTTCGTAAAACTAGTTAAAGTTATTAGTTAAAGGTATCTGAACTGAATAATTCGTACAACTAGTTCACATTTTTGAAATTCATCTTTTAGTTATATGCATACAATTTATAGTTTGTTCTCATTTTATTAACTTATCTATGAATAGATTGCTTTTATCATTTACTGAATTTACTTTCCATAGAAGTAATTCGATTTATTAAGGAATCGTATCTTAATTTTGTTTCATGTAACTGTGTAAAGTGCTATTTGTTCTGTTTAATGCTTTTGAAGTACCTAAAGTATGTTATTTTTTATTATAGGTTGTCACTAATCGGGAAACCCAAGAGACATTATTGTGCACCGCTTACGTGTTTGAAGTTTCCACTTCAGAGCATGGAGCACAGCATCATATTTATAGACTAGTGAAAGATTAATTTCACTTATTCGTGATTGTAAAATAAGTTAAAACAGTTTTACTTATATATGTTAATTTTTTTTGTAAGCTTGTTTTACACCTTTGTATGAAATACTTTTAATTTTTTTTAAAGTAAAGAAGCTAATTAAAATGTTGTTATATTTGTTTTTTCAGATATCTATTTATTATATATTTTAAATTTAATCTTGTTTTGCCATTCATATAATTATTGTGTATTACCTGAATTTTAACAGATAAGTTTCATAATTTTCAGCTCTTCATGATTTTTTAGTATATTTTTGGCAAATTAGTTTTCAAACATGATGTTTCATACAAAAGTAATTTAGATTTGATTTTGCAGAATAGGTTTAGACCTATTCTGTGAGTTGTTGCAAAGGTTCAATTTAAAAAAATACACAATATTTTATATTTTATTGTAAGTTTGTGATTTTGTATGATAATAAATAAGAAAACATAGTCGTCCTGAAATGATTGATAATAGTTCCCATAATTTATTTTTGGCATTGATGCAAACATATATTTATGCCATACCACAAACACTTATACGTGTGCATATAAATTATGTCTATATATGTAGACACACACACACACAAACAGAATAGATCATAAATATCAGACACTGATTGCATTTGTCTCTTTATACTTAACTTCTATTCTATAACAGTGCATTCTTCTGAATGTAATATTTGTATAAAAGAATAAGCTAGCTTTCTTATGCTTGTTGGGAAACCCAAACAGGAATCATTTACATTTTAAACACCAATATTGGTCTCTCTTCAAAATCTTTTCTTTAATTGGCAAGCTCTTTTAACAGTCCACTTCAACCTCTAGACTATCAAGAAGTCAGTACATCACTACAACCTATGAATAAACACCACCAATAAGTTCTCCATAGGCTGGTATGGTGGACTGATTGCTATGTAGTTCCTGGGGATGAGAGACTTAGGCTGTTGAAAGTTCTTGCCAATTGAAGAAAAGCTTTTGAAGAGAAACAAGCATTGGTGTTATTTGAAACTAAATTAATACCATCTCTTTCAACCTAACACTTCATTTTATACAGACAAAGTTCCTCAAAAAAAAAGTCATGTTTCTATTCTGATTTTATTTTTCTAGACTCTTTTTTTATTTCCCTTAAGAATTAGTACCAGATTTTCAGATTTGTAATTTATGCATAAATATATATTTACTATTTCAGTTATTAGTAAAGATCAATTACAAATATTTAAGAAATGTACAACAAATAATTTTGTTTCCTTAAGATTTAATGAAATATAGTGGTTAACAGGGTAAATATGACTGTTTTCAAAAACATTACAGATTTTATAGATATATTTTTATTATACCCTTTGTTGATAATATTTTTGCTGGAAGAACTGTCTTTGTTTTTAATAAATAGTTTAGACTTTATCAGTATTTTTTCAAATGTACTGTGAGTTCATAGTTAGCCATGAATATATAAATAAGTGGAAGAGTTTATTGAGAAACATTGTCTATTGATAAATTTTATGAAAATCTAACATCTGTCTTACATCAAACTAAGCTGATTTACCAACTGACTCTTCCTCTTATTCTTTCAAAAAATAAAATTAGTAAAGATTTTGAATTTGGGATAGCCTAAAACTCTATTAAATAAAAATAAAACTTATTCAGCTGAGCAAGAACATATAATAATTAAAAGGTTTTGAAAATTTAGACAATAAAAAGTGCCAGGCAAAAATATATCATGACAATATATTCACAAAACAAAAAAAAAATCATTATATTACCTATGCAAATATTACTAGACAATGCATTGTTGTAGTAGTTATAAATGGTCAAAATATTGTATATATTGTGAATATTGACGTAGTTCGAGAAATTAAGAAAACAGTATAGTCTAACGATCTCCTGTTTTTAAGTCATCATGACAAAACAGTGAATCTATATTCATACACATATTCAATATATCTGTATATATCATTTATAGAAAGTTATGCATACATTAGGCTATTTTTGGAAAATACGCTTAATTATGCATAATATATTTAATTGGAAACCTTTGGCTTCTCTTATGGAATAAATTTCTAAGTGTTTGTTAATCCTTAATGCTTTTTATTTGATTATTAATAAATGTTTTATTTTAGCAAGTTGATAATTACATTTTGCATATAGACTCATTTCTTTTAATTTACTTTCAAATATGTTTCCGTTAAATGAAGTTATGTAGATGTTGGCTACAAGTTAAACTTACCTTCATTATGAAATTCATCACTTTAGTGCGTTGTGGGTTAACAAAATAATCATTTTGATATTTGAATATGAGATATATATGATTCATAAATAAAACATGATATTTGGAGTGACTTGAGTTGAAATTACCTTCTATGAAGGTAATTATTAATTTATACAAACTGATCTATTTGACTGTACCGTCACTGACATACCAATTGTAATGAGTACATTGGCCATATCTGACTGCCATATCAAGTATAATGTTACTTTTTTATTATTTTTTTAGTCAGTTAAACATTTTAAAAATTATCAATTTATTAGAGAAAATAGTATTTGTAATATTTTCTTTTTTCTCTTACTGCAATGTAAAATATACTCTTTTTGTTTAGTTGAGTTTCTAATGGATTGATTGAAATAGTTGTATAGGAGCTATATTTTATTTAGAATATTTTTTTTAAAACAAATTTCACTCATGAAATGAACTTATTTTTGTGCAATTATAAATTTAGATTAATTTTTATTTTTCGTCCAAAATGTACCTTAATTTATCATAAAATTTTATTTATGTATATGTTGATGATGTTTATTTAAGTAATCTAATTGCTTTATGTTGAAATATTTTTTCAAATATAATATAATAGAGTAATATATTGTTTTTATGATTTATATACAAAAACTTTTATTATTGAAAATGAATTGATAATCTTCAACAAAACATAGGTATTAAATTTTAAATAATTCACTAAAGGGATGTTTGTGGTTTGAACCATAAGCATTACACTGTAAATATTGTTCCTTTTTTATGTTTTTTTTTTCCTTCAAGATTTTCTGTAAGTGAACACATTGATGTCTCTCACATTATTTAAGTTTTTTGTTTAAATTTTGCTTAAATATATTTAGTATAACACAACAATGGATTTGTGAGATTAGTAATTATTTAGAATTGTTCCAAATTTCCATTTAGTGTTATGAATGAAAATTAATTTTCAGAACATAAATGTTAATTTATAAATGTATATAGCAATGTTTCAAATTGTTTTAGTATAGTCTGTTATAAATTTTTATTTATAATTTTATTTTTAGATAAAATAATAGAAGTTGGTTACAAATGTATTATCTGATGAATTTGGATATTATAGACCTAATATAAAATCAACTTACTTGATTAATACAATGGAATATTTTTAAACTAACATAAACTTTTACATCACAAATAAAAAATTACATTGACAATTTATCATTCTGAAAAAATGTTTTTTATTTCCTTTACTTCTTTCTCACTTCGTTAAAAAATTAGAATCTTAGCCATCTGTTACTTAAATTTTGTACCCAGAAAAAGTAAAACATACAGCTTATTACAACAAATAGCATTAAATAATTATTGATAAAATAGGTTTTCTTTGGTGCACGCTCACCTGTATTGCTTCTATAAAAAATAATTGAAACTTACTGCGATTGATACCTATATATATTTCCTAATGAAGTGAATTTATTTGATTCCACATAATTTTATGATTATTTTTTTTTTCAAATAATGTAATGAATCAAAATACTTGAAATTTCAATAATTGGGAAAAGCAAAATGATAATGATTGGATTAGATTTATATAACAAAATCATATATTTTTATTAACCCAAGGGATAACCACAACTGCATGTATTGTGAAATCTGTCCCATATTAATTTTTGTATGAGCTCCTTTGTATGTGTGTGTATATATATATACATATAGGCACACACATAAAAAAGAGCTATATATAGAGATATATATATAGGAATCCATACTTCTTATATTACCTGTATAAAAAAGAAAGATAAAGGAAAAATAAGAAAAACTTCCTGCCTTAAATAATGAGTAATGTATAAATTAGTAGAAACTCAGTGTTTATTAATATTTAGGCCATTATCTAACTAAAGTACTTTTGAAAATTGATTTTATATGTTTGTGATAAAAGTATTTGTAATAATCTATAAAAAGGGAAAAAAATTCATTGTAAACACGATAAGAGGAATTTCCTCTCCTAAAGTATTTTTGTGGCTCTTTCATATTCATGGTGTAATTTAAATGAAACTTGATATATACTATGAATAAATATTTGTGTACAATATTTACTTATATACTGTGACTATTTTAATATTTCTAATTAATTAATTTTAGAAACATTTATATTTTCTTTGCATCACTTCTCAGAATATCTAAATTTTTATTATTGAATAACTGCTTTTCATGTTTTGGCATATATATGTTCAAATATATGTTTTGCTTGGAAACCCAGTTAAAGAAAAAATTTATATTCAAGCAATTAGAAAATGATGTAGTTTAGTTATTTTTGTATTAAAATAGGATTTATAAAACGAAAATTTAAAATAATGTTTAAGTCACTTTTTTTCTTACTCTCTGTTCATTGTTAATTTAGTTTTCGTGTAACAAAGAATTTTGTAGTTAAATATTTTAGTCACGCAAACTGTGTATATTTGTTAATACAATAAAAATGTGCTGTGAGAATTAATACAGAAACAATAAATAAAAATAATTTAAATTAACTTTATTGCTGGCATAAATGACTTGTGATATTAAGGTTATTTATTGTAAATGATGCAGTATTGGTGGTTGAGCCATAATATTATTTAAGGCACTATTCTAGATATAATTAATATTGCTAATACAAAATTTTGTGCCTAGATATGTTTCTCAAAATATTTTATAGTTTAAACTATTGACTTTAATACGTTAGGTATCATCTTAGTAACACATGTTAGTTATTGTTCCACCACCAATGTAAGTTCTCTACCTGTTGCTCTCCTACATACTTGTGCCTTTTTCTTTCTTTTTTTTTTTTTTTAAATAACTTTGTTTCTAGTTGACAAATAGAAAAAAAAGTAAATTCAAAGGACAGTAGGCCATTTACATTAGCTACTATGAAGGTCCAAACTGCCTAGTAGTAACTCTTTGTCTTGTATTAATAGAAATTGTAGTATGTGCAAAAATTTAAATTTTCACTATTTTTACTTTCAGATTTCTCTAATGAGGATTATTTCTGGTATCTGGTGTGTGCCGAACAAAATAATTTACTTTCTAATTAATTTTTTGCTTCATGAATAAATGTGAAGTTATTTTTTTTAATATTTCTGAATGGTCTTTGAATTCTGTACAAATTTCTTTGGAAAGTGAGGAATGGTCACCTCCACGATGGATGCATTTTATAAATAAAGTCTGAGCATTTAAATACGAACTGGATGTCAATCCTTTATATTGTGTTTTTCTTGATTGACAAAGTTCACTCTCAAGGTAGTGGTTTTACATTGCAGTACTATGATCAAGTCCCTATAACATGACTAAGTTATACATTGTTATGTAGTACAGTAAAGAGTGTACAAACTGATAGACCTCGCTTCATACATGATGTTTGCTGACATAGTTTGGCAAAAATTAGTCTAATGATTACCAGAACTGATTTGGTTAGCCTTCATTTATATTCTTTAGTTTCTTATATTGTCAATTTTAGTCATGGTATATAAATCCCTATTCTATTATCAATGATTGCTAGTGAAAGAAAAAATATTCTAGCCAGCCTTGGGAAGTTTGAGTCCCTATCAGTTTCTTCGCCTAGTAATTGTTAATAATTTTTAGTCTATTTTCTATTACTTGTTTTTTAACATTTATAGTTTCAGAATAATAACATTTTATACTATACAAGGAGTTGTTGCAGATATATCTTTGTATATTCTGTACCGCTTAAAACAACTTATCTTTCCAGCATCAAATGTGGGATGTATGCTGTTGTACCAACTTCTTCGCCACGAATTAATAGAAGTTCCCCTCTTCTCTCACAACAAACACCCACTTACATTTTCATATTTTAATAATAAAACCTTAGGCGTCTGTTTAGAGAGGGGGACTAGTTCACAACACGGCTAAAGTTCACTCTGATCTGCCTATATAAGGCCAAAATTTGGAGCTTTTTCCATTCAGTCAGAACCCGGCACTTGAAGTGAACACTGGTCTCTCTCACCCTCCCTTTCTCTCTCTCTCTCTCTCTCTCTCTCTCTCTCTCTCTCTCTCTCTCTCTCTCTCTCTCTCTCTCTCTCTCTCTCTCTCTCTCTCTCTCTCTCTCTCTCTCCCCCTCTCTCTCTACGGCTCTGGGGCCCTACAAAATGTCCCTATCCCTAGTAGCATCTCCCTCAGCGATCCAACTGGTGACCCCGACATGATCTGAAGAGTGTATTAGACTGTATACCAGCACACAAAAAAATAACCAACACTATGGTTAAGTATAGAAGCAGGCTCAGTGCAGCAAAGATTAGCCCTTTTCACTGAGAGCTCCTGATCAAGTACACAGCCGACAAATATTTTGAATAATTGAGTGAGCATAATCTCGACGACTCCTCAAAGCAAGACAACCGGTGACTCCTCAAGGACACTTCGCTGATGCAGGAAGAGTCAACATGTCCGTCCACTTGGACTTTATGGGACCACCACATGAGAGGATGCAACACAAACTAACTAAGATTACTGTGGTCTCAAAACACTTTCTGTACAAAAAAAAAAATCATAACGAACCATCCATGTCTGACTGTTTTAAAGAAATACCATATATTTACAGATTATTTAACATAGGTAAGATCATTACAATTTTTTTCAAATATTGTCAAATTTAAAAAATGCTGAAGACGGAAAGGATGCAGTTTTATGAGGGACGAATACTTCCTGGGAGCGATTATAGATGATTGATTTAAACCAACTGGCAACACTGTCAGAAAAGGACATCGCTAATAGTTTCGATTGAAGGATGGAGTGATCAAGGGTGTCGAATGTCTTAGTTAAGTCTAAGAGGATGGGGTCAGAAATGTGTTGTTGGTCAATGGTGGATTGCATGTCTTGAGTGATATTGGTGACAGCTTGATTGGGGGGAAAATCCTGCCCCGAAGCCGGATTGTATGGGATTTTAGCATTTTTCTAGAAATTTAGAAATTTGGGATTGAACTAGTCTTTTGAGGGGTTTAGAAAAGTTAGAGAATGATTGATTGATATAGGACAATAAATAGTCTTTAGGGAGGTGAGATTAGAAACTTTATTAAATGGAAAAACACCGCTCTTTTCCAAAAGAGGGAAATGTGGAATTTTTAAGGGAAAAATTATAAATGAGAAGCAATACGGAAAGAATTCTAGGGAGACAGAGCTTTACGAATTTCATGGGAACCCTATCTGGACATACCAAATTAGTTATAGATTTCATAATTGAGGAAATTAGGTCAGGAGGAGAAATTTAAGAGAAACAGAATTTGTCTCAGTGGAAATTACTAGTGGTGTTAGTTGGACTGGAGGGAAGGTGTAGCGATGAAGCTGCTAGAATGGACATCGGGAGAAATATGGTAAGTGGGAGAGGTGATTAGTTTAATGAAAAAAACTTTGGGGGGGGGTCCATTTGGAGTGAGAGTCTGTTGTAGAAGATAACGACTCGTGGAAGAATTTTGTTTGGGCAAGGTGGCTTTTTTTGGACTGAGTAAGGTTGCGAAGGATTTTAAAGAGGTATTCATCTTCCGGGTGCCTAGTGCGGATAAACATTGCTCCATTCCGACACCTCATCAAATCTTTGCTTTAGAATGATTTTGACTGAGGTGGTGGTGGGCTCAGAAAGTCTTAAAGATGCTCGTTGAGGATGGTGAAAGGAGAGTGGCGGTAAGGAAATCAACGATAGGATCGATAGAGGTAAAGGAATATATGAGGTCCCATTGACTTCTCTCCAAATCAAGTTGGATGTTGAATGTTAGAGAATTGAAGTTACGGTAGATGATATTGCTGGGGGAGAGAAGAGTGACATCCAGATTGTATGATGGAAAAATGAGATCGTAGACCTAAAGGAAAGGTACTGGAAGTTGAACGGAGGAAATCATATTGACGGGGAAGTCTATGGTAAAAAGATCTAAGCAGGAATCTGAAATATTCGATTAAATGAAAGATTCTCAATCTCTCATTCGCCCTTCGGTGTGTTAATATACTGGTGAACAGATTCGATAGGAGTATCTTCTGTTTCATAAATGGAACTCCCTCTGACATATAATGGAGGAGGAGGTGTTGTGGTCATTCTCGCATGTACTGACTTTGGAAATGGTGAAGAGATTGTATCTTTGACATGGGGTGCCGTCTACTCATATCACTTTACATAATCATCTTCATTATCATTTTTATAATCCATTTGTGAGGTTAAGTCCTTAAGGGAAGGTCCGACTGCAGTTAATGGCTCCTCCTGTATTATCGGCTGAGGCAATGGCTGACCTGATAGCCATAGGTTCAAATTGTTTTCGAACTTATTAAATGTGTAGTTCAGTATGTTTAGTGGGTCTGTAATAGGCTTGAGATTCATCCTATCTTGGAATGTCTTCTTTTACCGATTTATATTTCTTTCGCAAGTTTTTGCTCGTTTCTGCAATAGCTTGGAACACTGGAACGCTTCAATTTAAACGTTTTAAATAATGTTTTTACAACTTCTTCATTATAAGCGGATGGAATTTTCAAAGCCTTTTCTGAATCTACGGCTATTAGAAGTAAACTACCATAAGGTTCATCTTTCCAACATAAGTGACACATATCTTTAAATATTTGGAATTTAAAGTGAGATGAGCTGAGATGATGATCAAAAACATGTTTCACATTGAGTTCATCCTGATTAAATGATATCAGTAAATTTATATTGGCGTTTATGAGACTGAGTAAGATAAAAACAATCTAAATTTTTATCTCTATCCATACTAAAGTATTTGCGTATAACATCTTGGCTTTCCATAGATGCATCGTCGGGTTCAATTACCTCTTCGCAAGCATAGTGTATGATGAAATCGATCTGCGTTACACGTTCAATAAATTAACGAAGAAATTCATACTTTGGTCAATTCAACATTTTACCATAAACGTATACATTTTCGTATCTTAATCCATTAGGATCTATCATGAAACTTATTACAAGGCTTGTCTTTCCACCACTTCTGGAGTCACATATGGCGGATCTAATACTGTCATTAACAAAAGGACCATCGCGTTGTAAACCGGTTTCTTGGCCCGCTTCCGGAAGAAAATTATTATTCTGATCCGTTCACACTGTTGTTCTAAAAGCATTCTTTGAAAACTGACAATATATGCTTTCATGTTCTGACATAAATAGGAGTCGATATGCTAATAGATGATAAGTCTTGAAAATAATTAGACAGTGCTTAGACTTCCAGTATTGTTTTTTTAAAATATAAACAGAGTCGTAGTTTCAGAAAGCACCAGTGAACAAAAACCATCTTTTTTTTTTTTTTTTTTTTCCTTCATAGCCCCTTTAAACTTACAGACAATTATATACAATTATAGATCCTCAGGTGAATCCATTTACAAATTATTCTGTATTTCCTGTAGCATCACTACATTATATACAGGTTTTGTTATTATTATTTTTTTTTTTTTCCTTAGCTCTCAAACTTATAAAAAATAGGATGTGGGAAAAATAAAGGAAAATTATTTAGGGCTGATGAGTGCCTTTCACTAAGGGGAGTCCCCCATTTGAAGGATGTATGAGTTATTTTATAGAAATTATATAATCGAATAAACAAGCATAATGATGTACATTATACGTGACTAGACTAAACTGATTAATAAAGGTGATGGGGCTCACCTTTTTGATCAACCTTAAAACTAACTTACATACTAATTCTTATCCTAATTTTTCCCCAACAGTCTGTTGCCATCGATGTGGGAGGGATGGTGGGGTCATAGTGTTAAACACTGGATTTGTCAGGTGCTGCAACGAGTCAAAAAACTTAATGTGTCTCCGGTGGATGAACTCACCCACTCAAGGATGAACTCAAATTCGTAAACATGAAACCATCTTATAAAAAAACAATACGAATATATTTCAAAGATATGATAAATAAAGTACGAGTAACAGGTGTGCCTTCTATTTCCGAAGTGTCATTGATATCATTAATAAAACCAAAGCATTTTCTCAGGAAACATGGAAGTCCTGTTGCTCCTCTATTGCCTAGAATTTTAACAATACCGAAAATATGTCGATTTTTACCATTAGTATCTCTTTTAGCTGGACTTGCGGCTATAGGATTGTTAGCAGGAGGTGCAGTGACTGATGCTAAAGCTATCACTGAGACTGCAGGGGCTAAAAACAGATTGGAGGCGATGAAACGTCATAATCTTAAACTAGAACAATGAAAAATTGTAAGTGGCCTTTATATCAAACCAGATGGTTTGGGACTATATCAAACCTGAACGTGACTATCGACTTTACCACAGAGGCCTTTAAAAAACATTTAATTATCTAGGTTAGCAAACGATGTTTCACATTTTCAAGAAATTTAAACGATTGATGTGTTACCATCAAGTACCAAAAAACATAAAAGCGCGATTGTCAACTTGGATACACATGATAAGCTGGGTACTTACGGGGTTTGCTATGTGAAAAAAGGAATTAACGTAGGGTATTTTGACCCATTTGAAAATATAAAAACATCTCAAGAGCTAGTTCAATATTTCACAGGTTCTAAAATCTATTATAATAGAAAAAATATTAGAACACGCCTCACTGCAGTCATATATATGACTAATGTTTTTGTGTAAATACGGTGTCGGGAAATGTCTCCTAGGGGGAGCACGGGTTGTAATCGAATAATTCCAGTCTAAAAGTTACAAGTCCTCCTTTAAGATCCAATAGATTAATGGCAAATATTGTCTAAAGTATCTTCGATGATTAGTTGATAATGACTGGTCACTGGTTCTCGATAATTTTACATCCCGGCTCGACTGCAGGAAATAAAACCCTGCCACGGGCTAGGGTCACTACAACCTGGCCGCTGTCTTGCGAGCGTTAAGAAAGATGTAAAATGGGTGGACCTGTGGTCTTTGACCTTTGCTGGCAGCCTAGTCGGTGGGCAGATTTATTCGTATTGATCTGACTCCATAAGATCTTAGAAGGTGTGCCCCGACAAAGCACTATGCTCAGGAGAAGAGGAACAGGGTAGGTATTATAGGTAGTTTATGTGGTCTTGGAATGACCACGAATTCACACTCGGTATCTAAGGGTAGGCGAAAACCGTCCGGATCCCAAAGGCGAGTGTGAACAGAAGAGAGGCAGACTGGATCGCAGAAGGAGACGCTACTAGGTAAAGTTTGTAGGGCCACGGAAGAGGTCTCTTCCAAGGAGGTGCTAGTTTTAGCGAGACGAAGGCAGAGAATCCCACTAGGAAGGTGTGGGGTCTGACAACGCCGGACTAAAACATAGCGAGGTTAGGAAAGAGAGATGCAGAGGCAGTTGAATAAGAAAGCTATCAATTATTTCCTGCAGTCGTGCCGGGATGTAAAATTATCGAGAACCAGTGACCAGTCATTATCAACTAATCATCGAAGATACTTTAGATAATATTTGCCATTAATCTATTGGATCATAACGGAGGACTTGTCACTTTTAGACTGGAATTATTCGGAGAGAGAGACTGCAATTATTCGATTACAAATCAACAAACACGGTTATTGACTTTAAGCCTTCCACTATTTATAAAAGTGTACATTACCGTTCCAAAAACGTCTTACAACGGTTAACAACACAGAACAGACATTTTCTACGACAGTTGGGTTATAGATTAAAGAAGAATGTATGATATATTAAATAACAGCTCTGATATCATATTCAATGAAACCATTAAAACATTCGAATATCATAAACATCAACCTTATGCTTAAACACTTCCAAACCATAAGATGAAATCCAAAACCAAAAAGGTCGTAAAAAACCATTTACATATATTAGGTAATCTGCAGTTGTCTATATAAAAAATGAATAGATAAGGCAAACTTGCGGAACGCAAAACTTACGCCCTGTTGGGTGTTCATACAGTTTCGTCTTCTCATAGCCTTACCACCTTAACTTAAAAGTGAGCCCTTACTTCAATACCTCACAAAGTTGGAAAATACAATACCACGCTGGTATGGAATGGAAAGAAGGAGAAAAAATCAAAATAGGGCCTATTGAGATTGGACGACAAAACAGAAACCTGTAGAAATCGTCCGAATTTTCCAGTTCTTTGAGGTTTGACCTCCGGACCTCAAACCTTTAACTAGCCATCGAATCTCACTCCATCCAATAAGCCCTATTTATATAAAGAATAATTATATAAACTTAATTACGTCAAAAAGTTAATGGAATATTTCGATCTTCAAGGAGTAACGATCCCGCTCATACCGCTAATTGTTCTAAAACTATTTACATTACCGAAAAATTATCCATATCCAGATCATAATTACGAAAAAATAATTTAAATGAAATAATTAAAATCTTAAATTGCTTCTGACCGATTAGTTGAGAGTACTGATCAATAGAGTTATGCTCCTGAATCAGATTGAGAACATTTTCACTAATTATTTTCAATGCTCCTAACAATGCGACATTGTAAAATTTTCTCTATAAACTTGGGAAAATGATGATCATAAAATTTTTACTTAACACGTTATTTTTTTAGGTAAAGAAGAAGGTGTTGCCTGGTTATCCATAAAAAATAACGCATAAGCAACCGACCTAGAATAACGTAGCATCGATAACGCTAAATAAAGTACATCACAAGGTATTGCTTGATGTACAACAGTGTAATGGACTTTTTTCAACCCTTTCTGTACAATATTCATTCTCATTTGTGATTAACAACTTATAGAACTTTTTAAAGATGTATCATCTTTTTGCCCTCCTCAAAAATCAAGAATTGACATAAATTCATATTTTGAGCAAAGAAAAGAGAAAAGAAAAAATGTACTTCAAATAATATCATTGTTTTTGTAACTATAACCAAACCTGTGTACTTACTTACTTGTAAACGGAATTGAATTTATTTAAAATTTTCATCCATTTCCATTCACAATCTTCTTTAGGTGCCCTGCCTGTTTAGCCTGTTAATTATACTTGACTGCTCTGCTAGTCATAGTATGGTTAACAAATACTGAAATAATTTGTGCATGAATAACAGACCGGTGAAGAAAAGAAAATGTAAATGTTTTTTAAACAAAATACAAAAGTTATTTTCGTTTTTATCACCCCAAAAATCACTGGAATACAAATTTTGGAGAAAATCTATAAAAATTAAATTTTTTTCCACAGAATTTTCACATCATGACAATGTGGAGCGCAAACGCTCAAGGGGGAAGCGCGGCGAATTACCACAAACAAACCCCAAAGCAGGACTTCACCCAAAGAAGGTTATGCTCTCGATTTGGTGGGATTGGAGGGATGTTGTCTTTTGCGAACTTCAGCCCACGAACAGGACCATCAATTTGGATGTGAACTGTGACCAGCTGGACAAATTAAATGCAGCGATCCACCAGAAGCGTCCAGAACTAGCCAACCGTAAGGGGATTGTCTTCCATCACGACAATGCCAGACAGCACACTTCTTTGCAGACGCGGCAGAAGTTACTGGAGCTTGGCTGAGAAGTTTTGCCGCACCCTCCATATTTGCCCGACCTCGCACCTTCAGATTTCCACCTGTTTCGGTCTCTTCAAAATTCATTGAATGGACAGACCTTCAACTCTGGAGAAGATGTAAAAATCCACTTGGAAAATTTTTTTGCCAGTAAAGACAGGAAAGTCTTTGAGCGTGGAATTATGAATCTGCCCATGAGATGGCAGAAGATACTGGAATGAAACGGCAATTATATCATTAATTGAATAAATCGCTTTGTGTTTAAAATTTGTGCCTTATTTTCGCTTAAAAAACCG
This sequence comes from Acanthosoma haemorrhoidale, assembly GCA_930367205.1. Lineage (NCBI taxonomy): Eukaryota > Metazoa > Arthropoda > Insecta > Hemiptera > Acanthosomatidae > Acanthosoma > Acanthosoma haemorrhoidale. Next base: position 1,927,695 of record OV884009.1, read on the forward strand.
AACGGACATTTTGGCCAACCTGATATTTTGACTGCAACGCACCTCAGTCCCGAAAGGTTTAGGTTTTAGGCTATTTAGAATTTAACTCCTAACTTATATTCCAATATCATGCCAATTAAATATAGAAAATATACGATAAACCAAACGTAAAATTAATATCACAGCATGTAGCTTAAAATAGTAATAGTAAGTCGGCAGTGAGCAGGAGATACTATTTAATCATAATTATGATTAATTAATATCTTTACTATTATTTTGTTAGGTATTGAGTTTCAATCGTATGTGAGAAATGGGCGGATCTAGTTGCTAACTTGGTGTGAGAAATTTCTACTACAAAATCTACCTCTAGCAATGTTATCTAACATGGCTGTTTCAGAAGGCCGTGAGGATACAGTTCTGTTTACATTATTTAGTGACATTTAAATGAGATGTGATAAGTTGTTTGGCTCAATTACCTATCATTATGCCAGTTATTTCCTACCGACATGAAATATTCACATTATTCATTGGAAACCGACTGTTCTCGTTGAAACCTGAAATAGAAGGAACAAACAATTCGCATGTGTTCTTTAACAGTTGTAACTAAAAAATTGTTTTATTCATACTTCTCTCCATCTACGGGATACAAACTGGAGTAATGAAAAAACATAAAGACAAATTCTTAGTTACAATGCTGCTAACCTAGTTATAAGTCTGAATCAGTTATAATATTAAACTACAATGGGAGAGCAAAACAAATTTTTTGAAAACAAAAGCTCTTCTCCTTTACCACCAAGGGTTCTCAAAATTGATTCAGACAACTACATGTTAAATGGTGTTAGTTCCCGTCCCAGATCTTTTAGTTTCACAAACGGAGTGTCTGAACCTCTAGGAAATTCTTATCATAACATCAATAGGCATGAAATAGACCAGTTTGTCTCGACAACGAGGGAGTCAAATTCAGTTGTAACTTCAAGTACAACCTTTTCGCCATCAGTTGTTAAACCTCCTTCTCCTGCCCATAATGTTTCTCCTCCTCCTTCATTGAGCTGTGCTCGAACTCTTTCATTTCATTCGTTGTTTTGTTCTTGTCACATTTCTTGTTGTTGTACATGTGATTCGCTTTGCCCTCCTGATTGTCATGATTGCATCCGAGCTGTTTGTGTGAAGTTTACTGGAACTTATTTATCATATCCACACAATGAAGTTTTTCAATCATCACCTATCTATGAGAAAGTAAGTTTGCTTAACACAATCCAATTCAACCTCTATATTCAAGTGATGCTCATTTATTTCAGTTCTTCTTAATTATAGACAAAATTTTTATTAACTAAGAAAGGGCTCTATATCAGAATGAAAAATTTCTCACAACATTTTCAACCCATTTAGATAATTTATTTATTTGAATATATAGAAAAACAGTTAATGTTGGTTTCAATGGGTGAAATTACCTTATGAGATGTATATAGTCTATGCCTCTAACATTTTTAGTAAAAACAATTAAAGATTATACATTTTGGGAAAAATATATTGGTGAAGGCTATAGTTAGCCAGATTAATTATTATTTAATATATTTCGGGTTCAAGTGTTTGTTAAGAGACGGCTTGGCTTGATTATACTTAACATATCTTTTTCATCAACACAAACCGATCTCCCAATAACTGCTTCAACTCGTTTGTATACTCACGGTTAACAAAGAACTTGCGTGATATATTTCAATTAAGTTAACATTAAAAAAAAATACCAGTTTTTCTATATTTTAGAAGCAATATCTTATGTATCTTATATATTTTAGCCGTTATCTCAGTGGAGTCCATCAAATGTCATTGATTTGCTAACTAGTCTTAACCTTTTTCGATACATTAACGTGTTCAAATCAAAAAATATGAGTGGAACAGATCTATTGAGACTTGACAAGGAAGCACTATCGGTAAGTTATCTTAATCATATGTAATCTTCATCTCCCTTTTGTTATATTTAATGAATAGTTGGTTTATTGAATATTTGTTTTCCAAGAAAAGTGGCCAATTTAGAAAAAATAATTTATATATTTTGAGTGATTTGGTTCTAGTTGAATGTTCACTTTTAAATTATTTCAAGTAAACTTAATTTATTTGATAATTATTTTATTACGATAATTATATTATTTGTTAATTAATTTGACAGTATAAGAAAATGTATTATATACTGTTAAAGAGTATGATTTAAACACTTGTGACAATAACAGAGGAAGAGTGGAAAGTGATAGCAGCACGCATCAGCTTACATCGAGGTCTAGTTATGGTGAGTCAGGAATGACCACATATAAAGCATATAAAGGCTACTTAACTTTTCCACCCTTATGACTGGACTCTGGAACGGTTATTTAATTAGTTATTATAAGTAGTTAGGGCTGGTCTCAATCTATGTTCTACTTTTAAATTTTCTTTTTTTCTGTAGTAGTTGGAATGATTCCTGATAAAGTTGTTTGGACTGTTAAGAAACCCAATAGAGTTGAGATGACTGAGTAACATAATAAATTTAAATTATACTGTATTGTGAAATTTTCTATTATTTGATTCTTAAATTCTCTTCACTGGTCACGTGATATTAAAGACTTTTGGAAGTAAGGAGCTTTGAAAGTAAATTAACTGCTTCTATAGCATTCCAAAACTATTCTGACCACCACCCTCAAAACCACACTAACAACCCTTAACCCTTTACCTGCACAAAGCCACTTACACTTACGGCACGGAGGGCCCTGTATGGCAAAGCCATTATAGTGGTTCAGCTGTGGGTGGGCCTTCCGTATGTGAAGCCACTAGAGTGGCTTTGAAGGGAGCACTCTTCTGAGTAAGAGGCAAACGTTAAACTGTCCCTGTCCTGCTAGATTGTGATCTGCTTTCTTATTCTTCATGAACCCATGTCAATGAATGTTTTTGACAGATCTCATACCTGTTTCGGTCCCTTGCACTTCAGAGAGTATATGTTGCCATAGTTCTGGTTTGGCTCTCTTGGATAACAGGTATCCTTAGTGTGCTTATTTCTGTGAATAATTTAAAATGTTTGTGTTTCGATTTACAATGAGTGGAAAGCGATTGACAATTGATGAGGGGAAGGAGATGAACGGTGATTTTGAAGATAAAAGTAATATCACCAGCTCAGATAAGGAAGGAATTCAAACCAAACAGGCAGGTGAGTCAGAAGGAATTGTATAAGAAGCCATTGCAGTTAAAGTGAGTGCCCTAGAAGCTTCTTTATCAAGTGATGAAGACATAGTAGCTCCCCCAGCAAAGAAGAGGCATGAATCTCTTCAGTGGACTAGGAAGGACTCTTCTACTCACCATAGTTCGATATAATACAATATTATTTTTCATTAATGACGAATTTGATGGGATAAATACATGAAAAAAATTGAATTAAAGTAACTTCAATTTATAACTAATGCGTGTAGATTCGAAATATTGCCAAAGGATACAAAAGAAGTACACCAATAATGCAGACAAGTACTGCAATGTGGGTGGTGCAAAAGGTGGAGTAATTTTGATTTTCATGAATGACACCCTCGTAAAAAAAATCCAAGTTTTCTACCTCCCCCTTGTGAGCGTTTCCTGTCATCTTGAAAAATCGCTTTTTTTTTTGTTTTTCCTCAGTAAGGCTCTTTCAGTGCCTTATAGGTAAAAATATATTATTACCAATTTTAAAGAACATTAAACTACCTGTAAGTTGTGGATCTAATATGTTGGACAATTCCGAGCAGGTTCTAAGCTACATGTTACTGTGACTTTTTTTTTTTTTTTTGGCCCTTCCTGAGGCTGAGCCTCAAACGGGCTTACCCCACAAGCCCGTGAAGCGAGCTCATGGTGTTATGTAGCCTGTGGTGCGCGTATTCCGGTGCAGTGGGATTGTTGCAACGGTCAGCTTACCTTGAGTAATTCTGTTTTTCGTTCTTTATTTTTCAAAATCAACATATAGAAAATTCCAAAGAAAACAAAAAAAAAAGATAATAAAAACTTTTACTTAAATTACTTTGTACAATCCTTACTAGCTATAATTTTGGAGAAAGGCTAAGTCTCACCCCCAGGTACGTCACCTCCGTGCCCACCCTAACTCTTCTTCCTTCTATCTCCAGCCACATAGGGTGAGCACGGTCCATCTTGCCTCTCACCAGGGTGGCCGTTGTCTTTTCCGCAGCCATGGTCATCTTCATGTTACCATGACTAGGCCTCCCTAATAAGCAACCCACAGGAGTCTGTCTAGTGCTGCTGCCATCTAGTTGCAGACTCCAAGACTCCTTGTGTCTCCAGCCATGCAGTAAATCCACTGAAGTCTTGGCCTGCCCAACCTTCTTTGTTCGTTGATGATTTCTATCAGCGGTTTCCTCGGGATCTGCTCCTCATTCATATTGGCCACATAACCACCCCAACTTAATCTGGCTCGCTTTAGTATGGAGACAATGTTGGGCTCACCATAGAGGAGTACTTTTCATACTCGCCAAAACTTTTTAATAAAAAACTAATATTCATACCATAATGTTGTGATATTTAGATTTTGTGATGTTGCCTTTGATTTAAATTTGAAATTAGCGAGCATAAAAGGGCGATAAACGAACCGTGAATCAAGATTATGAAGAGATGGACATTATTTGTGGCCGTTCTATCTAATATTAATATTTATCATACAAATAATATCAAGAATTAAATTTAAATGTTTTAATATTGGATTTGATAACTTTAAAATAAGAAAAGTTGAAAATATGAGACAACTGGCATTGGAAGAAAGAAGGATGAAAAAAATCAAGAAGGTGAGACAAAGGACGAGTGCTTGAAAAACAGGAGAGTGTGGGCGTTGGGTTGTTCTTTTTGAAATCTCATAAGACAAGGTGTAAAATGAAGATAGTGAGTGTTGTAAAATTTTAAAATTCTATTATTTAATGGTGATTGGGCATATAGGAGAACCGTTGATGGAAGAGGAGTTTTATCAAAGAAGAAGGATTGAGGTGATAGCAGTGGATATTTAATGATCGCGTGGCAGGCCAAGAAACAAACGAGGAATAAGGAAGCATTCGCCGATGGACGAAGACAACAGATGAAGCAAAAAGAAAAGGACATAAAAATTAGTAAATCTGGCCAGTCGCAAAATAATATTAAGGTAAAATAAAATTTGTTAATAACATTGTAATTTTGTCACAGACGTGCTTGCATAAAAAATTTAAAGAAAAGTTTTGTAATTAAACAGTTTTCCTTTTGCCAGAATTCTTTTTTATATTAACAGAACCTATAACCTTCAGGTAAAATTAAATATAAGCAAATAGAGAAAAAACATAACAGTATCCACAAATAAATAAACTTTATATTGTAACGTAACAGTAATAATTAAAAAAGAATTGAAAGCCGAAATAATTCTATTAGAAAGAAAATATTTAAATGTTTTTAAGTGCTCTACGTTTTTTGTGGGGGAGGTTATATACCCTCTCGGTGTCTATTGCGAGTAATTACAAATAAGTTGTAAAGATTGGTTATTATGCATGGTTAAGCCTGAGTATTTATCTTATTTTAGATTGATTTTTCATTGAGGTATTTCTAATTAATTAGTTATATATATTAATTTAATTTTTTTACTCACCTTTCCAGTTGTGAATTATCTGTTAAAAGGGAAAAAACAAACAAAAAAGGTTTTTTATTTCTATCCAGATATTGATTAAAAAAAAAATGTTATTTTTTAAAATATTTCTGTTTCATTTCCTTGTTTATGTATAACCAATGTAAATATTTGTGCTAAGTATAGATCTATTAGCCATGTCTTGGGGAAAATTGTATTTTTTGAAATGTATACATGAGACAAATGAAATATTGTTTGTTGTGTAATCAATGAAAATTTAGATGTATACAAATTAAAGGTCAACAGTTGAGTTTAATTTATTTAAAATAAATATATTGTTTGTAAACAAAAATAATAACGATATGAGACTCTCCAAAGCCCCGTTTCCTAACGGGCTATCTTAACATAACTAATCCTAACATAAATGGTTATACATAAACAAGGAAATAAAACAGAAATATTTTAAAAATAATATTTTTTTAAAAATCAATATGTGGGTAGAATTAAAAAACTTTTTTTGTTTGGTTTTTCCTTTTTAACAGATAATGCAAAACTGGAAAGGTGGGTATAAAAATAAGATTAATATATCCGACCAATCGACACTAAATCCTTTAAAGAGGATTAAAGGACATAGCACAGTCAGATAAGTCACTCTGGATCCAGATTTCAGCTGGGCAAGACGCATGTCAGTTGTCAGATTGACAGTACCCTCACCCATCAACGGCTTTACATCTTGATTCTCACTGGCTCATTTCTCTATGGTTTATGTTGCTCACAGCTGACTTCTTGACATCCGACTCTGGAAGAAAACTTTAATTCACATAGCGATCATGGACTCATGGTAACCGCGTTGGATGTAGGTTTACCTACCCACAAGAGGGTTTTGTTATATCTTATGTTATTTGTATATCTTAGTGTCATATAGCGATTGGTCATGGTATCACTGAACCATTTTGTAATTAATTTAAGTAGTTATAGTTGTTTATTTTGGTTTTGTTATTTTTTCAAAAGTCGGCTTTCCTGTAATTTAGTTTTCTTTTTTTTTAGGAAATGTAATTTATTAATTATAATTTGTTATCTATTCTATTATTATACATTTAAAGGTCAGTTTGGTTTTTTCTTTTTCATTATTCAAAATAAAATCGTATCATAATTGGAAAAGCCGTATTTTTTTTTCTTTCCTAGCTTTTCTCCTACTTTCTATTTGTTTTAATTTTCAGAATAACAATCTATTATTTCAATTGTAATCGATTTATTTATTTTTCTTGTTTTGTTGAAATTTTAGGTTTTGTTTACAATTACAGGTTCACTTTTTCTTGTTCTTAATTACGACCACTACCCACCTTAGTAAGGGAACCGGCACTTCTCATGGGGAAAGAGATCAGCTTTCGATTGTGAAACGCTCCCCCCCCCAATGAAATGATGGATTTTGCACTAAACAGTACTTAAAAAGATATTCAGATAAAATCAACATATCTAACATTTTGCATATTTTTTTGTTGACATTTGTGCAAATTTTTATGTCCTTGTCGCTCAGTACCTTTTCAAAATTTTCCAACATGTTAGGTAAACATTCAGCAAGTTCAATGTTCTTTAAAATTGGCAATAGTATATTTTTGCCTAAAAGGGAATTACTGAGGGAAAACTGTAAAAAGTGCCTTTTTTTAGATGTTTTTTTTAAGATGGTGGAAAACGCACAAGGAGGGAGGTCAAAAACTTGGATTTTTTTGAGGGGGTCAATACATACAAAGTACCTAAAATGAAAATTACTCCACTTTTTGCAAGGCAAAAGGCTATCTCTACTTGGCTATTTGGAAGTTATTGGTGATATATATATATATATATATATAATCTCAATTTTGGCATGGGCTCTGTTTCATTTTTACTAGGCATGGAGTTAAAAATGTTTCAATTATAATTCATTTAGACTTCTCTTAAGCATTAACAGTGTTAATTATAAACGTGATCAGCTGATACCAATAATTTCCTTTCTGGTTGTTTGATGTTAGTTGTATTTCCAAATGAACTACTTTTCATGCCAATGCCTGTATATATTTTATTTATCTAATTAAACCAATTAGAATATGTTCAACTTGTCAGGATCTTTAATGTCGAACAGCTGACTTCCACTCCCCTTTCTGCACACAACTTTCCTATCGTTCACCAACAAATATTTTATTTATGCAGTGCCCTAGCTTTTACATTTTTTTGTTGAACGGTGTGAGCAATCCATTCATTGGCATATATGTTAAACTCAACTAACCAGGCAACTACTTGTTTGCCTTTCTTGGAGAATTTTTGTAAATATAAAATTGGGAGTACTTCTATTTGGCTACAACATATCACAACAGTTAAAAGTGACTTCACATGGAAAACTAAAAAAAACTCAAAAGATGAATTTATTTTCTTCTTATATATTTAACCCATTTAATTCATTTTTTTTATATTTAACCCATTTAATCATTTTTTTTATATTTAACCCTTAATGTGTCAAGGAATCCCAGCTATGGGCACCACCCAGGCCACTGTTCAAAATTTCAGTGATACACTTAATAGGTTGTAGTTGGCTAAGAATCCTCCAGAAAGTAATATACTTTTTTTAAATAAATAGTTTCCTGTTGACTTGAATTGAGTTGGAAGCCAAGTAGAAAGGAGCCTTGTGAGATAAGAATTACCCATTCAAAGAGGGGCGAGTAAATGTGCAGCAATAGCACTGAACGATATGTCTCACTGTGACACTTATAGGCACCATTAGCAGTTGAAGGGTTAATTTAGGTCAACAGGGATTGTCATAATTGCTGCAAAATATTTTTTCTTAGTGTGTCAAGCAAAATATACTGAAAAAACTATTACCCTTGATTACTTTTTGTTTAATTTAAAAATAGGGTTGTAGATTTTTCTGGTTTTATGATAGTAGAGATATATACAATTTTGAAGTCTTCATCAAAAAATTTTCATTTTATAAATGTATTTTTTTTTTTTCAGAATATGGGTATAAAGGATGAATTTCATCAAAATGCTATTTTATTGTGCATTGACGAATTAATTAGTTTGGAAAACAATAAACTTGATAAGCCATATGAAATAAGTACTAAACCCCCTGATAATCACTTTATATTGCCTGGTGTTAATTTGAAAAGATGTGAAAAATGTGAAAAATTTTTGAGATCTATTCCCAACCGTAGAGAATATTTATGTCAAGGTAGGTACATTGTAACATGTAGTTAGGGGTTACTTAATTTTCCTTACAATTAATTCTAATGATCAGTTAATAAAAAGAAAGAATAATATCAGCCTTATATAAACGGTCAGTAGTGTTAATCACATTTGGTTTGTAATGGGGTATTAGAATAAGGAGCACAAGTGGTAGGCAAAAGAAAGACTCTTTGTTAGATAAAGAAAGTATTTGATAATATATAAATGTTTTCACATGAGGAATATTATTGTAGGATAGAATGCTATTTAATATTTAAAAATGTTTATGAACAAATTGCATTTCCAATAAATGAGATTCAATTTTGTCTGCCCACAGAGTATTTCATTGTATAACAAAGCAACTTTGGTAATCACATTACCTTGTACCTAAGTAGTTTTACAGAATAAACAATAGGTTTTAACAAGTAGAATAGACTAGTTTATTTATGGAATTTTTATAACTAAGCTTCACCTATTTAGTTTTTCTAAACCTACAACCTATCCTGTTTACCATAAACGTTTTTACTCAAGGAATTGCTGCTGAAATAAGGAGAGGTTCTATGCCAGGTGAAAAAATATGCAAATTTAAAAAATCTGGCATCTGTTTCGAGGGCAAAATGAAGAAATAAAATTTCCATCCAAGAAAAAAATGGTCAGTGAAAAACAACTCGTTATTCGTAACTGTTATTATTAATTGTAAAATTCTTTTGTTTCTTTATCAAATGTTCAGATTGTTGACCTGATCAATAATCTACAGTCAGATTTTTTAAATTTGCTCCCATTTTGTTGCTAGTTGAGAGTAAAGTATTGGAAATTTAAGCAAAACTTGGACCTTAAACCCGAACTTGAAATAAATTTGTAGGGAAAAAAATACAATTCCCCCTTGATCAGTGACGTGACACTTTTTTTATTTTATGTTTCAAAAAAAATTTTACATAGGAATAAAACAGAAGTATAATAATTTTCTTGTCAGTGAGTATTTTACTTAAAAAATTAGCACTTTAATGTCTAATTCGCCAATCAATTCATCCTCTTTTCTCCTATCGTATTGCCGCTTTATATATACAAAATATTTATGCACTTTTTGTTTACGACTTTCATTAATTTTAACAAGTTCTGTACTAGCTCAAGCCTCAGGAGAGGGAGTATCAGATAAAGTTTGTTGGGTTCATAGAATCAATATTTATTTACATTTTTCCTAACCTGATTATTTGTCATCTGTTTTCATTAAGAAGTAGTGTCACTTTTTGGGCTCTATTTTTAAGTCCCTCTTCTTGTGTGTAGAGGTAGAGGTGGCTGCTCTTATGACAGTGTTTGTCACAACGTTTTGTCTTAAGTTTCTAGAAGGTTTATAGCTTATAACTAAACCTAAATATATTACCTATGTTTGTTGACATGTTTTCAATATATGGTAATTACCAATAATCGTCTATCTATCTATCAATAAGGTAGATTATCAGTTCTGGGCTGTTATATGTATGATTTTCTTAGCATTTCGCTGGTGTGCCATGTATGGTATTTCTTGATTATCCATTAAAAGTAGCTATGTGTTTGGTATAATCATTTTCTCTTTCACTGTTTTTTATTTTGTGACTGCCCTTATCCATAGGAATTTTAAGGTATGGATTAGGGAGTGAAATTTGGCCAGTTTATGGTTTTGGGTTGTTATCCCTAACAGCTAGTGTGTAGGATAAGGAATAGGATGCTATTTAATATTTAAAAATGTTTATGACACTTAGATAGCTGACTTTGTGTTTAATAAAACAAACTGTGTATTTTCAATAAATGAGATTCAATTTTGTCTGGCCACAGAATATTTCATTGTATAACAAAGCAACTTTGGTAATCACATTACCTTGTAACTAAGTAGTTTTAGTATGCTGTTATAAAATTTCAGAAATTTAAATATCAGAGGTTGGCAGAGATCCAGGTGGTACAGCAGGTCCACATGTCAGGCAGAGATTATTGGTTCTTAAGGTGGGGATATGGATAAAAAAACATATATCCACCTAATATTTACAGTATATATCAGTACCTAGTACTGGTGTTTCCAATTTTGGTGCCCATGGAAGTTTTAGTGCCACAGTTGATTTTAAAGACCACTATGCCTCCAAATCACTATCAGCAGGAGCTGAGCCCATGCTGCTCCTGCCCTCTTGACTGTTACAGTTATGATTTAGTATTAAATTAATGTTGTGTTCACATATAAAGGGTGGACCATTATCAATGGAATAGGCTGGAAGTGGCTAATAGGGATTCAGTGCCATCAAAATAATGATTCTGCGACCGAAGCTAAATCAAAATTTTGTAACCACTACAATCAATTAAAATCAAGCTCCAACAATTCAGATGATTAAAAAATGGGTACAGCAGTTGGACTCAATGGGTTCAACTTTAAATCAACCATGATCTTAAGACATCATGAGAACCAGTAAACATAGAGTGTGTACGAGCGTCTGTTTAAGAACAACCTGGCCTCTACTTGAAAGCGCCATAGTGTTTTAATATGGCCAGAAGATCTTTAAATTAGGATTTACATTTACATCCAGACACAATTCAAATAGTACAGGAATTTAGGCCTAATGAACATGCTCAGAGATGCAGTTTTTTAATGAAGAGCTTGAGAGGTTTACGAGCTTCAATTTTCTTAGATAAGGCACACTTCCACCTAAATGGGCCTAAACAGACAAAATTCCTGATAATGGAGTGACACTAACCCGCAATTGAAGCACCAAAAATCCTTACAGGTTACTTTGTGGGTGGGATTATCACCCAGCAGAATCATTGGTCCATATTTTTATGAAGATCAGAGAAGCCGTCCCCTTACCGTTAATACCGAGGGGTACATTGTGATGCTACAGAATTTTTTCGCTCCAGCATTACTGGACTTCTCAGGTTTTAATCAAAGATCATTCAACAAGATGGGGCAACATATCACACCTCGAACGACTCTATAGCAGCAGTTCGTGAAATTCATATTCAAAAGAGGGGAAATTAACTGGCCACCTTGCAGCCCAATGGATTCTTTTCTGTAGGCATATATTTATAGTAAAGTTTTTGTTTGGCCCAGGTTACAAGGAGTGTCAAAATAAACAAGGGTGACATCTGAATAATATATTTTTCATATTCATTTTAAAAATAAAATATTGATTTTTATACTTTAATAATAAATAAAAAGTTCTTTATTTATTTAAGTTTTTTTTTTTATAACAGACATGAATTTTATAGCAAAAGTTACATGAATGAAGAACTGCTATTTAATATATTCAATGAAAAACTCAAGATAATTATATTTGTAACTAATTCGATCTTAATTATGTATTGTTAAAATTTGTAAATCATAAATAATACCCTGCTCAAGACTTAAATTTTTATGCAGAATTTATCTTAAATGAATCAATAACTTTTTCTCTTCACAAAATTTATAGAACCTCTAGCATCGCTTTCTTATTATAGCACTTGTATGCATATTTTGGCAGTGCTATAAAGATACAAAAGTTTTTCAAATGCTTTCTACGTCATTAAAAAATATCCTGGTAGCACACATGCCTCTCTGGAAAGCTAAGTTCCTAAAAGTTTTGATATCAAGGAGGATCAGTGTCTACTGACACAACTTGTTTACCGCCGAACACCCAACACCAGCAAGCGAAGTAAAGTTGAGCCTACCCATGGTGCTCAATAGCCGTAGACAAAAAGGGCACAGAAGTACAAAGTAAAATTAACCATTTACATGATGTTAACATACTGCACATCAATTTTATGCAAAGTGAAATTACTTTCTTGACAAATAACTAAAAACCAAACTGAAAGGAAACTCTCAAAACTTCTAACTAAGTTTCAACTAGTTTACACACTAATGCACTAACTAGCCTCAAAGTTGATAGCTGATTATGACAGTGGATAAGGGACCAGTACAGATACTGGTCTCTTATATTCTAATAGGTTGGCCAAAAAGTCTGTTCGGTTTTTTAAGCGAAAATAAGGCACAAATTTTAAACACAAAGCGATTTATTCAATCAATGATATAATTGCCGTTTTTTTCCAGTATCTTCTGCCATCTCATGGGCAGATTCACAATTCCATGCTCAAAGAATTTCCTGTCTTTACTGGCCAAAAAATTTTCCAAGTGGATTTTTACATCTTCTCCAGAGTTGAAGGTCTGTCCATTCAATGAATTTTGAAGAGACTGAAACAGGTGGAAATCTGAAGGTGCGAGGTCGGGCAAATATGGAGGGTGCGACAAAACTTCCCAGCCAAGCTCCAGTAACTTCTGCCGCGTCTGCGAAGAAGTGAGCGGTCTGGCATTGTCGTGATGGAAGACAATTCCCTTATGGTTGGCTAGTTCTGGACGCTTCTGGTGGATCGCTGCATTTAATTTGTCCAGCTGGTCTCACATTACACATCCGAATTGATGGTCCTGTTCGTGGGAAGAAGTTCGTAAAAGACAACACCCCTCGAATCCCACCAAATCGAGAGCATAACCTTCTTTGGGTGAAGGCATGCTTTGTGGGTTGTTTGTGGTAATTCTGCCGCGCTTCCCCCATAAGCGTTTGCGCTCCACATTGTTATAGACGATCCACTTTTCGTCCCCTGTCATCATTCCCTTCAAAAAAGGATCGTTTTCTTCACGTTTCCGCTACAAATCGTAGATGGAAATCCTTTGGGCGAGGTTAGCCTCACTAAGTTGATGGGGAACCCAAACATCGAGCCTGCTCATGTAGCCAAGTTGATGCAGATGGTTTTCAAGACTCGATTTGGATATTTTGAGGATAACTGCGATCTCCCTAGTTGTATAACGGGGATTGGTGTCGACTAGTTCCTTCACTTTGTCGCTGTTAATCTCAGTTGGCCGGCCAGAGCGAGGTAAGTCTTGAGCCGAAAAATTTCCTGATCGAAATCTTGAAAACCACTTCTGGCACACATGTTCTGTAACAGCATTCTCTCCGTATACAGCGCATATTTTCCTGCAAGTTTCCACTGCTTTCTTGCCTTTTTCAAAATAAAAAAGCATGAGGTGTCGATAATATTCATTTTGGTTTTCCATTTTCATGATGATGCTAAACACACAAAATACAATCAGTCTCGTCGGAATTTTGCATCAAACTACATTGAAGTGTCTAGTATCTGACGAGAGCACACTCGCAAGGGACGGACTGAAGTTAGCTACATATTAGACTGCTTGAAGTTTCGTGACGACAAAAACCGAACGGACTTTTCGGCCAAGCTGAAATATTCACCAGAAAGTGTGGCTACAATCGTTACACACACCACTCCATCAGACCTATCATAAGTTTTGATTCTTCCACCAGTAATCCACTGCAAAACTATAGATGATGTTGATTTCAGTAGAACGAGGTCTCCAAAGGTCAGTGGTGTTGACTCTCACCAGACGTGATAGCTTAGAGTAATGACCAATAAGACACAAAAAATCATTTGCCACAGTAGGTAGTAGTGCTGAGGAAGACATTCTGTTTCAATTCAGGAAGACGCTCAGTATCAACAGCGACATCAATCAAACCGTGCTAGTGCCCATTGAGGGTAAAAAGCCCAAAAGGGACCACGCACCATCACAAATCTAATTGCACAAGCTGGCAAGGAAAGGATCCAAGCAAAGCAGGATCTGAGGAGATGTCCTTAGTTGCTACAAGCCCCCAATGGCATCGCAGAAAACGCTGATTGATATCCTCAACATGATGTGCCATGAATGTTTTTAATTGATGAGGTTCTGTGTTCAGCCATGAAAGAGCGGTAGATAAATCTCTCTAGAGGCAAATAAAGTGAGTTAATAAAAATTTAAAACAAGATTCACTGATGTGGGAATAAATAATATAGCACCACAGAGCTCCCAACGAGGTATACGTAGTCAATAACTTATGAAGAGCTAACTTACCAGTAATCAATATTACCAGCATCATCAGTGAGAATGTATATGGTACAACTAAATCCAAACTCAACCACATCTGAGAACCCTAAAACATGACATGTAGTGCAATTCTTCAACAAAATGGGTTTCGGAATTTGAATCTTGCTGCGAGTTAAATCTGAAACGAAGTTACTCCACAATGAATCCGATTCTTGCTCATCCCAATCAAGTTGTAAATGCCTAAGTCTTTGCATAATACATTTAGCAAAGAATATAACCAGTGAAATCCAGCCAAAAGGTGTGCAATATTTGACTAAAATATCATCTTTGGTATGCAAAACATTCAATGAAGAAAATGAATATGAAAATACATCCAATTTGGGAAACCGCTGAATTCCTAAATCTCTCTGATCAAGTTCTGACTCAACCACCAAAGGAAAGGACTCATCATCAGGAGCATGCAAAGAAATAGAGTTGATGAATGATGAGCTGTTCCTCTACTACTTCTGTAGGACAAATCTTCCACCAGCATACAGCCAAGTCAAATCCTGCTGTAACCGAAGCACTTCCTCTTCTGACTCTGCCCCAGAGTCAATATCATCCACTTGTATATCTTCTTGCGAGATGTGAGCTGCTATATAACAATAAACTTACTTGACTACCTTACAACCTACTAATAACAGATATTGCTTACATCCTAATTAGTTTTTACTTTCTACAACCTATTTACCTATTGATAAATACCTTCTTCATTCAGATTTTGAAAATTTGATGCTACATGCTACCATTGTTTTGGTGGTTTTCAAAAAGTAGGCGATGTTTTGGATCTGGCACAAATCCTGTATGAGTGAGAATTGCGAAAATTTGCTCGGAAAAAAAATCTTTACATTCCCCCTCCCTCAATAATTGGCCTGGTATTTTCTTTTGATTTTTTATGAATTTTGGAAAAAGTTTTTCATACAAAAAAAAATTGAAAACAAAATTAAAGAATCGAAGAATTCTCGATCAATGCATCATCCTCATCGTATTGCTCCTTTACTATAAAAAAACTATAATAATCTTTTTAAACTAATCCTAATATGAGGGAATATAAGTTATCGTCTATCGGCTTTAGACGATTAAAACAAAGAGAACGAGAGTAAAGGGATGATATCTGAACAACGGCTAGGTTTAAACTGTCTTTATTCCGCTTCTAAGCCTCTATCTCTATTTACAGCCTTTGTTTACATGGGGCTACGTGGTATTAGGCCGAACATTGCCATACCACGAGCCATAACTCCCCCCTACCAGCTTACGAACATTCCTCGTAAACTTAGGGCAAGCGACATAATGAACATATTAAAATAAAACTAAGTAAAAAAATTAGCTTAAAAAGAGAAAAGAAAAAAAAAGTCCTCCAGATTTATACAATACAACAAACAAAAAAAAGATTCCACTTGGGCCGATATGCTAACTGCGCGTTACCAGCAATTTAAGAAAATAACACCACACAACTAGCTTGTAATGCTGGGGCTCCGGCTCCGCTGCGGAAAACTTTAATTGTTCGACGTGATCTGTCCTCCGTTTGATAGGCGGTGTTATGCTTTCTATCGTGACTGTATTGTGTTCACGAATAGCGATCACCCTGTAAGGACTCTCGTACCTCACCAATTCTTTGCCCCTGTTAGACCCTTTTTTCCGGTACACGATCTTTCCAATTATAATTATAATCCTACCCAGTACATCTTTGACCTTGAGATTGTCTTGCACCACCCGTCTGCGTTTCCCATTCACAAGTTTCTCCCGAATGTTCACCACGCGTGCCACAAATTCCTCGTCGACTGCTGTACTCCTGCTATCCCGACGCCGTCCTCGAAGTCCGAAAAGGATCTCAACTGGTGAAAATCCCGTGGCAAAATGTATGGAGTGATTATATGCTATAACTGCCTTCTCCATAGCTACGTTCGGTTCTAGCCCTTTTTCCCCTTGATAGATTCGCAGGTGGTCGCTCAGCGTGCTGTGTACTAGCTCGACTCTTCGGGTGTCCTGGGGTGTTGAGGTGCCAGCGGATCTCCAAGGCCACTGCCTCAGCCCTTATTTCGGCATTGTCAAACTCTCTTCCGCCATCGGATGCAACTGTGTCAGGCACACCATAAAATTGGCACCATGTGCGTTACGCCCCTAACACCACCCCCGCCGATCGTTCAGCAATCAGATGTGCCATCACCATCTTGCTAAATTGATCAATGATGGTGACCCACTTATAATCCCCGCCAGGTGAACGTATCCACTTGCAGGTCCGCCAGTGGCATGTCCCCTGTAGGGGTTTTCTCCTGTATCGCTCTGGGGGGGGGGTGTCGATCGTACTTAGTGGTGAGGCATGTGTCACAGGTACCGACAACGCTCGTGATTGTGTCCTTCATGCCCCACCAAAAATATTGACGCTTCAATGCTTGTAGGGTTGCCTCTATTCCGCGGTGATTCGTTTTGCCTTGGTGAAACGCGAGGGTCACCTCCGTCTGACATCCTTCATCTTTGACCGTTTCCACCTTCAAGGTACAGCGGACAAATGTTCGATCGATCCATAATCGTTTAATGCGATCCCATATCGTCCACATATACATATAGGTGAAGCGTCTTCCCTGGGGTAGATGCGTCCTGAAGGGCCCGGCAAATCTTGTCTTCATTAATCCCCGGTGGTGACCAAATCATTACGATATCGCATCGCCCATATTTGGTGTGTTCGGTCTTCAACAGCCCGGAAGTCTTAGTTAGCCAAATGATCTGGCGTTGCTTGTGGTTGATTATGTTCTCCACATCTTCTATGTCGGAGGGCCGGTCTTCTGCTGAGCTATCGTCCCCTGGGCCGTCCTCTTCATTTGTCCCCTCAAGCAGTTCCCGCTCACCTTCTCCGCCAGGTGACCATACCTGGTCGAATTGCCGGATGTCTCGCGATGATCCTGCAACATCCTCCTCGATCGCATTTACGACGATCGCCCTTGATAGCCAATCTGCAACCACGTTTTCCCGCCCTGGTTTATATACAATGTCCATATTGTATTGGCTGAGAAACTCTTTCCAGCGGGTAATTCGCGCGGATTACTCATTCATTGTTCCTACCCATTGCAGGGGTCGATGATCCATCTGGATTTTGAACCGCCTGCCAAAAACATAGGGGTGGAAGTGTTCGATTGCCCACATAATTCCCAAAAGTTCTCTTTCGAGCGTGCTGTACCGGCTCTCAGGATCAGTGAGACGCCTGCTAGCGTACGCTATCGGTTTTTCCCCTCCATCACGGTCCTACGAGAGTACCGCTCCCAGTGCGTACTAACTGGCATCGGTGGTGATCGTGAATTGTAGGAAAAAATATGGAAAGGCTAATACCGGTTTCTCCTGCAGCCGCTCCATGCATCGCCATAGATTGTGATCACTATATGCCGTCCTTTCTTGAGGAGGTTATTGATGGGCACTAGGTACTCCGCCATTTCCGGGACAAACCGCTGATAGTAATTTAAGGACCCGAGTAGTCGTCGAATTCCCTATACATCTTTCGGGACGGTCATCCGCTGGATCGCCTTGACTTAACTGTGGTCTGGTTGCACTCCCGAGCTGGAGATTGTATGGCCTAAAAAATTTACTTGCTCCTGTCCTAAGAGCGACTTTTCCACAGACAGTTTCAGCCCGAATTACCGAATGCGGTTGAGCACGGTGCGTAAGTGTTCTACCTACATGTTCTGAATGATTACGGCTGAAAACCAGTAAGTCGCCCATATAGACCTGGCAGAAGGACTCCTCTAAACCCCACTAAAACTCGTCCATCAGCCGCTGGAACGTAATCAGCGCGTTCTTTAATCCAAACGGTATTCTTGTGAACTCATAATGCCACCGTTCAAATGTGAATGCGGTCTTATGTTGGTCCCATCGATGCATTCGGATCTGGTGGTAACCCGCCTTTAGGTCCAAAGTGCTGAATATCTTCGCCCCACCTAATCTATCTAGGATATCCTCAAAGCGGGGGATGGGATATTTCTCGTCTACCGTATTTTCATTCAACTTTCTGTAGTCTATGACCACTCAGTATTTCTCCTCGCCCTGTGTCCCTTTCTTCTTTACTGCCCTAAGGGGACTATTATACGGTGACGTGCTATTCACCTCGATACCCTGTCTCTTTAATGCTGCGGGTACCTCCTCTCTTTCACATATATCACGCGCTCCTGTTTCAGCGGAATTTCATGCACCGTCTCCCCCGTTACTCCTAGTTTGTCCCCTTCCTTGAAGAATATATCCTCATAGTCTCTCCTAATCGACTCTCTCCAGTCTTTCTCCCGATTAATGATCCCGGTTCTCGCATTACCATCCCTCATGGCTTCCATGCATCGGTATGATTTCTTCCCCAGCCTAATAGACCACGTTCCCTCTCTGTACATCACTTGTGCTCCTACTCTTCCTATGAGGTCACACCCGATTATTCCCTCGTATTCTCGCGGCATCCTCCCTACTACGTGTACTTTCAAACTCTCCTCCTTGGCCACCCACCTATCCAATCCCATTACAGTTTCCCCTTCGATTTCGCACGGCCCTCCCAAGGTTATCAGTCTAAACGCGCAAGCCCGGATGCAGGGTGCCCCCTCGCTGATACACAATCTATCCGCCGCCTTCCTGCTGAGGATTGTACTTGAACTTCCGGTGTCTACCAGGCACCGTACTCCTCTCGCCACTCGGATTATCGGTATACCGCTGTAGTCTCCTCCCACACTGTAATTGATTAATAACGCGCGGTCACCCCTCTGCCGGCCTGCTCCTCAGGCCACCGTTTGCATTTTCCTTCCCGCTTCTGCACCTCGATATCTGCTGCCTACGTGGGCCCTGCTGCCATCTCCTCTGTAGTTCCTGCTGCTCCCCGGTTCTCCCTCCGTTTCCGACGCTCCCGATGTCTTTGTTGATTCGGAGGGGGCCCTAGGTCTCCCCCACATTCTCTGGGCGTTAACTTCCATTGGTTCCAGTCTGTATCTTTCAGCTCTTTGAAACATTATGGACACTGTTGAGCGATGTGCCCCTTCATTCCACATTCGAAACATTTCGTGCGCGGGCACTGCACTAGATGTCCGGTCCTCCCACACCCATGACATCGTCTGTCCTCTCTCCTTCCGCTTGTTCTATATCTTCCTTGGCTTGTCTTCTTCCCTTCAGCCACCGTCCTTTTCTTCTCCTCATAATGCGATTCTCTTCTTCTACAAGTCTGCTGCTGCATCCTCGGCCTACGGTATGCCCTCCTCGTCCACCCTGGTTCCGCTTCTAGCTGCACCTCTTCCTCGTGGGCGCTAGCGTCCAACATCTCTTGAGCGCATTCAACGAAGGACCAGTCCCCCGGTAGATTTTCCTTCCTCCCCGTCTCTCTGGCAAGCTGTACCTTGAGGATGGTTGCTAAGAATGCCATCCTGCCTTCTACCTCAGCAGGCAACAGTGGGACTTCGAAGGCTGTCGGCCGTAAATCCACCATTTTACTCAGTTATATAAAAAAAAACCACAGTAAAAAACAGCAACTAAAAAAAAACAGACCCGCACGTCGTTTAACTAAACGTACGTAGTCCCGGGTTTCGGCACCAGTTATCGTCTATCGGCTTTAGACGATTAAAACAAAGAGAACGAGAGTAAAGGGAAATGATATCTTAACAACGGCTAGGTTTAAACTGTCTTTATTCCGCTTCTAAGCCTCTATCTCTATTTACAGCCTTTGTTTACATGGGGCTACGTGGTATTAGGCCTAACATTGCCATACCACGAGCCATAACTTATAATTAGTGAGGCAACTGATCCTCAGGTCTGCTTAAATGCTCTAAAAATCTTGAATGAGCAGGAGTGCATATTGAGTATGCTTCTAATATTATAATGAAATTCTGATAGGTCACGTTTCAATTGACTATTGAGCTGAGCAGGAAACAATTGGATAAGAAATTGCAACAATTTAGGCTTTACATCTAAATATGGTGAAGGCCCCAATAACCATTGTAACTTGCCTAAAAATATGTAAAAAAAATCTTAATTCAAAATTTGGAGAATTTATTGTTAGAGATAATCTAGTAGTATGTGTACACCAACAAGTTTCTTACTTAATATTTTTATTTTTATTATTTTGTTGCAGTCTTTGGATTGGCTTTGTGTATCCAGTTTCATCCAAGTGAATATCCTGCTCCCCTTGTCGTGATTAAATGTACCCAAGAAATTGAAAGATGCGCAAGGAATATTCTTACTCTAGATCTTTTTAAACTGTATAGATGTTCAGTGCATGCTGATAGAATTGCTGAATTACGGGATGCAATTAATGAAGGTTAAATTTTTATTAAATTTATGTTAAAGTTTTTAATTGTGTTATTTGAAGAGTTATTTTTCTTTTATAACAGCGCTGGTAGATAAATAGTCAGAATGCTGAATTAGGTGGGGGGAATCAAACTATCACTCGACCATTATGGTATAAGGGAAGGTAACAGAAGCCACCGTATACCTAAACCAGCCATAACTGGGGGAAAGGACCTTAGTAGAATTTCTAATTATTGATTTCTTGAAGAACTAATTCTTTCAATTCTAAGCAGAACAGGCAATAATAAAGAATATGAGGGTCAAAATAAGGGCCCTGAGATATGCAGTGTCCATTACATATTGAATATATTAGTATTCAAGATCACATAAAGAAAAAAGAAGCCATTAAAAAGGAAAAATAAAATAAATTCATATAAAATTCTGACAGAGGAGGGGAGGGGAGGATATAAGTACCAAGGAATAATAAAGGACAAACATCATAGGATCGTTATAATGGCGAGGAAACTTGGGTGGGCCTTAAGACCAGACTTATGAAAGAAGCATGCAGAATGAACACTAGAAGTCAGAGAATACCCAGGATACAAGTTGTCCCAAAAAAATAAAATTAGAAGTTGAGATAAAGAAGAAATCCTAGAAGTAATATTTCATCATTGGAAAGGTTCAATGAAGGTGATAAAGTGGAGGTAAAATCAAGAAAAAACCAAAAACTGTTCTTATAAGTGTTAATGAAAATATAAAAAAACTAGGACTATTTATCAAAGCACTTTAGGGATAGGAAGGAATAAGACAATACAAGTGTTGGTGGCACCAACACTTCATTGAACTTTGGAAGATATAAGTTAACAAATTGAAGAAAGCTGGGAAAAACTTATATTTCTCTATGACTGTGTTCTTTTCTTGTAAATTTATAGATGTTTTTGAGAGATAATATATTGTTATCTAGTTTGTGAGGTGGGCATTTAGTATCCTCTCATCACTCTCATAAGTTGGACCTTCTTTCTCCATGCTTTCTTAGGGCTCCATGTCAAGTATGCCATTCTTTACCTAATTAGCTATTCACATCTTCAGCTGTGATTGATGCTCTTTTCTATCATCCATTTATTTTTGTAATCCCTTATAAAATATGATAATTATACATTTCCATTCGGACCATATACTAAAAATAAGGAATATAATCCCGAGTCAAGTTCTAGTCATGTTATCCATCCTGTCCATTTAAAAGTGGCTAGGGTGTTATGAAAAATGCAACCCTCTACTCTTGTACCAGCTGATTTTTAAGAAGACCACCTTTGCTTCTCTTATGTACAATGCTTGTCTATGCTGTGTTGTTTTTCAAATTATCAATCCAGCTCTATTTGTCTCTTTTCCACTAATAAAAGTTAATCTCTGAAAAATGAGTTAAGCCTATTGCCCAAAGCGTTGGGATGTGGAGGGGCTCCCCCCTCCAGTTATAGGAAGGATGTAAAAGAGTAGATAACCTGTCTCCCCCCTGCTGTGTACCCTAGAATGCAGGATGATTAGACCTCAGCCAAACTACCCCAGGAAGGCCCGACAAAACTCAGACCAACTACGGGATGGAGGAGGGGATCTCCTGTCAGCATGGCTGATTCAAAGGATATGGGTATCGATCAGAGGATGTGGATTAAAACCAAGAACCTACCTAGCATGAAATACATTATCACATCTCACTAATGTATGTATATATATTTAATATACATGGAAAAGACCCCAAGCCATAAATCCTCAAGCAAGCACTACCACATTTGCGACACCTGCTAGAAAGATAAGGTATGAGTAGGATTGGGGTCGGGTTACAATTTTCTCTGGGATGTGGATATTATAATTATTTATTTTTAGCAAATAACAAATTTTCTATACTCAAAATCTAGGATAAAAAAAGAATGGGAGATGTTGAAAGAGGCTCAGTCTTAAGGAAGGTCATCATTACAGAAGGACTCCTTTAAATAACTGTTAAGACTTACTTTTGTTTTAGTCAGAATATTGTTCGCTTGCTAAAATACCCAATGTTTGGAAAAAGAACTTAACTTTTATTACCTTACACACAGTATCTTCATTTAAGTGTCCACCTTTCTTCATGATGATAATAATTTTTAGATAGGCAAATTACTTAAATATTGACACCTCCCTCCTGTGCTTACAGAATTTAGCTAATGTGTACATATCCGTATTACTTTTGTTTTGTTTTTGTTATAATGTAGTCCTGCTTCTATTTTTACTCCATTCATGTCTCTCGCTATACCCAGAAATGATGTGCCGTCATGCAGAGGTCTAAATAGTTCAGGTCTTTAAGTCGTTCATTCAAGGATGAAATGTATCGGAGTTACAATACATCCCTGTCTAAATACTGAAAAACATAGATTTAATTCCAAATGGTAGAAAAAATTGAGCTAGACTGTCAATATTTGCTGAACTGTATCCCAATCAATATTTTTTTTGTCTTGTTAATAGCTGAATCTTGATTAGTGGAGTTGAGAATATTACAAGATCCTCTCATTTCTGAATCAATACTTGACTATCTACAATAGATATTTTGTGTGTAGATTTGCTTATATTCTAAAATTTTCTAAAGAAATTTTTTTTTATTTTATGCATAGAACATATAATAACACCAAAATTTGGTTTATTGCACCAGGTCATCATTCTTAAATAAATGGAAAGATTGTAGCATGGTTATACTCTTTAGGGTCATATCAATCAGTTGAGGCATGTGACAATATTGGAAGAAAGTCTTCTAGTCCAAACCAACTGAAAGTGCAAGTGAAGGTGGGATTTCCTCCAGGATTATATATTTGCAAGAACTGAGTACCAGGTCTACAATCTTATGAAAACAGCTTAATAGTAATGAATTCATAGTGGCCCAGTAGTACCAGGTCCGTATAAAACTCTAGAAAGGCCAGATTTTCCAAATTCGGTACAATGAAAACCACCAAGAAGATCAGGAAGGGTATGTCATCCATGCCGACCATGCATGTAATTGTACATAAGAGACCTAATTTACCAAATATATTTCTGCATTTTTTTTTCTTCTTAATTGTTTTATATATAGGTACATTTGTGATTTTATTTTGTCTCTCTCTTCAATCATATATGGTTACTTACATAGTCTTAAGTTAAAGTGGGAGGATTGCAGTATTGATTTTACGTATAAAACAATCTGTAATTAATTTTATGTAACATATAGAAATATATATTTATGTTGTGTTACTCCTTGTAATCTTTCTAAGTTTTATTTCTAGCAACTCTTTATTAAGTAAGACACAGAATTGGATTCTTAATTATGTTACTATTCATTTTTTATTTTAAATTAATATATGATGTTGCCTTTTTTTAGATATATCAAAAATTGATTGGAGTAATTATGATCCCAATATTTTAGCGACAATATTAAAGAAGTTCTTAATTGAATTACCCGATCCAATAATACCTGTACAGTGGTATGATCGCTTTTTTGAAGCTTCTCGTAAGTATAATTATAATAATAATGATTTATTTATCTTTTCTTATTCATTGACATTGGGATGAAAATTACTCAGGAAATCTCAAAATAATTTTAAGTACAATTTCGAAATGATTCAGTGGAATTCACATTTAGTGGATTTCCAAGTTACCTGGAAATCAGATTGTTGTATGCAAACTTCATTGTATCCAGATTTAAGAAAAAATGTTATAATTATCCAAGTACACAACATTGTTGAGACAGAGCTCAATACCTAGAATTAAAGGACCTCACCCTTCATTATGGTTATGGCATAAATGATTGATACATGTGTAGTAAAGACCAGTTATTTGGTTGAAGAAACTATATTTAATAGATTCTACCTTATGAGAATGTTTGTTGTTGGTTGGTGGGGAGTACAAATTTATTTATAGGGCCTCGTGTGTACTGATTTGAAAAGTGATGGATCTGCATGAATAACAATAATTTATGATATATCTAAATGACTGGGCTCAGTGTTGGATCCTTCGTGCACAGAGGTCCCCGATCTGCTGTCGCTTCTTCCTTTGGTGAGCGTGTTACGAGCATCTTCGTGAGGATGAAACCTCCGTTCTGGGTGATGTGGTTGCCCAGTGGCAGGGTAACGAGAATGGGCATCCTACTATTACGGTCCACAAATCTCAATCACCATACAACACAATTCGATAGCCAAATTGAACATACATATATATGTTTATGTATATATGTACATATGCAAAAGAGATAAACCTTAGTCTATCAATCAGGTGATTTTTTTCAAAAAAATTATCAGTGATAGTTGTTTGTTCACCATTGGAACAATAAAATTTTTTTTCACTAAATTCTCAATATTTTTCAAAGCAATTGATATTTTTCAGATATTAATTTCACTGTTTACTGAAACAAATGTTCTCACCTTATCAATAGCATCTAGGGCTTTCCAACGAGCAGTTTCTTTTTTAATCTGGACCAGTAATATAATAGACCATTTATTGTTTCAAAACAAAATTATTATTTCCGGATTATTTTAGTATTCGGCATCTTGTGTACAAACTAAATTAGTGCCCATGACATGGACATTCCTCAGGATCATTACACTCGGAATATCACTATTTCCAGCATAGTTATAAGTGAATTCTGCTGTATTTCACACACTTCTGGACTTAGCCCTTCTGCTTGTTTGATCAGGACATTCATTTAATATATAAAATAATGTACTAATAATAAATAGTTTTTGTTAAATTTTCCAAACAATTTTTAATCAGATAACTGTTTATTAAGTTATCCAAAGAATAAACATCTATAAAAAGACAATTTATTATACTAACCAATATATAATTGTGTATATAGACCAAATTTATGTAACTATTCAAAATTGAATTTATAAAACTATTACATACAAACTAAATCTACTGATTTAAACAAATCAACAGAGAAAAAAATGGTCATTTCACAGATGGTTCTAAAATGATGTCTTGTCTTGAAACTGTATCATACACACCGATGTCAATAATACATATGAATTAGAGGCCAGACTGAATTAAAATGACAAAACTAATGTACAGAAAAAAAAAGAAGTAGCATTATGATTAATCTATTGTTAATGTGTTGTATAAATGGATTTGTAATATACATCATCATGGCTTAAAACTATGTACAGATTAGCATGGCTGAGTGAATCAAATTTATTTCATGAAAATACCTGATTAAGAAAATGAAACTTGTTTTATTTATCTTCATGAATTTGGGGAAAACTGATTCGGAACAAAAGCTTATACTTTCCCATGGACACTGACATATTGAATAACAATAATTATGATTTAAAATGTTTATATCCTGCATTTTTAACTAAATTTTCTTTAGGTATAAGGAATGATGAGCAGTGTGGCGCTTTTTTATGTCATCTAGTTCAAGAACTTCCTGTTCATCATAGATCTACTTTAACATTCCTTATGGCACATTTGTGCCGTGTGTGTAAAATGCAGTATGCTCGTGGCTTTAGAGAACCACCGATATCACTTGTTCAAGTCTTATGTCATATCTTCCTTCGCCCTCCTTGGGAAAGAATTATGTAAGTAATTGAAAGCATATTAACAAAGTTTAGATTATGGTAAGTTTAGCTTACTATCTCTCAATATTTTTAAATATTTGTATGGCTCATTATTTAAGGAAGAATAATCGGAAAAGGTTGATTTTCAGTATTATAGTCTAATTGCCATAAAATGGTCTGATTTTAATTTTTCTTATCAACTTGTTTTTAAGCTATTAATATTTGTTGGACCTTTAATTCAGGAACAGTAAACTGATTTTACCTGGGCCCCTTTGACTTCAGAAGTGGTCTGCTATTTTTCTGTGTAAAACTGAGCTTAATCGTCATCATTTGCAACTTTACGGTCAGGATAAGTGTTGCAACTCTCATGTCTTACTTGGTGGCTCTGCCCAAAGTCCAATTTTCTGACAGGCAGAGTGCATGAAAAAAAACCTATGATCAGATGACTGCTAACATTATGCCTTATTTTTTATTCTTGAAGCTTCTCAACATTATGAGGTAGACTTTCAGTAATTAACCAGCAGAGAAGAGAGGAAGAAGTTACACTACACCACACATACAAGAATCACAAACACATTATTATGGATGAAAGAAGACAACAGCAACAGCATCTTCAAAGTATCAAACTCAACTCCACTTTGATAAGACCTTTCCATTTCAATGTCATTTAATTTAATCTAAGTACTTTCAGTCAGGTGGTCCGGTATTCTCAAAGGATTTCCACATTCTTTATTATGGTCTCCCTCACCTCCTTAGCTTCTTTCTTAAGTAAGGCCATAGGCTGTTCCTCCATGAGCATTCCTGGTGAACCTGTGATGGCAGTACCTACATGACAGACTGCTGCTCTGACCAGCTGGCAGGTTTAGCACTACCAGGATTTCTTGGTTTCCTTAATTGTCTTTGTTTAGTTTTTTTTATGCCATAATTGTTGTGAAGAGTGGTGCTTTGCATAAGTTACTGGTGAATGGCAACTTATTTTCACATGCAATGTCGGTGCTCCATAGTGGACACATGGCCATGATAAGAGTTGTTAACGGTGACTGAGGAGCATGACCTTGAGAGTATGTGTTGACGAGTTGGGCTGTAGGGATTAGCTCACAGATGATAATTGTGGTCACTAATGACTCCTACAAGCATATTTGGACATTTTTAATTGAAATTTCAAGCAACTTTATTTAGAAGGACATTATTTACTTAGACCAATTATGTTCTGACCAGTTTTAAGCTGTTGATATTTTAGGCTTTGTGAATGTTTGGAATTGGGAATGGGAAGTTTATCTCAGTTTTGTGTTTACATGTATGTATAAACGGGCTATTTTGGGACCAGATAAAAGCCTAAAGGTGTTGTTTGGCCTTAATTAACATAATGATTAGGTTTTATATTGTGAGTGGGAGGAAGTTAGGTACCATGTATATACATTACTTATGTACCAGAATGATAAGTAATAATGATTAATTACAAACCTGTATTAGTCGTAAGTATATGGTACATGTATAACTATTATTACCTATAATATTATTATATACATAAACACTATATGTTTAAGTAGGGTACACCCTAGGCAGGATGATTATGTTTAATTTGACACTCAGTAATAGGTGGTGATGATTCATTACTTATCTACATAGTTCAGGACAGTACTGGGGAATAACCATTTCCTGTTTATATGTATAGTATATATTCTGTAAGGAATTCAGGGAATTTCCCTTGTATTGCGGTGAATGATAAACAGAGAACCTCTCTACTGTTTGTTTCAGCTTGTAAAAAGACTGAATACTGAGTATTTACACTGAAAGACTCCAAGCTATACATATACGTTAGCGGTATATATAGTATGGTTTTGTTTCCTATATTGATGATGATGATTTCATAAATTATAACTAATATTTGCCATAGTATTGGTAGTGATATAAATATAATAGTGATCTAAATGTGGCTTCGTAAATGAAGTAATGCTAATATTTCCATAAGGGGGCTTCCTCACTCAACGGAAAAAAACAGGTGATCAGGTCAGATGGAGCCATATATTTTTTGTGCTGGACATATTGCGTATGAGATCAACATTAGATGCTGGAAGTGGGTTAGTTATTGGAAAGGTTTAAGTATAAAAAAAATTAACATGCTATTGAATTTTTCTTCGGCTGACCATTGGTTAGTTGACATTATCGTTTTGTCCCTCATCACATACCACACTCAACTGTATCTTATGTTCTCAAAGAGATGGTGTTACAAGGCTCTAAGTATGAGGGGTTAATTGCTGTTTATAATTTTGTGACTTTGTGTTCGTTGATATATTAAAACTTGCTGAATTTAAGCTATCTACATTTGTAGATAAGACAATAATCTTTAAATATATTAATTATTGTATCTCTGTTGCTAACCCTTTACTAATCATTCATATCATTATGTATATCCTTTTTGCTTGTAAACATTACTAATTCAATATTATATATATAATGAATGAAAAAGTCCCTTTCTTCTCCTACCAGCTGTTATTTATAGGTCATCCTACTCCCACCCTAAATAGCTGGAAATACCTAAAGGTACAGACACCCTTGCCAGGTATCAAACTCTGTCTCTATTACAAATTATTTCAACCATAAACTCACTTCCTCAATCAATCTAATTCTAGTAAGTAAATTTAATATGCTAATAAAATCGTTAAAATATATTTATTGGTGCTGCTATATTAGTTAATTGATACTATATTATAATCAGCTTTCATTTTCATTCCAAATATAATTTTGTTGCTGTTTTGCCTAGTTATTAACACATGTACAGGAAATATCATAACATTAACATCATTAATAATTGGCAAATATTACTAATGTTTGAAAGCTACTCTAAAAACTTTCACTTCACACAGTTCATAATCAATCAGCAAATATTGGGCCAAGCCACTGCTCATGGTGCGTGCTTCAAAGACTAACTCCACAAGTTAATGAGTGGATATTATGCCACTGCTAGTGGCCAGGATTCTGCCTCACTTATGTTGTATATACAGATATGATTAAACAGTAATCATTAGATGATAACTATTCTTCATTGTTTAACCAATATTAATCTCTTTAAAACTGGTTAAACTCTTTTTTATTTATTACTGATTAAACTCTTTTAAATTTATTATAAATTTTATATATTCATTAAAACACTAGTTATTTTATTAAACTGCAAGCTTGGCTGCTCATATATAGTTTATATTTCTCTCCTGTATTCTTAAATTATTTTGTAAAATACTTGTTCAGACTTAAATGTTGCATTTGCACCTTTTTTTGTAATGATAACATTTACATTTTTAATATTTTTTTTAATCCAAGAGCAGTATTTTCTCAGTTATACTTATACATTAAGATGGTGGCAACCATTCAACAGGATAAGTTAAATGTTTTGATTTCGCATCGTGAAAAATATTTTTGTCTACAAGTGCTTGTTGACTTATAGCCCAGTAAAATAGCTCAGAATACGTTTTCAGTTATGTTGGATGTATTGACACCTTTGTAAAAAATCCAAGTATTTTCTCAGTTTTTCCTCAGTAACTCCCTTCCAGTGCATTTTAGGGTAAAAAGTATTCTTACCAATTGTGAAGAGCATTAAATTTTCTGAAAGTTTTATATGAAACATGTTGGAAAATTATGAACAGGTACTGAGCAACTGGGTCAGTAAACATCAGTTAAATTGCAGCTGCAAAAATGAAAAAAAAACACTAGTTAAATATGTCGTTGGTATCACCTATTAACTTTTTTTTTAGAGCAATTGAGTGAAAAAATAAAAACAATTTTGTAGAGAATTGCATTTCCTACAAGATTCATACAACATTTTGTAATTAATCCCAAAAGATGCTGAAAAATGTTGAAATAACGATTTTAGTAAGTAAAAGTGGGCTAAAAAGGCAATTATTGCCCTCCGTTCAAATTAGTATTCCTGAATGAAATATATATAATGCATTATGTATGTAATGTAGTTCATGACATTCATGTAAAATTTAGGGTAACACAACTTTTTTTGACTAAGAAAAGCACAAATTTTAACACATTCACAAATACTTATATTTCAACACAATGGCATTTGAAAATACATCTTAAATTTTATTTTAATGATTTTTTAAAAAAATGATGTTAAATATCCATCAGTTTTTGTTGTATTTACCCAGGTCTGGTTGGTGTAGATAGTTCATCACTTCGACCATTTGGCAGTACTACAGAAAAACACTGACATGAGACATTCCTGAATCAGCAGGGATAATAGTGATGTTAATAAAATAACTGAGTAGTTTTTCAGTCACAATCCTTTTCCAACTGCTAGCTACTTAATGTTACTAAGTAATGAAGTGATTGCAGGTGAAGACTTCAACTACCGTCTGAGGAGATTGGTTCTCGAGAAATTAATGGCATTGTGAGCATCAATTTTGAAAAATATGTCATCTATGTACAGAAACATCTTGTTAAGAATTCTGCGGTAGTCTTGGATGGTTACCGCGCTGAAGAAAATAAAAAGAAGCACTGAAGAGCTTGTCGTTCCAGGCTAAAATCTTGTGCAGACATTCTCTTTGATGGTACAATATTTCCACAGGTGCCAAAGAAAAAATTGTTATCAAATAAATAAAACAAATCACGTGTCATCTCATTGATTCAGAATAAATTTCAGAAATTTTTAATAGTTACCAAGCAGGCAACAGAAGATTATAAGATCTTGTGAAAACTGCCATTTTATTGTCTTCTGAACCCAATTCTGTTGTTATTGGAGAAGTCATTGACCTTTTAGTTTTAGTAGCGGCTTTAGCACTGGACTATGTGTTCTTTTGCAAATCTAGAAGAGTAACATGGCAGATACTTACTGAGATTTACTCCGAAAAATCTTTCAAAAATAAAAATAGTGTGGAAAACATGTTTTTCTTCATGTGATAAGTGGTTATGATACTGTGTACGCTCAGTTTGGGCAGGGGAAAATGAAGTTTTGTACCACAAATGATTGTGGTGCTTTCCACAATGAAAGTATTGCCATTTTCAAAGATCCAGCTATAGAAAAAGAGAAGATCACAGAAGCCACTACAACTTTCCAAAACACAAACTTCAATATGGCACAATTACCTCAAACTAGGGATCAATAAATGTCATGCATATAGAACTTATCTGCAAGTTCAAACATGATTGAGGTAAGAATAATATGCCTCGGCTTATTCTTGCATACACTTGATTGGGATAAGCAAGTACCAGATTCATTGTGGAGTGACTTTGTTTCTGAGTTAACTACTTTTGGCAAGATTCAAATTCCGGAGCACATTTTGTTGAAGAATTCCACTACTTGTCATAGTTTGTGCTTCTCACATGCCTCTGAACTTTGTTATAGTTTCATTTATGCTTTAGCATAAACGGATGATTTCAAAATCAGTTATTCAAAACATATTAATAAAGAAGTCGTCTTACATGTCTGCCAAGCTCGTCTCACATGTGCTCTATAAGATTTAAATCCGGGCTACGAGCTGGTCACCTCAAAGTCCATAAAGCCACATCATTGAGGTATTGGAAAACAAACATTGCTACATGTGGTCATGCATTATCCTGCATGAAAATGGAATTTTTGCCAATAAATGGTGCAAAAAGGATCACATACTTCTGGAAATTTTCCCTCACATACAATAAGGCATTAAGAGAATTCCTGCGGAACACATGGACCTTGTGTTCGCCATCAAATAAATTCCACCCCACACCATCACTGAACCACCACCGAATGGAACTCTCCCAGTGACATTACACTCAGCGTAGCGCTTACAAGGCCTTTGGTAAACTCTCATCTGTTCATCTGGTGTATAAAGAGAGAAGTGTAACTATTCTGAAAACAGCACGTTGCTCCATTCGTTTTCAGTCCACATAAGGTGTTTCCGAGCAAACTCAAAATGAGGTCTATGATGTTCTCTGGTCAACAATGACCCTGATGTTGGTCTCTGTGGGTTTAATTCACTTCAGCAAGTCTTCTTCTAACAGTTTCTACACATATTGCTGCTCCCCAAGTTGTAGAAGAAGTTAAGCAGTTGAAACCCTGAAAGCAGAGCTCCTAACTGGAGCTCAGGAGGTCTTGGTTTTGGATCCCTGCTCTATCAAGAACTTTTTTTTCTTTGTAATAATAGCATAAAACCATAATAATGGTGTAAAACCAGTGAAATTACATACCACAACTAGTAATTATCAATCGACTAAACATCACAGATTATCATATTCCTGGTGGCAATCAATTTTGAGTTGTTATTAATTTTTATTCAGCTAGCAGGTCATATTCACCAATACACTGGAAACTACGAAACAACTCTTATTTTTCATTATTGCATAGGAAACCAACTACAAGTTATCTCATAGTTTGTTTACTTGTCATATTTGTTCAGCACCATGAAATTCATAGTATATCAGTGTAAATATGAATAGATAGCCACAGGGAGGAGAACAAAAAATCAAGGTTGACTTATATAAACAGAAAATATAATCATACAAAGTAAAAAAATCAACAAGCTATGGATTTAGATGCATATCGCTGACTCAGCTGTAGCGAAACGACAGGTTTAAGCGTGTCTGTACATGAACCATCTCATAGTTGGCATCCGCAAAGAGCGTTCTGCTACATACACAGGTGGTCTGAAAAGTTTCCGATCTCAACATGAAGATGATAATAAAATAAATAAAAGCTAGTGAAATAAAAGTTTTGTTAGGTCAGAAACTTTTCAGACCACCCTCGTAAGCCAACTACATGATAATTCACTAGAACTTTTTTTTTTTTTCCAGAAAAAAACATTTTGATGATTCCTATGTACTGTAATTTATAATTAGAGTTTTTAATAATATAATATGATTAAATTAAATTTGCCTTTTACACTGGAATCCTGAAAAGTTCCGTGGCAGTCAACAGGCTAATATAATTTTGTTTTCATTTATGTTAAAATTTTAAAATAATTATCTATTTTCAGACAAGTGGTTTATAATACTGAGTCTCACATGCGAATTATGGAGTTACTTCTTATTCACGGAGAATGGGGAGAGTCTCTTCCTGATTTCTGTGTTGTTCCATCTCTTCCTCCACGAAAATTTTCAAATGCTAGAGCTAATTCTGTTCCTCATAATATTGAACAGTTTGCAGTGGCTCCACATGCCATGTCAGAAAATTCTCTTTCTCTACAAGATGCTGAATGGTACTGGGGTGACATAACCAGGTATGGGCAGGTGTAATGCCATCTTGTTCATGTTTATATTTTTATATGTATGCTACTGTACTTTAATTTAAAAAAAAAAAATGAATTGGGCAGTAATCTTTTTGCTGTTTTCTCAACTTTTTTGGCTAAATTTGTTTCTATTTAAAATGTTTATAAGTATGAGCAGCTTCAAGACTTTCAGATTATTAATTTTCAAACATTTCAGTGAAAGGTCCCTAAATATTCTTTTCATCAAATTTCTTTTTTCCTTGGGTTATATTGAGTAAATGGACAAATCCATAGCCATCCAGCAATTCAGTAGAATGTGAATACTCAATACACATAATAAGTTCAAGTATTATATGAATTCAAGAATTTGTGATGCCACTCCTGAAACGGATAACTTTTCAATATTAAAATACTAAATTAAATTTACTTGTTTGATGGCTTATTTTGATTTGCATCAGTTTAGGCATCCAGATGCACGTTACAACTCATTTCTTAGCTTTCTTCTTGTATTTAATGTGATGTATAGTAAAAGAAAAAGAGCCACTTTGGTAGCAATGCTGATTAATTGAGAACATTGGTTAGGTGAGTATATAGTTAGGAAGGATAGGTAAGTTGCTCACACAAACCTAAATTCACACTAAAATTATCTCACGTGAAACGGCCTTTTATGGATATAGAAATCGAGCCATTATAACTGAACAGTACCTGATAAATTATATTCCTTCTTTGATTTAAATTTTAAATATCAATTGTTTTTAGGAATGAAGTTAATGAAAAACTAATGGATGCACCAGATGGAACTTTTCTAGTCCGTAATGCTTCAAGTAAAGCTGGTGAATACACATTAACATTAAGAAAAGGAGGCAGCAACAAGTTAATAAAAATTTCACATCGATCTGGCAAGTATGGTTTCACTGAACCATACAAGTTTAACACTGTTGTGGAATTGGTGAATTTTTATAAAGGAGTTTCACTGTCCCAGTATAACCGAACATTAGATATTAAACTTCTATATCCAGTTTCAAGGTTTCAACAGGTAATTTTTGCTTTCTTCAACTTATATATAGATATTTTTACTGTACTTTAAATAAAAATGTAATGAAATTGTTGGATTTCAGGAGGAAGAAATTTCAAGTAGTAATGACTTAGAAAAAGTTGGAGCAAAACTAGTAGAATTGAATGAAGAGAACTACAGTAAGACAAAAACTTATGATGACTATTATGAAGATTTTACTGCTACTTCTAAAGAAATCCAACTTAAAAGGCAGGCATTAGATGCTTTCAAAGAAACTGTAGCTATGTTTGAAGAGCAAATAAAAATCCAAGAAAAGTATAAAATTGAAGCTCAGCCTCATGAAATTAAAAGGTACAGATAAGGATTCATATAATTTTTATTGTAGTACATTACTAATGATTTCTGTAAGCTGTTATGACATGAATACCTTGTATTTTTAATTAAAAGATGATTTTATAAAACTAAATGTTTATTTTAATTTTATTTAGTGCTGATTTGAGAAATTATCCTAGATTTATTCTAGCATTTTGTATTAAAAACTATCATAGAAGGCAGTGCTATGGGAAGGGGGAAGGTAGACAGTATCTTATATTTTAGGATTTAATATCTAATTTGCATTAAAGTAAGTTTTAAAGTTAAGAGGGATTTTTAGTTTGAATAGTGATATAAAGAAGAGAACCAGAGTAGTATTAGCAATGGGTGGAAAGGTATAACCTCGGCTTAGTGCTATGATGTGTGACTGTCTCAATAATTTGCTTAAGCTGAGCCTCAATATTTTCATGTATATTTATAAAGAGAGGTAACGGACCAGGAGTTGGTGGATTTGATGTGGGAGGAAATGATTAAGCAGTTTAAGGAAGAAAGTAGAACCAATATTTTTACTGAAGTGAAGAAGTTAATGAAGGTGGGAATCAATTTTGAAGGCTCTATAAACATTAAGGGATTTATGAGAAGAGTCAATGCCAAATTGCTTTCTCCACAATTAATTTAAGTTACTGGAGAAAGGAATAAGTCTCGATTCATTCAGTTCAGGTATGTCTTTCTGGATTAATAGAGAAGCAGATAAGAGCTCACTCACTCATAGGGATGAAATGATAAGAAATATGAGCATTGTCAGGATATAGGTAGATGAATAGATGATCATATGATGCACACTTATCGTTTATTTCGATGAAAAAAGGTATGTTTTGTAACAAAATTACATAGTACATATGTATTGTTTACAAGACATTAAAAAATATAAAAATAACTATTCACATAATTTCTTAGCAAAGAATCGCTCTCCGGTCTTCTGTTTGAACAAAGTGCGGTCATGCAAACACTTAATCATTATTAGTGCAGCTAGAGTGGTGTTGAGCTGATATTCCAAGTATGTCACAATTTTGTGATGCAATCCCAAGTGTCAGCAACCATGTAGATACAGTCTCTGATATTGCTTTCAACAAATCAATCACATTTTTTTCCGATTCCCCTTCAATTCTTTCACTAAGCAGTTCTTTTCGGTAAACTCTTTTGATGTTTTCAAGGACTCCCTTGTCCATATGATTCACCAGTGGGGTTACGCTTGGTGGAAGAAATTTCAAGGCCAGGGGGTCAATAACTAGAACAGTAAGAAATAAGGGTGAACTTTCTGGTTGTCTAGGCACCCTTCGTCTTTGGCCAGGGGTATATTGGTTGGGCAGCAGTATGTGAATCTGACTCCATATCAATGAGTGCATGGTGAACATAGGAAAAGGTATTTTGTGTGGTATTGAAATGATCATGATACACACCTGGAACCTAATGCTTAGCAAAAACCAACAGGATCCCAAAGGCAAGTGTGAATCAGGGAGTAGAATCTGACTGGACTGAGGTAGGAATCCCATTGGGAAGTGTGTGGTGCCAAGATAGTCGTCATGGAAGGAAGGGGTTCCTTCTAGAAGTGCTAGTTTGACAGGAGTATCCACCCGGAGAGGTGTGGAGGCTGTCAGCGCCAAAGTTTATTAAGTGGGTAAGAGAGGAAAGGAGATGTAAGTAAATAAAAAGACATCGGTTTGGAACATAGAAGCAACTACCAGTATAGCTGTAAGTGACTGTACAAGACTGACTGCTAATCTGTTTTGAAAAGTTTATATAAGCGAGGCTGAGGTCCTGGTAGTCTTTGCAAACCGATCAGAAGACAAAGGCTAGAATAGGCCTTTGTGCCTTCAAGTCAGCCCACTGTTAACTAGTAGTTTTGCTGGGAAGCTGTAATTGATTCTCAACGGACTATTTTATTATATAAAGTGTACAATTGTGAACCGTGGTACTTGGCAAATACATGGTAAAAATAATAAGTTAATTCAGATTAGTGAGTTAAGGTGAGCTGCTATCAGTGCCTGGTGCGGTGGTTTATGTGGTGTTATAGTGCAGTTATTTACTAAGTTAATTATATATTTTGTAATTTGCGCAAATAATTGTTACTAGCTGAGCTCCATTAAAAAATATTTGAAATTATTAAGCACTACTTCAATTAAAAACCCAATTGGCCTATCCAACTGGGTCAAAAACACTATCTTAGTCAATGTTCTTCAACCTGTCATCAATATTTTATGTTTAGGTAAAATGACTGTTATAATGAACAAATAAGACTACCTGTACAAAATGAATGACCTTTTCAAAGATACATCCACTTTCAAACCATATATTTACCACCTTACATCCAAACTCAATTTAAACCTATCCACAATCCATAGCATCCTTCCTCCTGTGTATAGATTTCTCACTTACAACTAAAATAGCATTTCTGACCGAATAAAAAAAGTTCTCCAACTACATACCTTCAACCACAACTTGGCCTAAAAACAACAATAAAATTAAAAAAACTTTTTTCCAGACTCTTCCATTCCTTTTAATCTCCTTGCACACGGCATAAATAAAATTCCTTGTAGTTATCAAAATTGCAATTCAACCTTTATTGCTGAAACTAAACTTTACATTTATAAACAGATTTACCAACACAAACAAGACAGACATAATCAGCAGCAGAATCAACATTTCTGTGCTTGAGAAACATTCCTTTGCAAACAATCAAACATTTTACTTCTTTAATACCCAATTCATTGATAAGTAAACAAACCTCACATGTAAAGTTTTAAGCACTACACATCAATTCTGCCAATTACAGAACTGACAAACAACAAATTACCAACACAGTCTTAAATATTACTATGAATAAAATAACACAGTTTATATTTACGATGTCATTGTTTTCAGCATGACACATCT
Source organism: Acanthosoma haemorrhoidale (assembly GCA_930367205.1). NCBI lineage: Eukaryota > Metazoa > Arthropoda > Insecta > Hemiptera > Acanthosomatidae > Acanthosoma > Acanthosoma haemorrhoidale. The sequence goes on from OV884009.1 coordinate 1,965,580, forward strand.
CACACCCCAGTCCCTTCCTAATTTTTTTTCTCTGTATCTTACACCCTCTGGAAACTCTTCTACCCTTCAACATTGCCTCGGTTACTCAAAATGTTTTAAACAGTTAACATCCTCTAACATCTTATCCTATGCATGTAATTTTAACAATTTCCACATCTATTAACACACTATGTCATTTTCTTCAAATTATATCTGTCCCTGTGTGTATCTTCAAATATTTTCACCACCAAAAACATACTCTAATGTTACTCTCACCTTATTAATAACATAATTGTTGTTATATAAAAAATTGCTATGTTACCATTATAAGAAACTTTGTTAATAATTTTTATTCGCAACAATTACTTTTAGTAACAAATTCTCTTTTGGATTTCTCACATCTATATAATTTCCCACTTGCAGATATTAACTACTTAATTTTGTATACATACTCTGAAACAAGCTAGTAAACCCTTTTTACATTGTACCATTTATTTTGTTATCTAGATATTTTTTTTAATATACCTGTTTTCTCTATTATTTATATTCTGGGAATTCAAACCTATTAATGGTTAAATATTAATATCGGTTCATTAGCCACCCTACAATACACTTATTACACTAGTACTAATTTACATAGAAATTCCTTGCACAATCGCTTCCTTGTCAACCTTACCATTTCCCTTAATCTCTTTGTCATCCCATATTTTGCCACCCATCATATGAATATTTCACATTCCTGGATAGATCTTTTTATTTTAGACTTCCCCGTGAATCTACTTTCCTCCTTTCAACTTACCTTTCCTTTTGGCCCATGATCACATTTCCCTATCATATAATCTTGATCTCGCTCTTCCTCCCCCAGAAATATCACCTACTGTTGTAACATCAATGCTCTAAAATTCAAGACCATCCATCTTATTCTGGAGACAACTCAATGGGACCTCTTATATTCCTTCACCTCTGTTGATCCTATGGTTGATTTCTTTACCCCTAACCTCCTCACCATCCTTAATAAGCCTGCACCTATTGAGAATTTCCAAGCTCACCGTCCCCCAGCCCCTAGGTTGACTCAGGAAATGAAAGGTTTAATGAGGCGTCAGAATGCAGCAAGGATAAGGTTTATCGACACCAGGCACCCTGAAGATGAATCCCTCTTTAAAATCCTTCACAACCTCACTCACTTCAAAACCAATCTTGTCCAATCACACTTCTTTCACTGGACGTAGATCAATAGATCTTCAATTACAGACTCTCCACCAAAAGGGACTTTTACCGCCAATTTTCTCTCATTAAACCAAACACCTCTCCTGTTTGCCATATTTCTCCCAATGACCTCAATCCTCATTTTCTGTCCATCTCAACAATCTTCCCTCCAGTCCGATTCACAATAAAACCAGCTAGCAGATGTATAAATACAAAATATAATAGTTCATGAAATAATTCATATATATAACTTTTGATCTGTTAAAAGTTAAAAATATTGAATCTGTAATAACAAGAACAATTATTAACAAGAATAACATTATGAGGTCAAGATGACAAAACAGAAATACTATGTATGTCTGATGCAGATTCTGATAACAAGAAGAGAAAACTGTATGTTAACAATCGTTGTCAACAAAAAAGATGATGACAGATGGATATAAATGAAAATCTAATAGTTTAGAGAAGTAATATCTAAATAAAAACTTTTGACCTGTTAGAAGTAAAAATAATGAAATATTTAGCGAGCAGCTATTAGTAAGAAGTCAAAAGAAATAATGAATTATTTTCTAATGTCCGCTCTTGAGATATATATCATTTTCTATAACAGTCAAAAGACACTCATAAAATAAATAAAGAAAATAAGAATAAAAACCCAAGAAACATTGAGATATTTTCTTTATGGTTGTTACAATGGGTTATTCTCATTAATTTATTAATCCTTCAAATTCTCAAGTATTTAAATTACTTCAAGGCGTTTTCTTTGTATTTTTCTCTTTTTTTGTAAGATAGCCTATTGTTTACATTCCTACAGATTATTCTTAAAGGACCATTATTAATGGTCCAAGGATAAATTGAATTTTCTAATACAGTATTTTTTCTTGTTTTAGTTTTAATGAAAATTCAGAAATTCTAAACCTAAGGCTTCGCTCATTAAAAGAAAGTAAGTTACAATTGGAAGAAAATTTAAAACAACAAGTAGCATATAATAGAACTCTTGAAAGAGAAATGCACAGATTAAAACCAGAAGTCATTGAATTATTGAAGCAAATAGATAAACACAAAGCGTGAGTACTCCCTTCTTTACCACATAATCATGTACAACGTATTTAGTACAAATTCTTGACAGTCAATTGTTCGCCACCCTATACTGATTACGTTTGGACCCGTAATTATTTCTTATTTTGTCATTCTTTGAGCTTTGTTTTTTATAATAAATTATTATTAGATTTCAGAACCTTTCAATCCCTGTTTTGTACACTTTAATTCAGCATACTAGATTTGATGTTTCATATTTTTGTTATATTGTAACTTTTAAGCAGCTTGAAATAATTTTGTTTTTCCTACATTTGCATTGTATTAATGTTATGAAATTTATGCTCCAAGAATTTGTAAGACAAAATCTGAAAAGCATTGCATTAATATAGTTAGTTGCATAACCTGACTGCTTGGTTAATTTACAGGTGGCTTTTATCTCGAGGAATTAAAATTCATAGCATAAATCAGTTATTAAGTGGAGCATCAGGAATTTGTGAGCAAGAAACTGAATGTCCTCACAATGATGAATCAACTTGGTTACTTAAAGAATGCTCGAGAAATAAAGCTGAACAGCTTCTTGGATCGACTAAAGATGGAACATTTTTGGTTAGACCAAGTAGAACTGGCCAGTATGCATTATCAATTACGTAAGTACAGTGTTTGTTTCGGTTGACTTTTACCAGGCTAATAATTTAGTTTTAAAATTTCATGTTGTTCTAAAAAAAATTCTGTCCTGACGATATAAGAGATTTTAGGGGGGGGGGGCATTGGTATTTTTAGAAAATATGGTCAAAACGGGAGCTAATTTTGAAAAGTTAAATTGACAAGGCGTGTAACATCAGTTTGAAGATTTACAGAAACCTTTACTGCCTTGAGCAGAGATTTTGGAGATCATAATAGGGTTAAGAAATCAGGCTTCAGGAGCTGATGAAATTCAGGAGTAACTGATAGAATATACTGAAGCAAACACTTTGAATGAGATTTATTAATGTGTCAACAACATTTTAATACACAAAGAAATGTGAGAAGAATAGTATTTCATTTTGATATATTTTTATTGGGTTATTTTATCCCCATCATTCAAGAAAGTGAACAGATTAGTTAATTAAACTTCTTGACATTTGCTAAGTAATTTGTATAAAGGGACGTCAACCTTCTGTCTATTGAGTAATAACAGGCATTTTATAGTCTGAAAGCTAAACAATTGTTTTTACCCTCAATGTACTCACCAGAACATTTTTTTTTTCAACTAAGTTGATTATCACAGTGGTTTCAGATTGACAATTGATCGCCAGTTCTACCTGAGACAAATGAAGGAAACATATGGGATAACAGAATCGTCAATCATTTTTCAGCAATTTATTATAATAATTGTTATGAAATCCTTGTCCTAATAATTATTAGATCCACTGAATGCTATGGCAATGAGACTTGGGTTCTCACTTGAGATAACGTGGACTTTCTGCGAGTTTGGGAGGGTACTGAAATAGATATATTTTCCCAATAAGGGAAGGGGGTTAGGAACAATAATGTATTAAAGCTTCTGTGTTAAAAATGAACATATCAGAAACAATAAAAAAAGACAGGCTGTGGCTCGAGCAAACATATTTTATATATCTATATTTTGTACTTATGATGAATAATTCTTACACCAACACTTATCCTTTAATCTAATATAGATAGCTATGTTTTTGTTAGTTTTTTCCCATAATTTTATAGAACAATCCCTGGAACTAAATAACCAATTGACTATTTTACCTTGGTATTATTTGCTTTTCAGATGCAATGGAGCTGTAAATCATTGCATCATTTATGAAACTGAACGTGGCTATGGGTTCGCTGAACCTTATAACATATATGAATCATTAAAAGCTCTGGTACTTCATTACTATCAAAACTCTCTTGAAGAACACAATGATTCTCTCAATACCACCTTAGCTTATCCTGTTTTTGCGGACAATGCTAAAAGAGAAAACATTGATGAAAAGCAGAGTTTGAATGTGAATCATGTTAAGAGCTTCAGTTCTGCCTGTTAAATTTAAAATAAGTAAAAATGTGAGATCTCTTGCTTAATTTCAGTCATTCTAAAAATAATGCTATGTTGTACCTGGAGATTTGATCTTTTTCTGCGTTGTTTAAATATAAACAGTTAACTTAATGATGTAACTATTAAAATATGTGATAGGACATTGCAAGTCCACCATGTGATAGAACATCTCAGTGAAATTCTATTTGTTAAATGTTAGATACAAGAGTTTATGTGAGTGTGTGAGTGTTTGTATGTACATTTTATTTTGATATATTTTTAATTGTTTTGTTTGATAATTTGCTATAAAATATTTAAGTAATGGGATATGTATTCTCTGTTATTACATATGTATAAATTGTAAGCTTCTTACTATTTTTAAAATTTTGTAAATATATAATTTTAAAGGCTTGTACATATTTCCATGTCGACGTGTAAGTGTGTGCACTCATTTTAATTTGATCAAGACCTATGTTGAAAATTATTTATTTATTAAAAAAATTAGCACTACATATGTTTTAAAGAAGGATTACTTTCACACATTTAATCACTGTTAAAACAATAATAAAGTTTATGTATATTTAAAATATAGGACCAGCAAAAATTATAAACATAGATTATCTATAATTTATTGAAGTATTTAATCCGTGGCCCTAAATGAAAATCTGTATAATCATAGTTAACATCAATAATTTAAAATGAAGTTCAGTATTTCGATGTTTATAAATATTAAAAAGTATTAAACCTACTAAAACCCCCTAATAGGTTTACTAATTTATCTTGTAATTATTTTAAAAATATTTATAAAGGTTTACCGAAACCTTTCACTAAGACATTTACAAGCATTTTAAAAGGTTTTTTCTTTTTTTAAATTTTACAATCATACTGTATTATATCTCATATGTAGCTAATGATTAATAAAACACTGAAAAATTCTTTTTCCACATGTTTCATGTTCTTTAAAGCTTCAAAAATTTTTATTTTTAACGGATAGCCACATTTGGTATTAAATAATTTAATAATTAATGTATGTTCTTATATAGTTCATGCTGTATTTCTGGTATACACTCTCGTTAACTTTTTTGACTGACATAACATGTTAGTGCACATGAGTGTAGGCGTTTTAGGTAAAAATATTTTTTTCTGACTTGACCTGTTTTTTTTTAAGTGTCAATCCATGTTAAAACAAGCATATTCTCATTTCAAATTTATGTTGAGTATAAATAATAGCCTATAGGCTGATACGGATTAACTATATATATATATATATTAAAATATCCACAAACACACACACATACTTGAGTGTATATATAACTTTTAAGTAGCCATTAGAGGAAATTATTTTTAAATATGTACTTTAAATAAATAAGAATTTTTGTCTTCCCTTATGGTTTTACAGAACTATTACTTCTGACAGTTAAAGTGTGTTCTTCACGTGCAATAATAAAAATGGCAAAAAAACATCATTAATCTTGGTATTCATAAATCTGCAAATTTTTGTACTGTTTCAACATAATTATTCAATTATTCAACATAACGCTAAATTATGAAGTTTAATTAAAATTATAAAATCTACAACTAATAAATATAATAATAAATAATTGCTACTTCCTGTGCCATTTTTATAAATATATGTGTACTGAAATTTAAAGCATTAACATAAAAAAGTCAATTGGTATATCTATCATATGCCAAAATTACCTTATAAAAATAGTATTCCAGTTGACATACAAAGTTTAAATTAGTTAAATTTATTAATTTTTATGATTCTGGCGAGGTTTTTTTTATATATTTCACATTACCAATTAATGTGCACCATTTGCTTATTTTTTGTGGTTTATTTTTGAGTTTTTGCATTTATTTTGTCTTTAGTATGCTGTGTCCCTATCTTTATCTCTTTATTATAGCTGTTTGTCAAAGCCATTCAATAAATTTTATTTTTTTTTTAATTCAATCATTGTGGATAACTGTGTCGGTCATGGCTGGTAGCTTTCCAAAAAATGTCAAATTCATGATTCTCCTTTAATTAATGAAAATTAATTTCATTGTTATGTGATTCCGTATATTAAACGATATATTAATAATAATAATAACTTTATTATCCTATGTCCAATAAAAACAAAAATTTATTCAACAAAAGTGGGTAATTTGACAGTATCAGTCCCCACTAAAAATTACTTTGTGCAAAGAAATAAAATAGTAAAAAAAAAAAAAAAATAAGAAAAGCTGTAATAAAAATTGTATATATACACATAGCCTTCAAGAATTTAATATATTAAATGAAATAAATATAAACTAAAACAGTATGAATGAATCAGAACAAAAACTTGCTTGAAAAATAAAATATCTACCCAAATGCACACACATATAAACATTAATTCACAATTGGGTATTCACATATAAATATGTTAAAATATACATTCATAGATTTGCACATAAAAAAAAAAATAATAAAAAGTGCCTTTCACAAAATGTGTACTAATGCATAACAGTACCCTTCATATTGTAATAAATGTCAAACATTAGTTAGCATTTACTGCAACTGCCCATTTCTTTTCGATAGCATTTAACTAAACAGTTCTGTTTTTTACAGATTTAATGAAGAAGCATGGCAAATAGAGAGGGGAAGGGAGCCTTAAAAGTATAAAGGATAAAGGAATTATGTAGTTTGTAGTTCAATGGGGTTAAGGACAAATGATGGATTGTTGGAAGTTGGTTTAGCATAAATGAATGTCTGATTTAGTGTTAAATATGGAAAAGAGGTATAATTATTGTTTGTAGAGGAAGGTAATAGCGACGATGGTATGGAGCAAACCATTTCAACTGAGAATAAAAGGAAGCCATTCTAGAATATCTTGGGCAACCCATTGCGAATGTAATGCATGCATTGACCTATTATCATTTCTACAATTCAGTTTCTTTAAATTTCAGTTGACAATTATTTATAAAAACAACACAGAAAGTTTCAATTAACTTCATTTATTGATTGTAGATTTTAAAATTTTAGACTAAAAAGCTCTGCTTAATTTTGTATTATGTTGAAATGTACAGATTTATAAATAATGATGTTTGTTTTATCTATTTCAGCACCCGAAGATAACAGTCTTAGCTGTTGAAAATACTAGTAGGTACTATTAAACCAAATAAAACCTTGTAGGAAGACGATAGTTCTTATTTCTTTAGTATAATTTTGTTAAAAACAAAAGAATTTTAAAAAGATTCATTTATTGTTGTAAATTTAACTTCATAATTTGATTTTTTTTAACAAAGGCTTAGTTATACCTAACATATCTATGTATTATATGTTTAAAATAAGTATTCAACATTTATCTTCAGTTTCAGTGGATTTAAATTCAGAAAGGTCTCTCTCTCACACACACACAGTAATAATAATAGTGTGTATTATAACACACTTTTTATTGGTGACTAATTAGGATTTATGATAAATGTTAATATATACATATATTTTTACTAAGAATATTTATTTACACATGCATGTAGTTACAACTTTGTACAGATACTATTGTACGAGGTATTTCACAGTGAGTGTATAGAGATTGTGAGTCTCAAAACTTCATCTCGATTAATATGTGTATCGGGAAACATTTGTTTTTGTTTTCTAATGTCAGAGTTCACATATTCTTGGTCCAGTTGCCCCTACATTTATCCATCATCCTTTGCCAAACATGGTGCACAATAAACGGTTAGAAAATTAGACACAATTGTAAAATTGAAGCACAATTCAATACATCAAAAAGCCATGTGTAATTAATTCCTTTTTTAAAAAATCTAAGTGCATTAACTTAATTTAAATTGAGATGTAAAGGTTTATCCTTTTTATTAAGCAGAAATTATTTTATAAAGATCATACAATACTCAATTAATTTAAAATTCTTTTGTATTATTGATAGTAGTAGATGATTATATAAATTATTATAATCATATTTTAAATTAGTTAAATATAAGCATAATGCTATTGTCTTTTGAGTTTTTGTAATATTTTTTATTATTGTGTGTCTCTTGGCAGAGTATTTCTTGTCTGAGGTTTAATGAATTTGATTTTGAGGTCTAGTGTGTCCAAGATAAATAAATAAATAAGTGTTATATGCACTTTATATATAAGCATGTGATGTGGCCTATCTCCCCTTTTAATCTGAAAACATGGTTATTGCAATGCAAGAAAAGATTATGTGGCCTAATTAAAGAATATTTTCATTCCATTAGGTTTAATTATTAAGAAACGAGAATTGCATTAACCTTATAGCAGATTTTGCAAAAAAAATGTAACTGCTGCTGATTTAATTTTTGAATATAGGTTATTTATCATAAGGAGTGAAGAAAAATTAAGTCATTCTTTTTTAAATAATATTGGATTAAAATAATAATTATTATTTGATTTGTTTAAAACATGAAATACTCCGTTAACTACTTAAGTTTCAACATAGACATTGTTTTTCTAATGGTTTATATGGTCAAATGTTTTATGTAGATTATATCCTTACAATCAAGTACTATTAAATTTCAAAGCCAACCAACTTGGATGATTGATCACTAATTTTGGTTAGGTGCACATGAGCACAGATATTTGGACACAAAATGTTAACTTGCAATTGGGCATACAAATTTTGTACTTAAATTTATCTTACTTGGCCTGTGAGATGCTCAAATTTTAATTTATGTTATATAATTATGACATAATCTTTGGATGTTTGTGACTAGATATTAGAATTTTCGCATTTTCCACAATTTCTTATACTGCAATATATTTTTGTTTTTTTTATTGATTTATTACAGTCTCTATAAATTATACGTTTTTTTAAAAAATAAATTCTCTATTATTATGTTTTAAAATTGCATGTAGGAAAAAATCGATTTGCTTAAATTGTCATTAGAACTTCTTATTTTTTTTTTAATAATAAATCTTAGTTTTGAAAAAAAATTACAATCTATCCTAGAAGGGTAATAGGTAATAGTGATAAAAGATCACATTCATGCTATATTTACAATTTTACATTTATTTTTTGTTAGTATCATATTTACAATACACAAGAATTTCTTGTTCATAATTTTCTTATCTCAATTCAGGATGTTTACAACTTGATGTTATATGTTCAATTTTTATGTATTAGATATTTTCACTGGGATGATTTTAATTTATTTCATTTTTTTTTTAATTTTGGAAAGTTCTTTTTTCTAAAATTACAATTAGCTTATCCACCATTAATATTATGGTTTAAGAGCTCATTCATACCTTCTTAAATCCACTCACACATATTGAGTATACAATTCACAATCATACCAACATTCATACAATATGTCCATTCAAACTCAGGCCAGGAACTACCATGCCCCCGAGAGTTCCCCTAGTGAAGATGGTGGAGACAAAGGTGTAAAGGCAAATTTCACATAAAAAATTGAAATTTTGATCTATGATACCAAATCAACTTTTGTTTGTGACAATGATAATTCAGCTAATACTTTAATATTTAAGTTAAAATGAAAAACTTCCATATTAATTTTATGTTTATTTTAAATTCAGTTACCATAGTTTCTATTATGAGGCATGATGCTGTACACTGACTGATGATGTACCTATACTTCAAAAAATTATTTATTTATTTTTTGCATGAAAATATTTATTTTTATAGACCATTGAACTAAATGTTTGGTCTAGTGCCATTTAAGCTATATTACTTATTTTGAATTTATTCTGCTAATATTTTAAAACTTTTATGTACATATTTTAATTAAATGTATGATATGATAATAGATTTTAACTAACATGAGTTGCCTTTTTATTATGAATATTTTTAATATAATTTACTGATTAGGTTACTTGATGGAAATAGTTCAGAGAGAATATTAAAAAGAATTAAGTTCTCTCAATGTGTTTGAATGTAAAACAATATTTGTTAGTTAATAAGTATGTAAATAGATATCATTAATGCATGATTTTTACTCTTGTGAGAATAAAAGATTGATAAATATTATTTCTATAGATTTCACTGTAAATTTAAAAGAAAAATTATAATTGAGTTGCTTATGCTCATATATTTTATAATGCCTGTTGGAAATTTTAATGGCAGTTAATTGTGATATGTGTAAGCAGATAACTTTCATAATATTTCGTTTCAGCTTATGCTTTAAAAGTTGTAAATATATTTTTTTTAATGTGCATAGTTTCTTAAATGCTCACACATCAAAATTTTGTCTTGTATAAAACTATAATATATTTCTTATAATACATTTTCTATTATATAAGAATATAACTGCGACAATGTTTGCATATAGTTTATACAAAGCATCGCCAGTTACCTAGTATGTTTGTATTATGTTCTGAAAAATAATTGAATGAATGTATTTTAGAATAATCATATAATGATACCATTATATAACCTGTTATTAAAATAACAGATAATGTGTTGTATCAAAAAAACTTTTTTAAAACAATCACAGAATTTTTTTGTTTTTAATTCCCGATGTACCACAAATATTTTAGTGATTATCTCAAAAGTTCTATCTATTGTGGTCAAAGACCACACTATTGAAATACATTGATTAGATGGATGAAACTAGACTCATTTGTATTTACTAGTAACATTAATCGTGCGATAGTATCACATAATATCAGAATGTCAATAATACAGTTTACTATTATATCCGACGTTATTTGACGACATATTTACTCGTAACTGTAATCGTGCGATCGTATCACGTAATATCAGAATGTCAATGATATAGTTTACTATTATATCCGACGTTATTTAACGGCATCATATTTAATCGTGCGATCGTATCACGTAATATCAAAATGTCAATGATACAGTTTACTATTATATCCGACGTTATTTGACGATATATTTACTCGCAACTTTAATCGTGCGAGCGTATCACGTAATATCAGAATGTTAATGATACAGTACTCCTGATCCAAGTTTCATCCACAGTAATTAATCGGCGCCAACAGAGCGTTGGAAATGTTCATTCGAACACGCTTTTGGTCTAACGTGAGCAAATGCGGCACCCAACGCGCAGACAGCTTTCTCATCTCTAAATGTTGATTTGATATGTGACAAACACTTTTTTTTGACATGTTCATAACCTCTGCTATCTCTCTCACTTTAATTCGGTGGTCGTCTAGCACCATTTGGTGAACTTTGGCGATGTTTTCGTCGGTATTTGCAGTTTTTGGACGTCCCGAACGTTCATAGTCTCCCAAGCTCTTACGACCACGTTTAAATTCAGCTGCCCGAAATTTCACTGTGGTAAATGATGGTGCAGAGTCCCCATACACAGAATCCAACTCATCTTTGATTTGCGTAGGCGTATTGCCTTTCAAAGACAAATATTTAGTGACAGCTCGATACTCGATTTTGTTCATTTTTATAAAAACACTCAAACGACTGTTACACAACAACTGCGCGTCCAAAATGGCTGAAACGTTGGTGAGTAACTGTCAACAGATGAACAACGAAATTCACTAGCTTTTATTTACGACTGCTGCTATCTTCATGTTGAGGTCGGAAACTTTTCAGACCACCCTCGTATATCATCAAAGAACATCGTATATAATAGTAAACTGTATTTAATTCTTGTCTTTCCTCTCGGAGCACATTCGTAATTTGGCGAACCTTGTATCCTAGGCTTAAGAGCTCCTTCTCTATCTCGTCCGCTGGTGTAGTGGGATGCAGGTTTCTAATCACCAACCGTAGCGATCGTTCCTGCTTTAATTGGTAGGTATGGAAGTCGGCCTTAGTTTCATCTAAGTATTTGATTATTGTATCGGGAGTGTCCGGAGAAACGTTTGTGTCCCGGGACCGATTGAGGCAAGTGTATTTGCCTGTACCTACAATTTTATTTAGTTGGGTAAATAGTAATTTATAATTACTAATGTTACGTACGAATATCGCTGGTGGCTTGGGCTGTGTGGGTGTTTGTATAGAGTCCATGTCCTCTACTTCATTATTTTTCAACACCTCGTAACTATTGGGCGTGAAAAATGGAGACTCATGAGTTGTTGTTGTTTGTTTTGACGTGCTGAGTTGTGATGGTATTTCTTCCATAGGGCTGCTGGAAGCTGAAGAATTTACAGGGGCAATACTTCGATTAGATCGCCGCGGCTTACATTTGACTGGCGACTGAGTGGGGGTAGGTCCCAAGGACCTTGAGCGTTTTTTCTTATTTTCTGCTGATAGAAACGCATGTTTCATCAGCAGTATTTTTCTGAATTATTCAGTATTTGTTTTATAAATAAAAAATATATGGCAAGTGGGAGCCGCGAACGCACGTAACTTAATTAAGAGCCTCCAACGCTAGCACCTGGCTACGGTGCTATGAGGGTTTTGTGGACTCCCCACTCTTATCTCTACTACAGCTGATCGGCAACCTTACCAATATGGCCGCCTTCTCTGTGTAATGTGAAGTGAATCTTGCAATTGGCAATCTAGTCCACAGCTTCACTATCCACTCTCTTGTAGACAGCTCCTCCGTGGACAGTTCGCCCAGTAGTCGGTTGAGACGGTTTGACGAACTGGACACTTCCTATAAACGGTAACAAAACAGTTGGTTTATAGAGCGATACGAAAACGATTTGTAACGGTTTAGCGCTGGCGCAGTACTCTCCTCGTTTTTAGAATAAATTATGATATCATCGATATACGCCATGGTTCTGGGTAAATTTTCAATTGCCATATTGATCATCCTTTGAAATGTAGGTGGTGCGTTACACAATCCAAACGGCATTCTTTCGAATTCATAATGTCCGTCGTCTGTGCTAAAGGCTGTTTTTGGTATTGATTCTTCTTCCATAGGTATGTGATGAAATCCTGAAGTTAAATCGTTGGTTGTAAAAAGTATTTTGCTCCTTTTATTTTGTTGAGTACATCTTCTATGTTTGGTAAGGAAAATTTATCATTAGTGGTTTCTGAATTAAGTTTGCGGTAGTCTATGACCATTCTCACTTTCTTAATTCCACTAGCATCCAACTTTTTCGGCACTATCCATAGTGGCGAGTTATAAGTTGAATTGATTTTTCTGATTATTCCGTCCCTTAACAATTTTTGTACTTCATCTTTTATTTGATCTTTAAATTGCTCGGGGTACCGATAATTCCTTGTATACATTGGGTCATTATGTTTGGTACTTATCCGATGCTTTATTAAATTGGTTGCTTGGGGTTTTTCATTTTCCTTTTTTATTATTTCCCCATTATTGGAAATTATTTTAACTAGTTTATTAGATAACTCTTTCGGTATATGTTCCGTTCTTAATGCATTTTTCCTTTTCGTTATCCATTAAGTTTATTTCGTTTTTTGAGTCTTTAAATCTGAATTTATTGTTTAAATAATATGTACTATGTGATTTTCCGTACAATTTATATTCATTTTTAAATTCCTCATTGTTTCGAAGCCTAACAAAATGTCGAACCTATTAGAAAATGGGTAAACTAAAAATTCAATCAGTTGATCTATACCCAATGCATTTTTAATATTTACTTTAACACTTGAATTACCGTCGTCGTAACCCGTAAGTTTTTTAATAGAAAACGCTTTTTTTATTAATTTAAACTTATGTTTTTTTACTATATCTGGGTGTATATAATTTTTTGTTGCACCCGTATCGATTAACCACTTGTTATTCTTAAAGTCTATAATGTACGGTAAGTTATTCGTATAATGCAGTTCTTTGCATTGTTTAATTACCGTATTTTGTTTATTATTATTAACTAATTTATTTTCCGAGTGTGTTTGGTCTCTTTTATTCTTATTTTCTAATTTATTTTCCGAGTATGTTTGGTCTCTTTTAGATTCCGAGTATGTGTGGTCTCTTTTAGTTTCCAAGTATGTTTGGTCTCTTTTTTTTCTTATTTTCTAAGATTGGTCCTGCTCCTCTAAGGGAGGTGGATTGATTTGTTATTTTATTATTATTTAAACTTTTATTAATATTTAAGATTGGTCCTGCTCCTATAAGGGAGGTGGATTGTTTTGTTATTTTATTATTATTTAAACTTTTATTAGTATTTAAAATATTATTATTGTTTAAAATCGTTCCTTCTCCTCTAAGGGAGGCGGATCGGTTTGTATCTGTCCCGGGTCTAAAAAATGGTTTTCCACGCGGTCTCTTGGAGTTCTTTCATTATTTCGTCCTTGTCGTTTTCGATGTGATGTGCTCTGTCACTGACGTATGCTTTGAAACTATTTGCGGGTAAGCTTGATTTTGTTGATAATTTATCGGTTGATTCTGTACTTGATTTTGCTGCGGTTGGTTAAAATAATTATGTTGTGCCTGCGGATTCCACTGTTGTTGGTAATTGTAACGTTGTTGTTGTTGCGCGTAGTTATTATTATAATTATTATTATAGCGCGGTTGGTATTGTTGCGGCGCGTATTGTTGTCTTTGGAAATTAGGGTTAAAGTTATTGCCTTTATATCCCTGGTAATTGTTAGGTGATGTTTGTTGGTATTGCGGTTTTCTAAATTGTTTATTATTATTATATTGTTGTCTAGGTTTTTCTTCGGTCGCGTCTTTATTAAATATTCGGTTTCCGTATACTTGCTCTACCACAAATGAGGCTTCCTTTCTTAAAATGTTATAAACATCGTTTAGCGTTTTGTATTGCATGTGTTGTAAGAATATTGCTACGGTCAGATGTAAGTTTTTAACGGCTTCTTGACTAATGTCATTGTCGAAACGCGCGATTTCCTGTTCTTTGTCGCGTATTTCGTTGTCCGTATAGATTCTAGAGTATAAGTCGCATCGTTTTAGTTGTAGTCGTTCGATGTATTCAATAGGGTTTTCATTATGTCTGGGTTTCGTATTAGAGATTTCTCGTGCTAATTGGAAAATGGACCGATTGTCTTGGTAATGTCGTCTAAGAAATTCACCTAAGTCTATAACTGAGGCAAATTGTTTGTCAAATGTCGCGATTTTAGCATTCCCTTCTAGTTTTGTTTTGGCACACATGAGAATAAGCTCTTCATTTCTTACTCTATTTGGATCATCAGCTTGACAGAATCTTGCTATTAAATAAGTCACGTTATTAATGTAAAGTACTATATTTTCTGTTTTCCCATTGTAAACCGGAATGAATGTGCAATCACTATTTTTAATTTTCTCGTGTTCCGTTTCTATTTCGTTTAAATTAATGTTTCTAATCGAGTTAAGTCTGTCTACTAACAACATATATAATATAAAACAATAAAAAATAAAAATTAAATTAATACAAGGTTGTTTTCATACCCTGGTGTAGAGTTCTTCAACTAAGAGGTTTCTTCTAGCGTTGGATATTTAAGAATATCGGCTGTTCCTCCTTGAAGTGTTGTTTGATGAGCCCTTGCTCCACATTGACAATTCTTCTCGTAAGAGTAAAGACAGTCGAGTTTTATCGGATTGCCGATAATCGAATAAAATCTTCTTTCGTCTTGAAAAGCCCTCAAGTCCCTGTTCGGGCGCCAATTAAATCAACTAAGACGTTTTAGAACTTTTTTAAAAGAACTTTATTGAATTACAATACACTAGGTTAAAAATAAATTATAAATGACTAAACTACTATGAATTATGAATGAATGTACTTAATGGAATCACTGCATGGAAATAGCTTATCTCTAAGCAAGGAGCTCATATATATGATAGGAAAAGGACGGTGGTCAGCATTGTGATAGGGAGCTGTGTCAGCCTTTAACTATATATAATATACAGATGTACGTAATACAAAAAACCACATCATTTTGCCAAAACTAGTTGAAGAGTTATTAGCAATAGTAATAATTATAATTCTATCGAGTTTCTTCAGATGCCGAAACGGTGGATCTTAGCTAATAAAAATATTTAAAATTCGCCTTACCTCCGGAACCGCTAGCAACAATATCGTCAAACGTAGCGCGATATTTGGTATTATATAGATGTACATAATAAAAGAAACCACATCATATTACCAAAACTAGTTGAAGAGTTTCTTCAAATGCCGGAACGGTGGATCTTAGCGAATGAAAATATTTACAAATCGCCTTATCTCCGGAACCACTAGCAACAATATCGTCAAACGTTGTGCGATATTTAGTATTATATAGATGTACATCATATAAGAAACCACATCATTTTACCAAAAGTAGTTGAAGAGTTTTTATCGATAGTAATAATTCTAATAATATCAAGTTTCTTCAACTTCCGAAAAAGCGGTGTTTATCGAATAAAAATATTTACAAATCGCCTTAATTCCAGAACTGCTGGCAACAATATCGTCAAACGTAGTGCAATATTTGGTATTATATAGATGTACATAATAAAAGAAACCACATCACTTTACCAAAACTAGTTGAAAAGTTATTAGCAATAGTAATAATTATAATTCTATCGAGTTTCTTCAAATGCCGGAAGGGTGGATCTTAGCGAATGAAAATATTTACAAATCGCCTTATCTCCGGAACCACTGGCAACAATATCGTCAAACGTAGTGCGATATTTGGTACTATATAGATGTACATAATAAAAGAAACCACATCATTTTACCAAAACTAGTTGAAAAGTTATTAGCAATAGTAATAATTATAATTCTATCGAGTTTCTTCAAATGCCGGAACGGTGGATCTTAGCGAATGAAAATATTTACAAATCGCCTTATCTCCGGAACCACTGGCAACAATATCGTTAAACGTAGTGCGATATTTGGTATTATATAGATGTACATAATAAAAGAAACCACATCATTTTACCAAAACTAGTTGAAGAGTTTCTTCAAATGCCGGAACGGTGGATCTTAGCGAATGAAAATATTTACAAATCGCCTTATCTCCGGAACCACTGGCAACAATATCGTCAATTGTAGTGCGATATTTGGTACTATATAGATGTACATAATAAAAGAAACCACATCATTTTACCAAAACTAGTTGAAAAGTTATTAGCAATAGTAATAATTATAATTCTATCGAGTTTCTTCAAATGCCGGAACGGTGGATCTTAGCGAATGAAAATATTTACAAATCGCCTTATCTCCGGAACCACTGGCAACAATATCGTCAAACGTAGTGCGATATTTGGTACTATATAGATGTACATAATAAAAGAAACCACATCATTTTACCAAAACTAGTTGAAAAGTTATTAGCAATAGTAATAATTATAATTCTATCGAGTTTCTTCAAATGCCGGAACGGTGGATCTTAGCGAATGAAAATATTTACAAATCGCCTTATCTCCGGAACCACTGGCAACAATATCGTCAAACGTAGTGCGATATTTGGTACTATATAGATGTACATAATAAAAGAAACCACATCATTTTACCAAAACTAGTTGAAAAGTTATTAGCAATAGTAATAATTATAATTCTATCGAGTTTCTTCAAATGCCGGAACGGTGGATCTTAGCGAATGAAAATATTTACAAATCGCCTTATCTCCGGAACCACTGGCAACAATATCGTCAAACGTAGTGCGATATTTGGTATTATATAGATGTACGTAATAAAAGAAACCACATCATTTTACTTAAACTAGTTGAAGAGTTTCTTCAAATGCCCGAACGGTGGATCTTAGCGAATGAAAATATTTACAAATCGCCTTATCTCCGGAACCACTGGCAACAATATCGTCAAACGTTGTGCGATATTTAGTATTATATAGATGTACATCATATAAGAAACCACATCATTTTACCAAAACTAGTTGAAGAGTTTTTATCGATAGTAATAATTCTAATAATATCAAGTTTCTTCAACTTCCGAAAAAGCGGAGTTTATCGAATAAAAATATTTACAAATCACCTTAATTCCAGAACTGCTGGCAACAATATCGTCAAACGTAGTGCAATATTTGGTATTATATAGATGTACATAATAAAAGAAACCACATCACTTTACCAAAACTAGTTGAAAAGTTATTAGCAATAGTAATAATTATAATTCTATCGAGTTTCTTCAAATGCCGGAAGGGTGGATCTTAGCGAATGAAAATATTTACAAATCGCCTTATCTCCGGAACCACTGGCAACAATATCGTCAAACGTAGTGCGATATTTGGTACTATATAGATGTACATAATAAAAGAAACCACATCATTTTACCAAAACTAGTTGAAAAGTTATTAGCAATAGTAATAATTATAATTCTATCGAGTTTCTTCAAATGCCGGAACGGTGGATCTTAGCGAATGAAAATATTTACAAATCGCCTTATCTCCGGAACCACTGGCAACAATATCGTTAAACGTAGTGCGATATTTGGTATTATATAGATGTATATAATAAAAGAAACCACATCATTTTACCAAAACTAGTTGAAGAGTTTCTTCAAATGCCGGAACGGTGGATCTTAGCGAATGAAAATATTTACAAATCGCCTTATCTCCGGAACCACTGGCAACAATATCGTCAAACGTTGTGCGATATTCAGTATTATATAGATGTACATCATATAAGAAACCACATCATTTTACCAAAACTAGTTGAAGAGTTTTTATCGATAGTAATAATTCTAATAATATCAAGTTTCTTCAACTTCCGAAAAAGCGGAGTTTATCGAATAAAAATATTTACAAATCGCCTTAATTCCAGAACTGCTGGCAACAATATCGTCAAACGTAGTGCAATATTTGGTATTATATAGATGTACATAATAAAAGAAACCACATCATTTTACCAAAACTAGTTGAAAAGTTATTAGCAATAGTAATAATTATAATTCTATCGAGTTTCTTCAAATGCCGGAACGGTGGATCTTAGCGAATGAAAATATTTACAAATCGCCTTATCTCTGGAACCACTGGCAACAATATCGTCAAACGTAGTGCGATATTTGGTACTATATAGATGTACATAATAAAAGAAACCACATCATTTTACCAAAACTAGTTGAAAAGTTATTAGCAATAGTAATAATTATAATTCTATCGAGTTTCTTCAAATGCCGGAACGGTGGATCTTAGCGAATGAAAATATTTACAAATCGCCTTATCTCCGGAACCACTGGCAACAATATCGTCAATTGTAGTGCGATATTTGGTACTATATAGATGTACATAATAAAAGAAACCACATCATTTTACCAAAACTAGTTGAAAAGTTATTAGCAATAGTAATAATTATAATTCTATCGAGTTTCTTCAAATGCCGGAACGGTGGATCTTAGCGAATGAAAATATTTACAAATCGCCTTATCTCCGGAACCACTGGCAACAATATCGTCAAACGTAGTGCGATATTTGGTACTATATAGATGTACATAATAAAAGAAACCACATCATTTTACCAAAACTAGTTGAAAAGTTATTAGCAATAGTAATAATTATAATTCTATCGAGTTTCTTCAAATGCCGGAACGGTGGATCTTAGCGAATGAAAATATTTACAAATCGCCTTATCTCCGGAACCACTGGCAACAATATCGTCAAACGTAGTGCGATATTTGGTACTATATAGATGTACATAATAAAAGAAACCACATCATTTTACCAAAACTAGTTGAAAAGTTATTAGCAATAGTAATAATTATAATTCTATCGAGTTTCTTCAAATGCCGGAACGGTGGATCTTAGCGAATGAAAATATTTACAAATCGCCTTATCTCCGGAACCACTGGCAACAATATCGTCAAACGTAGTGCGATATTTGGTATTATATAGATGTACGTAATAAAAGAAACCACATCATTTTACTTAAACTAGTTGAAGAGTTTCTTCAAATGCCCGAACGGTGGATCTTAGCGAATGAAAATATTTACAAATCGCCTTATCTCCGGAACCACTGGCAACAATATCGTCAAACGTTGTGCGATATTTAGTATTATATAGATGTACATCATATAAGAAACCACATCATTTTACCAAAACTAGTTGAAGAGTTTTTATCGATAGTAATAATTCTAATAATATCAAGTTTCTTCAACTTCCGAAAAAGCGGAGTTTATCGAATAAAAATATTTACAAATCACCTTAATTCCAGAACTGCTGGCAACAATATCGTCAAACGTAGTGCAATATTTGGTATTATATAGATGTACATAATAAAAGAAACCACATCACTTTACCAAAACTAGTTGAAAAGTTATTAGCAATAGTAATAATTATAATTCTATCGAGTTTCTTCAAATGCCGGAAGGGTGGATCTTAGCGAATGAAAATATTTACAAATCGCCTTATCTCCGGAACCACTGGCAACAATATCGTCAAACGTAGTGCGATATTTGGTACTATATAGATGTACATAATAAAAGAAACCACATCATTTTACCAAAACTAGTTGAAAAGTTATTAGCAATAGTAATAATTATAATTCTATCGAGTTTCTTCAAATGCCGGAACGGTGGATCTTAGCGAATGAAAATATTTACAAATCGCCTTATCTCCGGAACCACTGGCAACAATATCGTTAAACGTAGTGCGATATTTGGTATTATATAGATGTACATAATAAAAGAAACCACATCATTTTACCAAAACTAGTTGAAGAGTTTCTTCAAATGCCGGAACGGTGGATCTTAGCGAATGAAAATATTTACAAATCGCCTTATCTCCGGAACCACTGGCAACAATATCGTCAAACGTTGTGCGATATTCAGTATTATATAGATGTACATCATATAAGAAACCACATCATTTTACCAAAACTAGTTGAAGAGTTTTTATCGATAGTAATAATTCTAATAATATCAAGTTTCTTCAACTTCCGAAAAAGCGGAGTTTATCGAATAAAAATATTTACAAATCGCCTTAATTCCAGAACTGCTGGCAACAATATCGTCAAACGTAGTGCAATATTTGGTATTATATAGATGTACATAATAAAAGAAACCACATCATTTTACCAAAACTAGTTGAAAAGTTATTAGCAATAGTAATAATTATAATTCTATCGAGTTTCTTCAAATGCCGGAACGGTGGATCATCGCGAATGAGAATATTTACAAATCGCCTTACCTCCGGAACCGCTTGCAACAATATCGTCAAACGTAGTGCGATATTTGGTATTATATAAATGTACATAATAAAAGAAACCACATCACTTTACCAAAACTAGTTGAAAAGTTATTAGCAATAGTAATAATTATAATTCTATCGAGTTTCTTCAAATGCCGGAAGGGTGGATCTTAGCGAATGAAAATATTTACAAATCGCCTTATCTCCGGAACCACTGGCAACAATATCGTCAAACGTAGTGCGATATTTGGTACTATATAGATGTACATAATAAAAGAAACCACATCATTTTACCAAAACTAGTTGAAAAGTTATTAGCAATAGTAATAATTATAATTCTATCGAGTTTCTTCAAATGCCGGAACGGTGGATCTTAGCGAATGAAAATATTTACAAATCGCCTTATCTCCGGAACCACTGGCAACAATATCGTTAAACGTAGTGCGATATTTGGTATTATATAGATGTACATAATAAAAGAAACCACATCATTTTACCAAAACTAGTTGAAGAGTTTCTTCAAATGCCGGAACGGTGGATCTTAGCGAATGAAAATATTTACAAATCGCCTTATCTCCGGAACCACTGGCAACAATATCGTCAAACGTTGTGCGATATTCAGTATTATATAGATGTACATCATATAAGAAACCACATCATTTTACCAAAACTAGTTGAAGAGTTTTTATCGATAGTAATAATTCTAATAATATCAAGTTTCTTCAACTTCCGAAAAAGCGGAGTTTATCGAATAAAAATATTTACAAATCGCCTTAATTCCAGAACTGCTGGCAACAATATCGTCAAACGTAGTGCAATATTTGGTATTATATAGATGTACATAATAAAAGAAACCACATCATTTTACCAAAACTAGTTGAAAAGTTATTAGCAATAGTAATAATTATAATTCTATCGAGTTTCTTCAAATGCCGGAACGGTGGATCATCGCGAATGAGAATATTTACAAATCGCCTTACCTCCGGAACCGCTTGCAACAATATCGTCAAACGTAGTGCGATATTTGGTATTATATAAATGTACATAATAAAAGAAACCACATCATTTTACCAAAACTAGTTGAAAAGTTATTAGCAATAGTAATAATTATAATTCTATCGAGTTTCTTCAAATGCCGGAAGGGTGGATCTTAGCGAATGAAAATATTTACAAATCGCCTTATCTCCGGAACCACTGGCAACAATATCGTCAAACGTAGTGCGATATTTGGTAGTATATAGATGTACATAATAAAAGAAACCACATCATTTTACCAAAACTAGTTGAAGAGTTATTAGCAATAGTAATAATTCTAATTCTATCGAGCTACTTCAACTGCCGAAACAGTGGATCTTAGTGAATGAGAATATTTACAAATCGCCTTACCTCCGGAACCGCTGGCAACAATATCGTCAAACGTAGTGTGATATTTGGTATTATATAGATGTACATAATAAAAGAAACCACATCATTTTACCAAAACTAGTTGAAAAGTTATTAGCAATAGTAATAATTATAATTCTATCGAGTTTCTTCAAATGCCGGAACGGTGGATCTTCGCGAATGAGAATATTTACAAATCGCCGTACCTCCGGAACCGCTTGCAACAATATCGTCAAACGTAGTGCGATATTTGGTATTATATAGATGTACATAATAAAAGAAACCACATCATTTTACCAAAACTAGTTGAAAAGTTATTAGCAATAGTAATAATTATAATTCTATCGAGTTTCTTCAAATGCCGGAACGGTGGATCTTAGCGAATGAAAATATTTACAAATCGCCTTATCTCCGGAACCACTGGCAACAATATCGTCAAACGTAGTGCGATATTTGGTATTATATAGATGTACATAATAAAAGAAACCACATCATTTTACCAAAACTAGTTGAAGAGTTTCTTCAATTCCGGAACGGTGGATCTTAGCGAATGAAAATATTTACAAATCGCCTTATCTCCGGAACCACTGGCAACAATATCGTCAATTGTAGTGCGATATTTGGTACTATATAGATGTACATAATAAAAGAAACCACATCATTTTACCAAAACTAGTTGAAAAGTTATTAGCAATAGTAATAATTATAATTCTATCGAGTTTCTTCAAATGCCGGAACGGTGGATCTTAGCGAATGAAAATATTTACAAATCGCCTTATCTCCGGAACCACTGGCAACAATATCGTCAAACGTAGTGCGATATTTGGTACTATATAGATGTACATAATAAAAGAAACCACATCATTTTACCAAAACTAGTTGAAAAGTTATTAGCAATAGTAATAATTATAATTCTATCGAGTTTCTTCAAATGCCGGAACGGTGGATCTTAGCGAATGAAAATATTTACAAATCGCCTTATCTCTGGAACCACTGGCAACAATATCGTCAAACGTAGTGCGATATTTGGTACTATATAGATGTACATAATAAAAGAAACCACATCATTTTACCAAAACTAGTTGAAAAGTTATTAGCAATAGTAATAATTATAATTCTATCGAGTTTCTTCAAATGCCGGAACGGTGGATCTTAGCGAATGAAAATATTTACAAATCGCCTTATCTCCGGAACCACTGGCAACAATATCGTCAAACGTAGTGCGATATTTGGTATTATATAGATGTACATAATAAAAGAAACCACATCATTTTACCAAAACTAGTTGAAGAGTTTCTTCAAATGCCGGAACGGTGGATCTTAGCGAATGAAAATATTTACAAATCGCCTTATCTCCGGAACCACTAGCAACAATATCGTCAAACGTTGTGCGATATTTAGTATTATATAGATGTACATCATATAAGAAACCACATCATTTTACCAAAACTAGTTGAAGAGTTTTTATCGATAGTAATAATTCTAATAATATCAAGTTTCTTCAACTTCCGAAAAAGCGGTGTTTATCGAATAAAAATATTTACAAATCGCCTTAATTCCAGAACTGCTGGCAACAATATCGTCAAACGTAGTGCAATATTTGGTATTATATAGATGTACATAATAAAAGAAACCACATCATTTTACCAAAACTAGTTGAAAAGTTATTAGCAATAGTAATAATTATAATTCTATCGAGTTTCTTCAAATGCCGGAAGGGTGGATCTTAGCGAATGAAAATATTTACAAATCGCCTTATCTCCGGAACCACTGGCAACAATATCGTCAAACGTAGTGCGATATTTGGTAGTATATAGATGAACATAATAAAAGAAACCACATCATTTTACCAAAACTAGTTGAAGAGTTATTAGCAATAGTAATAATTATAATTCTATCGAGTTTCTTCAAATGCCGGAACGGTGGATCTTAGCGAATGAAAATATTTACAAATCGCCTTATCTCCGGAACCACTGGCAACAATATCGTCAAACGTAGTGCGATATTTGGTACTATATAGATGTACATAATAAAAGAAACCACATCATTTTACCAAAACTAGTTGAAAAGTTATTAGCAATAGTAATAATTATAATTCTATCGAGTTTCTTCAAATGCCGGAACGGTGGATCTTAGCGAATGAAAATATTTACAAATCGCCTTATCTCCGGAACCACTGGCAACAATATCGTCAAACGTAGTGCGATATTTGGTACTATATAGATGTACATAATAAAAGAAACCACATCATTTTACCAAAACTAGTTGAAGAGTTTCTTCAATTCCGGAACGGTGGATCTTAGCGAATGAAAATATTTACAAATCGCCTTATCTCCGGAACCACTGGCAACAATATCGCCAAACGTTGTGCGATATTTAGTATTATATAGATGTACATCATATAAGAAACCACATCATTTTACCAAAACTAGTTGAAGAGTTTTTATCGATAGTAATAATTCTAATAATATCAAGTTTCTTCAACTTCCGAAAAAGCGGAGTTTATCGAATAAAAATATTTACAAATCGCCTTAATTCCAGAACTGCTGGCCACAATATCGTCAAACGTAGTGCAATATTTGGTATTATATAGATGTACATAATAAAAGAAACCACATCATTTTACTAAAACTAGTTGAAGAGTTTCTTCAAATGCCGGAACGGTGGATCTTCGCGAATGAGAATATTTACAAATCGCCTTACCTCCGGAACCGCTTGCAACAATATCGTCAAACGTAGTGCGATATTTGGTATTATATAGATGTACATAATAAAAGAAACCACATCATTTTACCAAAACTAGTTGAAGAGTTTTTATCGATAGTAATAATTCTAATAATATCAAGTTTCTTCAACTTCCGAAAAAGCGGAGTTTATCGAATAAAAATATTTACAAATCGCCTTAATTCCAGAACTGCTGGCAACAATATCGTCAAACGTAGTGCGATATTTGGTACTATATAGATGTACATAATAAAAGAAACCACATCATTTTACCAAAACTAGTTGAAAAGTTATTAGCAATAGTAATAATTATAATTCTATCGAGTTTCTTCAAATGCCGGAACGGTGGATCTTAGCGAATGAAAATATTTACAAATCGCCTTATCTCCGGAACCACTGGCAACAATATCGTCAAACGTAGTGCGATATTTGGTATTATATAGATGTACCTAATAAAAGAAACCACATCATTTTACCAAAACTAGTTGAAGAGTTTCTTCAAATGCCGGAACGGTGGATCTTAGCGAATGAAAATATTTACAAATCGCCTTATCTCCGGAACCACTGGCAACAATATCGTCAAACGTTGTGCGATATTTAGTATTATATAGATGTACATCATATAAGAAACCACATCATTTTACCAAAACTAGTTGAAGAGTTTTTATCGATAGTAATAATTCTAATAATATCAAGTTTCTTCAACTTCCGAAAAAGCGGAGTTTATCGAATAAAAATATTTACAAATCGCCTTATCTCCGGAACCACTGGCAACAATATCGTCAAACGTAGTGCGATATTTGGTACTATATAGATGTACATAATAAAAGAAACCACATCATTTTACCAAAACTAGTTGAAAAGTTATTAGCAATAGTAATAATTATAATTCTATCGAGTTTCTTCAAATGCCGGAACGGTGGATCTTAGCGAATGAAAATATTTACAAATCGCCTTATCTCCGGAACCACTGGCAACAATATCGTCAAACGTAGTGCGATATTTGGTATTATATAGATGTACATAATAAAAGAAACCACATCATTTTACCAAAACTAGTTGAAGAGTTTCTTCAAATGCCGGAACGGTGGATCTTAGCGAATGAAAATATTTACAAATCGCCTTATCTCCGGAACCACTAGCAACAATATCGTCAAACGTTGTGCGATATTTAGTATTATATAGATGTACATCATATAAGAAACCACATCATTTTACCAAAACTAGTTGAAGAGTTTTTATCGATAGTAATAATTCTAATAATATCAAGTTTCTTCAAATGCCGGAACGGTGGATCTTAGCGAATGAAAATATTTACAAATCGCCTTATCTCCGGAACCACTGGCAACAATATCGTCAAACGTTGTGCGATATTTAGTATTATATAGATGTACATCATATAAGAAACCACATCATTTTACCAAAACTAGTTGAAGAGTTTTTATCGATAGTAATAATTCTAATAATATCAAGTTTCTTCAACTTCCGAAAAAGCGGAGTTTATCGAATAAAAATATTTACAAATCGCCTTAATTCCAGAACTGCTGGCAACAATATCGTCAAACGTAGTGCAATATTTGGTATTATATAGATGTACATAATAAAAGAAACCACATCATTTTACCAAAACTAGTTGAAAAGTTATTAGCAATAGTAATAATTATAATTCTATCAAGTTTCTTCAAATGCCGGAACGGTGGATCTTCGCGAATGAGAATATTTACAAATCGCCTTACCTCCGGAACCGCTTGCAACAATATCGTCAAACGTAGTGCGATATTTGGTATTATATAGATGTACATAATAAAAGAAACCACATCATTTTACCAAAACTAGTTGAAAAGTTATTAGCAATAGTAATAATTATAATTCTATCGAGTTTCTTCAAATGCCGGAAGGGTGGATCTTAGCGAATGAAAATATTTACAAATCGCCTTATCTCCGGAACCACTGGCAACAATATCGTCAATTGTAGTGCGATATTTGGTACTATATAGATGTACATAATAAAAGAAACCACATCATTTTACCAAAACTAGTTGAAAAGTTATTAGCAATAGTAATAATTATAATTCTATCGAGTTTCTTCAAATGCCGGAAGGGTGGATCTTAGCGAATGAAAATATTTACAAATCGCCTTATCTCCGGAACCACTGGCAACAATATCGTCAATTGTAGTGCGATATTTGGTACTATATAGATGTACATAATAAAAGAAACCACATCATTTTACCAAAACTAGTTGAAAAGTTATTAGCAATAGTAATAATTATAATTCTATCGAGTTTCTTCAAATGCCGGAAGGGTGGATCTTAGCGAATGAAAATATTTATGTGGTATAGGTAATATCGATTTCATGTATCGATTAGAAAACAGCGGGGTTACCTTCCCTGCTCAGGCTTTGTTTTAAGGTTTGTTTTGAGGCTATATATCTATAAATATGTAAAGCAATAAATCATTGAATTTACGTACATGGTGTTCAGTTTATTGTATGTTAGAAGCCTTATCAAGACATTACAAATATGGCGACGAGGATGGGATGTCTTAGCAACAACTGATGACTGAAAATCGCAGGGTGAGTGTTTTCCTTATAATTGTAAAGCATCGTCAAAGATGAGTGAAGGAGTGATCGTCGGGCAGTTGCGGGAGTTTTCACTGGCAAACGAGTGGCAAGTGTATAAGCCTCGTATGGAAAGTTTTTTTAGAGCGAATAAACATTTTTTCAAGACTGAGGACCTAAAACGCGACACATTTCTAAACGCTTTGAGCGAGGACGCTTTCAAATTATTGACCAATTTAGCCATTCCGGAAAATCCGGAGTCTGTTGCCTATAAAGAACTGGTTGTTTTGTTGGATAATCATTTCTCGAAGACGGAATCGGTGTTTGCATCACGTTTCAAGTTTTACAATGCTATTAGAGAACACAATGAAACTGTTAATGAATGGATTGCCCGACTCCGCAATCTGGCGGGTAATTGTAAGTTCGGCAATTATCTTGACAAAATGTTGGTCGACAGATTCGTGATTGGGATGCAAAAGGGTCCCGCTCGTGACCGTTTATTTGAAGAGGACGCTGAAAAGCTTACGATTGTTGATGCAATTCGAATTGCCACCAATAAAGAAATCACGGAACAGCAGTACAGACTTTTGGAGGTAAAACAAGAATCTGTAGGGTTTTGTAAAGGTGAATGTTCACAAACTACCGACTCAATAACTAAGAGTTCCAAGAAAAATAAACAAATGGTATATCCCAGTTCGGCTGGAGCAGAGAAAAAACGATGTTCTGTTTGCGGTTATACTAACCACGAATATTCAAGATGTAAATTCAAAAATTATTCTTGCAAACAATGTTTACGGATTGGACATTTAGCGAAAATGTGTCCGAGAAATAGCAAGTCCGATTGGTCAGAAAGACCCCAGACCCAACCTATTGATACTAGAAAACAATCAAGTAAAGAAAAAACGCATTTTGTGTCAGAAGATCTCAGTGATCAGTTAGAGTCCTTATATCATATTGAAGCTAGTGAAGATGGGGAATTTGGGTATCACGTTACGCTTAAACTAAATCGGGATACTGAAATATCTTTTCAAATAGACACAGGATGTCTTAGTACTATTGTACCCCTTTCCATGTACAAAGAAAGCTGTGCACATTTACCATTGTTGGCTACTGGAAAGACTTTCGTGTCATATTTCAATGAAAAATCTCGGCCACTGGGTGCTGTAAATGTATCTATCGAGTATAAAAATCAAGAATATCATGATATGACGTTTTTCGTGGTCAATTCTACTGGGCCTCCACTACTCGGTAGATCGTGGTTTGAGCATCTTGGGTTCAAAATAGTGGGTCCTAGTCACAGGACAGCTCAACCAGTGTTTTTCAATACGGATATGTCAACGGTATTGTTACAGGAAGCGTTGCAGAATTTCCCCGAAGTTTTCACTGATCGATTGGGCAAGTTCAATAAAGGAAAAGTTAAATTGGATTTGACACCTAATGCAAAACCCAGATTCATGAAAGCGAGACCTGTGCCATTCGCCATGCAAGCTGGTGTTAGTGCAGAGATCGATCGTTTGGTTCATGAAGGAATTCTTGAACCAATCGACTACAGCCCATGGGGATCACCAATCGTCCCGGTATTAAAGAAAGATGGGTCGATTCGTATATGCGGGGATTACAAATTGACAGTGAACCCCCACCTTCTCATCGATCAACACCCTCTTCCACGAGGAGAGGATATATTTCAACGAGTACAGGGTTGTTCAATTTTTGCGAAAGTCGACCTTTCGCACGCTTACCAGCAATATGAGGTCGATGAAGAATCACGTGACATCCTGACAATATCGACGCAGAAGGGTTTGTTTCGTTACACTCGTTTGCCTTTTGGCATTGCGTCAGCTCCAAGCAAATTTCAGAAAGCTATGGATATTTTGCTCTCCGGATTGGAAGGTACATCAGTCATGATTGACGACGTTTTAATAGGAGCCCGAAATGTTGAAGAGTTGCGGACTAGAGTCTTCAAAGTATTAGAAAAACTTAGAGAAGCGGGACTCACTGTGTCTATCAAGAAATGTGAGATCGGCAAGAGCTCAATCGAATACCTGGGCTTCAGAATAGATGCTCAAGGGTTACATTCAACCGATGACAAGGTTCGTACGATTTTGGAAGCCCCAATACCAAATGATGTTAAGGAACTCCAACGTTTTTTGGGAGTAGTAAATTTTTTATCAAAGTTTCTGCCGGATTTAGCAACAATTTTGTCACCACTCTACTGTTTGCTGAAAAAGGGGCACCCGTGGAGTTGGAGTGGTGAATGTGCTCAAGCTTTTGATGGGATCAAGATGCTAATTCAGAAGCATCGAAGCCTTGCTCATTACAACCCAGACTACCCAATTCGTTTAGCGGTGGATGGATCTGACTTTGGATTGGGTGCGGTGATATACCAGCGATATGCAGATGGATTAAATCGACCGTTAGCATTTGCCAGTCGAACGTTGTCTCAAGCCGAAAAATCCTACTCTCAGCTTCATAAGGAGGGAGCAGCCTTGATGTTTGGAATCAGCAGATTTCATAGCTACTTGTATGGACGGAGGTTCATTTTAGTGAACGATAATAGGCCTTTAATATCAATCTTTGGACCAAAGAATGGTATCCCGACCTGTGCAGCAAATCGGTTGCAGCGGTGGGCACTTATTTTGTCTAACTACATGTATGATGTAGAATGGGTGAAGTCTGAAAAAAATATAGCCGATTGGTTTTCTCGAGCACCACTTCCTGAATGTCCAATATCAAATGAGCCTGACCTATGTATCAACTACATTTTTGACGTTTCCAGTGAACTTCCATTAAACTACAAGACAATTTTGGCAGCAACCAAGAAGGATGACATCCTTATGAAGATCATTGCTTTTTTAAAGTTCGGATGGCCAGGCGGAGTCGAAGCTAAATTTCGGCACTATTTCCGAAAGAAGGACGAGTTGTTTGTAGAAAAGGATATCCTTCTATGGGGATATCGTGTTATTGTGCCAACAGCATTGCGACAACAGGTCCTGAAGGAGCTTCACGCTTCTCACATGGGTATGGTAAAAGTAAAATCCCTAGCGAGATCGTATGTGTGGTGGCCAAATTTGGATGAGGACGTTGAAGAGATAGTCCGATCTTGTCATGCATGCAACGCCACTAAGGATAACCCCCCAAAGGCAGCTCTAGTACCGTGGGAATGGCCAGCTAAACCTTGGCAGCGCCTTCATATAGATTATCTGGGACCACTAGAGGGACGTTATTTCTTTGTCATCATTGATAGTCACACAAAATGGATTGAAGCTTTTCCTACGCATTCAATGTCCACGGAAACCACTATGAAAATCTTGAGACAGGTGTTTGCTCGTTTCGGGTTGCCTGAAACCATTGTTTCTGACAATTATTCGGCTTTCGATAGTGAGACGTTTAGGAATTTTCTTCAGCATAATGGCGTTGACCTCAAGCATGGAGCGCCATTTTCACCAAAGACCAATGGCGCAGCTGAGAATGCTGTACGCTCCATCAAACGAAGTTTGAAGACCGCTCTGGTAGATTCTTCTGTTTCAGATTTGGACGTGACTCTGAATAGATTCCTGTTGGATTATCGTAATACGCCTCATATTACCACTGGAGTTTCCCCCGCCCAGGTGTTGATTGGCCGTCAGCTAAGGACCAGACTTGACCTCCTACGACCTCTTGCTATGTCGACTAAGGTGCAAATGGCTCAGGAAAAACAAGTAAATGCTTATCGTGGGTCACCTACGGCTACTGATTCTTATCCTGAAGGAAGTTCAGTTTATGTACGAAACTATCGGCATTCTGGGGAGAAATGGATTCCAGCATCGGTTGTTAAATGCTTAGGGCCTCGAAGACGTCAAGTTTTTGTGCCATCACTGAATAGACAGTGGACCAGGCATCTGGACCAAATCCATGGGTCCTCTACTGCACGAGAGGTTTTGCCGGCCTATTCAAGTCATGCGGAACCTGTATCAACACAGGTGACTAATGATACCATTTTGGAGCCAACTCAGGAGATGCCAACCAGTCAATCTGGCACTTTACCGAGCACATGCCAAAAAGACCAACTATGTGAGTCAGCTCGCCCTCAACGAATCAAGAAACCGACAAGAAGATTGATCGAAGAAATATAAATTATATTCCTGTGATTTCTTTTTACAAAATAATTTACGTAAAAAAAAAAAAAAAAGTGATTTGTTTTTTTTGTAATTTTTCATTATTTTGTCGATTAGAGGGGGGAGAATGTGGTATAGGTAATATCGATTTCATGTATCGATTAGAAAACAGCGGGGTTACCTTCCCTGCTCAGGCTTTGTTTTAAGGTTTGTTTTGAGGCTATATATCTATAAATATGTAAAGCAATAAATCATTGAATTTACGTACATGGTGTTCAGTTTATTGTATGTTAGAAGCCTTATCAAGACATTACAATTTACAAATCGCCTTACCTCCGGAACCACTGGCAACAATATCGTCAATTGTAGTGCGATATTTGGTACTATATAGATGTACATAATAAAAGAAACCACATCATTTTACCAAAACTAGTTGAAAAGTTATTAGCAATAGTAATAATTATAATTCTATCGAGTTTCTTCAAATGCCGGAACGGTGGATCTTAGCGAATGAAAATATTTACAAATCGCCTTATCTCCGGAACCACTGGCAACAATATCGTCAAACGTAGTGCGATATTTGGTACTATATAGATGTACATAATAAAAGAAACCACATCATTTTACCAAAACTAGTTGAAAAGTTATTAGCAATAGTAATAATTATAATTCTATCGAGTTTCTTCAAATGCCGGAACGGTGGATCTTAGCGAATGAAAATATTTACAAA
Source organism: Acanthosoma haemorrhoidale (assembly GCA_930367205.1). Lineage (NCBI taxonomy): Eukaryota > Metazoa > Arthropoda > Insecta > Hemiptera > Acanthosomatidae > Acanthosoma > Acanthosoma haemorrhoidale. The sequence goes on from OV884009.1 coordinate 1,998,230, forward strand.
TCGCCTTATCTCCGGAACCACTGGCAACAATATCGTCAAACGTAGTGCGATATTTGGTATTATATAGATGTACATAATAAAAGAAACCACATCATTTTACCAAAACTAGTTGAAGAGTTTCTTCAAATGCCGGAACGGTGGATCTTAGCGAATGAAAATATTTACAAATCGCCTTATCTCCGGAACCACTAGCAACAATATCGTCAAACGTTTTGCGATATTTAGTATTATATAGATGTACATCATATAAGAAACCACATCATTTTACCAAAACTAGTTGAAGAGTTTTTATCGATAGTAATAATTCTAATAATATCAAGTTTCTTCAAATGCCGGAACGGTGGATCTTAGCGAATGAAAATATTTACAAATCGCCTTATCTCCGGAACCACTGGCAACAATATCGTCAAACGTTGTGCGATATTTAGTATTATATAGATGTACATCATATAAGAAACCACATCATTTTACCAAAACTAGTTGAAGAGTTTTTATCGATAGTAATAATTCTAATAATATCAAGTTTCTTCAACTTCCGAAAAAGCGGAGTTTATCGAATAAAAATATTTACAAATCGCCTTAATTCCAGAACTGCTGGCAACAATATCGTCAAACGTAGTGCAATATTTGGTATTATATAGATGTACATAATAAAAGAAACCACATCATTTTACCAAAACTAGTTGAAAAGTTATTAGCAATAGTAATAATTATAATTCTATCGAGTTTCTTCAAATGCTGGAACGGTGGATCTTCGCGAATGAGAATATTTACAAATCGCCTTACCTCCGGAACCGCTTGCAACAATATCGTCAAACGTAGTGCGATATTTGGTATTATATAGATGTACATAATAAAAGAAACCACATCATTTTACCAAAACTAGTTGAAGAGTTTTTATCGATAGTAATAATTCTAATAATATCAAGTTTCTTCAACTTCCGAAAAAGCGGAGTTTATCGAATAAAGATATTTACAAATCGCCTTACTTCCAGAACTGCTGGCTACAATATCGTCAAACGTAGTGCAATATTTGGTATTATATAGATGTACATAATAAAAGAAACCACATCATTTTACCAAAACTAGTTGAAAAGTTATTAGCAATAGTAATAATTATAATTCTATCAAGTTTCTTCAAATGCCGGAACGGTGGATCTTCGCGAATGAGAATATTTACAAATCGCCTTACCTCCGGAACCGTTTGCAACAATATCGTCAAACGTAGTGCGATATTTGGTATTATATAGATGTACATAATAAAAGAAACCACATCATTTTACCAAAACTAGTTGAAAAGTTATTAGCAATAGTAATAATTATAATTCTATCGAGTTTCTTCAAATGCCGGAAGGGTGGATCTTAGCGAATGAAAATATTTACAAATCGCCTTATCTCCGGAACCACTGGCAACAATATCGTCAATTGTAGTGCGATATTTGGTACTATATAGATGTACATAATAAAAGAAACCACATCATTTTACCAAAACTAGTTGAAAAGTTATTAGCAATAGTAATAATTATAATTCTATCGAGTTTCTTCAAATGCCGGAACGGTGGATCTTAGCGAATGAAAATATTTACAAATCGCCTTATCTCCGGAACCACTGGCAACAATATCGTCAATTGTAGTGCGATATTTGGTACTATATAGATGTACATAATAAAAGAAACCACATCATTTTACCAAAACTAGTTGAAAAGTTATTAGCAATAGTAATAATTATAATTCTATCGAGTTTCTTCAAATGCCGGAAGGGTGGATCTTAGCGAATGAAAATATTTACAAATCGCCTTATCTCCGGAACCACTGGCAACAATATCGTCAAACGTAGTGCGATATTTGGTACTATATAGATGTACATAATAAAAGAAACCACATCATTTTACCAAAACTAGTTGAAAAGTTATTAGCAATAGTAATAATTATAATTCTATCGAGTTTCTTCAAATGCCGGAACGGTGGATCTTAGCGAATGAAAATATTTACAAATCGCCTTATCTCCGGAACCACTGGCAACAATATCGTCAAACGTAGTGCGATATTTGGTATTATATAGATGTACATAATAAAAGAAACCACATCATTTTACCAAAACTAGTTGAAGAGTTTCTTCAAATGCCGGAACGGTGGATCTTAGCGAATGAAAATATTTACAAATCGCCTTATCTCCGGAACCACTAGCAACAATATCGTCAAACGTTTTGCGATATTTAGTATTATATAGATGTACATCATATAAGAAACCACATCATTTTACCAAAACTAGTTGAAGAGTTTTTATCGATAGTAATAATTCTAATAATATCAAGTTTCTTCAAATGCCGGAACGGTGGATCTTAGCGAATGAAAATATTTACAAATCGCCTTATCTCCGGAACCACTGGCAACAATATCGTCAAACGTTGTGCGATATTTAGTATTATATAGATGTACATCATATAAGAAACCACATCATTTTACCAAAACTAGTTGAAGAGTTTTTATCGATAGTAATAATTCTAATAATATCAAGTTTCTTCAACTTCCGAAAAAGCGGAGTTTATCGAATAAAAATATTTACAAATCGCCTTAATTCCAGAACTGCTGGCAACAATATCGTCAAACGTAGTGCAATATTTGGTATTATATAGATGTACATAATAAAAGAAACCACATCATTTTACCAAAACTAGTTGAAAAGTTATTAGCAATAGTAATAATTATAATTCTATCGAGTTTCTTCAAATGCTGGAACGGTGGATCTTCGCGAATGAGAATATTTACAAATCGCCTTACCTCCGGAACCGCTTGCAACAATATCGTCAAACGTAGTGCGATATTTGGTATTATATAGATGTACATAATAAAAGAAACCACATCATTTTACCAAAACTAGTTGAAGAGTTTTTATCGATAGTAATAATTCTAATAATATCAAGTTTCTTCAACTTCCGAAAAAGCGGAGTTTATCGAATAAAGATATTTACAAATCGCCTTACTTCCAGAACTGCTGGCTACAATATCGTCAAACGTAGTGCAATATTTGGTATTATATAGATGTACATAATAAAAGAAACCACATCATTTTACCAAAACTAGTTGAAAAGTTATTAGCAATAGTAATAATTATAATTCTATCAAGTTTCTTCAAATGCCGGAACGGTGGATCTTCGCGAATGAGAATATTTACAAATCGCCTTACCTCCGGAACCGTTTGCAACAATATCGTCAAACGTAGTGCGATATTTGGTATTATATAGATGTACATAATAAAAGAAACCACATCATTTTACCAAAACTAGTTGAAAAGTTATTAGCAATAGTAATAATTATAATTCTATCGAGTTTCTTCAAATGCCGGAAGGGTGGATCTTAGCGAATGAAAATATTTACAAATCGCCTTATCTCCGGAACCACTGGCAACAATATCGTCAATTGTAGTGCGATATTTGGTACTATATAGATGTACATAATAAAAGAAACCACATCATTTTACCAAAACTAGTTGAAAAGTTATTAGCAATAGTAATAATTATAATTCTATCGAGTTTCTTCAAATGCCGGAACGGTGGATCTTAGCGAATGAAAATATTTACAAATCGCCTTATCTCCGGAACCACTGGCAACAATATCGTCAATTGTAGTGCGATATTTGGTATTATATAGATGTACATAATAAAAGAAACCACATCATTTTACCAAAACTAGTTGAAGAGTTTCTTCAAATGCCGGAACGGTGGATCTTAGCGAACGAAAAAAAAAACAAATCGCCTTATCTCCGGAACCACTGGCAACAATATCGTCAAACGTTGTGCAATAATCAGTATTATATAGATGTACATCATGTAAGAAACCACATCATTTTACCAAAACTAGTTGAAGAGTTTTTATCGATAGTAATAATTTTAATAATATCAAGTTTCTTCAACTTCCGAAAAAGCGGAGTTTATCGAATAAAAATATTTACAAATCGCCTTAATTCCAGAACTGCTGGCAACAATATTGTCAAACGTAGTGCAATATTTGGTATTATATAGATGTACATAATAAAAGAAACCACATCATTTTACCAAAACTAGTTGAAAAGTTATTAGCAATAGTAATAATTATAATTCTATCGAGTTTCTTCAAATGCCAGAACGGTGGATCTTAGGGAATGAAAATATTTACAAATCGCCTTATCTCCGGAACCACTGGCAACAATATCGTCAATTGTAGTGCGATATTTGGTACTATATAGATGTACATAATAAAAGAAACCACATCATTTTACCAAAACTAGTTGAAAAGTTATTAGCAATAGTAATAATTATAATTCTATCGAGTTTCTTCAAATGCCGGAACGGTGGATCTTAGCGAATGAAAATATTTACAAATCGCCTTATCTCCGGAACCACTGGCAACAATATCGTCAAACGTAGTGCGATATTTGGTACTATATAGATGTACATAATAAAAGAAACCACATCATTTTACCAAAACTAGTTGAAAAGTTATTAGCAATGGTAATAATTATAATTCTATCGAGTTTCTTCAAATGCCGGAACGGTGGATCTTAGCGAATGAAAATATTTACAAATCGCCTTATCTCCGGAACCACTGGCAACAATATCGTCAAACGTAGTGCGATATTTAGTATTATATAGATGTACATCATATAAGAAACCACATCATTTTACCAAAACTAGTTGAAGAGTTTTTATCGATAGTAATAATTCTAATAATATCAAGTTTCTTCAAATGCCGGAACGGTGGATCTTAGCGAATGAAAATATTTACAAATCGCCTTATCTCCGGAACCACTGGCAACAATATCGTCAAACGTTGTGCGATATTTAGTATTATATAGATGTACATCATATAAGAAACCACATCATTTTACCAAAACTAGTTGAAGAGTTTTTATCGATAGTAATAATTCTAATAATATCAAGTTTCTTCAACTTCCGAAAAAGCGGAGTTTATCGAATAAAAATATTTACAAATCGCCTTAATTCCAGAACTGCTGGCAACAATATCGTCAAACGTAGTGCAATATTTGGTATTATATAGATGTACATAATAAAAGAAACCACATCATTTTACCAAAACTAGTTGAAAAGTTATTAGCAATAGTAATAATTATAATTCTATCAAGTTTCTTCAAATGCTGGAACGGTGGATCTTCGCGAATGAGAATATTTACAAATCGCCTTACCTCCGGAACCGCTTGCAACAATATCGTCAAACGTAGTGCGATATTTGGTATTATATAGATGTACATAATAAAAGAAACCACATCATTTTACCAAAACTAGTTGAAAAGTTATTAGCAATAGTAATAATTATAATTCTATCGAGTTTCTTCAAATGCCGGAAGGGTGGATCTTAGCGAATGAAAATATTTACAAATCGCCTTATCTCCGGAACCACTGGCAACAATATCGTCAATTGTAGTGCGATATTTGGTACTATATAGATGTACATAATAAAAGAAACCACATCATTTTACCAAAAACTAGTTGAAAAGTTATTAGCAATAGTAATAATTATAATTCTATCGAGTTTCTTCAAATGCCGGAACGGTGGATCTTAGCGAATGAAAATATTTACAAATCGCCTTATCTCCGGAACCACTGGCAACAATATCGTCAAACGTAGTGCGATATTTGGTATTATATAGATGTACATAATAAAAGAAACCACATCATTTTACCAAAACTAGTTGAAGAGTTTCTTCAAATGCCGGAACGGTGGATCTTAGCGAATGAAAATATTTACAAATCGCCTTATCTCCGGAACCACTGGCAACAATATCGTCAAACGTTGTGCAATAATCAGTATTATATAGATGTACATCATGTAAGAAACCACATCATTTTACCAAAACTAGTTGAAGAGTTTTTATCGATAGTAATAATTCTAATAATATCAAGTTTCTTCAACTTCCGAAAAAGCGGAGTTTATCGAATAAAAATATTTACAAATCGCCTTAATTCCAGAACTGCTGGCAACAATATTGTCAAACGTAGTGCAATATTTGGTATTATATAGATGTACATAATAAAAGAAACCACATCATTTTACCAAAACTAGTTGAAAAGTTATTAGCAATAGTAATAATTATAATTCTATCGAGTTTCTTCAAATGCCAGAACGGTGGATCTTAGCGAATGAAAATATTTACAAATCGCCTTATCTCCGGAACCACTGGCAACAATATCGTCAATTGTAGTGCGATATTTGGTACTATATAGATGTACATAATAAAAGAAACCACATCATTTTACCAAAACTAGTTGAAAAGTTATTAGCAATAGTAATAATTATAATTCTATCGAGTTTCTTCAAATGCCGGAACGGTGGATCTTAGCGAATGAAAATATTTACAAATCGCCTTATCTCCGGAACCACTGGCAACAATATCGTCAAACGTAGTGCGATATTTGGTACTATATAGATGTACATAATAAAAGAAACCACATCATTTTACCAAAACTAGTTGAAAAGTTATTAGCAATAGTAATAATTATAATTCTATCAAGTTTCTTCAAATGCCGGAACGGTGGATCTTAGCGAATGAAAATATTTACAAATCGCCTTATCTCCGGAACCACTGGCAACAATATCGTCAAACGTAGTGCGATATTTGGTATTATATAGATGTACATAATAAAAGAAACCACATCATTTTACCAAAACTAGTTGAAGAGTTTCTTCAAATGCCGGAACGGTGGATCTTAGCGAATGAAAATATTTACAAATCGCCTTATCTCCGGAACCACTAGCAACAATATCGTCAAACGTTTTGCGATATTTAGTATTATATAGATGTACATCATATAAGAAACCACATCATTTTACCAAAACTAGTTGAAGAGTTTTTATCGATAGTAATAATTCTAATAATATCAAGTTTCTTCAAATGCCGGAACGGTGGATCTTAGCGAATGAAAATATTTACAAATCGCCTTATCTCCGGAACCACTGGCAACAATATCGTCAAACGTTGTGCGATATTTAGTATTATATAGATGTACATCATATAAGAAACCACATCATTTTACCAAAACTAGTTGAAGAGTTTTTATCGATAGTAATAATTCTAATAATATCAAGTTTCTTCAACTTCCGAAAAAGCGGAGTTTATCGAATAAAAATATTTACAAATCGCCTTAATTCCAGAACTGCTGGCAACAATATCGTCAAACGTAGTGCAATATTTGGTATTATATAGATGTACATAATAAAAGAAACCACATCATTTTACCAAAACTAGTTGAAAAGTTATTAGCAATAGTAATAATTATAATTCTATCGAGTTTCTTCAAATGCTGGAACGGTGGATCTTCGCGAATGAGAATATTTACAAATCGCCTTACCTCCGGAACCGCTTGCAACAATATCGTCAAACGTAGTGCGATATTTGGTATTATATAGATGTACATAATAAAAGAAACCACATCATTTTACCAAAACTAGTTGAAGAGTTTTTATCGATAGTAATAATTCTAATAATATCAAGTTTCTTCAACTTCCGAAAAAGCAGAGTTTATCGAATAAAGATATTTACAAATCGCCTTAATTCCAGAACTGCTGGCTACAATATCGTCAAACGTAGTGCAATATTTGGTATTATATAGATGTACATAATAAAAGAAACCACATCATTTTACCAAAACTAGTTGAAAAGTTATTAGCAATAGTAATAATTATAATTCTATCAAGTTTCTTCAAATGCCGGAACGGTGGATCTTCGCGAATGAGAATATTTACAAATCGCCTTACCTCCGGAACCGCTTGCAACAATATCGTCAAACGTAGTGCGATATTTGGTATTATATAGATGTACATAATAAAAGAAACCACATCATTTTACCAAAACTAGTTGAAAAGTTATTAGCAATAGTAATAATTATAATTCTATCGAGTTTCTTCAAATGCCGGAAGGGTGGATCTTAGCGAATGAAAATATTTACAAATCGCCTTATCTCCGGAACCACTGGCAACAATATCGTCAATTGTAGTGCGATATTTGGTACTATATAGATGTACATAATAAAAGAAACCACATCATTTTACCAAAACTAGTTGAAAAGTTATTAGCAATAGTAATAATTATAATTCTATCGAGTTTCTTCAAATGCCGGAACGGTGGATCTTAGCGAATGAAAATATTTACAAATCGCCTTATCTCCGGAACCACTGGCAACAATATCGTTAAACGTAGTGCGATATTTGGTATTATATAGATGTACATAATAAAAGAAACCACATCATTTTACCAAAACTAGTTGAAGAGTTTCTTCAAATGCCGGAACGGTGGATCTTAGCGAATGAAAATATTTACAAATCGCCTTATCTCCGGAACCACTGGCAACAATATCGTCAATTGTAGTGCGATATTTGGTACTATATAGATGTACATAATAAAAGAAACCACATCATTTTACCAAAACTAGTTGAAAAGTTATTAGCAATAGTAATAATTATAATTCTATCGAGTTTCTTCAAATGCCGGAACGGTGGATCTTAGCGAATGAAAATATTTACAAATCGCCTTATCTCCGGAACCACTGGCAACAATATCGTCAAACGTAGTGCGATATTTGGTACTATATAGATGTACATAATAAAAGAAACCACATCATTTTACCAAAACTAGTTGAAAAGTTATTAGCAATAGTAATAATTATAATTCTATCGAGTTTCTTCAAATGCCAGAACGGTGGATCTTCGCGAATGAGAATATTTACAAATCGCCTTACCTCCGGAACCGCTTGCAACAATATCGTCAAACGTAGTGCAATATTTGGTATTATATAGATGTACATAATAAAAGAAACCACATCATTTTACCAAAACTAGTTGAAAAGTTATTAGCAATAGTAATAATTATAATTCTATCGAGTTTCTTCAAATGCCGGAACGGTGGATCTTAGCGAATGAAAATATTTACAAATCGCCTTATCTCCGGAACCACTGGCAACAATATCGTCAAACGTAGTGCGATATTTGGTACTATATAGATGTACATAATAAAAGAAACCACATCATTTTACCAAAACTAGTTGAAAAGTTATTAGCAATAGTAATAATTATAATTCTATCGAGTTTCTTCAAATGCCGGAACGGTGGATCTTAGCGAATGAAAATATTTACAAATCGCCTTATCTCCGGAACCACTGGCAACAATATCGTCAAACGTAGTGCGATATTTGGTATTATATAGATGTACATAATAAAAGAAACCACATCATTTTACCAAAACTAGTTGAAGAGTTTCTTCAATTCCGGAACGGTGGATCTTAGCGAATGAAAATATTTACAAATCGCCTTATCTCCGGAACCACTGGCAACAATATCGTCAATTGTAGTGCGATATTTGGTACTATATAGATGTACATAATAAAAGAAACCACATCATTTTACAAAAACTAGTTGAAAAGTTATTAGCAATAGTAATAATTATAATTCTATCGAGTTTCTTCAAATGCCGGAACGGTGGATCTTAGCGAATGAAAATATTTACAAATCGCCTTATCTCCGGAACCACTGGCAACAATATCGTCAAACGTAGTGCGATATTTGGTACTATATAGATGTACATAATAAAAGAAACCACATCATTTTACCAAAACTAGTTGAAAAGTTATTAGCAATAGTAATAATTATAATTCTATCGAGTTTCTTCAAATGCCGGAACGGTGGATCTTAGCGAATGAAAATATTTACAAATCGCCTTATCTCTGGAACCACTAGCAACAATATCGTCAAACGTAGTGCGATATTTGGTATTATATAGATGTACCTAATAAAAGAAACCACATCATTTTACCAAAACTAGTTGAAGAGTTTCTTCAAATGCCGGAACGGTGGATCTTAGCGAATGAAAATATTTACAAATCGGCTCATCTCCGGAACCACTGGCAACAATATCGTCAAACGTTGTGCGATATTTAGTATTATATAGATGTACATCATATAAGAAACCACATTATTTTACCAAAACTAGTTGAAGAGTTTTTATCGATAGTAATAATTCTAATAATATCAAGTTTCTTCAACTTCCGAAAAAGCGGAGTTTATCGAATAAAAATATTTACAAATCGCCTTAATTCCAGAACTGCTGGCAACAATATCGTCAAACGTAGTGCAATATTTGGTATTATATAGATGTACATAATAAAAGAAACCACATCATTTTACCAAAACTAGTTGAAAAGTTATTAGCAATAGTAATAATTATAATTCTACCAAGTTTCTTCAAATGCCGGAACGGTGGATCTTCGCGAATGAGAATATTTACAAATCGCCTTACCTCCGGAACCACTGGCAACAATATCGTCAAACGTTGTGCAATAATCAGTATTATATAGATGTACATCATGTAAGAAACCACATCATTTTACCAAAACTAGTTGAAGAGTTTTTATCGATAGTAATAATTCTAAAAATATCAAGTTTCTTCAACTTCCGAAAAAGCGGAGTTTATCGAATAAAAATATTTACAAATCGCCTTAATTCCAGAACTGCTGGCAACAATATCGTCAAACGTAGTGCAATATTTGGTATTATATAGATGTACATAATAAAAGAAACCACATCATTTTACCAAAACTAGTTGAAAAGTTATTAGCAATAGTAATAATTATAATTCTATCGAGTCTCTTCAAATGCCGGAACGGTGGATCTTCGCGAATGAGAATATTTACAAATCGCCTTACCTCCGGAACCACTGGCAACAATATCGTCAATTGTAGTGCGATATTTGGTACTATATAGATGTACATAATAAAAGAAACCACATCATTTTACCAAAACTAGTTGAAAAGTTATTAGCAATAGTAATATATATAATTCTATCGAGTTTCTTCAAATGCCGGAACGGTGGATCTTCGCGAATGAGAATATTTACAAATCGCCTTACCTCCGGAACCGCTTGCAACAATATCGTCAAACGTAGTGCGATATTTGGTATTATATAGATGTACATAATAAAAGAAACCACATCATTTTACCAAAACTAGTTGAAAAGTTATTAGCAATAGTAATAATTATAATTCTATCGAGTTTCTTCAAATGCCGGAACGGTGGATCTTAGCGAATGAAAATATTTACAAATCGCCTTATCTCCGGAACCACTGGCAACAATATCGTCAAACGTAGTGCGATATTTGGTACTATATAGATGTACATAATAAAAGAAACCACATCATTTTACCAAAACTAGTTGAAAAGTTATTAGCAATAGTAATAATTATAATTCTATCGAGTTTCTTCAAATGCCGGAACGGTGGATCTTAGCGAATGAAAATATTTACAAATCGCCTTATCTCCGGAACCACTGGCAACAATATCGTCAAACGTAGTGCGATATTTGGTATTATATAGATGTACATAATAAAAGATACCACATCATTTTACCAAAACTAGTTGAAGAGTTTCTTCAATTCCGGAACGGTGGATCTTAGCGAATGAAAATATTTACAAATCGCCTTATCTCCGGAACCACTGGCAACAATATCGTCAATTGTAGTGCGATATTTGGTACTATATAGATGTACATAATAAAAGAAACCACATCATTTTACCAAAACTAGTTGAAAAGTTATTAGCAATAGTAATAATTATAATTCTATCGAGTTTCTTCAAATGCCGGAACGGTGGATCTTAGCGAATGAAAATATTTACAAATCGCCTTATCTCCGGAACCACTGGCAACAATATCGTCAAACGTAGTGCGATATTTGGTACTATATAGATGTACATAATAAAAGAAACCACATCATTTTACCAAAACTAGTTGAAAAGTTATTAGCAATAGTAATAATTATAATTCTATCGAGTTTCTTCAAATGCCGGAAGGGTGGATCTTAGCGAATGAAAATATTTACAAATCGCCTTATCTCCGGAACCACTGGCAACAATATCGTCAATTGTAGTGCGATATTTGGTACTATATAGATGTACATAATAAAAGAAACCACATCATTTTACCAAAACTAGTTGAAAAGTTATTAGCAATAGTAATAATTATAATTCTATCGAGTTTCTTCAAATGCCGGAACGGTGGATCTTAGCGAATGAAAATATTTACAAATCGCCTTATCTCCGGAACCACTGGCAACAATATCGTCAAACGTAGTGCGATATTTGGTATTATATAGATGTACATAATAAAAGAAACCACATCATTTTACCAAAACTAGTTGAAAAGTTATTAGCAATAGTAATAATTATAATTCTATCGAGTTTCTTCAAATGCCGGAAGGGTGGATCTTAGCGAATGAAAATATTTACAAATCGCCTTATCTCCGGAACCACTGGCAACAATATCGTCAATTGTAGTGCGATATTTGGTACTATATAGATGTACATAATAAAAGAAACCACATCATTTTACCAAAACTAGTTGAAAAGTTATTAGCAATAGTAATAATTATAATTCTATCGAGTTTCTTCAAATGCCGGAAGGGTGGATCTTAGCGAATGAAAATATTTACAAATCGCCTTATCTCCGGAACCACTGGCAACAATATCGTCAAACGTAGTGCGATATTTGGTACTATATAGATGTACATAATAAAAGAAACCACATCATTTTACCAAAACTAGTTGAAAAGTTATTAGCAATAGTAATAATTATAATTCTATCGAGTTTCTTCAAATGCCGGAACGGTGGATCTTAGCGAATGAAAATATTTACAAATCGCCTTATCTCCGGAACCACTGGCAACAATATCGTCAAACGTAGTGCGATATTTGGTATTATATAGATGTACATAATAAAAGAAACCACATCATTTTACCAAAACTAGTTGAAGAGTTTCTTCAAATGCCGGAACGGTGGATCTTAGCGAATGAAAATATTTACAAATCGCCTTATCTCCGGAACCACTGGCAACAATATCGTCAAACGTAGTGCGATATTTGGTACTATATAGATGTACATAATAAAAGAAACCACATCATTTTACCAAAACTAGTTGAAAAGTTATTAGCAATAGTAATAATTATAATTCTATCGAGTTTCTTCAAATGCCGGAACGGTGGATCTTAGCGAATGAAAATATTTACAAATCGCCTTATCTCCGGAACCACTGGCAACAATATCGTCAAACGTAGTGCAATATTTGGTATTATATAGATGTACATAATAAAAGAAACCACATCATTTTACCAAAACTAGTTGAAGAGTTTCTTCAATTCCGGAACGGTGGATCTTAGCGAATGAAAATATTTACAAATCGCCTTATCTCCGGAACCACTGGCAACAATATCGTCAATTGTAGTGCGATATTTGGTACTATATAGATGTACATAATAAAAGAAACCACATCATTTTACCAAAACTAGTTGAAAAGTTATTAGCAATAGTAATAATTATAATTCTATCGAGTTTCTTCAAATGCCGGAACGGTGGATCTTAGCGAATGAAAATATTTACAAATCGCCTTATCTCCGGAACCACTGGCAACAATATCGTCAAACGTAGTGCGATATTTGGTACTATATAGATGTACATAATAAAAGAAACCACATCATTTTACCAAAACTAGTTGAAAAGTTATTAGCAATAGTAATAATTATAATTCTATCGAGTTTCTTCAAATGCCGGAACGGTGGATCTTAGCGAATGAAAATATTTACAAATCGCCTTATCTCTGGAACCACTGGCAACAATATCGTCAAACGTAGTGCGATATTTGGTATTATATAGATGTACCTAATAAAAGAAACCACATCATTTTACCAAAACTAGTTGAAGAGTTTCTTCAAATGCCGGAACGGTGGATCTTAGCGAATGAAAATATTTACAAATCGGCTCATCTCCGGAACCACTGGCAACAATATCGTCAAACGTTGTGCGATATTTAGTATTATATAGATGTACATCATATAAGAAACCACATTATTTTACCAAAACTAGTTGAAGAGTTTTTATCGATAGTAATAATTCTAATAATATCAAGTTTCTTCAACTTCCGAAAAAGCGGAGTTTATCGAATAAAAATATTTACAAATCGCCTTAATTCCAGAACTGCTGGCAACAATATCGTCAAACGTAGTGCAATATTTGGTATTATATAGATGTACATAATAAAAGAAACCACATCATTTTACCAAAACTAGTTGAAAAGTTATTAGCAATAGTAATAATTATAATTCTACCAAGTTTCTTCAAATGCCGGAACGGTGGATCTTCGCGAATGAGAATATTTACAAATCGCCTTACCTCCGGAACCACTGGCAACAATATCGTCAAACGTTGTGCAATAATCAGTATTATATAGATGTACATCATGTAAGAAACCACATCATTTTACCAAAACTAGTTGAAGAGTTTTTATCGATAGTAATAATTCTAATAATATCAAGTTTCTTCAACTTCCGAAAAAGCGGAGTTTATCGAATAAAAATATTTACAAATCGCCTTAATTCCAGAACTGCTGGCAACAATATCGTCAAACGTAGTGCAATATTTGGTATTATATAGATGTACATAATAAAAGAAACCACATCATTTTACCAAAACTAGTTGAAAAGTTATTAGCAATAGTAATAATTATAATTCTATCGAGTCTCTTCAAATGCCGGAACGGTGGATCTTCGCGAATGAGAATATTTACAAATCGCCTTACCTCCGGAACCGCTTGCAACAATATCGTCAAACGTAGTGCGATATTTGGTATTATATAGATGTACATAATAAAAGAAACCACATCATTTTACCAAAACTAGTTGAAAAGTTATTAGCAATAGTAATAATTATAATTCTATCGAGTTTCTTCAAATGCCGGAAGGGTGGATCTTAGCGAATGAAAATATTTACAAATCGCCTTATCTCCGGAACCACTGGCAACAATATCGTCAATTGTAGTGCGATATTTGGTACTATATAGATGTACATAATAAAAGAAACCACATCATTTTACCAAAACTAGTTGAAAAGTTATTAGCAATAGTAATAATTATAATTCTATCGAGTTTCTTCAAATGCCGGAACGGTGGATCTTAGCGAATGAAAATATTTACAAATCGCCTTATCTCCGGAACCACTGGCAACAATATCGTCAAACGTAGTGCGATATTTGGTATTATATAGATGTACATAATAAAAGAAACCACATCATTTTACCAAAACTAGTTGAAAAGTTATTAGCAATAGTAATAATTATAATTCTATCGAGTTTCTTCAAATGCCGGAAGGGTGGATCTTAGCGAATGAAAATATTTACAAATCGCCTTATCTCCGGAACCACTGGCAACAATATCGTCAATTGTAGTGCGATATTTGGTACTATATAGATGTACATAATAAAAGAAACCACATCATTTTACCAAAACTAGTTGAAAAGTTATTAGCAATAGTAATAATTATAATTCTATCGAGTTTCTTCAAATGCCGGAACGGTGGATCTTAGCGAATGAAAATATTTACAAATCGCCTTATCTCCGGAACCACTGGCAACAATATCGTCAAACGTAGTGCGATATTTGGTACTATATAGATGTACATAATAAAAGAAACCACATCATTTT
Organism: Acanthosoma haemorrhoidale; assembly: GCA_930367205.1. Taxonomy (NCBI): domain Eukaryota; kingdom Metazoa; phylum Arthropoda; class Insecta; order Hemiptera; family Acanthosomatidae; genus Acanthosoma; species Acanthosoma haemorrhoidale. Next base: position 2,013,740 of record OV884009.1, read on the forward strand.
ACCAAAACTAGTTGAAAAGTTATTAGCAATAGTAATAATTATAATTCTATCGAGTTTCTTCAAATGCCGGAAGGGTGGATCTTAGCGAATGAAAATATTTACAAATCGCCTTATCTCCGGAACCACTGGCAACAATATCGTCAAACGTAGTGCGATATTTGGTATTATATAGATGTACATAATAAAAGAAACCACATCATTTTACCAAAACTAGTTGAAGAGTTTCTTCAAATGCCGGAACGGTGGATCTTAGCGAATGAAAATATTTACAAATCGCCTTATCTCCGGAACCACTGGCAACAATATCGTCAAACGTTGTGCAATAATCAGTATTATATAGATGTACATCATGTAAGAAACCACATCATTTTACCAAAACTAGTTGAAGAGTTTTTATCGATAGTAATAATTCTAATAATATCAAGTTTCTTCAACTTCCGAAAAAGCGGAGTTTATCGAATAAAAATATTTACAAATCGCCTTAATTCCAGAACTGCTGGCAACAATATCGTCAAACGTAGTGCAATATTTGGTATTATATAGATGTACATAATAAAAGAAACCACATCATTTTACCAAAACTAGTTGAAAAGTTATTAGCAATAGTAATAATTATAATTCTATCGAGTTTCTTCAAATGCCGGAACGGTGGATCTTCGCGAATGAGAATATTTACAAATCGCCTTACCTCCGGAACCGCTTGCAACAATATCGTCAAACGTAGTGCGATATTTGGTATTATATAGATGTACATAATAAAAGAAACCACATCATTTTACCAAAACTAGTTGAAAAGTTATTAGCAATAGTAATAATTATAATTCTATCGAGTTTCTTCAAATGCCGGAAGGGTGGATCTTAGCGAATGAAAATATTTACAAATCGCCTTATCTCCGGAACCACTGGCAACAATATCGTCAATTGTAGTGCGATATTTGGTACTATATAGATGTACATAATAAAAGAAACCACATCATTTTACCAAAACTAGTTGAAAAGTTATTAGCAATAGTAATAATTATAATTCTATCGAGTTTCTTCAAATGCCGGAAGGGTGGATCTTAGCGAATGAAAATATTTACAAATCGCCTTATCTCCGGAACCACTGGCAACAATATCGTCAATTGTAGTGCGATATTTGGTACTATATAGATGTACATAATAAAAGAAACCACATCATTTTACCAAAACTAGTTGAAAAGTTATTAGCAATAGTAATAATTATAATTCTATCGAGTTTCTTCAAATGCCGGAAGGGTGGATCTTAGCGAATGAAAATATTTACAAATCGCCTTATCTCCGGAACCACTGGCAACAATATCGTCAAACGTAGTGCGATATTTGGTACTATATAGATGTACATAATAAAAGAAACCACATCATTTTACCAAAACTAGTTGAAAAGTTATTAGCAATAGTAGTAATTATAATTCTATCGAGTTTCTTCAAATGCCGGAACGGTGGATCTTAGCGAATGAAAATATTTACAAATCGCCTTATCTCCGGAACCACTGGCAACAATATCGTCAAACGTAGTGCGATATTTGGTATTATATAGATGTACATAATAAAAGAAACCACATCATTTTACCAAAACTAGTTGAAGAGTTTCTTCAAATGCCGGAACGGTGGATCTTAGCGAATGAAAATATTTACAAATCGCCTTATCTCCGGAACCACTGGCAACAATATCGTCAAACGTTGTGCAATAATCAGTATTATATAGATGTACATCATGTAAGAAACCACATCATTTTACCAAAACTAGTTGAAGAGTTTTTATCGATAGTAATAATTCTAATAATATCAAGTTTCTTCAACTTCCGAAAAAGCGGAGTTTATCGAATAAAAATATTTACAAATCGCCTTAATTCCAGAACTGCTGGCAACAATATCGTCAAACGTAGTGCAATATTTGGTATTATATAGATGTACATAATAAAAGAAACCACATCATTTTACCAAAACTAGTTGAAAAGTTATTAGCAATAGTAATAATTATAATTCTATCGAGTTTCTTCAAATGCCAGAACGGTGGATCTTCGCGAATGAGAATATTTACAAATCGCCTTACCTCCGGAACCGCTTGCAACAATATCGTCAATTGTAGTGCGATATTTGGTATTATATAGATGTACATAATAAAAGAAACCACATCATTTTACCAAAACTAGTTGAAAAGTTATTAGCAATAGTAATAATTATAATTCTATCGAGTTTCTTCAAATGCCGGAAGGGTGGATCTTAGCGAATGAAAATATTTACAAATCGCCTTATCTCCGGAACCACTGGCAACAATATCGTCAATTGTAGTGCGATATTTGGTACTATATAGATGTACATAATAAAAGAAACCACATCATTTTACCAAAACTAGTTGAAAAGTTATTAGCAATAGTAATAATTATAATTCTATCGAGTTTCTTCAAATGCCGGAACGGTGGATCTTAGCGAATGAAAATATTTACAAATCGCCTTATCTCCGGAACCACTGGCAACAATATCGTCAAACGTAGTGCGATATTTGGTACTATATAGATGTACATAATAAAAGAAACCACATCATTTTACCAAAACTAGTTGAAAAGTTATTAGCAATAGTAATAATTATAATTCTATCGAGTTTCTTCAAATGCCGGAACGGTGGATCTTAGCGAATGAAAATATTTACAAATCGCCTTATCTCCGGAACCACTGGCAACAATATCGTCAAACGTAGTGCGATATTTGGTATTATATAGATGTACATAATAAAAGAAACCACATCATTTTACCAAAACTAGTTGAAGAGTTTCTTCAAATGCCGGAACGGTGGATCTTAGCGAATGAAAATATTTACAAATCGCCTTATCTCCGGAACCACTGGCAACAATATCGTCAAACGTAGTGCGATATTTGGTACTATATAGATGTACATAATAAAAGAAACCACATCATTTTACCAAAACTAGTTGAAAAGTTATTAGCAATAGTAGTAATTATAATTCTATCGAGTTTCTTCAAATGCCGGAACGGTGGATCTTAGCGAATGAAAATATTTACAAATCGCCTTATCTCCGGAACCACTGGCAACAATATCGTCAAACGTAGTGCGATATTTGGTATTATATAGATGTACATAATAAAAGAAACCACATCATTTTACCAAAACTAGTTGAAGAGTTTCTTCAAATGCCGGAACGGTGGATCTTAGCGAATGAAAATATTTACAAATCGCCTTATCTCCGGAACCACTGGCAACAATATCGTCAAACGTTGTGCAATAATCAGTATTATATAGATGTACATCATGTAAGAAACCACATCATTTTACCAAAACTAGTTGAAGAGTTTTTATCGATAGTAATAATTCTAATAATATCAAGTTTCTTCAACTTCCGAAAAAGCGGAGTTTATCGAATAAAAATATTTACAAATCGCCTTAATTCCAGAACTGCTGGCAACAATATCGTCAAACGTAGTGCAATATTTGGTATTATATAGATGTACATAATAAAAGAAACCACATCATTTTACCAAAACTAGTTGAAAAGTTATTAGCAATAGTAATAATTATAATTCTATCGAGTTTCTTCAAATGCCAGAACGGTGGATCTTCGCGAATGAGAATATTTACATATCGCCTTACCTCCGGAACCGCTTGCAACAATATCGTCAATTGTAGTGCGATATTTGGTATTATATAGATGTACATAATAAAAGAAACCACATCATTTTACCAAAACTAGTTGAAAAGTTATTAGCAATAGTAATAATTATAATTCTATCGAGTTTCTTCAAATGCCGGAAGGGTGGATCTTAGCGAATGAAAATATTTACAAATCGCCTTATCTCCGGAACCACTGGCAACAATATCGTCAATTGTAGTGCGATATTTGGTACTATATAGATGTACATAATAAAAGAAACCACATCATTTTACCAAAACTAGTTGAAAAGTTATTAGCAATAGTAATAATTATAATTCTATCGAGTTTCTTCAAATGCCGGAACGGTGGATCTTAGCGAATGAAAATATTTACAAATCGCCTTATCTCCGGAACCACTGGCAACAATATCGTCAAACGTAGTGCGATATTTGGTACTATATAGATGTACATAATAAAAGAAACCACATCATTTTACCAAAACTAGTTGAAAAGTTATTAGCAATAGTAATAATTATAATTCTATCGAGTTTCTTCAAATGCCGGAACGGTGGATCTTAGCGAATGAAAATATTTACAAATCGCCTTATCTCCGGAACCACTGGCAACAATATCGTCAAACGTAGTGCGATATTTGGTATTATATAGATGTACATAATAAAAGAAACCACATCATTTTACCAAAACTAGTTGAAGAGTTTCTTCAAATGCCGGAACGGTGGATCTTAGCGAATGAAAATATTTACAAATCGCCTTATCTCCGGAACCACTGGCAACAATATCGTCAAACGTTGTGCAATAATCAGTATTATATAGATGTACATCATGTAAGAAACCACATCATTTTACCAAAACTAGTTGAAGAGTTTTTATCGATAGTAATAATTCTAATAATATCAAGTTTCTTCAACTTCCGAAAAAGCGGAGTTTATCGAATAAAAATATTTACAAATCGCCTTAATTCCAGAACTGCTGGCAACAATATCGTCAAACGTAGTGCAATATTTGGTATTATATAGATGTACATAATAAAAGAAACCACATCATTTTACCAAAACTAGTTGAAAAGTTATTAGCAATAGTAATAATTATAATTCTATCGAGTTTCTTCAAATGCCGGAACGGTGGATCTTCGCGAATGAGAATATTTACAAATCGCCTTACCTCCGGAACCGCTTGCAACAATATCGTCAAACGTAGTGCGATATTTGGTATTATATAGATGTACATAATAAAAGAAACCACATCATTTTACCAAAACTAGTTGAAAAGTTATTAGCAATAGTAATAATTATAATTCTATCGAGTTTCTTCAAATGCCGGAAGGGTGGATCTTAGCGAATGAAAATATTTACAAATCGCCTTATCTCCGGAACCACTGGCAACAATATCGTCAATTGTAGTGCGATATTTGGTACTATATAGATGTACATAATAAAAGAAACCACATCATTTTACCAAAACTAGTTGAAAAGTTATTAGCAATAGTAATAATTATAATTCTATCGAGTTTCTTCAAATGCCGGAACGGTGGATCTTAGCGAATGAAAATATTTACAAATCGCCTTATCTCCGGAACAACTGGCAACAATATCGTCAAACGTAGTGCGATATTTGGTATTATATAGATGTACATAATAAAAGAAACCACATCATTTTACCAAAACTAGTTGAAGAGTTTCTTCAAATGCCGGAACGGTGGATCTTAGCGAATGAAAATATTTACAAATCGCCTTATCTCCGGAACCACTGGCAACAATATCGTCAAACGTTGTGCAATAATCAGTATTATATAGATGTACATCATGTAAGAAACCACATAATTTTACCAAAACTAGTTGAAGAGTTTTTATCGATAGTAATAATTCTAATAATATCAAGTTTCTTCAACTTCCGAAAAAGCGGAGTTTATCGAATAAAAATATTTACAAATCGCCTTAATTCCAGAACTGCTGGCAACAATATCGTCAAACGTAGTGCAATATCTGGTATTATATAGATGTACATAATAAAAGAAACCACATCATTTTACCAAAACTAGTTGAAAAGTTATTAGCAATAGTAATAATTATAATTCTATTGAGTTTCTTCAAATGCCGGAACGGTGGATCTTCGCGAATGAGAATATTTACAAATCGCCTTACCTCCGGAACCGCTGGCAACAATATCGTCAAACGTAGTGTGATATTTGGTATTATATAGATGTAGATAATAAAAGAAACCACATCATTTTACCAAAACTAGTTGAAAAGTTATTAGCAATAGTAATAATTATAATTCTATCGAGTTTCTTCAAATGCCGGAACGGTGGATCTTCGCGAATGAGAATATTTACAAATCGCCTTACCTCCGGAACCGCTTGCAACAATATCGTCAAACGTAGTGCGATATTTGGTATTATATAGATGTACATAATAAAAGAAACCACATCATTTTACCAAAACTAGTTGAAAAGTTATTAGCAATAGTAATAATTATAATTCTATCGAGTTTCTTCAAATGCCGGAAGGGTGGATCTTAGCGAATGAAAATATTTACAAATCGCCTTATCTCCGGAACCACTGGCAACAATATCGTCAATTGTAGTGCGATATTTGGTACTATATAGATGTACATAATAAAAGAAACCACATCATTTTACCAAAACTAGTTGAAAAGTTATTAGCAATAGTAATATATATAATTCTATCGAGTTTCTTCAAATGCCGGAACGGTGGATCTTCGCGAATGAGAATATTTACAAATCGCCTTACCTCCGGAACCGCTTGCAACAATATCGTCAAACGTAGTGCGATATTTGGTATTATATAGATGTACATAATAAAAGAAACCACATCATTTTACCAAAACTAGTTGAAAAGTTATTAGCAATAGTAATAATTATAATTCTATCGAGTTTCTTCAAATGCCGGAACGGTGGATCTTAGCGAATGAAAATATTTACAAATCGCCTTATCTCCGGAACCACTGGCAACAATATCGTCAAACGTAGTGCGATATTTGGTACTATATAGATGTACATAATAAAAGAAACCACATCATTTTACCAAAACTAGTTGAAAAGTTATTAGCAATAGTAATAATTATAATTCTATCGAGTTTCTTCAAATGCCGGAACGGTGGATCTTAGCGAATGAAAATATTTACAAATAGCCTTATCTCCGGAACCACTGGCAACAATATCGTCAAACGTAGTGCGATATTTGGTATTATATAGATGTACATAATAAAAGAAACCACATCATTTTACCAAAACTAGTTGAAGAGTTTCTTCAATTCCGGAACGGTGGATCTTAGCGAATGAAAATATTTACAAATCGCCTTATCTCCGGAACCACTGGCAACAATATCGTCAATTGTAGTGCGATATTTGGTACTATATAGATGTACATAATAAAAGAAACCACATCATTTTACCAAAACTAGTTGAAAAGTTATTAGCAATAGTAATAATTATAATTCTATCGAGTTTCTTCAAATGCCGGAACGGTGGATCTTAGCGAATGAAAATATTTACAAATCGCCTTATCTCCGGAACCACTGGCAACAATATCGTCAAACGTAGTGCGATATTTGGTACTATATAGATGTACATAATAAAAGAAACCACATCATTTTACCAAAACTAGTTGAAAAGTTATTAGCAATAGTAATAATTATAATTCTATCGAGTTTCTTCAAATGCCGGAACGGTGGATCTTAGCGAATGAAAATATTTACAAATCACCTTATCTCTGGAACCACTGGCAACAATATCGTCAAACGTAGTGCGATATTTGGTATTATATAGATGTACCTAATAAAAGAAACCACATCATTTTACCAAAACTAGTTGAAGAGTTTCTTCAAATGCCGGAACGGTGGATCTTAGCGAATGAAAATATTTACAAATCGGCTCATCTCCGGAACCACTGGCAACAATATCGTCAAACGTTGTGCGATATTTAGTATTATATAGATGTACATCATATAAGAAACCACATCATTTTACCAAAACTAGTTGAAGAGTTTTTATCGATAGTAATAATTCTAATAATATCAAGTTTCTTCAACTTCCGAAAAAGCGGAGTTTATCGAATAAAAATATTTACAAATCGCCTTAATTCCAGAACTGCTGGCAACAATATCGTCAAACGTAGTGCAATATTTGGTATTATATAGATGTACATAATAAAAGAAACCACATCATTTTACCAAAACTAGTTGAAAAGTTATTAGCAATAGTAATAATTATAATTCTACCAAGTTTCTTCAAATGCCGGAACGGTGGATCTTCGCGAATGAGAATATTTACAAATCGCCTTACCTCCGGAACCACTGGCAACAATATCGTCAAACGTTGTGCAATAATCAGTATTATATAGATGTACATCATGTAAGAAACCACATCATTTTACCAAAACTAGTTGAAGAGTTTTTATCGATAGTAATAATTCTAATAATATCAAGTTTCTTCAACTTCCGAAAAAGCGGAGTTTATCGAATAAAAATATTTACAAATCGCCTTAATTCCAGAACTGCTGGCAACAATATCGTCAAACGTAGTGCAATATTTGGTATTATAAAGATGTACATAATAAAAGAAACCACATCATTTTACCAAAACTAGTTGAAAAGTTATTAGCAATAGTAATAATTATAATTCTATCGAGTTTCTTCAAATGCCGGAACGGTGGATCTTCGCGAATGAGAATATTTACAAATCGCCTTACCTCCGGAACCGCTTGCAACAATATCGTCAAACGTAGTGCGATATTTGGTATTATATAGATGTACATAATAAAAGAAACCACATCATTTTACCAAAACTAGTTGAAAAGTTATTAGCAATAGTAATAATTATAATTCTATCGAGTTTCTTCAAATGCCGGAAGGGTGGATCTTAGCGAATGAAAATATTTACAAATCGCCTTATCTCCGGAACCACTGGCAACAATATCGTCAATTGTAGTGCGATATTTGGTACTATATAGATGTACATAATAAAAGAAACCACATCATTTTACCAAAACTAGTTGAAAAGTTATTAGCAATAGTAATAATTATAATTCTATCGAGTTTCTTCAAATGCCGGAACGGTGGATCTTAGCGAATGAAAATATTTACAAATCGCCTTATCTCCGGAACCACTGGCAACAATATCGTCAAACGTAGTGCGATATTTGGTATTATATAGATGTACATAATAAAAGAAACCACATAATTTTACCAAAACTAGTTGAAGAGTTTCTTCAAATGCCGGAACGGTGGATCTTAGCGAATGAAAATATTTACAAATCGCCTTATCTCCGGAACCACTGGCAACAATATCGTCAAACGTAGTGCGATATTTGGTATTATATAGATGTACCTAATAAAAGAAACCACATCATTTTACCAAAACTAGTTGAAGAGTTTCTTCAAATGCCGGAACGGTGGATCTTAGCGAATGAAAATATTTACAAATCGCCTTATCTCCGGAACCACTGGCAACAACATCGTCAAACGTTGTGCGATATTTAGTATTATATAGATGTACATCATATAAGAAACCACATCATTTTACCAAAACTAGTTGAAGAGTTTTTATCGATAGTAATAATTCTAATAATATCAAGTTTCTTCAACTTTCGAAAAAGCGGAGTTTATCGAATAAAAATATTTACAAATCGCCTTATCTCCGGAACCACTGGCAACAATATCGTCAAACGTAGTGCGATATTTGGTACTATATAGATGTACATAATAAAAGAAACCACATCATTTTACCAAAACTAGTTGAAAAGTTATTAGCAATAGTAATAATTATAATTCTATCGAGTTTCTTCAAATGCCGGAACGGTGGATCTTAGCGAATGAAAATATTTAACAAATCGCCTTATCTCCGGAACCACTGGCAACAATATCGTCAAACGTAGTGCGATATTTGGTATTATATAGATGTACATAATAAAAGAAACCACATCATTTTACCAAAACTAGTTGAAGAGTTTCTTCAAATGCCGGAACGGTGGATCTTAGCGAATGAAAATATTTACAAATCGCCTTATCTCCGGAACCACTAGCAACAATATCGTCAAACGTTGTGCGATATTTAGTATTATATAGATGTACATCATATAAGAAACCACATCATTTTACCAAAACTAGTTGAAGAGTTTTTATCGATAGTAATAATTCTAATAATATCAAGTTTCTTCAACTTCCGAAAAAGCGGTGTTTATCGAATAAAAATATTTACAAATCGCCTTACTTCCAGAAATGCTGGCAACAATATCGTCAAACGTAGTGCAATATTTGGTATTATATAGATGTACATAATAAAAGAAACCACATCATTTTACCAAAACTAGTTGAAAAGTTATTAGCAATAGTAATAATTATAATTCTATCGAGTTTCTTCAAATGCCGGAACGGTGGATCTTCGCGAATGAGAATATTTACAAATCGCCTTACCTCCGGAACCGCTTGCAACAATATCGTCAAACGTAGTGCGATATTTGGTATTATATAGATGTACATAATAAAAGAAACCACATCATTTTACCAAAACTAGTTGAAAAGTTATTAGCAATAGTAATAATTATAATTCTATCGAGTTTCTTCAAATGCCGGAAGGGTGGATCTTAGCGAATGAAAATATTTACAAATCGCCTTATCTCCGGAACCACTGGCAACAATATCGTCAATTGTAGTGCGATATTTGGTACTATATAGATGTACATAATAAAAGAAACCACATCATTTTACCAAAACTAGTTGAAAAGTTATTAGCAATAGTAATAATTATAATTCTATCGAGTTTCTTCAAATGCCGGAACGGTGGATCTTAGCGAATGAAAATATTTACAAATCGCCTTATCTCCGGAACCACTGGCAACAATATCGTCAAACGTAGTGCGATATTTGGTATTATATAGATGTACATAATAAAAGAAACCACATAATTTTACCAAAACTAGTTGAAGAGTTTCTTCAAATGCCGGAACGGTGGATCTTAGCGAATGAAAATATTTACAAATCGCCTTATCTCCGGAACCACTGGCAACAATATCGTCAAACGTAGTGCGATATTTGGTATTATATAGATGTACCTAATAAAAGAAACCACATCATTTTACCAAAACTAGTTGAAGAGTTTCTTCAAATGCCGGAACGGTGGATCTTAGCGAATGAAAATATTTACAAATCGCCTTATCTCCGGAACCACTGGCAACAACATCGTCAAACGTTGTGCGATATTTAGTATTATATAGATGTACATCATATAAGAAACCACATCATTTTACCAAAACTAGTTGAAGAGTTTTTATCGATAGTAATAATTCTAATAATATCAAGTTTCTTCAACTTTCGAAAAAGCGGAGTTTATCGAATAAAAATATTTACAAATCGCCTTATCTCCGGAACCACTGGCAACAATATCGTCAAACGTAGTGCGATATTTGGTACTATATAGATGTACATAATAAAAGAAACCACATCATTTTACCAAAACTAGTTGAAAAGTTATTAGCAATAGTAATAATTATAATTCTATCGAGTTTCTTCAAATGCCGGAACGGTGGATCTTAGCGAATGAAAATATTTAACAAATCGCCTTATCTCCGGAACCACTGGCAACAATATCGTCAAACGTAGTGCGATATTTGGTATTATATAGATGTACATAATAAAAGAAACCACATCATTTTACCAAAACTAGTTGAAGAGTTTCTTCAAATGCCGGAACGGTGGATCTTAGCGAATGAAAATATTTACAAATCGCCTTATCTCCGGAACCACTAGCAACAATATCGTCAAACGTTGTGCGATATTTAGTATTATATAGATGTACATCATATAAGAAACCACATCATTTTACCAAAACTAGTTGAAGAGTTTTTATCGATAGTAATAATTCTAATAATATCAAGTTTCTTCAACTTCCGAAAAAGCGGTGTTTATCGAATAAAAATATTTACAAATCGCCTTACTTCCAGAAATGCTGGCAACAATATCGTCAAACGTAGTGCAATATTTGGTATTATATAGATGTACATAATAAAAGAAACCACATCATTTTACCAAAACTAGTTGAAAAGTTATTAGCAATAGTAATAATTATAATTCTATCGAGTTTCTTCAAATGCCGGAACGGTGGATCTTCGCGAATGAGAATATTTACAAATCGCCTTACCTCCGGAACCGCTTGCAACAATATCGTCAAACGTAGTGCGATATTTGGTATTATATAGATGTACATAATAAAAGAAACCACATCATTTTACCAAAACTAGTTGAAAAGTTATTAGCAATAGTAATAATTATAATTCTATCGAGTTTCTTCAAATGCCGGAACGGTGGATCTTCGCGAATGAGAATATTTACAAATCGCCTTACCTCCGGAACCGCTTGCAACAATATCGTCAAACGTAGTGCGATATTTGGTATTATATAGATGTACATAATAAAAGAAACCACATCATTTTACCAAAACTAGTTGAAAAGTTATTAGCAATAGTAATAATTATAATTCTATGGAGTTTCTTCAAATGCCGGAAGGGTGGATCTTAGCGAATGAAAATATTTACAAATCGCCTTATCTCCGGAACCACTGGCAACAATATCGTCAATTGTAGTGCGATATTTGGTACTATATAGATGTACATAATAAAAGAAACCACATCATTTTACCAAAACTAGTTGAAAAGTTATTAGCAATAGTAATAATTATAATTCTATCGAGTTTCTTCAAATGCCGGAACGGTGGATCTTAGCGAATGAAAATATTTACAAATCGCCTTATCTCCGGAACAACTGGCAACAATATCGTCAAACGTAGTGCGATATTTGGTAATATATAGATGTACATAATAAAAGAAACCACATCATTTTACCAAAACTAGTTGAAGAGTTTCTTCAAATGCCGGAACGGTGGATCTTAGCGAATGAAAATATTTACAAATCGCCTTATCTCCGGAACCACTGGCAACAATATCGTCAAACGTTGTGCAATAATCAGTATTATATAGATGTACATCATGTAAGAAACCACATAATTTTACCAAAACTAGTTGAAGAGTTTTTATCGATAGTAATAATTCTAATAATATCAAGTTTCTTCAACTTCCGAAAAAGCGGAGTTTATCGAATAAAAATATTTACAAATCGCCTTAATTCCAGAACTGCTGGCAACAATATCGTCAAACGTAGTGCAATATTTGGTATTATATAGATGTACATAATAAAAGAAACCACATCATTTTACCAAAACTAGTTGAAAAGTTATTAGCAATAGTAATAATTATAATTCTATTGAGTTTCTTCAAATGCCGGAACGGTGGATCTTCGCGAATGAGAATATTTACAAATCGCCTTACCTCCGGAACCGCTGGCAACAATATCGTCAAACGTAGTGTGATATTTGGTATTATATAGATGTAGATAATAAAAGAAACCACATCATTTTACCAAAACTAGTTGAAAAGTTATTAGCAATAGTAATAATTATAATTCTATCGAGTTTCTTCAAATGCCGGAACGGTGGATCTTCGCGAATGAGAATATTTACAAATCGCCTTACCTCCGGAACCGCTTGCAACAATATCGTCAAACGTAGTGCGATATTTGGTATTATATAGATGTACATAATAAAAGAAACCACATCATTTTACCAAAACTAGTTGAAAAGTTATTAGCAATAGTAATAATTATAATTCTATCGAGTTTCTTCAATTGCCGGAAGGGTGGATCTTAGCGAATGAAAATATTTACAAATCGCCTTATCTCCGGAACCACTGGCAACAATATCGTCAATTGTAGTGCGATATTTGGTACTATATAGATGTACATAATAAAAGAAACCACATCATTTTACCAAAACTAGTTGAAAAGTTATTAGCAATAGTAATATATATAATTCTATCGAGTTTCTTCAAATGCCGGAACGGTGGATCTTCGCGAATGAGAATATTTACAAATCGCCTTACCTCCGGAACCGCTTGCAACAATATCGTCAAACGTAGTGCGATATTTGGTATTATATAGATGTACATAATAAAAGAAACCACATCATTTTACCAAAACTAGTTGAAGAGTTTCTTCAATTCCGGAACGGTGGATCTTAGCGAATGAAAATATTTACAAATCGCCTTATCTCCGGAACCACTGGCAACAATATCGTCAATTGTAGTGCGATATTTGGTACTATATAGATGTACATAATAAAAGAAACCACATCATTTTACCAAAACTAGTTGAAAAGTTATTAGCAATAGTAATAATTATAATTCTATCGAGTTTCTTCAAATGCCGGAACGGTGGATCTTAGCGAATGATAATATTTACAAATCGCCTTATCTCCGGAACCTCTGGCAACAATATCGTCAAACGTAGTGCGATATTTGGTACTATATAGATGTACATAATAAAAGAAACCACATCATTTTACCAAAACTAGTTGAAAAGTTATTAGCAATAGTAATAATTATAATTCTATCGAGTTTCTTCAAATGCCGGAACGGTGGATCTTAGCGAATGAAAATATTTACAAATCGCCTTATCTCTGGAACCACTGGCAACAATATCGTCAAACGTAGTGCGATATTTGGTATTATATAGATGTACCTAATAAAAGAAACCACATCATTTTACCAAAACTAGTTGAAGAGTTTCTTCAAATGCCGGAACGGTGGATCTTAGCGAATGAAAATATTTACAAATCGGCTCATCTCCGGAACCACTGGCAACAATATCGTCAAACGTTGTGCGATATTTAGTATTATATAGATGTACATCATATAAGAAACCACATTATTTTACCAAAACTAGTTGAAGAGTTTTTATCGATAGTAATAATTCTAATAATATCAAGTTTCTTCAACTTCCGAAAAAGCGGAGTTTATCGAATAAAAATATTTACAAATCGCCTTAATTCCAGAACTGCTGGCAACAATATCGTCAAACGTAGTGCAATATTTGGTATTATATAGATGTACATAATAAAAGAAACCACATCATTTTACCAAAACTAGTTGAAAAGTTATTAGCAATAGTAATAATTATAATTCTATCGAGTTTCTTCAAATGCCGGAACGGTGGATCTTCGCGAATGAGAATATTTACAAATCGCCTTACCTCCGGAACCACTGGCAACAATATCGTCAAACGTTGTGCAATAATCAGTATTATATAGATGTACATCATGTAAGAAACCACATCATTTTACCAAAACTAGTTGAAGAGTTTTTATCGATAGTAATAATTCTAATAATATCAAGTTTCTTCAACTTCCGAAAAAGCGGAGTTTATCGAATAAAAATATTTACAAATCGCCTTAATTCCAGAACTGCTGGCAACAATATCGTCAAACGTAGTGCAATATTTGGTATTATAAAGATGTACATAATAAAAGAAACCACATCATTTTACCAAAACTAGTTGAAAAGTTATTAGCAATAGTAATAATTATAATTCTATCGAGTTTCTTCAAATGCCGGAACGGTGGATCTTCGCGAATGAGAATATTTACAAATCGCCTTACCTCCGGAACCGCTTGCAACAATATCGTCAAACGTAGTGCGATATTTGGTATTATATAGATGTACATAATAAAAGAAACCACATCATTTTACCAAAACTAGTTGAAAAGTTATTAGCAATAGTAATAATTATAATTCTATCGAGTTTCTTCAAATGCCGGAAGGGTGGATCTTAGCGAATGAAAATATTTACAAATCGCCTTATCTCCGGAACCACTGGCAACAATATCGTCAATTGTAGTGCGATATTTGGTACTATATAGATGTACATAATAAAAGAAACCACATCATTTTACCAAAACTAGTTGAAAAGTTATTAGCAATAGTAATAATTATAATTCTATCGAGTTTCTTCAAATGCCGGAACGGTGGATCTTAGCGAATGAAAATATTTACAAATCGCCTTATCTCCGGAACCACTGGCAACAATATCGTCAAACGTAGTGCGATATTTGGTATTATATAGATGTACATAATAAAAGAAACCACATAATTTTACCAAAACTAGTTGAAGAGTTTCTTCAAATGCCGGAACGGTGGATCTTAGCGAATGAAAATATTTACAAATCGCCTTATCTCCGGAACCACTGGCAACAATATCGTCAAACGTAGTGCGATATTTGGTATTATATAGATGTACCTAATAAAAGAAACCACATCATTTTACCAAAACTAGTTGAAGAGTTTCTTCAAATGCCGGAACGGTGGATCTTAGCGAATGAAAATATTTACAAATCGCCTTATCTCCGGAACCACTAGCAACAATATCGTCAAACGTTGTGCGATATTTAGTATTATATAGATGTACATCATATAAGAAACCACATCATTTTACCAAAACTAGTTGAAGAGTTTTTATCGATAGTAATAATTCTAATAATATCAAGTTTCTTCAACTTCCGAAAAAGCGGTGTTTATCGAATAAAAATATTTACAAATCGCCTTACTTCCAGAAATGCTGGCAACAATATCGTCAAACGTAGTGCAATATTTGGTATTATATAGATGTACATAATAAAAGAAACCACATCATTTTACCAAAACTAGTTGAAAAGTTATTAGCAATAGTAATAATTATAATTCTATCGAGTTTCTTCAAATGCCGGAACGGTGGATCTTCGCGAATGAGAATATTTACAAATCGCCTTACCTCCGGAACCGCTTGCAACAATATCGTCAAACGTAGTGCGATATTTGGTATTATATAGATGTACATAATAAAAGAAACCACATCATTTTACCAAAACTAGTTGAAAAGTTATTAGCAATAGTAATAATTATAATTCTATCGAGTTTCTTCAAATGCCGGAACGGTGGATCTTCGCGAATGAGAATATTTACAAATCGCCTTACCTCCGGAACCGCTTGCAACAATATCGTCAAACGTAGTGCGATATTTGGTATTATATAGATGTACATAATAAAAGAAACCACATCATTTTACCAAAACTAGTTGAAAAGTTATTAGCAATAGTAATAATTATAATTCTATCGAGTTTCTTCAAATGCCGGAAGGGTGGATCTTAGCGAATGAAAATATTTACAAATCGCCTTATCTCCGGAACCACTGGCAACAATATCGTCAATTGTAGTGCGATATTTGGTACTATATAGATGTACATAATAAAAGAAACCACATCATTTTACCAAAACTAGTTGAAAAGTTATTAGCAATAGTAATAATTATAATTCTATCGAGTTTCTTCAAATGCCGGAACGGTGGATCTTAGCGAATGAAAATATTTACAAATCGCCTTATCTCCGGAACAACTGGCAACAATATCGTCAAACGTAGTGCGATATTTGGTATTATATAGATGTACATAATAAAAGAAACCACATCATTTTACCAAAACTAGTTGAAGAGTTTCTTCAAATGCCGGAACGGTGGATCTTAGCGAATGAAAATATTTACAAATCGCCTTATCTCCGGAACCACTGGCAACAATATCGTCAAACGTTGTGCAATAATCAGTATTATATAGATGTACATCATGTAAGAAACCACATAATTTTACCAAAACTAGTTGAAGAGTTTTTATCGATAGTAATAATTCTAATAATATCAAGTTTCTTCAACTTCCGAAAAAGCGGAGTTTATCGAATAAAAATATTTACAAATCGCCTTAATTCCAGAACTGCTGGCAACAATATCGTCAAACGTAGTGCAATATTTGGTATTATATAGATGTACATAATAAAAGAAACCACATCATTTTACCAAAACTAGTTGAAAAGTTATTAGCAATAGTAATAATTATAATTCTATTGAGTTTCTTCAAATGCCGGAACGGTGGATCTTCGCGAATGAGAATATTTACAAATCGCCTTACCTCCGGAACCGCTGGCAACAATATCGTCAAACGTAGTGTGATATTTGGTATTATATAGATGTAGATAATAAAAGAAACCACATCATTTTACCAAAACTAGTTGAAAAGTTATTAGCAATAGTAATAATTATAATTCTATCGAGTTTCTTCAAATGCCGGAACGGTGGATCTTCGCGAATGAGAATATTTACAAATCGCCTTACCTCCGGAACCGCTTGCAACAATATCGTCAAACGTAGTGCGATATTTGGTATTATATAGATGTACATAATAAAAGAAACCACATCATTTTACCAAAACTAGTTGAAAAGTTATTAGCAATAGTAATAATTATAATTCTATCGAGTTTCTTCAATTGCCGGAAGGGTGGATCTTAGCGAATGAAAATATTTACAAATCGCCTTATCTCCGGAACCACTGGCAACAATATCGTTAATTGTAGTGCGATATTTGGTACTATATAGATGTACATAATAAAAGAAACCACATCATTTTACCAAAACTAGTTGAAAAGTTATTAGCAATAGTAATATATATAATTCTATCGAGTTTCTTCAAATGCCGGAACGGTGGATCTTCGCGAATGAGAATATTTACAAATCGCCTTACCTCCGGAACCGCTTGCAACAATATCGTCAAACGTAGTGCGATATTTGGTATTATATAGATGTACATAATAAAAGAAACCACATCATTTTACCAAAACTAGTTGAAAAGTTATTAGCAATAGTAATAATTATAATTCTATCGAGTTTCTTCAAATGCCGGAACGGTGGATCTTAGCGAATGAAAATATTTACAAATCGCCTTATCTCCGGAACCACTGGCAACAATATCGTCAAACGTAGTGCGATATTTGGTACTATATAGATGTACATAATAAAAGAAACCACATCATTTTACCAAAACTAGTTGAAAAGTTATTAGCAATAGTAATAATTATAATTCTATCGAGTTTCTTCAAATGCCGGAACGGTGGATCTTAGCGAATGAAAATATTTACAAATCGCCTTATCTCCGGAACCACTGGCAACAATATCGTCAAACGTAGTGCGATATTTGGTATTATATAGATGTACGTAATAAAAGAAACCACATCATTTTACCAAAACTAGTTGAAGAGTTTCTTCAATTCCGGAACGGTGGATCTTAGCGAATGAAAATATTTACAAATCGCCTTATCTCCGGAACCACTGGCAACAATATCGTCAATTGTAGTGCGATATTTGGTACTATATAGATGTACATAATAAAAGAAACCACATCATTTTACCAAAACTAGTTGAAAAGTTATTAGCAATAGTAATAATTATAATTCTATCGAGTTTCTTCAAATGCCGGAACGGTGGATCTTAGCGAATGAAAATATTTACAAATCGCCTTATCTCCGGAACCACTGGCAACAATATCGTCAAACGTAGTGCGATATTTGGTACTATATAGATGTACATAATAAAAGAAACCACATCATTTTACCAAAACTAGTTGAAAAGTTATTAGCAATAGTAATAATTATAATTCTATCGAGTTTCTTCAAATGCCGGAACGGTGGATCTTAGCGAATGAAAATATTTACAAATCGCCTTATCTCTGGAACCACTGGCAACAATATCGTCAAACGTAGTGCGATATTTGGTATTATATAGATGTACCTAATAAAAGATACCACATCATTTTACCAAAACTAGTTGAAGAGTTTCTTCAAATGCCGGAACGGTGGATCTTAGCGAATGAAAATATTTACAAATCGGCTCATCTCCGGAACCACTGGCAACAATATCGTCAAACGTTGTGCGATATTTAGTATTATATAGATGTACATCATATAAGAAACCACATTATTTTACCAAAACTAGTTGAAGAGTTTTTATCGATAGTAATAATTCTAATAATATCAAGTTTCTTCAACTTCCGAAAAAGCGGAGTTTATCGAATAAAAATATTTACAAATCGCCTTAATTCCAGAACTGCTGGCAACAATATCGTCAAACGTAGTGCAATATTTGGTATTATATAGATGTACATAATAAAAGAAACCACATCATTTTACCAAAACTAGTTGAAAAGTTATTAGCAATAGTAATAATTATAATTCTATCGAGTTTCTTCAAATGCCGGAACGGTGGATCTTCGCGAATGAGAATATTTACAAATCGCCTTACCTCCGGAACCGCTTGCAACAATATCGTCAAACGTAGTGCGATATTTGGTATTATATAGATGTACATAATAAAAGAAACCACATCATTTTACCAAAACTAGCTGAAGAGTTTTTATCGATAGTAATAATTCTAATAATATCAAGTTTCTTCAACTTCCGAAAAAGCGGAGTTTATCGAATAAAAATATTTACAAATCGCCTTAATTCCAGAACTGCTGGCAACAATATCGTCAAACGTAGTGCAATATTTGGTATTATATAGATGTACATAATAAAAGAAACCACATCATTTTACCAAAACTAGTTGAAGAGTTTCTTCAAATGCCGGAACGGTGGATCTTAGCGAATGAAAATATTTACAAATCGCCTTATCTCCGGAACCACTGGCAACAATATCGTCAAACGTAGTGCGATATTTGGTATTATATAGATGTACCTAATAAAAGAAACCACATCATTTTACCAAAACTAGTTGAAGAGTTTCTTCAAATGCCGGAACGGTGGATCTTAGCGAATGAAAATATTTACAAATCGCCTTATCTCCGGAACCACTGGCAACAATATCGTCAAACGTTGTGCGATATTTAGTATTATATAGATGTACATCATATAAGAAACCACATCATTTTACCAAAACTAGTTGAAGAGTTTTTATCGATAGTAATAATTCTAATAATATCAAGTTTCTTCAACTTCCGAAAAAGCGGAGTTTATCGAATAAAAATATTTACAAATCGCCTTATCTCCGGAACCACTGGCAACAATATCGTCAAACGTAGTGCGATATTTGGTACTATATAGATGTACATAATAAAAGAAACCACATCATTTTACCAAAACTAGTTGAAAAGTTATTAGCAATAGTGATAATTATAATTCTATCGAGTTTCTTCAAATGCCGGAACGGTGGATCTTAGCGAATGAAAATATTTACAAATCGCCTTATCTGGAACCACTGGCAACAATATCGTCAAACGTAGTGCGATATTTGGTATTATATAGATGTACATAATAAAAGAAACCACATCATTTTACCAAAACTAGTTGAAGAGTTTCTTCAAATGCCGGAACGGTGGATCTTAGCGAATGAAAATATTTACAAATCGCCTTATCTCCGGAACCACTGGCAACAATATCGTCAATTGTAGTGCGATATTTGGTACTATATAGATGTACATAATAAAAGAAACCACATCATTTTACCAAAACTAGTTGAAAAGTTATTAGCAATAGTAATATATATAATTCTATCGAGTTTCTTCAAATGCCGGAACGGTGGATCTTCGCGAATGAGAATATTTACAAATCGCCTTACCTCCGGAACCGCTTGCAACAATATCGTCAAACGTAGTGCGATATTTGGTATTATATAGATGTACATAATAAAAGAAACCACATCATTTTACCAAAACTAGTTGAAAAGTTATTAGCAATAGTAATAATTATAATTCTATCGAGTTTCTTCAAATGCCGGAACGGTGGATCTTAGCGAATGAAAATATTTACAAATCGCCTTATCTCCGGAACCACTGGCAACAATATCGTCAAACGTAGTGCGATATTTGGTACTATATAGATGTACATAATAAAAGAAACCACATCATTTTACCAAAACTAGTTGAAAAGTTATTAGCAATAGTAATAATTATAATTCTATCGAGTTTCTTCAAATGCCGGAACGGTGGATCTTAGCGAATGAAAATATTTACAAATCGCCTTATCTCCGGAACCACTGGCAACAATATCGTCAAACGTAGTGCGATATTTGGTATTATATAGATGTACATAATAAAAGAAACCACATCATTTTACCAAAACTAGTTGAAGAGTTTCTTCAATGCCGGAACGGTGGATCTTAGCGAATGAAAATATTTACAAATCGCCTTATCTCCGGAACCACTGGCAACAATATCGTCAAACGTAGTGCGATATTTGGTACTATATAGATGTACATAATAAAAGAAACCACATTATTTTACCAAAACTAGTTGAAGAGTTTTTATCGATAGTAATAATTCTAATAATATCAAGTTTCTTCAACTTCCGAAAAAGCGGAGTTTATCGAATAAAAATATTTACAAATCGCCTTAATTCCAGAACTGCTGGCAACAATATCGTCAAACGTAGTGCAATATTTGGTATTATATAGATGTACATAATAAAAGAAACCACATCATTTTACCAAAACTAGTTGAAAAGTTATTAGCAATAGTAATAATTATAATTCTATCGAGTTTCTTCAAATGCCGGGACGGTGGATCTTCGCGAATGAGAATATTTACAAATCGCCTTACCTCCGGAACCGCTTGCAACAATATCGTCAAACGTAGTGCGATATTTGGTATTATATAGATGTACATAATAAAAGGAACCACATCATTTTACCAAAACTAGTTGAAGAGTTTTTATCGATAGTAATAATTCTAATAATATCAAGTTTCTTCAACTTCCGAAAAAGCGGAGTTTATCGAATAAAAATATTTACAAATCGCCTTAATTCCAGAACTGCTGGCAACAATATCGTCAAACGTAGTGCGATATTTGGTATTATATAGATGTACATAATAAAAGAAACCACATCATTTTACCAAAACTAGTTGAAGAGTTTCTTCAAATGCCGGAACGGTGGATCTTAGCGAATGAAAATATTTACAAATCGCCTTATCTCCGGAACCACTGGCAACAATATCGTCAAACGTAGTGCGATATTTGGTATTATATAGATGTACCTAATAAAAGAAACCACATCATTTTACCAAAACTAGTTGAAGAGTTTCTTCAAATGCCGGAACGGTGGATCTTAGCGAATGAAAATATTTACAAATCGCCTTATCTCCGGAACCACTGGCAACAATATCGTCAAACGTTGTGCGATATTTAGTATTATATAGATGTACATCATATAAGAAACCACATCATTTTACCAAAACTAGTTGAAGAGTTTTTATCGATAGTAATAATTCTAATAATATCAAGTTTCTTCAACTTCCGAAAAAGCGGAGTTTATCGAATAAAAATATTTACAAATCGCCTTATCTCCGGAACCACTGGCAACAATATCGTCAAACGTAGTGCGATATTTGGTACTATATAGATGTACATAATAAAAGAAACCACATCATTTTACCAAAACTAGTTGAAAAGTTATTAGCAATAGTAATAATTATAATTCTATCGAGTTTCTTCAAATGCCGGAACGGTGGATCTTAGCGAATGAAAATATTTACAAATCGCCTTATCTCCGGAACCACTGGCAACAATATCGTCAAACGTAGTGCGATATTTGGTATTATATAGATGTACATAATAAAAGAAACCACATCATTTTACCAAAACTAGTTGAAGAGTTTCTTCAAATGCCGGAACGGTGGATCTTAGCGAATGAAAATATTTACAAATCGCCTTATCTCCGGAACCACTGGCAACAATATCGTCAAACGTAGTGCGATATTTGGTACTATATAGATGTACATAATAAAAGAAACCACATCATTTTACCAAAACTAGTTGAAAAGTTATTAGCAATAGTAATAATTATAATTCTATCGAGTTTCTTCAAATGCCGGAACGGTGGATCTTAGCGAATGAAAATATTTACAAATCGCCTTATCTCCGGAACCACTGGCAACAATATCGTCAATTGTAGTGCGATATTTGGTACTATATAGATGTACATAATAAAAGAAACCACATCATTTTACCAAAACTAGTTGAAAAGTTATTAGCAATAGTAATAATTATAATTCTATCGAGTTTCTTCAAATGCCGGAACGGTGGATCTTAGCGAATGAAAATATTTACAAATCGCCTTATCTCCGGAACCACTGGCAACAATATCGTCAAACGTAGTGCGATATTTGGTACTATATAGATGTACATAATAAAAGAAACCACATCATTTTACCAAAACTAGTTGAAAAGTTATTAGCAATAGTAATAATTATAATTCTATCGAGTTTCTTCAAATGCCGGAACGGTGGATCTTAGCGAATGAAAATATTTACAAATCGCCTTATCTCCGGAACCACTGGCAACAATATCGTCAAACGTAGTGCGATATTTGGTATTATATAGATGTACATAATAAAAGAAACCACATCATTTTACCAAAACTAGTTGAAGAGTTTCTTCAAATGCCGAAACGGTGGATCTTAGCGAATGAAAATATTTACAAATCGCCTTATCTCCGGAACCACTAGCAACAATATCGTCAAACGTTGTGCGATATTTAGTATTATATAGATGTACATCATATAAGAAACCACATCATTTTACCAAAACTAGTTGAAGAGTTTTTATCGATAGTAATAATTCTAATAATATCAAGTTTCTTCAAATGCCGGAACGGTGGATCTTAGCGAATGAAAATATTTACAAATCGCCTTATCTCCGGAACCACTGGCAACAATATCGTCAAACGTTGTGCGATATTTAGTATTATATAGATGTACATCATATAAGAAACCACATCATTTTACCAAAACTAGTTGAAGAGTTTTTATCGATAGTAATAATTCTAATAATATCAAGTTTCTTCAACTTCCGAAAAAGCGGAGTTTATCGAATAAAGATATTTACAAATCGCCTTAATTCCAGAACTGCTGGCTACAATATCGTCAAACGTAGTGCAATATTTGGTATTATATAGATGTACATAATAAAAGAAACCACATCATTTTACCAAAACTAGTTGAAAAGTTATTAGCAATAGTAATAATTATAATTCTATCAAGTTTCTTCAAATGCCGGAACGGTGGATCTTCGCGAATGAGAATATTTACAAATCGCCTTACCTCCGGAACCGCTTGCAACAATATCGTCAAACGTAGTGCGATATTTGGTATTATATAGATGTACATAATAAAAGAAACCACATCATTTTACCAAAACTAGTTGAAAAGTTATTAGCAATAGTAATAATTATAATTCTATCGAGTTTCTTCAAATGCCGGAAGGGTGGATCTTAGCGAATGAAAATATTTACAAATCGCCTTATCTCTGGAACCAATGGCAACAATATCGTCAATTGTAGTGCGATATTTGGTACTATATAGATGTACATAATAAAAGAAACCACATCATTTTACCAAAACTAGTTGAAAAGTTATTAGCAATAGTAATAATTATAATTCTATCGAGTTTCTTCAAATGCCGGAACGGTGGATCTTAGCGAATGAAAATATTTACAAATCGCCTTATCTCCGGAACCACTGGCAACAATATCGTCAAACGTAGTGCGATATTTGGTATTATATAGATGTACATAATAAAAGAAACCACATCATTTTACCAAAACTAGTTGAAGAGATTCTTCAAATGCCGGAACGGTGGATCTTAGCGAATGAAAATATTTACAAATCGCCTTATCTCCGGAACCACTGGCAACAATATCGTCAAACGTAGTGCGATATTTGGTATTATATAGATGTACATAATAAAAGAAACCACATCATTTTACCAAAACTAGTTGAAGAGTTTCTTCAAATGCCGGAACGGTGGATCTTAGCGAATGAAAATATTTACAAATCGCCTTATCTCCGGAACCACTAGCAACAATATCGTCAAACGTTGTGCGATATTTAGTATTATATAGATGTACATCATATAAGAAACCACATCATTTTACCAAAACTAGTTGAAGAGTTTTTATCGATAGTAATAATTCTAATAATATCAAGTTTCTTCAACTTCCGAAAAAGCGGTGTTTATCGAATAAAAATATTTACAAATCGCCTTACTTCCAGAAATGCTGGCAACAATATCGTCAAACGTAGTGCAATATTTGGTATTATATAGATGTACATAATAAAAGAAACCACATCATTTTACCAAAACTAGTTGAAAAGTTATTAGCAATAGTAATAATTATAATTCTATCGAGTTTCTTCAAATGCCGGAACGGTGGATCTTCGCGAATGAGAATATTTACAAATCGCCTTACCTCCGGAACCGCTTGCAACAATATCGTCAAACGTAGTGCGATATTTGGTATTATATAGATGTACATAATAAAAGAAACCACATCATTTTACCAAAACTAGTTGAAAAGTTATTAGCAATAGTAATAATTATAATTCTATCGAGTTTCTTCAAATGCCGGAAGGGTGGATCTTAGCGAATGAAAATATTTACAAATCGCCTTATCTCCGGAACCACTGGCAACAATATCGTCAATTGTAGTGCGATATTTGGTACTATATAGATGTACATAATAAAAGAAACCACATCATTTTACCAAAACTAGTTGAAAAGTTATTAGCAATAGTAATAATTATAATTCTATCGAGTTTCTTCAAATGCCGGAACGGTGGATCTTAGCGAATGAAAATATTTACAAATCGCCTTATCTCCGGAACCACTGGCAACAATATCGTCAAACGTAGTGCGATATTTGGTACTATATAGATGTACATAATAAAAGAAACCACATCATTTTACCAAAACTAGTTGAAAAGTTATTAGCAATAGTAATAATTATAATTCTATCGAGTTTCTTCAAATGCCGGAACGGTGGATCTTAGCGAATGAAAATATTTACAAATCGCCTTATCTCCGGAACCACTGGCAACAATATCGTCAATTGTAGTGCGATATTTGGTACTATATAGATGTACATAATAAAAGAAACCACATCATTTTACCAAAACTAGTTGAAAAGTTATTAGCAATAGTAATAATTATAATTCTATCGAGTTTCTTCAAATGCCGGAACGGTGGATCTTAGCGAATGAAAATATTTACAAATCGCCTTATCTCCGGAACCACTGGCAACAATATCGTCAATCGTAGTGCGATATTTGGTACTATATAGATGTACATAATAAAAGAAACCACATCATTTTACCAAAACTAGTTGAAAAGTTATTAGCAATAGTAATAATTATAATTCTATCGAGTTTCTTCAAATGCCGGAACGGTGGATCTTAGCGAATGAAAATATTTACAAATCGCCTTATCTCCGGAACCACTGGCAACAATATCGTCAAACGTAGTGCGATATTTGGTATTATATAGATGTACATAATAAAAGAAACCACATCATTTTACCAAAACTAGTTGAAGAGTTTCTTCAAATGCCGAAACGGTGGATCTTAGCGAATGAAAATATTTACAAAGCGCCTTATCTCCGGAACCACTAGCAACAATATCGTCAAACGTTGTGCGATATTTAGTATTATATAGATGTACATCATATAAGAAACCACATCATTTTACCAAAACTAGTTGAAGAGTTTTTATCGATAGTAATAATTCTAATAATATCAAGTTTCTTCAAATGCCGGAACGGTGGATCTTAGCGAATGAAAATATTTACAAATCGCCTTATCTCCGGAACCACTGGCAACAATATCGTCAAACGTTGTGCGATATTTAGTATTATATAGATGTACATCATATAAGAAACCACATCATTTTACCAAAACTAGTTGAAGAGTTTTTATCGATAGTAATAATTCTAATAATATCAAGTTTCTTCAACTTCCGAAAAAGCGGAGTTTATCGAATAAAGATATTTACAAATCGCCTTAATTCCAGAACTGCTGGCTACAATATCGTCAAACGTAGTGTGATATTTGGTATTATATAGATGTAGATAATAAAAGAAACCACATCATTTTACCAAAACTAGTTGAAAAGTTATTAGCAATAGTAATAATTATAATTCTATCGAGTTTCTTCAAATGCCGGAACGGTGGATCTTAGCGAATGAAAATATTTACAAATCGCCTTATCTCCGGAACCACTGGCAACAATATCGTCAAACGTAGTGCGATATTTGGTATTATATAGATGTACATAATAAAAGAAACCACATCATTTTACCAAAACTAGTTGAAGAGATTCTTCAAATGCCGGAACGGTGGATCTTAGCGAATGAAAATATTTACAAATCGCCTTATCTCCGGAACCACTGGCAACAATATCGTCAAACGTTGTGCAATAATCAGTATTATATAGATGTACATCATGTAAGAAACCACATCATTTTACCAAAACTAGTTGAAGAGTTTTTATCGATAGTAATAATTCTAATAATATCAAGTTTCTTCAACTTCCGAAAAAGCGGAGTTTATCGAATAAAAATATTTACAAATCGCCTTAATTCCAGAACTGCTGGCAACAATATCGTCAAACGTAGTGCAATATTTGGTATTATATAGATGTACATAATAAAAGAAACCACATCATTTTACCAAAACTAGTTGAAAAGTTATTAGCAATAGTAATAATTATAATTCTATCGAGTTTCTTCAAATGCCGGAACGGTGGATCTTCGCGAATGAGAATATTTACAAATCGCCTTACCTCCGGAACCGCTTGCAACAATATCGTCAAACGTAGTGCGATATTTGGTATTATATAGATGTACATAATAAAAGAAACCACATCATTTTACCAAAACTAGTTGAAAAGTTATTAGCAATAGTAATAATTATAATTCTATCGAGTTTCTTCAAATGCCGGAAGGGTGGATCTTAGCGAATGAAAATATTTACAAATCGCCTTATCTCCGGAACCACTGGCAACAATATCGTCAATTGTAGTGCGATATTTGGTACTATATAGATGTACATAATAAAAGAAACCACATCATTTTACCAAAACTAGTTGAAAAGTTATTAGCAATAGTAATAATTATAATTCTATCGAGTTTCTTCAAATGCCGGAACGGTGGATCTTAGCGAATGAAAATATTTACAAATCGCCTTATCTCCGGAACCACTGGCAACAATATCGTCAAACGTAGTGCGATATTTGGTATTATATAGATGTACATAATAAAAGAAACCACATTATTTTACCAAAACTAGTTGAAGAGTTTTTATCGATAGTAATAATTCTAATAATATCAAGTTTCTTCAACTTCCGAAAAAGCGGAGTTTATCGAATAAAAATATTTACAAATCGCCTTAATTCCAGAACTGCTGGCAACAATATCGTCAAACGTAGTGCAATATTTGGTATTATATAGATGTACATAATAAAAGAAACCACATCATTTTACCAAAACTAGTTGAGAAGTTATTAGCAATAGTAATAATTATAATTCTACCAATTTCTTCAAATGCCGGAACGGTGGATCTTCGCGAATGAGAAAATTTACAAATCGCCTTACCTCCGGAACCACTGGCAACAATATCGTCAAACGTTGTGCAATAATCAGTATTATATAGATGTACATCATGTAAGAAACCACATCATTTTACCAAAACTAGTTGAAGAGTTTTTATCGATAGTAATAATTCTAATAATATCAAGTTTCTTCAACTTCCGAAAAAGCGGAGTTTATCGAATAAAAATATTTACAAATCGCCTTAATTCCAGAACTGCTGGAAACAATATCGTCAAACGTAGTGCAATATTTGGTATTATATAGATGTACATAATAAAAGAAACCACATCATTTTACCAAAACTAGTTGAAAAGTTATTAGCAATAGTAATAATTATAATTCTATCGAGTTTCTTCAAATGCCGGAACGGTGGATCTTCGCGAATGAGAATATTTACAAATCGCCTTACCTCCGGAACTGCTTGCAACAATATCGTCAAACGTAGTGCGATATTTGGTATTATATAGATGTACATAATAAAAGAAACCACATCATTTTACCAAAACTAGTTGAAAAGTTATTAGCAATAGTAATAATTATAATTCTATCGAGTTTCTTCAAATGCCGGAAGGGTGGATCTTAGTGAATGAAAATATTTACAAATCGCCTTATCTCCGGAACCACTGGCAACAATATCGTCAATTGTAGTGCGATATTTGGTACTATATAGATGTACATAATAAAAGAAACCACATCATTTTACCAAAACTAGTTGAAAAGTTATTAGCAATAGTAATAATTATAATTCTATCGAGTTTCTTCAAATGCCGGAACGGTGGATCTTAGCGAATGAAAATATTTACAAATCGCCTTATCTCCGGAACCACTGGCAACAATATCGTCAAACGTAGTGCGATATTTGGTATTATATAGATGTACATAATAAAAGAAACCACATCATTTTACCAAAACTAGTTGAAGAGTTTCTTCAAATGCCGGAACGGTGGATCTTAGCGAATGAAAATATTTACAAATCGCCTTATCTCCGGAACCACTGGCAACAATATCGTCAAACGTTGTGCAATAATCAGTATTATATAGATGTACATCATGTAAGAAACCACATCATTTTACCAAAACTAGTTGAAGAGTTTTTATCGATAGTAATAATTCTAATAATATCAAGTTTCTTCAACTTCCGAAAAAGCGGAGTTTATCGAATTAAAATATTTACAAATCGCCTTAATTCCAGAACTGCTGGCAACAATATCGTCAAACGTAGTGCAATATTTGGTATTATATAGATGTACATAATAAAAGAAACCACATCATTTTACCAAAACTAGTTGAAAAGTTATTAGCAATAGTAATAATTATAATTCTATTGAGTTTCTTCAAATGCCGGAACGGTGGATCTTCGCGAATGAGAATATTTACAAATCGCCTTACCTCCGGAACCGCTGGCAACAATATCGTCAAACGTAGTGCGATATTTGGTATTATATAGATGTAGATAATAAAAGAAACCACATCATTTTACCAAAACTAGTTGAAAAGTTATTAGCAATAGTAATAATTATAATTCTATCGAGTTTCTTCAAATGCCGGAACGGTGGATCTTCGCGAATGAGAATATTTACAAATCGCCTTACCTCCGGAACCGCTTGCAACAATATCGTCAAACGTAGTGCGATATTTGGTATTATATAGATGTACATAATAAAAGAAACCACATCATTTTACCAAAACTAGTTGAAGAGTTTCTTCAAATGCCGGAACGGCGGATCTTAGCGAATGAAAATATTTACAAATCGCCTTACCTCCGGAACCGCTTGCAACAATATCGTCAAACGTAGTGCGATATTTGGTATTATATAGATGTACATAATAAAAGAAACCACATCATTTTACCAAAACTAGTTGAAGAGTTTCTTCAAATGCCGGAACGGCGGATCTTAGCGAATGAAAATATTTACAAATCGCCTTATCTCCGGAACCACTGGCAACAATATCGTCAAATGTTGTGCGATATTCAGTATTATATAGATGTACATCATATAAGAAACCACATCATTTTACCAAAACTAGTTGAAGAGTTTTTATCGATAGTAATAATTCTAATAATATCAAGTTTCTTCAACTTCCGAAAAAGCGGAGTTTATCGAATAAAAATATTTACAAATCGCCTTAATTCCAGAACTGCTGGCAACAATATCGTCAAACGTAGTGCAATATTTGGTACTATATAGATGTACATAATAAAAGAAACCACATCATTTTACCAAAACTAGTTGAAAAGTTATTAGCAATAGTAATAATTATAATTCTATTGAGTTTCTTCAAATGCCGGAACGGTGGATCTTCGCGAATGAGAATATTTACAAATCGCCTTACCTCCGGAACCGCTGGCAACAATATCGTCAAACGTAGTGTGATATTTGG
This sequence comes from Acanthosoma haemorrhoidale, assembly GCA_930367205.1. Lineage (NCBI taxonomy): Eukaryota > Metazoa > Arthropoda > Insecta > Hemiptera > Acanthosomatidae > Acanthosoma > Acanthosoma haemorrhoidale. Next base: position 2,044,879 of record OV884009.1, read on the forward strand.
TATTATATAGATGTAGATAATAAAAGAAACCACATCATTTTACCAAAACTAGTTGAAAAGTTATTAGCAATAGTAATAATTATAATTCTATCGAGTTTCTTCAAATGCCGGAACGGTGGATCTTCGCGAATGAGAATATTTACAAATCGCCTTACCTCCGGAACCGCTTGCAACAATATCGTCAAACGTAGTGCGATATTTGGTATTATATAGATGTACATAATAAAAGAAACCACATCATTTTACCAAAACTAGTTGAAAAGTTATTAGCAATAGTAATAATTATAATTCTATCGAGTTTCTTCAAATGCCGGAAGGGTGGATCTTAGCGAATGATAATATTTACAAATCGCCTTACCTCCGGAACCACTGGCAACAATATCGTCAATTGTAGTGCGATATTTGGTACTATATAGATGTACATAATAAAAGAAACCACATCATTTTACCAAAACTAGTTGAAAAGTTATTAGCAATAGTAATAATTATAATTCTATCGAGTTTCTTCAAATGCCGGAACGGTGGATCTTAGCGAATGAGAATATTTACAAATCGCCTTACCTCCGGAACCGCTTGCAACAATATCGTCAAACGTAGTGCGATATTTGGTATTATATAGATGTACATAATAAAAGAAACCACATCATTTTACCAAAACTAGTTGAAAAGTTATTAGCAATAGTAATAATTATAATTCTATCGAGTTTCTTCAAATGCCGGAACGGTGGATCTTAGCGAATGAAAATATTTACAAATCGCCTTATCTCCGGAACCACTGGCAACAATATCGTCAAACGTAGTGCGATATTTGGTACTATATAGATGTACATAATAAAAGAAACCACATCATTTTACCAAAACTAGTTGAAAAGTTATTAGCAATAGTAATAATTATAATTCTATCGAGTTTCTTCAAATGCCGGAACGGTGGATCTTAGCGAATGAAAATATTTACAAATCGCCTTATCTCCGGAACCACTGGCAACAATATCGTCAAACGTAGTGCGATATTTGGTATTATATAGATGTACATAATAAAAGAAACCACATCATTTTACCAAAACTAGTTGAAGAGTTTCTTCAATTCCGGAACGGTGGATCTTAGCGAATGAAAATATTTACAAATCGCCTTATCTCCGGAACCACTGGCAACAATATCGTCAATTGTAGTGCGATATTTGGTACTATATAGATGTACATAATAAAAGAAACCACATCATTTTACCAAAACTAGTTGAAAAGTTATTAGCAATAGTAATAATTATAATTCTATCGAGTTTCTTCAAATGCCGGAACGGTGGATCTTAGCGAATGAAAATATTTACAAATCGCCTTATCTCCGGAACCACTGGCAACAATATCGTCAAACGTAGTGCGATATTTGGTACTATATAGATGTACATAATAAAAGAAACCACATCATTTTACCAAAACTAGTTGAAAAGTTATTAGCAATAGTAATAATTATAATTCTATCGAGTTTCTTCAAATGCCGGAACGGTGGATCTTAGCGAATGAAAATATTTACAAATCGCCTTATCTCTGGAACCACTGGCAACAATATCGTCAAACGTAGTGCGATATTTGGTATTATATAGATGTACATAATAAAAGAAACCACATCATTTTACCAAAACTAGTTGAAGAGTTTCTTCAAATGCCGGAACGGTGGATCTTAGCGAATGAAAATATTTACAAATCGGCTTATCTCCGGAACCACTGGCAACAATATCGTCAAACGTTGTGCGATATTTAGTATTATATAGATGTACATCATATAAGAAACCACATTATTTTACCAAAACTAGTTGAAGAGTTTTTATCGATAGTAATAATTCTAATAATATCAAGTTTCTTCAACTTCCGAAAAAGCGGAGTTTATCGAATAAAAATATTTACAAATCGCCTTAATTCCAGAACTGCTGGCAACAATATCGTCAAACGTAGTGCAATATTTGGTATTATATAGATGTACATAATAAAAGAAACCACATCATTTTACCAAAACTAGTTGAAAAGTTATTAGCAATAGTAATAATTATAATTCTACCAAGTTTCTTCAAATGCCGGAACGGTGGATCTTCGCGAATGAGAATATTTACAAATCGCCTTACCTCCGGAACCACTGGCAACAATATCGTCAAACGTTGTGCAATAATCAGTATTATATAGATGTACATCATGTAAGAAACCACATCATTTTACCAAAACTAGTTGAAGAGTTTTTATCGATAGTAATAATTCTAATAATATCAAGTTTCTTCAACTTCCGAAAAAGCGGAGTTTATCGAATAAAAATATTTACAAATCGCCTTAATTCCAGAACTGCTGGCAACAATATCGTCAAACGTAGTGCAATATTTGGTATTATATAGATGTACATAATAAAAGAAACCACATCATTTTACCAAAACTAGTTGAAAAGTTATTAGCAATAGTAATAATTATAATTCTATCGAGTTTCTTCAAATGCCGGAAGGGTGGATCTTAGCGAATGAAAATATTTACAAATCGCCTTACCTCCGGAACCGCTTGCAACAATATCGTCAAACGTAGTGCGATATTTGGTATTATATAGATGTACATAATAAAAGAAACCACATCATTTTACCAAAACTAGTTGAAAAGTTATTAGCAATAGTAATAATTATAATTCTATCGAGTTTCTTCAAATGCCGGAAGGGTGGATCTTAGTGAATGAAAATATTTACAAATCGCCTTATCTCCGGAACCACTGGCAACAATATCGTCAATTGTAGTGCGATATTTGGTACTATATAGATGTACATAATAAAAGAAACCACATCATTTTACCAAAACTAGTTGAAAAGTTATTAGCAATAGTAATAATTATAATTCTATCGAGTTTCTTCAAATGCCGGAACGGTGGATCTTAGCGAATGAAAATATTTACAAATCGCCTTATCTCCGGAACCACTGGCAACAATATCGTCAAACGTAGTGCGATATTTGGTATTATATAGATGTACATAATAAAAGAAACCACATCATTTTACCAAAACTAGTTGAAGAGTTTCTTCAAATGCCGGAACGGTGGATCTTAGCGAATGAAAATATTTACAAATCGCCTTATCTCCGGAACCACTGGCAACAATATCGTCAAACGTTGTGCAATAATCAGTATTATATAGATGTACATCATGTAAGAAACCACATCATTTTACCAAAACTAGTTGAAGAGTTTTTATCGATAGTAATAATTCTAATAATATCAAGTTTCTTCAACTTCCGAAAAAGCGGAGTTTATCGAATAAAAATATTTACAAATCGCCTTAATTCCAGAACTGCTGGCAACAATATCGTCAAACGTAGTGCAATATTTGGTATTATATAGATGTACATAATAAAAGAAACCACATCATTTTACCAAAACTAGTTGAAAAGTTATTAGCAATAGTAATAATTATAATTCTATTGAGTTTCTTCAAATGCCGGAACGGTGGATCTTCGCGAATGAGAATATTTACAAATCGCCTTACCTCCGGAACCGCTGGCAACAATATCGTCAAACGTAGTGTGATATTTGGTATTATATAGATGTAGATAATAAAAGAAACCACATCATTTTACCAAAACTAGTTGAAAAGTTATTAGCAATAGTAATAATTATAATTCTATCGAGTTTCTTCAAATGCCGGAACGGTGGATCTTCGCGAATGAGAATATTTACAAATCGCCTTACCTCCGGAACCGCTTGCAACAATATCGTCAAACGTAGTGCGATATTTGGTATTATATAGATGTACATAATAAAAGAAACCACATCATTTTACCAAAACTAGTTGAAGAGTTTCTTCAAATGCCGGAACGGCGGATCTTAGCGAATGAAAATATTTACAAATCGCCTTACCTCCGGAACCGCTTGCAACAATATCGTCAAACGTAGTGCGATATTTGGTATTATATAGATGTACATAATAAAAGAAACCACATCATTTTACCAAAACTAGTTGAAGAGTTTCTTCAAATGCCGGAACGGCGGATCTTAGCGAATGAAAATATTTACAAATCGCCTTATCTCCGGAACCACTGGCAACAATATCGTCAAATGTTGTGCGATATTCAGTATTATATAGATGTACATCATATAAGAAACCACATCATTTTACCAAAACTAGTTGAAGAGTTTTTATCGATAGTAATAATTCTAATAATATCAAGTTTCTTCAACTTCCGAAAAAGCGGAGTTTATCGAATAAAAATATTTACAAATCGCCTTAATTCCAGAACTGCTGGCAACAATATCGTCAAACGTAGTGCAATATTTGGTACTATATAGATGTACATAATAAAAGAAACCACATCATTTTACCAAAACTAGTTGAAAAGTTATTAGCAATAGTAATAATTATAATTCTATTGAGTTTCTTCAAATGCCGGAACGGTGGATCTTCGCGAATGAGAATATTTACAAATCGCCTTACCTCCGGAACCGCTGGCAACAATATCGTCAAACGTAGTGTGATATTTGGTATTATATAGATGTAGATAATAAAAGAAACCACATCATTTTACCAAAACTAGTTGAAAAGTTATTAGCAATAGTAATAATTATAATTCTATCGAGTTTCTTCAAATGCCGGAACGGTGGATCTTCGCGAATGAGAATATTTACAAATCGCCTTACCTCCGGAACCGCTTGCAACAATATCGTCAAACGTAGTGCGATATTTGGTATTATATAGATGTACATAATAAAAGAAACCACATCATTTTACCAAAACTAGTTGAAAAGTTATTAGCAATAGTAATAATTATAATTCTATCGAGTTTCTTCAAATGCCGGAAGGGTGGATCTTAGCGAATGAAAATATTTACAAATCGCCTTATCTCCGGAACCACTGGCAACAATATCGTCAATTGTAGTGCGATATTTGGTACTATATAGATGTACATAATAAAAGAAACCACATCATTTTACCAAAACTAGTTGAAAAGTTATTAGCAATAGTAATAATTATAATTCTATCGAGTTTCTTCAAATGCCGGAACGGTGGATCTTCGCGAATGAGAATATTTACAAATCGCCTTACCTCCGGAACCGCTTGCAACAATATCGTCAAACGTAGTGCAATATTTGGTATTATATAGATGTACATAATAAAAGAAACCACATCATTTTACCAAAACTAGTTGAAAAGTTATTAGCAATAGTAATAATTATAATTCTATCGAGTTTCTTCAAATGCCGGAACGGTGGATCTTAGCGAATGAAAATATTTACAAATCGCCTTATCTCCGGAACCACTGGCAACAATATCGTCAAACGTAGTGCGATATTTGGTACTATATAGATGTACATAATAAAAGAAACCACATCATTTTACCAAAACTAGTTGAAAAGTTATTAGCAATAGTAATAATTATAATTCTATCGAGTTTCTTCAAATGCCGGAAGGGTGGATCTTAGCGAATGAAAATATTTACAAATCGCCTTATCTCCGGAACCACTGGCAACAATATCGTCAAACGTAGTGCGATATTTGGTATTATATAGATGTACATAATAAAAGAAACCACATCATTTTACCAAAACTAGTTGAAGAGTTTCTTCAATTCCGGAACGGTGGATCTTAGCGAATGAAAATATTTACAAATCGCCTTATCTCCGGAACCACTGGCAACAATATCGTCAATCGTAGTGCGATATTTGGTACTATATAGATGTACATAATAAAAGAAACCACATCATTTTACCAAAACTAGTTGAAAAGTTATTAGCAATAGTAATAATTATAATTCTATCGAGTTTCTTCAAATGCCGGAACGGTGGATCTTAGCGAATGAAAATATTTACAAATCGCCTTATCTCCGGAACCACTGGCAACAATATCGTCAAACGTAGTGCGATATTTGGTACTATATAGATGTACATAATAAAAGAAACCACATCATTTTACCAAAACTAGTTGAAAAGTTATTAGCAATAGTAATAATTATAATTCTATCGAGTTTCTTCAAATGCCGGAACGGTGGATCTTAGCGAATGAAAATATTTACAAATCGCCTTATCTCTGGAACCACTGGCAACAATATCGTCAAACGTAGTGCGATATTTGGTATTATATAGATGTACCTAATAAAAGAAACCACATCATTTTACCAAAACTAGTTGAAGAGTTTCTTCAAATGCCGGAACGGTGGATCTTAGCGAATGAAAATATTTACAAATCGGCTTATCTCCGGAACCACTGGCAACAATATCGTCAAACGTTGTGCGATATTTAGTATTATATAGATGTACATCATATAAGAAACCACATTATTTTACCAAAACTAGTTGAAGAGTTTTTATCGATAGTAATAATTCTAATAATATCAAGTTTCTTCAACTTCCGAAAAAGCGGAGTTTATCGAATAAAAATATTTACAAATCGCCTTAATTCCAGAACTGCTGGCAACAATATCGTCAAACGTAGTGCAATATTTGGTATTATATAGATGTACATAATAAAAGAAACCACATCATTTTACCAAAACTAGTTGAAAAGTTATTAGCAATAGTAATAATTATAATTCTACCAAGTTTCTTCAAATGCCGGAACGGTGGATCTTCGCGAATGAGAATATTTACAAATCGCCTTACCTCCGGAACCACTGGCAACAATATCGTCAAACGTTGTGCAATAATCAGTATTATATAGATGTACATCATGTAAGAAACCACATCATTTTACCAAAACTAGTTGAAGAGTTTTTATCGATAGTAATAATTCTAATAATATCAAGTTTCTTCAACTTCCGAAAAAGCGGAGTTTATCGAATAAAAATATTTACAAATCGCCTTAATTCCAGAACTGCTGGCAACAATATCGTCAAACGTAGTGCAATATTTGGTATTATATAGATGTACATAATAAAAGAAACCACATCATTTTACCAAAACTAGTTGAAAAGTTATTAGCAATAGTAATAATTATAATTCTATCGAGTTTCTTCAAATGCCGGAACGGTGGATCTTCGCGAATGAGAATATTTACAAATCGCCTTACCTCCGGAACCGCTTGCAACAATATCGTCAAACGTAGTGCGATATTTGGTATTATATAGATGTACATAATAAAAGAAACCACATCATTTTACCAAAACTAGTTGAAAAGTTATTAGCAATAGTAATAATTATAATTCTATCGAGTTTCTTCAAATGCCGGAAGGGTGGATCTTAGCGAATGAAAATATTTACAAATCGCCTTATCTCCGGAACCACTGGCAACAATATCGTCAATTGTAGTGCGATATTTGGTACTATATAGATGTACATAATAAAAGAAACCACATCATTTTACCAAAACTAGTTGAAGAGTTATTAGCAATAGTAATAATTATAATTCTATCGAGTTTCTTCAAATGCCGGAAGGGTGGATCTTAGCGAATGAAAATATTTACAAATCGCCTTATCTCCGGAACCACTGGCAACAATATCGTCAATTGTAGTGCGATATTTGGTACTATATAGATGTACATAATAAAAGAAACCACATCATTTTACCAAAACTAGTTGAAAAGTTATTAGCAATAGTAATAATTATAATTCTATCGAGTTTCTTCAAATGCCGGAACGGTGGATCTTAGCGAATGAGAATATTTACAAATCGCCTTACCTCCGGAACCGCTTGCAACAATATCGTCAAACGTAGTGCGATATTTGGTATTATATAGATGTACATAATAAAAGAAACCACATCATTTTACCAAAACTAGTTGAAAAGTTATTAGCAAAAGTAATAATTATAATTCTATCGAGTTTCTTCAAATGCCGGAACGGTGGATCTTAGCGAATGAAAATATTTACAAATCGCCTTATCTCCGGAACCACTGGCAACAATATCGTCAAACGTAGTGCGATATTTGGTACTATATAGATGTACATAATAAAAGAAACCACATCATTTTACCAAAACTAGTTGAAAAGTTATTAGCAATAGTAATAATTATAATTCTATCGAGTTTCTTCAAATGCCGGAACGGTGGATCTTAGCGAATGAAAATATTTACAAATCGCCTTATCTCCGGAACCACTGGCAACAATATCGTCAAACGTAGTGCGATATTTGGTATTATATAGATGTACATAATAAAAGAAACCACATCATTTTACCAAAACTAGTTGAAGAGTTTCTTCAATTCCGGAACGGTGGATCTTAGCGAATGAAAATATTTACAAATCGCCTTATCTCCGGAACCACTGGCAACAATATCGTCAAACGTAGTGCGATATTTGGTACTATATAGATGTACATAATAAAAGAAACCACATCATTTTACCAAAACTAGTTGAAAAGTTATTAGCAATAGTAATAATTATAATTCTATCGAGTTTCTTCAAATGCCGGAACGGTGGATCTTAGCGAATGAAAATATTTACAAATCGCCTTATCTCCGGAACCACTGGCAACAATATCGTCAAACGTAGTGCGATATTTGGTACTATATAGATGTACATAATAAAAGAAACCACATCATTTTACCAAAACTAGTTGAAAAGTTATTAGCAATAGTAATAATTATAATTCTATCGAGTTTCTTCAAATGCCGGAACGGTGGGTCTTAGCGAATGAAAATATTTACAAATCGCCTTATCTCTGGAACCACTGGCAACAATATCGTCAAACGTAGTGCGATATTTGGTATTATATAGATGTACCTAATAAAAGAAACCACATCATTTTACCAAAACTAGTTGAAGAGTTTCTTCAAATGCCGGAACGGTGGATCTTAGCGAATGAAAATATTTACAAATCGGCTTATCTCCGGAACCACTGGCAACAATATCGTCAAACGTTGTGCGATATTTAGTATTATATAGATGTACATCATATAAGAAACCACATTATTTTACCAAAACTAGTTGAAGAGTTTTTATCGATAGTAATAATTCTAATAATATCAAGTTTCTTCAACTTCCGAAAAAGCGGAGTTTATCGAATAAAAATATTTACAAATCGCCTTAATTCCAGAACTGCTGGCAACAATATCGTCAAACGTAGTGCAATATTTGGTATTATATAGATGTACATAATAAAAGAAACCACATCATTTTACCAAAACTAGTTGAAAAGTTATTAGCAATAGTAATAATTATAATTCTATCGAGTTTCTTCAAATGCCGGAACGGTGGATCTTCGCGAATGAGAATATTTACAAATCGCCTTACCTCCGGAACCGCTTGCAACAATATCGTCAAACGTAGTGCGATATTTGGTATTATATAGATGTACATAATAAAAGAAACCACATCATTTTACCAAAACTAGTTGAAAAGTTATTAGCAATAGTAATAATTATAATTCTATCGAGTTTCTTCAAATGCCGGAAGGGTGGATCTTAGCGAATGAAAATATTTACAAATCGCCTTATCTCCGGAACCACTGGCAACAATATCGTCAATTGTAGTGCGATATTTGGTACTATATAGATGTACATAATAAAAGAAACCACATCATTTTACCAAAACTAGTTGAAAAGTTATTAGCAATAGTAATAATTATAATTCTATCGAGTTTCTTCAAATGCCGGAACGGTGGATCTTAGCGAATGAAAATATTTACAAATCGCCTTATCTCCGGAACCACTGGCAACAATATCGTCAAACGTAGTGCGATATTTGGTATTATATAGATGTACATAATAAAAGAAACCACATTATTTTACCAAAACTAGTTGAAGAGTTTTTATCGATAGTAATAATTCTAATAATATCAAGTTTCTTCAACTTCCGAAAAAGCGGAGTTTATCGAATAAAAATATTTACAAATCGCCTTAATTCCAGAACTGCTGGCAACAATATCGTCAAACGTAGTGCAATATTTGGTATTATATAGATGTACATAATAAAAGAAACCACATCATTTTACCAAAACTAGTTGAGAAGTTATTAGCAATAGTAATAATTATAATTCTACCAATTTCTTCAAATGCCGGAACGGTGGATCTTCGCGAATGAGAATATTTACAAATCGCCTTACCTCCGGAACCACTGGCAACAATATCGTCAAACGTTGTGCAATAATCAGTATTATATAGATGTACATCATGTAAGAAACCACATCATTTTACCAAAACTAGTTGAAGAGTTTTTATCGATAGTAATAATTCTAATAATATCAAGTTTCTTCAACTTCCGAAAAAGCGGAGTTTATCGAATAAAAATATTTACAAATCGCCTTAATTCCAGAACTGCTGGCAACAATATCGTCAAACGTAGTGCAATATTTGGTATTATATAGATGTACATAATAAAAGAAACCACATCATTTTACCAAAACTAGTTGAAAAGTTATTAGCAATAGTAATAATTATAATTCTATCGAGTTTCTTCAAATGCCGGAACGGTGGATCTTCGCGAATGAGAATATTTACAAATCGCCTTACCTCCGGAACTGCTTGCAACAATATCGTCAAACGTAGTGCGATATTTGGTATTATATAGATGTACATAATAAAAGAAACCACATCATTTTACCAAAACTAGTTGAAAAGTTATTAGCAATAGTAATAATTATAATTCTATCGAGTTTCTTCAAATGCCGGAAGGGTGGATCTTAGTGAATGAAAATATTTACAAATCGCCTTATCTCCGGAACCACTGGCAACAATATCGTCAATTGTAGTGCGATATTTGGTACTATATAGATGTACATAATAAAAGAAACCACATCATTTTACCAAAACTAGTTGAAAAGTTATTAGCAATAGTAATAATTATAATTCTATCGAGTTTCTTCAAATGCCGGAAGGGTGGATCTTAGCGAATGAAAATATTTACAAATCGCCTTATCTCCGGAACCACTGGCAACAATATCGTCAAACGTAGTGCGATATTTGGTATTATATAGATGTACATAATAAAAGAAACCACATCATTTTACCAAAACTAGTTGAAGAGTTTCTTCAAATGCCGGAACGGTGGATCTTAGCGAATGAAAATATTTACAAATCGCCTTATCTCCGGAACCACTGGCAACAATATCGTCAAACGTTGTGCAATAATCAGTATTATATAGATGTACATCATGTAAGAAACCACATCATTTTACCAAAACTAGTTGAAGAGTTTTTATCGATAGTAATAATTCTAATAATATCAAGTTTCTTAACTTCCGAAAAAGCGGAGTTTATCGAATAAAAATATTTACAAATCGCCTTAATTCCAGAACTGCTGGCAACAATATCGTCAAACGTAGTGCAATATTTGGTATTATATAGATGTACATAATAAAAGAAACCACATCATTTTACCAAAACTAGTTGAAAAGTTATTAGCAATAGTAATAATTATAATTCTATTGAGTTTCTTCAAATGCCGGAACGGTGGATCTTCGCGAATGAGAATATTTACAAATCGCCTTACCTCCGGAACCGCTGGCAACAATATCGTCAAACGTAGTGTGATATTTGGTATTATATAGATGTAGATAATAAAAGAAACCACATCATTTTACCAAAACTAGTTGAAAAGTTATTAGCAATAGTAATAATTATAATTCTATCGAGTTTCTTCAAATGCCGGAACGGTGGATCTTCGCGAATGAGAATATTTACAAATCGCCTTACCTCCGGAACCGCTTGCAACAATATCGTCAAACGTAGTGCGATATTTGGTATTATATAGATGTACATAATAAAAGAAACCACATCATTTTACCAAAACTAGTTGAAGAGTTTCTTCAAATGCCGGAACGGTGGATCTTAGCGAATGAAAATATTTACAAATCGCCTTACCTCCGGAACCGCTTGCAACAATATCGTCAAACGTAGTGCGATATTTGGTATTATATAGATGTACATAATAAAAGAAACCACATCATTTTACCAAAACTAGTTGAAGAGTTTCTTCAAATGCCGGAACGGCGGATCTTAGCGAATGAAAATATTTACAAATCGCCTTATCTCCGGAACCACTGGCAACAATATCGTCAAACGTTGTGCGATATTCAGTATTATATAGATGTACATCATATAAGAAACCACATCATTTTACCAAAACTAGTTGAAGAGTTTTTATCGATAGTAATAATTCTAATAATATCAAGTTTCTTCAACTTCCGAAAAAGCGGAGTTTATCGAATAAAAATATTTACAAATCGCCTTAATTCCAGAACTGCTGGCAACAATATCGTCAAACGTAGTGCAATATTTGGTACTATATAGATGTACATAATAAAAGAAACCACATCATTTTACCAAAACTAGTTGAAAAGTTATTAGCAATAGTAATAATTATAATTCTATCGAGTTTCTTCAAATGCCGGAACGGTGGATCTTAGCGAATGAAAATATTTACAAATCGCCTTATCTCCGGAACCACTGGCAACAATATCGTCAAACGTAGTGCGATATTTGGTATTATATAGATGTACATAATAAAAGAAACCACATCATTTTACCAAAACTAGTTGAAGAGTTTCTTCAAATGCCGGAACGGTGGATCTTAGCGAATGAAAATATTTACAAATCGCCTTATCTCCGGAACCACTGGCAACAATATCGTCAAACGTTGTGCAATAATCAGTATTATATAGATGTACATCATGTAAGAAACCACATCATTTTACCAAAACTAGTTGAAGAGTTTTTATCGATAGTAATAATTCTAATAATATCAAGTTTCTTCAACTTCCGAAAAAGCGGAGTTTATCGAATAAAAATATTTACAAATCGCCTTAATTCCAGAACTGCTGGCAACAATATCGTCAAACGTAGTGCAATATTTGGTATTATATAGATGTACATAATAAAAGAAACCACATCATTTTACCAAAACTAGTTGAAAAGTTATTAGCAATAGTAATAATTATAATTCTATTGAGTTTCTTCAAATGCCGGAACGGTGGATCTTCGCGAATGAGAATATTTACAAATCGCCTTACCTCCGGAACCGCTGGCAACAATATCGTCAAACGTAGTGTGATATTTGGTATTATATAGATGTAGATAATAAAAGAAACCACATCATTTTACCAAAACTAGTTGAAAAGTTATTAGCAATAGTAATAATTATAATTCTATCGAGTTTCTTCAAATGCCGGAACGGTGGATCTTCGCGAATGAGAATATTTACAAATCGCCTTACCTCCGGAACCGCTTGCAACAATATCGTCAAACGTAGTGCGATATTTGGTATTATATAGATGTACATAATAAAAGAAACCACATCATTTTACCAAAACTAGTTGAAGAGTTTCTTCAAATGCCGGAACGGCGGATCTTAGCGAATGAAAATATTTACAAATCGCCTTACCTCCGGAACCGCTTGCAACAATATCGTCAAACGTAGTGCGATATTTGGTATTATATAGATGTACATAATAAAAGAAACCACATCATTTTACCAAAACTAGTTGAAGAGTTTCTTCAAATGCCAGAACGGCGGATCTTAGCGAATGAAAATATTTACAAATCGCCTTATCTCCGGAACCACTGGCAACAATATCGTCAAACGTTGTGCGATATTCAGTATTATATAGATGTACATCATATAAGAAACCACATCATTTTACCAAAACTAGTTGAAGAGTTTTTATCGATAGTAATAATTCTAATAATATCAAGTTTCTTCAACTTCCGAAAAAGCGGAGTTTATCGAATAAAAATATTTACAAATCGCCTTAATTCCAGAACTGCTGGCAACAATATCGTCAAACGTAGTGCAATATTTGGTATTATATAGATGTACATAATAAAAGAAACCACATCATTTTACCAAAACTAGTTGAAAAGTTATTAGCAATAGTAATAATTATAATTCTATTGAGTTTCTTCAAATGCCGGAACGGTGGATCTTCGCGAATGAGAATATTTACAAATCGCCTTACCTCCGGAACCGCTGGCAACAATATCGTCAATTGTAGTGTGATATTTGGTATTATATAGATGTAGATAATAAAAGAAACCACATCATTTTACCAAAACTGGTTGAAAAGTTATTAGCAATAGTAATAATTATAATTCTATCGAGTTTCTTCAAATGCCGGAACGGTGGATCTTCGCGAATGAGAATATTTACAAATCGCCTTACCTCCGGAACCGCTTGCAACAATATCGTCAAACGTAGTGCGATATTTGGTATTATATAGATGTACATAATAAAAGAAACCACATCATTTTACCAAAACTAGTTGAAAAGTTATTAGCAATAGTAATAATTATAATTCTATCGAGTTTCTTCAAATGCCGGAAGGGTGGATCTTAGCGAATGAAAATATTTACAAATCGCCTTATCTCCGGAACCACTGGCAACAATATCGTCAATTGTAGTGCGATATTTGGTACTATATAGATGTACATAATAAAAGAAACCACATCATTTTACCAAAACTAGTTGAAAAGTTATTAGCAATAGTAATAATTATAATTCTATCGAGTTTCTTCAAATGCCGGAACGGTGGATCTTCGCGAATGAGAATATTTACAAATCGCCTTACCTCCGGAACCGCTTGCAACAATATCGTCAAACGTAGTGCGATATTTGGTATTATATAGATGTACATAATAAAAGAAACCACATCATTTTACCAAAACTAGTTGAAAAGTTATTAGCAATAGTAATAATTATAATTCTATCGAGTTTCTTCAAATGCCGGAACGGTGGATCTTAGCGAATGAAAATATTTACAAATCGCCTTATCTCCGGAACCACTGGCAACAATATCGTCAAACGTAGTGCGATATTTGGTACTATATAGATGTACATAATAAAAGAAACCACATCATTTTACCAAAACTAGTTGAAAAGTTATTAGCAATAGTAATAATTATAATTCTATCGAGTTTCTTCAAATGCCGGAACGGTGGATCTTAGCGAATGAAAATATTTACAAATCGCCTTATCTCCGGAACCACTGGCAACAATATCGTCAAACGTAGTGCGATATTTGGTATTATATAGATGTACATAATAAAAGAAACCACATCATTTTACCAAAACTAGTTGAAGAGTTTCTTCAATTCCGGAACGGTGGATCTTAGCGAATGAAAATATTTACAAATCGCCTTATCTCCGGAACCACTGGCAACAATATCGTCAATTGTAGTGCGATATTTGGTACTATATAGATGTACATAATAAAAGAAACCACATCATTTTACCAAAACTAGTTGAAAAGTTATTAGCAATAGTAATAATTATAATTCTATCGAGTTTCTTCAAATGCCGGAACGGTGGATCTTAGCGAATGAAAATATTTACAAATCGCCTTATCTCCGGAACCACTGGCAACAATATCGTCAAACGTAGTGCGATATTTGGTACTATATAGATGTACATAATAAAAGAAACCACATCATTTTACCAAAACTAGTTGAAAAGTTATTAGCAATAGTAATAATTATAATTCTATCGAGTTTCTTCAAATGCCGGAACGGTGGATCTTAGCGAATGAAAATATTTACAAATCGCCTTATCTCTGGAACCACTGGCAACAATATCGTCAAACGTAGTGCGATATTTGGTATTATATAGATGTACCTAATAAAAGAAACCACATCATTTTACCAAAACTAGTTGAAGAGTTTCTTCAAATGCCGGAACGGTGGATCTTAGCGAATGAAAATATTTACAAATCGGCTTATCTCCGGAACCACTGGCAACAATATCGTCAAACGTTGTGCGATATTTAGTATTATATAGATGTACATCATATAAGAAACCACATTATTTTACCAAAACTAGTTGAAGAGTTTTTATCGATAGTAATAATTCTAATAATATCAAGTTTCTTCAACTTCCGAAAAAGCGGAGTTTATCGAATAAAAATATTTACAAATCGCCTTAATTCCAGAACTGCTGGCAACAATATCGTCAAACGTAGTGCAATATTTGGTATTATATAGATGTACATAATAAAAGAAACCACATCATTTTACCAAAACTAGTTGAAAAGTTATTAGCAATAGTAATAATTATAATTCTACCAAGTTTCTTCAAATGCCGGAACGGTGGATCTTCGCGAATGAGAATATTTACAAATCGCCTTACCTCCGGAACCACTGGCAACAATATCGTCAAACGTTGTGCAATAATCAGTATTATATAGATGTACATCATGTAAGAAACCACATCATTTTACCAAAACTAGTTGAAGAGTTTTTATCGATAGTAATAATTCTAATAATATCAAGTTTCTTCAACTTCCGAAAAAGCGGAGTTTATCGAATAAAAATATTTACAAATCGCCTTAATTCCAGAACTGCTGGCAACAATATCGTCAAACGTAGTGCAATATTTGGTATTATATAGATGTACATAATAAAAGAAACCACATCATTTTACCAAAACTAGTTGAAAAGTTATTAGCAATAGTAATAATTATAATTCTATCGAGTTTCTTCAAATGCCGGAACGGTGGATCTTCGCGAATGAGAATATTTACAAATCGCCTTACCTCCGGAACCGCTTGCAACAATATCGTCAAACGTAGTGCGATATTTGGTACTATATAGATGTACATAATAAAAGAAACCACATCATTTTACCAAAACTAGTTGAAAAGTTATTAGCAATAGTAATAATTATAATTCTATCGAGTTTCTTCAAATGCCGGAACGGTGGATCTTAGCGAATGAAAATATTTACAAATCGCCTTATCTCCGGAACCACTGGCAACAATATCGTCAATTGTAGTGCGATATTTGGTACTATATAGATGTACATAATAAAAGAAACCACATCATTTTACCAAAACTAGTTGAAAAGTTATTAGCAATAGTAATAATTATAATTCTATCGAGTTTCTTCAAATGCCGGAAGGGTGGATCTTAGCGAATGAAAATATTTACAAATCGCCTTATCTCCGGAACCACTGGCAACAATATCGTCAATTGTAGTGCGATATTTGGTACTATATAGATGTACATAATAAAAGAAACCACATCATTTTACCAAAACTAGTTGAAAAGTTATTAGCAATAGTAATAATTATAATTCTATCGAGTTTCTTCAAATGCCGGAAGGGTGGATCTTCGCGAATGAGAATATTTACAAATCGCCTTACCTCCGGAACCGCTTGCAACAATATCGTCAAACGTAGTGCGATATTTGGTATTATATAGATGTACATAATAAAAGAAACCACATCATTTTACCAAAACTAGTTGAAAAGTTATTAGCAATAGTAATAATTATAATTCTATCGAGTTTCTTCAAATGCCGGAACGGTGGATCTTAGCGAATGAAAATATTTACAAATCGCCTTATCTCCGGAACCACTGGCAACAATATCGTCAAACGTAGTGCGATATTTGGTACTATATAGATGTACATAATAAAAGAAACCACATCATTTTACCAAAACTAGTTGAAAAGTTATTAGCAATAGTAATAATTATAATTCTATCGAGTTTCTTCAAATGCCGGAAGGGTGGATCTTAGCGAATGAAAATATTTACAAATCGCCTTATCTCCGGAACCACTGGCAACAATATCGTCAAACGTAGTGCGATATTTGGTATTATATAGATGTACATAATAAAAGAAACCACATCATTTTACCAAAACTAGTTGAAGAGTTTCTTCAATTCCGGAACGGTGGATCTTAGCGAATGAAAATATTTACAAATCGCCTTATCTCTGGAACCACTGGCAACAATATCGTCAAACGTAGTGCGATATTTGGTATTATATAGATGTACATAATAAAAGAAACCACATCATTTTACCAAAACTAGTTGAAAAGTTATTAGCAATAGTAATAATTATAATTCTATCGAGTTTCTTCAAATGCCGGAACGGTGGATCTTAGCGAATGAAAATATTTACAAATCGCCTTATCTCCGGAACCACTGGCAACAATATCGTCAAACGTAGTGCGATATTTGGTACTATATAGATGTACATAATAAAAGAAACCACATCATTTTACCAAAACTAGTTGAAAAGTTATTAGCAATAGTAATAATTATAATTCTATCGAGTTTCTTCAAATGCCGGAACGGTGGGTCTTAGCGAATGAAAATATTTACAAATCGCCTTATCTCTGGAACCACTGGCAACAATATCGTCAAACGTAGTGCGATATTTGGTATTATATAGATGTACCTAATAAAAGAAACCACATCATTTTACCAAAACTAGTTGAAGAGTTTCTTCAAATGCCGGAACGGTGGATCTTAGCGAATGAAAATATTTACAAATCGGCTTATCTCCGGAACCACTGGCAACAATATCGTCAAACGTTGTGCGATATTTAGTATTATATAGATGTACATCATATAAGAAACCACATTATTTTACCAAAACTAGTTGAAGAGTTTTTATCGATAGTAATAATTCTAATAATATCAAGTTTCTTCAACTTCCGAAAAAGCGGAGTTTATCGAATAAAAATATTTACAAATCGCCTTAATTCCAGAACTGCTGGCAACAATATCGTCAAACGTAGTGCAATATTTGGTATTATATAGATGTACATAATAAAAGAAACCACATCATTTTACCAAAACTAGTTGAAAAGTTATTAGCAATAGTAATAATTATAATTCTACCAAGTTTCTTCAAATGCCGGAACGGTGGATCTTCGCGAATGAGAATATTTACAAATCGCCTTACCTCCGGAACCACTGGCAACAATATCGTCAAACGTTGTGCAATAATCAGTATTATATAGATGTACATCATGTAAGAAACCACATCATTTTACCAAAACTAGTTGAAGAGTTTTTATCGATAGTAATAATTCTAATAATATCAAGTTTCTTCAACTTCCGAAAAAGCGGAGTTTATCGAATAAAAATATTTACAAATCGCCTTAATTCCAGAACTGCTGGCAACAATATCGTCAAACGTAGTGCAATATTTGGTATTATATAGATGTACATAATAAAAGAAACCACATCATTTTACCAAAACTAGTTGAAAAGTTATTAGCAATAGTAATAATTATAATTCTATCGAGTTTCTTCAAATGCCGGAACGGTGGATCTTCGCGAATGAGAATATTTACAAATCGCCTTACCTCCGGAACCGCTTGCAACAATATCGTCAAACGTAGTGCAATATTTGGTATTATATAGATGTACATAATAAAAGAAACCACATCATTTTACCAAAACTAGTTGAAAAGTTATTAGCAATAGTAATAATTATAATTCTATCGAGTTTCTTCAAATGCCGGAAGGGTGGATCTTAGCGAATGAAAATATTTACAAATCGCCTTATCTCCGGAACCACTGGCAACAATATCGTCAATTGTAGTGCGATATTTGGTACTATATAGATGTACATAATAAAAGAAACCACATCATTTTACCAAAACTAGTTGAAAAGTTATTAGCAATAGTAATAATTATAATTCTATCGAGTTTCTTCAAATGCCGGAACGGTGGATCTTAGCGAATGAAAATATTTACAAATCGCCTTATCTCCGGAACCACTGGCAACAATATCGTCAAACGTAGTGCGATATTTGGTATTATATAGATGTACATAATAAAAGAAACCACATTATTTTACCAAAACTAGTTGAAGAGTTTTTATCGATAGTAATAATTCTAATAATATCAAGTTTCTTCAACTTCCGAAAAAGCGGAGTTTATCGAATAAAAATATTTACAAATCGCCTTAATTCCAGAACTGCTGGCAACAATATCGTCAAACGTAGTGCAATATTTGGTATTATATAGATGTACATAATAAAAGAAACCACATCATTTTACCAAAACTAGTTGAGAAGTTATTAGCAATAGTAATAATTATAATTCTACCAATTTCTTCAAATGCCGGAACGGTGGATCTTCGCGAATGAGAATATTTACAAATCGCCTTACCTCCGGAACCACTGGCAACAATATCGTCAAACGTTGTGCAATAATCAGTATTATATAGATGTACATCATGTAAGAAACCACATCATTTTACCAAAACTAGTTGAAGAGTTTTTATCGATAGTAATAATTCTAATAATATCAAGTTTCTTCAACTTCCGAAAAAGCGGAGTTTATCGAATAAAAATATTTACAAATCGCCTTAATTCCAGAACTGCTGGCAACAATATCGTCAAACGTAGTGCAATATTTGGTATTATATAGATGTACATAATAAAAGAAACCACATCATTTTACCAAAACTAGTTGAAAAGTTATTAGCAATAGTAATAATTATAATTCTATCGAGTTTCTTCAAATGCCGGAACGGTGGATCTTCGCGAATGAGAATATTTACAAATCGCCTTACCTCCGGAACTGCTTGCAACAATATCGTCAAACGTAGTGCGATATTTGGTATTATATAGATGTACATAATAAAAGAAACCACATCATTTTACCAAAACTAGTTGAAAAGTTATTAGCAATAGTAATAATTATAATTCTATCGAGTTTCTTCAAATGCCGGAAGGGTGGATCTTAGTGAATGAAAATATTTACAAATCGCCTTATCTCCGGAACCACTGGCAACAATATCGTCAATTGTAGTGCGATATTTGGTACTATATAGATGTACATAATAAAAGAAACCACATCATTTTACCAAAACTAGTTGAAAAGTTATTAGCAATAGTAATAATTATAATTCTATCGAGTTTCTTCAAATGCCGGAACGGTGGATCTTAGCGAATGAAAATATTTACAAATCGCCTTATCTCCGGAACCACTGGCAACAATATCGTCAAACGTAGTGCGATATTTGGTATTATATAGATGTACATAATAAAAGAAACCACATCATTTTACCAAAACTAGTTGAAGAGTTTCTTCAAATGCCGGAACGGTGGATCTTAGCGAATGAGAATATTTACAAATCGCCTTACCTCCGGAACCGCTGGCAACAATATCGTCAAACGTTGTGCAATAATCAGTATTATATAGATGTACATCATGTAAGAAACCACATCATTTTACCAAAACTAGTTGAAGAGTTTTTATCGATAGTAATAATTCTAATAATATCAAGTTTCTTAACTTCCGAAAAAGCGGAGTTTATCGAATAAAAATATTTACAAATCGCCTTAATTCCAGAACTGCTGGCAACAATATCGTCAAACGTAGTGCAATATTTGGTATTATATAGATGTACATAATAAAAGAAACCACATCATTTTACCAAAACTAGTTGAAAAGTTATTAGCAATAGTAATAATTATAATTCTATTGAGTTTCTTCAAATGCCGGAACGGTGGATCTTCGCGAATGAGAATATTTACAAATCGCCTTACCTCCGGAACCGCTTGCAACAATATCGTCAAACGTAGTGTGATATTTGGTATTATATAGATGTAGATAATAAAAGAAACCACATCATTTTACCAAAACTAGTTGAAAAGTTATTAGCAATAGTAATAATTATAATTCTATCGAGTTTCTTCAAATGCCGGAACGGTGGATCTTCGCGAATGAGAATATTTACAAATCGCCTTACCTCCGGAACCGCTTGCAACAATATCGTCAAACGTAGTGCGATATTTGGTATTATATAGATGTACATAATAAAAGAAACCACATCATTTTACCAAAACTAGTTGAAGAGTTTCTTCAAATGCCGGAACGGCGGATCTTAGCGAATGAAAATATTTACAAATCGCCTTACCTCCGGAACCGCTTGCAACAATATCGTCAAACGTAGTGCGATATTTGGTATTATATAGATGTACATAATAAAAGAAACCACATCATTTTACCAAAACTAGTTGAAGAGTTTCTTCAAATGCCGGAACGGCGGATCTTAGCGAATGAAAATATTTACAAATCGCCTTATCTCCGGAACCACTGGCAACAATATCGTCAAACGTTGTGCGATATTCAGTATTATATAGATGTACATCATATAAGAAACCACATCATTTTACCAAAACTAGTTGAAGAGTTTTTATCGATAGTAATAATTCTAATAATATCAAGTTTCTTCAACTTCCGAAAAAGCGGAGTTTATCGAATAAAAATATTTACAAATCGCCTTAATTCCAGAACTGCTGGCAACAATATCGTCAAACGTAGTGCAATATTTGGTACTATATAGATGTACATAATAAAAGAAACCACATCATTTTACCAAAACTAGTTGAAAAGTTATTAGCAATAGTAATAATTATAATTCTATCGAGTTTCTTCAAATGCCGGAACGGTGGATCTTAGCGAATGAAAATATTTACAAATCGCCTTATCTCCGGAACCACTGGCAACAATATCGTCAAACGTAGTGCGATATTTGGTATTATATAGATGTACATAATAAAAGAAACCACATCATTTTACCAAAACTAGTTGAAGAGTTTCTTCAAATGCCGGAACGGTGGATCTTAGCGAATGAAAATATTTACAAATCGCCTTATCTCCGGAACCACTGGCAACAATATCGTCAAACGTTGTGCAATAATCAGTATTATATAGATGTACATCATGTAAGAAACCACATCATTTTACCAAAACTAGTTGAAGAGTTTTTATCGATAGTAATAATTCTAATAATATCAAGTTTCTTCAACTTCCGAAAAAGCGGAGTTTATCGAATAAAAATATTTACAAATCGCCTTAATTCCAGAACTGCTGGCAACAATATCGTCAAACGTAGTGCAATATTTGGTATTATATAGATGTACATAATAAAAGAAACCACATCATTTTACCAAAACTAGTTGAAAAGTTATTAGCAATAGTAATAATTATAATTCTATTGAGTTTCTTCAAATGCCGGAACGGTGGATCTTCGCGAATGAGAATATTTACAAATCGCCTTACCTCCGGAACCGCTGGCAACAATATCGTCAAACGTAGTGTGATATTTGGTATTATATAGATGTAGATAATAAAAGAAACCACATCATTTTACCAAAACTAGTTGAAAAGTTATTAGCAATAGTAATAATTATAATTCTATTGAGTTTCTTCAAATGCCGGAACGGTGGATCTTCGCGAATGAGAATATTTACAAATCGCCTTACCTCCGGAACCGCTTGCAACAATATCGTCAAACGTAGTGCGATATTTGGTATTATATAGATGTACATAATAAAAGAAACCACATCATTTTACCAAAACTAGTTGAAGAGTTTCTTCAAATGCCGGAACGGCGGATCTTAGCGAATGAAAATATTTACAAATCGCCTTACCTCCGGAACCGCTTGCAACAATATCGTCAAACGTAGTGCGATATTTGGTATTATATAGATGTACATAATAAAAGAAACCACATCATTTTACCAAAACTAGTTGAAGAGTTTCTTCAAATGCCAGAACGGCGGATCTTAGCGAATGAAAATATTTACAAATCGCCTTATCTCCGGAACCACTGGCAACAATATCGTCAAACGTTGTGCGATATTCAGTATTATATAGATGTACATCATATAAGAAACCACATCATTTTACCAAAACTAGTTGAAGAGTTTTTATCGATAGTAATAATTCTAATAATATCAAGTTTCTTCAACTTCCGAAAAAGCGGAGTTTATCGAATAAAAATATTTACAAATCGCCTTAATTCCAGAACTGCTGGCAACAATATCGTCAAACGTAGTGCAATATTTGGTATTATATAGATGTACATAATAAAAGAAACCACATCATTTTACCAAAACTAGTTGAAAAGTTATTAGCAATAGTAATAATTATAATTCTATTGAGTTTCTTCAAATGCCGGAACGGTGGATCTTCGCGAATGAGAATATTTACAAATCGCCTTACCTCCGGAACCGCTGGCAACAATATCGTCAATTGTAGTGTGATATTTGGTATTATATAGATGTAGATAATAAAAGAAACCACATCATTTTACCAAAACTGGTTGAAAAGTTATTAGCAATAGTAATAATTATAATTCTATCGAGTTTCTTCAAATGCCGGAACGGTGGATCTTCGCGAATGAGAATATTTACAAATCGCCTTACCTCCGGAACCGCTTGCAACAATATCGTCAAACGTAGTGCGATATTTGGTATTATATAGATGTACATAATAAAAGAAACCACATCATTTTACCAAAACTAGTTGAAAAGTTATTAGCAATAGTAATAATTATAATTCTATCAAGTTTCTTCAAATGCCGGAACGGTGGATCTTCGCGAATGAGAATATTTACAAATCGCCTTACCTCCGGAACCGCTTGCAACAATATCGTCAAACGTAGTGCGATATTTGGTATTATATAGATGTACATAATAAAAGAAACCACATCATTTTACCAAAACTAGTTGAAAAGTTATTAGCAATAGTAATAATTATAATTCTATCGAGTTTCTTCAAATGCCGGAAGGGTGGATCTTAGTGAATGAAAATATTTACAAATCGCCTTATCTCCGGAACCACTGGCAACAATATCGTCAATTGTAGTGCGATATTTGGTACTATATAGATGTACATAATAAAAGAAACCACATCATTTTACCAAAACTAGTTGAAAAGTTATTAGCAATAGTAATAATTATAATTCTATCGAGTTTCTTCAAATGCCGGAACGGTGGATCTTAGCGAATGAAAATATTTACAAATCGCCTTATCTCCGGAACCACTGGCAACAATATCGTCAAACGTAGTGCGATATTTGGTATTATATAGATGTACATAATAAAAGAAACCACATCATTTTACCAAAACTAGTTGAAGAGTTTCTTCAAATGCCGGAACGGTGGATCTTAGCGAATGAAAATATTTACAAATCGCCTTATCTCCGGAACCACTGGCAACAATATCGTCAATTGTAGTGCGTTATTTGGTACTATATAGATGTACATAATAAAAGAAACCACATCATTTTACCAAAACTAGTTGAAAAGTTATTAGCAATAGTAATAATTATAATTCTATCGAGTTTCTTCAAATGCCGGAACGGTGGATCTTAGCGAATGAAAATATTTACAAATCGCCTTATCTCCGGAACCACTGGCAACAATATCGTCAAACGTAGTGCGATATTTGGTATTATATAGATGTACATAATAAAAGAAACCACATCATTTTACCAAAACTAGTTGAAGAGTTTCTTCAATTCCGGAACGGTGGATCTTAGCGAATGAAAATATTTACAAATCGCCTTATCTCCGGAACCACTGGCAACAATATCGTCAATTGTAGTGCGATATTTGGTACTATATAGATGTACATAATAAAAGAAACCACATCATTTTACCAAAACTAGTTGAAAAGTTATTAGCAATAGTAATAATTATAATTCTATCGAGTTTCTTCAAATGCCGGAACGGTGGATCTTAGCGAATGAAAATATTTACAAATCGCCTTATCTCCGGAACCACTGGCAACAATATCGTCAAACGTAGTGCGATATTTGGTACTATATAGATGTACATAATAAAAGAAACCACATCATTTTACCAAAACTAGTTGAAAAGTTATTAGCAATAGTAATAATTATAATTCTATCGAGTTTCTTCAAATGCCGGAACGGTGGATCTTAGCGAATGAAAATATTTACAAATCGCCTTATCTCTGGAACCACTGGCAACAATATCGTCAAACGTAGTGCGATATTTGGTATTATATAGATGTACCTAATAAAAGAAACAACATCATTTTACCAAAACTAGTTGAAGAGTTTCTTCAAATGCCGGAACGGTGGATCTTAGCGAATGAAAATATTTACAAATCGGCTTATCTCCGGAACCACTGGCAACAATATCGTCAAACGTTGTGCGATATTTAGTATTATATAGATGTACATCATATAAGAAACCACATTATTTTACCAAAACTAGTTGAAGAGTTTTTATCGATAGTAATAATTCTAATAATATCAAGTTTCTTCAACTTCCGAAAAAGCGGAGTTTATCGAATAAAAATATTTACAAATCGCCTTAATTCCAGAACTGCTGGCAACAATATCGTCAAACGTAGTGCAATATTTGGTATTATATAGATGTACATAATAAAAGAAACCACATCATTTTACCAAAACTAGTTGAGAAGTTATTAGCAATAGTAATAATTATAATTCTACCAATTTCTTCAAATGCCGGAACGGTGGATCTTCGCGAATGAGAATATTTACAAATCGCCTTACCTCCGGAACCGCTTGCAACAATATCGTCAAACGTAGTGCGATATTTGGTATTATATAGATGTACATAATAAAAGAAACCACATCATTTTACCAAAACTAGTTGAAAAGGTATTAGCAATAGTAATAATTATAATTCTATCGAGTTTCTTCAAATGCCGGAAGGGTGGATCTTAGCGAATGAAAATATTTACAAATCGCCTTATCTCCGGAACCACTGGCAACAATATCGTCAAACGTAGTGCGATATTTGATAGTATATAGATGTACATAATAAAAGAAACCACATCATTTTACCAAAACTAGTTGAAGAGTTATTAGCAATAGTAATAATTCTAATTCTATCGAGTTTCTTCAACTGCCAAAACAGTGGATCTTAGTGAATGAGAATATTTACAAATCGCCTTACCTCCGGAACCGCTGGCAACAATATCGTCAATTGTAGTGCGATATTTGGTATTATATAGATGTACATAATAAAAGAAACCACATCATTTTACCAAAACTAGTTGAAGAGTTTCTTCAAATGCAGGAACGCTGGATCTTAGCGAATGAAAATATTTACAAATCGCCTTATCTCCGGAACCACTGGCAACAATATCGTCAAACGTTGTGCGATATTCAGTATTATATAGATGTACATCATATAAGAAACCACATCATTTTACCAAAACTAGTTGAAGAGTTTTTATCGATAGTAATAATTCTAATAATATCAAGTTTCTTCAACTTCCGAAAAAGCGGAGTTTATCGAATAAAAATATTTACAAATCGCCTTAATTCCAGAACTGCTGGCAACAATATCGTCAAACGTAGTGCAATATTTGGTATTATATAGATGTACATAATAAAAGAAACCACATCATTTTACCAAAACTAGTTGAAAAGTTATTAGCAATAGTAATAATTATAATTCTATCGAGTTTCTTCAAATGCCGGAACGGTGGATCTTCGCGAATGAGAATATTTACAAATCGCTTTACCTCCGAAACCGCTGGCAACAATATCGTCAAACGTAGTGCGATATTTGGTATTATATAGATGTACATAATAAAAGAAACCACATCATTTTACCAAAACTAGTTGAAAAGTTATTAGCAATAGTAATAATTATAATTCTATCGAGTTTCTTCAAATGCCGGAAGGGTGGATCTTAGCGAATGAAAATATTTACAAATCGCCTTATCTCCGGAACCACTGGCAACAATATCGTCAAACGTAGTGCGATATTTGGTAGTATATAGATGTACATAATAAAAGAAACCACATCATTTTACCAAAACTAGTTGAAGAGTTATTAGCAATAGTAATAATTCTAATTCTATCGAGTTTCTTCAACTGCCGAAACAGTGGATCTTAGTGAATGAGAATATTTACAAATCGCCTTACCTCCGGAACCGCTATCAACAATATCGTCAAACGTAGTGTGATATTTGGTATTATATAGATGTACATAATAAAAGAAACCACATCATTTTACCAAAACTAGTTAAAGAGTTATTAGCAATAGTAATAATTCTAATTCTATCGAGCTTCTTCAACTGCCGAAACAGTGGATCTTAGTGAATGAGAATATTTACAAATCGCCTTACCTCCGGAACCGCTTGCAACAATATCGTCAAACGTAGTGCGATATTTGGTATTATATAGATGTACATAATAAAAGAAACCACATCATTTTACCAAAACTAGTTGAAAAGTTATTAGCAATAGTAATAATTATAATTCTATCGAGTTTCTTCAAATGCCGGAAGGGTGGATCTTAGCGAATGAAAATATTTACAAATCGCCTTATCTCCGGAACCACTGGCAACAATATCGTCAAACGTAGTGCGATATTTGGTACTATATAGATGTACATAATAAAAGAAACCACATCATTTTACCAAAACTAGTTGAAAAGTTATTAGCAATAGTAATAATTATAATTCTATCGAGTTTCTTCAAATGCCGGAACGGTGGATCTTAGCGAATGAAAATATTTACAAATCGCCTTATCTCCGGAACCACTGGCAACAATATCGTCAAACGTAGTGCGATATTTGGTATTATATAGATGTACATAATAAAAGAAACCACATCATTTTACCAAAACTAGTTGAAGAGTTTCTTCAAATGCCGGAACGGTGGATCTTAGCGAATGAAAATATTTACAAATCGCCTTATCTCCGGAACCACTGGCAACAATATCGTCAAACGTAGTGCGATATTTGGTATTATATAGATGTACATAATAAAAGAAACCACATCATTTTACCAAAACTAGTTGAAGAGTTTCTTCAAATGCCGGAACGGCGGATCTTAGCGAATGAAAATATTTACAAATCGCCTTATCTCCGGAACCACTGGCAACAATATCGTCAAACGTTGTGCGATATTCAGTATTATATAGATGTACATCATATAAGAAACCACATCATTTTACCAAAACTAGTTGAAGAGTTTTTATCGATAGTAATAATTCTAATAATATCAAGTTTCTTCAACTTCCGAAAAAGCGGAGTTTATCGAATAAAAATATTTACAAATCGCCTTAATTCCAGAACTGCTGGCAACAATATCGTCAAACGTAGTGCAATATTTGGTATTATATAGATGTACATAATAAAAGAAACCACATCATTTTACCAAAACTAGTTAAAGAGTTATTAGCAATAATAATAATTCTAATTCTATCGAGCTTCTTCAACTGCCGAAACAGTGGATCTTAGTGAATGAGAATATTTACAAATCGCCTTACCTCCGGAACCGCTTGCAACAATATCGTCAAACGTAGTGCGATATTTGGTATTATATAGATGTACATAATAAAAGAAACCACATCATTTTACCAAAACTAGTTGAAAAGTTTCTTCAAATGCCGGAACGGTGGATCTTAGCGAATGAAAATATTTACAAATCGCCTTATCTCCGGAACCACTGGCAACAATATCGTCAAACGTTGTGCAATATTCAGTATTATATAGATGTACATCATGTAAGAAACCACATCATTTTACCAAAACTAGTTGAAGAGTTTTTATCGATAGTAATAATTCTAATAATATCAAGTTTCTTCAACTTCCGAAAAAGCGGAGTTTATCGAATAAAAATATTTACAAATCGCCTTAATTCCAGAACTGCTGGCAACAATATCGTCAAACGTAGTGCAATATTTGGTATTATATAGATGTACATAATAAAAGAAACCACATCATTTTACCAAAACTAGTTGAAAAGTTATTAGCAATAGTAATAATTATAATTCTATCGAGTTTCTTCAAATGCCGGAACGGTGGATCTTCGCGAATGAGAATATTTACAAATCGCTTTACCTCCGAAACCGCTTGCAACAATATCGTCAAACGTAGTGCGATATTTGGTATTATATAGATGTACATAATAAAAGAAACCACATCATTTTACCAAAACTAGTTGAAAAGTTATTAGCAATAGTAATAATTATAATTCTATCGAGTTTCTTCAAATGCCGGAAGGGTGGATCTTAGCGAATGAAAATATTTACAAATCGCCTTACCTCCAGAACCGCTTGCAACAATATCGTCAAACGTAGTGCGATATTTGGTATTATATAGATGTACATAATAAAAGAAACCACATCATTTTACCAAAACTAGTTGAAAAGTTATTAGCAATAGTAATAATTATAATTCTATCGAGTTTCTTCAAATGCCGGAAGGGTGGATCTTAGCGAATGAAAATATTTACAAATCGCCTTATCTCCGGAACCACTGGCAACAATATCGTCAAACGTAGTGCGATATTTGGTACTATATAGATGTACATAATAAAAGAAACCACATCATTTTACCAAAACTAGTTGAAAAGTTATTAGCAATAGTAATAATTATAATTCTATCGAGTTTCTTCAAATGCCGGAAGGGTGGATCTTAGCGAATGAAAATATTTACAAATCGCCTTATCTCCGGAACCACTGGCAACAATATCGTCAATTGTAGTGCGATATTTGGTACTATATAGATGTACATAATAAAAGAAACCACATCATTTTACCAAAACTAGTTGAAAAGTTATTAGCAATAGTAATAATTATAATTCTATCGAGTTTCTTCAAATGCCGGAACGGTGGATCTTCGCGAATGAGAATATTTACAAATCGCCTTACCTCCGGAACCGCTTGCAACAATATCGTCAAACGTAGTGCGATATTTGGTATTATATAGATGTACATAATAAAAGAAACCACATCATTTTACCAAAACTAGTTGAAAAGTTATTAGCAATAGTAATAATTATAATTCTATCGAGTTTCTTCAAATGCCGGAACGGTGGATCTTAGCGAATGAAAATATTTACAAATCGCCTTATCTCCGGAACCACTGGCAACAATATCGTCAAACGTAGTGCGATATTTGGTACTATATAGATGTACATAATAAAAGAAACCACATCATTTTACCAAAACTAGTTGAAAAGTTATTAGCAATAGTAATAATTATAATTCTATCGAGTTTCTTCAAATGCCGGAACGGTGGATCTTAGCGAATGATAATATTTACAAATCGCCTTATCTCCGGAACCACTGGCAACAATATCGTCAAACGTAGTGCGATATTTGGTATTATATAGATGTACATAATAAAAGAAACCACATCATTTTACCAAAACTAGTTGAAGAGTTTCTTCAATTCCGGAACGGTGGATCTTAGCGAATGAAAATATTTACAAATCGCCTTATCTCCGGAACCACTGGCAACAATATCGTCAAACGTAGTGCGATATTTGGTACTATATAGATGTACATAATAAAAGAAACCACATCATTTTACCAAAACTAGTTGAAAAGTTATTAGCAATAGTAATAATTATAATTCTATCGAGTTTCTTCAAATGCCGGAACGGTGGATCTTAGCGAATGAAAATATTTACAAATCGCCTTATCTCCGGAACCACTGGCAACAATATCGTCAAACGTAGTGCGATATTTGGTACTATATAGATGTACATAATAAAAGAAACCACATCATTTTACCAAAACTAGTTGAAAAGTTATTAGCAATAGTAATAATTATAATTCTATCGAGTTTCTTCAAATGCCGGAACGGTGGATCTTAGCGAATGAAAATATTTACAAATCGCCTTATCTCTGGAA
Organism: Acanthosoma haemorrhoidale; assembly: GCA_930367205.1. Taxonomy (NCBI): domain Eukaryota; kingdom Metazoa; phylum Arthropoda; class Insecta; order Hemiptera; family Acanthosomatidae; genus Acanthosoma; species Acanthosoma haemorrhoidale. Next base: position 2,075,949 of record OV884009.1, read on the forward strand.
CCACTGGCAACAATATCGTCAAACGTAGTGCGATATTTGGTATTATATAGATGTACCTAATAAAAGAAACCACATCATTTTACCAAAACTAGTTGAAGAGTTTCTTCAAATGCCGGAACGGTGGATCTTAGCGAATGAAAATATTTACAAATCGGCTTATCTCCGGAACCACTGGCAACAATATCGTCAAACGTTGTGCGATATTTAGTATTATATAGATGTACATCATATAAGAAACCACATTATTTTACCAAAACTAGTTGAAGAGTTTTTATCGATAGTAATAATTCTAATAATATCAAGTTTCTTCAACTTCCGAAAAAGCGGAGTTTATCGAATAAAAATATTTACAAATCGCCTTAATTCCAGAACTGCTGGCAACAATATCGTCAAACGTAGTGCAATATTTGGTATTATATAGATGTACATAATAAAAGAAACCACATCATTTTACCAAAACTAGTTGAAAAGTTATTAGCAATAGTAATAATTATAATTCTACCAAGTTTCTTCAAATGCCGGAACGGTGGATCTTCGCGAATGAGAATATTTACAAATCGCCTTACCTCCGGAACCACTGGCAACAATATCGTCAAACGTTGTGCAATAATCAGTATTATATAGATGTACATCATGTAAGAAACCACATCATTTTACCAAAACTAGTTGAAGAGTTTTTATCGATAGTAATAATTCTAATAATATCAAGTTTCTTCAACTTCCGAAAAAGCGGAGTTTATCGAATAAAAATATTTACAAATCGCCTTAATTCCAGAACTGCTGGCAACAATATCGTCAAACGTAGTGCAATATTTGGTATTATATAGATGTACATAATAAAAGAAACCACATCATTTTACCAAAACTAGTTGAAAAGTTATTAGCAATAGTAATAATTATAATTCTATCGAGTTTCTTCAAATGCCGGAACGGTGGATCTTCGCGAATGAGAATATTTACAAATCGCCTTACCTCCGGAACCGCTTGCAACAATATCGTCAAACGTAGTGCGATATTTGGTATTATATAGATGTACATAATAAAAGAAACCACATCATTTTACCAAAACTAGTTGAAAAGTTATTAGCAATAGTAATAATTATAATTCTATCGAGTTTCTTCAAATGCCGGAAGGGTGGATCTTATCGAATGAAAATATTTACAAATCGCCTTATCTCCGGAACCACTGGCAACAATATCGTCAATTGTAGTGCGATATTTGGTACTATATAGATGTACATAATAAAAGAAACCACATCATTTTACCAAAACTAGTTGAAAAGTTATTAGCAATAGTAATAATTATAATTCTATCGAGTTTCTTCAAATGCCGGAACGGTGGATCTTAGCGAATGAAAATATTTACAAATCGCCTTATCTCCGGAACCACTGGCAACAATATCGTCAAACGTAGTGCGATATTTGGTATTATATAGATGTACATAATAAAAGAAACCACATTATTTTACCAAAACTAGTTGAAGAGTTTTTATCGATAGTAATAATTCTAATAATATCAAGTTTCTTCAACTTCCGAAAAAGCGGAGTTTATCGAATAAAAATATTTACAAATCGCCTTAATTCCAGAACTGCTGGCAACAATATCGTCAAACGTAGTGCAATATTTGGTATTATATAGATGTACATAATAAAAGAAACCACATCATTTTACCAAAACTAGTTGAGAAGTTATTAGCAATAGTAATAATTATAATTCTACCAATTTCTTCAAATGCCGGAACGGTGGATCTTAGCGAATGAAAATATTTACAAATCGCCTTATCTCCGGAACCACTGGCAACAATATCGTCAAACGTAGTGCGATATTTGGTACTATATAGATGTACATAATAAAAGAAACCACATCATTTTACCAAAACTAGTTGAAAAGTTATTAGCAATAGTAATAATTATAATTCTATCGAGTTTCTTCAAATGCCGGAACGGTGGATCTTAGCGAATGAAAATATTTACAAATCGCCTTATCTCCGGAACCACTGGCAACAATATCGTCAAACGTAGTGCGATATTTGGTATTATATAGATGTACATAATAAAAGAAACCACATCATTTTACCAAAACTAGTTGAAGAGTTTCTTCAATTCCGGAACGGTGGATCTTAGCGAATGAAAATATTTACAAATCGCCTTATCTCCGGAACCACTGGCAACAATATCGTCAATTGTAGTGCGATATTTGGTACTATATAGATGTACATAATAAAAGAAACCACATCATTTTACCAAAACTAGTTGAAAAGTTATTAGCAATAGTAATAATTATAATTCTATCGAGTTTCTTCAAATGCCGGAACGGTGGATCTTAGCGAATGAAAATATTTACAAATCGCCTTATCTCCGGAACCACTGGCAACAATATCGTCAAACGTAGTGCGATATTTGGTACTATATAGATGTACATAATAAAAGAAACCACATCATTTTACCAAAACTAGTTGAAAAGTTATTAGCAATAGTAATAATTATAATTCTATCGAGTTTCTTCAAATGCCGGAACGGTGGATCTGACGCAATGAAAATATTTACAAATCGCCTTATCTCTGGAACCACTGGCAACAATATCGTCAAACGTAGTGCGATATTTGGTATTATATAGATGTACCTAATAAAAGAAACCACATCATTTTACCAAAACTAGTTGAAGAGTTTCTTCAAATGCCGGAACGGTGGATCTTAGCGAATGAAAATATTTACAAATCGGCTTATCTCCGGAACCACTGGCAACAATATCGTCAAACGTTGTGCGATATTTAGTATTATATAGATGTACATCATATAAGAAACCACATTATTTTACCAAAACTAGTTGAAGAGTTTTTATCGATAGTAATAATTCTAATAATATCAAGTTTCTTCAACTTCCGAAAAAGCGGAGTTTATCGAATAAAAATATTTACAAATCGCCTTAGTTCCAGAACTGCTGGCAACAATATCGTCAAACGTAGTGCAATATTTGGTATTATATAGATGTACATAATAAAAGAAACCACATCATTTTACCAAAACTAGTTGAAAAGTTATTAGCAATAGTAATAATTATAATTCTACCAAGTTTCTTCAAATGCCGGAACGGTGGATCTTCGCGAATGAGAATATTTACAAATCGCCTTACCTCCGGAACCACTGGCAACAATATCGTCAAACGTTGTGCAATAATCAGTATTATATAGATGTACATCATGTAAGAAACCACATCATTTTACCAAAACTAGTTGAAGAGTTTTTATCGATAGTAATAATTCTAATAATATCAAGTTTCTTCAACTTCCGAAAAAGCGGAGTTTATCGAATAAAAATATTTACAAATCGCCTTAATTCCAGAACTGCTGGCAACAATATCGTCAAACGTAGTGCAATATTTGGTATTATATAGATGTACATAATAAAAGAAACCACATCATTTTACCAAAACTAGTTGAAAAGTTATTAGCAATAGTAATAATTATAATTCTATCGAGTTTCTTCAAATGCCGGAACGGTGGATCTTCGCGAATGAGAATATTTACAAATCGCCTTACCTCCGGAACTGCTTGCAACAATATCGTCAAACGTAGTGCGATATTTGGTATTATATAGATGTACATAATAAAAGAAACCACATCATTTTACCAAAACTAGTTGAAAAGTTATTAGCAATAGTAATAATTATAATTCTATCGAGTTTCTTCAAATGCCGGAAGGGTGGATCTTAGTGAATGAAAATATTTACAAATCGCCTTATTTCCGGAACCACTGGCAACAATATCGTCAATTGTAGTGCGATATTTGGTACTATATAGATGTACATAATAAAAGAAACCACATCATTTTACCAAAACTAGTTGAAAAGTTATTAGCAATAGTAATAATTATAATTCTATCGAGTTTCTTCAAATGCCGGAACGGTGGATCTTAGCGAATGAAAATATTTACAAATCGCCTTATCTCCGGAACCACTGGCAACAATATCGTCAAACGTAGTGCGATATTTGGTATTATATAGATGTACATAATAAAAGAAACCACATCATTTTACCAAAACTAGTTGAAGAGTTTCTTCAAATGCCGGAACGGTGGATCTTAGCGAATGAAAATATTTACAAATCGCCTTATCTCCGGAACCACTGGCAACAATATCGTCAAACGTTGTGCAATAATCAGTATTATATAGATGTACATCATGTAAGAAACCACATCATTTTACCAAAACTAGTTGAAGAGTTTTTATCGATAGTAATAATTCTAATAATATCAAGTTTCTTAACTTCCGAAAAAGCGGAGTTTATCGAATAAAAATATTTACAAATCGCCTTAATTCCAGAACTGCTGGCAACAATATCGTCAAACGTAGTGCAATATTTGGTATTATATAGATGTACATAATAAAAGAAACCACATCATTTTACCAAAACTAGTTGAAAAGTTATTAGCAATAGTAATAATTATAATTCTATTGAGTTTCTTCAAATGCCGGAACGGTGGATCTTCGCGAATGAGAATATTTACAAATCGCCTTACCTCCGGAACCGCTGGCAACAATATCGTCAAACGTAGTGTGATATTTGGTATTATATAGATGTAGATAATAAAAGAAACCACATCATTTTACCAAAACTAGTTGAAAAGTTATTAGCAATAGTAATAATTATAATTCTATCGAGTTTCTTCAAATGCCGGAACGGTGGATCTTCGCGAATGAGAATATTTACAAATCGCCTTACCTCCGGAACCGCTTGCAACAATATCGTCAAACGTAGTGCGATATTTGGTATTATATAGATGTACATAATAAAAGAAACCACATCATTTTACCAAAACTAGTTGAAGAGTTTCTTCAAATGCCGGAACGGTGGATCTTAGCGAATGAAAATATTTACAAATCGCCTTACCTCCGGAACCGCTTGCAACAATATCGTCAAACGTAGTGCGATATTTGGTATTATATAGATGTACATAATAAAAGAAACCACATCATTTTACCAAAACTAGTTGAAGAGTTTCTTCAAATGCCAGAACGGCGGATCTTAGCGAATGAAAATATTTACAAATCGCCTTATCTCCGGAACCACTGGCAACAATATCGTCAAACGTTGTGCGATATTCAGTATTATATAGATGTACATCATATAAGAAACCACATCATTTTACCAAAACTAGTTGAAGAGTTTTTATCGATAGTAATAATTCTAATAATATCAAGTTTCTTCAACTTCCGAAAAAGCGGAGTTTATCGAATAAAAATATTTACAAATCGCCTTAATTCCAGAACTGCTGGCAACAATATCGTCAAACGTAGTGCAATATTTGGTATTATATAGATGTACATAATAAAAGAAACCACATCATTTTACCAAAACTAGTTGAAAAGTTATTAGCAATAGTAATAATTATAATTCTATTGAGTTTCTTCAAATGCCGGAACGGTGGATCTTCGCGAATGAGAATATTTACAAATCGCCTTACCTCCGGAACCGCTGGCAACAATATCGTCAATTGTAGTGTGATATTTGGTATTATATAGATGTAGATAATAAAAGAAACCACATCATTTTACCAAAACTAGTTGAAAAGTTATTAGCAATAGTAATAATTATAATTCTATCGAGTTTCTTCAAATGCCGGAACGGTGGATCTTCGCGAATGAGAATATTTACAAATCGCCTTACCTCCGGAACCGCTTGCAACAATATCGTCAAACGTAGTGCGATATTTGGTATTATATAGATGTACATAATAAAAGAAACCACATCATTTTACCAAAACTAGTTGAAAAGTTATTAGCAATAGTAATAATTATAATTCTATCAAGTTTCTTCAAATGCCGGAACGGTGGATCTTCGCGAATGAGAATATTTACAAATCGCCTTACCTCCGGAACCGCTTGCAACAATATCGTCAAACGTAGTGCGATATTTGGTATTATATAGATGTACATAATAAAAGAAACCACATCATTTTACCAAAACTAGTTGAAAAGTTATTAGCAATAGTAATAATTATAATTCTATCGAGTTTCTTCAAATGCCGGAAGGGTGGATCTTAGTGAATGAAAATATTTACAAATCGCCTTATCTCCGGAACCACTGGCAACAATATCGTCAATTGTAGTGCGATATTTGGTACTATATAGATGTACATAATAAAAGAAACCACATCATTTTACCAAAACTAGTTGAAAAGTTATTAGCAATAGTAATAATTATAATTCTATCGAGTTTCTTCAAATGCCGGAACGGTGGATCTTAGCGAATGAAAATATTTACAAATCGCCTTATCTCCGGAACCACTGGCAACAATATCGTCAAACGTAGTGCGATATTTGGTATTATATAGATGTACATAATAAAAGAAACCACATCATTTTACCAAAACTAGTTGAAGAGTTTCTTCAAATGCCGGAACGGTGGATCTTAGCGAATGAAAATATTTACAAATCGCCTTATCTCCGGAACCACTGGCAACAATATCGTCAATTGTAGTGCGATATTTGGTACTATATAGATGTACATAATAAAAGAAACCACATCATTTTACCAAAACTAGTTGAAAAGTTATTAGCAATAGTAATAATTATAATTCTATCGAGTTTCTTCAAATGCCGGAACGGTGGATCTTAGCGAATGAAAATATTTACAAATCGCCTTATCTCCGGAACCACTGGCAACAATATCGTCAAACGTAGTGCGATATTTGGTATTATATAGATGTACATAATAAAAGAAACCACATCATTTTACCAAAACTAGTTGAAGAGTTTCTTCAATTCCGGAACGGTGGATCTTAGCGAATGAAAATATTTACAAATCGCCTTATCTCCGGAACCACTGGCAACAATATCGTCAATTGTAGTGCGATATTTGGTACTATATAGATGTACATAATAAAAGAAACCACATCATTTTACCAAAACTAGTTGAAAAGTTATTAGCAATAGTAATAATTATAATTCTATCGAGTTTCTTCAAATGCCGGAACGGTGGATCTTAGCGAATGAAAATATTTACAAATCGCCTTATCTCCGGAACCACTGGCAACAATATCGTCAAACGTAGTGCGATATTTGGTACTATATAGATGTACATAATAAAAGAAACCACATCATTTTACCAAAACTAGTTGAAAAGTTATTAGCAATAGTAATAATTATAATTCTATCGAGTTTCTTCAAATGCCGGAACGGTGGATCTTAGCGAATGAAAATATTTACAAATCGCCTTATCTCTGGAACCACTGGCAACAATATCGTCAAACGTAGTGCGATATTTGGTATTATATAGATGTACCTAATAAAAGAAACAACATCATTTTACCAAAACTAGTTGAAGAGTTTCTTCAAATGCCGGAACGGTGGATCTTAGCGAATGAAAATATTTACAAATCGGCTTATCTCCGGAACCACTGGCAACAATATCGTCAAACGTTGTGCGATATTTAGTATTATATAGATGTACATCATATAAGAAACCACATTATTTTACCAAAACTAGTTGAAGAGTTTTTATCGATAGTAATAATTCTAATAATATCAAGTTTCTTCAACTTCCGAAAAAGCGGAGTTTATCGAATAAAAATATTTACAAATCGCCTTAATTCCAGAACTGCTGGCAACAATATCGTCAAACGTAGTGCAATATTTGGTATTATATAGATGTACATAATAAAAGAAACCACATCATTTTACCAAAACTAGTTGAGAAGTTATTAGCAATAGTAATAATTATAATTCTACCAATTTCTTCAAATGCCGGAACGGTGGATCTTCGCGAATGAGAATATTTACAAATCGCCTTACCTCCGGAACCGCTTGCAACAATATCGTCAAACGTAGTGCGATATTTGGTATTATATAGATGTACATAATAAAAGAAACCACATCATTTTACCAAAACTAGTTGAAAAGGTATTAGCAATAGTAATAATTATAATTCTATCGAGTTTCTTCAAATGCCGGAAGGGTGGATCTTAGCGAATGAAAATATTTACAAATCGCCTTATCTCCGGAACCACTGGCAACAATATCGTCAAACGTAGTGCGATATTTGATAGTATATAGATGTACATAATAAAAGAAACCACATCATTTTACCAAAACTAGTTGAAGAGTTATTAGCAATAGTAATAATTCTAATTCTATCGAGTTTCTTCAACTGCCGAAACAGTGGATCTTAGTGAATGAGAATATTTACAAATCGCCTTACCTCCGGAACCGCTGGCAACAATATCGTCAATTGTAGTGCGATATTTGGTATTATATAGATGTACATAATAAAAGAAACCACATCATTTTACCAAAACTAGTTGAAGAGTTTCTTCAAATGCCGGAACGCTGGATCTTAGCGAATGAAAATATTTACAAATCGCCTTATCTCCGGAACCACTGGCAACAATATCGTCAAACGTTGTGCGATATTCAGTATTATATAGATGTACATCATATAAGAAACCACATCATTTTACCAAAACTAGTTGAAGAGTTTTTATCGATAGTAATAATTCTAATAATATCAAGTTTCTTCAACTTCCGAAAAAGCGGAGTTTATCGAATAAAAATATTTACAAATCGCCTTAATTCCAGAACTGCTGGCAACAATATCGTCAAACGTAGTGCAATATTTGGTATTATATACATGTACATAATAAAAGAAACCACATCATTTTACCAAAACTAGTTGAAAAGTTATTAGCAATAGTAATAATTATAATTCTATCGAGTTTCTTCAAATGCCGGAACGGTGGATCTTCGCGAATGAGAATATTTACAAATCGCTTTACCTCCGAAACCGCTTGCAACAATATCGTCAAACGTAGTGCGATATTTGGTATTATATAGATGTACATAATAAAAGAAACCACATCATTTTACCAAAACTAGTTGAAAAGTTATTAGCAATAGTAATAATTATAATTCTATCGAGTTTCTTCAAATGCCGGAAGGGTGGATCTTAGCGAATGAAAATATTTACAAATCGCCTTATCTCCGGAACCACTGGCAACAATATCGTCAAACGTAGTGCGATATTTGGTAGTATATAGATGTACATAATAAAAGAAACCACATCATTTTACCAAAACTAGTTGAAGAGTTATTAGCAATAGTAATAATTCTAATTCTATCGAGTTTCTTCAACTGCCGAAACAGTGGATCTTAGTGAATGAGAATATTTACAAATCGCCTTACCTCCGGAACCGCTATCAACAATATCGTCAAACGTAGTGTGATATTTGGTATTATATAGATGTACATAATAAAAGAAACCACATCATTTTACCAAAACTAGTTAAAGAGTTATTAGCAATAGTAATAATTCTAATTCTATCGAGCTTCTTCAACTGCCGAAACAGTGGATCTTAGTGAATGAGAATATTTACAAATCGCCTTACCTCCGGAACCGCTTGCAACAATATCGTCAAACGTAGTGCGATATTTGGTATTATATAGATGTACATAATAAAAGAAACCACATCATTTTACCAAAACTAGTTGAAAAGTTATTAGCAATAGTAATAATTATAATTCTATCGAGTTTCTTCAAATGCCGGAAGGGTGGATCTTAGCGAATGAAAATATTTACAAATCGCCTTATCTCCGGAACCACTGGCAACAATATCGTCAAACGTAGTGCGATATTTGGTACTATATAGATGTACATAATAAAAGAAACCACATCATTTTACCAAAACTAGTTGAAAAGTTATTAGCAATAGTAATAATTATAATTCTATCGAGTTTCTTCAAATGCCGGAACGGTCGATCTTAGCGAATGAAAATATTTACAAATCGCCTTATCTCCGGAACCACTGGCAACAATATCGTCAAACGTAGTGCGATATTTGGTATTATATAGATGTACATAATAAAAGAAACCACATCATTTTACCAAAACTAGTTGAAGAGTTTCTTCAAATGCCGGAACGGTGGATCTTAGCGAATGAAAATATTTACAAATCGCCTTATCTCCGGAACCACTGGCAACAATATCGTCAAACGTAGTGCGATATTTGGTATTATATAGATGTACATAATAAAAGAAACCACATCATTTTACCAAAACTAGTTGAAGAGTTTCTTCAAATGCCGGAACGGCGGATCTTAGCGAATGAAAATATTTACAAATCGCCTTATCTCCGGAACCACTGGCAACAATATCGTCAAACGTTGTGCAATATTCAGTATTATATAGATGTACATCATGTAAGAAACCACATCATTTTACCAAAACTAGTTGAAGAGTTTTTATCGATAGTAATAATTCTAATAATATCAAGTTTCTTCAACTTCCGAAAAAGCGGAGTTTATCGAATAAAAATATTTACAAATCGCCTTAATTCCAGAACTGCTGGCAACAATATCGTCAAACGTAGTGCAATATTTGGTATTATATAGATGTACATAATAAAAGAAACCACATCATTTTACCAAAACTAGTTGAAAAGTTATTAGCAATAGTAATAATTATAATTCTATCGAGTTTCTTCAAATGCCGGAACGGTGGATCTTCGCGAATGAGAATATTTACAAATCGCTTTACCTCCGAAACCGCTTGCAACAATATCGTCAAACGTAGTGCGATATTTGGTATTATATAGATGTACATAATAAAAGAAACCACATCATTTTACCAAAACTAGTTGAAAAGTTATTAGCAATAGTAATAATTATAATTCTATCGAGTTTCTTCAAATGCCGGAAGGGTGGATCTTAGCGAATGAAAATATTTACAAATCGCCTTACCTCCAGAACCGCTTGCAACAATATCGTCAAACGTAGTGCGATATTTGGTATTATATAGATGTACATAATAAAAGAAACCACATCATTTTACCAAAACTAGTTGAAAAGTTATTAGCAATAGTAATAATTATAATTCTATCGAGTTTCTTCAAATGCCGGAAGGGTGGATCTTAGCGAATGAAAATATTTACAAATCGCCTTATCTCCGGAACCACTGGCAACAATATCGTCAAACGTAGTGCGATATTTGGTACTATATAGATGTACATAATAAAAGAAACCACATCATTTTACCAAAACTAGTTGAAAAGTTATTAGCAATAGTAATAATTATAATTCTATCGAGTTTCTTCAAATGCCGGAACGGTCGATCTTAGCGAATGAAAATATTTACAAATCGCCTTATCTCCGGAACCACTGGCAACAATATCGTCAAACGTAGTGCGATATTTGGTATTATATAGATGTACATAATAAAAGAAACCACATCATTTTACCAAAACTAGTTGAAGAGTTTCTTCAAATGCCGGAACGGTGGATCTTAGCGAATGAAAATATTTACAAATCGCCTTATCTCCGGAACCACTGGCAACAATATCGTCAAACGTAGTGCGATATTTGGTATTATATAGATGTACATAATAAAAGAAACCACATCATTTTACCAAAACTAGTTGAAGAGTTTCTTCAAATGCCGGAACGGCGGATCTTAGCGAATGAAAATATTTACAAATCGCCTTATCTCCGGAACCACTGGCAACAATATCGTCAAACGTTGTGCGATATTCAGTATTATATAGATGTACATCATATAAGAAACCACATCATTTTACCAAAACTAGTTGAAGAGTTTTTATCGATAGTAATAATTCTAATAATATCAAGTTTCTTCAACTTCCGAAAAAGCGGAGTTTATCGAATAAAAATATTTACAAATCGCCTTAATTCCAGAACTGCTGGCAACAATATCGTCAAACGTAGTGCAATATTTGGTATTATATAGATGTACATTATACAAAACTAGTTGAAAAGTTATTAGCAATAGTAATAATTATAATTCTATCGAGTTTCTTCAAATGCCGGAACGGTGGATCTTAGCGAATGAAAATATTTACAAATCGCCTTATCTCCGGAACCACTGGCAACAATATCGTCAAACGTAGTGCGATATTTGGTATTATATAGATGTACATAATAAAAGAAACCACATCATTTTACCAAAACTAGTTGAAGAGTTTCTTCAAATGCCGGAACGGTGGATCTTAGCGAATGAAAATATTTACAAATCGCCTTATCTCCGGAACCACTGGCAACAATATCGTCAAACGTTGTGCAATATTCAGTATTATATAGATGTACATCATGTAAGAAACCACATCATTTTACCAAAACTAGTTGAAGAGTTTTTATCGATAGTAATAATTCTAATAATATCAAGTTTCTTCAACTTCCGAAAAAGCGGAGTTTATCGAATAAAAATATTTACAAATCGCCTTAATTCCAGAACTGCTGGCAACAATATCGTCAAACGTAGTGCAATATTTGGTATTATATAGATGTACATAATAAAAGAAACCACATCATTTTACCAAAACTAGTTGAAAAGTTATTAGCAATAGTAATAATTATAATTCTATCGAGTTTCTTCAAATGCCGGAACGGCGGATCTTAGCGAATGAAAATATTTACAAATCGCCTTATCTCCGGAACCACTGGCAACAATATCGTCAAACGTTGTGCGATATTCAGTATTATATAGATGTACATCATATAAGAAACCACATCATTTTACCAAAACTAGTTGAAGAGTTTTTATCGATAGTAATAATTCTAATAATATCAAGTTTCTTCAACTTCCGAAAAAGCGGAGTTTATCGAATAAAAATATTTACAAATCGCCTTAATTCCAGAACTGCTGGCAACAATATCGTCAAACGTAGTGCAATATTTGGTATTATATAGATGTACATTATACAAAACTAGTTGAAAAGTTATTAGCAATAGTAATAATTATAATTCTATCGAGTTTCTTCAAATGCCGGAACGGTGGATCTTAGCGAATGAAAATATTTACAAATCGCCTTATCTCCGGAACCACTGGCAACAATATCGTCAAACGTAGTGCGATATTTGGTATTATATAGATGTACATAATAAAAGAAACCACATCATTTTACCAAAACTAGTTGAAGAGTTTCTTCAAATGCCGGAACGGTGGATCTTAGCGAATGAAAATATTTACAAATCGCCTTATCTCCGGAACCACTGGCAACAATATCGTCAAACGTTGTGCAATATTCAGTATTATATAGATGTACATCATGTAAGAAACCACATCATTTTACCAAAACTAGTTGAAGAGTTTTTATCGATAGTAATAATTCTAATAATATCAAGTTTCTTCAACTTCCGAAAAAGCGGAGTTTATCGAATAAAAATATTTACAAATCGCCTTAATTCCAGAACTGCTGGCAACAATATCGTCAAACGTAGTGCAATATTTGGTATTATATAGATGTACATAATAAAAGAAACCACATCATTTTACCAAAACTAGTTGAAAAGTTATTAGCAATAGTAATAATTATAATTCTATCGAGTTTCTTCAAATGCCGGAAGGGTGGATCTTCGCGAATGAGAATATTTACAAATCGCCTTATCTCCGGAACCACTGGCAACAATATCGTCAAACGTAGTGCGATATTTGGTAGTATATAGATGTACATAATAAAAGAAACCACATCATTTTACCAAAACTAGTTGAAAAGTTATTAGCAATAGTAATAATTATAATTCTATCGAGTTTCTTCAAATGCCGGAAGGGTGGATCTTCGCGAATGAGAATATTTACAAATCGCCTTATCTCCGGAACCGCTGGCAACAATATCGTCAAACGTAGTGTGATATTTGGTATTATATAGATGTACATAATAAAAGAAACCACATCATTTTACCAAAACTAGTTAAAGAGTTATTAGCAATAGTAATAATTCTAATTCTATCGAGCTTCTTCAACTGCCGAAACAGTGGATCTTAGTGAATGAGAATATTTACAAATCGCCTTACCTCCGGAAACGCTTGCAACAATATCGTCAAACGTAGTGCGATATTTGGTACTATATAGATGTACATAATAAAAGAAACCACATCATTTTACCAAAACTAGTTGAAAAGTTATTAGCAATAGTAATAATTATAATTCTATCGAGTTTCTTCAAATGCCGGAACGGTCGATCTTAGCGAATGAAAATATTTACAAATCGCCTTATCTCCGGAACCACTGGCAACAATATCGTCAAACGTAGTGCGATATTTGGTATTATATAGATGTACATAATAAAAGAAACCACATCATTTTACCAAAACTAGTTGAAGAGTTTCTTCAAATGCCGGAACGGTGGATCTTAGCGAATGAAAATATTTACAAATCGCCTTATCTCCGGAACCACTGGCAACAATATCGTCAAACGTAGTGCGATATTTGGTATTATATAGATGTACATAATAAAAGAAACCACATCATTTTACCAAAACTAGTTGAAGAGTCTCTTCAAATGCCGGAACGGTGGATCTTAGCGAATGAAAATATTTACAAATCGCCTTATCTCCGGAACCACTGGCAACAATATCGTCAAACGTTGTGCGATATTCAGTATTATATAGATGTACATCATATAAGAAACCACATCATTTTACCAAAACTAGTTGAAGAGTTTTTATCGATAGTAATAATTCTAATAATATCAAGTTTCTTCAACTTCCGAAAAAGCGGAGTTTATCGAAAAAAAATATTTACAAATCGCCTTAGTTCCAGAACTGCTGGCAACAATATCGTCAAACGTAGTGCAATATTTGGTATTATATAGATGTACATAATAAAAGAAACCACATCATTTTACCAAAACTAGTTGAAAAGTTATTAGCAATAGTAATAATTATAATTCTATCGAGTTTCTTCAAATGCCGGAACGGTGGATCTTCGCGAATGAGAATATTTACAAATCGCTTTACCTCCGAAACCGCTTGCAACAATATCGTCAAACGTAGTGCGATATTTGGTATTATATAGATGTACATAATAAAAGAAACCACATCATTTTACCAAAACTAGTTGAAAAGTTATTAGCAATAGTAATAATTATAATTCTATCGAGTTTCTTCAAATGCCGGAAGGGTGGATCTTAGCGAATGAAAATATTTACAAATCGCCTTATCTCCGGAACCACTGGCAACAATATCGTCAAACGTAGTGCGATATTTGGTAGTATATAGATGTACATAATAAAAGAAACCACATCATTTTACCAAAACTAGTTGAAGAGTTATTAGCAATAGTAATAATTCTAATTCTTTCGAGTTTCTTCAACTGCCGAAACAGTGGATCTTAGTGAATGAGAATATTTACAAATCGCCTTACCTCCGGAACCGCTGGCAACAATATCGTCAAACGTAGTGTGATATTTGGTATTATATAGATGTACATAATAAAAGAAACCACATCATTTTACCAAAACTAGTTGAAGAGTTTCTTCAAATGCCGGAACGGCGGATCTTAGCGAATGAAAATATTTACAAATCGCCTTATCTCCGGAACCACTGGCAACAATATCGTCAAACGTTGTGCGATATTCAGTATTATATAGATGTACATCATATAAGAAACCACATCATTTTACCAAAACTAGTTGAAGAGTTTTTATCGATAGTAATAATTCTAATAATATCAAGTTTCTTCAACTTCCGAAAAAGCGGAGTTTATCGAATAAAAATATTTACAAATCGCCTTAATTCCAGAACTGCTGGCAACAATATCGTCAAACGTAGTGCAATATTTGGTATTATATAGATGTACATTATACAAAACTAGTTGAAAAGTTATTAGCAATAGTAATAATTATAATTCTATCGAGTTTCTTCAAATGCCGGAACGGTGGATCTTAGCGAATGAAAATATTTACAAATCGCCTTATCTCCGGAACCACTGGCAACAATATCGTCAAACGTAGTGCGATATTTGGTATTATATAGATGTACATAATAAAAGAAACCACATCATTTTACCAAAACTAGTTGAAGAGTTTCTTCAAATGCCGGAACGGTGGATCTTAGCGAATGAAAATATTTACAAATCGCCTTATCTCCGGAACCACTGGCAACAATATCGTCAAACGTTGTGCAATATTCAGTATTATATAGATGTACATCATGTAAGAAACCACATCATTTTACCAAAACTAGTTGAAGAGTTTTTATCGATAGTAATAATTCTAATAATATCAAGTTTCTTCAACTTCCGAAAAAGCGGAGTTTATCGAATAAAAATATTTACAAATCGCCTTGATTCCAGAACTGCTGGCAACAATATCGTCAAACGTAGTGCAATATTTGGTATTATATAGATGTACATAATAAAAGAAACCACATCATTTTACCAAAACTAGTTGAAAAGTTATTAGCAATAGTAATAATTATAATTCTATCGAGTTTCTTCAAATGCCGGAAGGGTGGATCTTCGCGAATGAGAATATTTACAAATCGCCTTATCTCCGGAACCACTGGCAACAATATCGTCAAACGTAGTGCGATATTTGGTAGTATATAGATGTACATAATAAAAGAAACCACATCATTTTACCAAAACTAGTTGAAGAGTTATTAGCAATAGTAATAATTCTAATTCTATCGAGTTTCTTCAACTGCTGAAACAGTGGATCTTAGTGAATGAGAATATTTACAAATCGCCTTACCTCCGGAACCGCTGGCAACAATATCGTCAAACGTAGTGTGATATTTGGTATTATATAGATGTACATAATAAAAGAAACCACATCATTTTACCAAAACTAGTTAAAGAGTTATTAGCAATAGTAATAATTCTAATTCTATCGAGCTTCTTCAACTGCCGAAACAGTGGATCTTAGTGAATGAGAATATTTACAAATCGCCTTACCTCCGGAAACGCTTGCAACAATATCGTCAAACGTAGTGCGATATTTGGTACTATATAGATGTACATAATAAAAGAAACCACATCATTTTACCAAAACTAGTTGAAAAGTTATTAGCAATAGTAATAATTATAATTCTATCGAGTTTCTTCAAATGCCGGAACGGTCGATCTTAGCGAATGAAAATATTTACAAATCGCCTTATCTCCGGAACCACTGGCAACAATATCGTCAAACGTAGTGCGATATTTGGTATTATATAGATGTACATAATAAAAGAAACCACATCATTTTACCAAAACTAGTTGAAGAGTTTCTTCAAATGCCGGAACGGTGGATCTTAGCGAATGAAAATATTTACAAATCGCCTTATCTCCGGAACCACTGGCAACAATATCGTCAAACGTAGTGCGATATTTGGTATTATATAGATGTACATAATAAAAGAAACCACATCATTTTACCAAAACTAGTTGAAGAGTCTCTTCAAATGCCGGAACGGTGGATCTTAGCGAATGAAAATATTTACAAATCGCCTTATCTCCGGAACCACTGGCAACAATATCGTCAAACGTTGTGCGATATTCAGTATTATATAGATGTACATCATATAAGAAACCACATCATTTTACCAAAACTAGTTGAAGAGTTTTTATCGATAGTAATAATTCTAATAATATCAAGTTTCTTCAACTTCCGAAAAAGCGGAGTTTATCGAATAAAAATATTTACAAATCGCCTTAATTCCAGAACTGCTGGCAACAATATCGTCAAACGTAGTGCAATATTTGGTATTATATAGATGTACATAATAAAAGAAACCACATCATTTTACCAAAACTAGTTGAAAAGTTATTAGCAATAGTAATAATTATAATTCTATCGAGTTTCTTCAAATGCTGGAACGGTGGATCTTCGCGAATGAGAATATTTACAAATCGCTTTACCTCCGAAACCGCTTGCAACAATATCGTCAAACGTAGTGCGATATTTGGTATTATATAGATGTACATAATAAAAGAAACCACATCATTTTACCAAAACTAGTTGAAAAGTTATTAGCAATAGTAATAATTATAATTCTATCGAGTTTCTTCAAATGCCGGAAGGGTGGATCTTAGCGAATGAAAATATTTACAAATCGCCTTATCTCCGGAACCACTGGCAACAATATCGTCAATTGTAGTGCGATATTTGGTACTATATAGATGTACATAATAAAAGAAACCACATCATTTTACCAAAACTAGTTGAAGAGTTATTAGCAATAGTAATAATTCTAATTCTATCGAGTTTCTTCAACTGCCGAAACAGTGGATCTTAGTGAATGAGAATATTTACAAATCGCCTTACCTCCGGAACCGCTGGCAACAATATCGTCAAACGTAGTGTGATATTTGGTATTATATAGATGTACATAATAAAAGAAACCACATCATTTTACCAAAACTAGTTAAAGAGTTATTAGCAATAGTAATAATTCTAATTCTATCGAGCTTCTTCAACTGCCGAAACAGTGGATCTTAGTGAATGAGAATATTTACAAATCGCCTTACCTCCGGAACCGCTTGCAACAATATCGTCAAACGTAGTGCGATATTTGGTATTATATAGATGTACATAATAAAAGAAACCACATCATTTTACCAAAACTAGTTGAAAAGTTATTAGCAATAGTAATAATTATAATTCTATCGAGTTTCTTCAAATGCCGGAAGGGTGGATCTTAGCGAATGAAAATATTTACAAATCGCCTTATCTCCGGAACCACTGGCAACAATATCGTCAAACGTAGTGCGATATTTGGTAGTATATAGATGTACATAATAAAAGAAACCACATCATTTTACCAAAACTAGTTGAAGAGTTATTAGCAATAGTAATAATTCTAATTCTATCGAGTTTCTTCAACTGCTGAAACAGTGGATCTTAGTGAATGAGAATATTTACAAATCGCCTTACCTCCGGAACCGCTGGCAACAATATCGTCAAACGTAGTGTGATATTTGGTATTATATAGATGTACATAATAAAAGAAACCACATCATTTTACCAAAACTAGTTGAAAAGGTATTAGCAATAGTAATAATTATAATTCTATCGAGTTTCTTCAAATGCCGGAAGGGTGGATCTTAGCGAATGAAAATATTTACAAATCGCCTTATCTCCGGAACCACTGGCAACAATATCGTCAAACGTAGTGCGATATTTGATAGTATATAGATGTACATAATAAAAGAAACCACATCATTTTACCAAAACTAGTTGAAGAGTTATTAGCAATAGTAATAATTCTAATTCTATCGAGTTTCTTCAACTGCCGAAAAAGTGGATCTTAGTGAATGAGAATATTTACAAATCGCCTTACCTCCGGAACCGCTGGCAACAATATCGTCAAACGTAGTGTGATATTTGGTATTATATAGATGTACATAATAAAAGAAACCACATCATTTTACCAAAACTAGTTGAAGAGTTATTAGCAATAGTAATAATTCTAATTCTATCGAGCTTCTTCAAATGCCGAAACAGTGGATCTTAGTGAATGAGAATATTTACAAATCGCCTTACCTCCGGAACCGCTTGCAACAATATCGTCAAACGTAGTGCGATATTTGGTATTATATAGATGTACATAATAAAAGAAACCACATCATTTTACCAAAACTAGTTGAAAAGTTATTAGCAATAGTAATAATTATAATTCTATCGAGTTTCTTCAAATGCCGGAACGGTGGATCTTAGCGAATGAAAATATTTACAAATCGCCTTATCTCCGGAACCACTGGCAACAATATCGTCAATTGTAGTGCGATATTTGGTATTATATAGATGTACATAATAAAAGAAACCACATCATTTTACCAAAACTAGTTGAAGAGTTTCTTCAAATGCCGGAACGCTGGATCTTAGCGAATGAAAATATTTACAAATCGCCTTATCTCCGGAACCACTGGCAACAATATCGTCAAACGTTGTGCGATATTCAGTATTATATAGATGTACATCATATAAGAAACCACATCATTTTACCAAAACTAGTTGAAGAGTTATTAGCAATAGTAATAATTCTAATTCTATCGAGTTTCTTCAACTGCCGAAAAAGTGGATCTTAGTGAATGAGAATATTTACAAATCGCCTTACCTCCGGAACCGCTGGCAACAATATCGTCAAACGTAGTGTGATATTTGGTATTATATAGATGTACATAATAAAAGAAACCACATCATTTTACCAAAACTAGTTGAAGAGTTATTAGCAATAGTAATAATTCTAATTCTATCGAGCTTCTTCAACTGCCGAAACAGTGGATCTTAGTGAATGAGAATATTTACAAATCGCCTTACCTCCGGAACCGCTATCAACAATATCGTCAAACGTAGTGTGATATTTGGTATTATATAGATGTACATAATAAAAGAAACCACATCATTTTACCAAAACTAGTTAAAGAGTTATTAGCAATAGTAATAATTCTAATTCTATCGAGCTTCTTCAACTGCCGAAACAGTGGATCTTAGTGAATGAGATATTTACAAATCGCCTTACCTCCGGAACCGCTTGCAACAATATCGTCAAACGTAGTGCGATATTTGGTATTATATAGATGTACATAATAAAAGAAACCACATCATTTTACCAAAACTAGTTGAAAAGTTATTAGCAATAGTAATAATTATAATTCTATCGAGTTTCTTCAAATGCCGGAAGGGTGGATCTTAGCGAATGAAAATATTTACAAATCGCCTTATCTCCGGAACCACTGGCAACAATATCGTCAAACGTAGTGCGATATTTGGTACTATATAGATGTACATAATAAAAGAAACCACATCATTTTACCAAAACTAGTTGAAAAGTTATTAGCAATAGTAATAATTATAATTCTATCGAGTTTCTTCAAATGCCGGAACGGTCGATCTTAGCGAATGAAAATATTTACAAATCGCCTTATCTCCGGAACCACTGGCAACAATATCGTCAAACGTAGTGCGATATTTGGTATTATATAGATGTACATAATAAAAGAAACCACATCATTTTACCAAAACTAGTTGAAGAGTTTCTTCAAATGCCGGAACGGTGGATCTTAGCGAATGAAAATATTTACAAATCGCCTTATCTCCGGAACCACTGGCAACAATATCGTCAAACGTAGTGCGATATTTGGTATTATATAGATGTACATAATAAAAGAAACCACATCATTTTACCAAAACTAGTTGAAGAGTTTCTTCAAATGCCGGAACGGCGGATCTTAGCGAATGAAAATATTTACAAATCGCCTTATCTCCGGAACCACTGGCAACAATATCGTCAAACGTTGTGCGATATTCAGTATTATATAGATGTACATCATATAAGAAACCACATCATTTTACCAAAACTAGTTGAAGAGTTTTTATCGATAGTAATAATTCTAATAATATCAAGTTTCTTCAACTTCCGAAAAAGCGGAGTTTATCGAATAAAAATATTTACAAATCGCCTTAATTCCAGAACTGCTGGCAACAATATCGTCAAACGTAGTGCAATATTTGGTATTATATAGATGTACATAATAAAAGAAACCACATCATTTTACCAAAACTAGTTAAAGAGTTATTAGCAATAATAATAATTCTAATTCTATCGAGCTTCTTCAACTGCCGAAACAGTGGATCTTAGTGAATGAGAATATTTACAAATCGCCTTACCTCCGGAACCGCTTGCAACAATATCGTCAAACGTAGTGCGATATTTGGTATTATATAGATGTACATAATAAAAGAAACCACATCATTTTACCAAAACTAGTTGAAAAGTTTCTTCAAATGCCGGAACGGTGGATCTTAGCGAATGAAAATATTTACAAATCGCCTTATCTCCGGAACCACTGGCAACAATATCGTCAAACGTTGTGCAATATTCAGTATTATATAGATGTACATCATGTAAGAAACCACATCATTTTACCAAAACTAGTTGAAGAGTTTTTATCGATAGTAATAATTCTAATAATATCAAGTTTCTTCAACTTCCGAAAAAGCGGAGTTTATCGAATAAAAATATTTACAAATCGCCTTAATTCCAGAACTGCTGGCAACAATATCGTCAAACGTAGTGCAATATTTGGTATTATATAGATGTACATAATAAAAGAAACCACATCATTTTACCAAAACTAGTTGAAAAGTTATTAGCAATAGTAATAATTATAATTCTATCGAGTTTCTTCAAATGCCGGAACGGTGGATCTTCGCGAATGAGAATATTTACAAATCGCTTTACCTCCGAAACCGCTTGCAACAATATCGTCAAACGTAGTGCGATATTTGGTATTATATAGATGTACATAATAAAAGAAACCACATCATTTTACCAAAACTAGTTGAAAAGTTATTAGCAATAGTAATAATTATAATTCTATCGAGTTTCTTCAAATGCCGGAAGGGTGGATCTTAGCGAATGAAAATATTTACAAATCGCCTTATCTCCGGAACCACTGGCAACAATATCGTCAAACGTAGTGCGATATTTGGTAGTATATAGATGTACATAATAAAAGAAACCACATCATTTTACCAAAACTAGTTGAAGAGTTATTAGCAATAGTAATAATTCTAATTCTATCGAGTTTCTTCAACTGCCGAAACAGTGGATCTTAGTGAATGAGAATATTTACAAATCGCCTTACCTCCGGAACCGCTATCAACAATATCGTCAAACGTAGTGTGATATTTGGTATTATATAGATGTACATAATAAAAGAAACCACATCATTTTACCAAAACTAGTTAAAGAGTTATTAGCAATAGTAATAATTCTAATTCTATCGAGCTTCTTCAACTCCCGAAACAGTGGATCTTAGTGAATGAGAATATTTACAAATCGCCTTACCTCCGGAACCGCTTGCAACAATATCGTCAAACGTAGTGCGATATTTGGTATTATATAGATGTACATAATAAAAGAAACCACATCATTTTACCAAAACTAGTTGAAAAGTTATTAGCAATAGTAATAATTATAATTCTATCGAGTTTCTTCAAATGCCGGAAGGGTGGATCTTAGCGAATGAAAATATTTACAAATCGCCTTATCTCCGGAACCACTGGCAACAATATCGTCAAACGTAGTGCGATATTTGGTACTATATAGATGTACATAATAAAAGAAACCACATCATTTTACCAAAACTAGTTGAAAAGTTATTAGCAATAGTAATAATTATAATTCTATCGAGTTTCTTCAAATGCCGGAACGGTCGATCTTAGCGAATGAAAATATTTACAAATCGCCTTATCCCCGGAACCACTGGCAACAATATCGTCAAACGTAGTGCGATATTTGGTATTATATAGATGTACATAATAAAAGAAACCACATCATTTTACCAAAACTAGTTGAAGAGTTTCTTCAAATGCCGGAACGGTGGATCTTAGCGAATGAAAATATTTACAAATCGCCTTATCTCCGGAACCACTGGCAACAATATCGTCAAACGTAGTGCGATATTTGGTATTATATAGATGTACATAATAAAAGAAACCACATCATTTTACCAAAACTAGTTGAAGAGTTTCTTCAAATGCCGGAACGGCGGATCTTAGCGAATGAAAATATTTACAAATCGCCTTATCTCCGGAACCACTGGCAACAATATCGTCAAACGTTGTGCGATATTCAGTATTATATAGATGTACATCATATAAGAAACCACATCATTTTACCAAAACTAGTTGAAGAGTTTTTATCGATAGTAATAATTCTAATAATATCAAGTTTCTTCAACTTCCGAAAAAGCGGAGTTTATCGAATAAAAATATTTACAAATCGCCTTAATTCCAGAACTGCTGGCAACAATATCGTCAAACGTAGTGCAATATTTGGTATTATATAGATGTACATAATAAAAGAAACCACATCATTTTACCAAAACTAGTTGAAAAGTTATTAGCAATAGTAATAATTATAATTCTATCGAGTTTCTTCAAATGCCGGAACGGTGGATCTTCGCGAATGAGAATATTTACAAATCGCCTTATCTCCGGAACCACTGGCAACAATATCGTCAAACGTAGTGCGATATTTGGTAGTATATAGATGTACATAATAAAAGAAACCACATCATTTTACCAAAACTAGTTGAAGAGTTATTAGCAATAGTAATAATTCTAATTCTATCGAGTTTCTTCAACTGCCGAAACAGTGGATCTTAGTGAATGAGAATATTTACAAATCGCCTTACCTCCGGAACCGCTGGCAACAATATCGTCAAACGTAGTGTGATATTTGGTATTATATAGATGTACATAATAAAAGAAACCACATCATTTTACCAAAACTAGTTGAAAAGTTATTAGCAATAGTAATAATTATAATTCTATCGAGTTTCTTCAACTGCCGAAACGGTCGATCTTAGCGAATGAAAATATTTACAAATCGCCTTATCTCCGGAACCACTGGCAACAATATCGTCAATTGTAGTGCGATATTTGGTACTATATAGATGTACATAATAAAAGAAACCACATCATTTTACCAAAACTAGTTGAAAAGTTATTAGCAATAGTAATAATTATAATTCTATCGAGTTTCTTCAAATGCCGGAACGGTGGATCTTAGCGAATGAAAATATTTACAAATCGCCTTATCTCCGGAACCACTGGCAACAATATCGTCAAACGTAGTGCGATATTTGGTAGTATATAGATGTACATAATAAAAGAAACCACATCATTTTACCAAAACTAGTTGAAAAGTTATTAGCAATAGTAATAATTATAATTCTATCGAGTTTCTTCAAATGCCGGAAGGGTGGATCTTAGCGAATGAAAATATTTACAAATCGCCTTATCTCCGGAACCACTGGCAACAATATCGTCAAACGTAGTGCGATATTTGGTAGTATATAGATGTACATAATAAAAGAAACCACATCATTTTACCAAAACTAGTTGAAGAGTTATTAGCAATAGTAATAATTCTAATTCTATCGAGTTTCTTCAACTGCTGAAACAGTGGATCTTAGTGAATGAGAATATTTACAAATCGCCTTACCTCCGGAACCGCTGGCAACAATATCGTCAAACGTAGTGTGATATTTGGTATTATATAGATGTACATAATAAAAGAAACCACATCATTTTACCAAAACTAGTTGAAAAGGTATTAGCAATAGTAATAATTATAATTCTATCGAGTTTCTTCAAATGCCGGAAGGGTGGATCTTAGCGAATGAAAATATTTACAAATCGCCTTATCTCCGGAACCACTGGCAACAATATCGTCAAACGTAGTGCGATATTTGATAGTATATAGATGTACATAATAAAAGAAACCACATCATTTTACCAAAACTAGTTGAAGAGTTATTAGCAATAGTAATAATTCTAATTCTATCGAGTTTCTTCAACTGCCGAAAAAGTGGATCTTAGTGAATGAGAATATTTACAAATCGCCTTACCTCCGGAACCGCTGGCAACAATATCGTCAAACGTAGTGTGATATTTGGTATTATATAGATGTACATAATAAAAGAAACCACATCATTTTACCAAAACTAGTTGAAGAGTTATTAGCAATAGTAATAATTCTAATTCTATCGAGCTTCTTCAACTGCCGAAACAGTGGATCTTAGTGAATGAGAATATTTACAAATCGCCTTACCTCCGGAACCGCTTGCAACAATATCGTCAAACGTAGTGCGATATTTGGTATTATATAGATGTACATAATAAAAGAAACCACATCATTTTACCAAAACTAGTTGAAAAGTTATTAGCAATAGTAATAATTATAATTCTATCGAGTTTCTTCAAATGCCGGAACGGTGGATCTTAGCGAATGAAAATATTTACAAATCGCCTTATCTCCGGAACCACTGGCAACAATATCGTCAATTGTAGTGCGATATTTGGTATTATATAGATGTACATAATAAAAGAAACCACATCATTTTACCAAAACTAGTTGAAGAGTTTCTTCAAATGCCGGAACGCTGGATCTTAGCGAATGAAAATATTTACAAATCGCCTTATCTCCGGAACCACTGGCAACAATATCGTCAAACGTTGTGCGATATTCAGTATTATATAGATGTACATCATATAAGAAACCACATCATTTTACCAAAACTAGTTGAAGAGTTATTAGCAATAGTAATAATTCTAATTCTATCGAGTTTCTTCAACTGCCGAAAAAGTGGATCTTAGTGAATGAGAATATTTACAAATCGCCTTACCTCCGGAACCGCTGGCAACAATATCGTCAAACGTAGTGTGATATTTGGTATTATATAGATGTACATAATAAAAGAAACCACATCATTTTACCAAAACTAGTTGAAGAGTTATTAGCAATAGTAATAATTCTAATTCTATCGAGCTTCTTCAACTGCCGAAACAGTGGATCTTAGTGAATGAGAATATTTACAAATCGCCTTACCTCCGGAACCGCTATCAACAATATCGTCAAACGTAGTGTGATATTTGGTATTATATAGATGTACATAATAAAAGAAACCACATCATTTTACCAAAACTAGTTAAAGAGTTATTAGCAATAGTAATAATTCTAATTCTATCGAGCTTCTTCAACTGCCGAAACAGTGGATCTTAGTGAATGAGATATTTACAAATCGCCTTACCTCCGGAACCGCTTGCAACAATATCGTCAAACGTAGTGCGATATTTGGTATTATATAGATGTACATAATAAAAGAAACCACATCATTTTACCAAAACTAGTTGAAAAGTTATTAGCAATAGTAATAATTATAATTCTATCGAGTTTCTTCAAATGCCGGAAGGGTGGATCTTAGCGAATGAAAATATTTACAAATCGCCTTATCTCCGGAACCACTGGCAACAATATCGTCAAACGTAGTGCGATATTTGGTACTATATAGATGTACATAATAAAAGAAACCACATCATTTTACCAAAACTAGTTGAAAAGTTATTAGCAATAGTAATAATTATAATTCTATCGAGTTTCTTCAAATGCCGGAACGGTCGATCTTAGCGAATGAAAATATTTACAAATCGCCTTATCTCCGGAACCACTGGCAACAATATCGTCAAACGTAGTGCGATATTTGGTATTATATAGATGTACATAATAAAAGAAACCACATCATTTTACCAAAACTAGTTGAAGAGTTTCTTCAAATGCCGGAACGGTGGATCTTAGCGAATGAAAATATTTACAAATCGCTTTATCTCCGGAACCACTGGCAACAATATCGTCAAACGTAGTGCGATATTTGGTATTATATAGATGTACATAATAAAAGAAACCACATCATTTTACCAAAACTAGTTGAAGAGTTTCTTCAAATGCCGGAACGGCGGATCTTAGCGAATGAAAATATTTACAAATCGCCTTATCTCCGGAACCACTGGCAACAATATCGTCAAACGTTGTGCGATATTCAGTATTATATAGATGTACATCATATAAGAAACCACATCATTTTACCAAAACTAGTTGAAGAGTTTTTATCGATAGTAATAATTCTAATAATATCAAGTTTCTTCAACTTCCGAAAAAGCGGAGTTTATCGAATAAAAATATTTACAAATCGCCTTAATTCCAGAACTGCTGGCAACAATATCGTCAAACGTAGTGCAATATTTGGTATTATATAGATGTACATAATAAAAGAAACCACATCATTTTACCAAAACTAGTTAAAGAGTTATTAGCAATAATAATAATTCTAATTCTATCGAGCTTCTTCAACTGCCGAAACAGTGGATCTTAGTGAATGAGAATATTTACAAATCGCCTTACCTCCGGAACCGCTTGCAACAATATCGTCAAACGTAGTGCGATATTTGGTATTATATAGATGTACATAATAAAAGAAACCACATCATTTTACCAAAACTAGTTGAAAAGTTTCTTCAAATGCCGGAACGGTGGATCTTAGCGAATGAAAATATTTACAAATCGCCTTATCTCCGGAACCACTGGCAACAATATCGTCAAACGTTGTGCAATATTCAGTATTATATAGATGTACATCATGTAAGAAACCACATCATTTTACCAAAACTAGTTGAAGAGTTTTTATCGATAGTAATAATTCTAATAATATCAAGTTTCTTCAACTTCCGAAAAAGCGGAGTTTATCGAATAAAAATATTTACAAATCGCCTTGATTCCAGAACTGCTGGCAACAATATCGTCAAACGTAGTGCAATATTTGGTATTATATAGATGTACATAATAAAAGAAACCACATCATTTTACCAAAACTAGTTGAAAAGTTATTAGCAATAGTAATAATTATAATTCTATCGAGTTTCTTCAAATGCCGGAACGGTGGATCTTCGCGAATGAGAATATTTACAAATCGCTTTACCTCCGAAACCGCTTGCAACAATATCGTCAAACGTAGTGCGATATTTGGTATTATATAGATGTACATAATAAAAGAAACCACATCATTTTACCAAAACTAGTTGAAAAGTTATTAGCAATAGTAATAATTATAATTCTATCGAGTTTCTTCAAATGCCGGAAGGGTGGATCTTAGCGAATGAAAATATTTACAAATCGCCTTATCTCCGGAACCACTGGCAACAATATCGTCAAACGTAGTGCGATATTTGGTAGTATATAGATGTACATAATAAAAGAAACCACATCATTTTACCAAAACTAGTTGAAGAGTTATTAGCAATAGTAATAATTCTAATTCTATCGAGTTTCTTCAACTGCCGAAACAGTGGATCTTAGTGAATGAGAATATTTACAAATCGCCTTACCTCCGGAACCGCTATCAACAATATCGTCAAACGTAGTGTGATATTTGGTATTATATAGATGTACATAATAAAAGAAACCACATCATTTTACCAAAACTAGTTAAAGAGTTATTAGCAATAGTAATAATTCTAATTCTATCGAGCTTCTTCAACTCCCGAAACAGTGGATCTTAGTGAATGAGAATATTTACAAATCGCCTTACCTCCGGAACCGCTTGCAACAATATCGTCAAACGTAGTGCGATATTTGGTATTATATAGATGTACATAATAAAAGAAACCACATCATTTTACCAAAACTAGTTGAAAAGTTATTAGCAATAGTAATAATTATAATTCTATCGAGTTTCTTCAAATGCCGGAAGGGTGGATCTTAGCGAATGAAAATATTTACAAATCGCCTTATCTCCGGAACCACTGGCAACAATATCGTCAAACGTAGTGCGATATTTGGTACTATATAGATGTACATAATAAAAGAAACCACATCATTTTACCAAAACTAGTTGAAAAGTTATTAGCAATAGTAATAATTATAATTCTATCGAGTTTCTTCAAATGCCGGAACGGTCGATCTTAGCGAATGAAAATATTTACAAATCGCCTTATCCCCGGAACCACTGGCAACAATATCGTCAAACGTAGTGCGATATTTGGTATTATATAGATGTACATAATAAAAGAAACCACATCATTTTACCAAAACTAGTTGAAGAGTTTCTTCAAATGCCGGAACGGTGGATCTTAGCGAATGAAAATATTTACAAATCGCCTTATCTCCGGAACCACTGGCAACAATATCGTCAAACGTAGTGCGATATTTGGTATTATATAGATGTACATAATAAAAGAAACCACATCATTTTACCAAAACTAGTTGAAGAGTTTCTTCAAATGCCGGAACGGCGGATCTTAGCGAATGAAAATATTTACAAATCGCCTTATCTCCGGAACCACTGGCAACAATATCGTCAAACGTTGTGCGATATTCAGTATTATATAGATGTACATCATATAAGAAACCACATCATTTTACCAAAACTAGTTGAAGAGTTTTTATCGATAGTAATAATTCTAATAATATCAAGTTTCTTCAACTTCCGAAAAAGCGGAGTTTATCGAATAAAAATATTTACAAATCGCCTTAATTCCAGAACTGCTGGCAACAATATCGTCAAACGTAGTGCAATATTTGGTATTATATAGATGTACATAATAAAAGAAACCACATCATTTTACCAAAACTAGTTGAAAAGTTATTAGCAATAGTAATAATTATAATTCTATCGAGTTTCTTCAAATGCCGGAACGGTGGATCTTCGCGAATGAGAATATTTACAAATCGCCTTATCTCCGGAACCACTGGCAACAATATCGTCAAACGTAGTGCGATATTTGGTAGTATATAGATGTACATAATAAAAGAAACCACATCATTTTACCAAAACTAGTTGAAGAGTTATTAGCAATAGTAATAATTCTAATTCTATCGAGTTTCTTCAACTGCCGAAACAGTGGATCTTAGTGAATGAGAATATTTACAAATCGCCTTACCTCCGGAACCGCTGGCAACAATATCGTCAAACGTAGTGTGATATTTGGTATTATATAGATGTACATAATAAAAGAAACCACATCATTTTACCAAAACTAGTTGAAAAGTTATTAGCAATAGTAATAATTATAATTCTATCGAGTTTCTTCAACTGCCGAAACGGTCGATCTTAGCGAATGAAAATATTTACAAATCGCCTTATCTCCGGAACCACTGGCAACAATATCGTCAATTGTAGTGCGATATTTGGTACTATATAGATGTACATAATAAAAGAAACCACATCATTTTACCAAAACTAGTTGAAAAGTTATTAGCAATAGTAATAATTATAATTCTATCGAGTTTCTTCAAATGCCGGAACGGTGGATCTTAGCGAATGAAAATATTTACAAATCGCCTTATCTCCGGAACCACTGGCAACAATATCGTCAAACGTAGTGCGATATTTGGTACTATATAGATGTACATAATAAAAGAAACCACATCATTTTACCAAAACTAGTTGAAAAGTTATTAGCAATAGTAATAATTATAATTCTATCGAGTTTCTTCAAATGCCGGAACGGTGGATCTTAGCGAATGAAAATATTTACAAATCGCCTTATCTCCGGAACCACTGGCAACAATATCGTCAAACGTAGTGCGATATTTGGTATTATGTAGATGTACATAATAAAAGAAACCACATCATTTTACCAAAACTGGTTGAAGAGTTTCTTCAAATGCCGGAACGGTGGATCTTAGCGAATGAAAATATTTACAAATCGCCTTATCTCCGGAACCACTGGCAACAATATCGTCAAACGTTGTGCAATATTCAGTATTATATAGATGTACATCATGTAAGAAACCACATCATTTTACCAAAACTAGTTGAAGAGTTTTTATCGATAGTAATAATTCTAATAATATCAAGTTTCTTCAACTTCCGAAAAAGCGGAGTTTATCGAATAAAAATATTTACGAATCGCCTTAATTCCAGAACTGCTGGCAACAATATCGTCAAACGTAGTGCAATATTTGGTATTATATAGATGTACATAATAAAAGAAACCACATCATTTTACCAAAACTAGTTGAAAAGTTATTAGCAATAGTAATAATTATAATTCTATCGAGTTTCTTCAAATGCCGGAAGGGTGGATCTTCGCGAATGAGAATATTTACAAATCGCCTTACCTCCGGAACCGCTTGCAACAATATCGTCAAACGTAGTGCGATATTTGGTAGTATATAGATGTACATAATAAAAGAAACCACATCATTTTACCAAAACTAGTTGAAAAGTTATTAGCAATAGTAATAATTATAATTCTATCGAGTTTCTTCAAATGCCGGAAGGGTGGATCTTAGCGAATGAAAATATTTACAAATCGCCTTATCTCCGGAACCACTGGCAACAATATCGTCAAACGTAGTGCGATATTTGGTATTATATAGATGTACATAATAAAAGAAACCACATCATTTTACCAAAACTAGTTGAAAAGTTATTAGCAATAGTAATAATTACAATTCTATCGAGTTTCTTCAAATGCCGGAAGGGTGGATCTTAGCGAATGAAAATATTTACAAATCGCCTTATCTCCGGAACCACTGGCAACAATATCGTCAATTGTAGTGCGATATTTGGTACTATATAGATGTACATAATAAAAGAAACCACATCATTTTACCAAAACTAGTTGAAAAGTTATTAGCAATAGTAATAATTATAATTCTATCGAGTTTCTTCAAATGCTGGAAGGGTGGATCTTAGCGAATGAAAATATTTACAAATCGCCTTATCTCCGGAACCACTGGCAACAATATCGTCAATTGTAGTGCGATATTTGGTACTATATAGATGTACATAATAAAAGAAACCACATCATTTTACCAAAACTAGTTGAAAAGTTATTAGCAATAGTAATAATTATAATTCTATCGAGTTTCTTCAAATGCCGGAACGGTGGATCTTAGCGAATGAAAATATTTACAAATCGCCTTATCTCCGGAACCACTGGCAACAATATCGTCAAACGTAGTGCGATATTTGGTACTATATAGATGTACATAATAAAAGAAACCACATCATTTTACCAAAACTAGTTGAAAAGTTATTAGCAATAGTAATAATTATAATTCTATCGAGTTTCTTCAAATGCCGGAACGGTGGATCTTAGCGAATGAAAATATTTACAAATCGCCTTATCTCCGGAACCACTGGCAACAATATCGTCAAACGTAGTGCGATATTTGGTATTATATAGATGTACCTAATAAAAGAAACCACATCATTTTACCAAAACTAGTTGAAGAGTTTCTTCAAATGCCGGAACGGTGGATCTTAGCGAATAAAAATATTTACAAATCGCCTTATCTCCGGAACCACTGGCAACAATATCGTCAAACGTTGTGCGATATTTAGTATTATATAGATGTACATCATATAAGAAACCACATCATTTTACCAAAACTAGTTGAAGAGTTTTTATCGATAGTAATAATTCTAATAATATCAAGTTTCTTCAACTTCCGAAAAAGCGGAGTTTATCGAATAAAAATATTTACAAATCGCCTTAATTCCAGAACTGCTGGCAACAATATCGTCAAACGTAGTGCAATATTTGGTATTATATAGATGTACATAAAAAAAGAAACCACATCATTTTACCAAAACTAGTTGAAAAGTTATTAGCAATAGTAATAATTATAATTCTATCGAGTTTCTTCAAATGCCGGAAGGGTGGATCTTAGCGAATGAAAATATTTACAAATCGCCTTATCTCCGGAACCACTGGCAACAATATCGTCAAACGTAGTGCGATATTTGGTACTATATAGATGTACATAATAAAAGAAACCACATCATTTTACCAAAACTAGTTGAAAAGTTATTAGCAATAGTAATAATTATAATTCTATCGAGTTTCTTCAAATGCCGGAACGGTGGATCTTAGCGAATGAAAATATTTACAAATCGCCTTATCTCCGGAACCACTGGCAACAATATCGTCAAACGTAGTGCGATATTTGGTACTATATAGATGTACATAATAAAAGAAACCACATCATTTTACCAAAACTAGTTGAAAAGTTATTAGCAATAGTAATAATTATAATTCTATCGAGTTTCTTCAAATGCCGGAACGGTGGATCTTAGCGAATGAAAATATTTACAAATCGCCTTATCTCCGGAACCACTGGCAACAATATCGTCAAACGTAGTGCGATATTTGGTATTATATAGATGTACCTAATAAAAGAAACCACATCATTTTACCAAAACTAGTTGAAGAGTTTCTTCAAATGCCGGAACGGTGGATCTTAGCGAATGAAAATATTTACAAATCGCCTTATCTCCGGAACCACTGGCAACAATATCGTCAAACGTTGTGCGATATTTAGTATTATATAGATGTACATCATATAAGAAACCACATCATTTTACCAAAACTAGTTGAAGAGTTTTTATCGATAGTAATAATTCTAATAATATCAAGTTTCTTCAACTTCCGAAAAAGCGGAGTTTATCGAATAAAAATATTTACAAATCGCCTTAATTCCAGAACTGCTGGCAACAATATCGTCAAACGTAGTGCAATATTTGGTATTATATAGATGTACATAATAAAAGAAACCACATCATTTTACCAAAACTAGTTGAAAAGTTATTAGCAATAGTAATAATTATAATTCTATCGAGTTTCTTCAAATGCCGGAAGGGTGGATCTTAGCGAATGAAAATATTTACAAATCGCCTTATCTCCGGAACCACTGGCAACAATATCGTCAATTGTAGTGCGATATTTGGTACTATATAGATGTACATAATAAAAGAAACCACATCATTTTACCAAAACTAGTTGAAAAGTTATTAGCAATAGTAATAATTATAATTCTATCGAGTTTCTTCAAATGCTGGAAGGGTGGATCTTAGCGAATGAAAATATTTACAAATCGCCTTATCTCCGGAACCACTGGCAACAATATCGTCAATTGTAGTGCGATATTTGGTACTATATAGATGTACATAATAAAAGAAACCACATCATTTTACCAAAACTAGTTGAAAAGTTATTAGCAATAGTAATAATTATAATTCTATCGAGTTTCTTCAACTTCCGAAAAAGCGGAGTTTATCGAATAAAAATATTTACAAATCGCCTTAATTCCAGAACTGCTGGCAACAATATCGTCAAACGTAGTGCAATATTTGGTATTATATAGATGTACATAATAAAAGAAACCACATCATTTTACCAAAACTAGTTGAAAAGTTATTAGCAATAGTAATAATTATAATTCTATCGAGTTTCTTCAAATGCCGGAAGGGTGGATCTTCGCGAATGAGAATATTTACAAATCGCCTTACCTCCGGAACCGCTGGCAACAATATCGTCAAACGTAGTGTGATATTTGGTATTATATAGATGTAGATAATAAAAGAAACCACATCATTTTACCAAAACTAGTTGAAAAGTTATTAGCAATAGTAATAATTATAATTCTATCGAGTTTCTTCAAATGCCGGAACGGTGGATCTTCGCGAATGAGAATATTTACAAATCGCCTTACCTCCGGAACCGCTTGCAACAATATCGTCAAACGTAGTGCGATATTTGGTATTATATAGATGTACATAATAAAAGAAACCACATCATTTTACCAAAACTAGTTGAAAAGTTATTAGCAATAGTAATAATTATAATTCTATCGAGTTTCTTCAAATGCCGGAAGGGTGGATCTTAGCGAATGAAAATATTTACAAATCGCCTTATCTCCGGAACCACTGGCAACAATATCGTCAATTGTAGTGCGATATTTGGTACTATATAGATGTACATAATAAAAGAAACCACATCATTTTACCAAAACTAGTTGAAAAGTTATTAGCAATAGTAATAATTATAATTCTATCGAGTTTCTTCAAATGCCGGAAGGGTGGATCTTAGCGAATGAAAATATTTACAAATCGCCTTATCTCCGGAACCTCTGGCAACAATATCGTCAATCGTAGTGCGATATTTGGTACTATATAGATGTACATAATAAAAGAAACCACATCATTTTACCAAAACTAGTTGAAAAGTTATTAGCAATAGTAATAATTATAATTCTATCGAGTTTCTTCAAATGCTGGAAGGGTGGATCTTAGCGAATGAAAATATTTACAAATCGCCTTATCTCCGGAACCACTGGCAACAATATCGTCAATTGTAGTGCGATATTTGGTACTATATAGATGTACATAATAAAAGAAACCACATCATTTTACCAAAACTAGTTGAAAAGTTATTAGCAATAGTAATAATTATAATTCTATCGAGTTTCTTCAAATGCCGGAACGGTGGATCTTAGCGAATGAAAATATTTACAAATCGCCTTATCTCCGGAACCACTGGCAACAATATCGTCAAACGTAGTGCGATATTTGGTACTATATAGATGTACATAATAAAAGAAACCACATCATTTTACCAAAACTAGTTGAAAAGTTATTAGCAATAGTAATAATTATAATTCTATCGAGTTTCTTCAAATGCCGGAACGGTGGATCTTAGCGAATGAAAATATTTACAAATCGCCTTATCTCCGGAACCACTGGCAACAATATCGTCAAACGTAGTGCGATATTTGGTATTATATAGATGTACCTAATAAAAGAAACCACATCATTTTACCAAAACTAGTTGAAGAGTTTCTTCAAATGCCGGAACGGTGGATCTTAGCGAATGAAAATATTTACAAATCGCCTTATCTCCGGAACCACTGGCAACAATATCGTCAAACGTTGTGCGATATTTAGTATTATATAGATGTACATCATATAAGAAACCACATCATTTTACCAAAACTAGTTGAAGAGTTTTTATCGATAGTAATAATTCTAATAATATCAAGTTTCTTCAACTTCCGAAAAAGCGGAGTTTATCGAATAAAAATATTTACAAATCGCCTTAATTCCAGAACTGCTGGCAACAATATCGTCAAACGTAGTGCAATATTTGGTATTATATAGATGTACATAAAAAAAGAAACCACATCATTTTACCAAAACTAGTTGAAAAGTTATTAGCAATAGTAATAATTATAATTCTATCGAGTTTCTTCAAATGCCGGAACGGTGGATCTTAGCGAATGAAAATATTTACAAATCGCCTTATCTCCGGAACCACTGGCAACAATATCGTCAAACGTAGTGCGATATTTGGTACTATATAGATGTACATAATAAAAGAAACCACATCATTTTACCAAAACTAGTTGAAAAGTTATTAGCAATAGTAATAATTATAATTCTATCGAGTTTCTTCAAATGCCGGAACGGTGGATCTTAGCGAATGAAAATATTTACAAATCGCCTTATCTCCGGAACCACTGGCAACAATATCGTCAAACGTAGTGCGATATTTGGTATTATATAGATGTACCTAATAAAAGAAACCACATCATTTTACCAAAACTAGTTGAAGAGTTTCTTCAAATGCCGGAACGGTGGATCTTAGCGAATGAAAATATTTACAAATCGCCTTATCTCCGGAACCACTGGCAACAATATCGTCAAACGTTGTGCGATATTTAGTATTATATAGATGTACATCATATAAGAAACCACATCATTTTACCAAAACTAGTTGAAGAGTTTTTATCGATAGTAATAATTCTAATAATATCAAGTTTCTTCAACTTCCGAAAAAGCGGAGTTTATCGAATAAAAATATTTACAAATCGCCTTAATTCCAGAACTGCTGGCAACAATATCGTCAAACGTAGTGCAATATTTGGTATTATATAGATGTACATAATAAAAGAAACCACATCATTTTACCAAAACTAGTTGAAAAGTTATTAGCAATAGTAATAATTATAATTCTATCGAGTTTCTTCAAATGCCGGAAGGGTGGATCTTAGCGAATGAAAATATTTACAAATCGCCTTATCTCCGGAACCACTGGCAACAATATCGTCAAACGTAGTGCGATATTTGGTACTATATAGATGTACATAATAAAAGAAACCACATCATTTTACCAAAACTAGTTGAAAAGTTATTAGCAATAGTAATAATTATAATTCTATCGAGTTTCTTCAAATGCCGGAATGGTGGATCTTAGCGAATGAAAATATTTACAAATCGCCTTATCTCCGGAACCACTGGCAACAATATCGTCAAACGTTGTGCGATATTTAGTATTATATAGATGTACATCATATAAGAAACCACATCATTTTACCAAAACTAGTTGAAGAGTTTTTATCGATAGTAATAATTCTAATAATATCAAGTTTCTTCAACTTCCGAAAAAGCGGAGTTTATCGAATAAAAATATTTACAAATCGCCTTAATTCCAGAACTGCTGGCAACAATATCGTCAAACGTAGTGCAATATTTGGTATTATATAGATGTACATAATAAAAGAAACCACATCATTTTACCAAAACTAGTTGAAAAGTTATTAGCAATAGTAATAATTATAATTCTATCGAGTTTCTTCAAATGCCGGAACGGTGGATCTTAGCGAATGAAAATATTTACAAATCGCCTTATCTCCGGAACCACTGGCAACAATATCGTCAAACGTAGTGCGATATTTGGTATTATATAGATGTACATAATAAAAGAAACCACATCATTTTACCAAAACTAGTTGAAGAGTTTCTTCAAATGCCGGAACGGTGGATCTTAGCGAATGAAAATATTTACAAATCGCCTTATCTCCGGAACCACTGGCAACAATATCGTCAAACGTTGTGCAATAATCAGTATTATATAGATGTACATCATGTAAGAAACCACATCATTTTACCAAAACTAGTTGAAGAGTTTTTATCGATAGTAATAATTCTAATAATATCAAGTTTCTTCAACTTCCGAAAAAGCGGAGTTTATCGAATAAAAATATTTACAAATCGCCTTAATTCCAGAACTGCTGGCAACAATATCGTCAAACGTAGTGCAATATTTGGTATTATATAGATGTACATAATAAAAGAAACCACATCATTTTACCAAAACTAGTTGAAAAGTTATTAGCAATAGTAATAATTATAATTCTATCGAGTTTCTTCAAATGCCGGAAGGGTGGATCTTAGCGAATGAAAATATTTAAAAATCGCCTTATCTCCGGAACCACTGGCAACAATATCGTCAAACGTAGTGCGATATTTGGTACTATATAGATGTACATAATAAAAGAAACCACATCATTTTACCAAAACTAGTTGAAAAGTTATTAGCAATAGTAATAATTATAATTCTATCGAGTTTCTTCAAATGCCGGAACGGTCGATCTTAGCGAATGAAAATATTTACAAATCGCCTTATCTCCGGAACCACTGGCAACAATATCGTCAAACGTAGTGCGATATTTGGTATTATATAGATGTACATAATAAAAGAAACCACATCATTTTACCAAAACTAGTTGAAGAGTTTCTTCAAATGCCGGAACGGTGGATCTTAGCGAATGAAAATATTTACAAATCGCCTTATCTCCGGAACCACTGGCAACAATATCGTCAAACGTTGTGCGATATTCAGTATTATATAGATGTACATCATATAAGAAACCACATCATTTTACCAAAACTAGTTGAAGAGTTTTTATCGATAGTAATAATTCTAATAATATCAAGTTTCTTCAACTTCCGAAAAAGCGGAGTTTATCGAATAAAAATATTTACAAATCGCCTTAATTCCAGAACTGCTGGCAACAATATCGTCAAACGTAGTGCAATATTTGGTATTATATAGATGTACATAAAAAAAGAAACCACATCATTTTACCAAAACTAGTTGAAAAGTTATTAGCAATAGTAATAATTATAATTCTATCGAGTTTCTTCAAATGCCGGAACGGTGGATCTTAGCGAATGAAAATATTTACAAATCGCCTTATCTCCGGAACCACTGGCAACAATATCGTCAAACGTAGTGCGATATTTGGTATTATATAGATGTACATAATAAAAGAAACCACATCATTTTACCAAAACTAGTTGAAGAGTTTCTTCAAATGCCGGAACGGTGGATCTTAGCGAATGAAAATATTTACAAATCGCCTTATCTCCGGAACCACTGGCAACAATATCGTCAAACGTTGTGCAATATTCAGTATTATATAGATGTACATCATGTAAGAAACCACATCATTTTACCAAAACTAGTTGAAGAGTTTTTATCGATAGTAATAATTCTAATAATATCAAGTTTCTTCAACTTCCGAAAAAGCGGAGTTTATCGAATAAAAATATTTACAAATCGCCTTAATTCCAGAACTGCTGGCAACAATATCGTCAAACGTAGTGCAATATTTGGTATTATATAGATGTACATAATAAAAGAAACCACATCATTTTACCAAAACTAGTTGAAAAGTTATTAGCAATAGTAATATTTATAATTCTATCGAGTTTCTTCAAATGCCGGAAGGGTGGATCTTAGCGAATGAAAATATTTAAAAATCGCCTTATCTCCGGAACCACTGGCAACAATATCGTCAAACGTAGTGCGATATTTGGTACTATATAGATGTACATAATAAAAGAAACCACATCATTTTACCAAAACTAGTTGAAAAGTTATTAGCAATAGTAATAATTATAATTCTATCGAGTTTCTTCAAATGCCGGAACGGTCGATCTTAGCGAATGAAAATATTTACAAATCGCCTTATCTCCGGAACCACTGGCAACAATATCGTCAAACGTAGTGCGATATTTGGTATTATATAGATGTACATAATAAAAGAAACCACATCATTTTACCAAAACTAGTTGAAGAGTTTCTTCAAATGCCGGAACGGTGGATCTTAGCGAATGAAAATATTTACAAATCGCCTTATCTCCGGAACCACTGGCAACAATATCGTCAAACGTTGTGCGATATTCAGTATTATATAGATGTACATCATATAAGAAACCACATCATTTTACCAAAACTAGTTGAAGAGTTTTTATCGATAGTAATAATTCTAATAATATCAAGTTTCTTCAACTTCCGAAAAAGCGGAGTTTATCGAATAAAAATATTTACAAATCGCCTTAATTCCAGAACTGCTGGCAACAATATCGTCAAACGTAGTGCAATATTTGGTATTATATAGATGTACATAAAAAAAGAAACCACATCATTTTACCAAAACTAGTTGAAAAGTTATTAGCAATAGTAATAATTATAATTCTATCGAGTTTCTTCAAATGCCGGAACGGTGGATCTTCGCGAATGAGAATATTTACAAATCGCCTTACCTCCGGAACCGCTTGCAACAATATCGTCAAACGTCGTGCGATATTTGGTATTATATAGATGTACATAATAAAAGAAACCACATCATTTTACCAAAACTAGTTGAAAAGTTATTAGCAATAGTAATAATTATAATTCTATCGAGTTTCTTCAAATGCCGGAAGGGTGGATCTTAGCGAATGAAAATATTTACAAATCGCCTTATCTCCGGAACCACTGGCAACAATATCGTCAAACGTAGTGCGATATTTGGTAGTATATAGATGTACATAATAAAAGAAACCACATCATTTTACCAAAACTAGTTGAAGAGTTATTAGCAATAGTAATAATTCTAATTCTATCGAGTTTCTTCAACTGCCGAAACAGTGGATCTTAGTGAATGAGAATATTTACAAATCGCCTTACCTCCGGAACCGCTGGCAACAATATCGTCAAACGTAGTGTGATATTTGGTATTATATAGATGTACATAATAAAAGAAACCACATCATTTTACCAAAACTAGTTGAAAAGTTATTAGCAATAGTAATAATTATAATTCTATCGAGTTTCTTCAAATGCCGGAACGGTGGATCTTAGCGAATGAAAATATTTACAAATCGCCTTATCTCCGGAACCACTGGCAACAATATCGTCAAACGTAGTGCGATATTTGGTATTATATAGATGTACATAATAAAAGAAACCACATCATTTTACCAAAACTAGTTGAAGAGTTTCTTCAAATGCCGGAACGGTGGATCTTAGCGAATGAAAATATTTACAAATCGCCTTATCTCCGGAACCACTGGCAACAATATCGTCAAACGTTGTGCAATATTCAGTATTATATAGATGTACATCATGTAAGAAACCACATCATTTTACCAAAACTAGTTGAAGAGTTTTTATCGATAGTAATAATTCTAATAATATCAAGTTTCTTCAACTTCCGAAAAAGCGGAGTTTATCGAATAAAAATATTTACAAATCGCCTTAATTCCAGAACTGCTGGCAACAATATCGTCAAACGTAGTGCAATATTTGGTATTATATAGATGTACATAATAAAAGAAACCACATCATTTTACCAAAACTAGTTGAAAAGTTATTAGCAATAGTAATAATTATAATTCTATCGAGTTTCTTCAAATGCCGGAAGGGTGGATCTTAGCGAATGAAAATATTTAAAAATCGCCTTATCTCCGGAACCACTGGCAACAATATCGTCAAACGTAGTGCGATATTTGGTACTATATAGATGTACATAATAAAAGAAACCACATCATTTTACCAAAACTAGTTGAAAAGTTATTAGCAATAGTAATAATTATAATTCTATCGAGTTTCTTCAAATGCCGGAACGGTCGATCTTAGCGAATGAAAATATTTACAAATCGCCTTATCTCCGGAACCACTGGCAACAATATCGTCAAACGTAGTGCGATATTTGGTATTATATAGATGTACATAATAAAAGAAACCACATCATTTTACCAAAACTAGTTGAAGAGTTTCTTCAAATGCCGGAACGGTGGATCTTAGCGAATGAAAATATTTACAAATCGCCTTATCTCCGGAACCACTGGCAACAATATCGTCAAACGTTGTGCGATATTCAGTATTATATAGATGTACATCATATAAGAAACCACATCATTTTACCAAAACTAGTTGAAGAGTTTTTATCGATAGTAATAATTCTAATAATATCAAGTTTCTTCAACTTCCGAAAAAGCGGAGTTTATCGAATAAAAATATTTACAAATCGCCTTAATTCCAGAACTGCTGGCAACAATATCGTCAAACGTAGTGCAATATTTGGTATTATATAGATGTACATAATAAAAGAAACCACATCATTTTACCAAAACTAGTTGAAAAGTTATTAGCAATAGTAATAATTATAATTCTATCGAGTTTCTTCAAATGCCGGAACGGTGGATCTTCGCGAATGAGAATATTTACAAATCGCCTTACCTCCGGAACCGCTTGCAACAATATCGTCAAACGTAGTGCGATATTTGGTATTATATAGATGTACATAATAAAAGAAACCACATCATTTTACCAAAACTAGTTGAAAAGTTATTAGCAATAGTAATAATTATAATTCTATCGAGTTTCTTCAAATGCCGGAAGGGTGGATCTTAGCGAATGAAAATATTTACAAATCGCCTTATCTCCGGAACCACTGGCAACAATATCGTCAAACGTAGTGCGATATTTGGTAGTATATAGATGTACATAATAAAAGAAACCACATCATTTTACCAAAACTAGTTGAAGAGTTATTAGCAATAGTAATAATTCTAATTCTATCGAGTTTCTTCAACTGCCGAAACAGTGGATCTTAGTGAATGAGAATATTTACAAATCGCCTTACCTCCGGAACCGCTGGCAACAATATCGTCAAACGTAGTGTGATATTTGGTATTATATAGATGTACATAATAAAAGAAACCACATCATTTTACCAAAACTAGTTGAAGAGTTATTAGCAATAGTAATAATTATAATTCTATCGAGTTTCTTCAAATGCCGGAAGGGTGGATCTTATCGAATGAAAATATTTACAAATCGCCTTATCTCCGGAACCACTGGCAACAATATCGTCAATTGTAGTGCGATATTTGGTACTATATAGATGTACATAATAAAAGAAACCACATCATTTTACCAAAACTAGTTGAAAAGTTATTAGCAATAGTAATAATTATAATTCTATCGAGTTTCTTCAAATGCCGGAACGGTGGATCTTAGCGAATGAAAATATTTACAAATCGCCTTACCTCCGGAACCACTGGCAACAATATCGTCAAACGTTGTGCGATATTCAGTATTATATAGATGTACATCATATAAGAAACCACATCATTTTACCAAAACTAGTTGAAGAGTTTTTATCGATAGTAATAATTCTAATAATATCAAGTTTCTTCAACTTCCGAAAAAGCGGAGTTTATCGAATAAAAATATTTACAAATCGCCTTAATTCCAGAACTGCTGGCAACAATATCGTCAAACGTAGTGCAATATTTGGTATTATATAGATGTACATAATAAAAGAAACCACATCATTTTACCAAAACTAGTTGAAAAGTTATTAGCAATAGTAATAATTATAATTCTATCGAGTTTCTTCAAATGCCGGAACGGTGGATCTTCGCGAATGAGAATATTTACAAATCGCCTTACCTCCGGAACCGCTTGCAACAATATCGTCAAACGTAGTGCGATATTTGGTATTATATAGATGTACATAATAAAAGAAACCACATCATTTTACCAAAACTAGTTGAAAAGTTATTAGCAATAGTAATAATTATAATTCTATCGAGTTTCTTCAAATGCCGGAAGGGTGGATCTTAGCGAATGAAAATATTTACAAATCGCCTTATCTCCGGAACCACTGGCAACAATATCGTCAAACGTAGTGCGATATTTGGTATTATATAGATGTACATAATAAAAGAAACCACATCATTTTACCAAAACTAGTTGAAGAGTTATTAGCAATAGTAATAATTCTAATTCTATCGAGTTTCTTCAACTGCCGAAACAGTGGATCTTAGTGAATGAGAATATTTACAAATCGCCTTACCTCCGGAACCGCTGGCAACAATATCGTCAAACGTAGTGTGATATTTGGTATTATATAGATGTACATAATAAAAGAAACCACATCATTTTACCAAAACTAGTTGAAGAGTTATTAGCAATAGTAATAATTATAATTCTATCGAGTTTCTTCAAATGCCGGAAGGGTGGATCTTATCGAATGAAAATATTTACAAATCGCCTTATCTCCGGAACCACTGGCAACAATATCGTCAATTGTAGTGCGATATTTGGTACTATATAGATGTACATAATAAAAGAAACCACATCATTTTACCAAAACTAGTTGAAAAGTTATTAGCAATAGTAATAATTATAATTCTATCGAGTTTCTTCAAATGCCGGAACGGTGGATCTTAGCGAATGAAAATATTTACAAATCGCCTTATCTCCGGAACCACTGGCAACAATATCGTCAAACGTAGTGCGATATTTGGTATTATATAGATGTACATAATAAAAGAAACCACATCATTTTACCAAAACTAGTTGAAGAGTTTCTTCAAATGCCGGAACGGTGGATCTTAGCGAATGAAAATATTTACAAATCGCCTTATCTCCGGAACCACTGGCAACAATATCGTCAAACGTTGTGCGATATTCAGTATTATATAGATGTACATCATATAAGAAACCACATCATTTTACCAAAACTAGTTGAAGAGTTTTTATCGATAGTAATAATTCTAATAATATCAAGTTTCTTCAACTTCCGAAAAAGCGGAGTTTATCGAATAAAAATATTTACAAATCGCCTTAATTCCAGAACTGCTGGCAACAATATCGTCAAACGTAGTGCAATATTTGGTATTATATAGATGTACATAATAAAAGAAACCACATCATTTTACCAAAACTAGTTGAAAAGTTATTAGCAATAGTAATAATTATAATTCTATCGAGTTTCTTCAAATGCCGGAACGGTGGATCTTCGCGAATGAGAATATTTACAAATCGCCTTACCTCCGGAACCGCTTGCAACAATATCGTCAAACGTAGTGCGATATTTGGTATTATATAGATGTAC
The DNA here is from genome assembly GCA_930367205.1 of Acanthosoma haemorrhoidale. Classification (NCBI taxonomy): domain Eukaryota; kingdom Metazoa; phylum Arthropoda; class Insecta; order Hemiptera; family Acanthosomatidae; genus Acanthosoma; species Acanthosoma haemorrhoidale. The sequence goes on from OV884009.1 coordinate 2,120,812, forward strand.
ATAATAAAAGAAACCACATCATTTTACCAAAACTAGTTGAAAAGTTATTAGCAATAGTAATAATTATAATTCTATCGAGTTTCTTCAAATGCCGGAAGGGTGGATCTTAGCGAATGAAAATATTTACAAATCGCCTTATCTCCGGAACCACTGGCAACAATATCGTCAAACGTTGTGCGATATTCAGTATTATATAGATGTACATCATATAAGAAACCACATCATTTTACCAAAACTAGTTGAAGAGTTATTAGCAATAGTAATAATTATAATTCTATCGAGTTTCTTCAAATGCCGGAAGGGTGGATCTTAGCGAATGAAAATATTTACAAATCGCCTTATCTCCGGAACCACTGGCAACAATATCGTCAAACGTAGTGCGATATTTGGTACTATATAGATGTACATAATAAAAGAAACCACATCATTTTACCAAAACTAGTTGAAAAGTTATTAGCAATAGTAATAATTATAATTCTATCGAGTTTCTTCAAATGCCGGAACGGTGGATCTTAGCGAATGAAAATATTTACAAATCGCCTTATCTCCGGAACCACTGGCAACAATATCGTCAAACGTAGTGCGATATTTGGTATTATATAGATGTACCTAATAAAAGAAACCACATCATTTTACCAAAACTAGTTGAAGAGTTTCTTCAAATGCCGGAACGGTGGATCTTAGCGAATGAAAATATTTACAAATCGCCTTATCTCCGGAACCACTGGCAACAATATCGTCAAACGTTGTGCGATATTTAGTATTATATAGATGTACATCATATAAGAAACCACATCATTTTACCAAAACTAGTTGAAGAGTTTTTATCGATAGTAATAATTCTAATAATATCAAGTTTCTTCAACTTCCGAAAAAGCGGAGTTTATCGAATAAAAATATTTACAAATCGCCTTAATTCCAGAACTGCTGGCAACAATATCGTCAAACGTAGTGCAATATTTGGTATTATATAGATGTACATAATAAAAGAAACCACATCATTTTACCAAAACTAGTTGAAAAGTTATTAGCAATAGTAATAATTATAATTCTATCGAGTTTCTTCAAATGCCGGAAGGGTGGATCTTAGCGAATGAAAATATTTACAAATCGCCTTATCTCCGGAACCACTGGCAACAATATCGTCAAACGTAGTGCGATATTTGGTACTATATAGATGTACATAATAAAAGAAACCACATTATTTTACCAAAACTAGTTGAAAAGTTATTAGCAATAGTAATAATTATAATTCTATCGAGTTTCTTCAAATGCCGGAATGGTGGATCTTAGCGAATGAAAATATTTACAAATCGCCTTATCTCCGGAACCACTGGCAACAATATCGTCAAACGTTGTGCGATATTTAGTATTATATAGATGTACATCATATAAGAAACCACATCATTTTACCAAAACTAGTTGAAGAGTTTTTATCGATAGTAATAATTCTAATAATATCAAGTTTCTTCAACTGCCGAAAAAGCGGAGTTTATCGAATAAAAATATTTACAAATCGCCTTAATTCCAGAACTGCTGGCAACAATATCGTCAAACGTAGTGCAATATTTGGTATTATATAGATGTACATAATAAAAGAAACCACATCATTTTACCAAAACTAGTTGAAAAGTTATTAGCAATAGTAATAATTATAATTCTATCGAGTTTCTTCAAATGCCGGAACGGTGGATCTTAGCGAATGAAAATATTTACAAATCGCCTTATCTCCGGAACCACTGGCAACAATATCGTCAAACGTAGTGCGATATTTGGTATTATATAGATGTACATAATAAAAGAAACCACATCATTTTACCAAAACTAGTTGAAGAGTTTCTTCAAATGCCGGAACGGTGGATCTTAGCGAATGAAAATATTTACAAATCGCCTTATCTCCGGAACCACTGGCAACAATATCGTCAAACGTTGTGCAATATTCAGTATTATATAGATGTACATCATGTAAGAAACCACATCATTTTACCAAAACTAGTTGAAGAGTTTTTATCGATAGTAATAATTCTAATAATATCAAGTTTCTTCAACTTCCGAAAAAGCGGAGTTTATCGAATAAAAATATTTACAAATCGCCTTAATTCCAGAACTGCTGGCAACAATATCGTCAAACGTAGTGCAATATTTGGTATTATATAGATGTACATAATAAAAGAAACCACATCATTTTACCAAAACTAGTTGAAAAGTTATTAGCAATAGTAATAATTATAATTCTATCGAGTTTCTTCAAATGCCGGAAGGGTGGATCTTAGCGAATGAAAATATTTACAAATCGCCTTATCTCCGGAACCACTGGCAACAATATCGTCAAACGTAGTGCGATATTTGGTACTATATAGATGTACATAATAAAAGAAACCACATCATTTTACCAAAACTAGTTGAAAAGTTTTTAGCAATAGTAATAATTATAATTCTATCGAGTTTCTTCAAATGCCGGAACGGTCGATCTTAGCGAATGAAAATATTTACAAATCGCCTTATCTCCGGAACCACTGGCAACAATATCGTCAAACGTAGTGCGATATTTGGTATTATATAGATGTACATAATAAAAGAAACCACATCATTTTACCAAAACTAGTTGAAGAGTTTCTTCAAATGCCGGAACGGTGGATCTTAGCGAATGAAAATATTTACAAATCGCCTTATCTCCGGAACCACTGGCAACAATATCGTCAAACGTTGTGCGATATTCAGTATTATATAGATGTACATCATATAAGAAACCACATCATTTTACCAAAACTAGTTGAAGAGTTTTTATCGATAGTAATAATTCTAATAATATCAAGTTTCTTCAACTTCCGAAAAAGCGGAGTTTATCGAATAAAAATATTTACAAATCGCCTTAATTCCAGAACTGCTGGCAACAATATCGTCAAACGTAGTGCAATATTTGGTATTATATAGATGTACATAATAAAAGAAACCACATCATTTTACCAAAACTAGTTGAAAAGTTATTAGCAATAGTAATAATTATAATTCTATCGAGTTTCTTCAAATGCCGGAACGGTGGATCTTCGCGAATGAGAATATTTACAAATCGCCTTACCTCCGGAACCGCTTGCAACAATATCGTCAAACGTAGTGCGATATTTGGTATTATATAGATGTACATAATAAAAGAAACCACATCATTTTACCAAAACTAGTTGAAAAGTTATTAGCAATAGTAATAATTATAATTCTATCGAGTTTCTTCAAATGCCGGAAGGGTGGATCTTAGCGAATGAAAATATTTACAAATCGCCTTATCTCCGGAACCACTGGCAACAATATCGTCAAACGTAGTGCGATATTTGGTAGTATATAGATGTACATAATAAAAGAAACCACATCATTTTACCAAAACTAGTTGAAGAGTTATTAGCAATAGTAATAATTCTAATTCTATCGAGTTTCTTCAACTGCCGAAACAGTGGATCTTAGTGAATGAGAATATTTACAAATCGCCTTACCTCCGGAACCGCTGGCAACAATATCGTCAAACGTAGTGTGATATTTGGTATTATATAGATGTACATAATAAAAGAAACCACATCATTTTACCAAAACTAGTTGAAGAGTTATTAGCAATAGTAATAATTATAATTCTATCGAGTTTCTTCAAATGCCGGAAGGGTGGATCTTATCGAATGAAAATATTTACAAATCGCCTTATCTCCGGAACCACTGGCAACAATATCGTCAATTGTAGTGCGATATTTGGTACTATATAGATGTACATAATAAAAGAAACCACATCATTTTACCAAAACTAGTTGAAAAGTTATTAGCAATAGTAATAATTATAATTCTATCGAGTTTCTTCAACTTCCGAAAAAGCGGAGTTTATCGAATAAAAATATTTACAAATCGCCTTAATTCCAGAACTGCTGGCAACAATATCGTCAAACGTAGTGCAATATTTAGTATTATATAGATGTACATAATAAAAGAAACCACATCATTTTACCAAAACTAGTTGAAAAGTTATTAGCAATAGTAATAATTATAATTCTATCGAGTTTCTTCAAATGCCGGAAGGGTGGATCTTCGCGAATGAGAATATTTACAAATCGCCTTACCTCCGGAACCGCTGGCAACAATATCGTCAAACGTAGTGTGATATTTGGTATTATATAGATGTAGATAATAAAAGAAACCACATCATTTTACCAAAACTAGTTGAAAAGTTATTAGCAATAGTAATAATTATAATTCTATCGAGTTTCTTCAAATGCCGGAACGGTGGATCTTCGCGAATGAGAATATTTACAAATCGCCTTACCTCCGGAACCGCTTGCAACAATATCGTCAAACGTAGTGCGATATTTGGTATTATATAGATGTACATAATAAAAGAAACCACATCATTTTACCAAAACTAGTTGAAAAGTTATTAGCAATAGTAATAATTATAATTCTATCGAGTTTCTTCAAATGCCGGAAGGGTGGATCTTAGCGAATGAAAATATTTACAAATCGCCTTATCTCCGGAACCACTGGCAACAATATCGTCAATTGTAGTGCGATATTTGGTACTATATAGATGTACATAATAAAAGAAACCACATCATTTTACCAAAACTAGTTGAAAAGTTATTAGCAATAGTAATAATTATAATTCTATCGAGTTTCTTCAAATGCCGGAACGGTGGATCTTAGCGAATGAAAATATTTACAAATCGCCTTATCTCCGGAACCACTGGCAACAATATCGTCAAACGTAGTGCGATATTTGGTACTATATAGATGTACATAATAAAAGAAACCACATCATTTTACCAAAACTAGTTGAAAAGTTATTAGCAATAGTAATAATTATAATTCTATCGAGTTTCTTCAAATGCCGGAACGGTGGATCTTAGCGAATGAAAATATTTACAAATCGCCTTATCTCCGAAGCCACTGGCAACAATATCGTCAAACGTAGTGCGATATTTGGTATTATATAGATGTACATAATAAAAGAAACCACATCATTTTACCAAAACTAGTTGAAGAGTTTTTATCGATAGTAATAATTCTAATAATATCAAGTTTCTTCAACTTCCGAAAAAGCGGAGTTTATCGAATAAAAATATTTACAAATCGCCTTAATTCCAGAACTGCTGGCAACAATATCGTCAAACGTAGTGCAATATTTGGTATTATATAGATGTACATAATAAAAGAAACCACATCATTTTACTAAAACTAGTTGAAAAGTTATTAGCAATAGTAATAATTATAATTCTATCGAGTTTCTTCAAATGCCGGAACGGTGGATCTTCGCGAATGAGAATATTTACAAATCGCCTTACCTCCGGAACCGCTTGCAACAATATCGTCAAACGTAGTGCGATATTTGGTATTATATAGATGTACATAATAAAAGAAACCACATCATTTTACCAAAACTAGTTGAAAAGTTATTAGCAATAGTAATAATTATAATTCTATCGAGTTTCTTCAAATGCCGGAATGGTGGATCTTAGCGAATGAAAATATTTACAAATCGCCTTATCTCCGGAACCACTGGCAACAATATCGTCAAACGTTGTGCGATATTTAGTATTATATAGATGTACATCATATAAGAAACCACATCATTTTACCAAAACTAGTTGAAGAGTTTTTATCGATAGTAATAATTCTAATAATATCAAGTTTCTTCAACTTCCGAAAAAGCGGAGTTTATCGAATAAAAATATTTACAAATCGCCTTAATTCCAGAACTGCTGGCAACAATATCGTCAAACGTAGTGCAATATTTGGTATTATATAGATGTACATAATAAAAGAAACCACATCATTTTACCAAAACTAGTTGAAAAGTTATTAGCAATAGTAATAATTATAATTCTATCGAGTTTCTTCAAATGCCGGAACGGTGGATCTTAGCGAATGAAAATATTTACAAATCGCCTTATCTCCGGAACCACTGGCAACAATATCGTCAAACGTAGTGCGATATTTGGTATTATATAGATGTACATAATAAAAGAAACCACATCATTTTACCAAAACTAGTTGCAGAGTTTCTTCAAATGCCGGAACGGTGGATCTTAGCGAATGAAAATATTTACAAATCGCCTTATCTCCGGAACCACTGGCAACAATATCGTCAAACGTTGTGCAATATTCAGTATTATATAGATGTACATCATGTAAGAAACCACATCATTTTACCAAAACTAGTTGAAGAGTTTTTATCGATAGTAATAATTCTAATAATATCAAGTTTCTTCAACTTCCGAAAAAGCGGAGTTTATCGAATAAAAATATTTACAAATCGCCTTAATTCCAGAACTGCTGGCAACAATATCGTCAAACGTAGTGCAATATTTGGTATTATATAGATGTACATAATAAAAGAAACCACATCATTTTACCAAAACTAGTTGAAAAGTTATTATAAATAGTAATAATTATAATTCTATCGAGTTTCTTCAAATGCCGGAAGGGTGGATCTTAGCGAATGAAAATATTTACAAATCGCCTTATCTCCGGAACCACTGGCAACAATATCGTCAAACGTAGTGCGATATTTGGTACTATATAGATGTACATAATAAAAGAAACCACATCATTTTACCAAAACTAGTTGAAAAGTTATTAGCAATAGTAATAATTATAATTCTATCGAGTTTCTTCAAATGCCGGAACGGTCGATCTTAGCGAATGAAAATATTTACAAATCGCCTTATCTCCGGAACCACTGGCAACAATATCGTCAAACGTAGTGCGATATTTGGTATTATATAGATGTACATAATAAAAGAAACCACATCATTTTACCAAAACTAGTTGAAGAGTTTCTTCAAATGCCGGAAGGGTGGATCTTAGCGAATGAAAATATTTACAAATCGCCTTATCTCCGGAACCACTGGCAACAATATCGTCAAACGTTGTGCGATATTCAGTATTATATAGATGTACATCATATAAGAAACCACATCATTTTACCAAAACTAGTTGAAGAGTTTTTATCGATAGTAATAATTCTAATAATATCAAGTTTCTTCAACTTCCGAAAAAGCGGAGTTTATCGAATAAAAATATTTACAAATCGCCTTAATTCCAGAACTGCTGGCAACAATATCGTCAAACGTAGTGCAATATTTGGTATTATATAGATGTACATAATAAAAGAAACCACATCATTTTACCAAAACTAGTTGAAAAGTTATTAGCAATAGTAATAATTATAATTCTATCGAGTTTCTTCAAATGCCGGAACGGTGGATCTTCGCGAATGAGAATATTTACAAATCGCCTTACCTCCGGAACCGCTTGCAACAATATCGTCAAACGTAGTGCGATATTTGGTATTATATAGATGTACATAATAAAAGAAACCACATCATTTTACCAAAACTAGTTGAAAAGTTATTAGCAATAGTAATAATTATAATTCTATCGAGTTTCTTCAAATGCCGGAAGGGTGGATCTTAGCGAATGAAAATATTTACAAATCGCCTTATCTCCGGAACCACTGGCAACAATATCGTCAAACGTAGTGCGATATTTGGTAGTATATAGATGTACATAATAAAAGAAACCACATCATTTTACCAAAACTAGTTGAAGAGTTATTAGCAATAGTAATAATTCTAATTCTATCGAGTTTCTTCAACTGCCGAAACAGTGGATCTTAGTGAATGAGAATATTTACAAATCGCCTTACCTCCGGAACCGCTGGCAACAATATCGTCAAACGTAGTGTGATATTTGGTATTATATAGATGTACATAATAAAAGAAACCACATCATTTTACCAAAACTAGTTGAAGAGTTATTAGCAATAGTAATAATTATAATTCTATCGAGTTTCTTCAAATGCCGGAAGGGTGGATCTTATCAAATGAAAATATTTACAAATCGCCTTATCTCCGGAACCACTGGCAACAATATCGTCAATTGTAGTGCGATATTTGGTACTATATAGATGTACATAATAAAAGAAACCACATCATTTTACCAAAACTAGTTGAAAAGTTATTAGCAATAGTAATAATTATAATTCTATCGAGTTTCTTCAAATGCCGGAACGGTGGATCTTAGCGAATGAAAATATTTACAAATCGCCTTATCTCCGGAACCACTGGCAACAATATCGTCAAACGTAGTGCGATATTTGGTATTATATAGATGTACATAATAAAAGAAACCACATCATTTTACCAAAACTAGTTGAAGAGTTTCTTCAAATGCCGGAACGGTGGATCTTAGCGAATGAAAATATTTACAAATCGCCTTATCTCCGGAACCACTGCCAACAATATCGTCAAACGTTGTGCAATATTCAGTATTATATAGATGTACATCATGTAAGAAACCACATCATTTTACCAAAACTAGTTGAAGAGTTTTTATCGATAGTAATAATTCTAATAATATCAAGTTTCTTCAACTTCCGAAAAAGCGGAGTTTATCGAATAAAAATATTTACAAATCGCCTTAATTCCAGAACTGCTGGCAACAATATCGTCAAACGTAGTGCAATATTTGGTATTACATAGATGTACATAATAAAAGAAACCACATCATTTTACCAAAACTAGTTGAAAAGTTATTAGCAATAGTAATAATTATAATTCTATCGAGTTTCTTCAAATGCCGGAAGGGTGGATCTTCGCGAATGAGAATATTTACAAATCGCCTTACCTCCGGAACCGCTGGCAACAATATCGTCAAACGTAGTGTGATATTTGGTATTATATAGATGTACATAATAAAAGAAACCACATCATTTTACCAAAACTAGTTGAAAAGTTATTAGCAATAGTAATAATTATAATTCTATCGAGTTTCTTCAAATGCCGGAACGGTGGATCTTCGCGAATGAGAATATTTACAAATCGCCTTACCTCCGGAACCGCTTGCAACAATATCGTCAAACGTAGTGCGATATTTGGTATTATATAGATGTACATAATAAAAGAAACCACATCATTTTACCAAAACTAGTTGAAAAGTTATTAGCAATAGTAATAATTATAATTCTATCGAGTTTCTTCAAATGCCGGAAGGGTGGATCTTAGCGAATGAAAATATTTACAAATCGCCTTATCTCCGGAACCACTGGCAACAATATCGTCAATTGTAGTGCGATATTTGGTACTATATAGATGTACATAATAAAAGAAACCACATCATTTTACCAAAACTAGTTGAAAAGTTATTAGCAATAGTAATAATTATAATTCTATCGAGTTTCTTCAAATGCCGGAACGGTGGATCTTAGCGAATGAAAATATTTACAAATCGCCTTATCTCCGGAACCACTGGCAACAATATCGTCAAACGTAGTGCGATATTTGGTACTATATAGATGTACATAATAAAAGAAACCACATCATTTTACCAAAACTAGTTGAAAAGTTATTAGCAATAGTAATAATTATAATTCTATCGAGTTTCTTCAAATGCCGGAACGGTGGATCTTAGCGAATGAAAATATTTACAAATCGCCTTATCTCCGGAGCCACTGGCAACAATATCGTCAAACGTAGTGCGATATTTGGTATTATATAGATGTACATAATAAAAGAAACCACATCATTTTACCAAAACTAGTTGAAGAGTTTTTATCGATAGTAATAATTCTAATAATATCAAGTTTCTTCAACTTCCGAAAAAGCGGAGTTTATCGAATAAAAATATTTACAAATCGCCTTAATTCCAGAACTGCTGGCAACAATATCGTCAAACGTAGTGCAATATTTGGTATTATATAGATGTACATAATAAAAGAAACCACATCATTTTACCAAAACTAGTTGAAAAGTTATTAGCAATAGTAATAATTATAATTCTATCGAGTTTCTTCAAATGCCGGAACGGTGGATCTTCGCGAATGAGAATATTTACAAATCGCCTTACCTCCGGAACCGCTTGCAACAATATCGTCAAACGTAGTGCGATATTTGGTATTATATAGATGTACATAATAAAAGAAACCACATCATTTTACCAAAACTAGTTGAAAAGTTATTAGCAATAGTAATAATTATAATTCTATCGAGTTTCTTCAAATGCCGGAAGGGTGGATCTTAGCGAATGAAAATATTTACAAATCGCCTTATCTCCGGAACCACTGGCAACAATATCGTCAAACGTAGTGCGATATTTGGTAGTATATAGATGTACATAATAAAAGAAACCACATCATTTTACCAAAACTAGTTGAAGAGTTATTAGCAATAGTAATAATTCTAATTCTATCGAGTTTCTTCAACTGCCGAAACAGTGGATCTTAGTGAATGAGAATATTTACAAATCGCCTTACCTCCGGAACCGCTGGCAACAATATCGTCAAACGTAGTGTGATATTTGGTATTATATAGATGTACATAATAAAAGAAACCACAATCATTTTACCAAAACTAGTTGAAGAGTTATTAGCAATAGTAATAATTATAATTCTATCGAGTTTCTTCAAATGCCGGAAGGGTGGATCTTATCGAATGAAAATATTTACAAATCGCCTTATCTCCGGAACCACTGGCAACAATATCGTCAATTGTAGTGCGATATTTGGTACTATATAGATGTACATAATAAAAGAAACCACATCATTTTACCAAAACTAGTTGAAAAGTTATTAGCAATAGTAATAATTATAATTCTATCGAGTTTCTTCAAATGCCGGAAGGGTGGATCTTAGCGAATGAAAATATTTACAAATCGCCTTATCTCCGGAACCACTGGCTACAATATCGTCAATTGTAGTGCGATATTTGGTACTATATAGATGTACATAATAAAAGAAACCACATCATTTTACCAAAACTAGTTGAAAAGTTATTAGCAATAGTAATAATTATAATTCTATCGAGTTTCTTCAAATGCCGGAAGGGTGGATCTTCGCGAATGAGAATATTTACAAATCGCCTTACCTCCGGAACCGCTTGCAACAATATCGTCAAACGTAGTGCGATATTTGGTATTATATAGATGTACATAATAAAAGAAACCACATCATTTTACCAAAACTAGTTGAAAAGTTATTAGCAATAGTAATAATTATAATTCTATCGAGTTTCTTCAAATGCCGGAACGGTGGATCTTAGCGAATGAAAATATTTACAAATCGCCTTATCTCCGGAACCACTGGCAACAATATCGTCAAACGTAGTGCGATATTTGGTATTATATAGATGTACATAATAAAAGAAACCACATCATTTTACCAAAACTAGTTGAAGAGTTTCTTCAAATGCCGGAACGGTGGATCTTAGCGAATGAAAATATTTACAAATCGCCTTATCTCCGGAACCACTGGCAACAATATCGTCAAACGTTGTGCAATATTCAGTATTATATAGATGTACATCATGTAAGAAACCACATCATTTTACCAAAACTAGTTGAAGAGTTTTTATCGATAGTAATAATTCTAATAATATCAAGTTTCTTCAACTTCCGAAAAAGCGGAGTTTATCGAATAAAAATATTTACAAATCGCCTTAATTCCAGAACTGCTGGCAACAATATCGTCAAACGTAGTGCAATATTTGGTATTATATAGATGTACATAATAAAAGAAACCACATCATTTTACCAAAACTAGTTGAAAAGTTATTAGCAATAGTAATAATTATAATTCTATTGAGTTTCTTCAAATGCCGGAACGGTGGATCTTCGCGAATGAGAATATTTACAAATCGCCTTACCTCCGGAACCGCTGGCAACAATATCGTCAATTGTAGTGTGATATTTGGTACTATATAGATGTACATAATAAAAGAAACCACATCATTTTACCAAAACTAGTTGAAAAGTTATTAGCAATAGTAATAATTATAATTCTATCGAGTTTCTTCAAATGCCGGAACGGTCGATCTTAGCGAATGAAAATATTTACAAATCGCCTTATCTCCGGAACCACTGGCAACAATATCGTCAAACGTAGTGCGATATTTGGTATTATATAGATGTACATAATAAAAGAAACCACATCATTTTACCAAAACTAGTTGAAGAGTTTCTTCAAATGCCGGAAGGGTGGATCTTAGCGAATGAAAATATTTACAAATCGCCTTATCTCCGGAACCACTGGCAACAATATCGTCAAACGTTGTGCGATATTCAGTATTATATAGATGTACATCATATAAGAAACCACATCATTTTACCAAAACTAGTTGAAGAGTTTTTATCGATAGTAATAATTCTAATAATATCAAGTTTCTTCAACTTCCGAAAAAGCGGAGTTTATCGAATAAAAATATTTACAAATCGATTTAATTCCAGAACTGCTGGCAACAATATCGTCAAACGTAGTGCAATATTTGGTATTATATAGATGTACATAATAAAAGAAACCACATCATTTTACCAAAACTAGTTGAAAAGTTATTAGCAATAGTAATAATTATAATTCTATCGAGTTTCTTCAAATGCCGGAACGGTGGATCTTCGCGAATGAGAATATTTACAAATCGCCTTACCTCCGGAACCGCTTGCAACAATATCGTCAAACGTAGTGCGATATTTGGTATTATATAGATGTACATAATAAAAGAAACCACATCATTTTACCAAAACTAGTTGAAAAGTTATTAGCAATAGTAATAATTATAATTCTATCGAGTTTCTTCAAATGCCGGAAGGGTGGATCTTAGCGAATGAAAATATTTACAAATCGCCTTATCTCCGGAACCACTGGCAACAATATCGTCAAACGTAGTGCGATATTTGGTAGTATATAGATGTACATAATAAAAGAAACCACATCATTTTACCAAAACTAGTTGAAGAGTTATTAGCAATAGTAATAATTCTAATTCTATCGAGTTTCTTCAACTGCCGAAACAGTGGATCTTAGTGAATGAGAATATTTACAAATCGCCTTACCTCCGGAACCGCTGGCAACAATATCGTCAAACGTAGTGTGATATTTGGTATTATATAGATGTACATAATAAAAGAAACCACATCATTTTACCAAAACTAGTTGAAGAGTTATTAGCAATAGTAATAATTATAATTCTATCGAGTTTCTTCAAATGCCGGAAGGGTGGATCTTATCGAATGAAAATATTTACAAATCGCCTTATCTCCGGAACCACTGGCAACAATATCGTCAATTGTAGTGCGATATTTGGTACTATATAGATGTACATAATAAAAGAAACCACATCATTTTACCAAAACTAGTTGAAAAGTTATTAGCAATAGTAATAATTATAATTCTATCGAGTTTCTTCAAATGCCGGAACGGTGGATCTTAGCGAATGAAAATATTTACAAATCGCCTTATCTCCGGAACCACTGGCAACAATATCGTCAAACGTAGTGCGATATTTGGTATTATATAGATGTACATAATAAAAGAAACCACATCATTTTACCAAAACTAGTTGAAGAGTTTCTTCAAATGCCGGAACGGTGGATCTTAGCGAATGAAAATATTTACAAATCGCCTTATCTCCGGAACCACTGCCAACAATATCGTCAAACGTTGTGCAATATTCAGTATTATATAGATGTACATCATGTAAGAAACCACATCATTTTACCAAAACTAGTTGAAGAGTTTTTATCGATAGTAATAATTCTAATAATATCAAGTTTCTTCAACTTCCGAAAAAGCGGAGTTTATCGAATAAAAATATTTACAAATCGCCTTAATTCCAGAACTGCTGGCAACAATATCGTCAAACGTAGTGCAATATTTGGTATTACATAGATGTACATAATAAAAGAAACCACATCATTTTACCAAAACTAGTTGAAAAGTTATTAGCAATAGTAATAATTATAATTCTATCGAGTTTCTTCAAATGCCGGAAGGGTGGATCTTCGCGAATGAGAATATTTACAAATCGCCTTACCTCCGGAACCGCTGGCAACAATATCGTCAAACGTAGTGTGATATTTGGTATTATATAGATGTAGATAATAAAAGAAACCACATCATTTTACCAAAACTAGTTGAAAAGTTATTAGCAATAGTAATAATTATAATTCTATCGAGTTTCTTCAAATGCCGGAACGGTGGATCTTCGCGAATGAGAATATTTACAAATCGCCTTACCTCCGGAACCGCTTGCAACAATATCGTCAAACGTAGTGCGATATTTGGTATTATATAGATGTACATAATAAAAGAAACCACATCATTTTACCAAAACTAGTTGAAAAGTTATTAGCAATAGTAATAATTATAATTCTATCGAGTTTCTTCAAATGCCGGAAGGGTGGATCTTAGCGAATGAAAATATTTACAAATCGCCTTATCTCCGGAACCACTGGCAACAATATCGTCAATTGTAGTGCGATATTTGGTACTATATAGATGTACATAATAAAAGAAACCACATCATTTTACCAAAACTAGTTGAAAAGTTATTAGCAATAGTAATAATTATAATTCTATCGAGTTTCTTCAAATGCCGGAACGGTGGATCTTAGCGAATGAAAATATTTACAAATCGCCTTATCTCCGGAACCACTGGCAACAATATCGTCAAACGTAGTGCGATATTTGGTACTATATAGATGTACATAATAAAAGAAACCACATCATTTTACCAAAACTAGTTGAAAAGTTATTAGCAATAGTAATAATTATAATTCTATCGAGTTTCTTCAAATGCCGGAACGGTGGATCTTAGCGAATGAAAATATTTACAAATCGCCTTATCTCCGGAGCCACTGGCCACAATATCGTCAAACGTAGTGCGATATTTGGTATTATATAGATGTACATAATAAAAGAAACCACATCATTTTACCAAAACTAGTTGAAGAGTTTTTATCGATAGTAATAATTCTAATAATATCAAGTTTCTTCAACTTCCGAAAAAGCGGAGTTTATCGAATAAAAATATTTACAAATCGCCTTAATTCCAGAACTGCTGGCAACAATATCGTCAAACGTAGTGCAATATTTGGTATTATATAGATGTACATAATAAAAGAAACCACATCATTTTACCAAAACTAGTTGAAAAGTTATTAGCAATAGTAATAATTATAATTCTATCGAGTTTCTTCAAATGCCGGAACGGTGGATCTTCGCGAATGAGAATATTTACAAATCGCCTTACCTCCGGAACCGCTTGCAACAATATCGTCAAACGTAGTGCGATATTTGGTATTATATAGATGTACATAATAAAAGAAACCACATCATTTTACCAAAACTAGTTGAAAAGTTATTAGCAATAGTAATAATTATAATTCTATCGAGTTTCTTCAAATGCCGGAAGGGTGGATCTTAGCGAATGAAAATATTTACAAATCGCCTTATCTCCGGAACCACTGGCAACAATATCGTCAAACGTAGTGCGATATTTGGTAGTATATAGATGTACATAATAAAAGAAACCACATCATTTTACCAAAACTAGTTGAAGAGTTATTAGCAATAGTAATAATTCTAATTCTTTCGAGTTTCTTCAACTGCCGAAACAGTGGATCTTAGTGAATGAGAATATTTACAAATCGCCTTACCTCCGGAACCGCTGGCAACAATATCGTCAAACGTAGTGTGATATTTGGTATTATATAGATGTACATAATAAAAGAAACCACATCATTTTACCAAAACTAGTTGAAGAGTTATTAGCAATAGTAATAATTATAACTCTATCGAGTTTCTTCAAATGCCGGAAGGGTGGATCTTATCGAATGAAAATATTTACAAATCGCCTTATCTCCGGAACCACTGGCAACAATATCGTCAATTGTAGTGCGATATTTGGTACTATATAGATGTACATAATAAAAGAAACCACATCATTTTACCAAAACTAGTTGAAAAGTTATTAGCAATAGTAATAATTATAATTCTATCGAGTTTCTTCAAATGCCGGAACGGTGGATCTTAGCGAATGAAAATATTTACAAATCGCCTTATCTCCGGAACCACTGGCAACAATATCGTCAAACGTAGTGCGATATTTGGTATTATATAGATGTACATAATAAAAGAAACCACATCATTTTACCAAAACTAGTTGAAGAGTTTCTTCAAATGCCGGAACGGTGGATCTTAGCGAATGAAAATATTTACAAATCGCCTTATCTCCGGAACCACTGCCAACAATATCGTCAAACGTTGTGCAATATTCAGTATTATATAGATGTACATCATGTAAGAAACCACATCATTTTACCAAAACTAGTTGAAGAGTTTTTATCGATAGTAATAATTCTAATAATATCAAGTTTCTTCAACTTCCGAAAAAGCGGAGTTTATCGAATAAAAATATTTACAAATCGCCTTAATTCCAGAACTGCTGGCAACAATATCGTCAAACGTAGTGCAATATTTGGTATTACATAGATGTACATAATAAAAGAAACCACATCATTTTACCAAAACTAGTTGAAAAGTTATTAGCAATAGTAATAATTATAATTCTATCGAGTTTCTTCAAATGCCGGAAGGGTGGATCTTCGCGAATGAGAATATTTACAAATCGCCTTACCTCCGGAACCGCTGGCAACAATATCGTCAAACGTAGTGTGATATTTGGTATTATATAGATGTAGATAATAAAAGAAACCACATCATTTTACCAAAACTAGTTGAAAAGTTATTAGCAATAGTAATAATTATAATTCTATCGAGTTTCTTCAAATGCCGGAACGGTGGATCTTCGCGAATGAGAATATTTACAAATCGCCTTACCTCCGGAACCGCTTGCAACAATATCGTCAAACGTAGTGCGATATTTGGTATTATATAGATGTACATAATAAAAGAAACCACATCATTTTACCAAAACTAGTTGAAAAGTTATTAGCAATAGTAATAATTATAATTCGATCGAGTTTCTTCAAATGCCGGAAGGGTGGATCTTAGCGAATGAAAATATTTACAAATCGCCTTATCTCCGGAACCACTGGCAACAATATCGTCAATTGTAGTGCGATATTTGGTACTATATAGATGTACATAATAAAAGAAACCACATCATTTTACCAAAACTAGTTGAAAAGTTATTAGCAATAGTAATAATTATAATTCTATCGAGTTTCTTCAAATGCCGGAACGGTGGATCTTAGCGAATGAAAATATTTACAAATCGCCTTATCTCCGGAACCACTGGCAACAATATCGTCAAACGTAGTGCGATATTTGGTACTATATAGATGTACATAATAAAAGAAACCACATCATTTTACCAAAACTAGTTGAAAAGTTATTAGCAATAGTAATAATTATAATTCTATCGAGTTTCTTCAAATGCCGGAACGGTGGATCTTAGCGAATGAAAATATTTACAAATCGCCTTATCTCCGGAGCCACTGGCAACAATATCGTCAAACGTAGTGCGATATTTGGTATTATATAGATGTACATAATAAAAGAAACCACATCATTTTACCAAAACTAGTTGAAGAGTTTTTATCGATAGTAATAATTCTAATAATATCAAGTTTCTTCAACTTCCGAAAAAGCGGAGTTTATCGAATAAAAATATTTACAAATCGCCTTAATTCCAGAACTGCTGGCAACAATATCGTCAAACGTAGTGCAATATTTGGTATTATATAGATGTACATAATAAAAGAAACCACATCATTTTACCAAAACTAGTTGAAAAGTTATTAGCAATAGTAATAATTATAATTCTATCGAGTTTCTTCAAATGCCGGAACGGTGGATCTTCGCGAATGAGAATATTTACAAATCGCCTTACCTCCGGAACCGCTTGCAACAATATCGTCAAACGTAGTGCGATATTTGGTATTATATAGATGTACATAATAAAAGAAACCACATCATTTTACCAAAACTAGTTGAAAAGTTATTAGCAATAGTAATAATTATAATTCTATCGAGTTTCTTCAAATGCCGGAAGGGTGGATCTTAGCGAATGAAAATATTTACAAATCGCCTTATCTCCGGAACCACTGGCAACAATATCGTCAAACGTAGTGCGATATTTGGTAGTATATAGATGTACATAATAAAAGAAACCACATCATTTTACCAAAACTAGTTGAAGAGTTATTAGCAATAGTAATAATTCTAATTTTATCGAGTTTCTTCAACTGCCGAAACAGTGGATCTTAGTGAATGAGAATATTTACAAATCGCCTTACCTCCGGAACCGCTGGCAACAATATCGTCAAACGTAGTGTGATATTTGGTATTATATAGATGTACATAATAAAAGAAACCACAATCATTTTACCAAAACTAGTTGAAGAGTTATTAGCAATAGTAATAATTATAATTCTATCGAGTTTCTTCAAATGCCGGAAGGGTGGATCTTATCGAATGAAAATATTTACAAATCGCCTTATCTCCGGAACCACTGGCAACAATATCGTCAATTGTAGTGCGATATTTGGTACTATATAGATGTACATAATAAAAGAAACCACATCATTTTACCAAAACTAGTTGAAAAGTTATTAGCAATAGTAATAATTATAATTCTATCGAGTTTCTTCAAATGCCGGAACGGTGGATCTTAGCGAATGAAAATATTTACAAATCGCCTTATCTCCGGAACCACTGGCAACAATATCGTCAAACGTAGTGCGATATTTGGTATTATATAGATGTACATAATAAAAGAAACCACATCATTTTACCAAAACTAGTTGAAGAGTTTCTTCAAATGCCGGAACGGTGGATCTTAGCGAATGAAAATATTTACAAATCGCCTTATCTCCGGAACCACTGGCAACAATATCGTCAAACGTAGTGCGATATTTGGTACTATATAGATGTACATAATAAAAGAAACCACATCATTTTACCAAAACTAGTTGAAAAGTTATTAGCAATAGTAATAATTATAATTCTATCGAGTTTCTTCAAATGCCGGAACGGTGGATCTTAGCGAATGAAAATATTTACAAATCGCCTTATCTCCGGAGCCACTGGCAACAATATCGTCAAACGTAGTGCGATATTTGGTATTATATAGATGTACATAATAAAAGAAACCACATCATTTTACCAAAACTAGTTGAAGAGTTTTTATCGATAGTAATAATTCTAATAATATCAAGTTTCTTCAACTTCCGAAAAAGCGGAGTTTATCGAATAAAAATATTTACAAATCGCCTTAATTCCAGAACTGCTGGCAACAATATCGTCAAACGTAGTGCAATATTTGGTATTATATAGATGTACATAATAAAAGAAACCACATCATTTTACCAAAACTAGTTGAAAAGTTATTAGCAATAGTAATAATTATAATTCTATCGAGTTTCTTCAAATGCCGGAACGGTGGATCTTCGCGAATGAGAATATTTACAAATCGCCTTACCTCCGGAACCGCTTGCAACAATATCGTCAAACGTAGTGCGATATTTGGTATTATATAGATGTACATAATAAAAGAAACCACATCATTTTACCAAAACTAGTTGAAAAGTTATTAGCAATAGTAATAATTATAATTCTATCGAGTTTCTTCAAATGCCGGAAGGGTGGATCTTAGCGAATGAAAATATTTACAAATCGCCTTATCTCCGGAACCACTGGCAACAATATCGTCAAACGTAGTGCGATATTTGGTAGTATATAGATGTACATAATAAAAGAAACCACATCATTTTACCAAAACTAGTTGAAGAGTTATTAGCAATAGTAATAATTCTAATTTTATCGAGTTTCTTCAACTGCCGAAACAGTGGATCTTAGTGAATGAGAATATTTACAAATCGCCTTACCTCCGGAACCGCTGGCAACAATATCGTCAAACGTAGTGTGATATTTGGTATTATATAGATGTACATAATAAAAGAAACCACAATCATTTTACCAAAACTAGTTGAAGAGTTATTAGCAATAGTAATAATTATAATTCTATCGAGTTTCTTCAAATGCCGGAAGGGTGGATCTTATCGAATGAAAATATTTACAAATCGCCTTATCTCCGGAACCACTGGCAACAATATCGTCAATTGTAGTGCGATATTTGGTACTATATAGATGTACATAATAAAAGAAACCACATCATTTTACCAAAACTAGTTGAAAAGTTATTAGCAATAGTAATAATTATAATTCTATCGAGTTTCTTCAAATGCCGGAACGGTGGATCTTAGCGAATGAAAATATTTACAAATCGCCTTATCTCCGGAACCACTGGCAACAATATCGTCAAACGTAGTGAGATATTTGGTATTATATAGATGTACATAATAAAAGAAACCACATCATTTTACCAAAACTAGTTGAAGAGTTTCTTCAAATGCCGGAACGGTGGATCTTAGCGAATGAAAATATTTACAAATCGCCTTATCTCCGGAACCACTGCCAACAATATCGTCAAACGTTGTGCAATATTCAGTATTATATAGATGTACATCATGTAAGAAACCACATCATTTTACCAAAACTAGTTGAAGAGTTTTTATCGATAGTAATAATTCTAATAATATCAAGTTTCTTCAACTTCCGAAAAAGCGGAGTTTATCGAATAAAAATATTTACAAATCGCCTTAATTCCAGAACTGCTGGCAACAATATCGTCAAACGTAGTGCAATATTTGGTATTATATAGATGTACATAATAAAAGAAACCACATCATTTTACCAAAACTAGTTGAAAAGTTATTAGCAATAGTAATAATTATAATTCTATCGAGTTTCTTCAAATGCCGGAAGGGTGGATCTTCGCGAATGAGAATATTTACAAATCGCCTTACCTCCGGAACCGCTGGCAACAATATCGTCAAACGTAGTGTGATATTTGGTATTATATAGATGTACATAATAAAAGAAACCACATCATTTTACCAAAACTAGTTGAAAAGTTATTAGCAATAGTAATAATTATAATTCTATCGAGTTTCTTCAAATGCCGGAAGGGTGGATCTTAGCGAATGAAAATATTTACAAATCGCCTTATCTCCGGAACCACTGGCTACAATATCGTCAATTGTAGTGCGATATTTGGTACTATATAGATGTACATAATAAAAGAAACCACATCATTTTACCAAAACTAGTTGAAAAGTTATTAGCAATAGTAATAATTATAATTCTATCGAGTTTCTTCAAATGCCGGAAGGGTGGATCTTCGCGAATGAGAATATTTACAAATCGCCTTACCTCCGGAACCGCTTGCAACAATATCGTCAAACGTAGTGCGATATTTGGTATTATATAGATGTACATAATAAAAGAAACCACATCATTTTACCAAAACTAGTTGAAAAGTTATTAGCAATAGTAATAATTATAATTCTATCGAGTTTCTTCAAATGCCGGAACGGTGGATCTTAGCGAATGAAAATATTTACAAATCGCCTTATCTCCGGAACCACTGGCAACAATATCGTCAAACGTAGTGCGATATTTGGTATTATATAGATGTACATAATAAAAGAAACCACATCATTTTACCAAAACTAGTTGAAGAGTTTCTTCAAATGCCGGAACGGTGGATCTTAGCGAATGAAAATATTTACAAATCGCCTTATCTCCGGAACCACTGGCAACAATATCGTCAAACGTTGTGCAATATTCAGTATTATATAGATGTACATCATGTAAGAAACCACATCATTTTACCAAAACTAGTTGAAGAGTTTTTATCGATAGTAATAATTCTAATAATATCAAGTTTCTTCAACTTCCGAAAAAGCGGAGTTTATCGAATAAAAATATTTACAAATCGCCTTAATTCCAGAACTGCTGGCAACAATATCGTCAAACGTAGTGCAATATTTGGTATTATATAGATGTACATAATAAAAGAAACCACATCATTTTACCAAAACTAGTTGAAAAGTTATTATAAATAGTAATAATTATAATTCTATCGAGTTTCTTCAAATGCCGGAAGGGTGGATCTTAGCGAATGAAAATATTTACAAATCGCCTTATCTCCGGAACCACTGGCAACAATATCGTCAAACGTAGTGTGATATTTGGTATTATATAGATGTACATAATAAAAGAAACCACATCATTTTACCAAAACTAGTTGAAGAGTTATTAGCAATAGTAATAATTATAATTCTATCGAGTTTCTTCAAATGCCGGAAGGGTGGATCTTATCGAATGAAAATATTTACAAATCGCCTTATCTCCGGAACCACTGGCAACAATATCGTCAATTGTAGTGCGATATTTGGTACTATATAGATGTACATAATAAAAGAAACCACATCATTTTACCAAAACTAGTTGAAAAGTTATTAGCAATAGTAATAATTATAATTCTATCGAGTTTCTTCAAATGCCGGAACGGTGGATCTTAGCGAATGAAAATATTTACAAATCGCCTTATCTCCGGAACCACTGGCAACAATATCGTCAAACGTAGTGCGATATTTGGTATTATATAGATGTACATAATAAAAGAAACCACATCATTTTACCAAAACTAGTTGAAGAGTTTCTTCAAATGCCGGAACGGTGGATCTTAGCGAATGAAAATATTTACAAATCGCCTTATCTCCGGAACCACTGCCAACAATATCGTCAAACGTTGTGCAATATTCAGTATTATATAGATGTACATCATGTAAGAAACCACATCATTTTACCAAAACTAGTTGAAGAGTTTTTATCGATAGTAATAATTCTAATAATATCAAGTTTCTTCAACTTCCGAAAAAGCGGAGTTTATCGAATAAAAATATTTACAAATCGCCTTAATTCCAGAACTGCTGGCAACAATATCGTCAAACGTAGTGCAATATTTGGTATTACATAGATGTACATAATAAAAGAAACCACATCATTTTACCAAAACTAGTTGAAAAGTTATTAGCAATAGTAATAATTATAATTCTATCGAGTTTCTTCAAATGCCGGAAGGGTGGATCTTCGCGAATGAGAATATTTACAAATCGCCTTACCTCCGGAACCGCTGGCAACAATATCGTCAAATGTAGTGTGATATTTGGTATTATATAGATGTAGATAATAAAAGAAACCACATCATTTTACCAAAACTAGTTGAAAAGTTATTAGCAATAGAAATAATTATAATTCTATCGAGTTTCTTCAAATGCCGGAACGGTGGATCTTCGCGAATGAGAATATTTACAAATCGCCTTACCTCCGGAACCGCTTGCAACAATATCGTCAAACGTAGTGCGATATTTGGTATTATATAGATGTACATAATAAAAGAAACCCCATCATTTTACCAAAACTAGTTGAAGAGTTTCTTCAAATGCCGGAAGGGTGGATCTTAGCGAATGAAAATATTTACAAATCGCCTTATCTCCGGAACCACTGGCAACAATATCGTCAAACGTTGTGCGATATTCAGTATTATATAGATGTACATCATATAAGAAACCACATCATTTTACCAAAACTAGTTGAAGAGTTTTTATCGATAGTAATAATTCTAATAATACCAAGTTTCTTCAACTTCCGAAAAAGCGGAGTTTATCGAATAAAAATATTTACAAATCGCCTTAATTCCAGAACTGCTGGCAACAATATCGTCAAACGTAGTGCAATATTTGGTATTATATAGATGTACATAATAAAAGAAACCACATCATTTTACCAAAACTAGTTGAAAAGTTATTAGCAATAGTAATAATTATAATTCTATCGAGTTTCTTCAAATGCCGGAACGGTGGATCTTCGCGAATGAGAATATTTACAAATCGCCTTACCTCCGGAACCGCTTGCAACAATATCGTCATACGTAGTGCGATATTTGGTATTATATAGATGTACATAATAAAAGAAACCACATCATTTTACCAAAACTAGTTGAAAAGTTATTAGCAATAGTAATAATTATAATTCTATCGAGTTTCTTCAAATGCCGGAAGGGTGGATCTTAGCGAATGAAAATATTTACAAATCGCCTTATCTCCGGAACCACTGGCAACAATATCGTCAAACGTAGTGCGATATTTGGTAGTATATAGATGTACATAATAAAAGAAACCACATCATTTTACCAAAACTAGTTGAAGAGTTATTAGCAATAGTAATAATTCTAATTCTATCGAGTTTCTTCAACTGCCGAAACAGTGGATCTTAGTGAATGAGAATATTTACAAATCGCCTTACCTCCGGAACCGCTGGCAACAATATCGTCAAACGTAGTGTGATATTTGGTATTATATAGATGTACATAATAAAAGAAACCACAATCATTTTACCAAAACTAGTTGAAGAGTTATTAGCAATAGTAATAATTATAATTCTATCGAGTTTCTTCAAATGCCGGAAGGGTGGATCTTATCGAATGAAAATATTTACAAATCGCCTTATCTCCGGAACCACTGGCAACAATATCGTCAATTGTAGTGCGATATTTGGTATTATATAGATGTACATAATAAAAGAAACCACATCATTTTACCAAAACTAGTTGAAAAGTTATTAGCAATAGTAATAATTATAATTCTATCGAGTTTCTTCAAATGCCGGAACGGTGGATCTTAGCGAATGAAAATATTTACAAATCGCCTTATCTCCGGAACCACTGGCAACAATATCGTCAAACGTAGTGCGATATTTGGTATTATATAGATGTACATAATAAAAGAAACCACATCATTTTACCAAAACTAGTTGAAGAGTTTCTTCAAATGCCGGAACGGTGGATCTTAGCGAATGAAAATATTTACAAATCGCCTTATCTCCGGAACCACTGCCAACAATATCGTCAAACGTTGTGCAATATTCAGTATTATATAGATGTACATCATGTAAGAAACCACATCATTTTACCAAAACTAGTTGAAGAGTTTTTATCGATAGTAATAATTCTAATAATATCAAGTTTCTTCAACTTCCGAAAAAGCGGAGTTTATCGAATAAAAATATTTACAAATCGCCTTAATTCCAGAACTGCTGGCAACAATATCGTCAAACGTAGTGCAATATTTGGTATTACATAGATGTACATAATAAAAGAAACCACATCATTTTACCAAAACTAGTTGAAAAGTTATTAGCAATAGTAATAATTATAATTCTATCGAGTTTCTTCAAATGCCGGAAGGGTGGATCTTCGCGAATGAGAATATTTACAAATCGCCTTACCTCCGGAACCGCTGGCAACAATATCGTCAAACGTAGTGTGATATTTGGTATTATATAGATGTAGATAATAAAAGAAACCACATCATTTTACCAAAACTAGTTGAAAAGTTATTAGCAATAGTAATAATTATAATTCTATCGAGTTTCTTCAAATGCCGGAACGGTGGATCTTCGCGAATGAGAATATTTACAAATCGCCTTACCTCCGGAACCGCTTGCAACAATATCGTCAAACGTAGTGCGATATTTGGTATTATATAGATGTACATAATAAAAGAAACCACATCATTTTACCAAAACTAGTTGAAAAGTTATTAGCAATAGTAATAATTATAATTCTATCGAGTTTCTTCAAATGCCGGAAGGGTGGATCTTAGCGAATGAAAATATTTACAAATCGCCTTATCTCCGGAACCACTGGCAACAATATCGTCAATTGTAGTGCGATATTTGGTACTATATAGATGTACATAATAAAAGAAACCACATCATTTTACCAAAACTAGTTGAAAAGTTATTAGCAATAGTAATAATTATAATTCTATCGAGTTTCTTCAAATGCCGGAAGGGTGGATCTTAGCGAATGAAAATATTTACAAATCGCCTTATCTCCGGAACCACTGGCAACAATATCGTCAATTGTAGTGCGATATTTGGTACTATATAGATGTACATAATAAAAGAAACCACATCATTTTACCAAAACTAGTTGAAAAGTTATTAGCAATAGTAATAATTATAATTCTATCGAGTTTCTTCAAATGCCGGAACGGTGGATCTTAGCGAATGAAAATATTTACAAATCGCCTTATCTCCGGAGCCACTGGCAACAATATCGTCAAACGTAGTGCGATATTTGGTATTATATAGATGTACATAATAAAAGAAACCACATCATTTTACCAAAACTAGTTGAAGAGTTTTTATCGATAGTAATAATTCTAATAATATCAAGTTTCTTCAACTTCCGAAAAAGCGGAGTTTATCGAATAAAAATATTTACAAATCGCCTTAATTCCAGAACTGCTGGCAACAATATCGTCAAACGTAGTGCAATATTTGGTATTATATAGATGTACATAATAAAAGAAACCACATCATTTTACCAAAACTAGTTGAAAAGTTATTAGCAATAGTAATAATTATAATTCTATCGAGTTTCTTCAAATGCCGGAACGGTGGATCTTCGCGAATGAGAATATTTACAAATCGCCTTACCTCCGGAACCGCTTGCAACAATATCGTCAAACGTAGTGCGATATTTGGTATTATATAGATGTACATAATAAAAGAAACCACATCATTTTACCAAAACTAGTTGAAAAGTTATTAGCAATAGTAATAATTATAATTCTATCGAGTTTCTTCAAATGCCGGAAGGGTGGATCTTAGCGAATGAAAATATTTACAAATCGCCTTACCTCCGGAACCGCTTGCAACAATATCGTCAAACGTAGTGCGATATTTGGTATTATATAGATGTACATAATAAAAGAAACCACATCATTTTACCAAAACTAGTTGAAAAGTTATTAGCAATAGTAATAATTATAATTCTATCGAGTTTCTTCAAATGCCGGAACGGTGGATCTTAGCGAATGAAAATATTTACAAATCGCCTTACCTCCGGAACCGCTGGCAACAATATCGTCAAACGTAGTGTGATATTTGGTATTATATAGATGTACATAATAAAAGAAACCACATCATTTTACCAAAACTAGTTGAAAAGTTATTAGCAATAGTAATAATTATAATTCTATCGAGTTTCTTCAAATGCCGGAACGGTGGATCTTAGCGAATGAAAATATTTACAAATCGCCTTATCTCCGGAACCACTGGCAACAATATCGTCAAACGTAGTGCGATATTTGGTACTATATAGATGTACATAATAAAAGAAACCACATCATTTTACCAAAACTAGTTGAAAAGTTATTAGCAATAGTAATAATTATAATTCTATCGAGTTTCTTCAAATGCCGGAACGGTGGATCTTAGCGAATGAAAATATTTACAAATCGCCTTATCTCCGGAGCCACTGGCAACAATATCGGCCAACGTAGTGCGATATTTGGTATTATATAGATGTACATAATAAAAGAAACCACATCATTTTACCAAAACTAGTTGAAGAGTTTTTATCGATAGTAATAATTCTAATAATATCAAGTTTCTTCAACTTCCGAAAAAGCGGAGTTTATCGAATAAAAATATTTACAAATCGCCTTAATTCCAGAACTGCTGGCAACAATATCGTCAAACGTAGTGCAATATTTGGTATTATATAGATGTACATAATAAAAGAAACCACATCATTTTACCAAAACTAGTTGAAAAGTTATTAGCAATAGTAATAATTATAATTCTATCGAGTTTCTTCAAATGCCGGAACGGTGGATCTTCGCGAATGAGAATATTTACAAATCGCCTTACCTCCGGAACCGCTTGCAACAATATCGTCAAACGTAGTGCGATATTTGGTATTATATAGATGTACATAATAAAAGAAACCACATCATTTTACCAAAACTAGTTGAAAAGTTATTAGCAATAGTAATAATTATAATTCTATCGAGTTTCTTCAAATGCCGGAAGGGTGGATCTTAGCGAATGAAAATATTTACAAATCGCCTTACCTCCGGAACCGCTTGCAACAATATCGTCAAACGTAGTGCGATATTTGGTATTATATAGATGTACATAATAAAAGAAACCACATCATTTTACCAAAACTAGTTGAAAAGTTATTAGCAATAGTAATAATTATAATTCTATCGAGTTTCTTCAAATGCCGGAAGGGTGGATCTTAGCGAATGAAAATATTTACAAATCGCCTTATCTCCGGAACCACTGGCAACAATATCGTCAATTGTAGTGCGATATTTGGTACTATATAGATGTACATAATAAAAGAAACCACATCATTTTACCAAAACTAGTTGAAAAGTTATTAGCAATAGTAATAATTATAATTCTATCGAGTTTCTTCAAATGCCGGAACGGTGGATCTTAGCGAATGAAAATATTTACAAATCGCCTTATCTCCGGAACCACTGGCAACAATATCGTCAAACGTAGTGCGATATTTGGTACTATATAGATGTACATAATAAAAGAAACCACATCATTTTACCAAAACTAGTTGAAAAGTTATTAGCAATAGTAATAATTATAATTCTATCGAGTTTCTTCAAATGCCGGAACGGTGGATCTTAGCGAATGAAAATATTTACAAATCGCCTTATCTCCGGAACCACTGGCAACAATATCGTCAAACGTAGTGCGATATTTGGTATTATATAGATGTACATAATAAAAGAAACCACATCATTTTACCAAAACTAGTTGAAGAGTTTTTATCGATAGTAATAATTCTAATAATATCAAGTTTCTTCAACTTCCGAAAAAGCGGAGTTTATCGAATAAAAATATTTACAAATCGCCTTAATTCCAGAACTGCTGGCAACAATATCGTCAAACGTAGTGCAATATTTGGTATTATATAGATGTACATAATAAAAGAAACCACATCATTTTACCAAAACTAGTTGAAAAGTTATTAGCAATAGTAATAATTATAATTCTATCGAGTTTCTTCAAATGCCGGAACGGTGGATCTTCGCGAATGAGAATATTTACAAATCGCCTTACCTCCGGAACCGCTTGCAACAATATCGTCAAACGTAGTGCGATATTTGGTATTATATAGATGTACATAATAAAAGAAACCACATCATTTTACCAAAACTAGTTGAAAAGTTATTAGCAATAGTAATAATTATAATTCTATCGAGTTTCTTCAAATGCCGGAAGGGTGGATCTTAGCGAATGAAAATATTTACAAATCGCCTTATCTCCGGAACCACTGGCAACAATATCGTCAAACGTAGTGCGATATTTGGTAGTATATAGATGTACATAATAAAAGAAACCACATCATTTTACCAAAACTAGTTGAAGAGTTATTAGCAATAGTAATAATTCTAATTCTATCGAGTTTCTTCAACTGCCGAAACAGTGGATCTTAGTGAATGAGAATATTTACAAATCGCCTTACCTCCGGAACCGCTGGCAACAATATCGTCAAACGTAGTGTGATATTTGGTATTATATAGATGTACATAATAAAAGAAACCACAATCATTTTACCAAAACTAGTTGAAGAGTTATTAGCAATAGTAATAATTATAATTCTATCGAGTTTCTTCAAATGCCGGAAGGGTGGATCTTATCGAATGAAAATATTTACAAATCGCCTTATCTCCGGAACCACTGGCAACAATATCGTCAATTGTAGTGCGATATTTGGTACTATATAGATGTACATAATAAAAGAAACCACATCATTTTACCAAAACTAGTTGAAAAGTTATTAGCAATAGTAATAATTATAATTCTATCGAGTTTCTTCAAATGCCGGAACGGTGGATCTTAGCGAATGAAAATATTTACAAATCGCCTTATCTCCGGAACCACTGGCAACAATATCGTCAAACGTAGTGCGATATTTGTTATTATATAGATGTACATAATAAAAGAAACCACATCATTTTACCAAAACTAGTTGAAGAGTTTCTTCAAATGCCGGAACGGTGGATCTTAGCGAATGAAAATATTTACAAATCGCCTTATCTCCGGAACCACTGCCAACAATATCGTCAAACGTTGTGCAATATTCAGTATTATATAGATGTACATCATGTAAGAAACCACATCATTTTACCAAAACTAGTTGAAGAGTTTTTATCGATAGTAATAATTCTAATAATATCAAGTTTCTTCAACTTCCGAAAAAGCGGAGTTTATCGAATAAAAATATTTACAAATCGCCTTAATTCCAGAACTGCTGGCAACAATATCGTCAAACGTAGTGCAATATTTGGTATTATATAGATGTACATAATAAAAGAAACCACATCATTTTACCAAAACTAGTTGAAAAGTTATTAGCAATAGTAATAATTATAATTCTATCGAGTTTCTTCAAATGCCGGAAGGGTGGATCTTCGCGAATGAGAATATTTACAAATCGCCTTACCTCCGGAACCGCTGGCAACAATATCGTCAAACGTAGTGTGATATTTGGTATTATATAGATGTACATAATAAAAGAAACCACATCATTTTACCAAAACTAGTTGAAAAGTTATTAGCAATAGTAATAATTATAATTCTATCGAGTTTCTTCAAATGCCGGAAGGGTGGATCTTAGCGAATGAAAATATTTACAAATCGCCTTATCTCCGGAACCACTGGCTACAATATCGTCAATTGTAGTGCGATATTTGGTACTATATAGATGTACATAATAAAAGAAACCACATCATTTTACCAAAACTAGTTGAAAAGTTATTAGCAATAGTAATAATTATAATTCTATCGAGTTTCTTCAAATGCCGGAAGGGTGGATCTTCGCGAATGAGAATATTTACAAATCGCCTTACCTCCGGAACCGCTTGCAACAATATCGTCAAACGTAGTGCGATATTTGGTATTATATAGATGTACATAATAAAAGAAACCACATCATTTTACCAAAACTAGTTGAAAAGTTATTAGCAATAGTAATAATTATAATTCTATCGAGTTTCTTCAAATGCCGGAAGGGTGGATCTTAGCGAATGAAAATATTTACAAATCGCCTTATCTCCGGAACCACTGGCAACAATATCGTCAATTGTAGTGCGATATTTGGTACTATATAGATGTACATAATAAAAGAAACCACATCATTTTACCAAAACTAGTTGAAAAGTTATTAGCAAAAGTAATAATTATAATTCTATCGAGTTTCTTCAAATGCCGGAACGGTGGATCTTAGCGAATGAAAATATTTACAAATCGCCTTATCTCCGGAACCACTGGCAACAATATCGTCAAACGTAGTGCGATATTTGGTACTATATAGATTTACATAATAAAAGAAACCACATCATTTTACCAAAACTAGTTGAAAAGTTATTAGCAATAGTAATAATTATAATTCTATCGAGTTTCTTCAAATGCCGGAACGGTGGATCATAGCGAATGAAAATATTTACAAATCGCCTTATCTCCGGAACCACTGGCAACAATATCGTCAAACGTAGTGCGATATTTGGTATTATATAGATGTACCTAATAAAAGAAACCACATCATTTTACCAAAACTAGTTGAAGAGTTTCTTCAAATGCCGGAACGGTGGTTCTTAGCGAATGAAAATATTTACAAATCGCCTTATCTCCGGAACCACTGGCAACAATATCGTCAAACGTTGTGCGATATTTAGTATTATATAGATGTTCATCATATAAGAAACCACATCATTTTACCAAAACTAGTTGAAGAGTTTTTATCGATAGTAATAATTCTAATAATATCAAGTTTCTTCAACTTCCGAAAAAGCGGAGTTTATCGAATAAAAATATTTACAAATCGCCTTAATTCCAGAACTGCTGGCAACAATATCGTCAAACGTAGTGCAATATTTGGTATTATATAGATGTACATAATAAAAGAAACCACATCATTTTACCAAAACTAGTTGAAAAGTTATTAGCAATAGTAATAATTATAATTCTATCGAGTTTCTTCAAATGCCGGGACGGTGGATCTTCGCGAATGAGAATATTTACAAATCGCCTTACCTCCGGAACCGCTTGCAACAATATCGTCAAACGTAGTGCGATATTTGGTATTATATAGATGTACATAATAAAAGAAACCACATCATTTTACCAAAACTAGTTGAAAAGTTATTAGCAATAGTAATAATTATAATTCTATCGAGTTTCTTCAAATGCCGGAACGGTGGATCTTAGCGAATGAAAATATTTACAAATCGCCTTATCTCCGGAACCACTGGCAACAATATCGTCAAACGTAGTGCGATATTTGGTATTATATAGATGTACATAATAAAAGAAACCACATCATTTTACCAAAACTAGTTGAAGAGTTTCTTCAAATGCCGGAACGGTGGATCTTAGCGAATGAAAATATTTACAAATCGCCTTATCTCCGGAACCACTGGCAACAATATCGTCAAACGTTGTGCAATATTCAGTATTATATAGATGTACATCATGTAAGAAACCACATCATTTTACCAAAACTAGTTGAAGAGTTTTTATCGATAGTAATAATTCTAATAATATCAAGTTTCTTCAACTTCCGAAAAAGCGGAGTTTATCGAATAAAAATATTTACAAATCGCCTTAATTCCAGAACTGCTGGCAACAATATCGTCAAACGTAGTGCAATATTTGGTATTATATAGATGTACATAATAAAAGAAACCACATCATTTTACCAAAACTAGTTGAAAAGTTATTAGCAATAGTAATAATTATAATTCTATCGAGTTACTTCAAATGCCGGGACGGTGGATCTTCGCGAATGAGAATATTTAAAAATCGCCTTACCTCCGGAACCGCTTGCAACAATATCGTCAAACGTAGTGCGATATTTGGTATTATATAGATGTACATAATAAAAGAAACCACATCATTTTACCAAAACTAGTTGAAAAGTTATTAGCAATAGTAATAATTATAATTCTATCGAGTTTCTTCAAATGCCGGAAGGGTGGATCTTAGCGAATGAAAATATTTACAAATCGCCTTATCTCCGGAACCACTGGCAACAATATCGTCAATTGTAGTGCGATATTTGGTACTATATAGATGTACATAATAAAAGAAACCACATCATTTTACCAAAACTAGTTGAAAAGTTATTAGCAATAGTAATAATTATAATTCTATCGAGTTTCTTCAAATGCCGGAACGGTGGATCTTAGCGAATGAAAATATTTACAAATCGCCTTATCTCCGGAACCACTGGCAACAATATCGTCAAACGTAGTGCGATATTTGGTACTATATAGATGTACATAATAAAAGAAACCACATCATTTTACCAAAACTAGTTGAAAAGTTATTAGCAATAGTAATAATTATAATTCTATCGAGTTTCTTCAAATGCCGGAACGGTGGATCTTAGCGAATGAAAATATTTACAAATCGCCTTATCTCCGGAGCCACTGGCAACAATATCGTCAAACGTAGTGCGATATTTGGTATTATATAGATGTACATAATAAAAGAAACCACATCATTTTACCAAAACTAGTTGAAGAGTTTTTATCGATAGTAATAATTCTAATAATATCAAGTTTCTTCAACTTCCGAAAAAGCGGAGTTTATCGAATAAAAATATTTACAAATCGCCTTAATTCCAGAACTGCTGGCAACAATATCGTCAAACGTAGTGCAATATTTGGTATTATATAGATGTACATAAAAAAAGAAACCACATCATTTTACCAAAACTAGTTGAAAAGTTATTAGCAATAGTAATAATTATAATTCTATCGAGTTTCTTCAAATGCCGGAACGGTGGATCTTCGCGAATGAGAATATTTACAAATCGCCTTATCTCCGGAACCGCTTGCAACAATATCGTCAAACGTAGTGCGATATTTGGTATTATATAGATGTACATAATAAAAGAAACCACATCATTTTACCAAAACTAGTTGAAAAGTTATTAGCAATAGTAATAATTATAATTCTATCGAGTTTCTTCAAATGCCGGAAGGGTGGATCTTAGCGAATGAAAATATTTACAAATCGCCTTATCTCCGGAACCACTGGCAACAATATCGTCAAACGTAGTGCGATATTTGGTAGTATATAGATGTACATAATAAAAGAAACCACATCATTTTACCAAAACTAGTTGAAGAGTTATTAGCAATAGTAATAATTCTAATTCTATCGAGTTTCTTCAACTGCCGAAACAGTGGATCTTAGTGAATGAGAATATTTACAAATCGCCTTACCTCCGGAACCGCTGGCAACAATATCGTCAAACGTAGTGTGATATTTGGTATTATATAGATGTACATAATAAAAGAAACCACATCATTTTACCAAAACTAGTTGAAGAGTTATTAGCAATAGTAATAATTATAATTCTATCGAGTTTCTTCAAATGCCGGAAGGGTGGATCTTATCGAATGAAAATATTTACAAATCGCCTTATCTCCGGAACCACTGGCAACAATATCGTCAATTGTAGTGCAATATTTGGTACTATATAGATGTACATAATAAAAGAAACCACATCATTTTACCAAAACTAGTTGAAAAGTTATTAGCAATAGTAATAATTATAATTCTATCGAGTTTCTTCAAATGCGGGAACGGTGGATCTTAGCGAATGAAAATATTTACAAATCGCCTTATCTCCGGAACCACTGGCAACAATATCGTCAAACGTAGTGCGATATTTGGTATTATATAGATGTACATAATAAAAGAAACCACATCATTTTACCAAAACTAGTTGAAGAGTTTCTTCAAATGCCGGAACGGTGGATCTTAGCGAATGAAAATATTTACAAATCGCCTTATCTCCGGAACCACTGCCAACAATATCGTCAAACGTTGTGCAATATTCAGTATTATATAGATGTACATCATGTAAGAAACCACATCATTTTACAAAAACTAGTTGAAGAGTTTTTATCGATAGTAATAATTCTAATAATATCAAGTTTCTTCAACTTCCGAAAAAGCGGAGTTTATCGAATAAAAATATTTACAAATCGCCTTAATTCCAGAACTGCTGGCAACAATATCGTCAAACGTAGTGCAATATTTGGTATTATATAGATGTACATAATAAAAGAAACCACATCATTTTACCAAAACTAGTTGAAAAGTTATTAGCAATAGTAATAATTATAATTCTATCGAGTTTCTTCAAATGCCGGAAGGGTGGATCTTCGCGAATGAGAATATTTACAAATCGCCTTACCTCCGGAACCGCTGGCAACAATATCGTCAAACGTAGTGTGATATTTGGTATTATATAGATGTAGATAATAAAAGAAACCACATCATTTTACCAAAACTAGTTGAAAAGTTATTAGCAATAGTAATAATTATAATTCTATCGAGTTTCTTCAAATGCCGGAACGGTGGATCTTCGCGAATGAGAATATTTACAAATCGCCTTACCTCCGGAACCGCTTGCAACAATATCGTCAAACGTAGTGCGATATTTGGTATTATATAGATGTACATAATAAAAGAAACCACATCATTTTACCAAAACTAGTTGAAAAGTTATTAGCAATAGTAATAATTATAATTCTATCGAGTTTCTTCAACTTCCGAAAAAGCGGAGTTTATCGAAAAAAAATATTTACAAATCGCCTTAGTTCCAGAACTGCTGGCAACAATATCGTCAAACGTAGTGCGATATTTGGTAGTATATAGATGTACATAATAAAAGAAACCACATCATTTTACCAAAACTAGTTGAAGAGTTGTTAGCAATAGTAATAATTCTAATTCTATCGAGTTTCTTCAACTGCCGAAACAGTGGATCTTAGTGAATGAGAATATTTACAAATCGCCTTACCTCCGGAACCGCTTGCAACAATATCGTCAAACGTAGTGCGATATTTGGTATTATATAGATGTACATAATAAAAGAAACCACATCATTTTACCAAAACTAGTTGAAAAGTTATTAGCAATAGTAATAATTATAATTCTATCGAGTTTCTTCAAATGCCGGAAGGGTGGATCTTAGCGAATGAAAATATTTACAAATCGCCTTATCTCCGGAACCACTGGCAACAATATCGTCAAACGTAGTGCGATATTTGGTAGTATATAGATGTACATAATAAAAGAAACCACATCATTTTACCAAAACTAGTTGAAGAGTTATTAGCAATAGTAATAATTCTAATTCTATCGAGTTTCTTCAACTGCCGAAACAGTGGATCTTAGTGAATGAGAATATTTACAAATCGCCTTACCTCCGGAACCACTGGCAACAATATCGTCAAACGTAGTGCGATATTTGGTATTATATAGATGTACATAATAAAAGAAACCACATCATTTTACCAAAACTAGTTGAAGAGTTATTAGCAATAGTAATAATTATAATTCTATCGAGTTTCTTCAAATGCCGGAAGGGTGGATCTTATCGAATGAAAATATTTACAAATCGCCTTATCTCCGGAACCACTGGCAACAATATCGTCAATTGTAGTGCGATATTTGGTACTATATAGATGTACATAATAAAAGAAACCACATCATTTTACCAAAACTAGTTGAAAAGTTATTAGCAATAGTAATAATTATAATTCTATCGAGTTTCTTCAAATGCGGGAACGGTGGATCTTAGCGAATGAAAATATTTACAAATCGCCTTATCTCCGGAACCACTGGCAACAATATCGTCAAACGTAGTGCGATATTTGGTATTATATAGATGTACATAATAAAAGAAACCACATCATTTTACCAAAACTAGTTGAAGAGTTTCTTCAAATGCCGGAACGGTGGATCTTAGCGAATGAAAATATTTACAAATCGCCTTATCTCCGGAACCACTGCCAACAATATCGTCAAACGTTGTGCAATATTCAGTATTATATAGATGTACATCATGTAAGAAACCACATCATTTTACAAAAACTAGTTGAAGAGTTTTTATCGATAGTAATAATTCTAATAATATCAAGTTTCTTCAACTTCCGAAAAAGCGGAGTTTATCGAATAAAAATATTTACAAATCGCCTTAATTCCAGAACTGCTGGCAACAATATCGTCAAACGTAGTGCAATATTTGGTATTATATAGATGTACATAATAAAAGAAACCACATCATTTTACCAAAACTAGTTGAAAAGTTATTAGCAATAGTAATAATTATAATTCTATCGAGTTTCTTCAAATGCCGGAAGGGTGGATCTTCGCGAATGAGAATATTTACAAATCGCCTTACCTCCGGAACCGCTGGCAACAATATCGTCAAACGTAGTGTGATATTTGGTATTATATAGATGTAGATAATAAAAGAAACCACATCATTTTACCAAAACTAGTTGAAAAGTTATTAGCAATAGTAATAATTATAATTCTATCGAGTTTCTTCAAATGCCGGAACGGTGGATCTTCGCGAATGAGAATATTTACAAATCGCCTTAACTCCGGAACCGCTTGCAACAATATCGTCAAACGTAGTGCGATATTTGGTATTATATAGATGTACATAATAAAAGAAACCACATCATTTTACCAAAACTAGTTGAAAAGTTATTAGCAATAGTAATAATTATAATTCTATCGAGTTTCTTCAAATGCCGGAACGGTGGATCTTAGCGAATGAAAATATTTACAAATCGCCTTATCTCCGGAACCACTGGCAACAATATCGTCAATTGTAGTGCGATATTTGGTACTATATAGATGTACATAATAAAAGAAACCACATCATTTTACCAAAACTAGTTGAAAAGTTATTAGCAATAGTAATAATTATAATTCTATCGAGTTTCTTCAAATGCCGGAACGGTGGATCTTAGCGAATGAAAATATTTACAAATCGCCTTATCTCCGGAACCACTGGCAACAATATCGTCAAACGTAGTGCGATATTTGGTACTATATAGATGTACATAATAAAAGAAACCACATCATTTTACCAAAACTAGTTGAAAAGTTATTAGCAATAGTAATAATTATAATTCTATCGAGTTTCTTCAAATGCCGGAACGGTGGATCTTAGCGAATGAAAATATTTACAAATCGCCTTATCTCCGGAGCCACTGGCAACAATATCGTCAAACGTAGTGCGATATTTGGTATTATATAGATGTACATAATAAAAGAAACCACATCATTTTACCAAAACTAGTTGAAGAGTTTTTATCGATAGTAATAATTCTAATAATATCAAGTTTCTTCAACTTCCGAAAAAGCGGAGTTTATCGAATAAAAATATTTACAAATCGCCTTAATTCCAGAACTGCTGGCAACAATATCGTCAAACGTAGTGCAATATTTGGTATTATATAGATGTACATAATAAAAGAAACCACATCATTTTACCAAAACTAGTTGAAAAGTTATTAGCAATAGTAATAATTATAATTCTATCGAGTTTCTTCAAATGCCGGAACGGTGGATCTTCGCGAATGAGAATATTTACAAATCGCCTTACCTCCGGAACCGCTTGCAACAATATCGTCAAACGTAGTGCGATATTTGGTATTATATAGATGTACATAATAAAAGAAACCACATCATTTTACCAAAACTAGTTGAAAAGTTATTAGCAATAGTAATAATTATAATTCTATCGAGTTTCTTCAAATGCCGGAAGGGTGGATCTTAGCGAATGAAAATATTTACAAATCGCCTTATCTCCGGAACCACTGGCAACAATATCGTCAAACGTAGTGCGATATTTGGTAGTAAATAGATGTACATAATAAAAGAAACCACATCATTTTACCAAAACTAGTTGAAGAGTTATTAGCAATAGTAATAATTCTAATTCTATCGAGTTTCTTCAACTGCCGAAACAGTGGATCTTAGTGAATGAGAATATTTACAAATCGCCTTACCTCCGGAACCGCTGGCAACAATATCGTCAAACGTAGTGTGATATTTGGTATTATATAGATGTACATAATAAAAGAAACCACAATCATTTTACCAAAACTAGTTGAAGAGTTATTAGCAATAGTAATAATTATAATTCTATCGAGTTTCTTCAAATGCCGAAAAAGCGGAGTTTATCGAAAAAAAATATTTACAAATCGCCTTAGTTCCAGAACTGCTGGCAACAA
The DNA here is from genome assembly GCA_930367205.1 of Acanthosoma haemorrhoidale. Classification (NCBI taxonomy): domain Eukaryota; kingdom Metazoa; phylum Arthropoda; class Insecta; order Hemiptera; family Acanthosomatidae; genus Acanthosoma; species Acanthosoma haemorrhoidale. The sequence goes on from OV884009.1 coordinate 2,159,422, forward strand.
TATCGTCAAACGTAGTGCGATATTTGGTAGTATATAGATGTACATAATAAAAGAAACCACATCATTTTACCAAAACTAGTTGAAGAGTTGTTAGCAATAGTAATAATTCTAATTCTATCGAGTTTCTTCAACTGCCGAAACAGTGGATCTTAGTGAATGAGAATATTTACAAATCGCCTTACCTCCGGAACCGCTTGCAACAATATCGTCAAACGTAGTGCGATATTTGGTATTATATAGATGTACATAATAAAAGAAACCACATCATTTTACCAAAACTAGTTGAAAAGTTATTAGCAATAGTAATAATTATAATTCTATCGAGTTTCTTCAAATGCCGGAAGGGTGGATCTTAGCGAATGAAAATATTTACAAATCGCCTTATCTCCGGAACCACTGGCAACAATATCGTCAAACGTAGTGCGATATTTGGTAGTATATAGATGTACATAATAAAAGAAACCACATCATTTTACCAAAACTAGTTGAAGAGTTATTAGCAATAGTAATAATTCTAATTCTATCGAGTTTCTTCAACTGCCGAAACAGTGGATCTTAGTGAATGAGAATATTTACAAATCGCCTTACCTCCGGAACCGCTGGCAACAATATCGTCAAACGTAGTGTGATATTTGGTATTATATAGATGTACATAATAAAAGAAACCACATCATTTTACCAAAACTAGTTGAAGAGTTATTAGCAATAGTAATAATTATAATTCTATCGAGTTTCTTCAAATGCCGGAAGGGTGGATCTTATCGAATGAAAATATTTACAAATCGCCTTATCTCCGGAACCACTAGCAACAATATCGTCAATTGTAGTGCGATATTTGGTACTATATAGATGTACATAATAAAAGAAACCACATCATTTTACCAAAACTAGTTGAAAAGTTATTAGCAATAGTAATAATTATAATTCTATCGAGTTTCTTCAAATGCGGGAACGGTGGATCTTAGCGAATGAAAATATTTACAAATCGCCTTATCTCCGGAACCACTGGCAACAATATCGTCAAACGTAGTGCGATATTTGGTATTATATAGATGTACATAATAAAAGAAACCACATCATTTTACCAAAACTAGTTGAAGAGTTTCTTCAAATGCCGGAACGGTGGATCTTAGCGAATGAAAATATTTACAAATCGCCTTATCTCCGGAACCACTGCCAACAATATCGTCAAACGTTGTGCAATATTCAGTATTATATAGATGTACATCATGTAAGAAACCACATCATTTTACAAAAACTAGTTGAAGAGTTTTTATCGATAGTAATAATTCTAATAATATCAAGTTTCTTCAACTTCCGAAAAAGCGGAGTTTATCGAATAAAAATATTTACAAATCGCCTTAATTCCAGAACTGCTGGCAACAATATCGTCAAACGTAGTGCAATATTTGGTATTATATAGATGTACATAATAAAAGAAACCACATCATTTTACCAAAACTAGTTGAAAAGTTATTAGCAATAGTAATAATTATAATTCTATCGAGTTTCTTCAAATGCCGGAAGGGTGGATCTTCGCGAATGAGAATATTTACAAATCGCCTTACCTCCGGAACCGCTGGCAACAATATCGTCAAACGTAGTGTGATATTTGGTATTATATAGATGTAGATAATAAAAGAAACCACATCATTTTACCAAAACTAGTTGAAAAGTTATTAGCAATAGTAATAATTATAATTCTATCGAGTTTCTTCAAATGCCGGAACGGTGGATCTTCGCGAATGAGAATATTTACAAATCGCCTTACCTCCGGAACCGCTTGCAACAATATCGTCAAACGTAGTGCGATATTTGGTATTATATAGATGTACATAATAAAAGAAACCACATCATTTTACCAAAACTAGTTGAAAAGTTATTAGCAATAGTAATAATTATAATTCTATCGAGTTTCTTCAAATGCCGGAAGGGTGGATCTTAGCGAATGAAAATATTTACAAATCGCCTTATCTCCGGAACCACTGGCAACAATATCGTCAATTGTAGTGCGATATTTGGTACTATATAGATGTACATAATAAAAGAAACCACATCATTTTACCAAAACTAGTTGAAAAGTTATTAGCAATAGTAATAATTATAATTCTATCGAGTTTCTTCAAATGCCGGAACGGTGGATCTTAGCGAATGAAAATATTTACAAATCGCCTTATCTCCGGAACCACTGGCAACAATATCGTCAAACGTAGTGCGATATTTGGTACTATATAGATGTACATAATAAAAGAAACCACATCATTTTACCAAAACTAGTTGAAAAGTTATTAGCAATAGTAATAATTATAATTCTATCGAGTTTCTTCAAATGCCGGAACGGTGGATCTTAGCGAATGAAAATATTTACAAATCGCCTTATCTCCGGAGCCACTGGCAACAATATCGTCAAACGTAGTGCGATATTTGGTATTATATAGATGTACATAATAAAAGAAACCACATCATTTTACCAAAACTAGTTGAAGAGTTTTTATCGATAGTAATAATTCTAATAATATCAAGTTTCTTCAACTTCCGAAAAAGCGGAGTTTATCGAATAAAAATATTTACAAATCGCCTTAATTCCAGAACTGCTGGCAACAATATCGTCAAACGTAGTGCAATATTTGGTATTATATAGATGTACATAATAAAAGAAACCACATCATTTTACCAAAACTAGTTGAAAAGTTATTAGCAATAGTAATAATTATAATTCTATCGAGTTTCTTCAAATGCCGGAACGGTGGATCTTCGCGAATGAGAATATTTACAAATCGCCTTACCTCCGGAACCGCTTGCAACAATATCGTCAAACGTAGTGCGATATTTGGTATTATATAGATGTACATAATAAAAGAAACCACATCATTTTACCAAAACTAGTTGAAAAGTTATTAGCAATAGTAATAATTATAATTCTATCGAGTTTCTTCAAATGCCGGAAGGGTGGATCTTAGCGAATGAAAATATTTACAAATCGCCTTATCTCCGGAACCACTGGCAACAATATCGTCAAACGTAGTGCGATATTTGGTAGTATATAGATGTACATAATAAAAGAAACCACATCATTTTACCAAAACTAGTTGAAAAGTTATTAGCAATAGTAATAATTATAATTCTATCGAGTTTCTTCAACTGCCGAAACAGTGGATCTTAGTGAATGAGAATATTTACAAATCGCCTTACCTCCGGAACCGCTGGCAACAATATCGTCAAACGTAGTGTGATATTTGGTATTATATAGATGTACATAATAAAAGAAACCACAATCATTTTACCAAAACTAGTTGAAGAGTTATTAGCAATAGTAATAATTATAATTCTATCGAGTTTCTTCAAATGCCGGAAGGGTGGATCTTATCGAATGAAAATATTTACAAATCGCCTTATCTCCGGAACCACTGGCAACAATATCGTCAATTGTAGTGCGATATTTGGTACTATATAGATGTACATAATAAAAGAAACCACATCATTTTACCAAAACTAGTTGAAAAGTTATTAGCAATAGTAATAATTATAATTCTATCGAGTTTCTTCAAATGCCGGAACGGTGGATCTTAGCGAATGAAAATATTTACAAATCGCCTTATCTCCGGAACCACTGGCAACAATATCGTCAAACGTAGTGCGATATTTGGTATTATATAGATGTACATAATAAAAGAAACCACATCATTTTACCAAAACTAGTTGAAGAGTTTCTTCAAATGCCGGAACGGTGGATCTTAGCGAATGAAAATATTTACAAATCGCCTTATCTCCGGAACCACTGCCAACAATATCGTCAAACGTTGTGCAATATTCAGTATTATATAGATGTACATCATGTAAGAAACCACATCATTTTACCAAAACTAGTTGAAGAGTTTTTATCGATAGTAATAATTCTAATAATATCAAGTTTCTTCAACTTCCGAAAAAGCGGAGTTTATCGAATAAAAATATTTACAAATCGCCTTAATTCCAGAACTGCTGGCAACAATATCGTCAAACGTAGTGCAATATTTGGTATTATATAGATGTACATAATAAAAGAAACCACATCATTTTACCAAAACTAGTTGAAAAGTTATTAGCAATAGTACTAATTATAATTCTATCGAGTTTCTTCAAATGCCGGAAGGGTGGATCTTCGCGAATGAGAATAAATACAAATCGCCTTACCTCCGGAACCGCTGGCAACAATATCGTCAAACGTAGTGTGATATTTGGTATTATATAGATGTACATAATAAAAGAAACCACATCATTTTACCAAAACTAGTTGAAAAGTTATTAGCAATAGTAATAATTATAATTCTATCGAGTTTCTTCAAATGCCGGAAGGGTGGATCTTAGCGAATGAAAATATTTACAAATCGCCTTATCTCCGGAACCACTGGCTACAATATCGTCAATTGTAGTGCGATATTTGGTACTATATAGATGTACATAATAAAAGAAACCACATCATTTTACCAAAACTAGTTGAAAAGTTATTAGCAATAGTAATAATTATAATTCTATCGAGTTTCTTCAAATGCCGGAAGGGTGGATCTTCGCGAATGAGAATATTTACAAATCGCCTTACCTCCGGAACCGCTTGCAACAATATCGTCAAACGTAGTGCGATATTTGGTATTATATAGATGTACATAATAAAAGAAACCACATCATTTTACCAAAACTAGTTGAAAAGTTATTAGCAATAGTAATAATTATAATTCTATCGAGTTTCTTCAAATGCCGGAAGGGTGGATCTTAGCGAATGAAAATATTTACAAATCGCCTTATCTCCGGAACCACTGGCAACAATATCGTCAATTGTAGTGCGATATTTGGTACTATATAGATGTACATAATAAAAGAAACCACATCATTTTACCAAAACTAGTTGAAAAGTTATTAGCAAAAGTAATAATTATAATTCTATCGAGTTTCTTCAAATGCCGGAACGGTGGATCTTAGCGAATGAAAATATTTACAAATCGCCTTATCTCCGGAACCACTGGCAACAATATCGTCAAACGTAGTGCGATATTTGGTACTATATAGATTTACATAATAAAAGAAACCACATCATTTTACCAAAACTAGTTGAAAAGTTATTAGCAATAGTAATAATTATAATTCTATCGAGTTTCTTCAAATGCCGGAACGGTGGATCATAGCGAATGAAAATATTTACAAATCGCCTTATCTCCGGAACCACTGGCAACAATATCGTCAAACGTAGTGCGATATTTGGTATTATATAGATGTACCTAATAAAAGAAACCACATCATTTTACCAAAACTAGTTGAAGAGTTTCTTCAAATGCCGGAACGGTGGTTCTTAGCGAATGAAAATATTTACAAATCGCCTTATCTCCGGAACCACTGGCAACAATATCGTCAAACGTTGTGCGATATTTAGTATTATATAGATGTACATCATATAAGAAACCACATCATTTTACCAAAACTAGTTGAAGAGTTTTTATCGATAGTAATAATTCTAATAATATCCAGTTTCTTCAACTTCCGAAAAAGCGGAGTTTATCGAATAAAAATATTTACAAATCGCCTTAATTCCAGAACTGCTGGCAACAATATCGTCAAACGTAGTGCAATATTTGGTATTATATAGATGTACATAATAAAAGAAACCACATCATTTTACCAAAACTAGTTGAAAAGTTATTAGCAATAGTAATAATTATAATTCTATCGAGTTTCTTCAAATGCCGGGACGGTGGATCTTCGCGAATGAGAATATTTACAAATCGCCTTACCTCCGGAACCGCTTGCAACAATATCGTCAAACGTAGTGCGATATTTGGTATTATATAGATGTACATAATAAAAGAAACCACATCATTTTACCAAAACTAGTTGAAAAGTTATTAGCAATAGTAATAATTATAATTCTATCGAGTTTCTTCAAATGCCGGAACGGTGGATCTTAGCGAATGAAAATATTTACAAATCGCCTTATCTCCGGAACCACTGGCAACAATATCGTCAAACGTAGTGCGATATTTGGTATTATATAGATGTACATAATAAAAGAAACCACATCATTTTACCAAAACTAGTTGAAGAGTTTCTTCAAATGCCGGAACGGTGGATCTTAGCGAATGAAAATATTTACAAATCGCCTTATCTCCGGAACCACTGGCAACAATATCGTCAAACGTTGTGCAATATTCAGTATTATATAGATGTACATCATGTAAGAAACCACATCATTTTACCAAAACTAGTTGAAGAGTTTTTATCGATAGTAATAATTCTAATAATATCAAGTTTCTTCAACTTCCGAAAAAGCGGAGTTTATCGAATAAAAATATTTACAAATCGCCTTAATTCCAGAACTGCTGGCAACAATATCGTCAAACGTAGTGCAATATTTGGTATTATATAGATGTACATAATAAAAGAAACCACATCATTTTACCAAAACTAGTTGAAAAGTTATTAGCAATAGTAATAATTATAATTCTATCGAAATTCTTCAAATGCCGGGACGGTGGATCTTCGCGAATGAGAATATTTACAAATCGCCTTACCTCCGGAACCGCTTGCAACAATATCGTCAAACGTAGTGCGATATTTGGTATTATATAGATGTACATAATAAAAGAAACCACATCATTTTACCAAAACTAGTTGAAAAGTTATTAGCAATAGTAATAATTATAATTCTATCGAGTTTCTTCAACTTCCGAAAAAGCGGAGTTTATCGAAAAAAAATATTTACAAATCGCCTTAGTTCCAGAACTGCTGGCAACAATATCGTCAAACGTAGTGCGATATTTGGTAGTATATAGATGTACATAATAAAAGAAACCACATCATTTTACCAAAACTAGTTGAAGAGTTGTTAGCAATAGTAATAATTCTAATTCTATCGAGTTTCTTCAACTGCCGAAACAGTGGATCTTAGTGAATGAGAATATTTACAAATCGCCTTACCTCCGGAACCGCTGGCAACAATATCGTCAAACGTAGTGCGATATTTGGTATTATATAGATGTACATAATAAAAGAAACCACATCATTTTACCAAAACTAGTTGAAAAGTTATTAGCAATAGTAATAATTATAATTCTATCGAGTTTCTTCAAATGCCGGAAGGGTGGATCTTAGCGAATGAAAATATTTACAAATCGCCTTATCTCCGGAACCACTGGCAACAATATCGTCAAACGTAGTGCGATATTTGGTATTATATAGATGTACATAATAAAAGAAACCACATCATTTTACCAAAACTAGTTGAAGAGTTATTAGCAATAGTAATAATTCTAATTCTATCGAGTTTCTTCAACTGCCGAAACAGTGGATCTTAGTGAATGAGAATATTTACAAATCGCCTTACCTCCGGAACCGCTGGCAACAATATCGTCAAACGTAGTGTGATATTTGGTATTATATAGATGTACATAATAAAAGAAACCACATCATTTTACCAAAACTAGTTGAAAAGTTATTAGCAATAGTAATAATTATAATTCTATCGAGTTTCTTCAAATGCCGGAAGGGTGGATCTTATCGAATGAAAATATTTACAAATCGCCTTATCTCCGGAACCACTGGCAACAATATCGTCAATTGTAGTGCGATATTTGGTACTATATAGATGTACATAATAAAAGAAACCACATCATTTTACCAAAACTAGTTGAAAAGTTATTAGCAATAGTAATAATTATAATTCTATCGAGTTTCTTCAAATGCGGGAACGGTGGATCTTAGCGAATGAAAATATTTACAAATCGCCTTATCTCCGGAACCACTGGCAACAATATCGTCAAACGTAGTGCGATATTTGGTATTATATAGATGTACATAATAAAAGAAACCACATCATTTTACCAAAACTAGTTGAAGAGTTTCTTCAAATGCCGGAACGGTGGATCTTAGCGAATGAAAATATTTACAAATCGCCTTATCTCCGGAACCACTGCCAACAATATCGTCAAACGTTGTGCAATATTCAGTATTATATAGATGTACATCATGTAAGAAACCACATCATTTTACCAAAACTAGTTGAAGAGTTTTTATCGATAGTAATAATTCTAATAATATCAAGTTTCTTCAACTTCCGAAAAAGCGGAGTTTATCGAATAAAAATATTTACAAATCGCCTTAATTCCAGAACTGCTGGCAACAATATCGTCAAACGTAGTGCGATATTTGGTATTATATAGATGTACATAATAAAAGAAACCACATCATTTTACCAAAACTAGTTGAAAAGTTATTAGCAATAGTAATAATTATAATTCTATCGAGTTTCTTCAAATGCCGGAAGGGTGGATCTTCGCGAATGAGAATATTTACAAATCGCCTTACCTCCGGAACCGCTGGCAACAATATCGTCAAACGTAGTGCGATATTTGGTATTATATAGATGTAGATAATAAAAGAAACCACATCATTTTACCAAAACTAGTTGAAAAGTTATTAGCAATAGTAATAATTATAATTCTATCGAGTTTCTTCAAATGCCGGAACGGTGGATCTTCGCGAATGAGAATATTTACAAATCGCCTTACCTCCGGAACCGCTTGCAACAATATCGTCAAACGTAGTGCGATATTTGGTATTATATAGATGTACATAATAAAAGAAACCACATCATTTTACCAAAACTAGTTGAAAAGTTATTAGCAATAGTAATAATTATAATTCTATCGAGTTTCTTCAAATGCCGGAAGGGTGGATCTTAGCGAATGAAAATATTTACAAATCGCCTTATCTCCGGAACCACTGGCAACAATATCGTCAATTGTAGTGCGATATTTGGTACTATATAGATGTACATAATAAAAGAAACCACATCATTTTACCAAAACTAGTTGAAGAGTTGTTAGCAATAGTAATAATTCTAATTCTATCTAGTTTCTTCAACTGCCGAAACAGTGGATCTTAGTGAATGAGAATATTTACAAATCGCCTTACCTCCGGAACCGCTTGCAACAATATCGTCAAACGTAGTGCGATATTTGGTATTATATAGATGTACATAATAAAAGAAACCACATCATTTTACCAAAACTAGTTGAAAAGTTATTAGCAATAGTAATAATTATAATTCTATCGAGTTTCTTCAAATGCCGGAAGGGTGGATCTTAGCGAATGAAAATATTTACAAATCGCCTTATCTCCGGAACCACTGGCAACAATATCGTCAAACGTAGTGCGATATTTGGTAGTATATAGATGTACATAATAAAAGAAACCACATCATTTTACCAAAACTAGTTGAAGAGTTATTAGCAATAGTAATAATTCTAATTCTATCGAGTTTCTTCAACTGCCGAAACAGTGGATCTTAGTGAATGAGAATATTTACAAATCGCCTTACCTCCGGAACCGCTGGCAACAATATCGTCAAACGTAGTGTGATATTTGGTATTATATAGATGTACATAATAAAAGAAACCACATCATTTTACCAAAACTAGTTGAAGAGTTATTAGCAATAGTAATAATTATAATTCTATCGAGTTTCTTCAAATGCCGGAAGGGTGGATCTTATCGAATGAAAATATTTACAAATCGCCTTATCTCCGGAACCACTGGCAACAATATCGTCAATTGTAGTGCGATATTTGGTACTATATAGATGTACATAATAAAAGAAACCACATCATTTTACCAAAACTAGTTGAAAAGTTATTAGCAATAGTAATAATTATAATTCTATCGAGTTTCTTCAAATGCCGGAACGGTGGATCTTAGCGAATGAAAATATTTACAAATCGCCTTATCTCCGGAACCACTGGCAACAATATCGTCAAACGTAGTGCGATATTTGGTATTATATAGATGTACATAATAAAAGAAACCACATCATTTTACCAAAACTAGTTGAAGAGTTTCTTCAAATGCCGGAACGGTGGATCTTAGCGAATGAAAATATTTACAAATCGCCTTATCTCCGGAACCACTGCCAACAATATCGTCAAACGTTGTGCAATATTCAGTATTATATAGATGTACATCATGTAAGAAACCACATCATTTTACCAAAACTAGTTGAAGAGTTTTTATCGATAGTAATAATTCTAATAATATCAAGTTTCTTCAACTTCCGAAAAAGCGGAGTTTATCGAATAAAAATATTTACAAATCGCCTTAATTCCAGAACTGCTGGCAACAATATCGTCAAACGTATTGCAATATTTGGTATTATATAGATGTACATAATAAAAGAAACCACATCATTTTACCAAAACTAGTTGAAAAGTTATTAGCAATAGTAATAATTATAATTCTATCGAGTTTCTTCAAATGCCGGAAGGGTGGATCTTCGCGAATGAGAATATTTACAAATCGCCTTACCTCCGGAACCGCTGGCAACAATATCGTCAAACGTAGTGTGATATTTGGTATTATATAGATGTAGATAATAAAAGAAACCACATCATTTTACCAAAACTAGTTGAAAAGTTATTAGCAATAGTAATAATTATAATTCTATCGAGTTTCTTCAAATGCCGGAACGGTGGATCTTCGCGAATGAGAATATTTACAAATCGCCTTACCTCCGGAACCGCTTGCAACAATATCGTCAAACGTAGTGCGATATTTGGTATTATATAGATGTACATAATAAAAGAAACCACATCATTTCACCAAAACTAGTTGAAAAGTTATTAGCAATAGTAATAATTATAATTCTATCGAGTTTCTTCAAATGCCGGAAGGGTGGATCTTAGCGAATGAAAATATTTACAAATCGCCTTATCTCCGGAACCACTGGCAACAATATCGTCAATTGTAGTGCGATATTTGGTACTATATAGATGTACATAATAAAAGAAACCACATCATTTTACCAAAACTAGTTGAAGAGTTGTTAGCAATAGTAATAATTCTAATTCTATCGAGTTTCTTCAACTGCCGAAACAGTGGATCTTAGTGAATGAGAATATTTACAAATCGCCTTACCTCCGGAACCGCTTGCAACAATATCGTCAAACGTAGTGCGATATTTGGTATTATATAGATGTACATAATAAAAGAAACCACATCATTTTACCAAAACTAGTTGAAAAGTTATTAGCAATAGTAATAATTATAATTCTATCGAGTTTCTTCAAATGCCGGAAGGGTGGATCTTAGCGAATGAAAATATTTACAAATCGCCTTATCTCCGGAACCACTGGCAACAATATCGTCAAACGTAGTGCGATATTTGGTAGTATATAGATGTACATAATAAAAGAAACCACATCATTTTACCAAAACTAGTTGAAGAGTTATTAGCAATAGTAATAATTCTAATTCTATCGAGTTTCTTCAACTGCCGAAACAGTGGATCTTAGTGAATGAGAATATTTACAAATCGCCTTACCTCCGGAACCGCTGGCAACAATATCGTCAAACGTAGTGTGATATTTGGTATTATATAGATGTACATAATAAAAGAAACCACATCATTTTACCAAAACTAGTTGAAGAGTTATTAGCAATAGTAATAATTATAATTCTATCGAGTTTCTTCAAATGCCGGAAGGGTGGATCTTATCGAATGAAAATATTTACAAATCGCCTTATCTCCGGAACCACTGGCAACAATATCGTCAATTGTAGTGCGATATTTGGTACTATATAGATGTACATAATAAAAGAAACCACATCATTTTACCAAAACTAGTTGAAAAGTTATTAGCAATAGTAATAATTATAATTCTATCGAGTTTCTTCAAATGCGGGAACGGTGGATCTTAGCGAATGAAAATATTTACAAATCGCCTTATCTCCGGAACCGCTTGCAACAATATCGTCAAACGTAGTGCGATATTTGGTATTATATAGATGTACATAATAAAAGAAACCACATCATTTTACCAAAACTAGTTGAAAAGTTATTAGCAATAGTAATAATTATAATTCTATCGAGTTTCTTCAAATGCCGGAAGGGTGGATCTTAGCGAATGAAAATATTTACAAATCGCCTTATCTCCGGAACCACTGGCAACAATATCGTCAATTGTAGTGCGATATTTGGTACTATATAGATGTACATAATAAAAGAAACCACATCATTTTACCAAAACTAGTTGAAGAGTTTCTTCAAATGCCGGAACGGTGGTTCTTAGCGAATGAAAATATTTACAAATCGCCTTATCTCCGGAACCACTGGCAACAATATCGTCAAACGTTGTGCGATATTTAGTATTATATAGATGTACATCATATAAGAAACCACATCATTTTACCAAAACTAGTTGAAGAGTTTTTATCGATAGTAATAATTCTAATAATATCCAGTTTCTTCAACTTCCGAAAAAGCGGAGTTTATCGAATAAAAATATTTACAAATCGCCTTAATTCCAGAACTGCTGGCAACAATATCGTCAAACGTAGTGCAATATTTGGTATTATATAGATGTACATAATAAAAGAAACCACATCATTTTACCAAAACTAGTTGAAAAGTTATTAGCAATAGTAATAATTATAATTCTATCGAGTTTCTTCAAATGCCGGGACGGTGGATCTTCGCGAATGAGAATATTTACAAATCGCCTTACCTCCGGAACCGCTTGCAACAATATCGTCAAACGTAGTGCGATATTTGGTATTATATAGATGTACATAATAAAAGAAACCACATCATTTTACCAAAACTAGTTGAAAAGTTATTAGCAATAGTAATAATTATAATTCTATCGAGTTTCTTCAAATGCCGGAACGGTGGATCTTAGCGAATGAAAATATTTACAAATCGCCTTATCTCCGGAACCACTGGCAACAATATCGTCAAACGTAGTGCGATATTTGGTATTATATAGATGTACATAATAAAAGAAACCACATCATTTTACCAAAACTAGTTGAAGAGTTTCTTCAAATGCCGGAACGGTGGATCTTAGCGAATGAAAATATTTACAAATCGCCTTAACTCCGGAACCACTGGCAACAATATCGTCAAACGTAGTGCAATATTCAGTATTATATAGATGTACATCATGTAAGAAACCACATCATTTTACCAAAACTAGTTGAAGAGTTTTTATCGATAGTAATAATTCTAATAATATCAAGTTTCTTCAACTTCCGAAAAAGCGGAGTTTATCGAATAAAAATATTTACAAATCGCCTTAATTCCAGAACTGCTGGCAACAATATCGTCAAACGTAGTGCAATATTTGGTATTATATAGATGTACATAATAAAAGAAACCACATCATTTTACCAAAACTAGTTGAAAAGTTATTAGCAATAGTAATAATTATAATTCTATCGAAATTCTTCAAATGCCGGGACGGTGGATCTTCGCGAATGAGAATATTTACAAATCGCCTTACCTCCGGAACCGCTTGCAACAATATCGTCAAACGTAGTGCGATATTTGGTATTATATAGATGTACATAATAAAAGAAACCACATCATTTTACCAAAACTAGTTGAAAAGTTATTAGCAATAGTAATAATTATAATTCTATCGAGTTTCTTCAACTTCCGAAAAAGCGGAGTTTATCGAAAAAAAATATTTACAAATCGCCTTAGTTCCAGAACTGCTGGCAACAATATCGTCAAACGTAGTGCGATATTTGGTAGTATATAGATGTACATAATAAAAGAAACCACATCATTTTACCAAAACTAGTTGAAGAGTTGTTAGCAATAGTAATAATTCTAATTCTATCGAGTTTCTTCAACTGCCGAAACAGTGGATCTTAGTGAATGAGAATATTTACAAATCGCCTTACCTCCGGAACCGCTTGCAACAATATCGTCAAACGTAGTGCGATATTTGGTATTATATAGATGTACATAATAAAAGAAACCACATCATTTTACCAAAACTAGTTGAAAAGTTATTAGCAATAGTAATAATTATAATTCTATCGAGTTTCTTCAAATGCCGGAAGGGTGGATCTTAGCGAATGAAAATATTTACAAATCGCCTTATCTCCGGAACCACTGGCAACAATATCGTCAAACGTAGTGCGATATTTGGTAGTATATAGATGTACATAATAAAAGAAACCACATCATTTTACCAAAACTAGTTGAAGAGTTATTAGCAATAGTAATAATTCTAATTCTATCGAGTTTCTTCAACTGCCGAAACAGTGGATCTTAGTGAATGAGAATATTTACAAATCGCCTTACCTCCGGAACCGCTGGCAACAATATCGTCAAACGTAGTGTGATATTTGGTATTATATAGATGTACATAATAAAAGAAACCACATCATTTTACCAAAACTAGTTGAAGAGTTATTAGCAATAGTAATAATTATAATTCTATCGAGTTTCTTCAAATGCCGGAAGGGTGGATCTTATCGAATGAAAATATTTACAAATCGCCTTATCTCCGGAACCACTGGCAACAATATCGTCAATTGTAGTGCGATATTTGGTACTATATAGATGTACATAATAAAAGAAACCACATCATTTTACCAAAACTAGTTGAAAAGTTATTAGCAATAGTAATAATTATAATTCTATCGAGTTTCTTCAAATGCGGGAACGGTGGATCTTAGCGAATGAAAATATTTACAAATCGCCTTATCTCCGGAACCACTGGCAACAATATCGTCAAACGTAGTGCGATATTTGGTATTATATAGATGTACATAATAAAAGAAACCACATCATTTTACCAAAACTAGTTGAAGAGTTTCTTCAAATGCCGGAACGGTGGATCTTAGCGAATGAAAATATTTACAAATCGCCTTATCTCCGGAACCACTGCCAACAATATCGTCAAACGTTGTGCAATATTCAGTATTATATAGATGTACATCATGTAAGAAACCACATCATTTTACCAAAACTAGTTGAAGAGTTTTTATCGATAGTAATAATTCTAATAATATCAAGTTTCTTCAACTTCCGAAAAAGCGGAGTTTATCGAATAAAAATATTTACAAATCGCCTTAATTCCAGAACTGCTGGCAACAATATCGTCAAACGTAGTGCAATATTTGGTATTATATAGATGTACATAATAAAAGAAACCACATCATTTTACCAAAACTAGTTGAAAAGTTATTAGCAATAGTAATAATTATAATTCTATCGAGTTTCTTCAAATGCCGGAAGGGTGGATCTTCGCGAATGAGAATATTTACAAATCGCCTTACCTCCGGAACCGCTGGCAACAATATCGTCAAACGTAGTGTGATATTTGGTATTATATAGATGTAGATAATAAAAGAAACCACATCATTTTACCAAAACTAGTTGAAAAGTTATTAGCAATAGTAATAATTATAATTCTATCGAGTTTCTTCAAATGCCGGAACGGTGGATCTTCGCGAATGAGAATATTTACAAATCGCCTTACCTCCGGAACCGCTTGCAACAATATCGTCAAACGTAGTGCGATATTTGGTATTATATAGATGTACATAATAAAAGAAACCACATCATTTTACCAAAACTAGTTGAAAAGTTATTAGCAATAGTAATAATTATAATTCTATCGAGTTTCTTCAAATGCCGGAAGGGTGGATCTTAGCGAATGAAAATATTTACAAATCGCCTTATCTCCGGAACCACTGGCAACAATATCGTCAATTGTAGTGCGATATTTGGTACTATATAGATGTACATAATAAAAGAAACCACATCATTTTACCAAAACTAGTTGAAGAGTTTCTTCAAATGCCGGAACGGTGGTTCTTAGCGAATGAAAATATTTACAAATCGCCTTATCTCCGGAACCACTGGCAACAATATCGTCAAACGTTGTGCGATATTTAGTATTATATAGATGTACATCATATAAGAAACCACATCATTTTACCAAAACTAGTTGAAGAGTTTTTATCGATAGTAATAATTCTAATAATATCCAGTTTCTTCAACTTCCGAAAAAGCGGAGTTTATCGAATAAAAATATTTACAAATCGCCTTAATTCCAGAACTGCTGGCAACAATATCGTCAAACGTAGTGCAATATTTGGTATTATATAGATGTACATAATAAAAGAAACCACATCATTTTACCAAAACTAGTTGAAAAGTTATTAGCAATAGTAATAATTATAATTCTATCGAGTTTCTTCAAATGCCGGGACGGTGGATCTTCGCGAATGAGAATATTTACAAATCGCCTTACCTCCGGAACCGCTTGCAACAATATCGTCAAACGTAGTGCGATATTTGGTATTATATAGATGTACATAATAAAAGAAACCACATCATTTTACCAAAACTAGTTGAAAAGTTATTAGCAATAGTAATAATTATAATTCTATCGAGTTTCTTCAAATGCCGGA
Organism: Acanthosoma haemorrhoidale; assembly: GCA_930367205.1. Lineage (NCBI taxonomy): Eukaryota > Metazoa > Arthropoda > Insecta > Hemiptera > Acanthosomatidae > Acanthosoma > Acanthosoma haemorrhoidale. Next base: position 2,175,655 of record OV884009.1, read on the forward strand.
ACGGTGGATCTTAGCGAATGAAAATATTTACAAATCGCCTTATCTCCGGAACCACTGGCAACAATATCGTCAAACGTAGTGCGATATTTGGTATTATATAGATGTACATAATAAAAGAAACCACATCATTTTACCAAAACTAGTTGAAGAGTTTCTTCAAATGCCGGAACGGTGGATCTTAGCGAATGAAAATATTTACAAATCGCCTTATCTCCGGAACCACTGGCAACAATATCGTCAAACGTTGTGCAATATTCAGTATTATATAGATGTACATCATGTAAGAAACCACATCATTTTACCAAAACTAGTTGAAGAGTTTTTATCGATAGTAATAATTCTAATAATATCAAGTTTCTTCAACTTCCGAAAAAGCGGAGTTTATCGAATAAAAATATTTACAAATCGCCTTAATTCCAGAACTGCTGGCAACAATATCGTCAAACGTAGTGCAATATTTGGTATTATATAGATGTACATAATAAAAGAAACCACATCATTTTACCAAAACTAGTTGAAAAGTTATTAGCAATAGTAATAATTATAATTCTATCGAAATTCTTCAAATGCCGGGACGGTGGATCTTCGCGAATGAGAATATTTACAAATCGCCTTACCTCCGGAACCGCTTGCAACAATATCGTCAAACGTAGTGCGATATTTGGTATTATATAGATGTACATAATAAAAGAAACCACATCATTTTACCAAAACTAGTTGAAAAGTTATTAGCAATAGTAATAATTATAATTCTATCGAGTTTCTTCAACTTCCGAAAAAGCGGAGTTTATCGAAAAAAAATATTTACAAATCGCCTTAGTTCCAGAACTGCTGGCAACAATATCGTCAAACGTAGTGCGATATTTGGTAGTATATAGATGTACATAATAAAAGAAACCACATCATTTTACCAAAACTAGTTGAAGAGTTGTTAGCAATAGTAATAATTCTAATTCTATCGAGTTTCTTCAACTGCCGAAACAGTGGATCTTAGTGAATGAGAATATTTACAAATCGCCTTACCTCCGGAACCGCTTGCAACAATATCGTCAAACGTAGTGCGATATTTGGTATTATATAGATGTACATAATAAAAGAAACCACATCATTTTACCAAAACTAGTTGAAAAGTTATTAGCAATAGTAATAATTATAATTCTATCGAGTTTCTTCAAATGCCGGAACGGTGGATCTTAGCGAATGAAAATATTTACAAATCGCCTTATCTCCGGAACCACTGGCAACAATATCGTCAAACGTAGTGCGATATTTGGTAGTATATAGATGTACATAATAAAAGAAACCACATCATTTTACCAAAACTAGTTGAAGAGTTATTAGCAATAGTAATAATTCTAATTCTATCGAGTTTCTTCAACTGCCGAAACAGTGGATCTTAGTGAATGAGAATATTTACAAATCGCCTTACCTCCGGAACCGCTGGCAACAATATCGTCAAACGTAGTGTGATATTTGGTATTATATAGATGTACATAATAAAAGAAACCACATCATTTTACCAAAACTAGTTGAAGAGTTATTAGCAATAGTAATAATTATAATTCTATCGAGTTTCTTCAAATGCCGGAAGGGTGGATCTTATCGAATGAAAATATTTACAAATCGCCTTATCTCCGGAACCACTGGCAACAATATCGTCAATTGTAGTGCGATATTTGGTACTATATAGATGTACATAATAAAAGAAACCACATCATTTTACCAAAACTAGTTGAAGAGTTATTAGCAATAGTAATAATTATAATTCTATCGAGTTTCTTCAAATGCGGGAACGGTGGATCTTAGCGAATGAAAATATTTACAAATCGCCTTATCTCCGGAACCACTGGCAACAATATCGTCAAACGTAGTGCGATATTTGGTATTATATAGATGTACATAATAAAAGAAACCACATCATTTTACCAAAACTAGTTGAAGAGTTTCTTCAAATGCCGGAACGGTGGATCTTAGCGAATGAAAATATTTACAAATCGCCTTATCTCCGGAACCACTGCCAACAATATCGTCAAACGTTGTGCAATATTCAGTATTATATAGATGTACATCATGTAAGAAACCACATCATTTTACCAAAACTAGTTGAAGAGTTTTTATCGATAGTAATAATTCTAATAATATCAAGTTTCTTCAACTTCCGAAAAAGCGGAGTTTATCGAATAAAAATATTTACAAATCGCCTTAATTCCAGAACTGCTGGCAACAATATCGTCAAACGTAGTGCAATATTTGGTATTATATAGATGTACATAATAAAAGAAACCACATCATTTTACCAAAACTAGTTGAAAAGTTATTAGCAATAGTAATAATTATAATTCTATCGAGTTTCTTCAAATGCCGGAAGGGTGGATCTTCGCGAATGAGAATATTTACAAATCGCCTTACCTCCGGAACCGCTGGCAACAATATCGTCAAACGTAGTGTGATATTTGGTATTATATAGATGTAGATAATAAAAGAAACCACATCATTTTACCAAAACTAGTTGAAAAGTTATTAGCAATAGTAATAATTATAATTCTATCGAGTTTCTTCAAATGCCGGAACGGTGGATCTTCGCGAATGAGAATATTTACAAATCGCCTTACCTCCGGAACCGCTTGCAACAATATCGTCAAACGTAGTGCGATATTTGGTATTATATAGATGTACATAATAAAAGAAACCACATCATTTTACCAAAACTAGTTGAAAAGTTATTAGCAATAGTAATAATTATAATTCTATCGAGTTTCTTCAAATGCCGGAAGGGTGGATCTTAGCGAATGAAAATATTTACAAATCGCCTTATCTCCGGAACCACTGGCAACAATATCGTCAATTGTAGTGCGATATTTGGTACTATATAGATGTACATAATAAAAGAAACCACATCATTTTACCAAAACTAGTTGAAGAGTTGTTAGCAATAGTAATAATTCTAATTCTATCTAGTTTCTTCAACTGCCGAAACAGTGGATCTTAGTGAATGAGAATATTTACAAATCGCCTTACCTCCGGAACCGCTTGCAACAATATCGTCAAACGTAGTGCGATATTTGGTATTATATAGATGTACATAATAAAAGAAACCACATCATTTTACCAAAACTAGTTGAAAAGTTATTAGCAATAGTAATAATTATAATTCTATCGAGTTTCTTCAAATGCCGGAAGGGTGGATCTTAGCGAATGAAAATATTTACAAATCGCCTTATCTCCGGAACCACTGGCAACAATATCGTCAAACGTAGTGCGATATTTGGTAGTATATAGATGTACATAATAAAAGAAACCACATCATTTTACCAAAACTAGTTGAAGAGTTATTAGCAATAGTAATAATTCTAATTCTATCGAGTTTCTTCAACTGCCGAAACAGTGGATCTTAGTGAATGAGAATATTTACAAATCGCCTTACCTCCGGAACCGCTGGCAACAATATCGTCAAACGTAGTGTGATATTTGGTATTATATAGATGTACATAATAAAAGAAACCACATCATTTTACCAAAACTAGTTGAAGAGTTATTAGCAATAGTAATAATTATAATTCTATCGAGTTTCTTCAAATGCCGGAAGGGTGGATCTTATCGAATGAAAATATTTACAAATCGCCTTATCTCCGGAACCACTGGCAACAATATCGTCAATTGTAGTGCGATATTTGGTACTATATAGATGTACATAATAAAAGAAACCACATCATTTTACCAAAACTAGTTGAAAAGTTATTAGCAATAGTAATAATTATAATTCTATCGAGTTTCTTCAAATGCCGGAACGGTGGATCTTAGAGAATGAAAATATTTACAAATCGCCTTATCTCCGGAACCACTGGCAACAATATCGTCAAACGTAGTGCGATATTTGGTATTATATAGATGTACATAATAAAAGAAACCACATCATTTTACCAAAACTAGTTGAAGAGTTTCTTCAAATGCCGGAACGGTGGATCTTAGCGAATGAAAATATTTACAAATCGCCTTATCTCCGGAACCACTGCCAACAATATCGTCAAACGTTGTGCAATATTCAGTATTATATAGATGTACATCATGTAAGAAACCACATCATTTTACCAAAACTAGTTGAAGAGTTTTTATCGATAGTAATAATTCTAATAATATCAAGTTTCTTCAACTTCCGAAAAAGCGGAGTTTATCGAATAAAAATATTTACAAATCGCCTTAATTCCAGAACTGCTGGCAACAATATCGTCAAACGTATTGCAATATTTGGTATTATATAGATGTACATAATAAAAGAAACCACATCATTTTACCAAAACTAGTTGAAAAGTTATTAGCAATAGTAATAATTATAATTCTATCGAGTTTCTTCAAATGCCGGAAGGGTGGATCTTCGCGAATGAGAATATTTACAAATCGCCTTACCTCCGGAACCGCTGGCAACAATATCGTCAAACGTAGTGTGATATTTGGTATTATATAGATGTAGATAATAAAAGAAACCACATCATTTTACCAAAACTAGTTGAAAAGTTATTAGCAATAGTAATAATTATAATTCTATCGAGTTTCTTCAAATGCCGGAACGGTGGATCTTCGCGAATGAGAATATTTACAAATCGCCTTACCTCCGGAACCGCTTGCAACAATATCGTCAAACGTAGTGCGATATTTGGTATTATATAGATGTACATAATAAAAGAAACCACATCATTTCACCAAAACTAGTTGAAAAGTTATTAGCAATAGTAATAATTATAATTCTATCGAGTTTCTTCAAATGCCGGAAGGGTGGATCTTAGCGAATGAAAATATTTACAAATCGCCTTATCTCCGGAACCACTGGCAACAATATCGTCAATTGTAGTGCGATATTTGGTACTATATAGATGTACATAATAAAAGAAACCACATCATTTTACCAAAACTAGTTGAAGAGTTGTTAGCAATAGTAATAATTCTAATTCTATCGAGTTTCTTCAACTGCCGAAACAGTGGATCTTAGTGAATGAGAATATTTACAAATCGCCTTACCTCCGGAACCGCTTGCAACAATATCGTCAAACGTAGTGCGATATTTGGTATTATATAGATGTACATAATAAAAGAAACCACATCATTTTACCAAAACTAGTTGAAAAGTTATTAGCAATAGTAATAATTATAATTCTATCGAGTTTCTTCAAATGCCGGAAGGGTGGATCTTAGCGAATGAAAATATTTACAAATCGCCTTATCTCCGGAACCACTGGCAACAATATCGTCAAACGTAGTGCGATATTTGGTATTATATAGATGTACATAATAAAAGAAACCACATCATTTTACCAAAACTAGTTGAAGAGTTATTAGCAATAGTAATAATTCTAATTCTATCGAGTTTCTTCAACTGCCGAAACAGTGGATCTTAGTGAATGAGAATATTTACAAATCGCCTTACCTCCGGAACCGCTGGCAACAATATCGTCAAACGTAGTGTGATATTTGGTATTATATAGATGTACATAATAAAAGAAACCACATCATTTTACCAAAACTAGTTGAAGAGTTATTAGCAATAGTAATAATTATAATTCTATCGAGTTTCTTCAAATGCCGGAAGGGTGGATCTTATCGAATGAAAATATTTACAAATCGCCTTATCTCCGGAACCACTGGCAACAATATCGTCAATTGTAGTGCGATATTTGGTACTATATAGATGTACATAATAAAAGAAACCACATCATTTTACCAAAACTAGTTGAAAAGTTATTAGCAATAGTAATAATTATAATTCTATCGAGTTTCTTCAAATGCGGGAACGGTGGATCTTAGCGAATGAAAATATTTACAAATCGCCTTATCTCCGGAACCACTGGCAACAATATCGTCAAACGTAGTGCGATATTTGGTATTATATAGATGTACATAATAAAAGAAACCACATCATTTTACCAAAACTAGTTGAATAGTTTCTTCAAATGCCGGAACGGTGGATCTTAGCGAATGAAAATATTTACAAATCGCCTTATCTCCGGAACCACTGCCAACAATATCGTCAAACGTTGTGCAATATTCAGTATTATATAGATGTACATCATGTAAGAAACCACATCATTTTACCAAAACTAGTTGAAGAGTTTTTATCGATAGTAATAATTCTAATAATATCAAGTTTCTTCAACTTCCGAAAAAGCGGAGTTTATCGAATAAAAATATTTACAAATCGCCTTAATTCCAGAACTGCTGGCAACAATATCGTCAAACGTAGTGCAATATTTGGTATTATATAGATGTACATAATAAAAGAAACCACATCATTTTACCAAAACTAGTTGAAAAGTTATTAGCAATAGTAATAATTATAATTCTATCGAGTTTCTTCAAATGCCGGAAGGGTGGATCTTCGCGAATGAGAATATTTACAAATCGCCTTACCTCCGGAACCGCTGGCAACAATATCGTCAAACGTAGTGTGATATTTGGTATTATATAGATGTAGATAATAAAAGAAACCACATCATTTTACCAAAACTAGTTGAAAAGTTATTAGCAATAGTAATAATTATAATTCTATCGAGTTTCTTCAAATGCCGGAACGGTGGATCTTCGCGAATGAGAATATTTACAAATCGCCTTACCTCCGGAACCGCTTGCAACAATATCGTCAAACGTAGTGCGATATTTGGTATTATATAGATGTACATAATAAAAGAAACCACATCATTTTACCAAAACTAGTTGAAAAGTTATTAGCAATAGTAATAATTATAATTCTATCGAGTTTCTTCAAATGCCGGAAGGGTGGATCTTAGCGAATGAAAATATTTACAAATCGCCTTATCTCCGGATCCACTGGCAACAATATCGTCAATTGTAGTGCGATATTTGGTACTATATAGATGTACATAATAAAAGAAACCACATCATTTTACCAAAACTAGTTGAAAAGTTATTAGCAATAGTAATAATTATAATTCTATCGAGTTTCTTCAAATGCCGGAACGGTGGATCTTAGCGAATGAAAATATTTACAAATCGCCTTATCTCCGGAACCACTGGCAACAATATCGTCAAACGTAGTGCGATATTTGGTACTATATAGATGTACATAATAAAAGAAACCACATCATTTTACCAAAACTAGTTGAAAAGTTATTAGCAATAGTAATAATTATAATTCTATCGAGTTTCTTCAAATGCCGGAACGGTGGATCTTAGCGAATGAAAATATTTACAAATCGCCTTATCTCCGGAGCCACTGGCAACAATATCGTCAAACGTAGTGCGATATTTGGTATTATATAGATGTACATAATAAAAGAAACCACATCATTTTACCAAAACTAGTTGAAGAGTTTTTATCGATAGTAATAATTCTAATAATATCAAGTTTCTTCAACTTCCGAAAAAGCGGAGTTTATCGAATAAAAATATTTACAAATCGCCTTAATTCCAGAACTGCTGGCAACAATATTGTCAAACGTAGTGCAATATTTGGTATTATATAGATGTACATAATAAAAGAAACCACATCATTTTACCAAAACTAGTTGAAAAGTTATTAGCAATAGTAATAATTATAATTCTATCGAGTTTCTTCAAATGCCGGAACGGTGGATCTTCGCGAATGAGAATATTTACAAATCGCCTTACCTCCGGAACCGCTTGCAACAATATCGTCAAACGTAGTGCGATATTTGGTATTATATAGATGTACATAATAAAAGAAACCACATCATTTTACCAAAACTAGTTGAAAAGTTATTAGCAATAGTAATAATTATAATTCTATCGAGTTTCTTCAACTTCCGAAAAAGCGGAGTTTATCGAAAAAAAATATTTACAAATCGCCTTAGTTCCAGAACTGCTGGCAACAATATCGTCAAACGTAGTGCGATATTTGGTAGTATATAGATGTACATAATAAAAGAAACCACATCATTTTACCAAAACTAGTTGAAGAGTTATTAGCAATAGTAATAATTCTAATTCTATCGAGTTTCTTCAACTGCCGAAACAGTGGATCTTAGTGAATGAGAATATTTACAAATCGCCTTACCTCCGGAACCGCTGGCAACAATATCGTCAAACGTAGTGTGATATTTGGTATTATATAGATGTACATAATAAAAGAAACCACAATCATTTTACCAAAACTAGTTGAAGAGTTATTAGCAATAGTAATAATTATAATTCTATCGAGTTTCTTCAAATGCCGGAAGGGTGGATCTTATCGAATGAAAATATTTACAAATCGCCTTATCTCCGGAACCACTGGCAACAATATCGTCAATTGTAGTGCGATATTTGGTACTATATAGATGTACATAATAAAAGAAACCACATCATTTTACCAAAACTAGTTGAAAAGTTATTAGCAATAGTAATAATTATAATTCTATCGAGTTTCTTCAAATGCCGGAACGGTGGATCTTAGCGAATGAAAATATTTACAAATCGCCTTATCTCCGGAACCACTGGCAACAATATCGTCAAACGTAGTGCGATATTTGGTATTATATAGATGTACATAATAAAAGAAACCACATCATTTTACCAAAACTAGTTGAAGAGTTTCTTCAAATGCCGGAACGGTGGATCTTAGCGAATGAAAATATTTACAAATCGCCTTATCTCCGGAACCACTGGCAACAATATCGTCAAACGTTGTGCAATATTCAGTATTATATAGATGTACATCATGTAAGAAACCACATCATTTTACCAAAACTAGTTGAAGAGTTTTTATCGATAGTAATAATTCTAATAATATCAAGTTTCTTCAACTTCCGAAAAAGCGGAGTTTATCGAATAAAAATATTTACAAATCGCCTTAATTCCAGAACTGCTGGCAACAATATCGTCAAACGTAGTGCAATATTTGGTATTATATAGATGTACATAATAAAAGAAACCACATCATTTTACCAAAACTAGTTGAAAAGTTATTAGCAATAGTAATAATTATAATTCTATCGAGTTTCTTCAAATGCCGGGACGGTGGATCTTCGCGAATGAGAATATTTACAAATCGCCTTACCTCCGGAACCGCTTGCAACAATATCGTCAAACGTAGTGCGATATTTGGTATTATATAGATGTACATAATAAAAGAAACCACATCATTTTACCAAAACTAGTTGAAAAGTTATTAGCAATAGTAATAATTATAATTCTATCGAGTTTCTTCAAATGCCGGAACGGTGGATCTTAGCGAATGAAAATATTTACAAATCGCCTTATCTCCGGAACCACTGGCAACAATATCGTCAAACGTAGTGCGATATTTGGTATTATATAGATGTACATAATAAAAGAAACCACATCATTTCACCAAAACTAGTTGAAGAGTTTCTTCAAATGCCGGAACGGTGGATCTTAGCGAATGAAAATATTTACAAATCGCCTTATCTCCGGAACCACTGGCAACAATATCGTCAAACGTTGTGCAATATTCAGTATTATATAGATGTACATCATGTAAGAAACCACATCATTTTACCAAAACTAGTTGAAGAGTTTTTATCGATAGTAATAATTCTAATAATATCAAGTTTCTTCAACTTCCGAAAAAGCGGAGTTTATCGAATAAAAATATTTACAAATCGCCTTAATTCCAGAACTGCTGGCAACAATATCGTCAAACGTAGTGCAATATTTGGTATTATATAGATGTACATAATAAAAGAAACCACATCATTTTACCAAAACTAGTTGAAAAGTTATTAGCAATAGTAATAATTATAATTCTATCGAGTTTCTTCAAATGCCGGGACGGTGGATCTTCGCGAATGAGAATATTTACAAATCGCCTTACCTCCGGAACCGCTTGCAACAATATCGTCAAACGTAGTGCGATATTTGGTATTATATAGATGTACATAATAAAAGAAACCACATCATTTTACCAAAACTAGTTGAAAAGTTATTAGCAATAGTAATAATTATAATTCTATCGAGTTTCTTCAACTTCCGAAAAAGCGGAGTTTATCGAAAAAAAATATTTACAAATCGCCTTAGTTCCAGAACTGCTGGCAACAATATCGTCAAACGTAGTGCGATATTTGGTAGTATATAGATGTACATAATAAAAGAAACCACATCATTTTACCAAAACTAGTTGAAGAGTTATTAGCAATAGTAATAATTCTAATTCTATCGAGTTTCTTCAACTGCCGAAACAGTGGATCTTAGTGAATGAGAATATTTACAAATCGCCTTACCTCCGGAACCGCTGGCAACAATATCGTCAAACGTAGTGTGATATTTGGTATTATATAGATGTACATAATAAAAGAAACCACATCATTTTACCAAAACTAGTTGAAGAGTTATTAGCAATAGTAATAATTATAATTCTATCGAGTTTCTTCAAATGCCGGAAGGGTGGATCTTATCGAATGAAAATATTTACAAATCGCCTTATCTCCGGAACCACTGGCAACAATATCGTCAATTGTAGTGCGATATTTGGTACTATATAGATGTACATAATAAAAGAAACCACATCATTTTACCAAAACTAGTTGAAAAGTTATTAGCAATAGTAATAATTATAATTCTATCGAGTTTCTTCAAATGCCGGAACGGTGGATCTTAGCGAATGAAAATATTTACAAATCGCCTTATCTCCGGAACCACTGGCAACAATATCGTCAAACGTAGTGCGATATTTGGTATTATATAGATGTACATAATAAAAGAAACCACATCATTTTACCAAAACTAGTTGAAGAGTTTCTTCAAATGCCGGAACGGTGGATCTTAGCGAATGAAAATATTTACAAATCGCCTTATCTCCGGAACCACTGCCAACAATATCGTCAAACGTTGTGCAATATTCAGTATTATATAGATGTACATAATGTAAGAAACCACATCATTTTACCAAAACTAGTTGAAGAGTTTTTATCGATAGTAATAATTCTAATAATATCAAGTTTCTTCAACTTCCGAAAAAGCGGAGTTTATCGAATAAAAATATTTACAAATCGCCTTAATTCCAGAACTGCTGGCAACAATATCGTCAAACGTAGTGCAATATTTGGTATTATATAGATGTACATAATAAAAGAAACCACATCATTTTACCAAAACTAGTTGAAAAGTTATTAGCAATAGTAATAATTATAATTCTATCGAGTTTCTTCAAATGCCGGAAGGGTGGATCTTCGCGAATGAGAATATTTACAAATCGCCTTACCTCCGGAACCGCTGGCAACAATATCGTCAAACGTAGTGTGATATTTGGTATTATATAGATGTAGATAATAAAAGAAACCACATCATTTTACCAAAACTAGTTGAAAAGTTATTAGCAATAGTAATAATTATAATTCTATCGAGTTTCTTCAAATGCCGGAACGGTGGATCTTCGCGAATGAGAATATTTACAAATCGCCTTACCTCCGGAACCGCTTGCAACAATATCGTCAAACGTAGTGCGATATTTGGTATTATATAGATGTACATAATAAAAGAAACCACATCATTTTACCAAAACTAGTTGAAAAGTTATTAGCAATAGTAATAATTATAATTCTATCGAGTTTCTTCAAATGCCGGAAGGGTGGATCTTAGCGAATGAAAATATTTACAAATCGCCTTATCTCCGGAACCACTGGCAACAATATCGTCAATTGTAGTGCGATATTTGGTACTATATAGATGTACATAATAAAAGAAACCACATCATTTTACCAAAACTAGTTGAAAAGTTATTAGCAATAGTAATAATTATAATTCTATCGAGTTTCTTCAAATGCCGGAACGGTGGATCTTAGCGAATGAAAATATTTACAAATCGCCTTATCTCCGGAACCACTGGCAACAATATCGTCAAACGTAGTGCGATATTTGGTACTATATAGATGTACATAATAAAAGAAACCACATCATTTTACCAAAACTAGTTGAAAAGTTATTAGCAATAGTAATAATTATAATTCTATCGAGTTTCTTCAAATGCCGGAACGGTGGATCTTAGCGAATGAAAATATTTACAAATCGCCTTATCTCCGGAGCCACTGGCAACAATATCGTCAAACGTAGTGCGATATTTGGTATTATATAGATGTACATAATAAAAGAAACCACATCATTTTACCAAAACTAGTTGAAGAGTTTTTATCGATAGTAATAATTCTAATAATATCAAGTTTCTTCAACTTCCGAAAAAGCGGAGTTTATCGAATAAAAATATTTACAAATCGCCTTAATTCCAGAACTGCTGGCAACAATATCGTCAAACGTAGTGCAATATTTGGTATTATATAGATGTACATAATAAAAGAAACCACATCATTTTACCAAAACTAGTTGAAAAGTTATTAGCAATAGTAATAATTATAATTCTATCGAGTTTCTTCAAATGCCGGAACGGTGGATCTTCGCGAATGAGAATATTTACAAATCGCCTTACCTCCGGAACCGCTTGCAACAATATCGTCAAACGTAGTGCGATATTTGGTATTATATAGATGTAGATAATAAAAGAAACCACATCATTTTACCAAAACTAGTTGAAAAGTTATTAGCAATAGTAATAATTATAATTCTATCGAGTTTCTTCAAATGCCGGAACGGTGGATCTTCGCGAATGAGAATATTTACAAATCGCCTTACCTCCGGAACCGCTTGCAACAATATCGTCAAACGTAGTGCGATATTTGGTATTATATAGATGTACATAATAAAAGAAACCACATCATTTTACCAAAACTAGTTGAAAAGTTATTAGCAATAGTAATAATTATAATTCTATCGAGTTTCTTCAAATGCCGGAAGGGTGGATCTTAGCGAATGAAAATATTTACAAATCGCCTTATCTCCGGAACCACTGGCAACAATATCGTCAAACGTAGTGCGATATTTGGTACTATATAGATGTACATAATAAAAGAAACCACATCATTTTACCAAAACTAGTTGAAAAGTTATTAGCAATAGTAATAATTATAATTCTATCGAGTTTCTTCAAATGCCGGAACGGTGGATCTTAGCGAATAAAAATATTTACAAATCGCCTTATCTCCGGAGCCACTGGCAACAATATCGTCAAACGTAGTGCGATATTTGGTATTATATAGATGTACATAATAAAAGAAACCACATCATTTTACCAAAACTAGTTGAAGAGTTATTAGCAATAGTAATAATTCTAATAATATCAAGTTTCTTCAACTTCCGAAAAAGCGGAGTTTATCGAATAAAAATATTTACAAATCGCCTTAATTCCAGAACTGCTGGCAACAATATCGTCAAACGTAGTGCAATATTTGGTATTATATAGATGTACATAATAAAAGAAACCACATCATTTTACCAAAACTAGTTGAAAAGTTATTAGCAATAGTAATAATTATAATTCTATCGAGTTTCTTCAAATGCCGGAACGGTGGATCTTCGCGAATGAGAATATTTACAAATCGCCTTACCTCCGGAACCGCTTGCAACAATATCGTCAAACGTAGTGCGATATTTGGTATTATATAGATGTACATAATAAAAGAAACCACATCATTTTACCAAAACTAGTTGAAAAGTTATTAGCAATAGTAATAATTATAATTCTATCGAGTTTCTTCAAATGCCGGAAGGGTGGATCTTAGCGAATGAAAATATTTACAAATCGCCTTATCTCCGGAACCACTGGCAACAATATCGTCAAACGTAGTGCGATATTTGGTAGTATATAGATGTACATAATAAAAGAAACCACATCATTTTACCAAAACTAGTTGAAGAGTTTCTTCAAATGCCGGAACGGTGGATCTTAGCGAATGAAAATATTTACAAATCGCCTTATCTCCGGAACCACTGCCAACAATATCGTCAAACGTTGTGCAATATTCAGTATTATATAGATGTACATCATGTAAGAAACCACATCATTTTACCAAAACTAGTTGAAGAGTTTTTATCGATAGTAATAATTCTAATAATATCAAGTTTCTTCAACTTCCGAAAAAGCGGAGTTTATCGAATAAAAATATTTACAAATCGCCTTAATTCCAGAACTGCTGGCAACAATATCGTCAAACGTAGTGCAATATTTGGTATTATATAGATGTACATAATAAAAGAAACCACATCATTTTACCAAAACTAGTTGAAAAGTTATTAGCAATAGTAATAATTATAATTCTATCGAGTTTCTTCAAATGCCGGAAGGGTGGATCTTCGCGAATGAGAATATTTACAAATCGCCTTACCTCCGGAACCGCTGGCAACAATATCGTCAAACGTAGTGTGATATTTGGTATTATATAGATGTACATAATAAAAGAAACCACATCATTTTACCAAAACTAGTTGAAAAGTTATTAGCAATAGTAATAATTATAATTCTATCGAGTTTCTTCAAATGCCGGAAGGGTGGATCTTAGCGAATGAAAATATTTACAAATCGCCTTATCTCCGGAACCACTGGCTACAATATCGTCAATTGTAGTGCGATATTTGGTACTATATAGATGTACATAATAAAAGAAATCACATCATTTTACCAAAACTAGTTGAAAAGTTATTAGCAATAGTAATAATTATAATTCTATCGAGTTTCTTCAAATGCCGGAAGGGTGGATCTTCGCGAATGAGAATATTTACAAATCGCCTTACCTCCGGAACCACTTGCAACAATATCGTCAAACGTAGTGCGATATTTGGTATTATATAGATGTACATAATAAAAGAAACCACATCATTTTACCAAAACTAGTTGAAAAGTTATTAGCAATAGTAATAATTATAATTCTATCGAGTTTCTTCAAATGCCGGAAGGGTGGATCTTAGCGAATGAAAATATTTACAAATCGCCTTATCTCCGGAACCACTGGCAACAATATCGTCAATTGTAGTGCGATATTTGGTACTATATAGATGTACATAATAAAAGAAACCACATCATTTTACCAAAACTAGTTGAAAAGTTATTAGCAATAGTAATAATTATAATTCTATCGAGTTTCTTCAAATGCCGGAACGGTGGATCTTAGCGAATGAAAATATTTACAAATCGCCTTATCTCCGGAACCACTGGCAACAATATCGTCAAACGTAGTGCGATATTTTGTACTATATAGATTTACATAATAAAAGAAACCACATCATTTTACCAAAACTAGTTGAAAAGTTATTAGCAATAGTAATAATTATAATTCTATCGAGTTTCTTCAAATGCCGGAACGGTGGATCATAGCGAATGAAAATATTTACAAATCGCCTTATCTCCGGAACCACTGGCAACAATATCGTCAAACGTAGTGCGATATTTGGTATTATATAGATGTACCTAATAAAAGAAACCACATCATTTTACCAAAACTAGTTGAAGAGTTTCTTCAAATGCCGGAACGGTGGATCTTAGCGAATGAAAATATTTACAAATCGCCTTATCTCCGGAACCACTGGCAACAATATCGTCAAACGTTGTGCGATATTTAGTATTATATAGATGTACATCATATAAGAAACCACATCATTTTACCAAAACTAGTTGAAGAGTTTTTATCGATAGTAATAATTCTAATAATATCAAGTTTCTTCAACTTCCGAAAAAGCGGAGTTTATCAAATAAAAATATTTACAAATCGCCTTAATTCCAGAACTGCTGGCAACAATATCGTCAAACGAAGTGCAATATTTGGTATTATATAGATGTACATAATAAAAGAAACCACATCATTTTACCAAAACTAGTTGAAAAGTTATTAGCAATAGTAATAATTATAATTCTATCGAGTTTCTTCAAATGCCGGGACGGTGGATCTTCGCGAATGATAATATTTACAAATTGCCTTACCTCCGGAACCGCTTGCAACAATATCGTCAAACGTAGTGCGATATTTGGTATTATATAGATGTACATAATAAAAGAAACCACATCATTTTACCAAAACTAGTTGAAAAGTTATTAGCAATAGTAATAATTATAATTCTATCGAGTTTCTTCAAATGCCGGAACGGTGGATCTTAGCGAATGAAAATATTTACAAATCGCCTTATCTCCGGAACCACTGGCAACAATATCGTCAAACGTAGTGCGATATTTGGTATTATATAGATGTACATAATAAAAGAAACCACATCATTTTACCAAAACTAGTTGAAGAGTTTCTTCAAATGCCGGAACGGTGGATCTTAGCGAATGAAAATATTTACAAATCGCCTTATCTCCGGAACCACTGGCAACAATATCGTCAAACGTTGTGCAATATTCAGTATTATATAGATGTACATCATGTAAGAAACCACATCATTTTACCAAAACTAGTTGAAGAGTTTTTATCGATAGTAATAATTCTAATAATATCAAGTTTCTTCAACTTCCGAAAAAGCGGAGTTTATCGAATAAAAATATTTACAAATCGCCTTAATTCCAGAACTGCTGGCAACAATATCGTCAAACGTAGTAAAATATTTGGTATTATATAGATGTACATAATAAAAGAAACCACATCATTTTACCAAAACTAGTTGAAAAGTTATTAGCAATAGTAATAATTATAATTCTATCGAGTTTCTTCAAATGCCGGGACGGTGGATCTTCGCGAATGAGAATATTTACAAATCGCCTTACCTCCGGAACCGCTTGCAACAATATCGTCAAACGTAGTGCGATATTTGGTATTATATAGATGTACATAATAAAAGAAACCACATCATTTTACCAAAACTAGTTGAAAAGTTATTAGCAATAGTAATAATTATAATTCTATCGAGTTTCTTCAACTTCCGAAAAAGCGGAGTTTATCGAAAAAAAATATTTACAAATCGCCTTAGTTCCAGAACTGCTGGCAACAATATCGTCAAACGTAGTGCGATATTTGGTAGTATATAGATGTACATAATAAAAGAAACCACATCATTTTACCAAAACTAGTTGAAGAGTTGTTAGCAATAGTAATAATTATAATTCTATCGAGTTTCTTCAAATGCCGGAAGGGTGGATCTTAGTGAATGAAAATATTTACAAATCGCCTTATCTCCGGAACCACTGGCAACAATATCGTCAATTGTAGTGCGATATTTGGTACTATATAGATGTACATAATAAAAGAAACCACATCATTTTACCAAAACTAGTTGAAAAGTTATTAGCAATAGTAATAATTATAATTCTATCGAGTTTCTTCAAATGCCGGAACGGTGGATCTTAGCGAATGAAAATATTTACAAATCGCCTTATCTCCGGAACCACTGGCAACAATATCGTCAAACGTAGTGCGATATTTGGTATTATATAGATGTACATAATAAATGAAACCACATCATTTTACCAAAACTAGTTGAAGAGTTTCTTCAAATGCCGGAACGGTGGATCTTAGCGAATGAAAATATTTACAAATCGCCTTATCTCCGGAACCACTGGCAACAATATCGTCAAACGTAGTGCGATATTTGGTACTATATAGATGTACATAATAAAAGAAACCACATCATTTTACCAAAACTAGTTGAAAAGGTATTAGCAATAGTAATAATTATAATTCTATCGAGTTTCTTCAAATGCCGGAAGGGTGGATCTTAGCGAATGAAAATATTTACAAATCGCCTTATCTCCGGAACCACTGGCAACAATATCGTCAAACGTAGTGCGATATTTGGTAGTATATAGATGTACATAATAAAAGAAACCACATCATTTTACCAAAACTAGTTGAAGAGTTATTAGCAATAGTAATAATTCTAATTCTATCGAGTTTCTTCAACTGCCGAAACAGTGGATCTTAGTGAATGAGAATATTTACAAATCGCCTTACCTCCGGAACCGCTGGCAACAATATCGTCAAACGTAGTGTGATATTTGGTATTATATAGATGTACATAATAAAAGAAACCACATCATTTTACCAAAACTAGTTGAAGAGTTATTAGCAATAGTAATAATTCTAATTCTATCGAGCTTCTTCAACTGCCGAAACAGTGGATCTTAGTGAATGAGAATATTTACAAATCGCCTTACCTCCGGAACCGCTTGCAACAATATCGTCAAACGTAGTGCGATATTTGGTATTATATAGATGTACATAATAAAAGAAACCACATCATTTTACCAAAACTAGTTGAAGAGTTTTTATCGATAGTAATAATTCTAATAATATCAAGTTTCTTCAACTTCCGAAAAAGCGGAGTTTATCGAATAAAAATATTTACAAATCGCCTTAATTCCAGAACTGCTGGCAACAATATCGTCAAACGTAGTGCAATATTTGGTATTATATAGATGTACATAATAAAAGAAACCACATCATTTTACCAAAACTAGTTGAAAAGTTATTAGCAATAGTAATAATTATAATTCTATCGAGTTTCTTCAAATGCCGGAACGGTGGATCTTCGCGAATGAGAATATTTACAAATCGCCTTACCTCCGGAACCGCTTGCAACAATATCGTCAAACGTAGTGCGATATTTGGTATTATATAGATGTAGATAATAAAAGAAACCACATCATTTTACCAAAACTAGTTGAAAAGTTATTAGCAATAGTAATAATTATAATTCTATCGAGTTTCTTCAAATGCCGGAACGGTGGATCTTCGCGAATGAGAATATTTACAAATCGCCTTACCTCCGGAACCGCTTGCAACAATATCGTCAAACGTAGTGCGATATTTGGTATTATATAGATGTACATAATAAAAGAAACCACATCATTTTACCAAAACTAGTTGAAAAGTTATTAGCAATAGTAATAATTATAATTCTATCGAGTTTCTTCAAATGCCGGAAGGGTGGATCTTAGCGAATGAAAATATTTACAAATCGCCTTATCTCCGGAACCACTGGCAACAATATCGTCAAACGTAGTGCGATATTTGGTACTATATAGATGTACATAATAAAAGAAACCACATCATTTTACCAAAACTAGTTGAAAAGTTATTAGCAATAGTAATAATTATAATTCTATCGAGTTTCTTCAAATGCCGGAACGGTGGATCTTAGCGAATAAAAATATTTACAAATCGCCTTATCTCCGGAGCCACTGGCAACAATATCGTCAAACGTAGTGCGATATTTGGTATTATATAGATGTACATAATAAAAGAAACCACATCATTTTACCAAAACTAGTTGAAGAGTTATTAGCAATAGTAATAATTCTAATAATATCAAGTTTCTTCAACTTCCGAAAAAGCGGAGTTTATCGAATAAAAATATTTACAAATCGCCTTAATTCCAGAACTGCTGGCAACAATATCGTCAAACGTAGTGCAATATTTGGTATTATATAGATGTACATAATAAAAGAAACCACATCATTTTACCAAAACTAGTTGAAAAGTTATTAGCAATAGTAATAATTATAATTCTATCGAGTTTCTTCAAATGCCGGAACGGTGGATCTTCGCGAATGAGAATATTTACAAATCGCCTTACCTCCGGAACCGCTTGCAACAATATCGTCAAACGTAGTGCGATATTTGGTATTATATAGATGTACATAATAAAAGAAACCACATCATTTTACCAAAACTAGTTGAAAAGTTATTAGCAATAGTAATAATTATAATTCTATCGAGTTTCTTCAAATGCCGGAAGGGTGGATCTTAGCGAATGAAAATATTTACAAATCGCCTTATCTCCGGAACCACTGGCAACAATATCGTCAAACGTAGTGCGATATTTGGTAGTATATAGATGTACATAATAAAAGAAACCACATCATTTTACCAAAACTAGTTGAAGAGTTTCTTCAAATGCCGGAACGGTGGATCTTAGCGAATGAAAATATTTACAAATCGCCTTATCTCCGGAACCACTGCCAACAATATCGTCAAACGTTGTGCAATATTCAGTATTATATAGATGTACATCATGTAAGAAACCACATCATTTTACCAAAACTAGTTGAAGAGTTTTTATCGATAGTAATAATTCTAATAATATCAAGTTTCTTCAACTTCCGAAAAAGCGGAGTTTATCGAATAAAAATATTTACAAATCGCCTTAATTCCAGAACTGCTGGCAACAATATCGTCAAACGTAGTGCAATATTTGGTATTATATAGATGTACATAATAAAAGAAACCACATCATTTTACCAAAACTAGTTGAAAAGTTATTAGCAATAGTAATAATTATAATTCTATCGAGTTTCTTCAAATGCCGGAAGGGTGGATCTTCGCGAATGAGAATATTTACAAATCGCCTTACCTCCGGAACCGCTGGCAACAATATCGTCAAACGTAGTGTGATATTTGGTATTATATAGATGTACATAATAAAAGAAACCACATCATTTTACCAAAACTAGTTGAAAAGTTATTAGCAATAGTAATAATTATAATTCTATCGAGTTTCTTCAAATGCCGGAAGGGTGGATCTTAGCGAATGAAAATATTTACAAATCGCCTTATCTCCGGAACCACTGGCTACAATATCGTCAATTGTAGTGCGATATTTGGTACTATATAGATGTACATAATAAAAGAAATCACATCATTTTACCAAAACTAGTTGAAAAGTTATTAGCAATAGTAATAATTATAATTCTATCGAGTTTCTTCAAATGCCGGAAGGGTGGATCTTCGCGAATGAGAATATTTACAAATCGCCTTACCTCCGGAACCACTTGCAACAATATCGTCAAACGTAGTGCGATATTTGGTATTATATAGATGTACATAATAAAAGAAACCACATCATTTTACCAAAACTAGTTGAAAAGTTATTAGCAATAGTAATAATTATAATTCTATCGAGTTTCTTCAAATGCCGGAAGGGTGGATCTTAGCGAATGAAAATATTTACAAATCGCCTTATCTCCGGAACCACTGGCAACAATATCGTCAATTGTAGTGCGATATTTGGTACTATATAGATGTACATAATAAAAGAAACCACATCATTTTACCAAAACTAGTTGAAAAGTTATTAGCAATAGTAATAATTATAATTCTATCGAGTTTCTTCAAATGCCGGAACGGTGGATCTTAGCGAATGAAAATATTTACAAATCGCCTTATCTCCGGAACCACTGGCAACAATATCGTCAAACGTAGTGCGATATTTTGTACTATATAGATTTACATAATAAAAGAAACCACATCATTTTACCAAAACTAGTTGAAAAGTTATTAGCAATAGTAATAATTATAATTCTATCGAGTTTCTTCAAATGCCGGAACGGTGGATCATAGCGAATGAAAATATTTACAAATCGCCTTATCTCCGGAACCACTGGCAACAATATCGTCAAACGTAGTGCGATATTTGGTATTATATAGATGTACCTAATAAAAGAAACCACATCATTTTACCAAAACTAGTTGAAGAGTTTCTTCAAATGCCGGAACGGTGGATCTTAGCGAATGAAAATATTTACAAATCGCCTTATCTCCGGAACCACTGGCAACAATATCGTCAAACGTTGTGCGATATTTAGTATTATATAGATGTACATCATATAAGAAACCACATCATTTTACCAAAACTAGTTGAAGAGTTTTTATCGATAGTAATAATTCTAATAATATCAAGTTTCTTCAACTTCCGAAAAAGCGGAGTTTATCAAATAAAAATATTTACAAATCGCCTTAATTCCAGAACTGCTGGCAACAATATCGTCAAACGAAGTGCAATATTTGGTATTATATAGATGTACATAATAAAAGAAACCACATCATTTTACCAAAACTAGTTGAAAAGTTATTAGCAATAGTAATAATTATAATTCTATCGAGTTTCTTCAAATGCCGGGACGGTGGATCTTCGCGAATGATAATATTTACAAATTGCCTTACCTCCGGAACCGCTTGCAACAATATCGTCAAACGTAGTGCGATATTTGGTATTATATAGATGTACATAATAAAAGAAACCACATCATTTTACCAAAACTAGTTGAAAAGTTATTAGCAATAGTAATAATTATAATTCTATCGAGTTTCTTCAAATGCCGGAACGGTGGATCTTAGCGAATGAAAATATTTACAAATCGCCTTATCTCCGGAACCACTGGCAACAATATCGTCAAACGTAGTGCGATATTTGGTATTATATAGATGTACATAATAAAAGAAACCACATCATTTTACCAAAACTAGTTGAAGAGTTTCTTCAAATGCCGGAACGGTGGATCTTAGCGAATGAAAATATTTACAAATCGCCTTATCTCCGGAACCACTGGCAACAATATCGTCAAACGTTGTGCAATATTCAGTATTATATAGATGTACATCATGTAAGAAACCACATCATTTTACCAAAACTAGTTGAAGAGTTTTTATCGATAGTAATAATTCTAATAATATCAAGTTTCTTCAACTTCCGAAAAAGCGGAGTTTATCGAATAAAAATATTTACAAATCGCCTTAATTCCAGAACTGCTGGCAACAATATCGTCAAACGTAGTAAAATATTTGGTATTATATAGATGTACATAATAAAAGAAACCACATCATTTTACCAAAACTAGTTGAAAAGTTATTAGCAATAGTAATAATTATAATTCTATCGAGTTTCTTCAAATGCCGGGACGGTGGATCTTCGCGAATGAGAATATTTACAAATCGCCTTACCTCCGGAACCGCTTGCAACAATATCGTCAAACGTAGTGCGATATTTGGTATTATATAGATGTACATAATAAAAGAAACCACATCATTTTACCAAAACTAGTTGAAAAGTTATTAGCAATAGTAATAATTATAATTCTATCGAGTTTCTTCAACTTCCGAAAAAGCGGAGTTTATCGAAAAAAAATATTTACAAATCGCCTTAGTTCCAGAACTGCTGGCAACAATATCGTCAAACGTAGTGCGATATTTGGTAGTATATAGATGTACATAATAAAAGAAACCACATCATTTTACCAAAACTAGTTGAAGAGTTGTTAGCAATAGTAATAATTATAATTCTATCGAGTTTCTTCAAATGCCGGAAGGGTGGATCTTAGTGAATGAAAATATTTACAAATCGCCTTATCTCCGGAACCACTGGCAACAATATCGTCAATTGTAGTGCGATATTTGGTACTATATAGATGTACATAATAAAAGAAACCACATCATTTTACCAAAACTAGTTGAAAAGTTATTAGCAATAGTAATAATTATAATTCTATCGAGTTTCTTCAAATGCCGGAACGGTGGATCTTAGCGAATGAAAATATTTACAAATCGCCTTATCTCCGGAACCACTGGCAACAATATCGTCAAACGTAGTGCGATATTTGGTATTATATAGATGTACATAATAAATGAAACCACATCATTTTACCAAAACTAGTTGAAGAGTTTCTTCAAATGCCGGAACGGTGGATCTTAGCGAATGAAAATATTTACAAATCGCCTTATCTCCGGAACCACTGGCAACAATATCGTCAAACGTAGTGCGATATTTGGTACTATATAGATGTACATAATAAAAGAAACCACATCATTTTACCAAAACTAGTTGAAAAGGTATTAGCAATAGTAATAATTATAATTCTATCGAGTTTCTTCAAATGCCGGAAGGGTGGATCTTAGCGAATGAAAATATTTACAAATCGCCTTATCTCCGGAACCACTGGCAACAATATCGTCAAACGTAGTGCGATATTTGGTAGTATATAGATGTACATAATAAAAGAAACCACATCATTTTACCAAAACTAGTTGAAGAGTTATTAGCAATAGTAATAATTCTAATTCTATCGAGTTTCTTCAACTGCCGAAACAGTGGATCTTAGTGAATGAGAATATTTACAAATCGCCTTACCTCCGGAACCGCTGGCAACAATATCGTCAAACGTAGTGTGATATTTGGTATTATATAGATGTACATAATAAAAGAAACCACATCATTTTACCAAAACTAGTTGAAGAGTTATTAGCAATAGTAATAATTCTAATTCTATCGAGCTTCTTCAACTGCCGAAACAGTGGATCTTAGTGAATGAGAATATTTACAAATCGCCTTACCTCCGGAACCGCTTGCAACAATATCGTCAAACGTAGTGCGATATTTGGTATTATATAGATGTACATAATAAAAGAAACCACATCATTTTACCAAAACTAGTTGAAAAGTTATTAGCAATAGTAATAATTATAATTCTATCGAGTTTCTTCAAATGCCGGAACGGTGGATCTTAGCGAATGAAAATATTTACAAATCGCCTTATCTCCGGAACCACTGGCAACAATATCGTCAATTGTAGTGCGATATTTGGTACTATATAGATGTACATAATAAAAGAAACCACATCATTTTACCAAAACTAGTTGAAAAGTTATTAGCAATAGTAATAATTATAATTCTATCGAGTTTCTTCAAATGCCGGAAGGGTGGATCTTAGCGAATGAAAATATTTACAAATCGCCTTATCTCCGGAACCGCTGGCAACAATATCGTCAAACGTAGTGCGATATTTGGTACTATATAGATGTACATAATAAAAGAAACCACATCATTTTACTAAAACTAGTTGAAAAGTTGTTAGCAATAGTAATAATTATAATTCTATCGAGTTTCTTCAAATGCCGGAACGGTGGATCTTAGCGAATGAAAATATTTACAAATCGCCTTATCTCCGGAACCACTGGCAACAATATCGTCAAACGTTGTGCAATATTCAGTATTATATAGATGTACATCATGTAAGAAACCACATCATTTTACCAAAACTAGTTGAAGAGTTTTTATCGATAGTAATAATTCTAATAATATCAAGTTTCTTCAACTTCCGAAAAAGCGGAGTTTATCGAATAAAAATATTTACAAATCGCCTTAATTCCAGAACTGCTGGCAACAATATCGTCAAACGTAGTGCAATATTTGGTATTATATAGATGTACATAATAAAAGAAACCACATCATATAACCAAAACTAGTTGAAAAGTTATTAGCAATAGTAATAATTATAATTCTATCGAGTTTCTTCAAATGCCGGGACGGTGGATCTTCGCGAATGAGAATATTTACAAATCGCCTTACCTCCGGAACCGCTTGCAACAATATCGTCAAACGTAGTGCGATATTTGGTATTATATAGATGTACATAATAAAAGAAACCACATCATTTTACCAAAACTAGTTGAAAAGTTATTAGCAATAGTAATAATTATAATTCTATCGAGTTTCTTCAACTTCCGAAAAAGCGGAGTTTATCGAAAAAAAATATTTACAAATCGCCTTAGTTCCAGAACTGCTGGCAACAATATCGTCAAACGTAGTGCGATATTTGGTAGTATATAGATGTACATAATAAAAGAAACCACATCATTTTACCAAAACTAGTTGAAGAGTTATTAGCAATAGTAATAATTATAATTCTATCGAGTTTCTTCAACTGCCGAAACAGTGGATCTTAGTGAATGAGAATATTTACAAATCGCCTTACCTCCGGAACCGCTGGCAACAATATCGTCAAACGTAGTGTGATATTTGGTATTATATAGATGTACATAATAAAAGAAACCACATCATTTTACCAAAACTAGTTGAAAAGGTATTAGCAATAGTAATAATTATAATTCTATCGAGTTTCTTCAAATGCCGGAAGGGTGGATCTTAGCGAATGAAAATATTTACAAATCGCCTTATCTCCGGAACCACTGGCAACAATATCGTCAAACGTAGTGCGATATTTGGTAGTATATAGATGTACATAATAAAAGAAACCACATCATTTTACCAAAACTAGTTGAAGAGTTATTAGCAATAGTAATAATTCTAATTCTATCGAGTTTCTTCAACTGCCGAAACAGTGGATCTTAGTGAATGAGAATATTTACAAATCGCCTTACCTCCGGAACCGCTGGCAACAATATCGTCAAACGTAGTGCGATATTTGGTAGTATATAGATGTACATAATAAAAGAAACCACATCATTTTACCAAAACTAGTTGAAGAGTTATTAGCAATAGTAATAATTCTAATTCTATCGAGTTTCTTCAACTGCCGAAACAGTGGATCTTAGTGAATGAGAATATTTACAAATCGCCTTAATTCCAGAACTGCTGGCAACAATATCGTCAAACGTAGTGTGATATTTGGTATTATATAGATGTACATAATAAAAGAAACCACATCATTTTACCAAAACTAGTTGAAAAGTTATTAGCAATAGTAATAATTATAATTCTATCGAGTTTCTTCAAATGCCGGAACGGTGGATCTTAGCGAATTAAAATATTTACAAATCGCCTTACCTCCGGAACCGCTTGCAACAATATCGTCAAACGTAGTGCGATATTTGGTATTATATAGATGTACATAATAAAAGAAACCACATCATTTTACCAAAACTAGTTGAAGAGTTTCTTCAAATGCCGGAACGGTGGATCTTAGCGAATGAAAATATTTACAAATCGCCTTATCTCCGGAACCACTGGCAACAATATCGTCAAACGTTGTGCGATATTCAGTATTATATAGATGTACATCATATAAGAAACCACATCATTTTACCAAAACTAGTTGAAGAGTTTTTATCGATAGTAATAATTCTAATAATATCAAGTTTCTTCAACTTCCGAAAAAGCGGAGTTTATCGAATAAAAATATTTACAAATCGCCTTAATTCCAGAACTGCTGGCAACAATATCGTCAAACGTAGTGCAATATTTGGTATTATATAGATGTACATAATAAAAGAAACCACATCATTTTACCAAAACTAGTTGAAAAGTTATTAGCAATAGTAATAATTCTAATTCTATCGAGTTTCTTCAACTGCCGAAACAGTGGATCTTCGCGAATGAGAATATTTACAAATCGCCTTACCTCCGGAACCGCTTGCAACAATATCGTCAAACGTAGTGCGATATTTGGTATTATATAGATGTACATAATAAAAGAAACCACATCATTTTACCAAAACTAGTTGAAAAGTTATTAGCAATAGTAATAATTATAATTCTATCGAGTTTCTTCAACTTCCGAAAAAGCGGAGTTTATCGAAAAAAAATATTTACAAATCGCCTTAGTTCCAGAACTGCTGGCAACAATATCGTCAAACGTAGTGCGATATTTGGTAGTATATAGATGTACATAATAAAAGAAACCACATCATTTTACCAAAACTAGTTGAAGAGTTATTAGCAATAGTAATAATTCTAATTCTATCGAGTTTCTTCAACTGCCGAAACAGTGGATCTTAGTGAATGAGAATATTTACAAATCGCCTTACCTCCGGAACCGCTGGCAACAATATCGTCAAACGTAGTGTGATATTTGGTATTATATAGATGTACATAATAAAAGAAACCACATCATTTTACCAAAACTAGTTGAAAAGGTATTAGCAATAGTAATAATTATAATTCTATCGAGTTTCTTCAAATGCCGGAAGGGTGGATCTTAGCGAATGAAAATATTTACAAATCGCCTTATCTCCGGAACCACTGGCAACAATATCGTCAAACGTAGTGCGATATTTGGTAGTATATAGATGTACATAATAAAAGAAACCACATCATTTTACCAAAACTAGTTGAAGAGTTATTAGCAATAGTAATAATTCTAATTCTATCGAGTTTCTTCAACTGCCGAAACAGTGGATCTTAGTGAATGAGAATATTTACAAATCGCCTTACCTCCGGAACCGCTGGCAACAATATCGTCAAACGTAGTGCGATATTTGGTAGTATATAGATGTACATAATAAAAGAAACCACATCATTTTACCAAAACTAGTTGAAGAGTTATTAGCAATAGTAATAATTCTAATTCTATCGAGTTTCTTCAACTGCCGAAACAGTGGATCTTAGTGAATGAGAATATTTACAAATCGCCTTAATTCCAGAACTGCTGGCAACAATATCGTCAAACGTAGTGTGATATTTGGTATTATATAGATGTACATAATAAAAGAAACCACATCATTTTACCAAAACTAGTTGAAAAGTTATTAGCAATAGTAATAATTATAATTCTATCGAGTTTCTTCAAATGCCGGAACGGTGGATCTTAGCGAATTAAAATATTTACAAATCGCCTTACCTCCGGAACCGCTTGCAACAATATCGTCAAACGTAGTGCGATATTTGGTATTATATAGATGTACATAATAAAAGAAACCACATCATTTTACCAAAACTAGTTGAAGAGTTTCTTCAAATGCCGGAACGGTGGATCTTAGCGAATGAAAATATTTACAAATCGCCTTATCTCCGGAACCACTGGCAACAATATCGTCAAACGTTGTGCGATATTCAGTATTATATAGATGTACATCATATAAGAAACCACATCATTTTACCAAAACTAGTTGAAGAGTTTTTATCGATAGTAATAATTCTAATAATATCAAGTTTCTTCAACTTCCGAAAAAGCGGAGTTTATCGAATAAAAATATTTACAAATCGCCTTAATTCCAGAACTGCTGGCAACAATATCGTCAAACGTAGTGCAATATTTGGTATTATATAGATGTACATAATAAAAGAAACCACATCATTTTACCAAAACTAGTTGAAAAGTTATTAGCAATAGTAATAATTCTAATTCTATCGAGTTTCTTCAACTGCCGAAACAGTGGATCTTAGTGAATGAGAATATTTACAAATCGCCTTACCTCCGGAACCGCTGGCAACAATATCGTCAAACGTAGTGTGATATTTGGTATTATATAGATGTACATAATAAAAGAAACCACATCATTTTACCAAAACTAGTTGAAGAGTTATTAGCAATAGTAATAATTCTAATTCTATCGAGCTTCTTCAACTGCCGAAACAGTGGATCTTAGTGAATGAGAATATTTACAAATCGCCTTACCTCCGGAACCGCTTGCAACAATATCGTCAAACGTAGTGCGATATTTGGTATTATATAGATGTACATAATAAAAGAAACCACATCATTTTACCAAAACTAGTTGAAAAGTTATTAGCAATAGTAATAATTATAATTCTATCGAGTTTCTTCAAATGCCGGAACGGTGGATCTTAGCGAATGAAAATATTTACAAATCGCCTTATCTCCGGAACCACTGGCAACAATATCGTCAATTGTAGTGCGATATTTGGTACTATATAGATGTACATAATAAAAGAAACCACATCATTTTACCAAAACTAGTTGAAAAGTTATTAGCAATAGTAATAATTATAATTCTATCGAGTTTCTTCAAATGCCGGAAGGGTGGATCTTAGCGAATGAAAATATTTACAAATCGCCTTATCTCCGGAACCGCTGGCAACAATATCGTCAAACGTAGTGCGATATTTGGTACTATATAGATGTACATAATAAAAGAAACCACATCATTTTACTAAAACTAGTTGAAAAGTTGTTAGCAATAGTAATAATTATAATTCTATCGAGTTTCTTCAAATGCCGGAACGGTGGATCTTAGCGAATGAAAATATTTACAAATCGCCTTATCTCCGGAACCACTGGCAACAATATCGTCAAACGTTGTGCAATATTCAGTATTATATAGATGTACATCATGTAAGAAACCACATCATTTTACCAAAACTAGTTGAAGAGTTTTTATCGATAGTAATAATTCTAATAATATCAAGTTTCTTCAACTTCCGAAAAAGCGGAGTTTATCGAATAAAAATATTTACAAATCGCCTTAATTCCAGAACTGCTGGCAACAATATCGTCAAACGTAGTGTAATATTTGGTATTATATAGATGTACATAATAAAAGAAACCACATCATATAACCAAAACTAGTTGAAAAGTTATTAGCAATAGTAATAATTATAATTCTATCGAGTTTCTTCAAATGCCGGGACGGTGGATCTTCGCGAATGAGAATATTTACAAATCGCCTTACCTCCGGAACCGCTTGCAACAATATCGTCAAACGTAGTGCGATATTTGGTATTATATAGATGTACATAATAAAAGAAACCACATCATTTTACCAAAACTAGTTGAAAAGTTATTAGCAATAGTAATAATTATAATTCTATCGAGTTTCTTCAACTTCCGAAAAAGCGGAGTTTATCGAAAAAAAATATTTACAAATCGCCTTAGTTCCAGAACTGCTGGCAACAATATCGTCAAACGTAGTGCGATATTTGGTAGTATATAGATGTACATAATAAAAGAAACCACATCATTTTACCAAAACTAGTTGAAGAGTTATTAGCAATAGTAATAATTCTAATTCTATCGAGTTTCTTCAACTGCCGAAACAGTGGATCTTAGTGAATGAGAATATTTACAAATCGCCTTACCTCCGGAACCGCTGGCAACAATATCGTCAAACGTAGTGTGATATTTGGTATTATATAGATGTACATAATAAAAGAAACCACATCATTTTACCAAAACTAGTTGAAAAGGTATTAGCAATAGTAATAATTATAATTCTATCGAGTTTCTTCAAATGCCGGAAGGGTGGATCTTAGCGAATGAAAATATTTACAAATCGCCTTACCTCCGGAACCGCTGGCAACAATATCGTCAAACGTAGTGCGATATTTGGTAGTATATAGATGTACATAATAAAAGAAACCACATCATTTTACCAAAACTAGTTGAAGAGTTATTAGCAATAGTAATAATTCTAATTCTATCGAGTTTCTTCAACTGCCGAAACAGTGGATCTTAGTGAATGAGAATATTTACAAATCGCCTTAATTCCAGAACTGCTGGCAACAATATCGTCAAACGTAGTGTGATATTTGGTATTATATAGATGTACATAATAAAAGAAACCACATCATTTTACCAAAACTAGTTGAAAAGTTATTAGCAATAGTAATAATTATAATTCTATCGAGTTTCTTCAAATGCCGGAACGGTGGATCTTAGCGAATTAAAATATTTACAAATCGCCTTACCTCCGGAACCGCTTGCAACAATATCGTCAAACGTAGTGCGATATTTGGTATTATATAGATGTACATAATAAAAGAAACCACATCATTTTACCAAAACTAGTTGAAGAGTTTCTTCAAATGCCGGAACGGTGGATCTTAGCGAATGAAAATATTTACAAATCGCCTTATCTCCGGAACCACTGGCAACAATATCGTCAAACGTTGTGCGATATTCAGTATTATATAGATGTACATCATATAAGAAACCACATCATTTTACCAAAACTAGTTGAAGAGTTTTTATCGATAGTAATAATTCTAATAATATCAAGTTTCTTCAACTTCCGAAAAAGCGGAGTTTATCGAATAAAAATATTTACAAATCGCCTTAATTCCAGAACTGCTGGCAACAATATCGTCAAACGTAGTGCAATATTTGGTATTATATAGATGTACATAATAAAAGAAACCACATCATTTTACCAAAACTAGTTGAAAAGTTATTAGCAATAGTAATAATTATAATTCTATCGAGTTTCTTCAAATGCCGGAACGGTGGATCTTCGCGAATGAGAATATTTACAAATCGCCTTATCTCCGGAGCCGCTTGCAACAATATCGTCAAACGTAGTGCGATATTTGGTATTATATAGATGTACATAATAAAAGAAACCACATCATTTTACCAAAACTAGTTGAAAAGTTATTAGCAATAGTAATAATTCTAATAATATCAAGTTTCTTCAACTTCCGAAAAAGCGGAGTTTATCGAATAAAAATATTTACAAATTGCCTTAATTCCAGAACTGCTGGCAACAATATTGTCAAACGTAGTGCAATATTTGGTATTATATAGATGTACATAATAAAAGAAACCACATCATTTTACCAAAACTAGTTGAAAAGTTATTAGCAATAGTAATAATTATAATTCTATCGAGTTTCTTCAAATGCCGGAACGGTGGATCTTCGCGAATGAGAATATTTACAAATCGCCTTATCTCCGGAGCCGCTTGCAACAATATCGTCAAACGTAGTGCGATATTTGGTATTATATAGATGTACATAATAAAAGAAACCACATCATTTTACCAAAACTAGTTGAAAAGTTATTAGCAATAGTAATAATTATAATTCTATCGAGTTTCTTCAAATGCCGGAACGGTGGATCTTAGCGAATGAAAATATTTACAAATCGCCTTATCTCCGGAACCACTGGCAACAATATCGTCAAACGTAGTGCGATATTTGGTACTATATAGATTTACATAATAAAAGAAACCACATCATTTTACCAAAACTAGTTAAAAAGTTATTAGCAATAGTAATAATTATAATTCTATCGAGTTTCTTCAAATGCCGGAACGGTGGATCATAGCGAATGAAAATATTTACAAATCGCCTTATCTCCGGAACCACTGGCAACAATATCGTCAAACGTAGTGCGATATTTGGTATTATATAGATGTACCTAATAAAAGAAACCACATCATTTTACCAAAACTAGTTGAAGAGTTATTAGCAATAGTAATAACTATAATTCTATCGAGTTTCTTCAAATGCCGGAAGGGTGGATCTTAGCGAATGAAAATATTTACAAATCGCCTTATCTCCGGAACCGCTGGCAACAATATCGTCAAACGTAGTGCGATATTTGGTACTATATAGATGTACATAATAAAAGAAACCACATCATTTTACTAAAACTAGTTGAAAAGTTGTTAGCAATAGTAATAATTATAATTCTATCGAGTTTCTTCAAATGCCGGAACGGTGGATCTTAGCGAATGAAAATATTTACAAATCGCCTTATCTCCGGAACCACTGGCAACAATATCGTCAAACGTTGTGCAATATTCAGTATTATATAGATGTACATCATGTAAGAAACCACATCATTTTACCAAAACTAGTTGAAGAGTTTTTATCGATAGTAATAATTCTAATAATATCAAGTCTTTTCAACTTCCGAAAAAGCGGAGTTTATCGAATAAAAATATTTACAAATCGCCTTAATTCCAGAACTGCTGGCAACAATATCGTCAAACGTAGTGCAATATTTGGTATTATATAGATGTACATAATAAAAGAAACCACATCATATAACCAAAACTAGTTGAAAAGTTATTGGCAATAGTAATAATTATAATTCTATCGAGTTTCTTCAAATGCCGGGACGGTGGATCTTCGCGAATGAGAATATTTACAAATCGCCTTACCTCCGGAACCGCTTGCAACAATATCGTCAAACGTAGTGCGATATTTGGTATTATATAGATGTACATAATAAAAGAAACCACATCATTTTACCAAAACTAGTTGAAAAGTTATTAGCAATAGTAATAATTATAATTCTATCGAGTTTCTTCAACTTCCGAAAAAGCGGAGTTTATCGAAAAAAAATATTTACAAATCGCCTTAGTTCCAGAACTGCTGGCAACAATATCGTCAAACGTAGTGCGATATTTGGTAGTATATAGATGTACATAATAAAAGAAACCACATCATTTTACCAAAACTAGTTGAAGAGTTATTAGCAATAGTAATAATTCTAATTCTATCGAGTTTCTTCAACTGCCGAAACAGTGGATCTTAGTGAATGAGAATATTTACAAATCGCCTTACCTCCGGAAGCGCTGGCAACAATATCGTCAAACGTAGTGTGATATTTGGTATTATATAGATGTACATAATAAAAGAAACCACATCATTTTACCAAAACTAGTTGAAAAGGTATTAGCAATAGTAATAATTATAATTCTATCGAGTTTCTTCAAATGCCGGAAGGGTGGATCTTAGCGAATGAAAATATTTACAAATCGCCTTATCTCCGGAACCACTGGCAACAATATCGTCAAACGTAGTGCGATATTTGGTAGTATATAGATGTACATAATAAAAGAAACCACATCATTTTACCAAAACTAGTTGAAGAGTTATTAGCAATAGTAATAATTCTAATTCTATCGAGTTTCTTCAACTGCCGAAACAGTGGATCTTAGTGAATGAGAATATTTACAAATCGCCTTACCTCCGGAACCGCTGGCAACAATATCGTCAAACGTAGTGCGATATTTGGTAGTATATAGATGTACATAATAAAAGAAACCACATCATTTTACCAAAACTAGTTGAAGAGTTATTAGCAATAGTAATAATTCTAATTCTATCGAGTTTCTTCAACTGCCGAAACAGTGGATCTTTGTGAATGAGAATATTTACAAATCGCCTTAATTCCAGAACTGCTGGCAACAATATCGTCAAACGTAGTGTGATATTTGGTATTATATAGATGTACATAATAAAAGAAACCACATCATTTTACCAAAACTAGTTGAAAAGTTATTAGCAATAGTAATAATTATAATTCTATCGAGTTTCTTCAAATGCCGGAACGGTGGATCTTAGCGAATTAAAATATTTACAAATCGCCTTACCTCCGGAACCGCTTGCAACAATATCGTCAAACGTAGTGCGATATTTGGTATTATATAGATGTACATAATAAAAGAAACCACATCATTTTACCAAAACTAGTTGAAGAGTTTCTTCAAATGCCGGAACGGTGGATCTTAGCGAATGAAAATATTTACAAATCGCCTTATCTCCGGAACCACTGGCAACAATATCGTCAAACGTTGTGCGATATTCAGTATTATATAGATGTACATCATATAAGAAACCACATCATTTTACCAAAACTAGTTGAAGAGTTTTTATCGATAGTAATAATTCTAATAATATCAAGTTTCTTCAACTTCCGAAAAAGCGGAGTTTATCGAATAAAAATATTTACAAATCGCCTTAATTCCAGAACTGCTGGCAACAATATCGTCAAACGTAGTGCAATATTTGGTATTATATAGATGTACATAATAAAAGAAACCACATCATTTTACCAAAACTAGTTGAAAAGTTATTAGCAATAGTAATAATTATAATTCTATCGAGTTTCTTCAAATGCCGGAACGGTGGATCTTCGCGAATGAGAATATTTACAAATCGCCTTATCTCCGGAACCGCTTGCAACAATATCGTCAAACGTAGTGCGATATTTGGTATTATATAGATGTACATAATAAAAGAAACCACATCATTTTACCAAAACTAGTTGAAAAGTTATTAGCAATAGTAATAATTATAATTCTATCGAGTTTCTTCAAATGCCGGAACGGTGGATCTTAGCGAATGAAAATATTTACAAATCGCCTTATCTCCGGAACCACTGGCAACAATATCGTCAAACGTAGTGCGATATTTGGTACTATATAGATTTACATAATAAAAGAAACCACATCATTTTACCAAAACTAGTTAAAAAGTTATTAGCAATAGTAATAATTATAATTCTATCGAGTTTCTTCAAATGCCGGAACGGTGGATCATAGCGAATGAAAATATTTACAAATCGCCTTATCTCCGGAACCACTGGCAACAATATCGTCAAACGTAGTGCGATATTTGGTATTATATAGATGTACCTAATAAAAGAAACCACATCATTTTACCAAAACTAGTTGAAGAGTTTCTTCAAATGCCGGAACGGTGGATCTTAGCGAATGAAAATATTTACAAATCGCCTTATCTCCGGAACCACTGGCAACAATATCGTCAAACGTTGTGCGATATTTAGTATTATATAG
This sequence comes from Acanthosoma haemorrhoidale, assembly GCA_930367205.1. NCBI lineage: Eukaryota > Metazoa > Arthropoda > Insecta > Hemiptera > Acanthosomatidae > Acanthosoma > Acanthosoma haemorrhoidale. Next base: position 2,210,988 of record OV884009.1, read on the forward strand.
ATGTACATCATATAAGAAACCACATCATTTTACCAAAACTAGTTGAAGAGTTTTTATCGATAGTAATAATTCTAATAATATCAAGTTTCTTCAACATCCGAAAAAGCGGAGTTTATCGAATAAAAATATTTACAAATCGCCTTAATTCCAGAACTGCTGGCAACAATATCGTCAAACGTAGTGCAATATTTGGTATTATATAGATGTACATAATAAAAGAAACCACATCATTTTACCAAAACTAGTTGAAAAGTTATTAGCAATAGTAATAATTATAATTCTATCGAGTTTCTTCAAATGCCGGGACGGTGGATCTTCGCGAATGAGAATATTTACAAATCGCCTTACCTCCGGAACCGCTTGCAACAATATCGTCAAACGTAGTGCGATATTTGGTATTATATAGATGTACATAATAAAAGAAACCACATCATTTTACCAAAACTAGTTGAAAAGTTATTAGCAATAGTAATAATTATAATTCTATCGAGTTTCTTCAAATGCCGGAACGGTGGATCTTAGCGAATGAAAATATTTACAAATCGCCTTATCTCCGGAACCACTGGCAACAATATCGTCAAACGTAGTGCGATATTTGGTATTATATAGATGTACATAATAAAAGAAACCACATCATTTTACCAAAACTAGTTGAAGAGTTTCTTCAAATGCCGGAACGGTGGATCTTAGCGAATGAAAATATTTACAAATCGCCTTATCTCCGGAACCACTGGCAACAATATCGTCAAACGTTGTGCAATATTCAGTATTATATAGATGTACATCATGTAAGAAACCACATCATTTTACCAAAACTAGTTGAAGAGTTTTTATCGATAGTAATAATTCTAATAATATCAAGTTTCTTCAACTTCCGAAAAAGCGGAGTTTATCGAATAAAAATATTTACAAATCGCCTTAATTCCAGAACTGCTGGCAACAATATCGTCAAACGTAGTGCAATATTTGGTATTATATAGATGTACATAATAAAAGAAACCACATCATTTTACCAAAACTAGTTGAAAAGTTATTAGCAATAGTAATAATTATAATTCTATCGAGTTTCTTCAAATGCCGGAACGGTGGATCTTCGCGAATGAGAATATTTACAAATCGCCTTACCTCCGGAACCGCTTGCAACAATATCGTCAAACGTAGTGCGATATTTGGTATTATATAGATGTACATAATAAAAGAAACCACATCATTTTACCAAAACTAGTTGAAAAGTTATTAGCAATAGTAATAATTATAATTCTATCGAGTTTCTTCAAATGCCGGAAGGGTGGATCTTAGCGAATGAAAATATTTACAAATCGCCTTATCTCCGGAACCACTGGCAACAATATCGTCAAACGTAGTGCGATATTTGGTAGTATATAGATGTACATAATAAAAGAAACCACATCATTTTACCAAAACTAGTTGAAGAGTTATTAGCAATAGTAATAATTCTAATTCTATCGAGTTTCTTCAACTGCCGAAACAGTGGATCTTAGTGAATGAGAATATTTACAAATCGCCTTACCTCCGGAACCGCTGGCAACAATATCGTCAAACGTAGTGTGATATTTGGTATTATATAGATGTACATAATAAAAGAAACCACATCATTTTACCAAAACTAGTTGAAAAGTTATTAGCAATAGTAATAATTATAATTCTATCGAGTTTCTTCAAATGCCGGAAGGGTGGATCTTATCGAATGAAAATATTTACAAATCGCCTTATCTCCGGAACCACTGGCAACAATATCGTCAATTGTAGTGCGATATTTGGTACTATATAGATGTACATAATAAAAGAAACCACATCATTTTACCAAAACTAGTTGAAAAGTTATTAGCAATAGTAATAATTATAATTCTATCGAGTTTCTTCAAATGCCGGAACGGTGGATCTTAGCGAATGAAAATATTTACAAATCGCCTTATCTCCGGAACCACTGGCAACAATATCGTCAAACGTAGTGCGATATTTGGTATTATATAGATGTACATAATAAAAGAAACCACATCATTTTACCAAAACTAGTTGAAGAGTTATTAGCAATAGTAATAATTATAATTCTATCGAGTTTCTTCAAATGCCGGAAGGGTGGATCTTATCGAATGAAAATATTTACAAATCGCCTTATCTCCGGAACCACTGGCAACAATATCGTCAATTGTAGTGCGATATTTGGTACTATATAGATGTACATAATAAAAGAAACCACATCATTTTACCAAAACTAGTTGAAGAGTTTCTTCAAATGCCGGAACGGTGGATCTTAGCGAATGAAAATATTTACAAATCGCCTTATCTCCGGAACCACTGCCAACAATATCGTAAACGTTGTGCAATATTCAGTATTATATAGATGTACATCATGTAAGAAACCACATCATTTTACCAAAACTAGTTGAAGAGTTTTTATCGATAGTAATAATTCTAATAATATCAAGTTTCTTCAACTTCCGAAAAAGCGGAGTTTATCGAATAAAAATATTTACAAATCGCCTTAATTCCAGAACTGCTGGCAACAATATCGTCAAACGTAGTGCAATATTTGGTATTATATAGATGTACATAATAAAAGAAACCACATCATTTTACCAAAACTAGTTGAAAAGTTATTAGCAATAGTAATAATTATAATTCTATCGAGTTTCTTCAAATGCCGGAAGGGTGGATCTTCGCGAATGAGAATATTTACAAATCGCCTTACCTCCGGAACCGCTGGCAACAATATCGTCAAACGTAGTGTGATATTTGGTATTATATAGATGTAGATAATAAAAGAAACCACATCATTTTACCAAAACTAGTTGAAAAGTTATTAGCAATAGTAATAATTATAATTCTATCGAGTTTCTTCAAATGCCGGAACGGTGGATCTTCGCGAATGAGAATATTTACAAATCGCCTTACCTCCGGAACCGCTTGCAACAATATCGTCAAACGTAGTGCGATATTTGGTATTATATAGATGTACATAATAAAAGAAACCACATCATTTTACCAAAACTAGTTGAAAAGTTATTAGCAATAGTAATAATTATAATTCTATCGAGTTTCTTCAAATGCCGGAAGGGTGGATCTTAGCGAATGAAAATATTTACAAATCGCCTTATCTCCGGAACCACTGGCAACAATATCGTCAATTGTAGTGCGATATTTGGTACTATATAGATGTACATAATAAAAGAAACCACATCATTTTACCAAAACTAGTTGAAAAGTTATTAGCAATAGTAATAATTATAATTCTATCGAGTTTCTTCAAATGCCGGAACGGTGGATCTTAGCGAATGAAAATATTTACAAATCGCCTTATCTCCGGAACCACTGGCAACAATATCGTCAAACGTAGTGCGATATTTGGTACTATATAGACGTACATAATAAAAGAAACCACATCATTTTACCAAAACTAGTTGAAAAGTTATTAGCAATAGTAATAATTATAATTCTATCGAGTTTCTTCAAATGCCGGAACGGTGGATCTTAGCGAATGAAAATATTTACAAATCGCCTTATCTCCGGAACCACTGGCAACAATATCGTCAAACGTAGTGCGATATTTGGTATTATATAGATGTACATAATAAAAGAAACCACATCATTTTACCAAAACTAGTTGAAGAGTTTCTTCAAATGCCGGAACGGTGGATCTTAGCGAATGAAAATATTTACAAATCGCCTTATCTCCGGAACCACTGGCAACAATATCGTCAAACGTTGTGCAATATTCAGTATTATATAGATGTACATCATGTAAGAAACCACATCATTTTACCAAAACTAGTTGAAGAGTTTTTATCGATAGTAATAATTCTAATAATATCAAGTTTCTTCAACTTCCGAAAAAGCGGAGTTTATCGAATAAAAATATTTACAAATCGCCTTAATTCCAGAACTGCTGGCAACAATATCGTCAAACGTAGTGCAATATTTGGTATTATATAGATGTACATAATAAAAGAAACCACATCATTTTACCAAAACTAGTTGAAAAGTTATTAGCAATAGTAATAATTATAATTCTATCGAGTTTCTTCAAATGCCGGAAGGGTGGATCTTCGCGAATGAGAATATTTACAAATCGCCTTACCTCCGGAACCGCTTGCAACAATATCGTCAAACGTAGTGCGATATTTGGTATTATATAGATGTACATAATAAAAGAAACCACATCATTTTACCAAAACTAGTTGAAAAGTTATTAGCAATAGTAATAATTATAATTCTATCGAGTTTCTTCAAATGCCGGAAGGGTGGATCTTAGGGAATGAAAATATTTACAAATCGCCTTATCTCCGGAACCACTGGCAACAATATCGTCAATTGTAGTGCGATATTTGGTACTATATAGATGTACATAATAAAAGAAACCACATCATTTTACCAAAACTAGTTGAAAAGTTATTAGCAATAGTAATAATTATAATTCTATCGAGTTTCTTCAAATGCCGGAAGGGTGGATCTTCGCGAATGAGAATATTTACAAATCGCCTTACCTCCGGAACCGCTTGCAACAATATCGTCAAACGTAGTGCGATATTTGGTATTATATAGATGTACATAATAAAAGAAACCACATCATTTTACCAAAACTAGTTGAAAAGTTATTAGCAATAGTAATAATTATAATTCTATCGAGTTTCTTCAAATGCCGGAAGGGTGGATCTTAGCGAATGAAAATATTTACAAATCGCCTTATCTCCGGAACCACTGGCAACAATATCGTCAAACGTTGTGCGATATTTAGTATTATATAGATGTACATCATATAAGAAACCACATCATTTTACCAAAACTAGTTGAAGAGTTTTTATCGATAGTAATAATTCTAATAATATCAAGTTTCTTCAACTTCCGAAAAAGCGGAGTTTATCGAATAAAAATATTTACAAATCGCCTTAATTCCAGAACTGCTGGCAACAATATCGTCAAACGTAGTGCAATATTTGGTATTATATAGATGTACATAATAAAAGAAACCACATCATTTTACCAAAACTAGTTGAAAAGTTATTAGCAATAGTAATAATTATAATTCTATCGAGTTTCTTCAAATGCCGGGACGGTGGATCTTCGCGAATGAGAATATTTACAAATCGCCTTACCTCCGGAACCGCTTGCAACAATATCGTCAAACGTAGTGCGATATTTGGTATTATATAGATGTACATAATAAAAGAAACCACATCATTTTACCAAAACTAGTTGAAAAGTTATTAGCAATAGAATAATTATAATTCTATCGAGTTTCTTCAAATGCCGGAACGGTGGATCTTAGCGAATGAAAATATTTACAAATCGCCTTATCTCCGGAACCACTGGCAACAATATCGTCAAACGTAGTGCAATATTTGGTATTATATAGATGTACATAATAAAAGAAACCACATCATTTTACCAAAACTAGTTGAAGAGTTTCTTCAAATGCCGGAACGGTGGATCTTAGCGAATGAAAATATTTACAAATCGCCTTATCTCCGGAACCACTGGCAACAATATCGTCAAACGTTGTGCAATATTCAGTATTATATAGATGTACATCATGTAAGAAACCACATCATTTTACCAAAACTAGTTGAAGAGTTTTTATCGATAGTAATAATTCTAATAATATCAAGTTTCTTCAACTTCCGAAAAAGCGGAGTTTATCGAATAAAAATATTTACAAATCGCCTTAATTCCAGAACTGCTGGCAACAATATCGTCAAACGTAGTGCAATATTTGGTATTATATAGATGTACATAATAAAAGAAACCACATCATTTTACCAAAACTAGTTGAAAAGTTATTAGCAATAGTAATAATTATAATTCTATCGAGTTTCTTCAAATGCCGGGACGGTGGATCTTCGCGAATGAGAATATTTACAAATCGCCTTACCTCCGGAACCGCTTGCAACAATATCGTCAAACGTAGTGCGATATTTGGTATTATATAGATGTACATAATAAAAGAAACCACATCATTTTACCAAAACTAGTTGAAAAGTTATTAGCAATAGTAATAATTATAATTCTATCGAGTTTCTTCAAATGCCGGAAGGGTGGATCTTAGCGAATGAAAATATTTACAAATCGCCTTATCTCCGGAACCACTGGCAACAATATCGTCAAACGTAGTGCGATATTTGGTAGTATATAGATGTACATAATAAAAGAAACCACATCATTTTACCAAAACTAGTTGAAGAGTTATTAGCAATAGTAATAATTCTAATTCTTTCGAGTTTCTTCAACTGCCGAAACAGTGGATCTTAGTGAATGAGAATATTTACAAATCGCCTTACCTCCGGAACCGCTGGCAACAATATCGTCAAACGTAGTGTGATATTTGGTATTATATAGATGTACATAATAAAAGAAACCACATCATTTTACCAAAACTAGTTGAAGAGTTATTAGCAATAGTAATAATTCTAATTCTATCGAGCTTCTTCAACTGCCGAAACAGTGGATCTTAGTGAATGAGAATATTTACAAATCGCCTTACCTCCGGAACCGCTTGCAACAATATCGTCAAACGTAGTGCGATATTTGGTATTATATAGATGTACATAATAAAAGAAACCACATCATTTTACCAAAACTAGTTGAAAAGTTATTAGCAATAGTAATAATTATAATTCTATCGAGTTTCTTCAAATGCCGGAACGGTGGATCTTAGCGAATAAAAATATTTACAAATCGCCTTATCTCCGGAACCACTGGCAACAATATCGTCAAACGTAGTGCGATATTTGGTATTACATAGATGTACATAATAAAAGAAACCACATCATTTTACCAAAACTAGTTGAAAAGTTATTAGCAATAGTAATAATTATAATTCTATCGAGTTTCTTCAAATGCCGGAAGGGTGGATCTTAGCGAATGAAAATATTTACAAATCGCCTTATCTCCGGAACCGCTGGCAACAATATCGTCAAACGTAGTGCGATATTTGGTACTATATAGATGTACATAATAAAAGAAACCACATCATTTTACCAAAACTAGTTGAAGAGTTTTTATCGATAGTAATAATTCTAATAATATCAAGTTTCTTCAACTTCCGAAAAAGCGGAGTTTATCGAATAAAAATATTTACAAATCGCCTTAATTCCAGAACTGCTGGCAACAATATCGTCAAACGTAGTGCAATATTTGGTATTATATAGATGTACATAATAAAAGAAACCACATCATTTTACCAAAACTAGTTGAAAAGTTATTAGCAATAGTAATAATTATAATTCTATCGAGTTTCTTCAAATGCCGGGACGGTGGATCTTCGCGAATGAGAATATTTACAAATCGCCTTACCTCCGGAACCGCTTGCAACAATATCGTCAAACGTAGTGCGATATTTGGTATTATATAGATGTACATAATAAAAGAAACCACATCATTTTACCAAAACTAGTTGAAAAGTTATTAGCAATAGTAATAATTATAATTCTATCGAGTTTCTTCAAATGCCGGAACGGTGGATCTTAGCGAATTAAAATATTTACAAATCGCCTTACCTCCGGAACCGCTTGCAACAATATCGTCAAACGTAGTGCGATATTTGGTATTATATAGATGTACATAATAAAAGAAACCACATCATTTTACCAAAACTAGTTGAAGAGTTTCTTCAAATGCCGGAACGGTGGATCTTAGCGAATGAAAATATTTACAAATCGCCTTATCTCCGGAACCACTGGCAACAATATCGTCAAACGTTGTGCGATATTCAGTATTATATAGATGTACATCATATAAGAAACCACATCATTTTACCAAAACTAGTTGAAGAGTTTTTATCGATAGTAATAATTCTAATAATATCAAGTTTCTTCAACTTCCGAAAAAGCAGAGTTTATCGAATAAAAATATTTACAAATCGCCTTAATTCCAGAACTGCTGGCAACAATATCGTCAAACGTAGTGCAATATTTGGTATTATATAGATGTACATAATAAAAGAAACCACATCATTTTACCAAAACTAGTTGAAAAGTTATTAGCAATAGTAATAATTATAATTCTATCGAGTTTCTTCAAATGCCGGAACGGTGGATCTTCGCGAATGAGAATATTTACAAATCGCCTTATCTCCGGAACCGCTTGCAACAATATCGTCAAACGTAGTGCGATATTTGGTATTATATAGATGTACATAATAAAAGAAACCACATCATTTTACCAAAACTAGTTGAAAAGTTATTAGCAATAGTAATAATTATAATTCTATCGAGTTTCTTCAAATGCCGGAAGGGTGGATCTTAGCGAATGAAAATATTTACAAATCGCCTTATCTCCGGAACCACTGGCAACAATATCGTCAAACGTAGTGCGATATTTGGTAGTATATAGATGTACATAATAAAAGAAACCACATCATTTTACCAAAACTAGTTGAAGAGTTTTTATCGATAGTAATAATTCTAATAATATCAAGTTTCTTCAACTTCCGAAAAAGCGGAGTTTATCGAATAAAAATATTTACAAATCGCCTTAATTCCAGAACTGCTGGCAACAATATCGTCAAACGTAGTGCAATATTTGGTATTATATAGATGTACATAATAAAAGAAACCACATCATTTTACCAAAACTAGTTGAAAAGTTATTAGCAATAGTAATAATTATAATTCTATCGAGTTTCTTCAAATGCCGGAAGGGTGGATCTTAGCGAATGAAAATATTTACAAATCGCCTTATCTCCGGAACCACTGGCAACAATATCGTCAAACGTTGTGCGATATTTAGTATTATATAGATGTACATCATATAAGAAACCACATCATTTTACCAAAACTAGTTGAAGAGTTTTTATCGATAGTAATAATTCTAATAATATCAAGTTTCTTCAACTTCCGAAAAAGCGGAGTTTATCGAATAAAAATATTTACAAATCGCCTTAATTCCAGAACTGCTGGCAACAATATCGTCAAACGTAGTGCAATATTTGGTATTATATAGATGTACATAATAAAAGAAACCACATCATTTTACCAAAACTAGTTGAAAAGTTATTAGCAATAGTAATAATTATAATTCTATCGAGTTTCTTCAAATGCCGGGACGGTGGATCTTCGCGAATGAGAATATTTACAAATCGCCTTACCTCCGGAACCGCTTGCAACAATATCGTCAAACGTAGTGCGATATTTGGTATTATATAGATGTACATAATAAAAGAAACCACATCATTTTACCAAAACTAGTTGAAAAGTTATTAGCAATAGAATAATTATAATTCTATCGAGTTTCTTCAAATGCCGGAACGGTGGATCTTAGCGAATGAAAATATTTACAAATCGCCTTATCTCCGGAACCACTGGCAACAATATCGTCAAACGTAGTGCGATATTTGGTATTATATAGATGTACATAATAAAAGAAACCACATCATTTTACCAAAACTAGTTGAAGAGTTTCTTCAAATGCCGGAACGGTGGATCTTAGCGAATGAAAATATTTACAAATCGCCTTATCTCCGGAACCACTGGCAACAATATCGTCAAACGTAGTGCGATATTTGGTACTATATAGATTTACATAATAAAAGAAACCACATCATTTTACCAAAACTAGTTAAAAAGTTATTAGCAATAGTAATAATTATAATTCTATCGAGTTTCTTCAAATGCCGGAACGGTGGATCATAGCGAATGAAAATATTTACAAATCGCCTTATCTCCGGAACCACTGGCAACAATATCGTCAAACGTAGTGCGATATTTGGTATTATATAGATGTACCTAATAAAAGAAACCACATCATTTTACCAAAACTAGTTGAAGAGTTATTAGCAATAGTAATAACTATAATTCTATCGAGTTTCTTCAAATGCCGGAAGGGTGGATCTTAGCGAATGAAAATATTTACAAATCGCCTTATCTCCGGAACCGCTGGCAACAATATCGTCAAACGTAGTGCGATATTTGGTACTATATAGATGTACATAATAAAAGAAACCACATCATTTTACTAAAACTAGTTGAAAAGTTGTTAGCAATAGTAATAATTATAATTCTATCGAGTTTCTTCAAATGCCGGAACGGTGGATCTTAGCGAATGAAAATATTTACAAATCGCCTTATCTCCGGAACCACTGGCAACAATATCGTCAAACGTTGTGCAATATTCAGTATTATATAGATGTACATCATGTAAGAAACCACATCATTTTACCAAAACTAGTTGAAGAGTTTTTATCGATAGTAATAATTCTAATAATATCAAGTCTTTTCAACTTCCGAAAAAGCGGAGTTTATCGAATAAAAATATTTACAAATCGCCTTAATTCCAGAACTGCTGGCAACAATATCGTCAAACGTAGTGCAATATTTGGTATTATATAGATGTACATAATAAAAGAAACCACATCATATAACCAAAACTAGTTGAAAAGTTATTGGCAATAGTAATAATTATAATTCTATCGAGTTTCTTCAAATGCCGGGACGGTGGATCTTCGCGAATGAGAATATTTACAAATCGCCTTACCTCCGGAACCGCTTGCAACAATATCGTCAAACGTAGTGCGATATTTGGTATTATATAGATGTACATAATAAAAGAAACCACATCATTTTACCAAAACTAGTTGAAAAGTTATTAGCAATAGTAATAATTATAATTCTATCGAGTTTCTTCAACTTCCGAAAAAGCGGAGTTTATCGAAAAAAAATATTTACAAATCGCCTTAGTTCCAGAACTGCTGGCAACAATATCGTCAAACGTAGTGCGATATTTGGTAGTATATAGATGTACATAATAAAAGAAACCACATCATTTTACCAAAACTAGTTGAAGAGTTATTAGCAATAGTAATAATTCTAATTCTATCGAGTTTCTTCAACTGCCGAAACAGTGGATCTTAGTGAATGAGAATATTTACAAATCGCCTTACCTCCGGAAGCGCTGGCAACAATATCGTCAAACGTAGTGTGATATTTGGTATTATATAGATGTACATAATAAAAGAAACCACATCATTTTACCAAAACTAGTTGAAAAGGTATTAGCAATAGTAATAATTATAATTCTATCGAGTTTCTTCAAATGCCGGAAGGGTGGATCTTAGCGAATGAAAATATTTACAAATCGCCTTATCTCCGGAACCACTGGCAACAATATCGTCAAACGTAGTGCGATATTTGGTAGTATATAGATGTACATAATAAAAGAAACCACATCATTTTACCAAAACTAGTTGAAGAGTTATTAGCAATAGTAATAATTCTAATTCTATCGAGTTTCTTCAACTGCCGAAACAGTGGATCTTAGTGAATGAGAATATTTACAAATCGCCTTACCTCCGGAACCGCTGGCAACAATATCGTCAAACGTAGTGCGATATTTGGTAGTATATAGATGTACATAATAAAAGAAACCACATCATTTTACCAAAACTAGTTGAAGAGTTATTAGCAATAGTAATAATTCTAATTCTATCGAGTTTCTTCAACTGCCGAAACAGTGGATCTTTGTGAATGAGAATATTTACAAATCGCCTTAATTCCAGAACTGCTGGCAACAATATCGTCAAACGTAGTGTGATATTTGGTATTATATAGATGTACATAATAAAAGAAACCACATCATTTTACCAAAACTAGTTGAAAAGTTATTAGCAATAGTAATAATTATAATTCTATCGAGTTTCTTCAAATGCCGGAACGGTGGATCTTAGCGAATTAAAATATTTACAAATCGCCTTACCTCCGGAACCGCTTGCAACAATATCGTCAAACGTAGTGCGATATTTGGTATTATATAGATGTACATAATAAAAGAAACCACATCATTTTACCAAAACTAGTTGAAGAGTTTCTTCAAATGCCGGAACGCTGGATCTTAGCGAATGAAAATATTTACAAATCGCCTTATCTCCGGAACCACTGGCAACAATATCGTCAAACGTTGTGCGATATTCAGTATTATATAGATGTACATCATATAAGAAACCACATCATTTTACCAAAACTAGTTGAAGAGTTTTTATCGATAGTAATAATTCTAATAATATCAAGTTTCTTCAACTTCCGAAAAAAGCGGAGTTTATCGAATAAAAATATTTACGAATCGCCTTAATTCCAGAACTGCTGGCAACAATATCGTCAAACGTAGTGCAATATTTGGTATTATATAGATGTACATAATAAAAGAAACCACATCATTTTACCAAAACTAGTTGAAAAGTTATTAGCAATAGTAATAATTATAATTCTATCGAGTTTCTTCAAATGCCGGAACGGTGGATCTTCGCGAATGAGAATATTTACAAATCGCCTTATCTCCGGAACCGCTTGCAACAATATCGTCAAACGTAGTGCGATATTTGGTATTATATAGATGTACATAATAAAAGAAACCACATCATTTTACCAAAACTAGTTGAAAAGTTATTAGCAATAGTAATAATTATAATTCTATCGAGTTTCTTCAAATGCCGGAACGGTGGATCTTAGCGAATGAAAATATTTACAAATCGCCTTATCTCCGGAACCACTGGCAACAATATCGTCAAACGTAGTGCGATATTTGGTACTATATAGATTTACATAATAAAAGAAACCACATCATTTTACCAAAACTAGTTAAAAAGTTATTAGCAATAGTAATAATTATAATTCTATCGAGTTTCTTCAAATGCCGGAACGGTGGATCATAGCGAATGAAAATATTTACAAATCGCCTTATCTCCGGAACCACTGGCAACAATATCGTCAAACGTAGTGCGATATTTGGTATTATATAGATGTACCTAATAAAAGAAACCACATCATTTTACCAAAACTAGTTGAAGAGTTTCTTCAAATGCCGGAACGGTGGATCTTAGCGAATGAAAATATTTACAAATCGCCTTATCTCCGGAACCACTGGCAACAATATCGTCAAACGTTGTGCGATATTTAGTATTATATAGATGTACATCATATAAGAAACCACATCATTTTACCAAAACTAGTTGAAGAGTTTTTATCGATAGTAATAATTCTAATAATATCAAGTTTCTTCAACATCCGAAAAAGCGGAGTTTATCGAATAAAAATATTTACAAATCGCCTTAATTCCAGAACTGCTGGCAACAATATCGTCAAACGTAGTGCAATATTTGGTATTATATAGATGTACATAATAAAAGAAACCACATCATTTTACCAAAACTAGTTGAAAAGTTATTAGCAATAGTAATAATTATAATTCTATCGAGTTTCTTCAAATGCCGGGACGGTGGATCTTCGCGAATGAGAATATTTACAAATCGCCTTACCTCCGGAACCGCTTGCAACAATATCGTCAAACGTAGTGCGATATTTGGTATTATATAGATGTACATAATAAAAGAAACCACATCATTTTACCAAAACTAGTTGAAAAGTTATTAGCAATAGTAATAATTATAATTCTATCGAGTTTCTTCAAATGCCGGAACGGTGGATCTTAGCGAATGAAAATATTTACAAATCGCCTTATCTCCGGAACCACTGGCAACAATATCGTCAAACGTAGTGCGATATTTGGTATTATATAGATGTACATAATAAAAGAAACCACATCATTTTACCAAAACTAGTTGAAGAGTTTCTTCAAATGCCGGAACGGTGGATCTTAGCGAATGAAAATATTTACAAATCGCCTTATCTCCGGAACCACTGGCAACAATATCGTCAAACGTTGTGCAATATTCAGTATTATATAGATGTACATCATGTAAGAAACCACATCATTTTACCAAAACTAGTTGAAGAGTTTTTATCGATAGTAATAATTCTAATAATATCAAGTTTCTTCAACTTCCGAAAAAGCGGAGTTTATCGAATAAAAATATTTACAAATCGCCTTAATTCCAGAACTGCTGGCAACAATATCGTCAAACGTAGTGCGATATTTGGTATTATATAGATGTACATAATAAAAGAAACCACATCATTTTACCAAAACTAGTTGAAAAGTTATTAGCAATAGTAATAATTATAATTCTATCGAGTTTCTTCAAATGCCGGAACGGTGGATCTTCGCGAATGAGAATATTTACAAATCGCCTTACCTCCGGAACCACTTGCAACAATATCGTCAAACGTAGTGCGATATTTGGTATTATATAGATGTACATAATAAAAGAAACCACATCATTTTACCAAAACTAGTTGAAAAGTTATTAGCAATAGTAATAATTATAATTCTATCGAGTTTCTTCAAATGCCGGAAGGGTGGATCTTAGCGAATGAAAATATTTACAAATCGCCTTATCTCCGGAACCACTGGCAACAATATCGTCAAACGTAGTGCGATATTTGGTATTATATAGATGTACATAATAAAAGAAACCACATCATTTTACCAAAACTAGTTGAAGAGTTATTAGCAATAGTAATAATTCTAATTCTATCGAGTTTCTTCAACTGCCGAAACAGTGGATCTTAGTGAATGAGAATATTTACAAATCGCCTTACCTCCGGAACCGCTGGCAACAATATCGTCAAACGTAGTGTGATATTTGGTATTATATAGATGTACATAATAAAAGAAACCACATCATTTTACCAAAACTAGTTGAAAAGTTATTAGCAATAGTAATAATTATAATTCTATCGAGTTTCTTCAAATGCCGGAAGGGTGGATCTTATCGAATGAAAATATTTACAAATCGCCTTATCTCCGGAACCACTGGCAACAATATCGTCAATTGTAGTGCGATATTTGGTACTATATAGATGTACATAATAAAAGAAACCACATCATTTTACCAAAACTAGTTGAAAAGTTATTAGCAATAGTAATAATTATAATTCTATCGAGTTTCTTCAAATGCCGGAACGGTGGATCTTAGCGAATGAAAATATTTACAAATCGCCTTATCTCCGGAACCACTGGCAACAATATCGTCAAACGTAGTGCGATATTTGGTATTATATAGATGTACATAATAAAAGAAACCACATCATTTTACCAAAACTAGTTGAAGAGTTATTAGCAATAGTAATAATTATAATTCTATCGAGTTTCTTCAAATGCCGGAAGGGTGGATCTTATCGAATGAAAATATTTACAAATCGCCTTATCTCCGGAACCACTGGCAACAATATCGTCAATTGTAGTGCGATATTTGGTACTATATAGATGTACATAATAAAAGAAACCACATCATTTTACCAAAACTAGTTGAAGAGTTTCTTCAAATGCCGGAACGGTGGATCTTAGCGAATGAAAATATTTACAAATCGCCTTATCTCCGGAACCACTGCCAACAATATCGTAAACGTTGTGCAATATTCAGTATTATATAGATGTACATCATGTAAGAAACCACATCATTTTACCAAAACTAGTTGAAGAGTTTTTATCGATAGTAATAATTCTAATAATATCAAGTTTCTTCAACTTCCGAAAAAGCGGAGTTTATCGAATAAAAATATTTACAAATCGCCTTAATTCCAGAACTGCTGGCAACAATATCGTCAAACGTAGTGCAATATTTGGTATTATATAGATGTACATAATAAAAGAAACCACATCATTTTACCAAAACTAGTTGAAAAGTTATTAGCAATAGTAATAATTATAATTCTATCGAGTTTCTTCAAATGCCGGAAGGGTGGATCTTATCGAATGAGAATATTTACAAATCGCCTTAATTCCAGAACCGCTGGCAACAATATCGTCAAACGTAGTGTGATATTTGGTATTATATAGATGTAGATAATAAAAGAAACCACATCATTTTACCAAAACTAGTTGAAAAGTTATTAGCAATAGTAATAATTATAATTCTATCGAGTTTCTTCAAATGCCGGAACGGTGGATCTTCGCGAATGAGAATATTTACAAATCGCCTTACCTCCGGAACCGCTGGCAACAATATCGTCAAACGTAGTGCGATATTTGGTATTATATAGATGTACATAATAAAAGAAACCACATCATTTTACCAAAACTAGTTGAAAAGTTATTAGCAATAGTAATAATTATAATTCTATCGAGTTTCTTCAAATGCCGGAAGGGTGGATCTTAGCGAATGAAAATATTTACAAATCGCCTTATCTCCGGAACCACTGGCAACAATATCGTCAATTGTAGTGCGATATTTGGTACTATATAGATGTACATAATAAAAGAAACCACATCATTTTACCAAAACTAGTTGAAAAGTTATTAGCAATAGTAATAATTATAATTCTATCGAGTTTCTTCAAATGCCGGAACGGTGGATCTTAGCGAATGAAAATATTTACAAATCGCCTTATCTCCGGAACCACTGGCAACAATATCGTCAAACGTAGTGCGATATTTGGTACTATATAGACGTACATAATAAAAGAAACCACATCATTTTACCAAAACTAGTTGAAAAGTTATTAGCAATAGTAATAATTATAATTCTATCGAGTTTCTTCAAATGCCGGAACGGTGGATCTTAGCGAATGAAAATATTTACAAATCGCCTTATCTCCGGAACCACTGGCAACAATATCGTCAAACGTAGTGCGATATTTGGTATTATATAGATGTACATAATAAAAGAAACCACATCATTTTACCAAAACTAGTTGAAGAGTTTCTTCAAATGCCGGAACGGTGGATCTTAGCGAATGAAAATATTTACAAATCGCCTTATCTCCGGAACCACTGGCAACAATATCGTCAAACGTTGTGCAATATTCAGTATTATATAGATGTACATCATGTAAGAAACCACATCATTTTACCAAAACTAGTTGAAGAGTTTTTATCGATAGTAATAATTCTAATAATATCAAGTTTCTTCAACTTCCGAAAAAGCGGAGTTTATCGAATAAAAATATTTACAAATCGCCTTAATTCCAGAACTGCTGGCAACAATATCGTCAAACGTAGTGCAATATTTGGTATTATATAGATGTACATAATAAAAGAAACCACATCATTTTACCAAAACTAGTTGAAAAGTTATTAGCAATAGTAATAATTATAATTCTATCGAGTTTCTTCAAATGCCGGAAGGGTGGATCTTCGCGAATGAGAATATTTACAAATCGCCTTACCTCCGGAACCGCTTGCAACAATATCGTCAAACGTAGTGCGATATTTGGTATTATATAGATGTACATAATAAAAGAAACCACATCATTTTACCAAAACTAGTTGAAAAGTTATTAGCAATAGTAATAATTATAATTCTATCGAGTTTCTTCAAATGCCGGAAGGGTGGATCTTAGGGAATGAAAATATTTACAAATCGCCTTATCTCCGGAACCACTGGCAACAATATCGTCAATTGTAGTGCGATATTTGGTACTATATAGATGTACATAATAAAAGAAACCACATCATTTTACCAAAACTAGTTGAAAAGTTATTAGCAATAGTAATAATTATAATTCTATCGAGTTTCTTCAAATGCCGGAAGGGTGGATCTTCGCGAATGAGAATATTTACAAATCGCCTTACCTCCGGAACCGCTTGCAACAATATCGTCAAACGTAGTGCGATATTTGGTATTATATAGATGTACATAATAAAAGAAACCACATCATTTTACCAAAACTAGTTGAAAAGTTATTAGCAATAGTAATAATTATAATTCTATCGAGTTTCTTCAAATGCCGGAAGGGTGGATCTTAGCGAATGAAAATATTTACAAATCGCCTTATCTCCGGAACCACTGGCAACAATATCGTCAAACGTTGTGCGATATTTAGTATTATATAGATGTACATCATATAAGAAACCACATCATTTTACCAAAACTAGTTGAAGAGTTTTTATCGATAGTAATAATTCTAATAATATCAAGTTTCTTCAACTTCCGAAAAAGCGGAGTTTATCGAATAAAAATATTTACAAATCGCCTTAATTCCAGAACTGCTGGCAACAATATCGTCAAACGTAGTGCAATATTTGGTATTATATAGATGTACATAATAAAAGAAACCACATCATTTTACCAAAACTAGTTGAAAAGTTATTAGCAATAGTAATAATTATAATTCTATCGAGTTTCTTCAAATGCCGGGACGGTGGATCTTCGCGAATGAGAATATTTACAAATCGCCTTACCTCCGGAACCGCTGGCAACAATATCGTCAAACGTAGTGCGATATTTGGTATTATATAGATGTACATAATAAAAGAAACCACATCATTTTACCAAAACTAGTTGAAAAGTTATTAGCAATAGAATAATTATAATTCTATCGAGTTTCTTCAAATGCCGGAACGGTGGATCTTAGCGAATGAAAATATTTACAAATCGCCTTATCTCCGGAACCACTGGCAACAATATCGTCAAACGTAGTGCGATATTTGGTATTATATAGATGTACATAATAAAAGAAACCACATCATTTTACCAAAACTAGTTGAAGAGTTTCTTCAAATGCCGGAACGGTGGATCTTAGCGAATGAAAATATTTACAAATCGCCTTATCTCCGGAACCACTGGCAACAATATCGTCAAACGTAGTGCGATATTCAGTATTATATAGATGTACATCATGTAAGAAACCACATCATTTTACCAAAACTAGTTGAAGAGTTTTTATCGATAGTAATAATTCTAATAATATCAAGTTTCTTCAACTTCCGAAAAAGCGGAGTTTATCGAATAAAAATATTTACAAATCGCCTTAATTCCAGAACTGCTGGCAACAATATCGTCAAACGTAGTGCAATATTTGGTATTATATAGATGTACATAATAAAAGAAACCACATCATTTTACCAAAACTAGTTGAAAAGTTATTAGCAATAGTAATAATTATAATTCTATCGAGTTTCTTCAAATGCCGGGACGGTGGATCTTCGCGAATGAGAATATTTACAAATCGCCTTACCTCCGGAACCGCTTGCAACAATATCGTCAAACGTAGTGCGATATTTGGTATTATATAGATGTACATAATAAAAGAAACCACATCATTTTACCAAAACTAGTTGAAAAGTTATTAGCAATAGTAATAATTATAATTCTATCGAGTTTCTTCAAATGCCGGAAGGGTGGATCTTAGCGAATGAAAATATTTACAAATCGCCTTATCTCCGGAACCACTGGCAACAATATCGTCAAACGTAGTGCGATATTTGGTAGTATATAGATGTACATAATAAAAGAAACCACATCATTTTACCAAAACTAGTTGAAGAGTTATTAGCAATAGTAATAATTCTAATTCTTTCGAGTTTCTTCAACTGCCGAAACAGTGGATCTTAGTGAATGAGAATATTTACAAATCGCCTTACCTCCGGAACCGCTGGCAACAATATCGTCAAACGTAGTGTGATATTTGGTATTATATAGATGTACATAATAAAAGAAACCACATCATTTTACCAAAACTAGTTGAAGAGTTATTAGCAATAGTAATAATTCTAATTCTATCGAGCTTCTTCAACTGCCGAAACAGTGGATCTTAGTGAATGAGAATATTTACAAATCGCCTTACCTCCGGAACCGCTTGCAACAATATCGTCAAACGTAGTGCGATATTTGGTATTATATAGATGTACATAATAAAAGAAACCACATCATTTTACCAAAACTAGTTGAAAAGTTATTAGCAATAGTAATAATTATAATTCTATCGAGTTTCTTCAAATGCCGGAACGGTGGATCTTAGCGAATAAAAATATTTACAAATCGCCTTATCTCCGGAACCACTGGCAACAATATCGTCAAACGTAGTGCGATATTTGGTATTACATAGATGTACATAATAAAAGAAACCACATCATTTTACCAAAACTAGTTGAAAAGTTATTAGCAATAGTAATAATTATAATTCTATCGAGTTTCTTCAAATGCCGGAAGGGTGGATCTTAGCGAATGAAAATATTTACAAATCGCCTTATCTCCGGAACCGCTGGCAACAATATCGTCAAACGTAGTGCGATATTTGGTACTATATAGATGTACATAATAAAAGAAACCACATCATTTTACCAAAACTAGTTGAAGAGTTTTTATCGATAGTAATAATTCTAATAATATCAAGTTTCTTCAACTTCCGAAAAAGCGGAGTTTATCGAATAAAAATATTTACAAATCGCCTTAATTCCAGAACTGCTGGCAACAATATCGTCAAACGTAGTGCAATATTTGGTATTATATAGATGTACATAATAAAAGAAACCACATCATTTTACCAAAACTAGTTGAAAAGTTATTAGCAATAGTAATAATTATAATTCTATCGAGTTTCTTCAAATGCCGGGACGGTGGATCTTCGCGAATGAGAATATTTACAAATCGCCTTACCTCCGGAACCGCTTGCAACAATATCGTCAAACGTAGTGCGATATTTGGTATTATATAGATGTACATAATAAAAGAAACCACATCATTTTACCAAAACTAGTTGAAAAGTTATTAGCAATAGTAATAATTATAATTCTATCGAGTTTCTTCAAATGCCGGAACGGTGGATCTTAGCGAATTAAAATATTTACAAATCGCCTTACCTCCGGAACCGCTTGCAACAATATCGTCAAACGTAGTGCGATATTTGGTATTATATAGATGTACATAATAAAAGAAACCACATCATTTTACCAAAACTAGTTGAAGAGTTTCTTCAAATGCCGGAACGGTGGATCTTAGCGAATGAAAATATTTACAAATCGCCTTATCTCCGGAACCACTGGCAACAATATCGTCAAACGTTGTGCGATATTCAGTATTATATAGATGTACATCATATAAGAAACCACATCATTTTACCAAAACTAGTTGAAGAGTTTTTATCGATAGTAATAATTCTAATAATATCAAGTTTCTTCAACTTCCGAAAAAGCAGAGTTTATCGAATAAAAATATTTACAAATCGCCTTAATTCCAGAACTGCTGGCAACAATATCGTCAAACGTAGTGCAATATTTGGTATTATATAGATGTACATAATAAAAGAAACCACATCATTTTACCAAAACTAGTTGAAAAGTTATTAGCAATAGTAATAATTATAATTCTATCGAGTTTCTTCAAATGCCGGAACGGTGGATCTTCGCGAATGAGAATATTTACAAATCGCCTTATCTCCGGAACCGCTTGCAACAATATCGTCAAACGTAGTGCGATATTTGGTATTATATAGATGTACATAATAAAAGAAACCACATCATTTTACCAAAACTAGTTGAAAAGTTATTAGCAATAGTAATAATTATAATTCTATCGAGTTTCTTCAAATGCCGGAAGGGTGGATCTTAGCGAATGAAAATATTTACAAATCGCCTTATCTCCGGAACCACTGGCAACAATATCGTCAAACGTAGTGCGATATTTGGTAGTATATAGATGTACATAATAAAAGAAACCACATCATTTTACCAAAACTAGTTGAAGAGTTTTTATCGATAGTAATAATTCTAATAATATCAAGTTTCTTCAACTTCCGAAAAAGCGGAGTTTATCGAATAAAAATATTTACAAATCGCCTTAATTCCAGAACTGCTGGCAACAATATCGTCAAACGTAGTGCAATATTTGGTATTATATAGATGTACATAATAAAAGAAACCACATCATTTTACCAAAACTAGTTGAAAAGTTATTAGCAATAGTAATAATTATAATTCTATCGAGTTTCTTCAAATGCCGGAAGGGTGGATCTTAGCGAATGAAAATATTTACAAATCGCCTTATCTCCGGAACCACTGGCAACAATATCGTCAAACGTTGTGCGATATTTAGTATTATATAGATGTACATCATATAAGAAACCACATCATTTTACCAAAACTAGTTGAAGAGTTTTTATCGATAGTAATAATTCTAATAATATCAAGTTTCTTCAACTTCCGAAAAAGCGGAGTTTATCGAATAAAAATATTTACAAATCGCCTTAATTCCAGAACTGCTGGCAACAATATCGTCAAACGTAGTGCAATATTTGGTATTATATAGATGTACATAATAAAAGAAACCACATCATTTTACCAAAACTAGTTGAAAAGTTATTAGCAATAGTAATAATTATAATTCTATCGAGTTTCTTCAAATGCCGGGACGGTGGATCTTCGCGAATGAGAATATTTACAAATCGCCTTACCTCCGGAACCGCTTGCAACAATATCGTCAAACGTAGTGCGATATTTGGTATTATATAGATGTACATAATAAAAGAAACCACATCATTTTACCAAAACTAGTTGAAAAGTTATTAGCAATAGAATAATTATAATTCTATCGAGTTTCTTCAAATGCCGGAACGGTGGATCTTAGCGAATGAAAATATTTACAAATCGCCTTATCTCCGGAACCACTGGCAACAATATCGTCAAACGTAGTGCGATATTTGGTATTATATAGATGTACATAATAAAAGAAACCACATCATTTTACCAAAACTAGTTGAAGAGTTTCTTCAAATGCCGGAACGGTGGATCTTAGCGAATGAAAATATTTACAAATCGCCTTATCTCCGGAACCACTGGCAACAATATCGTCAAACGTTGTGCAATATTCAGTATTATATAGATGTACATCATGTAAGAAACCACATCATTTTACCAAAACTAGTTGAAGAGTTTTTATCGATAGTAATAATTCTAATAATATCAAGTTTCTTCAACTTCCGAAAAAGCGGAGTTTATCGAATAAAAATATTTACAAATCGCCTTAATTCCAGAACTGCTGGCAACAATATCGTCAAACGTAGTGCAATATTTGGTATTATATAGATGTACATAATAAAAGAAACCACATCATTTTACCAAAACTAGTTGAAAAGTTAATAGCAATAGTAATAATTATAATTCTATCGAGTTTCTTCAAATGCCGGGACGGTGGATCTTCGCGAATGAGAATATTTACAAATCGCCTTACCTCCGGAACCGCTTGCAACAATATCGTCAAACGTAGTGCGATATTTGGTATTATATAGATGTACATAATAAAAGAAACCACATCATTTTACCAAAACTAGTTGAAAAGTTATTAGCAATAGTAATAATTATAATTCTATCGAGTTTCTTCAAATGCCGGAAGGGTGGATCTTAGCGAATGAAAATATTTACAAATCGCCTTATCTCCGGAACCACTGGCAACAATATCGTCACACGTAGTGCGATATTTGGTAGTATATAGATGTACATAATAAAAGAAACCACATCATTTTACCAAAACTAGTTGAAGAGTTATTAGCAATAGTAATAATTCTAATTCTATCGAGTTTCTTCAACTGCCGAAACAGTGGATCTTAGTGAATGAGAATATTTACAAATCGCCTTACCTCCGGAACCGCTGGCAACAATATCGTCAAACGTAGTGTGATATTTGGTATTATATAGATGTACATAATAAAAGAAACCACATCATTTTACCAAAACTAGTTGAAGAGTTATTAGCAATAGTAATAATTCTAATTCTATCGAGCTTCTTCAACTGCCGAAACAGTGGATCTTAGTGAATGAGAATATTTACAAATCGCCTTACCTCCGGAACCGCTTGCAACAATATCGTCAAACGTAGTGCGATATTTGGTATTATATAGATGTACATAATAAAAGAAACCACATCATTTTACCAAAACTAGTTGAAAAGTTATTAGCAATAGTAATAATTATAATTCTATCGAGTTTCTTCAAATGCCGGAACGGTGGATCTTAGCGAATAAAAATATTTACAAATCGCCTTATCTCCGGAACCACTGGCAACAATATCGTCAAACGTAGTGCGATATTTGGTATTATATAGATGTACATAATAAAAGAAACCACATCATTTTACCAAAACTAGTTGAAAAGTTATTAGCAATAGTAATAATTATAATTCTATCGAGTTTCTTCAAATGCCGGAACGGTGGATCTTAGCGAATGAAAATATTTACAAATCGCCTTATCTCCGGAACCACTGGCAACAATATCGTCAAACGTTGTGCAATATTCAGTATTATATAGATGTACATCATGTAAGAAACCACATCATTTTACCAAAACTAGTTGAAGAGTTTTTATCGATAGTAATAATTCTAATAATATCAAGTTTCTTCAACTTCCGAAAAAGCGGAGTTTATCGAATAAAAATATTTACAAATCGCCTTAATTCCAGAACTGCTGGCAACAATATCGTCAAACGTAGTGCAATATTTGGTATTATATAGATGTACATAATAAAAGAAACCACATCATTTTACCAAAACTAGTTGAAAAGTTATTAGCAATAGTAATAATTATAATTCTATCGAGTTTCTTCAAATGCCGGGACGGTGGATCTTCGCGAATGAGAATATTTACAAATCGCCTTACCTCCGGAACCGCTTGCAACAATATCGTCAAACGTAGTGCGATATTTGGTATTATATAGATGTACATAATAAATGAAACCACATCATTTTACCAAAACTAGTTGAAAAGTTATTAGCAATAGTAATAATTATAATTCTATCGAGTTTCTTCAACTTCCGAAAAAGCGGAGTTTATCGAAAAAAAATATTTACAAATCGCCTTAGTTCCAGAACTGCTGGCAACAATATCGTCAAACGTAGTGCGATATTTGGTAGTATATAGATGTACATAATAAAAGAAACCACATCATTTTACCAAAACTAGTTGAAGAGTTATTAGCAATAGTAATAATTCTAATTCTATCGAGTTTCTTCAACTGCCGAAACAGTGGATCTTAGTGAATGAGAATATTTACAAATCGCCTTACCTCCGGAACCGCTGGCAACAATATCGTCAAACGTAGTGTGATATTTGGTATTATATAGATGTACATAATAAAAGAAACCACATCATTTTACCAAAACTAGTTGAAAAGGTATTAGCAATAGTAATAATTATAATTCTATCGAGTTTCTTCAAATGCCGGAAGGGTGGATCTTAGCGAATGAAAATATTTACAAATCGCCTTATCTCCGGAACCACTGGCAACAATATCGTCAAACGTAGTGCGATATTTGGTAGTATATAGATGTACATAATAAAAGAAACCACATCATTTTACCAAAACTAGTTGAAGAGTTATTAGCAATAGTAATAATTCTAATTCTATCGAGTTTCTTCAACTGCCGAAACAGTGGATCTTAGTGAATGAGAATATTTACAAATCGCCTTACCTCCGGAACCGCTGGCAACAATATCGTCAAACGTAGTGTGATATTTGGTATTATATAGATGTACATAATAAAAGAAACCACATCATTTTACCAAAACTAGTTGAAGAGTTATTAGCAATAGTAATAATTCTAATTCTATCGAGCTTCTTCAACTGCCGAAACAGTGGATCTTAGTGAATGAGAATATTTACAAATCGCCTTACCTCCGGAACCGCTTGCAACAATATCGTCAAACGTAGTGCGATATTTGGTATTATATAGATGTACATAATAAAAGAAACCACATCATTTTACCAAAACTAGTTGAAAAGTTATTAGCAATAGTAATAATTATAATTCTATCGAGTTTCTTCAACTGCCGAAACAGTGGATCTTAGTGAATGAGAATATTTACAAATCGCCTTACCTCCGGAACCGCTGGCAACAATATCGTCAAACGTAGTGTGATATTTGGTATTATATAGATGTACATAATAAAAGAAACCACATCATTTTACCAAAACTAGTTGAAGAGTTATTAGCAATAGTAATAATTCTAATTCTATCGAGCTTCTTCAACTGCCGAAACAGTGGATCTTAGTGAATGAGAATATTTACAAATCGCCTTACCTCCGGAACCGCTTGCAACAATATCGTCAAACGTAGTGCGATATTTGGTATTATATAGATGTACATAATAAAAGAAACCACATCATTTTACCAAAACTAGTTGAAAAGTTATTAGCAATAGTAATAATTATAATTCTATCGAGTTTCTTCAAATGCCGGAACGGTGGATCTTAGCGAATGAAAATATTTACAAATCGCCTTATCTCCGGAACCACTGGCAACAATATCGTCAAACGTAGTGCGATATTTGGTATTACATAGATGTACATAATAAAAGAAACCACATCATTTTACCAAAACTAGTTGAAAAGTTATTAGCAATAGTAATAATTATAATTCTATCGAGTTTCTTCAAATGCCGGAAGGGTGGATCTTAGCGAATGAAAATATTTACAAATCGCCTTATCTCCGGAACCGCTGGCAACAATATCGTCAAACGTAGTGCGATATTTGGTACTATATAGATGTACATAATAAAAGAAACCACATCATTTTACCAAAACTAGTTGAAGAGTTTTTATCGATAGTAATAATTCTAATAATATCAAGTTTCTTCAACTTCCGAAAAAGCGGAGTTTATCGAATAAAAATATTTACAAATCGCCTTAATTCCAGAACTGCTGGCAACAATATCGTCAAACGTAGTGCAATATTTGGTATTATATAGATGTACATAATAAAAGAAACCACATCATTTTACCAAAACTAGTTGAAAAGTTATTAGCAATAGTAATAATTATAATTCTATCGAGTTTCTTCAAATGCCGGGACGGTGGATCTTCGCGAATGAGAATATTTACAAATCGCCTTACCTCCGGAACCGCTTGCAACAATATCGTCAAACGTAGTGCGATATTTGGTATTATATAGATGTACATAATAAAAGAAACCACATCATTTTACCAAAACTAGTTGAAAAGTTATTAGCAATAGTAATAATTATAATTCTATCGAGTTTCTTCAAATGCCGGAACGGTGGATCTTAGCGAATTAAAATATTTACAAATCGCCTTACCTCCGGAACCGCTTGCAACAATATCGTCAATTGTAGTGCGATATTTGGTACTATATAGATGTACATAATAAAAGAAACCACATCATTTTACCAAAACTAGTTGAAAAGTTATTAGCAATAGTAATAATTATAATTCTATCGAGTTTCTTCAAATGCCGGAACGGTGGATCTTAGCGAATGAAAATATTTACAAATCGCCTTATCTCCGGAACCACTGGCAACAATATCGTCAAACGTAGTGCGATATTTGGTATTATATAGATGTACATAATAAAAGAAACCACATTATTTTACCAAAACTAGTTGAAGAGTTTCTTCAAATGCCGGAACGGTGGATCTTAGCGAATGAAAATATTTACAAATCGCCTTATCTCCGGAACCACTGGCAACAATATCGTCAAACGTTGTGCGATATTCAGTATTATATAGATGTACATCATATAAGAAACCACATCATTTTACCAAAACTAGTTGAAGAGTTTTTATCGATAGTAATAATTCTAATAATATCAAGTTTCTTCAACTTCCGAAAAAGCGGAGTTTATCGAATAAAAATATTTACAAATCGCCTTAATTCCAGAACTGCTGGCAACAATATCGTCAAACGTAGTGCAATATTTGGTATTATATAGATGTACATAATAAAAGAAACCACATCATTTTACCAAAACTAGTTGAAAAGTTATTAGCAATAGTAATAATTATAATTCTATCGAGTTTCTTCAAATGCCGGAACGGTGGATCTTCGCGAATGAGAATATTTACAAATCGCCTTATCTCCGGAACCGCTTGCAACAATATCATCAAACGTAGTGCGATATTTGGTATTATATAGATGTACATAATAAAAGAAACCACATCATTTTACCAAAACTAGTTGAAAAGTTATTAGCAATAGTAATAATTATAATTCTATCGAGTTTCTTCAAATGCCGGAAGGGTGGATCTTAGCGAATGAAAATATTTACAAATCGCCTTATCTCCGGAACCACTGGCAACAATATCGTCAAACGTAGTGCGATATTTGGTAGTATATAGATGTACATAATAAAAGAAACCACATCATTTTACCAAAACTAGTTGAAGAGTTTTTATCGATAGTAATAATTCTAATAATATCAAGTTTCTTCAACTTCCGAAAAAGCGGAGTTTATCGAATAAAAATATTTACAAATCGCCTTAATTCCAGAACTGCTGGCAACAATATCGTCAAACGTAGTGCAATATTTGGTATTATATAGATGTACATAATAAAAGAAACCACATCATTTTACCAAAACTAGTTGAAAAGTTATTAGCAATAGTAATAATTATAATTCTATCGAGTTTCTTCAAATGCCGGGACGGTGGATCTTCGCGAATGAGAATATTTACAAATCGCCTTACCTCCGGAACCGCTTGCAACAATATCGTCAAACGTAGTGCGATATTTGGTATTATATAGATGTACATAATAAAAGAAACCACATCATTTTACCAAAACTAGTTGAAAAGTTATTAGCAATAGTAATAATTATAATTCTATCGAGTTTCTTCAAATGCCGGAACGGTGGATCTTAGCGAATGAAAATATTTACAAATCGCCTTATCTCCGGAACCACTGGCAACAATATCGTCAAACGTAGTGCGATATTTGGTATTATATAGATGTACATAATAAAAGAAACCACATCATTTTACCAAAACTAGTTGAAGAGTTTCTTCAAATGCCGGAACGGTGGATCTTAGCGAATGAAAATATTTACAAATCGCCTTATCTCCGGAACCACTGGCAACAATATTGTCAAACGTTGTGCAATATTCAGTATTATATAGATGTACATCATGTAAGAAACCACATCATTTTACCAAAACTAGTTGAAGAGTTTTTATCGATAGTAATAATTCTAATAATATCAAGTTTCTTCAACTTCCGAAAAAGCGGAGTTTATCGAATAAAAATATTTACAAATCGTCTTAATTCCAGAACTGCTGGCAACAATATCGTCAAACGTAGTGCAATATTTGGTATTATATAGATGTACATAATAAAAGAAACCACATCATTTTACCAAAACTAGTTGAAAAGTTATTAGCAATAGTAATAATTATAATTCTATCGAGTTTCTTCAAATGCCGGAACGGTGGATCTTAGCGAATTAAAATATTTACAAATCGCCTTACCTCCGGAACCGCTTGCAACAATATCGTCAAACGTAGTGCGATATTTGGTATTATATAGATGTACATAATAAAAGAAACCACATCATTTTACCAAAACTAGTTGAAGAGTTTCTTCAAATGCCGGAACGGTGGATCTTAGCGAATGAAAATATTTACAAATCGCCTTATCTCCGGAACCACTGGCAACAATATCGTCAAACGTTGTGCGATATTCAGTATTATATAGATGTACATCATATAAGAAACCACATCATTTTACCAAAACTAGTTGAAGAGTTTTTATCGATAGTAATAATTCTAATAATATCAAGTTTCTTCAACTTCCGAAAAAGCGGAGTTTATCGAATAAAAATATTTACAAATCGCCTTAATTCCAGAACTGCTGGCAACAATATCGTCAAACGTAGTGCAATATTTGGTATTATATAGATGTACATAATAAAAGAAACCACATCATTTTACTAAAACTAGTTGAAAAGTTATTAGCAATAGTAATAATTATAATTCTATCGAGTTTCTTCAAATGCCGGAACGGTGGATCTTCGCGAATGAGAATATTTACAAATCGCCTTATCTCCGGAACCGCTTGCAACAATATCGTCAAACGTAGTGCGATATTTGGTATTATATAGATGTACATAATAAAAGAAACCACATCATTTTACCAAAACTAGTTGAAAAGTTATTAGCAATAGTAATAATTATAATTCTATCGAGTTTCTTCAAATGCCGGAACGGTGGATCTTAGCGAATGAAAATATTTACAAATCGCCTTATCTCCGGAACCACTGGCAACAATATCGTCAAACGTAGTGCGATATTTGGTACTATATAGATTTACATAATAAAAGAAACCACATCATTTTACCAAAACTAGTTGAAAAGTTATTAGCAATAGTAATAATTATAATTCTATCGAGTTTCTTCAAATGCCGGAACGGTGGATCATAGCGAATGAAAATATTTACAAATCGCCTTATCTCCGGAACCACTGGCAACAATATCGTCAAACGTAGTGCGATATTTGGTATTATATAGATGTACCTAATAAAAGAAACCACATCATTTTACCAAAACTAGTTGAAGAGTTTCTTCAAATGCCGGAACGGTGGTTCTTAGCGAATGAAAATATTTACAAATCGCCTTATCTCCGGAACCACTGGCAACAATATCGTCAAACGTTGTGCGATATTTAGTATTATATAGATGTACATCATATAAGAAACCACATCATTTTACCAAAACTAGTTGAAGAGTTTTTATCGATAGTAATAATTCTAATAATATCAAGTTTCTTCAACTTCCGAAAAAGCGGAGTTTATCGAATAAAAATATTTACAAATCGCCTTAATTCCAGAACTGCTGGCAACAATATCGTCAAACGTAGTGCAATATTTGGTATTATATAGATGTACATAATAAAAGAAACCACATCATTTTACCAAAACTAGTTGAAAAGTTATTAGCAATAGTAATAATTATAATTCTATCGAGTTTCTTCAAATGCCGGGACGGTGGATCTTCGCGAATGAGAATATTTACAAATCGCCTTACCTCCGGAACCGCTTGCAACAATATCGTCAAACGTAGTGCGATATTTGGTATTATATAGATGTACATAATAAAAAAAAACCACATCATTTTACCAAAACTAGTTGAAGAGTTTCTTCAAATGCCGGAACAGTGGATCTTAGCGAATGAAAATATTTACAAATCGCCTTATCTCCGGAACCACTGGCAACAATATCGTCAAACGTTGTGCGATATTCAGTATTATATAGATGTACATCATATAAGAAACCACATCATTTTACCAAAACTAGTTGAAGAGTTTTTATCGATAGTAATAATTCTAATAATATCAAGTTTCTTCAACTTCCGAAAAAGCGGAGTTTATCGAATAAAAATATTTACAAATCGCCTTAATTCCAGAACTGCTGGCAACAATATCGTCAAACGTAGTGCAATATTTGGTATTATATAGATGTACATAATAAAAGAAACCACATCATTTTACCAAAACTAGTTGAAAAGTTATTAGCAATAGTAATAATTATAATTCTATCGAGTTTCTTCAAATGCCGGAACGGTGGATCTTCGCGAATGAGAATATTTACAAATCGCCTTATCTCCGGAACCGCTTGCAACAATATCGTCAAACGTAGTGCGATATTTGGTATTATATAGATGTACATAATAAAAGAAACCACATCATTTTACCAAAACTAGTTGAAAAGTTATTAGCAATAGTAATAATTATAATTCTATCGAGTTTCTTCAAATGCCGGAACGGTGGATCTTAGCGAATGAAAATATTTACAAATCGCCTTATCTCCGGAACCACTGGCAACAATATCGTCAAACGTAGTGCGATATTTGGTACTATATAGATTTACATAATAAAAGAAACCACATCATTTTACCAAAACTAGTTGAAAAGTTATTAGCAATAGTAATAATTATAATTCTATCGAGTTTCTTCAAATGCCGGAACGGTGGATCATAGCGAATGAAAATATTTACAAATCGCCTTATCTCCGGAACCACTGGCAACAATATCGTCAAACGTAGTGCGATATTTGGTATTATATAGATGTACCTAATAAAAGAAACCACATCATTTTACCAAAACTAGTTGAAGAGTTTCTTCAAATGCCGGAACGGTGGTTCTTAGCGAATGAAAATATTTACAAATCGCCTTATCTCCGGAACCACTGGCAACAATATCGTCAAACGTTGTGCGATATTTAGTATTATATAGATGTACATCATATAAGAAACCACATCATTTTACCAAAACTAGTTGAAGAGTTTTTATCGATAGTAATAATTCTAATAATATCAAGTTTCTTCAACTTCCGAAAAAGCGGAGTTTATCGAATAAAAATATTTACAAATCGCCTTAATTCCAGAACTGCTGGCAACAATATCGTCAAACGTAGTGCGATATTTGGTATTATATAGATGTACATAATAAAAGAAACCACATCATTTTACCAAAACTAGTTGAAAAGTTATTAGCAATAGTAATAATTATAATTCTATCGAGTTTCTTCAAATGCCGGGACGGTGGATCTTCGCGAATGAGAATATTTACAAATCGCCTTACCTCCGGAACCGCTTGCAACAATATCGTCAAACGTAGTGCGATATTTGGTATTATATAGATGTACATAATAAAAGAAACCACATCATTTTACCAAAACTAGTTGAAAAGTTATTAGCAATAGTAATAATTATAATTCTATCGAGTTTCTTCAAATGCCGGAACGGTGGATCTTAGCGAATGAAAATATTTACAAATCGCCTTATCTCCGGAACCACTGGCAACAATATCGTCAAACGTAGTGCGATATTTGGTATTATATAGATGTACATAATAAAAGAAACCACATCATTTTACTAAAACTAGTTGAAGAGTTTCTTCAAATGCCGGAACGGTGGATCTTAGCGAATGAAAATATTTACAAATCGCCTTATCTCCGGAACCACTGGCAACAATATCGTCAAACGTTGTGCAATATTCAGTATTATATAGATGTACATCATGTAAGAAACCACATCATTTTACCAAAACTAGTTGAAGAGTTTTTATCGATAGTAATAATTCTAATAATATCAAGTTTCTTCAACTTCCGAAAAAGCGGAGTTTATCGAATAAAAATATTTACAAATCGCCTTAATTCCAGAACTGCTGGCAACAATATCGTCAAACGTAGTGCAATATTTGGTATTATATAGATGTACATAATAAAAGAAACCACATCATTTTACCAAAACTAGTTGAAAAGTTATTAGCAATAGTAATAATTATAATTCTATCGAGTTTCTTCAAATGCCGGAACGGTGGATCTTAGCGAATTAAAATATTTACAAATCGCCTTACCTCCGGAACCGCTTGCAACAATATCGTCAAACGTAGTGCGATATTTGGTATTATATAGATGTACATAATAAAAGAAACCACATCATTTTACCAAAACTAGTTGAAGAGTTTCTTCAAATGCCGGAACGGTGGATCTTAGCGAATGAAAATATTTACAAATCGCCTTATCTCCGGAACCACTGGCAACAATATCGTCAAACGTTGTGCGATATTCAGTATTATATAGATGTACATCATATAAGAAACGACATCATTTTACCAAAACTAGTTGAAGAGTTTTTATCGATAGTAATAATTCTAATAATATCAAGTTTCTTCAACTTCCGAAAAAGCGGAGTTTATCGAATAAAACTATTTACAAATCGCCTTAATTCCAGAACTGCTGGCAACAATATCGTCAAACGTAGTGCAATATTTGGTATTATATAGATGTACATAATAAAAGAAACCACATCATTTTACCAAAACTAGTTGAAAAGTTATTAGCAATAGTAATAATTATAATTCTATCGAGTTTCTTCAAATGCCGGAACGGTGGATCTTCGCGAATGAGAATATTTACAAATCGCCTTATCTCCGGAACCGCTTGCAACAATATCGTCAAACGTAGTGCGATATTTGGTATTATATAGATGTACATAATAAAAGAAACCACATCATTTTACCAAAACTAGTTGAAAAGTTATTAGCAATAGTAATAATTATAATTCTATCGAGTTTCTTCAAATGCCGGAAGGGTGGATCTTAGCGAATGAAAATATTTACAAATCGCCTTATCTCCGGAACCACTGGCAACAATATCGTCAAACGTAGTGCGATATTTGGTAGTATATAGATGTACATAATAAAAGAAACCACATCATTTTACCAAAACTAGTTGAAGAGTTATTAGCAATAGTAATAATTCTAATTCTATCGAGTTTCTTCAACTGCCGAAACAGTGGATCTTAGTGAATGAGAATATTTACAAATCGCCTTACCTCCGGAACCGCTGGCAACAATATCGTCAAACGTAGTGTGATATTTGGTATTATATAGATGTACATAATAAAAGAAACCACATCATTTTACCAAAACTAGTTGAAAAGTTATTAGCAATAGTAATAATTATAATTCTATCGAGTTTCTTCAAATGCCGGAACGGTGGATCTTCGCGAATGAGAATATTTACAAATAGCCTTACCTCCGGAACCGCTTGCAACAATATCGTCAAACGTAGTGCGATATTTGGTATTATATAGATGTACATAATAAAAGAAACCACATCATTTTACCAAAACTAGTTGAAAAGTTATTAGCAATAGTAATAATTATAATTCTACCGAGTTTCTTCAAATGCCGGAAGGGTGGATCTTAGCGAATGAAAATATTTACAAATCGCCTTATCTCCGGAACCACTGGCAACAATATCGTCAAACGTAGTGCGATATTTGGTACTATATAGATGTACATAATAAAAGAAACCACATCATTTTACCAAAACTAGTTGAAAAGTTATTAGCAATAGTAATAATTATAATTCTATCGAGTTTCTTCAAATGCCGGAACGGTGGATCTTAGCGAATGAAAATATTTACAAATCGCCTTATCTCCGGAACCACTGGCAACAATATCGTCAAACGTAGTGCGATATTAGGTATTATATAGATGTACATAATAAAAGAAACCACATCATTTTACCAAAACTAGTTGAAAAGTTATTAGCAATAGTAATAATTATAATTCTATCGAGTTTCTTCAAATGCCGGAACGGTGGATCTTAGCGAATGAAAATATTTACAAATCACCATACCTCCGGAACCACTGGCAACAATATCGTCAAACGTAGTGCGATATATGGTATTATATAAGTTAAGTCCAGGCGCCGCTAGTGCCCAGCCTTAATCCCCAAACATATGTTATCTGTATATGTTTACAGGTAATACCTATAGATAGAGGTATCTTGGTCTAAATAAAGCAGTCTTGTTATAACGTTCTACGTGTTCTTATTACCAACCTTTCTTAGCTTGTAATTCAATAAACATTAACTGGTGCCGAAACCCGTGAACCGTGGAGAAAGAGAGTTATCGAGTGCGAGCGTAATTTTTTTTTGTTTTTTTTTCTTCTATACGCGAAAGAGAGAAGATGACTGAAGGAGGAGTTTTGCGACAGCCCGTCTTGAATCTCGTAGAGGGAGCAGATATTAGAAGAGTGGGAACTATGCCAGAAGTTCATGCCACGGCGCTCGCGCTGATGATGGTAAAAGCGATGAATACCCAGGATCTGAGGAAGGCTGTTGCGGAGCTGGAGAGATTCACTGGGGAACTGGGTGAGCTGAACCATTTCCTAAAAGGAGGAGACCGTCTCACAGCTTTAATTGGAGCTAAAGCAGAAGAAAATTTAATAGATCCCAGAGACGCGGAATCGTTGAAGGCGGCCCTGATATGTCGGGTCAAGAGATGTATACTGAATCAAATTCAGGCAGATGAAGAAACCCCGTGGGAATTAATTAAGATGAGATTGAAGAAGGCGTACGGAGGAGGACATATTCCAAATGTTTAGGGAGACAAAGTCCCCAAGACAAAGTAACGGGCAATATGCTGCGGGGTTAGTAGTCCGTTTCAATAAGATAACGGAGAAGATGAGAGAGTCGATTAGCGTAGAAGGGGTGGAGGGTAGAATGGGATTCTTATCCACAATTCTAAAAGTGCAACTGGCCAAGGAGACAGGAAGAAAGGAAGGATTCTCTGATGAGCGCTCGTTCTCGGAGTGTGCACAATCAATGATCGACACTAGTGCCAAGGAGGAAGAAGTGAGGGTGCAAGACGTCGACAATGAGTGGAGCCGAGTTGCATACAAAAGAACCCGGACCCTGAAACCAACCTGGAGGAGACCAGAAACGTCCGTTATTGGCAGAGACAAGGGAACGACAGGAGAAAGAAGATTTAGAGGAACGAGACCGAGGTATGCCCCGCCCAGGGAAGAAAGAAAATGCCACGGATGTAGGAAGGCAGGACATTTAGTGGCACAGTGTCCTCGAACAAAATGTTTTGAGTGTGGCGAGGAAGGACACATCGCGAGGCATTGCCCGTATATCTTCCGGAGGAGAGAATACCAACGACCAGAACCAATGGAGGTAAACACTCAAGAAGTAAGAGAGAGACGGAGCATGACACATGGGGAGAGTGGATCATCAGAAGATGAGTCATCAGGGACTTCGGGAACTGAAGGAGAAGAAGCGAGGCGCAGCAGAAACAGGAGACAGACAGGGCAGAAGGTCAAGTCACGTAGATGGGAGCAACGTGATGAAGCCTGAGGAGCGTGTTGGCAGAGAGGCGACCGCATCCTGAGATGTAATGCAATTCGGGAGAGGATGTGTGCGTTGCCAATAATTAGGGTCAAAGGAGGAGAGATGTGTCTGGTGGACACGGGAAGCACCAACACCATTATGTCCCGCGGAGCGCTGGAGAGGCTGTATGGCGGAGAGAGGGCACTCCAGATTCAGGTATGTAATTGTAGTTTAATCACCCTGGGAGGCCCTTGCGAGGTAGTGGGAGAGTTAGTCATAGGGCTAAATAGGTGGGCGAAGAAAGGGGGAGATCTAAAGATACATATCGTAGGAAACATGCCGCGGGAGTACCAGGTGATAGTTGGGTGCGACATGTTGGGGAAGGTAGGCGCGCGTGTGGAGAATATCGGGGAAAAATGGAACATTAAGTTGGGGAAAGTGGAATATAAATGTCAAGGGACTATATGGGACGGAATAGCGCGGATAGGGGCGGTTAATAAAATAGAGGGCTGGAGGGAAGGCCTACAGAGGGAGTTTGAGGATATTTTTTACGTAGAGGGAGACACGCTAGGAGCGACTGGGAAGACGGTCCACGAGATCCAGTTAAAGAAAGAACGCGTCACATACGTGAAAGAGAGACGATATCCGCAGGCACTACGTAGGCATATTAGAGAGGAGCTAGAGAGTCTCAAACGGCAAGGGATTATAATTGATAGCACTTCGCCATATAACAGTCCTCTATGGGCAGTGAGGAAGAAAAATAGACCTGGGGACGAGACGGAGAAATACAGGGTAGTTATCGATTATCGGAAGTTAAACGAGAACACGACGGACGAGAAGTATCCTATTCCCCGATTTGAGGACATATTAGACAGATTGAAAGGGGCGACAATATTTAGTACCCTAGATCTAAAGGCAGGCTATCACCAGATCAAGATGAGTGCGAACGACCAAGACAAAACGGCCTTTACATTTGAGAGGGGGCATTATCAATTTACCAGGATGCCATTTGGACTGAAAAACGCCCCGATTACCTTTCAACGCCTAATGGATGAATTTTTGAGGGGAATAGACGAAGCGGTATGCCAGGTCTACATGGACGATCTGTTAGTTTTCAGCAGAACGGAGGCAGAGCACGTTGAGCACCTAAGAAGTGTATTTCAAAGAGTCCGTGAATTCGGATTAAAATTGTCCATGGAGAAGTCTTTGTTGGGGAAGAAAAAAATCAATTTTTTGGGCCACACCATCTCACAGGAGGGGGTTAAGCCAGACTCTACGAAGGTCGAGGCGATTAGAAGGATGGTGGTGCCCACAGATGTAAAGGGGATCCTTCGACTTCTGGGGACGCTTAATTATTACAGAAGATTTGTGCCGGACATGGCGGCATACCTGGTGCCTATTAATAATTTACTGCGAAAGGGAGCGAGGGTGGTAATTACCCCAATCATGGAGCAGAACATCCGGAAATGTATGTCTAGCTTACAAGAGGAACCAATATTAGCATTTCCCGATTTCCAACATCCCTTCACAATCACCACTGATGCCAGCGAATACGCACTGGGGGCAGTGTTGTCGCAGGAGAGAGACGGTGGGGAGCGCCCGGTGGCGTACGCTAGTCAACGGCTCACAGAAACGGAAGCGCGGTATAGTGCTCTAGAGAGAGAGCTCCTAGGTATCGTCTGGGCTATAGACCATTTCCGCCCATATGTCTTCGGCAGAAAATTCCGTGTTCACACCGACCACAGACCCCTACAATGGGTAGGAAAGTTAAAGGAGTCCTCGGCGCGGGTCACGAGGTGGAAAGAGTTTTTGTCCCAGTACAATATGGAGATCATATATAAACCCGGGAAAGAGAACGTAGTGGCAGACTGGCTGTCCAGAGCCATTACTGTGAATGCATTGGAAGAAGGGGAACCATCCGGGGAAATCCAACAGTTTCTCCGGGAATGGACACCCGGGGAGGATGGAAGCCTCGGTACGCGACGAGATAGCGAAGGTGAGGAAACCCATAGAAGAGTTCCGCCGCCGAAAGACCTGTTGAAATGGAAGTAACAGAAGGGATCGTGAACGACAAAAGACGGCAGATCATTTGGAAATCCAAGACCTCAGGGCGGCTGCAGATCGCATATGACAGTTATGGGAGAAGTAAAATCGCGACGATTTGGTCGCCACCAGGGGTTAGGAACGACCAAATTTGCCGTGCATTGAAAGATGCCTCGGAACCCGGAAAGACCCATCATGTATTTGTAGGGAATGCCACTATTTGGGAGAAAATTCGTAGACTCTGGCGAACGGAACAACTTGGAGTGGATAGGATATTTATTCGGTGCACGTCGATGGTGGAGACACTCAAAGACAGAGAACAGCAGCTGGATGTGACGCTGGCCTATCACCAAGGAAAAACGAACCACCGTGGAGTTCAGGAAACGTTGCAAGCGTTGCGGCGGAGGTACTTTTGGTGGGGAATGAAAAAGAGCATACAAGAAATGATAGGGGCATGTGCAGTTTGTCTCACTACGAAGTATGACAGACATCCGCCACGGGGGCGACAAGAAGAATCGCCCACCGCCGAGACACCGTTGAGTGACTTACAAGTGGATACCTTCA
Organism: Acanthosoma haemorrhoidale; assembly: GCA_930367205.1. Taxonomy (NCBI): domain Eukaryota; kingdom Metazoa; phylum Arthropoda; class Insecta; order Hemiptera; family Acanthosomatidae; genus Acanthosoma; species Acanthosoma haemorrhoidale. The sequence continues at coordinate 2,249,561 of OV884009.1, forward strand.
CTTGGAGGGGGTATAAGTGGGTTACCACAATCGACAGCTTTAGCAAAGTGGCCATGGCGCACCCGGTGCAAGATCGGTCATCAGACGCGGTAATGCTGGCGTTAAATACCTGGTTCCAGTTTTACGGAGTACCAGACCGGATCTCGTCGGATGGGGGCAGAGAATTTGACAATGCCAACATCCGAAAAGAAATGAAGACTCTCGATGTCTCTTGGCATCTTAATACCCCAGGGCACCCTAAGAGTAGAGGAGGGATAGAAAGATTGCACAGCACCCTGAGTGACCAACTGCGGGTATATCACGCGGAAAAGGGTCTGCCAGCGAATGAGGCAATGCCGAAGGCGGTGGCCGCTTACAATCATTCGATCCAAACCGCGACGGGGTTCTCCCCGTTCGAGATCCTCTTTGGGCTGCGCGAAAGACGGAGAAATGGGGCAGAGACGGTAGCAGACGAGGGAATGGCGGAGAAAATGGCGAGTAATACTGTCGGTTTGAGGAAAATATGTGACAAAGTCCGAGAAAGGCTAACAAGGGACAAAGCGAGACGAGTGGAACGGGAAAACCTCAAAGTCCGGGATCGAATGGGGGAACTTAAAATCGGGACTATCGTCTATAAAAAACTAGGGTCAAATAGGAGCAAAGAGCTGGTGCGATATGAGGGCCCATTTAAAGTGGTCGTGATTAGGGAACACAACGTCGTGACAATTGAGAGTATACGACCCCCTAAGAAGCGGCGAAATGTCCACATAGAACAGTAAAAGCTTCCACCTGGGGGGGAGGTTGTAGATCAGGAATGAGCTGGAGTGTCCTCGCAGCATACACGCGAGGAACATTGTAAATAAGTATAGTTATGTGATTTTTCCCACAGAAGTATTGTTTTTTTGCAAAGTCAAAGTTTTCTTTTATGTTTTTTTTTACAAGTGACAGTTGGTTTTTACGTTTTATAGGATTAGAGCTTAATGTGAGGGATTACAGCCTGTGTACGGGCGGGGCTGGCCTTTGCTCCTTTGTAACATTAGCGGAGCATTATTTGAATGGACTAAGACGTCCGAGTGTTGGACTTCAAAGTTTGCGAATGGGTGTTCGTAAACTGGTGGGGGGGAGTTAAGTCCAGGCGCCGCTAGTGCCCAGCCATAATCCCCAAACATATATTATATGTATATATTTACAGGTAATACCTATAGATAGATAAAGGTATATTAGACATACCTTGGTCTAAATAAAGCAGTCTTGTTATAACGTTCTACGTGTTCTTATTACCAACCTTTCTTAGCTTGTAATTCAATAAACATTAACTTATAGATGTACAGAATAATGTAATTTTAATAATATCGAGTTTCTTCAACTTCCGAAAAAGCGAAGAATATTTACAAATCGCCTTACCTCTTGAACCGCTGGCAACAATATCGTCAAACGTAGTGCAATATTTGGTAGTATATAGATGTACATAATAAAAGAAACCCCATTATTTTACCAAAATTAGTTGAAAAGTTATTCGCAATAGTAATAAATCTAATAATATCGAGTTTCTTCAACTTACGAAAAAGCGGAGCTTGCCGAATAAGAATATTTACTAATCGCCTTACCTCCGCAACCACTGGTAACAATATCGTCCAACGTAGTGCGATATTTGGTAGTATATAGATGTACATAATAAAAGAAACCACATTATTTTACCAAAATTAGTTGAAGAGTTATTCGCAATAGTAATAATTCTAATAATATCGAGTTTCTTCAACTTCCGAAAAAGCGGAGCTTGCCGAATAAGAATATTTACAAATCGCCTTACCTCCGAAACCGCTGGCAACAATATCGTCAAACGTAGTGCGATATTTGGTAGTTAATAATTGTACATAATAAGATAAACCACATCATTTTACCAAAACTAGTTGAAGAGTTATTAGCAATAGTAATAATTCTAATTCTATGAAGTTTCTTCAACTGCCGAAACGGTGGATCTTAGCGATTGAGAATATTTACAAATCGCCTTACCTCCGGAACCGCTGGAAACAATATCGTCAAACGTAGTGCGATATTTAGTAGTTAATAATTGTACATAATAAGATAAACCACATCATTTTACCAAAACTAGTTGAAGAGTTATTAGCAATAGTAATAATTCTAATTCTATGAAGTTTCTTCAACTGCCGAAACGGTGGATCTTAGCGATTGAGAATATTTACAAATCGCCTTACCTCCGGAACCGCTGGCAACAATATCGTCAAACGTAGTGCGATATTCAGTAGTTAATAATTGTACATAATAAGATAAACCACATCATTTTACCAAAACTAGTTGAAGAGTTATTAGCGATAGTAATAATTCTAATTCTATGAAGTTTCTTCAACTGCCGAAATGGTGGATCTTATCGAATAAAAATATTTACAAATCGCCTTAATTCCAGAACTGCTAGCAACAATATCGTCAAACGTAGTGCAATATTTGGTATTATATAGATGTACATAATAAAAGAAACCACATCATTTTACCAAAACTAGTTGAAAAGTTATTAGCAATAGTAATAATTCTAATTCTATGAAATTTCTTCAACTTACGAAAAAGTGGAGCTTGCCGAATAAGAATATTTACTAATCGCCTTACCTCCGCAACCGCTGGTAACAATATCGTCAAACGTAGTGCGATATTTGGTAGTATATAGATGTACATAATAAAAGAAACCACATTATTTTACCAAAATTAGTTGAAGAGTTATTCGCAATAGTAATAATTCTAATAATATCGAGTTTCTTCAACTTCCGAAAAAGCGGAGCTTGCCGAAAAAGAATATTTACAAATCGCCTTACCTCCGGAACCGCTGGCAACAATATGGTCAAAAATAGTGCGATATTTGGTAGTTAATGATTGTACGTAATAAGAGAAACCACATCATTTTACCAAAACTAGTTGAAGAGTTATTATCGATAGTAATAATTCTAATAATATCAATTTCCTTCAACTTCCGAAAAAGCAGAGCTTAGCGAATAAGACTATTTACAAATCGCACTACCTCCGGAACCGCTGGCAACAATATTTTCAAACGTAGTGCAATATTTAGTAGAATATAGATGTACATAATAAAAGAGACTACATCACTTTACCAAAACTAGTTAAAGAGTTAGTAGCGATAGTAATAATTCTATTTCTTTCGAGTTTCTTCAAATGCCGGAACGGTAGATCTTAGCGAATGAAAATATTTACATATCGCCATACCTCCGGAACCACTGGCAACAATATCGTCAAACGTAGTGCGATATTTGGTAGTATATAGATGTACATAGTAAAAGAAACCACATTATTTTACCAAAATTAGTTGAAGAGTTATTCGCAATAGTAATAATTCTAATTCTATCGAGCTTCTTCAACTGCCGAAACAGTGGATCTTAGTGAATGAGAATATATACAAATCGCCTTACCTCCGGAACCGCTGGCAACAATATCGTCAAACGTAGTGCGATATTCAGTAGTTAATAATTGTACATAATAAGATAAACCACATCATTTTACCATAACTAGTTGAAAAGTTATTAGCGATAGTAATAATTATAATTCTATCGAGTTTCTTCAAATGCCGGAACGGTAAATCTTAGCGAATGAAAATATTTACAAATCGCCTTACCTCTTGAACCGCTGGCAACAATATCGTCAAACGTAGTGCAATATTTGGTAGTATATAGATGTACATAATAAAAGAAACCCCATTATTTTACCAAAATTAGTTGAAAAGTTATTCGCAATAGTAATAATTCTAATAATATCGAGTTTCTTCAACTTACGAAAAAGCGGAGCTTGCCGAATAAGAATATTTACTAATCGCCTTACCTCCGCAACCACTGGTAACAATATCGTCCAACGTAGTGCGATATTTGGTAGTATATAGATGTACATAATAAAAGAAACCACATTATTTTACCAAAATTAGTTGAAGAGTTATTCGCAATAGTAATAATTCTAATAATATCGAGTTTCTTCAACTTCCGAAAAAGCGGAGCTTGCCGAATAAGAATATTTACAAATCGCCTTACCTCCGAAACCGCTGGCAACAATATCGTCAAACGTAGTGCGATATTTGGTAGTTAATAATTGTACATAATAAGATAAACCACATCATTTTACCAAAACTAGTTGAAGAGTTATTAGCAATAGTAATAATTCTAATTCTATGAAGTTTCTTCAACTGCCGAAACGGTGGATCTTAGCGATTGAGAATATTTACAAATCGCCTTACCTCCGGAACCGCTGGAAACAATATCGTCAAACGTAGTGCGATATTTAGTAGTTAATAATTGTACATAATAAGATAAACCACATCATTTTACCAAAACTAGTTGAAGAGTTATTAGCAATAGTAATAATTCTAATTCTATGAAGTTTCTTCAACTGCCGAAATGGTGGATCTTATCGAATAAAAATATTTACAAATCGCCTTAATTCCAGAACTGCTAGCAACAATATCGTCAAACGTAGTGCAATATTTGGTATTATATAGATGTACATAATAAAAGAAACCACATCATTTTACCAAAACTAGTTGAAAAGTTATTAGCAATAGTAATAATTCTAATTCTATGAAATTTCTTCAACTTACGAAAAAGTGGAGCTTGCCGAATAAGAATATTTACTAATCGCCTTACCTCCGCAACCGCTGGTAACAATATCGTCAAACGTAGTGCGATATTTGGTAGTATATAGATGTACATAATAAAAGAAACCACATTATTTTACCAAAATTAGTTGAAGAGTTATTCGCAATAGTAATAATTCTAATAATATCAATTTCCTTCAACTTCCAAAAAAGCAGAGCTTAGCGAATAAGACTATTTACAAATCGCCGTACCTCCGGAACCGCTGGCAACAATATTTTCAAACGTAGTGCAATATTTAGTAGTATATAGATGTACATAATAAAAGAGACTACATCACTTTACCAAAACTAGTTAAAAAGTTAGTAGCGATAGTAATAATTCTATTTCTTTCAAGTTTCTTCAAATGCCGGAACGGTAGATCTTAGCGAATGAAAATATTTACAAAGCGCCTTACCCACAGCACCTATGGCAACAATATCGTCAAACGTAGTGCAATATTTGGTAGTATATAGATGTACATAATAAAAGAAACCACATTATTTTACCAAAATTAGTTGAAGAGTTATTCGCAATAGTAATAATTCTAATAATATCGAGTTTCTTCAACTTCCGAAAAAGCGGAGCTTGCCGAATAAGAATATTTACAAATCGCCTTACCTCCGAAACCGCTGGCAACAATATCGTCAAACGTAGTGCGATATTTGGTAGTTAATAATTGTACATAATAAGATAAACCACATCATTTTACCAAAACTAGTTGAAGAGTTATTAGCAATAGTAATAATTCTAATTCTATGAAGTTTCTTCAACTGCCGAAACGGTGGATCTTAGCGATTGAGAATATTTACAAATCGCCTTACCTCCGGAACCGCTGGAAACAATATCGTCAAACGTAGTGCGATATTTAGTAGTTAATAATTGTACATAATAAGATAAACCACATCATTTTACCAAAACTAGTTGAAGAGTTATTAGCAATAGTAATAATTCTAATTCTATGAAGTTTCTTCAACTGCCGAAATGGTGGATCTTATCGAATAAAAATATTTACAAATCGCCTTAATTCCAGAACTGCTAGCAACAATATCGTCAAACGTAGTGCAATATTTGGTATTATATAGATGTACATAATAAAAGAAACCACATCATTTTACCAAAACTAGTTGAAAAGTTATTAGCAATAGTAATAATTCTAATTCTATGAAATTTCTTCAACTTACGAAAAAGTGGAGCTTGCCGAATAAGAATATTTACTAATCGCCTTACCTCCGCAACCGCTGGTAACAATATCGTCAAACGTAGTGCGATATTTGGTAGTATATAGATGTACATAATAAAAGAAACCACATTATTTTACCAAAATTAGTTGAAGAGTTATTCGCAATAGTAATAATTCTAATAATATCAATTTCCTTCAACTTCCAAAAAAGCAGAGCTTAGCGAATAAGACTATTTACAAATCGCCGTACCTCCGGAACCGCTGGCAACAATATTTTCAAACGTAGTGCAATATTTAGTAGTATATAGATGTACATAATAAAAGAGACTACATCACTTTACCAAAACTAGTTAAAGAGTTAGTAGCGATAGTAATAATTCTATTTCTTTCAAGTTTCTTCAAATGCCGGAACGGTAGATCTTAGCGAATGAAAATATTTACAAAGCGCCATACCCACAGCACCTATGGCAACAATATCGTCAAACGTAGTGCAATATTTGGTAGTATATAGATGTACATAATAAAAGAAACCACATTATTTTACCAAAATTAGTTGAAGAGTTATTCGCAATAGTAATAATTCTAATAATATCGAGTTTCTTCAACTTCCGAAAAAGCGGAGCTTGCCGAATAAGAATATTTACAAATCGCCTTACCTCCGAAACCGCTGGCAACAATATCGTCAAACGTAGTGCGATATTTGGTAGTTAATAATTGTACATAATAAGATAAACTACATCATTTCACCAAAACTAGTTGAAAAGTTATTAGCAATAGTAATAATTCTAATTCTATGAAGTTTCTTCAACTGCCGAAACGGTGGATCTTAGCGATTGAGAATATTTACAAATCGCCTTACCTCCGGAACCGCTGGAAACAATATCGTCAAACGTAGTGCGATATTTAGTAGTTAATAATTGTACATAATAAGATAAACCACATCATTTTACCAAAACTAGTTGAAGAGTTATTAGCAATAGTAATAATTCTAATTCTATGAAGTTTCTTCAACTGCCGAAATGGTGGATCTTATCGAATAAAAATATTTACAAATCGCCTTAATTCCAGAACTGCTAGCAACAATATCGTCAAACGTAGTGCAATATTTGGTATTATATAGATGTACATAATAAAAGAAACCACATCATTTTACCAAAACTAGTTGAAAAGTTATTAGCAATAGTAATAATTCTAATTCTATGAAATTTCTTCAACTTACGAAAAAGTGGAGCTTGCTGAATAAGAATATTTACTAATCGCCTTACCTCCGCAACCGCTGGTAACAATATCGTCAAACGTAGTGCGATATTTGGTAGTATATAGATGTACATAATAAAAGAAACCACATTATTTTACCAAAATTAGTTGAAGAGTTATTCGCAATAGTAATAATTCTAATAATATCAATTTCCTTCAACTTCCAAAAAAGCAGAGCTTAGCGAATAAGACTATTTACAAATCGCCGTACCTCCGGAACCGCTGGCAACAATATTTTCAAACGTAGTGCAATATTTAGTAGTATATAGATGTACATAATAAAAGAGACTACATCACTTTACCAAAACTAGTTAAAAAGTTAGTAGCGATAGTAATAATTCTATTTCTTTCAAGTTTCTTCAAATGCCGGAACGGTAGATCTTAGCGAATGAAAATATTTACAAAGCGCCTTACCCACAGCACCTATGGCAACAATATCGTCAAACGTAGTGCAATATTTGGTAGTATATAGATGTACATAATAAAAGAAACCACATTATTTTACCAAAATTAGTTGAAGAGTTATTCGCAATAGTAATAATTCTAATAATATCGAGTTTCTTCAACTTCCGAAAAAGCGGAGCTTGCCGAATAAGAATATTTACAAATCGCCTTACCTCCGAAACCGCTGGCAACAATATCGTCAAACGTAGTGCGATATTTGGTAGTTAATAATTGTACATAATAAGATAAACCACATCATTTTACCAAAACTAGTTGAAGAGTTATTAGCAATAGTAATAATTCTAATTCTATGAAGTTTCTTCAACTGCCGAAACGGTGGATCTTAGCGATTGAGAATATTTACAAATCGCCTTACCTCCGGAACCGCTGGAAACAATATCGTCAAACGTAGTGCGATATTTAGTAGTTAATAATTGTACATAATAAGATAAACCACATCATTTTACCAAAACTAGTTGAAGAGTTATTAGCAATAGTAATAATTCTAATTCTATGAAGTTTCTTCAACTGCCGAAATGGTGGATCTTATCGAATAAAAATATTTACAAATCGCCTTAATTCCAGAACTGCTAGCAACAATATCGTCAAACGTAGTGCAATATTTGGTATTATATAGATGTACATAATAAAAGAAACCACATCATTTTACCAAAACTAGTTGAAAAGTTATTAGCAATAGTAATAATTCTAATTCTATGAAATTTCTTCAACTTACGAAAAAGTGGAGCTTGCCGAATAAGAATATTTACTAATCGCCTTACCTCCGCAACCGCTGGTAACAATATCGTCAAACGTAGTGCGATATTTGGTAGTATATAGATGTACATAATAAAAGAAACCACATTATTTTACCAAAATTAGTTGAAGAGTTATTCGCAATAGTAATAATTCTAATAATATCAATTTCCTTCAACTTCCAAAAAAGCAGAGCTTAGCGAATAAGACTATTTACAAATCGCCGTACCTCCGGAACCGCTGGCAACAATATTTTCAAACGTAGTGCAATATTTAGTAGTATATAGATGTACATAATAAAAGAGACTACATCACTTTACCAAAACTAGTTAAAGAGTTAGTAGCGATAGTAATAATTCTATTTCTTTCAAGTTTCTTCAAATGCCGGAACGGTAGATCTTAGCGAATGAAAATATTTACAAAGCGCCATACCCACAGCACCTATGGCAACAATATCGTCAAACGTAGTGCAATATTTGGTAGTATATAGATGTACATAATAAAAGAAACCACATTATTTTACCAAAATTAGTTGAAGAGTTATTCGCAATAGTAATAATTCTAATAATATCGAGTTTCTTCAACTTCCGAAAAAGCGGAGCTTGCCGAATAAGAATATTTACAAATCGCCTTACCTCCGAAACCGCTGGCAACAATATCGTCAAACGTAGTGCGATATTTGGTAGTTAATAATTGTACATAATAAGATAAACTACATCATTTCACCAAAACTAGTTGAAAAGTTATTAGCAATAGTAATAATTCTAATTCTATGAAGTTTCTTCAAATGCCGAAATAGTGGATCTTAGCGAATGAAAATATTTACAAAGCGCCTTACCTACAGCACCTATGGCAACAATATCGTCAAACGTAGTGCGATATTTGGTAGTTAATAATTGTACATAATAAGATAAACCACATCATTTTACCACAACTAGTTGAAGAGTTATTAGCAATTGTAATAATTCTAATTCTATGAAGTTTCTTCAACTGCCGAAACGGTGGATCTTAGCGATTGAGAATATTTACAAATCGCCTTACTTCCGCAACCACTGGCAACAATATCGTCAAACGTAGTGCGATATTTGGTATTATATAGATCTACATAATAAAAGAAACCACATCATTTTACATAAACTAGTTGAAAAGTTATTAGCAATAGTAATAATTCTAATTCTATGAAGTTTCTTCAACTTACGAAAAAGCGGAGCTTGCCGAATAAGAATATTTACTAATCGCCTTACCTCCGCAACCGCTGGTAACAATATCGTCAAACGTAGTGCGATATTTGGTAGTATATAGATGTACATAATAAAAGAAACCACATTATTTTACCAAAATTAGTTGAAGAGTTATTCGCAATAGTAATAATTCTAATAATATCGAGTTTCTTCAACTTCCGAAAAAGCGGAGCTTGCCGAAAAAGAATATTTACAAATCGCCTTACCTCCGGAACCGCTGGCAACAATATGGTCAAAAGTAGTGCGATATTTGGTAGTTAATGATTGTACGTAATAAGAGAAACCACATCATTTTACCAAAACTAGTTGAAGAGTTATTATCGATAGTAATAATTCTAATAATATCAATTTCCTTCAACTTCCGAAAAAGCAGAGCTTAGCGAATAAGACTATTTACAAATCGCACTACCTCCGGAACCGCTGGCAACAATATTTTCAAACGTAGTGCAATATTTAGTAGTATATAGATGTACATAATAAAAGAGACTACATCACTTTACCAAAACTAGTTAAAGAGTTAGTAGCGATAGTAATAATTCTATTTCTTTCGAGTTTCTTCAAATGCCGGAACGGTAGATCTTAGCGAATGAAAATATTTACAAATCGCCATACCTCCGGAACCACTGGCAACAATATCGTCAAACGTAGTGCGATATTTGGTAGTATATAGATGTACATAGTAAAAGAAACCACATTATTTTACCAAAATTAGTTGAAGAGTTATTCGCAATAGTAATAATTCTAATTCTATCGAGCTTCTTTAACTGCCGAAACAGTGGATCTTAGTGAATGAGAATATATACAAATCGCCTTACCTCCGGAACCGCTGGCAACAATATCGTCAAACGTAGTGCGATATTTGGTATTATATAGATGTACATAATAAAAGAAACCACATCATTTTACCAAAACTAGTTGAAAAGTTATTAGCAATAGTAATAATTATAATTCTATCGAGTTTCTTCAAATGCCGGAACGGTGGATCTTCGCGAATGAGAATATTTACAAATCGCCTTATCTCCGGAACCGCTTGCAACAATATCGTCAAACGTAGTGCGATATTTGGTATTATATAGATGTACATAATAAAAGAAACCACATCATTTTACCAAAACTAGTTGAAAAGTTATTAGCAATAGTAATAATTATAATTCTATCGAGTTTCTTCAAATGCCGGAAGGGTGGATCTTAGCGAATGAAAATATTTACAAATCGCCTTATCTCCGGAACCACTGGCAACAATATCGTCAAACGTAGTGCGATATTTGGTAGTATATAGATGTACATAATAAAAGAAACCACATCATTTTACCAAAACTAGTTGAAGAGTTTTTATCGATAGTAATAATTCTAATAATATCAAGTTTCTTCAACTTCCGAAAAAGCGGAGTTTATCGAATAAAAATATTTACAAATCGCCTTAATTCCAGAACTGCTGGCAACAATATCGTCAAACGTAGTGCAATATTTGGTATTATATAGATGTACATAATAAAAGAAACCACATCATTTTACCAAAACTAGTTGAAAAGTTATTAGCAATAGTAATAATTATAATTCTATCGAGTTTCTTCAAATGCCGGGACGGTGGATCTTCGCGAATGAGAATATTTACAAATCGCCTTACCTCCGGAACCGCTTGCAACAATATCGTCAAACGTAGTGCGATATTTGGTATTATATAGATGTACATAATAAAAGAAACCACATCATTTTACCAAAACTAGTTGAAAAGTTATTAGCAATAGTAATAATTATAATTCTATCGAGTTTCTTCAAATGCCGGAACGGTGGATCTTAGCGAATGAAAATATTTACAAATCGCCTTATCTCCGGAACCACTGGCAACAATATCGTCAAACGTAGTGCGATATTTGGTATTATATAGATGTACATAATAAAAGAAACCACATCATTTTACCAAAACTAGTTGAAGAGTTTCTTCAAATGCCGGAACGGTGGATCTTAGCGAATGAAAATATTTACAAATCGCCTTATCTCCGGAACCACTGGCAACAATATCGTCAAACGTTGTGCAATATTCAGTATTATATAGATGTACATCATGTAAGAAACCACATCATTTTACCAAAACTAGTTGAAGAGTTTTTATCGATAGTAATAATTCTAATAATATCAAGTTTCTTCAACTTCCGAAAAAGCGGAGTTTATCGAATAAAAATATTTACAAATCGCCTTAATTCCAGAACTGCTGGCAACAATATCGTCAAACGTAGTGCAATATTTGGTATTATATAGATGTACATAATAAAAGAAACCACATCATTTTACCAAAACTAGTTGAAAAGTTATTAGCAATAGTAATAATTATAATTCTATCGAGTTTCTTCAAATGCCGGAACGGTGGATCTTAGCGAATTAAAATATTTACAAATCGCCTTACCTCCGGAACCGCTTGCAACAATATCGTCAAACGTAGTGCGATATTTGGTATTATATAGATGTACATAATAAAAGAAACCACATCATTTTACCAAAACTAGTTGAAGAGTTTCTTCAAATGCCGGAACGGTGGATCTTAGCGAATGAAAATATTTACAAATCGCCTTATCTCCGGAACCACTGGCAACAATATCGTCAAACGTTGTGCGATATTCAGTATTATATAGATGTACATCATATAAGAAACCACATCATTTTACCAAAACTAGTTGAAGAGTTTTTATCGATAGTAATAATTCTAATAATATCAAGTTTCTTCAACTTCCGAAAAAGCGGAGTTTATCGAATAAAAATATTTACAAATCGCCTTAATTCCAGAACTGCTGGCAACAATATCGTCAAACGTAGTGCAATATTTGGTATTATATAGATGTACATAATAAAAGAAACCACATCATTTTACCAAAACTAGTTGAAAAGTTATTAGCAATAGTAATAATTATAATTCTATCGAGTTTCTTCAAATGCCGGAACGGTGGATCTTCGCGAATGAGAATATTTACAAATCGCCTTATCTCCGGAACCGCTTGCAACAATATCGTCAAACGTAGTGCGATATTTGGTATTATATAGATGTACATAATAAAAGAAACCACATCATTTTACCAAAACTAGTTGAAAAGTTATTAGCAATAGTAATAATTATAATTCTATCGAGTTTCTTCAAATGCCGGAAGGGTGGATCTTAGCGAATGAAAATATTTACAAATCGCCTTATCTCCGGAACCACTGGCAACAATATCGTCAAACGTAGTGCGATATTTGGTAGTATATAGATGTACATAATAAAAGAAACCACATCATTTTACCAAAACTAGTTGAAGAGTTATTAGCAATAGTAATAATTCTAATTCTATCGAGTTTCTTCAACTGCCGAAACAGTGGATCTTAGTGAATGAGAATATTTACAAATCGCCTTACCTCCGGAACCGCTGGCAACAATATCGTCAAACGTAGTGTGATATTTGGTATTATATAGATGTACATAATAAAAGAAACCACATCATTTTACCAAAACTAGTTGAAAAGTTATTAGCAATAGTAATAATTATAATTCTATCGAGTTTCTTCAAATGCCGGAACGGTGGATCTTCGCGAATGAGAATATTTACAAATAGCCTTACCTCCGGAACCACTTGCAACAATATCGTCAAACGTAGTGCGATATTTGGTATTATATAGATGTACATAATAAAAGAAACCACATCATTTTACCAAAACTAGTTGAAAAGTTATTAGCAATAGTAATAATTATAATTCTACCGAGTTTCTTCAAATGCCGGAAGGGTGGATCTTAGCGAATGAAAATATTTACAAATCGTTTTATCTCCGGAACCACTGGCAACAATATCGTCAAACGTAGTGCGATATTTGGTACTATATAGATGTACATAATAAAAGAAACCACATCATTTTACCAAAACTAGTTGAAAAGTTATTAGCAATAGTAATAATTATAATTCTATCGAGTTTCTTCAAATGCCGGAACGGTGGATCTTAGCGAATGAAAATATTTACAAATCGCCTTATCTCCGGAACCACTGGCAACAATATCGTCAAACGTAGTGCGATATTAGGTATTATATAGATGTACATAATAAAAGAAACCACATCATTTTACCAAAACTAGTTGAAAAGTTATTAGCAATAGTAATAATTATAATTCTATCGAGTTTCTTCAAATGCCGGAACGGTGGATCTTAGCGAATGAAAATATTTACAAATCACCATACCTCCGGAACCACTGGCAACAATATCGTCAAACGTAGTGCGATATATGGTATTATATAAGTTAAGTCCAGGCGCCGCTAGTGCCCAGCCTTAATCCCCAAACATATGTTATCTGTATATGTTTACAGGTAATACCTATAGATAGAGGTATCTTGGTCTAAATAAAGCAGTCTTGTTATAACGTTCTACGTGTTCTTATTACCAACCTTTCTTAGCTTGTAATTCAATAAACATTAACTGGTGCCGAAACCCGTGAACCGTGGAGAAAGAGAGTTATCGAGTGCGAGCGTAATTTTTTTTTGTTTTTTTTTCTTCTATACGCGAAAGAGAGAAGATGACTGAAGGAGGAGTTTTGCGACAGCCCGTCTTGAATCTCGTAGAGGGAGCAGATATTAGAAGAGTGGGAACTATGCCAGAAGTTCATGCCACGGCGCTCGCGCTGATGATGGTAAAAGCGATGAATACCCAGGATCTGAGGAAGGCTGTTGCGGAGCTGGAGAGATTCACTGGGGAACTGGGTGAGCTGAACCATTTCCTAAAAGGAGGAGACCGTCTCACAGCTTTAATTGGAGCTAAAGCAGAAGAAAATTTAATAGATCCCAGAGACGCGGAATCGTTGAAGGCGGCCCTGATATGTCGGGTCAAGAGATGTATACTGAATCAAATTCAGGCAGATGAAGAAACCCCGTGGGAATTAATTAAGATGAGATTGAAGAAGGCGTACGGAGGAGGACATATTCCAAATGTTTAGGGAGACAAAGTCCCCAAGACAAAGTAACGGGCAATATGCTGCGGGGTTAGTAGTCCGTTTCAATAAGATAACGGAGAAGATGAGAGAGTCGATTAGCGTAGAAGGGGTGGAGGGTAGAATGGGATTCTTATCCACAATTCTAAAAGTGCAACTGGCCAAGGAGACAGGAAGAAAGGAAGGATTCTCTGATGAGCGCTCGTTCTCGGAGTGTGCACAATCAATGATCGACACTAGTGCCAAGGAGGAAGAAGTGAGGGTGCAAGACGTCGACAATGAGTGGAGCCGAGTTGCATACAAAAGAACCCGGACCCTGAAACCAACCTGGAGGAGACCAGAAACGTCCGTTATTGGCAGAGACAAGGGAACGACAGGAGAAAGAAGATTTAGAGGAACGAGACCGAGGTATGCCCCGCCCAGGGAAGAAAGAAAATGCCACGGATGTAGGAAGGCAGGACATTTAGTGGCACAGTGTCCTCGAACAAAATGTTTTGAGTGTGGCGAGGAAGGACACATCGCGAGGCATTGCCCGTATATCTTCCGGAGGAGAGAATACCAACGACCAGAACCAATGGAGGTAAACACTCAAGAAGTAAGAGAGAGACGGAGCATGACACATGGGGAGAGTGGATCATCAGAAGATGAGTCATCAGGGACTTCGGGAACTGAAGGAGAAGAAGCGAGGCGCAGCAGAAACAGGAGACAGACAGGGCAGAAGGTCAAGTCACGTAGATGGGAGCAACGTGATGAAGCCTGAGGAGCGTGTTGGCAGAGAGGCGACCGCATCCTGAGATGTAATGCAATTCGGGAGAGGATGTGTGCGTTGCCAATAATTAGGGTCAAAGGAGGAGAGATGTGTCTGGTGGACACGGGAAGCACCAACACCATTATGTCCCGCGGAGCGCTGGAGAGGCTGTATGGCGGAGAGAGGGCACTCCAGATTCAGGTATGTAATTGTAGTTTAATCACCCTGGGAGGCCCTTGCGAGGTAGTGGGAGAGTTAGTCATAGGGCTAAATAGGTGGGCGAAGAAAGGGGGAGATCTAAAGATACATATCGTAGGAAACATGCCGCGGGAGTACCAGGTGATAGTTGGGTGCGACATGTTGGGGAAGGTAGGCGCGCGTGTGGAGAATATCGGGGAAAAATGGAACATTAAGTTGGGGAAAGTGGAATATAAATGTCAAGGGACTATATGGGACGGAATAGCGCGGATAGGGGCGGTTAATAAAATAGAGGGCTGGAGGGAAGGCCTACAGAGGGAGTTTGAGGATATTTTTTACGTAGAGGGAGACACGCTAGGAGCGACTGGGAAGACGGTCCACGAGATCCAGTTAAAGAAAGAACGCGTCACATACGTGAAAGAGAGACGATATCCGCAGGCACTACGTAGGCATATTAGAGAGGAGCTAGAGAGTCTCAAACGGCAAGGGATTATAATTGATAGCACTTCGCCATATAACAGTCCTCTATGGGCAGTGAGGAAGAAAAATAGACCTGGGGACGAGACGGAGAAATACAGGGTAGTTATCGATTATCGGAAGTTAAACGAGAACACGACGGACGAGAAGTATCCTATTCCCCGATTTGAGGACATATTAGACAGATTGAAAGGGGCGACAATATTTAGTACCCTAGATCTAAAGGCAGGCTATCACCAGATCAAGATGAGTGCGAACGACCAAGACAAAACGGCCTTTACATTTGAGAGGGGGCATTATCAATTTACCAGGATGCCATTTGGACTGAAAAACGCCCCGATTACCTTTCAACGCCTAATGGATGAATTTTTGAGGGGAATAGACGAAGCGGTATGCCAGGTCTACATGGACGATCTGTTAGTTTTCAGCAGAACGGAGGCAGAGCACGTTGAGCACCTAAGAAGTGTATTTCAAAGAGTCCGTGAATTCGGATTAAAATTGTCCATGGAGAAGTCTTTGTTGGGGAAGAAAAAAATCAATTTTTTGGGCCACACCATCTCACAGGAGGGGGTTAAGCCAGACTCTACGAAGGTCGAGGCGATTAGAAGGATGGTGGTGCCCACAGATGTAAAGGGGATCCTTCGACTTCTGGGGACGCTTAATTATTACAGAAGATTTGTGCCGGACATGGCGGCATACCTGGTGCCTATTAATAATTTACTGCGAAAGGGAGCGAGGGTGGTAATTACCCCAATCATGGAGCAGAACATCCGGAAATGTATGTCTAGCTTACAAGAGGAACCAATATTAGCATTTCCCGATTTCCAACATCCCTTCACAATCACCACTGATGCCAGCGAATACGCACTGGGGGCAGTGTTGTCGCAGGAGAGAGACGGTGGGGAGCGCCCGGTGGCGTACGCTAGTCAACGGCTCACAGAAACGGAAGCGCGGTATAGTGCTCTAGAGAGAGAGCTCCTAGGTATCGTCTGGGCTATAGACCATTTCCGCCCATATGTCTTCGGCAGAAAATTCCGTGTTCACACCGACCACAGACCCCTACAATGGGTAGGAAAGTTAAAGGAGTCCTCGGCGCGGGTCACGAGGTGGAAAGAGTTTTTGTCCCAGTACAATATGGAGATCATATATAAACCCGGGAAAGAGAACGTAGTGGCAGACTGGCTGTCCAGAGCCATTACTGTGAATGCATTGGAAGAAGGGGAACCATCCGGGGAAATCCAACAGTTTCTCCGGGAATGGACACCCGGGGAGGATGGAAGCCTCGGTACGCGACGAGATAGCGAAGGTGAGGAAACCCATAGAAGAGTTCCGCCGCCGAAAGACCTGTTGAAATGGAAGTAACAGAAGGGATCGTGAACGACAAAAGACGGCAGATCATTTGGAAATCCAAGACCTCAGGGCGGCTGCAGATCGCATATGACAGTTATGGGAGAAGTAAAATCGCGACGATTTGGTCGCCACCAGGGGTTAGGAACGACCAAATTTGCCGTGCATTGAAAGATGCCTCGGAACCCGGAAAGACCCATCATGTATTTGTAGGGAATGCCACTATTTGGGAGAAAATTCGTAGACTCTGGCGAACGGAACAACTTGGAGTGGATAGGATATTTATTCGGTGCACGTCGATGGTGGAGACACTCAAAGACAGAGAACAGCAGCTGGATGTGACGCTGGCCTATCACCAAGGAAAAACGAACCACCGTGGAGTTCAGGAAACGTTGCAAGCGTTGCGGCGGAGGTACTTTTGGTGGGGAATGAAAAAGAGCATACAAGAAATGATAGGGGCATGTGCAGTTTGTCTCACTACGAAGTATGACAGACATCCGCCACGGGGGCGACAAGAAGAATCGCCCACCGCCGAGACACCGTTGAGTGACTTACAAGTGGATACCTTCACTTGGAGGGGGTATAAGTGGGTTACCACAATCGACAGCTTTAGCAAAGTGGCCATGGCGCACCCGGTGCAAGATCGGTCATCAGACGCGGTAATGCTGGCGTTAAATACCTGGTTCCAGTTTTACGGAGTACCAGACCGGATCTCGTCGGATGGGGGCAGAGAATTTGACAATGCCAACATCCGAAAAGAAATGAAGACTCTCGATGTCTCTTGGCATCTTAATACCCCAGGGCACCCTAAGAGTAGAGGAGGGATAGAAAGATTGCACAGCACCCTGAGTGACCAACTGCGGGTATATCACGCGGAAAAGGGTCTGCCAGCGAATGAGGCAATGCCGAAGGCGGTGGCCGCTTACAATCATTCGATCCAAACCGCGACGGGGTTCTCCCCGTTCGAGATCCTCTTTGGGCTGCGCGAAAGACGGAGAAATGGGGCAGAGACGGTAGCAGACGAGGGAATGGCGGAGAAAATGGCGAGTAATACTGTCGGTTTGAGGAAAATATGTGACAAAGTCCGAGAAAGGCTAACAAGGGACAAAGCGAGACGAGTGGAACGGGAAAACCTCAAAGTCCGGGATCGAATGGGGGAACTTAAAATCGGGACTATCGTCTATAAAAAACTAGGGTCAAATAGGAGCAAAGAGCTGGTGCGATATGAGGGCCCATTTAAAGTGGTCGTGATTAGGGAACACAACGTCGTGACAATTGAGAGTATACGACCCCCTAAGAAGCGGCGAAATGTCCACATAGAACAGTAAAAGCTTCCACCTGGGGGGGAGGTTGTAGATCAGGAATGAGCTGGAGTGTCCTCGCAGCATACACGCGAGGAACATTGTAAATAAGTATAGTTATGTGATTTTTCCCACAGAAGTATTGTTTTTTTGCAAAGTCAAAGTTTTCTTTTATGTTTTTTTTTACAAGTGACAGTTGGTTTTTACGTTTTATAGGATTAGAGCTTAATGTGAGGGATTACAGCCTGTGTACGGGCGGGGCTGGCCTTTGCTCCTTTGTAACATTAGCGGAGCATTATTTGAATGGACTAAGACGTCCGAGTGTTGGACTTCAAAGTTTGCGAATGGGTGTTCGTAAACTGGTGGGGGGGAGTTAAGTCCAGGCGCCGCTAGTGCCCAGCCATAATCCCCAAACATATATTATATGTATATATTTACAGGTAATACCTATAGATAGATAAAGGTATATTAGACATACCTTGGTCTAAATAAAGCAGTCTTGTTATAACGTTCTACGTGTTCTTATTACCAACCTTTCTTAGCTTGTAATTCAATAAACATTAACTTATAGATGTACAGAATAATGTAATTTTAATAATATCGAGTTTCTTCAACTTCCGAAAAAGCGAAGAATATTTACAAATCGCCTTACCTCTTGAACCGCTGGCAACAATATCGTCAAACGTAGTGCAATATTTGGTAGTATATAGATGTACATAATAAAAGAAACCCCATTATTTTACCAAAATTAGTTGAAAAGTTATTCGCAATAGTAATAAATCTAATAATATCGAGTTTCTTCAACTTACGAAAAAGCGGAGCTTGCCGAATAAGAATATTTACTAATCGCCTTACCTCCGCAACCACTGGTAACAATATCGTCCAACGTAGTGCGATATTTGGTAGTATATAGATGTACATAATAAAAGAAACCACATTATTTTACCAAAATTAGTTGAAGAGTTATTCGCAATAGTAATAATTCTAATAATATCGAGTTTCTTCAACTTCCGAAAAAGCGGAGCTTGCCGAATAAGAATATTTACAAATCGCCTTACCTCCGAAACCGCTGGCAACAATATCGTCAAACGTAGTGCGATATTTGGTAGTTAATAATTGTACATAATAAGATAAACCACATCATTTTACCAAAACTAGTTGAAGAGTTATTAGCAATAGTAATAATTCTAATTCTATGAAGTTTCTTCAACTGCCGAAACGGTGGATCTTAGCGATTGAGAATATTTACAAATCGCCTTACCTCCGGAACCGCTGGAAACAATATCGTCAAACGTAGTGCGATATTTAGTAGTTAATAATTGTACATAATAAGATAAACCACATCATTTTACCAAAACTAGTTGAAGAGTTATTAGCAATAGTAATAATTCTAATTCTATGAAGTTTCTTCAACTGCCGAAACGGTGGATCTTAGCGATTGAGAATATTTACAAATCGCCTTACCTCCGGAACCGCTGGCAACAATATCGTCAAACGTAGTGCGATATTCAGTAGTTAATAATTGTACATAATAAGATAAACCACATCATTTTACCAAAACTAGTTGAAGAGTTATTAGCGATAGTAATAATTCTAATTCTATGAAGTTTCTTCAACTGCCGAAATGGTGGATCTTATCGAATAAAAATATTTACAAATCGCCTTAATTCCAGAACTGCTAGCAACAATATCGTCAAACGTAGTGCAATATTTGGTATTATATAGATGTACATAATAAAAGAAACCACATCATTTTACCAAAACTAGTTGAAAAGTTATTAGCAATAGTAATAATTCTAATTCTATGAAATTTCTTCAACTTACGAAAAAGTGGAGCTTGCCGAATAAGAATATTTACTAATCGCCTTACCTCCGCAACCGCTGGTAACAATATCGTCAAACGTAGTGCGATATTTGGTAGTATATAGATGTACATAATAAAAGAAACCACATTATTTTACCAAAATTAGTTGAAGAGTTATTCGCAATAGTAATAATTCTAATAATATCGAGTTTCTTCAACTTCCGAAAAAGCGGAGCTTGCCGAAAAAGAATATTTACAAATCGCCTTACCTCCGGAACCGCTGGCAACAATATGGTCAAAAGTAGTGCGATATTTGGTAGTTAATGATTGTACGTAATAAGAGAAACCACATCATTTTACCAAAACTAGTTGAAGAGTTATTATCGATAGTAATAATTCTAATAATATCAATTTCCTTCAACTTCCGAAAAAGCAGAGCTTAGCGAATAAGACTATTTACAAATCGCACTACCTCCGGAACCGCTGGCAACAATATTTTCAAACGTAGTGCAATATTTAGTAGAATATAGATGTACATAATAAAAGAGACTACATCACTTTACCAAAACTAGTTAAAGAGTTAGTAGCGATAGTAATAATTCTATTTCTTTCGAGTTTCTTCAAATGCCGGAACGGTAGATCTTAGCGAATGAAAATATTTACATATCGCCATACCTCCGGAACCACTGGCAACAATATCGTCAAACGTAGTGCGATATTTGGTAGTATATAGATGTACATAGTAAAAGAAACCACATTATTTTACCAAAATTAGTTGAAGAGTTATTCGCAATAGTAATAATTCTAATTCTATCGAGCTTCTTCAACTGCCGAAACAGTGGATCTTAGTGAATGAGAATATATACAAATCGCCTTACCTCCGGAACCGCTGGCAACAATATCGTCAAACGTAGTGCGATATTCAGTAGTTAATAATTGTACATAATAAGATAAACCACATCATTTTACCATAACTAGTTGAAAAGTTATTAGCGATAGTAATAATTATAATTCTATCGAGTTTCTTCAAATGCCGGAACGGTAAATCTTAGCGAATGAAAATATTTACAAATCGCCTTACCTCTTGAACCGCTGGCAACAATATCGTCAAACGTAGTGCAATATTTGGTAGTATATAGATGTACATAATAAAAGAAACCCCATTATTTTACCAAAATTAGTTGAAAAGTTATTCGCAATAGTAATAATTCTAATAATATCGAGTTTCTTCAACTTACGAAAAAGCGGAGCTTGCCGAATAAGAATATTTACTAATCGCCTTACCTCCGCAACCACTGGTAACAATATCGTCCAACGTAGTGCGATATTTGGTAGTATATAGATGTACATAATAAAAGAAACCACATTATTTTACCAAAATTAGTTGAAGAGTTATTCGCAATAGTAATAATTCTAATAATATCGAGTTTCTTCAACTTCCGAAAAAGCGGAGCTTGCCGAATAAGAATATTTACAAATCGCCTTACCTCCGAAACCGCTGGCAACAATATCGTCAAACGTAGTGCGATATTTGGTAGTTAATAATTGTACATAATAAGATAAACCACATCATTTTACCAAAACTAGTTGAAGAGTTATTAGCAATAGTAATAATTCTAATTCTATGAAGTTTCTTCAACTGCCGAAACGGTGGATCTTAGCGATTGAGAATATTTACAAATCGCCTTACCTCCGGAACCGCTGGAAACAATATCGTCAAACGTAGTGCGATATTTAGTAGTTAATAATTGTACATAATAAGATAAACCACATCATTTTACCAAAACTAGTTGAAGAGTTATTAGCAACAGTAATAATTCTAATTCTATGAAGTTTCTTCAACTGCCGAAATGGTGGATCTTATCGAATAAAAATATTTACAAATCGCCTTAATTCCAGAACTGCTAGCAACAATATCGTCAAATGTAGTGCAATATTTGGTATTATATAGATGTACATAATAAAAGAAACCACATCATTTTACCAAAACTAGTTGAAAAGTTATTAGCAATAGTAATAATTCTAATTCTATGAAATTTCTTCAACTTACGAAAAAGTGGAGCTTGCCGAATAAGAATATTTACTAATCGCCTTACCTCCGCAACCGCTGGTAACAATATCGTCAAACGTAGTGCGATATTTGGTAGTATATAGATGTACATAATAAAAGAAACCACATTATTTTACCAAAATTAGTTGAAGAGTTATTCGCAATAGTAATAATTCTAATAATATCAATTTCCTTCAACTTCCAAAAAAGCAGAGCTTAGCGAATAAGACTATTTACAAATCGCCGTACCTCCGGAACCGCTGGCAACAATATTTTCAAACGTAGTGCAATATTTAGTAGTATATAGATGTACATAATAAAAGAGACTACATCACTTTACCAAAACTAGTTAAAGAGTTAGTAGCGATAGTAATAATTCTATTTCTTTCAAGTTTCTTCAAATGCCGGAACGGTAGATCTTAGCGAATGAAAATATTTACAAAGCGCCATACCCACAGCACCTATGGCAACAATATCGTCAAACCTAGTGCAATATTTGGTAGTATATAGATGTACATAATAAAAGAAACCACATTATTTTACCAAAATTAGTTGAAGAGTTATTCGCAATAGTAATAATTCTAATAATATCGAGTTTCTTCAACTTCCGAAAAAGCGGAGCTTGCCGAATAAGAATATTTACAAATCGCCTTACCTCCGAAACCGCTGGCACTAATATCGTCAAACGTAGTGCGATATTTGGTAGTTAATAATTGTACATAATAAGATAAACTACATCATTTCACCAAAACTAGTTGAAAAGTTATTAGCAATAGTAATAATTCTAATTCTATGAAGTTTCTTCAAATGCCGAAATAGTGGATCTTAGCGAATGAAAATATTTACAAAGCGCCTTACCTACAGCACCTATGGCAACAATATCGTCAAACGTAGTGCGATATTTGGTAGTTAATAATTGTACATAATAAGATAAACCACATCATTTTACCACAACTAGTTGAAGAGTTATTAGCAATTGTAATAATTCTAATTCTATAAAGTTTCTTCAACTTACGAAAAAGCGGAGCTTGCCGAATAAGAATATTTAAAAATCGCCTTACCTCTTGAACCGCTGGCAACAATATCGTCAAACGTAGTGCGATATTTGGTAGTATATAGATGTACATAATAAAAGAAACCACATTATTTTACCAAAATTAGTTGAAGAGTTATTCGCAATAGTAATAATTCTAATAATATCGAGTTTCTTCAACTTCCGAAAAAGCGGAGCTTGCCGAAAAAGAATATTTACAAATCGCCTTACCTCCGGAACCGCTGGCAACAATATGGTCAAAAGTAGTGCGATATTTGGTAGTTAATGATTGTACGTAATAAGAGAAACCACATCATTTTACCAAAATTAGTTGAAGAGTTATTCGCAATAGTAATAATTCTAATAATATCGAGTTTCTTCAACTTCCGAAAAAGCGGAGCTTGCCGAAAAAGAATATTTACAAATCGCCTTACCTCCGGAACCGCTGGCAACAATATGGTCAAAAGTAGTGCGATATTTGGTAGTTAATGATTGTACGTAATAAGAGAAACCACATCATTTTACCAAAACTAGTTGAAGAGTTATTATCGATAGTAATAATTCTAATAATATCAATTTCCTTCAACTTCCGAAAAAGCAGAGCTTAGCGAATAAGACTATTTACAAATCGCACTACCTCCGGAACCGCTGGCAACAATATTTTCAAACGTAGTGCAATATTTAGTAGTATATAGATGTACATAATAAAAGAGACTACATCACTTTACCAAAACTAGTTAAAGAGTTAGTAGCGATAGTAATAATTCTAATTCTATCGAGCTTCTTTAACTGCCGAAACAGTGGATCTTAGTGAATGAGAATATATACAAATCGCCTTACCTCCGGAACCGCTGGCAACAATATCGTCAAACGTAGTGCGATATTTGGTATTATATAGATGTACATAATAAAAGAAACCACATCATTTTACCATAACTAGTTGAAAAGTTATTAGCAATAGTAATAATTATAATTCTATCGAGTTTCTCCAAATGCCGGAACGGTAAATCTTAGCGAATGAAAATATTTACAAATCGCCTTACCCACAGCACCTATGGCAACAATATCGTCAAACGTAGTGCGATATTTGGTAGTATATAGATGTACATAATAAAAGAAACCACATTATTTTACCAAAATTAGTTGAAGAGTTATTCGCAATAGTAATAATTCTAATAATATCGAGTTTCTTCAACTTCCGAAAAAGCGGAGCTTGCCGAATAAGAATATTTACAAATCGCCTTACCTCCGAAACCGCTGGCAACAATATCGTCAAACGTAGTGCGATATTTGGTAGTTAATAATTGTACATAATAAGATAAACTACATCATTTCACCAAAACTAGTTGAAAAGTTATTAGCAATAGTAATAATTCTAATTCTATGAAGTTTCTTCAAATGCCGAAATAGTGGATCTTAGCGAATGAAAATATTTACAAAGCGCCTTACCTACAGCACCTATGGCAACAATATCGTCAAACGTAGTGCAATATTTGGTATTATATAGATGTACATAATAAAAGAAACCACATCACTTAACCAAAACTAGTTGAAGAGTTATTAGCAATAGTAATAATTCTAATTCTATAAAGTTTCTTCAACTGCCGAAATAGTGGATCTTAGCGAATGGGAATATTTAAAAATCGCCTTACCTCTTGAACCGCTGGCAACAATATCGTCAAACGTAGTGCGATATTTGGTAGTATATAGATGTACATAATAAAAAAAACCACATCATTTTACCAAAACTAGTTGAAGAGTTATTATCGATAGTAATAATATCAATTTCCTTCAACTTCCAAAAAAGCAGAGCTTAGCGAATAAGACTATTTACAAATCGCCGTACCTCCGGAACCGCTGGCAACAATATTTTCAAACGTAGTGCAATATTTAGTAGTATATAGATGTACATAATAAAAGAGACTACATCACTTTACCAAAACTAGTTAAAGAGTTAGTAGCGATAGTAATAATTCTATTTCTTTCAAGTTTCTTCAAATGCCGGAACGGTAGATCTTAGCGAATGAAAATATTTACAAAGCGCCTTACCCACAGCACCTATGGCAACAATATCGTCAAACGTAGTGCAATATTTGGTAGTATATAGATGTACATAATAAAAGAAACCACATTATTTTACCAAAATTAGTTGAAGAGTTATTCGCAATAGTAATAATTCTAATAATATCGAGTTTCTTCAACTTCCGAAAAAGCGGAGCTTGCCGAATAAGAATATTTACAAATCGCCTTACCTCCGAAACCGCTGGCAACAATATCGTCAAACGTAGTGCGATATTTGGTAGTTAATAATTGTACATAATAAGATAAACTACATCATTTCACCAAAACTAGTTGAAAAGTTATTAGCAATAGTAATAATTCTAATTCTATGAAGTTTCTTCAAATGCCGAAATAGTGGATCTTAGCGAATGAAAATATTTACAAAGCGCCTTACCTACAGCACCTATGGCAACAATATCGTCAAACGTAGTGCAATATTTGGTATTATATAGATGTACATAATAAAAGAAACCACATCATTTTACCAAAATTAGTTGAAGAGTTATTCGCAATAGTAATAATTCTAATTCTATGAAGTTTCTTCAACTTCCGAAAAAGCGGAGCTTGCCGAAAAAGAATATTTACAAATCGCCTTACCTCCGGAACCGCTGGCAACAATATGGTCAAAAGTAGTGCGATATTTGGTAGTTAATGATTGTACATAATAAGAGAAACCACATCATTTTACCAAAACTAGTTGAAGAGTTATTATCGATAGTAATAATTCTAATAATATCAATTTCCTTCAACTTCCGAAAAAGCAGAGCTTAGCGAATAAGACTATTTACAAATCGCACTACCTCCGGAACCGCTGGCAACAATATTTTCAAACGTAGTGCAATATTTAGTAGTATATAGATGTACATAATAAAAGAGACTACATCACTTTACCAAAACTAGTTAAAGAGTTAGTAGCGATAGTAATAATTCTATTTCTTTCGAGTTTCTTCAAATGCCGGAACGGTAGATCTTAGCGAATGAAAATATTTACAAATCGCCATACCTCCGGAACCACTGGCAACAATATCGTCAAACGTAGTGCGATATTTGGTAGTATATAGATGTACATAGTAAAAGAAACCACATTATTTTACCAAAATTTGTTGAAGAGTTATTCGCAATAGTAATAATTCTAATTCTATCGAGCTTCTTTAACTGCCGAAACAGTGGATCTTAGTGAATGAGAATATATACAAATCGCCTTACCTCCGGAACCGCTGGCAACAATATCGTCAAACGTAGTGCGATATTTGGTATTATATAGATGTACATAATAAAAGAAACCACATCATTTTACCATAACTAGTTGAAAAGTTATTAGCAATAGTAATAATTATAATTCTATCGAGTTTCTCCAAATGCCGGAACGGTAAATCTTAGCGAATGAAAATATTTACAAATCGCCTTACCTCTTGAACCGCTGGCAACAATATCGTCAAACGTAGTGCAATATTTGGTAGTATATAGATGTACATAATAAAAGAAACCACATTATTTTACCAAAATTACTTGAAAAGTTATTCGCAATAGTAATAATTCTAATAATATCGAGTTTTTTTAACTTACGAAAAAGCGGAGCTTGCCGAATAAGAATATTTACTAATCGCCTTACCTCCGCAACCGCTGGTAACAATATCGTCAAACGTAGTGCGATATTTGGTAGTTAATAATTGTACATAATAAGATAAACCACATCATTTTACCACAACTAGTTGAAGAGTTATTAGCAATTGTAATAATTCTAATTCTATGAAGTTTCTTCAACTGCCGAAACGGTGGATCTTAGCGATTGAGAATATTTACAAATCGCCTTACTTCCGCAACCGCTGGCAACAATACCGTCAAACTTAGTGCGATATTTGGTAGTATATAGATGTACATAATAAAAGAAACCACATCATTTTACCAAAACTAGTTGAAGAGTTATTATCGATAGTAATAATATCAATTTCCTTCAACTTCCGAAAAAGCAGAGCTTAGCGAATAAGACTATTTACTAATCGCCGTACCTCCGGAACCGCTGGCAACAATATTTTCAAACGTAGTGCAATATTTAGTAGTATATAGATGTACATAATAAAAGAGACTACATCACTTTACCAAAACTAGTTAAAGAGTTAGTAGCGATAGTAATAATTCTATTTCTTTCAAGTTTCTTCAAATGCCGGAACGGTAGATCTTAGCGAATGAAAATATTTACAAAGCGCCTTACCTACAGCACCTATGGCAACAATATCGTGCACGTAGTGCAATATTTGGTATTATATAGATGTACATAATAAAAGAAACCACATTATTTTACCAAAATTAGTTGAAGAGTTATTCGCAATAGTAATAATTCTAATAATATCGAGTTTCTTCAACTTCCGAAAAAGCGGAGCTTGCCGAATAAGAATATTTACAAATCGCCTTACCTCCGAAACCGCTGGCAACAATATCGTCAAACGTAGTGCGATATTTAGTAGAGTATAATTGTACATAATAAGATAAACTACATCATTTCACCAAAACTAGTTGAAAAGTTATTAGCAATAGTAATAATTCTAATTCTATGAAGTTTCTTCAAATGCCGAAATGGTGGATCTTAGCGAATGAAAATATTTACAAAGCGCCTTACCTACAGCACCTATGGCAACAATATCGTCAAACGTAGTGCAATATTTGGTATTATATAGATGTACATAATAAAAGAAACCACATCATTTTACCAAAACTAGTTGAAAAGTTATTATCAATAGTAATAATTATAATTCTATCGAGTTTCTTCAAATGCCGAAACGGAGGATCTTAGCGAATGTAAATATTTACAAATCGCCATACCTCCGGAACCACTGGCAACAATATCGTCAAACGTAGTGCGATATTTGGTATTATATAGATGTACATAATAAAAGAAACCACATCATTTTACCAAAACTAGTTGAAAAGTTATTAGCAATAGTAATAATTCTAATTCTATGAAGTTTCTTCAACTTACGAAAAAGCGGAGCTTGCCGAATAAGAATATTTACTAATCGCCTTACCTCTGCAACCGCTGGTAACAATATCGTCAAACGTAGTGCGATATTTGGTAGTATATAGATGTACATAATAAAAGAAACCACATTATTTTACCAAAATTAGTTGAAGAGTTATTCGCAATAGTAATAATTCTAATAATATCGAGTTTCTTCAACTTCCGAAAAAGCGGAGCTTGCCCAATAAGAATATTTACGAATCGCCTTACTTCCGAAACTGCTGGCAACAATATTGCAAACGTAGTGCGATATTTGGTAGTTAATAATTGTACATAATAAGATAAACCACATCATTTTACCAAAACTAGTTGAAGAGTTATTATCGATAGTAATAATTCTAATAATATCAATTTCCTTCAACTTCCGAAAAAGCAGAGCTTAGCGAATAAAACTATTTACAAATCGCCGTACCTCCGGAACTGCTGGATACAACATTTTTAAACGTAGTGCAATATTTAGTAGTATATAGATGTACATAATAAAAGAGACTACATCACTTTACCAAAACTAGTTGAAGAGTTAGTAGCAATAGTAATAATTATATTTCTATTGAGTTTCTTCAAGTGCCGAAATGGTGGATATTAGCGAATCAGAATAGTTACAATTCACCTTACCTCCGGAACTACAGGCAACAATATCGTCAAACGTAGTGCAATATTTGGTAGTATATAGATGTACATAATAAAAGAAACCACATTATTTTACCAAAATTAGTTGAAAAGTTATTCGCAATAGTAATAATTCTAATAATATCGAGTTTCTTCAACTTACAAAAAAGCGGAGCTTGCCGAATAAGAATATTTACAAATCGCCTTACCTCCGCAACCGCTGGTAACAATATCGTCAAACGTGGTGCGATATTTGGTAGTATATAGATGTACATGATAAAAGAAACCACACCATTTTACCAAAACTAGTTGAAGAGTTTTTATCAATAGTAATAATTCTAATAATATCAAGTTTCTTCAACTTCCGAAAAAGCGGAGTTTATCGAATAAAAATATTTACAAATCGCGTTAACTCCGCAACCGCTGGCAACAATATCGTCAAACGTAGTGCGATGTTTGGTAGTATATAGATGTACATAATAAAAGAAACCACATCATTTTACCAAAAGTAGTTGAAGAGTTTTTATCGATAGTAATAATTCTAATAATATCAAGTTTCTTCAACTTCCGAAAAAGCGTAGTTTATCGAATAAAAATATTTACAAATCGCCTTAACTCCGCAACCGCTGGCAACAATATCGTCAAACGTAGTGCGATATTTGGTAGTTAATAATTGTACATAATAAGATAAACTACATCATTTCACCAAAACTAGTTGAAAAGTTATTAGCAATAGTAATAATTCTAATTCTATGAAGTTTCTTCAAATGCCGAAATGGTGGATCTTAGCGAATAAGACTATTTACAAATCGACTTACCTCCGGAACCGCTGGCAACAATATCGTCAAACATATTGCGATATTTGGTAGTACATAGATGTACATAATAAGATAAAGCACATCACTTTACCAGAACTAGTTGAAGAGTTATTAGCAATAGTAATAATTCTAATTCTATAAAGTTTCTTCAACTGCCGAAATAGTGGATCTTAGCGAATGGGAATATTTAAAAATCGCCTTACCTCTTGAACCGCTGGCAACAATATCGTCAAACGTAGTGCGATATTTGGTAGTATATAGATGTACATAATAAAAGAAACCACATCATTTTACCAAAACTAGTTGAAGAGTTATTATCAATAGTAATAATTCTAATTCTATAAAGTTTCTTCAACTGCCGAAATAGTGGATCTTAGCGAATGGGAATATTTAAAAATCGCCTTACCTCTTGAACCGCTGGCAACAATATCGTCAAACGTAGTGCGATATTTGGTAGTTAATAATTGTACATAATAAGATAAACCACATCATTTTACCACAACTAGTTGAAGAGTTATTAGCAATTGTAATAATTCTAATTCTATGAAGTTTCTTCAACTGCCAAAACGGTGGATCTTAGCGATTGAGAATATTTACAAATAGCCTTACCTCCGGAACCGCTGGCAACAATATCGTCAAACGTAGTGCGATATTTAGTAGTTAATAATTGTACATAATAAGATAAACCACATCATTTTACCAAAACTACTTGAAGAGTTATTAGCAATAGTAATAATTCTAATTCTATGAAGTTTCTTCAACTGCCGAAATGGTGGATCTTAGCGAATAAGACTATTTACAAATCGCCTTACTTCCGCAACCGCTGGCAACAATACCGTCAAACTTAGTGCGATATTTGGTAGTATATAGATGTACATAATAAAAGAAACCACATCACTTAACCAAAACTAGTAGAAGAGTTATTAGCAATAGTAATATTTCTAATAATATCGAGTTTCTTCAAGTTACGAAAAAGCGGAGCTTGCCGAATAAGAATATTTACTAATCGCCTTACCTCCGCAACCGCTGGTAACAATATCGTCAAACGTAGTGCGATATTTGGTAGTTAATAATTGTACATAATAAGATAAACCACATCATTTTACCACAACAAGTTGAAGAGTTATTAGCAATTGTAATAATTCTAATTCTATGAAGTTTCTTCAACTGCCGAAACGGTGGATCTTAGCGAATAAGACTATTTACAAATCGCACTACCTCCGGAACCGCTGGCAACAATATTTTCAAACGTAGTGCAATCTTTAGTATTATATAGATGTACATAATAAAAGAAACCACATCATTTTACTAAAACTAGTTGAAGAGTTATTAGCAATAGTAATAATTCTAATTCTATCGAGCTTCTTCAACTGCCGAAACAGTGGATCTTAGTGAATGAGAATATATACAAATCGCCTTACCTCCGGAACCGCTGGCAACAATATCGTCAAACGTAGTGCGATATTTGGTATTATATAGATGTACATAATAAAAGAAACCACATCATTTTACCATAACTAGTTGAAAAGTTATTAGCAATAGTAATAATTATAATTCTATCGAGTTTCTCCAAATGCCGGAACGGTAAATCTTAGCGAATGAAAATATTTACAAATCGCCTTACCTCTTGAACCGCTGGCAACAATATCGTCAAACGTAGTGCAATATTTGGTAGTATATAGATGTACATAATAAAAGAAACCACATTATTTTACCAAAATTACTTGAAAAGTTATTCGCAATAGTAATAATTCTAATAATATCGAGTTTTTTTAACTTACGAAAAAGCGGAGCTTGCCGAATAAGAATATTTACTAATCGCCTTACCTCCGCAACCGCTGGTAACAATATCGTCAAACGTAGTGCGATATTTGGTAGTATATAGATGTACATAATAAAAGAAACCACATCACTTAACCAAAACTAGTTGAAGAGTTATTAGCAATAGTAATAATTCTAATTCTATAAAGTTTCTTCAACTGCCGAAATAGTGGATCTTAGCGAATGGGAATATTTAAAAATCGCCTTACCTCTTGAACCGCTGGCAACAATATCGTCAAACGTAGTGCGATATTTGGTAGTATATAGATGTACATAATAAAAGAAACCACATCATTTTACCAAAACTAGTTGAAGAGTTATTATCAATAGTAATAATTCTAATTCTATAAAGTTTCTTCAACTGCCGAAATAGTGGATCTTAGCGAATGGGAATATTTAAAAATCGCCTTACCTCTTGAACCGCTGGCAACAATATCGTCAAACGTAGTGCGATATTTGGTAGTATATAGATGTACATAATAAAAGAAACCACATCATTTTACCAAAACTAGTTGAAGAGTTATTATCGATAGTAATAATATCAATTTCCTTCAACTTCCGAAAAAGCAGAGCTTAGCGAATAAGACTATTTACAAATCGCCGTACCTCCGGAACCGCTGGCAACAATATTTTCAAACGTAGTGCAATATTTAGTAGTATATAGATGTACATAATAAAAGAGACTACATCACTTTACCAAAACTAGTTAAAGAGTTAGTAGCGATAGTAATAATTCTATTTCTTTCAAGTTTCTTCAAATGCCGGAACGGTAGTTCTTAGCGAATGAAAATATTTACAAAGCGCCTTACCTACAGCACCTATGGCAACAATATCGTGCACGTAGTGCAATATTTGGTATTATATAGATGTACATAATAAAAGAAACCACATTATTTTACCAAAATTAGTTGAAGAGTTATTCGCAATAGTAATAATTCTAATAATATCGAGTTTCTTCAACTTCCGAAAAAGCGGAGCTTGCCGAATAAGAATATTTACAAATCGCCTTACCTCCGAAACCGCTGGCAACAATATCGTCAAACGTAGTGCGATATTTGGTAGTTAATAATTGTACATAATAAGATAAACTACATCATTTCACCAAAACTAGTTGAAAAGTTATTAGCAATAGTAATAATTCTAATTCTATGAAGTTTCTTCAAATGCCGAAATGGTGGATCTTAGCGAATGAAAATATTTACAAAGCGCCTTACCTACAGCACCTATGGCAACAATATCGTCAAACGTAGTGCAATATTTGGTATTATATAGATGTACATAATAAAAGAAACCACATCATTTTACCAAAACTAGTTGAAAAGTTATTATCAATAGTAATAATTATAATTCTATCGAGTTTCTTCAAATGCCGAAACGGAGGATCTTAGCGAATGTAAATATTTACAAATCGCCATACCTCCGGAACCACTGGCAACAATATCGTCAAACGTAGTGCGATATTTGGTATTATATAGATGTACATAATAAAAGAAACCACATCATTTTACCAAAACTAGTTGAAAAGTTATTAGCAATAGTAATAATTCTAATTCTATGAAGTTTCTTCAACTTACGAAAAAGCGGAGCTTGCCGAATAAGAATATTTACTAATCGCCTTACCTCCGCAACCGCTGGCAACAATATCGTCAAACGTAGTGCGATATTTGGTAGTTAATAATTGTACATAATAAGATAAACTACATCATTTCACCAAAACTAGTTGAAAAGTTATTAGCAATAGTAATAATTCTAATTCTATGAAGTTTCTTCAAATGCCGAAATGGTGGATCTTAGCGAATAAGACTATTTACAAATCGACTTACCTCCGGAACCGCTGGCAACAATATCGTCAAACATATTGCGATATTTGGTAGTACATAGATGTACATAATAAGATAAAGCACATCACTTTACCAGAACTAGTTGAAGAGTTATTAGCAATAGTAATAATTATAATTCTATCGAGTTTCTTCAACTGCCGAAATGGTGGATCTTAGCGAATGAAAATATTTACAAATCGCCTTACCTCTTGAACCGCTGGCAACAATATCGTCAAACGTAGTGCAATATTTGGTAGTATATAGATGTACATAATAAAAGAAACCACATTATTTTACCAAAATTACTTGAAAAGTTATTCGCAATAGTAATAATTCTAATAATATCGAGTTTCTTTAACTTACGAAAAAGCGGAGCTTGCCGAATAAGAATATATACTAATCGCCTTACCTCCGCAACCGCTGGTAACAATATCGTCAAACGTAGTGCGATATTTGGTAGTTAATAATTGTACATAATAAGATAAACCACATCATTTTACCACAACTAGTTGAAGAGTTATTAGCAATTGTAATAATTCTAATTCTATGAAGTTTCTTCAACTGCCAAAACGGTGGATCTTAGCGATTGAGAATATTTACAAATAGCCTTACCTCCGGAACCGCTGGCAACAATATCGTCAAACGTAGTGCGATATTTAGTAGTTAATAATTGTACATAATAAGATAAACCACATCATTTTACCAAAACTACTTGAAGAGTTATTAGCAATAGTAATAATTCTAATTCTATGAAGTTTCTTCAACTGCCGAAATGGTGGATCTTAGCGAATAAGACTATTTACAAATCGCCTTACTTCCGCAACCGCTGGCAACAATACCGTCAAACTTAGTGCGATATTTGGTAGTATATAGATGTACATAATAAAAGAAACCATATCACTTAACCAAAACTAGTAGAAGAGTTATTAGCAATAGTAATAATTCTAATAATATCGAGTTTCTTCAAGTTACGAAAAAGCGGAGCTTGCCGAATAAGAATATTTACTAATCGCCTTACCTCCGCAACCGCTGGTAACAATATCGTCAAACGTAGTGCGATATTTGGTAGTTAATAATTGTACATAATAAGATAAACTACATCATTTCACCACAACTAGTTGAAGAGTTATTAGCAATTGTAATAATTCTAATTCTATGAAGTTTCTTCAACTGCCAAAACGGTGGATCTTAGCGAATAAGACTATTTACAAATCGCACTACCTCCGGAACCGCTGGCAACAATATTTTCAAACGTAGTGCAATATTTAGTATTATATAGATGTACATAATAAAAGAAACCACATCATTTTACTAAAACTAGTTGAAGAGTTATTAGCAATAGTAATAATTCTAATTCTATCGAGCTTCTTCAACTGCCGAAACAGTGGATCTTAGTGAATGAGAATATATACAAATCGCCTTACCTCCGGAACCGCTGGCAACAATATCGTCAAACGTAGTGCGATATTTGGTATTATATAGATGTACATAATAAAAGAAACCACATCATTTTACCATAACTAGTTGAAAAGTTATTAGCAATAGTAATAATTATAATTCTATCGAGTTTCTCCAAATGCCGGAACGGTAAATCTTAGCGAATGAAAATATTTACAAATCGCCTTACCTCTTGAACCGCTGGCAACAATATCGTCAAACGTAGTGCAATATTTGGTAGTATATAGATGTACATAATAAAAGAAACCACATTATTTTACCAAAATTACTTGAAAAGTTATTCGCAATAGTAATAATTCTAATAATATCGAGTTTTTTTAACTTACGAAAAAGCGGAGCTTGCCGAATAAGAATATTTACTAATCGCCTTACCTCCGCAACCGCTGGTAACAATATCGTCAAACGTAGTGCGATATTTGGTAGTATATAGATGTACATAATAAAAGAAACCACATCACTTAACCAAAACTAGTTGAAGAGTTATTAGCAATAGTAATAATTCTAATTCTATAAAGTTTCTTCAACTGCCGAAATAGTGGATCTTAGCGAATGGGAATATTTAAAAATCGCCTTACCTCTTGAACCGCTGGCAACAATATCGTCAAACGTAGTGCGATATTTGGTAGTATATAGATGTACATAATAAAAGAAACCACATCATTTTACCAAAACTAGTTGAAGAGTTATTATCGATAGTAATAATATCAATTTCCTTCAACTTCCGAAAAAGCAGAGCTTAGCGAATAAGACTATTTACAAATCGCCGTACCTCCGGAACCGCTGGCAACAATATTTTCAAACGTAGTGCAATATTTAGTAGTATATAGATGTACATAATAAAAGAGACTACATCACTTTACCAAAACTAGTTAAAGAGTTAGTAGCGATAGTAATAATTCTATTTCTTTCAAGTTTCTTCAAATGCCGGAACGGTAGATCTTAGCGAATGAAAATATTTACAAAGCGCCTTACCTACAGCACCTATGGCAACAATATCGTGCACGTAGTGCAATATTTGGTATTATATAGATGTACATAATAAAAGAAACCACATTATTTTACCAAAATTAGTTGAAGAGTTATTCGCAATAGTAATAATTCTAATAATATCGAGTTTCTTCAACTTCCGAAAAAGCGGAGCT
Source organism: Acanthosoma haemorrhoidale (assembly GCA_930367205.1). Taxonomy (NCBI): domain Eukaryota; kingdom Metazoa; phylum Arthropoda; class Insecta; order Hemiptera; family Acanthosomatidae; genus Acanthosoma; species Acanthosoma haemorrhoidale. Next base: position 2,285,703 of record OV884009.1, read on the forward strand.
TGCCGAATAAGAATATTTACAAATCGCCTTACCTCCGAAACCGCTGGCAACAATATCGTTAAACGTAGTGCGATATTTGGTAGTTAATAATTGTACATAATAAGATAAACTACATCATTTCACCAAAACTAGTTGAAAAGTTATTAGCAATAGTAATAATTCTAATTCTATGAAGTTTCTTCAAATGCCGAAATGGTGGATCTTAGCGAATAAGACTATTTACAAATCGACTTACCTCCGGAACCGCTGGCAACAATATCGTCAAACATATTGCGATATTTGGTAGTACATAGATGTACATAATAAGATAAAGCACATCACTTTACCAGAACTAGTTGAAGAGTTATTAGCAATAGTAATAATTATAATTCTATCGAGTTTCTTCAACTGCCGAAATGGTGGATCTTAGCGAATGAAAATATTTACAAATCGCCTTACCTCTTGAACCGCTGGCAACAATATCGTCAAACGTAGTGCAATATTTGGTAGTATATAGATGTACATAATAAAAGAAACCACATTATTTTACCAAAATTACTTGAAAAGTTATTCGCAATAGTAATAATTCTAATAATATCGAGTTTCTTTAACTTACGAAAAAGCGGAGCTTGCCGAATAAGAATATATACTAATCGCCTTACCTCCGCAACCGCTGGTAACAATATCGTCAAACGTAGTGCGATATTTGGTAGTTAATAATTGTACATAATAAGATAAACCACATCATTTTACCACAACTAGTTGAATAGTTATTAGCAATTGTAATAATTCTAATTCTATGAAGTTTCTTCAACTGCCAAAACGGTGGATCTTAGCGATTGAGAATATTTACAAATAGCCTTACCTCCGGAACCGCTGGCAACAATATCGTCAAACGTAGTGCGATATTTAGTAGTTAATAATTGTACATAATAAGATAAACCACATCATTTTACCAAAACTACTTGAAGAGTTATTAGCAATAGTAATAATTCTAATTCTATGAAGTTTCTTCAACTGCCGAAATGGTGGATCTTAGCGAATAAGACTATTTACAAATCGCCTTACTTCCGCAACCGCTGGCAACAATACCGTCAAACTTAGTGCGATATTTGGTAGTATATAGATGTACATAATAAAAGAAACCACATCACTTAACCAAAACTAGTAGAAGAGTTATTAGCAATAGTAATAATTCTAATAATATCGAGTTTCTTCAAGTTACGAAAAAGCGGAGCTTGCCGAATAAGAATATTTACTAATCGCCTTACCTCCGCAACCGCTGGTAACAATATCGTCAAACGTAGTGCGATATTTGGTAGTTAATAATTGTACATAATAAGATAAACCACATCATTTTACCACAACTAGTTGAAGAGTTATTAGCAATTGTAATAATTCTAATTCTATGAAGTTTCTTCAACTGCCGAAACGGTGGATCTTAGCGAATAAGACTATTTACAAATCGCACTACCTCCGGAACCGCTGGCAACAATATTTTCAAACGTAGTGCAATATTTAGTATTATATAGATGTACATAATAAAAGAAACCACATCATTTTACTAAAACTAGTTGAAGAGTTATTAGCAATAGTAATAATTCTAATTCTATCGAGCTTCTTCAACTGCCGAAACAGTGGATCTTAGTGAATGAGAATATATACAAATCGCCTTACCTCCGGAACCGCTGGCAACAATATCGTCAAACGTAGTGCGATATTTGGTATTATATAGATGTACATAATAAAAGAAACCACATCATTTTACCATAACTAGTTGAAAAGTTATTAGCAATAGTAATAATTATAATTCTATCGAGTTTCTCCAAATGCCGGAACGGTAAATCTTAGCGAATGAAAATATTTACAAATCGCCTTACCTCTTGAACCGCTGGCAACAATATCGTCAAACGTAGTGCAATATTTGGTAGTATATAGATGTACATAATAAAAGAAACCACATTATTTTACCAAAATTACTTGAAAAGTTATTCGCAATAGTAATAATTCTAATAATATCGAGTTTTTTTAACTTACGAAAAAGCGGAGCTTGCCGAATAAGAATATTTACTAATCGCCTTACCTCCGCAACCGCTGGTAACAATATCGTCAAACGTAGTGCGATATTTGGTAGTATATAGATGTACATAATAAAAGAAACCACATCACTTAACCAAAACTAGTTGAAGAGTTATTAGCAATAGTAATAATTCTAATTCTATAAAGTTTCTTCAACTGCCGAAATAGTGGATCTTAGCGAATGGGAATATTTAAAAATCGCCTTACCTCTTGAACCGCTGGCAACAATATCGTCAAACGTAGTGCGATATTTGGTAGTATATAGATGTACATAATAAAAGAAACCACATCATTTTACCAAAACTAGTTGAAGAGTTATTATCGATAGTAATAATATCAATTTCCTTCAACTTCCGAAAAAGCAGAGCTTAGCGAATAAGACTATTTACAAATCGCCGTACCTCCGGAACCGCTGGCAACAATATTTTCAAACGTAGTGCAATATTTAGTAGTATATAGATGTACATAATAAAAGAGACTACATCACTTTACCAAAACTAGTTAAAGAGTTAGTAGCGATAGTAATAATTCTATTTCTTTCAAGTTTCTTCAAATGCCGGAACGGTAGATCTTAGCGAATGAAAATATTTACAAAGCGCCTTACCTACAGCACCTATGGCAACAATATCGTGCACGTAGTGCAATATTTGGTATTATATAGATGTACATAATAAAAGAAACCACATTATTTTACCAAAATTAGTTGAAAAGTTATTATCAATAGTAATAATTATAATTCTATCGAGTTTCTTCAAATGCCGAAACGGAGGATCTTAGCGAATGTAAATATTTACAAATCGCCATACCTCCGGAACCACTGGCAACAATATCGTCAAACGTAGTGCGATATTTGGTATTATATAGATGTACATAATAAAAGAAACCACATCATTTTACCAAAACTAGTTGAAAAGTTATTAGCAATAGTAATAATTCTAATTCTATGAAGTTTCTTCAACTTACGAAAAAGCGGAGCTTGCCGAATAAGAATATTTACTAATCGCCTTACCTCCGCAACCGCTGGTAACAATATCGTCAAACGTAGTGCGATATTTGGTAGTATATAAGTTAAGGTTCGGACGTCGTAGGCAGCCAGCCTAATCCTTAAGTCATCGGGATGTAAACATCCCGAATGTATTTAGAGAGGCTTTAAAAGCTCAAATAAAAACAGTCTTGTGACAACTCTCGTTCAGTAACTACATTCAACCTCTTTCCTTTTTCTTCTCGTTTTTCGTTGACGATCGTTAACTGGTGCCGAAACCCGGGAGCGGAGTGGGTTCGAGTCATTAACGTGCGAGTTGGTTTTTGTTTTTTTTTTCCTTCTTATTCACTTTCGTGTGATTTAATTAAAGTAGGTAATGGTGGAATTGCGGCCGGCAGCGTTTGAAGTTCCACAGTTACCTAAAGAAACCATGGCTGAAGCCCATGCGAACACACTGGCGTGGATGAAGGTGCGGGCAGTGACGTCACAGGACATGAGGAAAATGATCTCAGACCTCGAAAAATTTTCTGGGGAAATAGGTGAGTTAAATCATTTTCTCAAAGGTGGAGATAGGATTATGGAGAGGATACAAGCCAAGATGGACGAAGGGTTACTTGACCCAGGTGACGCTAAGTCAATAAAGGCAGACCTGGTGTGCAGGGTGAAAAGGAAGGTGCTGAACCTGATACAGGCGGACGAGGAAACCCCGTGGGAGATAGTAAAGACGAGACTGAAAAAAGCATATGGGGGGGGACGATGGACCCCAGAGGAGGATATATTCCAAATGTTTCGAGAAATGAAATCTCCGAGACAGAATAGTGGACAGTATGCTGCAGTCCTGGTTGTCCGCTACAATAAAATAAATGAGAAAATGAGGGAGACAACTAGCGCCGATGAAGTGGAGGGCAGGATGGGATTCCTGTCAACAATCTTAAAGGTACAATTAGCGAAGGAGACGGGAAGGAAGGAAGGGTTCCCTAATGAGCGATCGTTCCTCGAATGCGCCCAGGCGATGATAGATGCTAGCGCAAGGGAAGAAGAAGTAAAAATGAACGAAGATGACAACGATTGGAGCCAGATCCCATATAGGAGAAACAGGACCCCAAAAGCAGTGTGGAGGAGACAGGAAACGCCGTTTGCCGGTAGAGACAGGGGAGCGACAAGAGAGAGAAGATTGGGAGTGACGAGGCCTAGGTACGCACCTCGGAAAGAAGAAAGGAAATGTCATGGTTGTGGAAAGACGGGCCATCTGGTAGCTCAGTGCCCTCGCACTAAGTGCTTTGAGTGTGGGGAAGAAGGACACATAGCAAGACAATGTCCATACTTGTTTCGTAGAAGGGAATTTCACAAAGCAGAACCAATGGAGGTGAACAACCAGGAAATCCGGGAGAGGCGGAGCGCGACACCAAGAGAAATTGGATCATCGGGCGACGAGTCATCAGGGACGTCGGAGACAGACGGAGAGGAGTCGAAGCGCAGCGGGAGCAGACGACGAGAGTGGCAGAAGAATCCCTCGCGCAGATGGGAGCGGCGTACGGAGGCCTGAGGAGAGTGGCAGCAGAGAGGCGACCGCATCCTAAGGTGCAATACAGTGCGGGAAAGGATGTGTGGTTTGCCAATTATCGAGTTCGGGAAGGGGGAGAGGTGCCTCATTGATACTGGCAGCACCAATACAATAATATCTCGTGGTGCGTTAGAGAGGTTGCGTAGAGGAGAGAGGGCACACCAGATCAAGGTATGTAAGTGTAAATTACTTACTCTTGGGGGACCCTGCGAAGTAATGGGAGAAGCGGTCGTGGGGCTGGAAGAATGGGCGAAAGTAATGGGTGACATAAAAGTACACGTCGTGGAAGACATGCCACGGGAATACCAGATAATAGTGGGGTGTGATTTACTGGGAAAAGTAGGCGCGCGCATCAAAAACGAGGGGGAGAACTGGAGGATCAAAATAGGGAAGCGAACCTATCGAAGCCGGGGGGGCGTAAGGGGCGAAACGGAGCAAATAGGAGCGGTTAAGAGAGTGGAGGATTGGAGGGAGAGTCTGAGGAGCGAGTTTAAGGATATTTTTTTCGCTGAAGGGGACAAGCTAGGAGCAACGGGGAAAACGCTACATGAGATCCCGTTAAAAGTAGAGCGGGTGACGTATGTGAAGGAGAGGCGGTATCCGCAAGCACTCAGACAACACATTAGAAAGGAGATCGAGGATCTCAAGCGCCAAGGTATTATCAGAGATAGCACGTCTCCGTATAATAGCCCTTTGTGGGCAGTGAAAAAGAAAAGTCGACCGGGAGAATGTGAGGAAAAATACCGAGTCGTGGTGGATTTTCGACAAAACTTAACGATAATACCCTGGACGAAAAATATCCGATCCCGCGGTTCGAAGACATCCTAGACAGACTAAACGGTGCAAAAATTTTTAGCACATTGGACCTAAAAGCAGGGTACCATCAGATCAAACTAGCTGCGCATGACCAACATAAAACGGCGTTTTCGTTTGAAAGAGGGCATTTTGAGTTCACGAGAATGCCGTTCGGTCTCAAAAATGCTCCAATAACCTTTCAGCGTCTCATGGACGAACTTCTGAGAGGAATGGACGAAAATATGTGCCAAATTTACATGGATGACCTGCTGATCTTCAGCCGAACGGAATCGGAACATATTCAACACCTCCGGAACGTATTTGAGAGATTAAGGGATTTCGGGTTGAAACTGTCAATAGACAAATCGTCACTGGGGCAGGAGCAGATTAGTTTTTTAGGGCACACAATCTCACAGGAAGGGGTTCAACCAGACTCGACGAAAGTAGAAGCGATCCAGAGAATGGAGGTGCCAAAAGATGTAAAAGGGATTCGGAGATTACTGGGCACGCTCAATTACTACCGCCGTTTCGTGCCGGACATGGCAGAATATATGGTACCCATTAACAATTTACTACGGAAAGGAGCACGGATAATGATCACGCCGCTGATAGAGCAGAATATCCGCAAATGCTTGGCACGTTTGCAGGAGGCGCCGATTTTGGCTTTCCCTAACTTTGAGAAGGATTTCACGATCACCACCGACGCAAGCGACTATGCCTTGGGGGCAGTATTGTCACAAGAAGGCGAAGACGGGGAAAGACCGGTGGCTTACGCGAGCAGACGCCTGACGGACACGGAGGCGCGGTACAGCGCTCTGGAACGAGAACTCCTCGGGATAGTGTGGGCCATTGGGCACTTCCGTCCGTATGTATTTGGCAGAAGGTTTCGAATACATACGGATCACCGACCTCTTCAATGGGTCGGAAAACTCAAAGAATCCTCCTCAAGGGTAACAAGGTGGAAGGAATTCTTAGCCCAATACAATCTGGATATTGTATATAAGCCAGGCAAAGACAACGTCGTGGCAGATTGGCTGTCGCGCGCTATTATGGTGAACGCCATAGAAGAAGGGGAAACATCGAGCGGTATGAGGCAGTTCATTGAGGAATGGACGCCTGGAGAAGCGGGCAGGAGCAGCACGCGGAAAGATAGTGACAGGAGTGCGGACACACCATCAGACGAGTCTATAGGAGAGAGACCGCGTGATATGGAGACGACGGACGAAATTATCAATGATAAGCGGAGGCAGATCATATGGAAAACTCAAACATCGGGTGCTCTGAAAATACTCCATAGTACGTACGGTAGGAGTCAGATCGCGACGATTTGGTCACCACCGGGAGTTCGAGGAGATCAAATTTGTCAGGCTCTCAAGGACGTGTCCAAACCCGGCAAAACACACCATTTATTCGTGGGCAACGAGACTGTGTGGGACAAAATTAAAAAGCTGTGGCAGAAAGAGCTGTTGGGGGTGGATCGCTCGTTCATTCGGTGTCTTTCCGTGGTCCAAACCCTGCGGGACGAGGAGCAGCAACGCGAGGTAACACTGGCGTATCACCAAGGAAAAACCAACCACCGTGGTGGGCAGGAGACGGCACAAGCACTACGAAGGCGCTATTTTTGGTGGGGGATGCAGCGGACTATTCAGGAGGTAATCGGAGCATGCGAAGTTTGTCAGAAGACGAAATATGATAGACATCCCCCGCAGGGACTCCAGGAGGAATCACCCACGGCAGAAGCACCACTGACGGAGATTCAAGTGGACACCTTCACGTGGCGGGGTTTTAAGTGGGTCACTATCATCGACCCATTTAGCAAAGTGGCTATGGCCTACGCGGTGGGAGACAAGTCATCAGATTCCATATTACAAGCCCTCAACACATGGTTTCAGTTCTACGGCATACCAGAGAGGATCTCGTCGGACGGGGGACGGGAGTTTGACAATGCAACCGTGAGAGCCGAAATGCAAAAACGGGATGTGGTATGGCATTTTAATACCCCCGGGCATCCCAAGAGCAGGGGAACCATCGAAAGGTTACACAGCACCCTCAGCGACCACTTACGCGTGTACCAGGTGGATAAAGGCCTGTCGGCGAACGTAGCGATGCCAATGGCGGTGGCGGCATACAACCACTCGATACATGCCACGACGGGGTTAGCACCCTTCGAAATATTGTTTGGATTACGAGTGAGACCGAGGAACTGGCCAGAGACGGTGGCGGATGAGGGAATGGTGGCACAGCTCCATAACACCCACATACAGCTCGGAAAGATGTGGTACAAAGTACGCGATAAGATTATGCGCGAAAAATCCAAGCGCGTGGCACGGGCAAATTTGAAGGTGCGTGATCGCATAGGAGCAATATCGATTGGGACCGTTGTGTACAGAAAAGTCGTGTCAAATCGTAGTAAGGAACTTGTTCGGTATGAGGGGCCCTTTAAGGTCATCATAATTCGGGAACATAATCTCGTGACCATCGAGAGTATGACCACCCCAAAGAAGAGGCGAACCGTTCACATTGAACAGTTGAAACTCCCAACACAGGGGGGAGGGTGTTGAATGTGCGTAAGATGGTGTGCCCTCGATCCGATACGGAGCAACTGATCCGGAATCATATGTTTCACATGTTCACATTCACATGTGCTGCTCAGAGAGAGTTTTTGTTTTCATTATTTATATTGTGGATGTTCCATTTTTTTTTACCTGGCAGCCACCGGGTCCAGGGCGAATGTATTATTTTTTGTTATTATTATTTTTGTTTTATTTCTGTATTATCTCTTTTCTTTGTTTTTTTGTGAGGACTATGAATATATTAGACCGTAAACGTGATGTAAGGGATTACAGGCTGTGTGCTGAGTGCGGCGGACCTTGGAGTTTACGAAGAGATATGCGTAAACTGGCAGGGGGGAGTTAAGGTTCGGACGTCGTAGGCAGCCAGCCTAATCCTTAAGTCATCGGGATGTAAACATCCCGAATGTATTTAGAGAGGCTTTAAAAGCTCAAATAAAAACAGTCTTGTGACAACTCTCGTTCAGTAACTACATTCAACCTCTTTCCTTTTTCTTCTCGTTTTTCGTTGACGATCGTTAACTTATAGATGTACATAATAAAAGAAACCACATTATTTTACCAAAATTAGTTGAAGAGTTATTCGCAATAGTAATAATTCTAATAATATCGAGTTTCTTCAACTTCCGAAAAAGCGGAGCTTGCCGAAAAAGAATATTTACAAATCGCCTTACCTCCGGAACCGCTGGCAACAATATGGTCAAAAGTAGTGCGATATTTGGTAGTTAATGATTGTACGTAATAAGAGAAACCACATCATTTTACCAAAACTAGTTGAAGAGTTATTATCGATAGTAATAATTCTAATAATATCAATTTCCTTCAACTTCCGAAAAAGCAGAGCTTAGCGAATAAGACTATTTACAAATCGCACTACCTCCGGAACCGCTGGCAACAATATTTTCAAACGTAGTGCAATATTTAGTAGTATATAGATGTACATAATAAAAGAGACTACATCACTTTACCAAAACTAGTTAAAGAGTTAGTAGCGATAGTAATAATTCTATTTCTTTCGAGTTTCTTCAAATGCCGGAACGGTAGATCTTAGCGAATGAAAATATTTACAAATCGCCATACCTCCGGAACCACTGGCAACAATATCGTCAAACGTAGTGCGATATTTGGTAGTATATAGATGTACATAGTAAAAGAAACCACATTATTTTACCAAAATTAGTTGAAGAGTTATTCGCAATAGTAATAATTCTAATTCTATCGAGCTTCTTTAACTGCCGAAACAGTGGATCTTAGTGAATGAGAATATTTACAAATCGCCTTACCTCCGCAACCGCTGGCAACAATATCGTCAAACGTAGTGCGATATTTGGTATTATATAGATGTACATAATAAAAGAAACCACATCATTTTACCATAACTAGTTGAAAAGTTATTAGCAATAGTAATAATTATAATTCTATCGAGTTTCTTCAAATGCCGGAACGGTAAATCTTAGCGAATGAAAATATTTACTAATCGCCTTACCTCCGCAACCGCTGGTAACAATATCGTCAAACGTAGTGCGATATTTGGTAGTTAATAATTGTACATAATAAGATAAACCACATCATTTTACCACAACTAGTTGAAGAGTTATTAGCAATTGTAATAATTCTAATTCTATGAAGTTTCTTCAACTGCCGAAACGGTGGATCTTAGCGATTGAGAATATTTACAAATCGCCTTACTTCCGCAACCGCTGGCAACAATACCGTCAAACTTAGTGCGATATTTGGTAGTATATAGATGTACATAATAAAAGAAACCACATCACTTAACCAAAACTAGTTGAAGAGTTATTAGCAATAGTAATAATTCTAATTCTATAAAGTTTCTTCAACTGCCGAAATAGTGGATCTTAGCGAATGGGAATATTTAAAAATCGCCTTACCTCTTGAACCGCTGGCAACAATATCGTCAAACGTAGTGCGATATTTGGTAGTATATAGATGTACATAATAAAAGAAACCACATCATTTTACCAAAACTAGTTGAAGAGTTATTATCGATAGTAATAATATCAATTTCCTTCAACTTCCGAAAAAGCAGAGCTTAGCGAATAAGACTATTTACAAATCGCCGTACCTCCGGAACCGCTGGCAACAATATTTTCAAACGTAGTGCAATATTTAGTAGTATATAGATGTACATAATAAAAGAGACTACATCACTTTACCGAAACTAGTTAAAGAGTTAGTAGCGATAGTAATAATTCTATTTCTTTCAAGTTTCTTCAAATGCCGGAACGGTAGATCTTAGCGAATGAAAATATTTACAAAGCGCCTTACCCACAGCACCTATGGCAACAATATCGTCAAACGTAGTGCGATATATGGTATTATATAGATGTACATAATAAAAGAAACCACATTATTTTACCAAAATTAGTTGAAGAGTTATTCGCAATAGTAATAATTCTAATAATATCGAGTTTCTTCAACTTCCGAAAAAGCGGAGCTTGCCCAATAAGAATATTTACGAATCGCCTTACTTCCGAAACTGCTGGCAACAATATTGCAAACGTAGTGCGATATTTGGTAGTTAATAATTGTACATAATAAGATAAACCACATCATTTTACCAAAACTAGTTGAAGAGTTATTATCGATAGTAATAATTCTAATAATATCAATTTCCTTCAACTTCCGAAAAAGCAGAGCTTAGCGAATAAAACTATTTACAAATCGCCGTACCTCCGGAACTGCTGGATACAACATTTTCAAACGTAGTGCAATATTTAGTAGTATATAGATGTACATAATAAAAGAGACTACATCACTTTACCAAAACTAGTTGAAGAGTTAGTAGCAATAGTAATAATTATATTTCTATTGAGTTTCTTCAAATGCCGAAATGGTGGATATTAGCGAATCAGAATAGTTACAATTCACCTTACCTCCGGAACTACAGGCAACAATATCGTCAAACGTAGTGCAATATTTGGTAGTATATAGATGTACATAATAAAAGAAACCACATTATTTTACCAAAATTAGTTGAAAAGTTATTCGCAATAGTAATAATTCTAATAATATCGAGTTTCTTCAACTTACAAAAAAGCGGAGCTTGCCGAATAAGAATATTTACAAATCGCCTTACCTCCGCAACCGCTGGTAACAATATCGTCAAACGTGGTGCGATATTTGGTAGTATATAGATGTACATGATAAAAGAAACCACACCATTTTACCAAAACTAGTTGAAGAGTTTTTATCGATAGTAATAATTCTAATAATATCAAGTTTCTTCAACTTCCGAAAAAGCGGAGTTTATCGAATAAAAATATTTACAAATCGCGTTAACTCCGCAACCGCTGGCAACAATATCGTCAAACGTAGTGCGATGTTTGGTAGTATATAGATGTACATAATAAAAGAAACCACATCATTTTACCAAAAGTAGTTGAAGAGTTTTTATCGATAGTAATAATTCTAATAATATCAAGTTTCTTCAACTTCCGAAAAAGCGTAGTTTATCGAATAAAAATATTTACAAATCGCCTTAACTCCGCAACCGCTGGCAACAATATCGTCAAACGTAGTGCGATATTTGGTAGTATATAGATGTACATAATAAAAGAAACCACATTATTTTACCAAAATTAGTTGAAAAGTTATTCGCAATAGTAATAATTCTAATAATATCGAGTTTCTTCAACTTACAAAAAAGCGGAGCTTGCCGAATAAGAATATTTACAAATCGCCTTACCTCCGCAACCGCTGGTAACAATATCGTCAAACGTGGTGCGATATTTGGTAGTATATAGATGTACATGATAAAAGAAACCACACCATTTTACCAAAACTAGTTGAAGAGTTTTTATCAATAGTAATAATTCTAATAATATCAAGTTTCTTCAACTTCCGAAAAAGCGGAGTTTATCGAATAAAAATATTTACAAATCGCGTTAACTCCGCAACCGCTGGCAACAATATCGTCAAACGTAGTGCGATATATGGTATTATATAGATGTACATAATAAAAGAAACCACATTATTTTACCAAAATTAGTTGAAGAGTTATTCGCAATAGTAATAATTCTAATAATATCGAGTTTCTTCAACTTCCGAAAAAGCGGAGCTTGCCCAATAAGAATATTTACGAATCGCCTTACTTCCGAAACTGCTGGCAACAATATTGCAAACGTAGTGCGATATTTGGTAGTTAATAATTGTACATAATAAGATAAACCACATCATTTTACCAAAACTAGTTGAAGAGTTATTATCGATAGTAATAATTCTAATAATATCAATTTCCTTCAACTTCCGAAAAAGCAGAGCTTAGCGAATAAAACTATTTACAAATCGCCGTACCTCCGGAACTGCTGGATACAACATTTTTAAACGTAGTGCAATATTTAGTAGTATATAGATGTACATAATAAAAGAGACTACATCACTTTACCAAAACTAGTTGAAGAGTTAGTAGCAATAGTAATAATTATATTTCTATTGAGTTTCTTCAAATGCCGAAATGGTGGATATTAGCGAATCAGAATAGTTACAATTCACCTTACCTCCGGAACTACAGGCAACAATATCGTCAAACGTAGTGCAATATTTGGTAGTATATAGATGTACATAATAAAAGAAACCACATTATTTTACCAAAATTAGTTGAAAAGTTATTCGCAATAGTAATAATTCTAATAATATCGAGTTTCTTCAACTTACAAAAAAGCGGAGCTTGCCGAATAAGAATATTTACAAATCGCCTTACCTCCGCAACCGCTGGTAACAATATCGTCAAACGTGGTGCGATATTTGGTAGTATATAGATGTACATGATAAAAGAAACCACACCATTTTACCAAAACTAGTTGAAGAGTTATTATCGATAGTAATAATTCTAATAATATCAATTTCCTTCAACTTCCGAAAAAGCAGAGCTTAGCGAATAAAACTATTTACAAATCGCCGTACCTCCGGAACTGCTGGATACAACATTTTCAAACGTAGTGCAATATTTAGTAGTATATAGATGTACATAATAAAAGAGACTACATCACTTTACCAAAACTAGTTGAAGAGTTAGTAGCAATAGTAATAATTATATTTCTATTGAGTTTCTTCAAATGCCGAAATGGTGGATATTAGCGAATCAGAATAGTTACAATTCACCTTACCTCCGGAACTACAGGCAACAATATCGTCAAACGTAGTGCAATATTTGGTAGTATATAGATGTACATAATAAAAGAAACCACATTATTTTACCAAAATTAGTTGAAAAGTTATTCGCAATAGTAATAATTCTAATAATATCGAGTTTCTTCAACTTACAAAAAAGCGGAGCTTGCCGAATAAGAATATTTACAAATCGCCTTACCTCCGCAACCGCTGGTAACAATATCGTCAAACGTGGTGCGATATTTGGTAGTATATAGATGTACATGATAAAAGAAACCACACCATTTTACCAAAACTAGTTGAAGAGTTTTTATCAATAGTAATAATTCTAATAATATCAAGTTTCTTCAACTTCCGAAAAAGCGGAGTTTATCGAATAAAAATATTTACAAATCGCGTTAACTCCGCAACCGCTGGCAACAATATCGTCAAACGTAGTGCGATGTTTGGTAGTATATAGATGTACATAATAAAAGAAACCACATCATTTTACCAAAAGTAGTTGAAGAGTTTTTATCGATAGTAATAATTCTAATAATATCAAGTTTCTTCAACTTCCGAAAAAGCGTAGTTTATCGAATAAAAATATTTACAAATCGCCTTAACTCCGCAACCGCTGGCAACAATATCGTCAAACGTAGTGCGATATTTGGTAGTTAATAATTGTACATAATAAGATAAACTACATCATTTCACCAAAACTAGTTGAAAAGTTATTAGCAATAGTAATAATTCTAATTCTATGAAGTTTCTTCAAATGCCGAAATGGTGGATCTTAGCGAATAAGACTATTTACAAATCGACTTACCTCCGGAACCGCTGGCAACAATATCGTCAAACATATTGCGATATTTGGTAGTACATAGATGTACATAATAAGATAAAGCACATCACTTTACCAGAACTAGTTGAAGAGTTATTAGCAATAGTAATAATTATAATTCTATCGAGTTTCTTCAACTGCCGAAATGGTGGATCTTAGCGATTGAAAATATTTACAAATCGCCTTACCTCTTGAACCGCTAGCAACAATATCGTCAAACGTAGTGCAATATTTGGTAGTATATAGATGTACATAATAAAAGAAACCACATTATTTTACCAAAATTACTTGAAAAGTTATTCGCAATAGTAATAATTCTAATAATATCGAGTTTCTTTAACTTACGAAAAAGCGGAGCTTGCCGAATAAGAATATATACTAATCGCCTTACCTCCGCAACCGCTGGTAACAATATCGTCAAACGTAGTGCGATATTTGGTAGTTAATAATTGTACATAATAAGATAAACCACATCATTTTACCACAACTAGTTGAAGAGTTATTAGCAATTGTAATAATTCTAATTCTATGAAGTTTCTTCAACTGCCAAAACGGTGGATCTTAGCGATTGAGAATATTTACAAATAGCCTTACCTCCGGAACCGCTGGCAACAATATCGTCAAACGTAGTGCGATATTTAGTAGTTAATAATTGTACATAATAAGATAAACCACATCATTTTACCAAAACTACTTGAAGAGTTATTAGCAATAGTAATAATTCTAATTCTATGAAGTTTCTTCAACTGCCGAAATGGTGGATCTTAGCGAATAAGACTATTTACAAATCGCCTTACTTCCGCAACCGCTGGCAACAATACCGTCAAACTTAGTGCGATATTTGGTAGTATATAGATGTACATAATAAAAGAAACCACATTATTTTACCAAAATTAGTTGAAAAGTTATTCGCAATAGTAATAATTCTAATAATATCGAGTTTCTTCAACTTACAAAAAAGCGGAGCTTGCCGAATAAGAATATTTACAAATCGCCTTACCTCCGCAACCGCTGGTAACAATATCGTCAAACGTGGTGCGATATTTGGTAGTATATAGATGTACATGATAAAAGAAACCACACCATTTTACCAAAACTAGTTGAAGAGTTTTTATCAATAGTAATAATTCTAATAATATCAAGTTTCTTCAACTTCCGAAAAAGCGGAGTTTATCGAATAAAAATATTTACAAATCGCGTTAACTCCGCAACCGCTGGCAACAATATCGTCAAACGTAGTGCGATATATGGTATTATATAGATGTACATAATAAAAGAAACCACATTATTTTACCAAAATTAGTTGAAGAGTTATTCGCAATAGTAATAATTCTAATAATATCGAGTTTCTTCAACTTCCGAAAAAGCGGAGCTTGCCCAATAAGAATATTTACGAATCGCCTTACTTCCGAAACTGCTGGCAACAATATTGCAAACGTAGTGCGATATTTGGTAGTTAATAATTGTACATAATAAGATAAACCACATCATTTTACCAAAACTAGTTGAAGAGTTATTATCGATAGTAATAATTCTAATAATATCAATTTCCTTCAACTTCCGAAAAAGCAGAGCTTAGCGAATAAAACTATTTACAAATCGCCGTACCTCCGGAACTGCTGGATACAACATTTTTAAACGTAGTGCAATATTTAGTAGTATATAGATGTACATAATAAAAGAGACTACATCACTTTACCAAAACTAGTTGAAGAGTTAGTAGCAATAGTAATAATTATATTTCTATTGAGTTTCTTCAAATGCCGAAATGGTGGATATTAGCGAATCAGAATAGTTACAATTCACCTTACCTCCGGAACTACAGGCAACAATATCGTCAAACGTAGTGCAATATTTGGTAGTATATAGATGTACATAATAAAAGAAACCACATTATTTTACCAAAATTAGTTGAAAAGTTATTCGCAATAGTAATAATTCTAATAATATCGAGTTTCTTCAACTTACAAAAAAGCGGAGCTTGCCGAATAAGAATATTTACAAATCGCCTTACCTCCGCAACCGCTGGTAACAATATCGTCAAACGTGGTGCGATATTTGGTAGTATATAGATGTACATGATAAAAGAAACCACACCATTTTACCAAAACTAGTTGAAGAGTTTTTATCAATAGTAATAATTCTAATAATATCAAGTTTCTTCAACTTCCGAAAAAGCGGAGTTTATCGAATAAAAATATTTACAAATCGCGTTAACTCCGCAACCGCTGGCAACAATATCGTCAAACGTAGTGCGATATATGGTATTATATAGATGTACATAATAAAAGAAACCACATTATTTTACCAAAATTAGTTGAAGAGTTATTCGCAATAGTAATAATTCTAATAATATCGAGTTTCTTCAACTTCCGAAAAAGCGGAGCTTGCCCAATAAGAATATTTACGAATCGCCTTACTTCCGAAACTGCTGGCAACAATATTGCAAACGTAGTGCGATATTTGGTAGTTAATAATTGTACATAATAAGATAAACCACATCATTTTACCAAAACTAGTTGAAGAGTTATTATCGATAGTAATAATTCTAATAATATCAATTTCCTTCAACTTCCGAAAAAGCAGAGCTTAGCGAATAAAACTATTTACAAATCGCCGTACCTCCGGAACTGCTGGATACAACATTTTTAAACGTAGTGCAATATTTAGTAGTATATAGATGTACATAATAAAAGAGACTACATCACTTTACCAAAACTAGTTGAAGAGTTAGTAGCAATAGTAATAATTATATTTCTATTGAGTTTCTTCAAATGCCGAAATGGTGGATATTAGCGAATCAGAATAGTTACAATTCACCTTACCTCCGGAACTACAGGCAACAATATCGTCAAACGTAGTGCAATATTTGGTAGTATATAGATGTACATAATAAAAGAAACCACATTATTTTACCAAAATTAGTTGAAAAGTTATTCGCAATAGTAATAATTCTAATAATATCGAGTTTCTTCAACTTACAAAAAAGCGGAGCTTGCCGAATAAGAATATTTACAAATCGCCTTACCTCCGCAACCGCTGGTAACAATATCGTCAAACGTGGTGCGATATTTGGTAGTATATAGATGTACATGATAAAAGAAACCACACCATTTTACCAAAACTAGTTGAAGAGTTATTATCGATAGTAATAATTCTAATAATATCAATTTCCTTCAACTTCCGAAAAAGCAGAGCTTAGCGAATAAAACTATTTACAAATCGCCGTACCTCCGGAACTGCTGGATACAACATTTTCAAACGTAGTGCAATATTTAGTAGTATATAGATGTACATAATAAAAGAGACTACATCACTTTACCAAAACTAGTTGAAGAGTTAGTAGCAATAGTAATAATTATATTTCTATTGAGTTTCTTCAAATGCCGAAATGGTGGATATTAGCGAATCAGAATAGTTACAATTCACCTTACCTCCGGAACTACAGGCAACAATATCGTCAAACGTAGTGCAATATTTGGTAGTATATAGATGTACATAATAAAAGAAACCACATTATTTTACCAAAATTAGTTGAAAAGTTATTCGCAATAGTAATAATTCTAATAATATCGAGTTTCTTCAACTTACAAAAAAGCGGAGCTTGCCGAATAAGAATATTTACAAATCGCCTTACCTCCGCAACCGCTGGTAACAATATCGTCAAACGTGGTGCGATATTTGGTAGTATATAGATGTACATGATAAAAGAAACCACACCATTTTACCAAAACTAGTTGAAGAGTTTTTATCAATAGTAATAATTCTAATAATATCAAGTTTCTTCAACTTCCGAAAAAGCGGAGTTTATCGAATAAAAATATTTACAAATCGCGTTAACTCCGCAACCGCTGGCAACAATATCGTCAAACGTAGTGCGATGTTTGGTAGTATATAGATGTACATAATAAAAGAAACCACATCATTTTACCAAAAGTAGTTGAAGAGTTTTTATCGATAGTAATAATTCTAATAATATCAAGTTTCTTCAACTTCCGAAAAAGCGTAGTTTATCGAATAAAAATATTTACAAATCGCCTTAACTCCGCAACCGCTGGCAACAATATCGTCAAACGTAGTGCGATATTTGGTAGTATATAGATGTACATAATAAAAGAAACCACATTATTTTACCAAAATTAGTTGAAAAGTTATTCGCAATAGTAATAATTCTAATAATATCGAGTTTCTTCAACTTACAAAAAAGCGGAGCTTGCCGAATAAGAATATTTACAAATCGCCTTACCTCCGCAACCGCTGGTAACAATATCGTCAAACGTGGTGCGATATTTGGTAGTATATAGATGTACATGATAAAAGAAACCACACCATTTTACCAAAACTAGTTGAAGAGTTTTTATCAATAGTAATAATTCTAATAATATCAAGTTTCTTCAACTTCCGAAAAAGCGGAGTTTATCGAATAAAAATATTTACAAATCGCGTTAACTCCGCAACCGCTGGCAACAATATCGTCAAACGTAGTGCGATATATGGTATTATATAGATGTACATAATAAAAGAAACCACATTATTTTACCAAAATTAGTTGAAGAGTTATTCGCAATAGTAATAATTCTAATAATATCGAGTTTCTTCAACTTCCGAAAAAGCGGAGCTTGCCCAATAAGAATATTTACGAATCGCCTTACTTCCGAAACTGCTGGCAACAATATTGCAAACGTAGTGCGATATTTGGTAGTTAATAATTGTACATAATAAGATAAACCACATCATTTTACCAAAACTAGTTGAAGAGTTATTATCGATAGTAATAATTCTAATAATATCAATTTCCTTCAACTTCCGAAAAAGCAGAGCTTAGCGAATAAAACTATTTACAAATCGCCGTACCTCCGGAACTGCTGGATACAACATTTTTAAACGTAGTGCAATATTTAGTAGTATATAGATGTACATAATAAAAGAGACTACATCACTTTACCAAAACTAGTTGAAGAGTTAGTAGCAATAGTAATAATTATATTTCTATTGAGTTTCTTCAAATGCCGAAATGGTGGATATTAGCGAATCAGAATAGTTACAATTCACCTTACCTCCGGAACTACAGGCAACAATATCGTCAAACGTAGTGCAATATTTGGTAGTATATAGATGTACATAATAAAAGAAACCACATTATTTTACCAAAATTAGTTGAAAAGTTATTCGCAATAGTAATAATTCTAATAATATCGAGTTTCTTCAACTTACAAAAAAGCGGAGCTTGCCGAATAAGAATATTTACAAATCGCCTTACCTCCGCAACCGCTGGTAACAATATCGTCAAACGTGGTGCGATATTTGGTAGTATATAGATGTACATGATAAAAGAAACCACACCATTTTACCAAAACTAGTTGAAGAGTTATTATCGATAGTAATAATTCTAATAATATCAATTTCCTTCAACTTCCGAAAAAGCAGAGCTTAGCGAATAAAACTATTTACAAATCGCCGTACCTCCGGAACTGCTGGATACAACATTTTCAAACGTAGTGCAATATTTAGTAGTATATAGATGTACATAATAAAAGAGACTACATCACTTTACCAAAACTAGTTGAAGAGTTAGTAGCAATAGTAATAATTATATTTCTATTGAGTTTCTTCAAATGCCGAAATGGTGGATATTAGCGAATCAGAATAGTTACAATTCACCTTACCTCCGGAACTACAGGCAACAATATCGTCAAACGTAGTGCAATATTTGGTAGTATATAGATGTACATAATAAAAGAAACCACATTATTTTACCAAAATTAGTTGAAAAGTTATTCGCAATAGTAATAATTCTAATAATATCGAGTTTCTTCAACTTACAAAAAAGCGGAGCTTGCCGAATAAGAATATTTACAAATCGCCTTACCTCCGCAACCGCTGGTAACAATATCGTCAAACGTAGTGCGATATTTGGTAGTATATAGATGTACATAATAAAAGAAACCACATCATTTTACCAAAACTAGTTGAAGAGTTTTTATCAATAGTAATAATTCTAATAATATCAAGTTTCTTCAACTTCCGAAAAAGCGGAGTTTATCGAATAAAAATATTTACAAATCGCGTTAACTCCGCAACCGCTGGCAACAATATCGTCAAACGTAGTGCGATGTTTGGTAGTATATAGATGTACATAATAAAAGAAACCACATCATTTTACCAAAAGTAGTTGAAGAGTTTTTATCGATAGTAATAATTCTAATAATATCAAGTTTCTTCAACTTCCGAAAAAGCGTAGTTTATCGAATAAAAATATTTACAAATCGCCTTAACTCCGCAACCGCTGGCAACAATATCGTCAAACGTAGTGCGATATTTGGTAGTTAATAATTGTACATAATAAGATAAACTACATCATTTCACCAAAACTAGTTGAAAAGTTATTAGCAATAGTAATAATTCTAATTCTATGAAGTTTCTTCAAATGCCGAAATGGTGGATCTTAGCGAATAAGACTATTTACAAATCGACTTACCTCCGGAACCGCTGGCAACAATATCGTCAAACATATTGCGATATTTGGTAGTACATAGATGTACATAATAAGATAAAGCACATCACTTTACCAGAACTAGTTGAAGAGTTATTAGCAATAGTAATAATTATAATTCTATCGAGTTTCTTCAACTGCCGAAATGGTGGATCTTAGCGATTGAAAATATTTACAAATCGCCTTACCTCTTGAACCGCTAGCAACAATATCGTCAAACGTAGTGCAATATTTGGTAGTATATAGATGTACATAATAAAAGAAACCACATTATTTTACCAAAATTACTTGAAAAGTTATTCGCAATAGTAATAATTCTAATAATATCGAGTTTCTTTAACTTACGAAAAAGCGGAGCTTGCCGAATAAGAATATATACTAATCGCCTTACCTCCGCAACCGCTGGTAACAATATCGTCAAACGTAGTGCGATATTTGGTAGTTAATAATTGTACATAATAAGATAAACCACATCATTTTACCACAACTAGTTGAAGAGTTATTAGCAATTGTAATAATTCTAATTCTATGAAGTTTCTTCAACTGCCAAAACGGTGGATCTTAGCGATTGAGAATATTTACAAATAGCCTTACCTCCGGAACCGCTGGCAACAATATCGTCAAACGTAGTGCGATATTTAGTAGTTAATAATTGTACATAATAAGATAAACCACATCATTTTACCAAAACTACTTGAAGAGTTATTAGCAATAGTAATAATTCTAATTCTATGAAGTTTCTTCAACTGCCGAAATGGTGGATCTTAGCGAATAAGACTATTTACAAATCGCCTTACTTCCGCAACCGCTGGCAACAATACCGTCAAACTTAGTGCGATATTTGGTAGTATATAGATGTACATAATAAAAGAAACCACATTATTTTACCAAAATTAGTTGAAAAGTTATTCGCAATAGTAATAATTCTAATAATATCGAGTTTCTTCAACTTACAAAAAAGCGGAGCTTGCCGAATAAGAATATTTACAAATCGCCTTACCTCCGCAACCGCTGGTAACAATATCGTCAAACGTGGTGCGATATTTGGTAGTATATAGATGTACATGATAAAAGAAACCACACCATTTTACCAAAACTAGTTGAAGAGTTTTTATCAATAGTAATAATTCTAATAATATCAAGTTTCTTCAACTTCCGAAAAAGCGTAGTTTATCGAATAAAAATATTTACAAATCGCCTTAACTCCGCAACCGCTGGCAACAATATCGTCAAACGTAGTGCGATATATGGTATTATATAGATGTACATAATAAAAGAAACCACATTATTTTACCAAAATTAGTTGAAGAGTTATTCGCAATAGTAATAATTCTAATAATATCGAGTTTCTTCAACTTCCGAAAAAGCGGAGCTTGCCCAATAAGAATATTTACGAATCGCCTTACTTCCGAAACTGCTGGCAACAATATTGCAAACGTAGTGCGATATTTGGTAGTTAATAATTGTACATAATAAGATAAACCACATCATTTTACCAAAACTAGTTGAAGAGTTATTATCGATAGTAATAATTCTAATAATATCAAGTTTCTTCAACTTCCGAAAAAGCAGAGCTTAGCGAATAAAACTATTTACAAATCGCCGTACCTCCGGAACTGCTGGATACAACATTTTTAAACGTAGTGCAATATTTAGTAGTATATAGATGTACATAATAAAAGAGACTACATCACTTTACCAAAACTAGTTGAAGAGTTAGTAGCAATAGTAATAATTATATTTCTATTGAGTTTCTTCAAATGCCGAAATGGTGGATATTAGCGAATCAGAATAGTTACAATTCACCTTACCTCCGGAACTACAGGCAACAATATCGTCAAACGTAGTGCAATATTTGGTAGTATATAGATGTACATAATAAAAGAAACCACATTATTTTACCAAAATTAGTTGAAAAGTTATTCGCAATAGTAATAATTCTAATAATATCGAGTTTCTTCAACTTACAAAAAAGCGGAGCTTGCCGAATAAGAATATTTACAAATCGCCTTACCTCCGCAACCGCTGGTAACAATATCGTCAAACGTAGTGCGATATATGGTAGTATATAGATGTACATGATAAAAGAAACCACACCATTTTACCAAAACTAGTTGAAGAGTTTTTATCAATAGTAATAATTCTAATAATATCAAGTTTCTTCAACTTCCGAAAAAGCGGAGTTTATCGAATAAAAATATTTACAAATCGCGTTAACTCCGCAACCGCTGGCAACAATATCGTCAAACGTAGTGCGATATATGGTATTATATAGATGTACATAATAAAAGAAACCACATTATTTTACCAAAATTAGTTGAAGAGTTATTCGCAATAGTAATAATTCTAATAATATCGAGTTTCTTCAACTTCCGAAAAAGCGGAGCTTGCCCAATAAGAATATTTACGAATCGCCTTACTTCCGAAACTGCTGGCAACAATATTGCAAACGTAGTGCGATATTTGGTAGTTAATAATTGTACATAATAAGATAAACCACATCATTTTACCAAAACTAGTTGAAGAGTTATTATCGATAGTAATAATTCTAATAATATCAATTTCCTTCAACTTCCGAAAAAGCAGAGCTTAGCGAATAAAACTATTTACAAATCGCCGTACCTCCGGAACTGCTGGATACAACATTTTTAAACGTAGTGCAATATTTAGTAGTATATAGATGTACATAATAAAAGAGACTACATCACTTTACCAAAACTAGTTGAAGAGTTAGTAGCAATAGTAATAATTATATTTCTATTGAGTTTCTTCAAATGCCGAAATGGTGGATATTAGCGAATCAGAATAGTTACAATTCACCTTACCTCCGGAACTACAGGCAACAATATCGTCAAACGTAGTGCAATATTTGGTAGTATATAGATGTACATAATAAAAGAAACCACATTATTTTACCAAAATTAGTTGAAAAGTTATTCGCAATAGTAATAATTCTAATAATATCGAGTTTCTTCAACTTACAAAAAAGCGGAGCTTGCCGAATAAGAATATTTACAAATCGCCTTACCTCCGCAACCGCTGGTAACAATATCGTCAAACGTGGTGCGATATTTGGTAGTATATAGATGTACATGATAAAAGAAACCACACCATTTTACCAAAACTAGTTGAAGAGTTATTATCGATAGTAATAATTCTAATAATATCAATTTCCTTCAACTTCCGAAAAAGCAGAGCTTAGCGAATAAAACTATTTACAAATCGCCGTACCTCCGGAACTGCTGGATACAACATTTTCAAACGTAGTGCAATATTTAGTAGTATATAGATGTACATAATAAAAGAGACTACATCACTTTACCAAAACTAGTTGAAGAGTTAGTAGCAATAGTAATAATTATATTTCTATTGAGTTTCTTCAAATGCCGAAATGGTGGATATTAGCGAATCAGAATAGTTACAATTCACCTTACCTCCGGAACTACAGGCAACAATATCGTCAAACGTAGTGCAATATTTGGTAGTATATAGATGTACATAATAAAAGAAACCACATTATTTTACCAAAATTAGTTGAAAAGTTATTCGCAATAGTAATAATTCTAATAATATCGAGTTTCTTCAACTTACAAAAAAGCGGAGCTTGCCGAATAAGAATATTTACAAATCGCCTTACCTCCGCAACCGCTGGTAACAATATCGTCAAACGTGGTGCGATATTTGGTAGTATATAGATGTACATGATAAAAGAAACCACACCATTTTACCAAAACTAGTTGAAGAGTTTTTATCAATAGTAATAATTCTAATAATATCAAGTTTCTTCAACTTCCGAAAAAGCGGAGTTTATCGAATAAAAATATTTACAAATCGCGTTAACTCCGCAACCGCTGGCAACAATATCGTCAAACGTAGTGCGATGTTTGGTAGTATATAGATGTACATAATAAAAGAAACCACATCATTTTACCAAAAGTAGTTGAAGAGTTTTTATCGATAGTAATAATTCTAATAATATCAAGTTTCTTCAACTTCCGAAAAAGCGTAGTTTATCGAATAAAAATATTTACAAATCGCCTTAACTCCGCAACCGCTGGCAACAATATCGTCAAACGTAGTGCGATATTTGGTAGTTAATAATTGTACATAATAAGATAAACTACATCATTTCACCAAAACTAGTTGAAAAGTTATTAGCAATAGTAATAATTCTAATTCTATGAAGTTTCTTCAAATGCCGAAATGGTGGATCTTAGCGAATAAGACTATTTACAAATCGACTTACCTCCGGAACCGCTGGCAACAATATCGTCAAACATATTGCGATATTTGGTAGTACATAGATGTACATAATAAGATAAAGCACATCACTTTACCAGAACTAGTTGAAGAGTTATTAGCAATAGTAATAATTATAATTCTATCGAGTTTCTTCAACTGCCGAAATGGTGGATCTTAGCGAATGAAAATATTTACAAATCGCCTTACCTCTTGAACCGCTAGCAACAATATCGTCAAACGTAGTGCAATATTTGGTAGTATATAGATGTACATAATAAAAGAAACCACATTATTTTACCAAAATTACTTGAAAAGTTATTCGCAATAGTAATAATTCTAATAATATCGAGTTTCTTTAACTTACGAAAAAGCGGAGCTTGCCGAATAAGAATATATACTAATCGCCTTACCTCCGCAACCGCTGGTAACAATATCGTCAAACGTAGTGCGATATTTGGTAGTTAATAATTGTACATAATAAGATAAACCACATCATTTTACCACAACTAGTTGAAGAGTTATTAGCAATTGTAATAATTCTAATTCTATGAAGTTTCTTCAACTGCCAAAACGGTGGATCTTAGCGATTGAGAATATTTACAAATAGCCTTACCTCCGGAACCGCTGGCAACAATATCGTCAAACGTAGTGCGATATTTAGTAGTTAATAATTGTACATAATAAGATAAACCACATCATTTTACCAAAACTACTTGAAGAGTTATTAGCAATAGTAATAATTCTAATTCTATGAAGTTTCTTCAACTGCCGAAATGGTGGATCTTAGCGAATAAGACTATTTACAAATCGCCTTACTTCCGCAACCGCTGGCAACAATACCGTCAAACTTAGTGCGATATTTGGTAGTATATAGATGTACATAATAAAAGAAACCACATCACTTAACCAAAACTAGTAGAAGAGTTATTAGCAATAGTAATAATTCTAATAATATCGAGTTTCTTCAACTTACGAAAAAGCGGAGCTTGCCGAATAAGAATATTTACTTATCGCCTTACCTCCGCAACCGCTGGTAACAATATCGTCAAACGTAGTGCGATATTTGGTAGTATATAGATGTACATAATAAAAGAAACCACATCATTTTACCAAAACTAGTTGAAGAGTTATTATCGATAGTAATAATATCAATTTCCTTCAACTCCCGAAAAAGCAGAGCTTAGCGAATAAGACTATTTACAAACCGCCGTACCTCCGGAACCGCTGGCAACAATATTTTCAAACGTAGTGCAATATTTAGTAGTATATAGATGTACATAATAAAAGAGACTACATCACTTTACCAAAACTAGTTAAAGAGTTAGTAGCGATAGTAATAATTCTATTTCTTTCAAGTTTCTTCAAATGCCGGAACGGTAGATCTTAGCGAATGAAAATATTTACAAAGCGCCTTACCTACAGCACCTATGGCAACAATATCGTGCACGTAGTGCAATATTTGGTATTATATAGATGTACATAATAAAAGAAACCACATCATTTTACCAAAACTAGTTGAAAAGTTATTATCAATAGTAATAATTATAATTCTATCGAGTTTCTTCAAATGCCGAAACGGTGGATCTTAGCGAATGTAAATATTTACAAATCGCCATACCTCCGGAACCACTGGCAACAATATCGTCAAACGTAGTGCAATATATGGTATTATATAGATGTACATAATAAAAGAAACCACATCATTTTACTAAAACTAGTTGAAGAGTTATTAGCAATAGTAATAATTCTAATTCTATCGAGCTTCTTCAACTGCCGAAACAGTGGATCTTAGTGAATGAGAATATATACAAATCGCCTTACCTCCGGAACCGCTGGC
Source organism: Acanthosoma haemorrhoidale (assembly GCA_930367205.1). NCBI lineage: Eukaryota > Metazoa > Arthropoda > Insecta > Hemiptera > Acanthosomatidae > Acanthosoma > Acanthosoma haemorrhoidale. Next base: position 2,312,200 of record OV884009.1, read on the forward strand.
AACAATATCGTCAAACGTAGTGCGTTATTTGGTATTATATAGATGTACATAATAAGATAAACCACATCATTTTACCACAACTAGTTGAAGAGTTATTAGCAATTGTAATAATTCTAATTCTATGAAGTTTCTTCAACTGCCGAAACGGTGGATCTTAGCGATTGAGAATATTTACAAATAGCCTTACCTCCGGAACCGCTGGCAACAATATCGTCAAACGTAGTGCGATATTTAGTAGTTAATAATTGTACATAATAAGATAAACCACATCATTTTACCAAAACTACTTGAAGAGTTATTAGCAATAGTAATAATTCTAATTCTATGAAGTTTCTTCAACTGCCGAAATGGTGGATCTTAGCGAATAAGACTATTTACAAATCGCCTTACTTCCGCAACCGCTGGCAACAATACCGTCAAACTTAGTGCGATATTTGGTAGTATATAGATGTACATAATAAAAGAAACCACATCACTTAACCAAAACTAGTAGAAGAGTTATTAGCAATAGTAATAATTCTAATAAAATTTAGTTTCTTCAACTTACGAAAAAGCGGAGCTTGCCGAATAAGAATATTTACTTATCGCCTTACCTCCGCAACCGCTGGTAACAATATCGTCAAACGTAGTGCGATATTTGGTAGTATATAGATGTACATAATAAAAGAAACCACATCATTTTACCAAAACTAGTTGAAGAGTTATTATCGATAGTAATAATATCAATTTCCTTCAACTTCCGAAAAAGCAGAGCTTAGCGAATAAGACTATTTACAAATCGCCGTACCTCCGGAACCGCTGGCAACAATATTTTCAAACGTAGTGCAATATTTAGTAGTATATAGATGTACATAATAAAAGAGACTACATCACTTTACCAAAACTAGTTAAAGAGTTAGTAGCGATAGTAATAATTCTATTTCTTTCAAGTTTCTTCAAATGCCGGAACGGTAGATCTTAGCGAATGAAAATATTTACAAAGCGCCTTACCTACAGCACCTATGGCAACAATATCGTCAAACGTAGTGCAATATTTGGTATTATATAGATGTACATAATAAAAGAAACCACATCATTTTACTAAAACTAGTTGAAGAGTTATTAGCAATAGTAATAATTCTAATTCTATCGAGCTTCTTCAACTGCCGAAACAGTGGATCTTAGTGAATGAGAATATATACAAATCGCCTTACCTCCGGAACCGCTGGCAACAATATCGTCAAACGTAGTGCGATATTTAGTAGTTAATAATTGTACATAATAAGATAAACCACATCATTTTACCAAAACTACTTGAAGAGTTATTAGCAATAGTAATAATTCTAATTCTATGAAGTTTCTTCAACTGCCGAAATGGTGGATCTTAGCGAATAAGACTATTTACAAATCGCCTTACTTCCGCAACCGCTGGCAACAATACCGTCAAACTTAGTGCGATATTTGGTAGTATATAGATGTACATAATAAAAGAAACCACATCACTTAACCAAAACTAGTAGAAGAGTTATTAGCAATAGTAATAATTCTAATAAAATTTAGTTTCTTCAACTTACGAAAAAGCGGAGCTTGCCGAATAAGAATATTTACTTATCGCCTTACCTCCGCAACCGCTGGTAACAATATCGTCAAACGTAGTGCGATATTTGGTAGTATATAGATGTACATAATAAAAGAAACCACATCATTTTACCAAAACTAGTTGAAGAGTTATTATCGATAGTAATAATATCAATTTCCTTCAACTTCCGAAAAAGCAGAGCTTAGCGAATAAGACTATTTACAAATCGCCGTACCTCCGGAACCGCTGGCAACAATATTTTCAAACGTAGTGCAATATTTAGTAGTATATAGATGTACATAATAAAAGAGACTACATCACTTTACCAAAACTAGTTAAAGAGTTAGTAGCGATAGTAATAATTCTATTTCTTTCAAGTTTCTTCAAATGCCGGAACGGTAGATCTTAGCGAATGAAAATATTTACAAAGCGCCTTACCTACAGCACCTATGGCAACAATATCGTCAAACGTAGTGCAATATTTGGTATTATATAGATGTACATAATAAAAGAAACCACATCATTTTACTAAAACTAGTTGAAGAGTTATTAGCAATAGTAATAATTCTAATTCTATCGAGCTTCTTCAACTGCCGAAACAGTGGATCTTAGTGAATGAGAATATATACAAATCGCCTTACCTCCGGAACCGCTGGCAACAATATCGTCAAACGTAGTGCGTTATTTGGTATTATATAGATGTACATAATAAAAGAAACCACATCATTTTACCATAACTAGTTGAAAAGTTATTAGCAATAGTAATAATTATAATTCTATCGAGTTTCTCCAAATGCCGGAACGGTGGATCTTAGCGAATGAAAATATTTACAAATCGCCTTATCTCCGGAACCACTGGCAACAATATCGTCAAACGCAGTGCGATATTTGGTAGTATATAGATGTACATAATAAAAGAAACCACATCATTTTACCAAAACTAGTTGAAGAGTTATTAGCAATAGTAATAATTCTAATTCTATCGAGCTTCTTCAACTGCCGAAACAGTGGATCTTAGTGAATGAGAATATTTACAAATCGCCTTACCTTTCGGAACCGCTGGCAACAATATCGTCAAACGTAGTGCGATATTTGTTATTATATAATTAAATAATCTCTGACGTAGATAAGCTTTTTAAAAAGACTTTATTGAAGTATGAACAACTATGGGTAAAGATATCTAAGTGATAACAAACTAAAACTTATAGAATAACGCTTACTGGTACAGACTGAAAGTGAATGACGCTGGGTCACATGCGGAGAGGGTATTTATAAGGAAGAAATGCTGACACCAGTTAATGTTGAGTCAGGATACTGGGAGGTCCCTTATCTCCTCCATGGTGAAGATTGGACATTACGCCTGGAATGTTAGGAATAGGATTTTCATACATTCTTATCATGGGAAAGGTTTGTATAGGTGCAATAGGAATGGGCGCAGGAGGTTTGGTTTTACAATGTTTGTAATAATACATGGTTCCTAGTGCTAAAATAATAGTAACAGCAATAACAGTTATTGTCCAATACAAATGGTCAATATTATTTATAGTACTTATTTCTACAAAGGCAGGAATGGTTATATTTAATTTATCTAAATTTTCAACATTTTTAAAGTTTATAAAGTTATAAAGTGGTTTGACTATATGATTATAATTGTGAATATAAGTTTTATTAAATATACAGTCATCTCTAGTGGTATTAATCAGAGCTATGTTGGGTAAGAAGGTAGATTCATTATGACAATTAATTAATTTAGTCTGATTAAATATTATGTAAACTTTTAAATAATTATTAAATCTAATATTAGTTGATACATTGTTATAAGTACAGTTCTGGTTATTGGCATAGTTTATTATACATTGATTAGTTATTACTTCTAATTGATTACAATAATAAATTTTATTATAAATACATTTTCCTTTGAATAATTGATTATCTTTCTTAATTACTAATTGATTATCTATAAAAAGTTCCTTATAATTATGATTAATATAAATTGGAACGGGTATTACTAAATAACCTATATGGGATTTTTCATGTATAGGCAGTTTTACAATAACATGAAATGTTTCATCTCCATATGAACAATAGATTTTTGTGTTGTCCCAAAGTATTGTATTGTCCTTCGATATAAGTGTCACGTTTGTTGGAATATTTGTTATAACGTCGTGTAATAGTTTAGAGTGAATTACTCCTAATTTACAAAATTCCATTGTCAATATTAATTCTGATATTTTATGTTCTAATAATTGAATATGTGTGTAAAATGAGTAAGCTCTTTCTTCAATATTTAAGTTGGTTACTCCATTTTGAATTTCTTTAAAATTATTATTAATTTTGTTTACATCTTCATTGAATTTATTTACTAATTTCTTATTTACGTTAATTATATTAAGTTCGTTAGTGCGTTCTTGTTTATTGGCTAAGGATATTTGTTGTATTACGTCGTCGTAGTGTTCTTTGTCTCTAGCGTCCATGTTACCTGTTATCCATGAAATTGCTTTGCCTAGTCCATTAATTAGACCTCGTTTTTGTCTGTGAGCATGAAATTTTAATAAACTCAATTGATCTTTTAAGTTAGAATCTAATTCTTTTATTACGTCGTAAATATTTGATATTCTGTATTTATAAAGTACTTTGTTTATGTCTCTTATTTCGTTACCTAAGTTGTTGATATTATAGTAATGGTAAGTCTCATAATATTTGTCTACTATTCTTATATTATTTACAGTATAGTGTAGTATTCCGTTGGACTGCGTTAGGTCTTGTATTTTAAGAGTTGTAACTACAGTGAGGATTGGGAGAATGATTATTATTGGTATCATCTTCTGAAACAAAATAAGATTTCTTTTTCTTATTTGGTCTTTTTACATTGTTTATGTGTGTTGCTCCTACTTTTACCTTTTTATATAAAGGATTCTTTTTTGGTTCAACACGCGGTGTCTTTAAAAATATCTCTTCATCAGATTCCAAGTCTGGTGGATCTTCACGATTTTGATTTAATTTATTTGTTCTATTTTCTTTGATATATTCTACTTTCTTTTTGACTATTTGTTGTAATTCATTTAAATGTTGGAAGTAGTTATTGACATGTATTTCTTGTATGTCATTAATATCATAATTATCTTTATATTTTCCAAATGTTATTTCATTAGGGGTCAATTTTATGTTTTGATTTAACGTGTTGTTATAGGCAATAATGCTTGTATTTAATATTTTTTCAAATTTAAGTGTTTTGTTTTTACTGATGTTAATTCTCATAATTTCGTTTAATGTTGCATGACATTTATTTAATGTTCCCAATGAGTTAGAGTGATTTTTGCTCGTATAATGAATTTGTGCATTAATTGCTTTACAGAATTGTTTTATTAATAAATTATCAAATTCTTTCCCGTGGTCAGAAATTATTCTTTCAGGTGTCGGGTAGAGACTGATGTATTGTTCTAATGCTTGACAAATAGTTGTCGCGTTTTTATTATGTAGTATTTGTGCATATAAACGTTTCGAAAATGTATCAATACATGTGAATATAATTTGTTTGTCGTAAAATAGTAAGTCTATCATTAGTTCTTGAAAAGGTCTTTCTGGCGTTGGTGTTATTAGATATTTACTTTTAATAGGACGTCTGTCGTATTTATTTATTTTGCATGTGTCGCATTTGTTAATTAGTTCAGTAATTTTGTCTTTCATATTTGGGAAATAGACTTTCCTTTTTAATCGGTCGTAGGTTTCTAAAATACCTCTATGACACGTTTTTCCATTGTGGTAATCTAGTATAGCTTGTTGTTGATCGTCTAAGTTTCCTATGTCTTCACATAATAAGAAATATCTTTTTAATTTTACTGTTTTAAAGTCTTGTTCAATACTTTTTTGTATTTGATTAAAGTATTCGTTATAAATTTCATTAAGTTGTTTAAAGTCAGTTTGACAGTAAATTCCATAGATTTTCGTTGGTTCTAGAAATTCTAATAATAAATTTTGTATTTTTTCTTGATCATTAATAAATACATTATATCTATGTTTTCCAAAAATTGTTTCATGTTCCACTCTGTTAGAGCCTCTTTTTATTATAATTTGTCTTTTTTCGATATTTAGGCATTTATCTTTTTCACATAACCATATTTGTTCATTGTTACTAAGTTGCGAATGTTGGGTAATTAGACTGTCTAAATCTCCAAGGTCTTCCATTTCCGGATTTTCTAATTCTTCTAGAGTTTCTTGCTGTAAAGTCTCTTCTAAGTCTAAAATTTGGTCAATGAATATTTCGTACTCTGGTGAGTCTTCGTCTGGTATATGAATTTCTACTGTTTCTTCAACTGCATTACACTCATTTCTTCTGGATAGTGCGTCAGCTACATAGTTCGTTTTTCCTTTTATGTGTTTTATCTCTAACTCAAACTCTTGTAACTTCCAAATCCATTTCATAATTCGACTATTTTCGTTTTTCATCGAAAATACCCAAGTTAGAGGTTTATGGTCTGTCTGTAACAAGAATTTTGTTCCGTACAGGTAAGGTTTGAAGTGTTGCGTAAAATGTACTATAGATAATAGTTCTTTTTCTATTGTACTATAGTTTTCTTCCGTTTTTGTTAGTACTCTCGATGCAAATGCTATCGGATGTTCTTTGTTATCTATTACTTGACTGAGTACTGCGCCTATGGCTTGATTACTTGCGTCTGTATTTAAAATGAACTGTTTGTTCCAGTCGGGGTAGGCTAGAATAGGGGTGTTAGCCATTAGTTGAATTAATTGTTGAAAACTTTCCTTAAATTCTTTTGAGTCATAGTTTTTTGAATTGATTGCAGCGCTAAGTGGTCTTGATATCTTAGCGTAGTTTTGTATAAATTTTCTGTAATAACCTGTCATTCCTAGAAATCTTCTTAATGATTTTTCATCAGTTGGTATTTGAAAATGAATTATATTTTCAATTTTCTTAGGATCGGGTTTTAGTCCGTTTTTCGTTACGATATAACCTAAAAATTTTAATTCGTTCCTGAAGAATTCGGTTTTGTCCAGTTGAATGCTTAAGTTATTTTTCTTTAGTACTTGTAGAACTCTCTCAATATCTTCCATGTGTTCTTTTTCATCTTTGGAATAAATAATGATGTCGTCCACATAGGCCATAGTTCTTGGAACATTTTCTATAGCCATGTTAATCATTCTTTGAAATGTTGGTGGTGCATTACATAGTCCAAATGGCATTCTTAAGAATTCGTAATGACCTGTTTCTGTGCTGAAGGCAGTTTTTGATATTGAGTCTTCATCCATTAAAATTTGGTGAAATCCCGAAGTCAAATCTATAACGCTGAAATATTTTGCTCCTTTTAATCTATTAAGTACGTCCTCAATATTGGGTAGTGGAAATTTATCGTTAATGGTTTCTTGGTTGAGTTTTCTATAATCTACAACCATTCTAACTTTTTTTATTCCACTCGCATCCATTTTCTTCGGCACTATCCATAGTGGTGAATTATAGGGCGAGTTACTTTTCCTAATGATTCCGTTTTTTAATAGCTTTTGTACTTCGTCGTTGATTTGAGCTTTGAATTGTTCCGGGTATCTGTAATTCCTAGTATAAATTGGATTTTCATTTTTTGTTACTATCCTATGTTTTAATAAATTCGTTGCTTTTAATATTTCATTATCCCTTTTTATTATTTCTCCGTTTTCGGATATTTTATTAATTAATTCTTTTAATGTTTTTTCTGGGATATGTTCATTCCTAATGATTTTTTCAATTTCTTTTTTACTATCCATTAGGTTTAATTCGTTGTTATCATTAAATTTAAATTTATTGCAACCGATCACTATGTGATTATCCTTGCAATCGACGTTCAATTTAAGATATTTCATTGTTTCATAACCTAATAATATGTCAAATCTGTTCGAGAATGGGTAAACTAAAAATTCGATTAGTTGATCTATGCCCAGTGCTTCTCTTACATTTATTATGACACTATGTTCTCCTTCGTCGTATCCCGTAGGAGTTTTTATTGAAAAATCTTTTTTGATTAATTTAAAATTGTTTCGTTTAACTATGTCCGGGTGTATGTAGTTTTTAGTAGCTCCCGTGTCAATTAACCATTTATTTTTTATAAAGTCAGTTATCTGTGGTAAGTCGTTTGTAAAGTTGATTTCGTATGTTTGTTTATTATTATTTGTTCGTATTATTTGTTTTACTGTTGCTGTTCCGTCACTTGGTCTTGGTACGGATCCGGTGGATCGTTGTTGTGTTGGCTTGATCCTAAAAAATTCTCTTCTAAACGATTTACTTTTTCCATTAGTTCTCTAATCAATTTATCTTTGTCTTCTTCTTCTATGTGGTGCGTTTTATTGCTAACAGTCCTCATCGAAACCGTTTCTGGTCGTTCTTGTTTGTGATATTGTGTTTGCAGTTGTTGGTTAAAATAGTTATATTGAGATTGAGGATCCCATTGTTGTTGATAATTCTGTCTGGGTTGATTATAATTTCTTTGATTATTATTTTGGTAATGTTGTCTTTGATTATTCTGTTGTTGGTAATTATTTTGGGGTACAAAGTCTTGTCTTTGTTGCCTATAAAAGTCTTGTTTTTGTTGTTTATAATTATTCTGTGGTACGAAGTCTTGTTTCTGTTGTTTATAATTATTCTGTTTTTGTTTATTGTCGTATCGATTTTCTTTATGATATTGTCCGTATAGTCGTTGCACAATGTGTGATGCTTCGTTTCTTAGTATGTGATCTAAGTCTTCTAAAGTTTTAAATGCGAGGTGATGAATAAAGTCAGTCAGTGCAGATTGCAAATTCTGTACTGCGTGATAGCTGATTTGTCTGTCATATCTAATCATTTCTTCGTCCTTACTTAGAACGCTTGCGTCGGCATAAGTTCTTGCAATTAGATCGCATCTTTTCTCGGTCAGACTCGAAATGTAGTACAAAGGGTTTTCATTATGAAAAGGTCTAGTCGTGAGTATTTCAGATATCAATTGTTCCCTTGATCTAGAGTCTTGATATTTACGTTTTAAAAAATTGAATAATTCGTCGATGGATCTAAAGTGTTTGTCAAAAGTTGCTGTTTCTGCATCGCCTTCTAATTTTTGTGTGGCTTGCATAATAATTTTCGCGTTGTTAATGTCATGGTAAATATTGTCTGTTTTGCAGTATAAATTATGTAAAAATTGTACACCTGATATGTACTTAATTAGTTTTTTTGGATTCCCGTCGTAATGTGGAATTAATTTAAATTCGTTACAATTTATTTCGATATTAGTATTCATTGTGATCAAATTGTTTAAGTCGTCTTGGTTAAAATTGGATAATTGTCTAATGTTATTTAATCTGTCTTGTAGGTTAGTCATACATACAAGAAAATTTAAAATTGAAATAAAATGTTATACAATCAATAAAAATAAAATAAAATAAAATGTTATACAAAGATTTCTACCTTGTTATTCTTCCTTCACCTAAGAGGTGCTTCTTACGTCTTATTCTCCGTAGATAATTATAAATGTTTGTTGACCTGAGTGTTGACCCTTGAAAGCGTCAGCTGATCGTCTTCTTGAAGAGTGTGTGGTGAACAAGTTCCCCAGTGACGACGCTTCTCATGAAGTTGAATCGAAGTTCAATGGGTTTTCGATAACCGGTTGAATACTTCTCTGATTCTTGATAAGCCCTCAAGTCCCGAGTTCGGGCGCCAATTAAATAATCTCTGACGTAGATAAGCTTTTTAAAAAGACTTTATTGAAGTATGAACAACTATGGGTAAAGATATCTAAGTGATAACAAACTAAAACTTATAGCATAACGCATACTGGTACAGACTGAAAGTGAATGACGCTGGGTCACATGCGGAGAGGGTATTTATAAGGAAGAAATGCTGACACCAGTTAATGTTGAGTCAGGATACTGGGAGGTCCCTTATCTATATAGATGTACATAATAAAAGAAATCACATCATTTTACCAAAACTAGTTGAAAAGTTATTAGCAATAGTAATAATTATAATTCTATCGAGTTTCTTCAAATGCCGGAACGGTGGATCTCAGCGAATAAGACTATTTACAAATGTCCTTACCTCCACAACCGCTGGAGACAATATCGTCAAACGTAGTGCGATATTTGGTAGTATATAGATGTACATAATAAAAGAAACCACATCATTTTACCAAAACTAGTTGAAAAGTTATTATCAATAGTAATAATTATAATTCTATCGAGTTTCTTCAAATGCCGAAACGGTGGATCTTAGCGAATGTAAATATTTACAAATCACCATACCTTCGGAACAACTGGCAACAATAACGTCAAACGTGGTGCGATATTTGGTAGTATATAGATGTACATAATAAAAGAAACCATATCATTTTACCAAAACTAGTTAAAGAGTTATTAGCAATAGTAATAATTCTAACTATATCATGTTTCCTTAACTGCCGAAACGGTGGATTTTAGCGATTGAGAATATTTACCAATCGCCTTACCTCCGGAACCGCTGGCAACAATATCGTCAAACGTAGTGCGATATTTGGTAGTATATAAGTTAAGGTTCGGACGTCGTAGGCAGCTAGCCTAATCCTTAAGTCATCGGGATGTAAACATCCCGAATGTATTTAGAGAGGCTTTAAAAAGCTCAAATAAAAACAGTCTTGTGACAACTCTCGTTCAGTAACTACATTCAACCTCTTTCCTTTTTCTTCTCGTTTTTCGTTGACGATCGTTAACTGGTGCCGAATCCCGGTAGCGGAGTGGGTTCAAGTCATTACCGTGCAAGTTCGTTTTTGTTTTTTTTCCTTCTCATTCACTTTCGTGTGATTTAATTAAAGTAGGTTAATGGTGGAATTGCGGCCGGCAGCGTTTGAAGTTCCACAGTTACCTAAAGAAACTATGGCTGAAGCCCGTGCAAACTCACTGGCATGGATGAAGGTGCGGGCAGTGACGTCACAGGACATAAGGAAACAAAGGACGAAGGGTTACTCGACCCAGGTGACGCTAAGTCAATAAAGGCAGACCTGGTGTGCAGGGTGAAAAGGAAGGTGCTGAACCTGATACAGGCGGACGAGGAAACCCCATGGGAGATAGTAAAGACGAGACTGAAAAAAGCATATGGGGGGGGGGACGATGGAACCCAGAGGAGGATATATTCCAAATGTTTTGAGAAATGAAATCTCCGAGACAGAATAGTGGACAGTATGCTGCAGTCCTGGTTGTCCGCTACAATAAAATAAATGAGAAAATGAGGGAGACAACTAGCGCCGATGAAGTGGAGGGCAGGATGGGATTCCTGTCTACAATCTTAAAGGTACAATTAGTGAAGGAGACGGGAAGAAAGGAAGGGTTCCCTAATGAGCGATCGTTCCTCGAATGCGCCCAGGCGATGATAGATGCTAGCGCAAGGGAAGAAGAAGTAACAATGAACGAAGATGACAACGGTTGGAGCCAGATCCCATATAGGAGAAACAGGACCCCAAAAGCAGTGTGGAAGAGACAGGAAACGCCGTTTGCCGGTAGAGACAGGGGAGCGACAAGAGAGAGAAAATTGGGAGTGACGAGGCCTAGGTACGCACCTCGGAAAGAAGAAAGGAAATGTCATGGTTGTGGAAAGACGGGCCATCTGGTATATCAGTGCCCTCGCACTAAGTGCTTTGAGTGTGGGGAAGAAGGACACATAGCAAGACAATGTCCATACTTGTTTCGTAGAAAGGAATTTCACAAAGCAGAACCAATGGAGGTGAATAACCAGGAAATCCGGGAGAGGCGGAGCGCGACACCAAGAGAAATTGGATCATCGGGCGACGAGTCATCAGGGACGTCGGAGACAGACGGAGAGGAGTCGAAGCGCAGCGGGAGCAGACGACGAGAGTGGCAGAAGAATCCCTCGCGCAGATGGGAGTGGCATACGGAGGCCTGAGGAGAGTGGCAGCAGAGAGGCGACTGCATCCTAAGGTGCAATACAGTGCGGGAAAGGATGTGTGGTTTGCCAATTATCGAGTTCGAGGAGATCAAATTTGTCAGGCTCTCAAGGACGTGTCCAAACCCGGCAAAACACACCATTTATTCGTGGGCAACGCGACTGTGTGGGACAAAATTAAAAAGCTGTGGCAGAAAGAGCTGTTGGGGGTGGATCGCTCGTTCATTCGGTGTCTTTCCGTGGTCCAAACCCTGCGGGACGAGGAGCAGCAACGCGAGGTAACACTGGCGTATCACCAAGGAAAAACCAACCACCGCGGTGGGCAGGAGACGGCACAAGCACTACGAAGGCGCTATTTTTGGTGGGGGATGCAGCGGACTATTCAGGAGGTAATCGGAGCATGCGAAGTTTGTCAGAAGACGAAATATGATAGACATCCCCCGCAGGGACTCCAAGAGGAATCACCCACGGCAGAAGCACCATTGACGGAGATTCAAGTGGACACCTTCACGTGGCGGGGTTTTAAGTGGGTCACTATCATCGACCCATTTAGCAAAGTGGCTATGGCCTACGCGGTGGGAGACAAGTCATCAGACTCCATATTACAAGCCCTCAACACATGGTTTCAATTCTACGGCATACCAGAGAGGATCTCGTCGGACGGGGGACGGGAGTTTGACAATGCAACCGTGAGAGCCGAAATGCAAAAACGGGATGTGGCATGGCATTTTAATACCCCCGGGCATCCCAAGAGCAGGGGAACCATCGAAAGGTTACACAGCACCCTCAGCGACCACTTACGCGTGTACCAGGTGGATAAAGGCCTGTCGGCAAACGTAGCGATGCCAATGGCGGTGGCGGCATACAACCACTCGATACATGCCACGACGGGGTTAGCACCCTTCGAAATTTTGTTCGGATTACGAGTGAGACCGAGGAACTGGCCAGAGACGGTGGCGGATGAGGGAATGGTGGCACAGCTCCATAACACCCACATACAGCTCGGAAAGATGTGGTACAAAGTACGCGATAAGATTATGCGCGAAAAATCCAAGCGCGTGGCACGGGCAAATTTGAAGGTGCGGGATCGCATAGGAGCAATATCGATTGGGACCGTCGTGTACAGAAAAGTCGTGTCAAATCGTAGTAAGGAATTTGTTCGGTATGAGGGGCCCTTTAAGGTCATCATAATTCGGGAACATAATCTCGTGACCATCGAGAGTATGACCACCCCAAAGAAGAGGCGAACCGTTCACATTGAACAGTTGAAACTCCCAACACAGGGGGGAGGGTGTTGAATGTGCGTAAGATGGTGTGCCCTCGATCCGATACGGAGCAACTGATCCGGAATCATATACTTCACATGCGCTGCTCAGAGAGAGTTTTTGTTTTCATTATTTATATTGTGGGTGTTCCATTTTTTTTTTACCTGGCAGCCACCGGGTCCAGGGCGAATGTATTATTTTTTGTTATTATTATTTTTGTTTTATTTCTGTATTATCTCTTTTCTTTGTGTCCTGTTTTTTTGTGTGGACTATGAATATATTAGACCGTAAACGTGATGTAAGGGATTACAGGCTGTGTGCTGCGTGCGGCGGACCTTGGAGTTTACGAAGAGATATGCGTAAACTGGCAGGGGGGAGTTAAGGTTCGGACGTCGTAGGCAGCCAGCCGAATGTATTTAGAGAGGCTTTAAAAGGCTCAAATAAAAACAGTCTTGTGACAACCCTCGTTCAGTAACTACATTCAACCTCTTTCCTTTTTCTTCTCGTTGACGATCGTTAACTTATAGATGTTCATAATAAAAGAAACCACATCATTTTACCAAAACTAGTTAAAGAGTTATTAGCAATACTAATAATTCTAATTCTATCGAGTTTCTTCAACTGCCGAAACGGTGGATTTTAGTGAATGAGAATATTTACAAATCGCCTTACTTACGGAACCGCTGTCAACAATATCGTCAAACGTAGTGCGATATTTGGTAGTATATAGATGTTCATAATAAAAGAAACCACATTATTTTACCAAAACTAGTTGAAGAGTAAGTATCGATAGTAATAATTATAATTCTATTGAGTTTCTTCAAATGCCTAAATGGTGGATATTAGCGAATCAGAATAGTTACAATTCACCTTACCTCCGGAACCGCTGGCAACAATATCGTCAAACGTAGTGCAATATTTGGTAGTATATAGATGTACATAATAAAAGAAACCACATCATTTTACCAAAACTAGTTATAGAGTTATTAGCAATAGTAATAATTCTAATTCTATCAAGTTTCTTCAACTGCCGAAACGGTGGATTTTAGCGAATGAGAATATTTACTTACCTCCGGAACCGCTGGCCACAATAAGGTCAAACGTAGTGCGATATTTGGTAGTATATAAGTTAAAGCCAGAGGCAAGTTATGTTTTTTGGTGGTATTTGCCAGATACATGTTTTTTTATTTTACTGTTTTAACCTTGTACCACATTGGATAAAGTTATGTTCTGTTTTTATGATTATAAGTCAGTGTTGTGCTGCTCTAGGCGAGCAGGAAATTATTATGTCAGAACTGTATATAATTAGCATAAGTGTTAAGTTTCAGTTCCCGACGGATGGTCAGGAACTGGCAGGGGGGAGTTAAAGCCAGAGGCAAGTTATGTTGTAAACTAATACGATCATGGGAGGTAAACAACCCATGATCCTATGTAGGTCGGATTACTAAGGAGAATAAAGTAGTCTTTTACTGGAGTCACAGTGTGTCGGTGTTTTTTCCTCTGTCATTATTATACTTTTATCACACTTAACCGCCGACGATTAACTGGTGCCGAAACCCGGGAGATTACGGGAACCTCGTACGGCGGCGTAGAAAGTAATTGTTTTTTTTTTCTTTCTCTCTAATTTTTTTTTCTTAATCGTCTCCTCTCTTTTACGTTTTTAATAACATGCCAGAGGGAGTGTTACGACCCGCGGTGCTAAGTGGAGCTGCAGATATACCTCAGTTGCCTCAAACGACGATGGCAGCGGCTCACGCGACTACATTAGCGTGGATGAAGATTCAGGCGATCACGGCTCAAGAAATGGTGGATACCAGCGCCAGAGAGGAGGAAATTACAGTTGGCGAGGAAGAAATGGACTGGAGGAAAGTAGTATATAAAAGGCCCAAAATCGCGCCGGTCACATGGAGGAAGAAGGAGGTAGAGTACGGTAGAAGAGAGAGGGCGGCAGTGGGAGAAAGGAGCCGAGGAAACGCGGGACGCCCCAGGAGAAGGGAAGACAGGAAGTGTTATGAGTGTGGGAAGACAGGACACCTGGTAGCTAAGTGCCCACGCACTAGGTGCTTTGAGTGTGGCACGGAGGGTCACGTAGCAAGACAGTGCCCATATATGAGCCCACGCAGAAACGTGAACCGTCCCGAGCCAATGGAAATCTCAGAGAGTGTGGAGGAGGGAGAGACATCAGTCAGAGGCTTCAGAAACTTCGGAAATCTCCGAAACGGACAACGAAAGGGAAGAGCCAGGAAGCGGAGTGGGCTGTGGAAGCGGCACTGCCCGGAGGAGCGGCCGACGACAGGCGACGGAGGAGAGGGGAGAACGCGAGATTTGAGAAGAGTGGCAGCGGAGTATTTATTATATACATTGTCGGTGTTTTTTCCTCTGTCATTATTATACTTTTATCATACTTAACCGCCGACGATTAACTTATAGATGTACATAATAAAACAAACCACATCATTTTACCAAAACTAGTTAAAGAGTTATTAGCAATAGTAATAATTCTAATTCTATCAAGTTTCTTCAACTGCCGAAACGGTGGATTTTAGCGAATGAAAATATTTACCAATCGCCTTGCCTCCGGAACCGCTGGCCACAATAAGGTCAAACGTAGTGCGATATTTGGTAGTATATAGATGTACATAATAAAAGAAACCACATCATTTTACCAAAACTAGTTAAAGAGTTATTAGCAATAGTAATAATTCTAATTCTATCGAGTTTCTTCAACTGCCGAAACGGTGGATTTTAGCGAAAGAGAATATTTACAAATCGCCTTACTTACGGTACCGCTGGCAACAATATCGTCAAACGTAGTGCGATATTTGGTAGTATACAGATGTACATAATAAAAGAAACCACATCATTTTACCAAAACTAGTTGAAGAGTTATTAGCAATACTAATAATTCTAATTCTATCGAGTTTCGTCAACTGCCGAAACGGTGGATCTTAGCAAATGAGAATATTTACCAATCGCCTTACCTCCGGCACCGCTGGCAACAATATCTTCGAACGTAGTGCAATATTTGGTAGTATATAAGTTAACGATCGTCAACGAAAAACGAGAAGAAAAAGGAAAGAGGTTGAATGTAGTTACTGAACGAGGGTTGTCACAAGACTGTTTTTATTTGAGCCTTTTAAAGCCTCTCTAAATACATTCGGGATGTTTACATCCCAATGGCTTAACGATTAGGCTGGCTGCCTACGACGTCCGAACCTTAACTCCCCCCTGCCAGTTTACGCATATCTCTTCGTAAACTCCAAGGTCCGCCGCACGCAGCACACAGCCTGTAATCCCTTACATCACGTTTACGGTCTAATATATTCATAGTCCACACAAAAAAACAGGACACAAAGAAAAGAGATAATACAGAAATAAAACAAAAATAATAATAACAAAAAATAATACATTCGCCCTGGACCCGGTGGCTGCCAGGTAAAAAAAATGGAACACCCACAATATAAATAATGAAAACAAAAACTCTCTCTGAGCAGCGCATGTGAAGTATATGATTCCGGATCAGTTGCTCCGTATCGGATCGAGGGCACACCATCTTACGCACATTCAACACCCTCCCCCCTGTGTTGGGAGTTTCAACTGTTCAATGTGAACGGTTCGCCTCTTCTTTGGGGTGGTCATACTCTCGATGGTCACGAGATTATGTTCCCGAATTATGATGACCTTAAAGGGCCCCTCATACCGAACAAATTCCTTACTACGATTTGACACGACTTTTCTGTACACGACGGTCCCAATCGATATTGCTCCTATGCGATCCCGCACCTTCAAATTTGCCCGTGCCACGCGCTTGGATTTTTCGCGCATAATCTTATCGCGTACTTTGTACCACATCTTTCCGAGCTGTATGTGGGTGTTATGGAGCTGTGCCACCATTCCCTCATCCGCCACCGTCTCTGGCCAGTTCCTCGGTCTCACTCGTAATCCGAACAAAATTTCGAAGGGTGCTAACCCCGTCGTGGCATGTATCGGGTGGTTGTATGCCGCCACCGCCATTGGCATCGCTACGTTTGCCGACAGGCCTTTATCCACCTGGTACACGCGTAAGTGGTCGCTGAGGGTGCTGTGTAACCTTTCGATGGTTCCCCTGCTCTTGGGATGCCCGGGGGTATTAAAATGCCATGCCACATCCCGTTTTTGCATTTCGGCTCTCACGGTTGCATTGTCAAACTCCCGTCCCCCGTCCGACGAGATCCTCTCTGGTATGCCGTAGAATTGAAACCATGTGTTGAGGGCTTGTAATATGGAGTCTGATGACTTGTCTCCCACCGCGTAGGCCATAGCCACTTTGCTAAATGGGTCGATGATAGTGACCCACTTAAAACCCCGCCACGTGAAGGTGTCCACTTGAATCTCTGTCAATGGTGCTTCTGCCGTGGGTGATTCCTCTTGGAGTCCCTGCGGGGGATGTCTATCATATTTCGTCTTCTGACAAACTTCGCATGCTCCGATTACCTCCTGAATAGTCCGCTGCATCCCCCACCAAAAATAGCGCCTTCGTAGTGCTTGTGCCGTCTCCTGCCCACCGCGGTGGTTGGTTTTTCCTTGGTGATACGCCAGTGTTACCTCGCGTTGCTGCTCCTCGTCCCGCAGGGTTTGGACCACGGAAAGACACCGAATGAACGAGCGATCTACCCCCAACAGCTCTTTCTGCCACAGCTTTTTAATTTTGTCCCACACAGTCGCGTTGCCCACGAATAAATGGTGTGTTTTGCCGGGTTTGGACACGTCCTTGAGAGCCTGACAAATTTGATCTCCTCGAACTCCCGGTGGTGACCAAATCGTCGCGATCTGACTCCTGCCGTACGTACTATGGAGTATTTTCAGAGCACCCGATGTTTGAGTTTTCCAAATGATCTGCCTCCGCTTATCATTGATAATTTTGTCCGTCGTCTCCATATCACGCGGTCTCTCTCCTATAGACTCGTCTGATGGTGTGTCTGCACTCCTGTCACTATCTTTCCGCGTGCTGCTCCTGCCCGCTTCTCCAGGCGTCCATTCCTCAATGAACTGCCTCATACCGCTCGATGTTTCCCCTTCTTCTATGGCGTTCACCATAATAGCGCGCGACAGCCAATCTGCCACGATGTTGTCTTTGCCTGGCTTATATACAATATCCAGATTGTATTGGGCTAAGAATTCCTTCCGCCTTGTTACCCTTGAGGAGGATTCTTTGAGTTTTCCGACCCATTGAAGAGGTCGGTGATCCGTATGTATTCGAAACCTTCTGCCAAATACATACGGACGGAAGTGCCCAATGGCCCACACTATCCCGAGGAGTTCTCGTTCCAGAGCGCTGTACCGCGCCTCCGTGTCCGTCAGGCGTCTGCTCGCGTAAGCCACCGGTCTTTCCCCGTCTTCACCTTCCTGTGACAATACTGCCCCCAAGGCATAGTCGCTTGCGTCGGTGGTGATCGTGAAATCCTTCGCAAAGTTAGGGAAAGGCAAAATCGGCGCCTCCTGCAAACGTGCCAAGCATTTGCGGATATTCTGCTCTATCAGCGGCGTGATCATTATCCGTGCTCCTTTCGGTAGTAAATTGTTAATGGGTACCATATATTCTGCCATGTCCGGCACGAAACGGCGGTAGTAATTGAGCGTGCCCAGTAATCTCCGAATCCCTTTTACGTCTTTTGGCACCTCCATTTTCTGGATCGCTTCTACGTTCGTCGAGTCTGGTTGAACCCCTTCCTGTGAGATTATGTGCCCTAAAAAACTAATCTGCTCCTGCCCCAGTGACGATTTGTCTATTGACAGTTTCAACCCGAAATCCCTTAATCTCTTAAATACGTTCCGTAGGTGTTGAATATGTTCCAATTCCGTTCGGCTGAAGATCAGCAGGTCATCCATATAAATTTGGCACATATTTTCGTCCATTCCTCTCAGAAGTTCGTCCATGAGACGCTGAAAGGTTATTGGAGCATTTTTGAGACCGAACGGCATTCTCGTGAACTCAAAATGCCCTCTTTCAAACGAAAACGCCGTTTTATGGTCGTCATGCGCAGCTAGTTTGATCTGATGGTACCCTGCTTTTAGGTCCAATGTGCTAAAAATTTTTGCGCCGTTTAGTCTGTCTAGGATGTCTTCGAACCGCGGGATCGGATATTTTTCGTCCAGGGTATTATCGTTAAGTTTCCGAAAATCCACCACGACTCGGTATTTTTCCTCACATTCTCCCGGTCGACTTTTCTTTTTCACTGCCCACAAAGGGCTATTATACGGAGACGTGCTATCTCTGATAATACCTTGGCGCTTGAGATCCTCGATCTCCTTTCTAATGTGTTGTCTGAGCGCTTGCGGATACCGCCTCTCCTTCACATACGTCACCCGCTCTACTTTTAACGGGATCTCATGTAGCGTTTTCCCCGTTGCTCCTAGCTTGTCCCCTTCAGCGAAAAAAATATCCCTAAACTCGCTCCGCAGACACTCCCTCCAATCCTACACTCTCTTAAGCGCTCCTATTTGCACCGTTTCGCCTCTTACGCCCCCCCCCCCCGGCTTCGATAGGTTCGCTTCCCTATTTTGATCCTCCAGTTCTCACCCTCGTTTTCGATGCGCGCGCCTACTTTTCCCAGTAAATCACACCCCACTATTATCTGGTATTCCCGTGGCATGTCTTCCACGACGTGTACTTTTATGTCACCCATTACTTTCGCCCATTCTTCCAGCCCCACGACCGCTTCTCCCATTACTTCGCAGGGTCCCCCAAGAGTAAGTAATTTACACTTACATACCTTGATCTGGTGTGCCCTCTCTCCTCCACGCAACCTCTCTAACGCACCACGATATATTATTGTATTGGTGCTGCCAGTATCAATGAGGCACCTCTCCCCCTTCCCGAACTCGATAATTGGCAAACCACACATCCTTTCCCGCACTGTATTGCACCTTAGGATGCGGTCGCCTCTCTGCTGCCACTCTCCTCAGGCCTCCGTACGCCGCTCCCATCTGCGCGAGGGATTCTTCTGCCACTCTCGTCGTCTGCTCCCGCTGCGCTTCGACTCCTCTCCGTCTGTCTCCGACGTCCCTGATGACTCGTCGGCCGATGATCCAATTTCTCTTGGTGTCGCGCTCCGCCTCTCCCGGATTTCCTGGTTATTCACCTCTATTGGTTCTGCTTTGTAAAATTCCTTTCTACGAAACAAGTATGGACATTGTCTTGCTATGTGTCCTTCTTCCCCACACTCAAAGCACTTAGTGCGAGGACACTGAGCTACCAGATGGCCCGTCTTTCCACAGCCATGGCATTTCCTATATTCTTTCCGAGGTGCGTACCTAGGCCTCGTCACTCCCAATCTTCTCTCTCTTGTCGCTCCCCTGTCTCTACCGGCAAACGGCGTTTCCTGTCTCTTCCACACTGCTTTTGGGGTTCTGTTTCTCCTGTATGGGATCTGGCTCCAATCGTTGTCATCTTCGTTCATTTTTACTTCTTCCTCTCTTGCGCTGGCATCTATCATCGCCTGGGCGCATTCTAGAAACGAACGCTCAATAGGGAACCCTTCCTTCCTTCCCGTCTCCTTCGCTAATTGTACCTTTAAAATTGTAGACAGGAACTCCATCCTGCCCTCCACTTCCTCGGCGCTAGTTGTCTCCCTCATGTTCTCATTTATTTTATTGTAGCGGACTACCAGGGCTGCAGCATGATGTCCACTATTCTGTCTCGGAGATTTTATTTCTCGAAACATTTGGAAGATATCCTCCTCTGGGGTCCATCATCCCCCCCCCCCATATGCTTTTTTCAGTCTCGCCTTTACTATCTCCCATGGGGTTTCCTCGTCCACCTGTATCAGGTTCAGCACCTTCCTTTTCACCCTGCACACCAGGTCTGCCTTTATTGACTTAGCGTCACCTGGGTCGAGTAACCCTTCGTCCATCTTGGCTTGAATCCTCTCCATAATTCTATCCCCACCTTTGAGAAAATGATTCAACTCACCTAGTTCACCAGAAAATTTTTCAAGGTCTGAGATCATTTTCCTCATGTCCTGCGACGTCACTGCCCGCACCTTCACCCATGCCAGCGAGTTCGCATGGGCTTCAGCCATGGTTTCTTTAGGTAACTGTGGAACTTCAAACGCTTCCGGCCGAGGTCCACCATTACTTCCTTTAATTAAACTACGTGAAAGTGAATGAGAAGGGAAGAAAATACAAAAGCCAACTCGCACGTTAATGACTCGAACCCACTCCACTCCCGGGTTTCGGCACCAGTTAATGATCGTCAACGAAAACGTGAAGAAAAAGGAAAGAGGTTGAATGTAGTTACAGAACGAGAGTTGTCACAAGACTGTTTTTATTTGAGCCTTTTAAAGCCTCTCTAAATACATTCGGGATGTTTACATCCCGATGACTTAAGGATTAGGCTGGCTGCCTACGACGTCCGAACCTTAACTTATAGATGTACATAATAAAAGAAACCACATCATTTTACCAAAACTAGTTGAAGAGTTATTAGAAATAACAATAATTCTAATTCTATCGAGTTTCTTCAACTGCCGAAACGGTGGATTTTCGCGAATGAGAATATTTACCAATCGCCTTACCTCCGGAACCGCTGGCCACAATATCGTCAAACGTAGTGCGATATTTGGTAGTATATAGATGTACACAATAAAAGAAACCACATCATTTTACCAAAACTAGTTGAAGAGTTATTAGCAATACTAATAATTCTAATTCTATCGAGTTTCGTCAACTGCCGAAACGGTGGATTTCAGCGAATGAGACTATTTACAAATCAGTTTACCTCCGGAACCGCTGGCAACAATATCGTCAAACGTAGTGGAATATTTGGTAGTATATAGATGTACATAATAAAAGAAACCACATCATTTTACCAAAACTAGTTGAAGAGTTATTAGCAATACTAATAATTCTAATTCTATCGAGTTTCGTCAACTGCCGAAACGGTGGATTTCAGCGAATGAGACTATTTACAAATCAGTTTACCTCCGGAACCGCTGGCAACAATATCGTCAAACGTAGTGGAATATTTGGTAGTATATAGATGTACATAATAAAAGAAACCACATCATTTTACCAAAACTAGTTGAAGAGTTATTAGCAATAGTAATAATTCTAATTCTATCGAGTTTCTTCAACTGCCGAAACGGTGGATCTTAGGGATTGAGACTATTTACAAATCACCTTACCTCCGGAACCACTTGCTACTACATGTTTAAACTTCGTGGGATTATATATAATACACAGATGTACGTAATAAAAGAAACAACATCATGGCCACCATGTTGAAATTGAAAAAGTTTGAAAAAAGCATCTAACCTGTTAAAAGACATTATGTCAACCTCTCCTAGAATCTTGCTCCTTTAAGTAAATGGAAAACTATAACTATAGCCTCACAAATATGCATGCACATGCAGATAATAATGAACAATATGAAGAATGATTCCTACATACTTAGAAATGGAAAGCAGCATATTTGACATAAAAACACCACTTGCAGATTTTAATGCTGTGAAGATGTCTGGGACTATTTATAATACATCTGTTGCTTTTATCATCCACAATATGCTTAATAACAGATGACTTGGACCTTGTGGAATATGTGGTGGGCATAGTTTCTACACATAAGAATCCACCCAGCAGTGTGAAGATCAAATGATGTTTGGTATAGTAAATAAAATAACCAGATATACCATGCCCTGATCTGTGTTACTGTAATTTACCCCCTACCTGTAACTTAAGGTAGGGCTTGCAAAGGGTTAAGCATGAATTTGCATTTAAAATTGCTCATTTAAACAAGAAAATCTCCAGCACCTTCAAGATTCAATAACAAAAACAATTATATGAAAGACCCAGTAATATTTTCTCAAATAGATAAGACATTCACATCCAAGGTAATCTAATTACTAGCAAGGATTATGTAATTATTAGGAGATCCACATTTTGTTATATTGGTAACCAATGTAGAATAGGTTTTATAGCAGGGTTCAAATGAAGTCTGCCATATGAACGCCAACACACATAAGCAGTTGTGCTCATGAACTGCTGGTGGGTGTTGAGAGGGGACATTGTGCATTGTGACATACTTCTATAATTTTCATGCATTGGAGGAGAGCACTTAGCCAAGTGCCACTAGGCTAGTGGTTGTCAGTTCAATGTTTTTGTTCATCAAGCATCATAGCAATATACAAATAAAATGTACTCTACACGTCGCAGAAATGTTCAAAATTTTTTCTCATGGAAACAGGATCCACTTAATGCTAGGAAGACAAAATAATCAGTTACAGTTAGAAGTAACAGAGATCAGTTTCCAGATACTGAGATTTCTCGAGTGGCTAATAAATTAATTTCTACATACATGAAACATTTCTATAAAATTTTATAATCAATCCTAATTTAATCCCTAATTAAAATGGAATTAATATATGAAATGTGTTTCATTGAATATGGTATAATTAACAAAACAGAAATAACCATCTGATATTTTTTTTTAACTGAAATAACTTATTGTCAGCAATACTCTTGCATCAAAATTTAAAAACTAAAGTTTAGATATAAATAAATATAGAATGTATGTATTATATATTCATATTAATTAGGAAAGGAAAGGAACAAAAATTAAATAAAAAAAATAAAAGTACATTTTATAATTTATAGCACATAAAGATCATGATAAATTCTTTAACTTAAATTATATAAAAAAAATTAGTTATTAAATATAATCAAAATATATATACACACATGTACACACACCTACCCTTCATCAAACAAACACTCATACATACATTCATGTGTATATGTATATTTATACAAAATTTCACATACCATACAAACTCTAAACACAGTGGTAACATACAAAAACTTTTGAGAAAAAAAAAGAAAGTGATAAAAATAAAATAGATCGGTAACTAAGCAATTGAGAACAAGTTGAAAAATTTAGTTAAATCTATTTAATAAAAAGATACACTGAGGTAGAAAAATTCAAATGCAGGTATACCTAATTATTAGTAAAATATGATCACAATTCAAAAGTTCTGTGTGTAGAATTCACACATATCCGAAGAATTCGGAAAACTTATACACCATTTGGTGTTTTCAATCAAGATTACAAACATGCATATCTCACAAATATGATTTAATACACTTTAAAATACAACAAATGGCCCAACATTAACATCAGGGATAAATAACAGCAATTTTTTTTTAGTTTATGTACATACAAATGTATATACTACATCTTATAAGATTATTATTACAACTTTTTTATTAGTTTCACATTTTACACCATAGCGCAATCACACAAATCTGTATAAATACATAGAATTTACTATAAAATAGTAAATAATGAATTTCAACTTGCAATGTACAAATAAACTATATTTCACTTTCAATAATTGCACATACCTTGATCACTTCCCGGCCAAATTAACAAGAAACGTATCACAAAATTCTTAAATAATTATTAAATTTTTTTTAGCAACACAAATCAATATCTCGTTGTGTAAATACTGCTCTGGCAAATGTATTCTTTAAACTTATATCTAAGAATGAAATTGGACCCTATTGATTCAAAATACAAGAAAACCTACTATTTAATGCGAATACAAATGATATATATAACAGTGAATTCAACATAAACAAAATCACTCATGTTCGTTTAAGATAATAATAATATAGATTGTATAACATTGATGTCCATAAAAATAAGAAAGTTACATTGTAAGTATTAATAAAAACAATTAATAATTCCGATATTTTACACTAAAATGACAAATATCAAAACTATTATAGAAATAAAGGCAGAATTAACAGCTATAACACAATTCAGAATGACATTTAATAATAAATTATTATAAACCCAAATTTATAAAAATACAATGTAACATTGCAAGTGTATTTAAAAAATACTTTGAAATTAAACACCCTGATAAATCAAATTTGAAAAAAATTAAAATTTTACACACTAGTTTTGAAAATGGATGTTATAAATCTTTATAATACAAAAACTTTCTAGCAGGGTAGCATTATAGAGTATAGAACAAGTGGACATGATTACACAGGCACCTTTCATTTTTTGTAAATAAACAACTTATATAGTTTTGACATATTAAAATCCGTGGCATTAAATAATTAGTACCGACAAAATACTCCATGATTTAATCATTATTTAAAGACATTAGAAAATAACTATTTTCTATATTAACATAAAACTTTTTCATATAGTATTATGATTTCTTATTACACTTGAAGGTAAAAAAAAAATAAACATCAAGTAACAAATGATTATTTTTACAATTAGTTACAAACAATATCAGCACTAGGCATTTAAAATAACTAGTTCAAGCTTAGTGGAAATAAAGAAAAGTAAAATTTACTGCTTACAGTAAAATGAAGAAAACTGTTAATAATTTATGTACGTTGGCGTTAATATTAAAAAGAAATTCAATCTCCACAGAAGTTTAGTTCTATCTGCAAAGAAGTTTAGTTCTAAACAAAATAATATAAAAAAATAGTAGTTTTTTATGATAATTAAGTTTATTTTAAGTGATTCATAAAAAAAATAGTGATGTGACGTTAGTTGTGACATAAATATTTACCATTTATCAAATTTAAACAGGAATTAATGAACTTATATTACAGTTCTGAAGCCTCACAGTACAGACTACTGCAGATTCAATCATAATCCAGGGACAAATAACAAAATATAACATTGTAATTCCAGTAATTAAAAATCTATTTACACTAACAATACTTTACTATAATAAGTAAATAATAACAAAATTTTATAGGAACACATTTTAAAAGAAAATCCAACAAGTAAACAAAATTTATAGAATCGTACACTTATAAACATACACAGGTATCAATTAACTAATGTCCAAAGAAAAACTTTTATATATATTAATCTGAAATAATAACAACTAAAAATATAAATTTAAAATTACCAAGTTAAAATAAACGATTTAACAATTATGTACATGTGTTTAATTACATACCTGAATGCTAAAATTATTTTAGTATATAAATTTTGAATAACAAATTTCAAGGAAATTTACAGGCCACAAATTATTTCCATTATATAAATTGAAGAGTTATTATTATTATCAACAGATCAATCACTAACATTATTTATTTCAGTAAATAATACAATTTTTCAATTAGATACGATGTACTTCTAATTATAACTTATATAAAAATATCAACAATACCTGCTGAAAGAACATTAAATTAAAAAATGCAAAGATTTTAATATCAAACCATTTCCTGTTAAGAAACACCTTTAAATAAAATGAATTGAATTGAAATTAGGCTTTAAATTTTTAATAAACACGTTATACACAATATAAACTTTACAACTAATGAAGGCCATGAAGAAGTATCATACACCTCTAAAGACAACTGGATTAAAAACTCCATTCATTTGGCAACACCAGTTAATAGGTAACATGACCTAAATAACCACTTGTTAACATTAATTTAATTTTGGCAGATAATTACACAAAACTGTGTAAATATTTTGAAATTGAGATAATGCAGTTAAATATATACAGCAGGATGAGCCATATCCATGAAAAAGATTTATCTTTAAAGTTAAACCTAAATAAAATATTAAATTCGATATGAATACAGGAATCAAGTTGAGCAAATTCATATATAACTGCACAGAATAAAACACCAATTGTAGTATTTAGTAACCATAAATATATAAGACTCTACATGATGTTATATCATCATCTCCAAAGTTCCAAACATTTAGATTATGCTCTCCAAGGATGATTTAAAAAACTAGATTATTAACACTGTATTAAATCAATAATTAATTATTTATAAAAGCAATTCACCAGAAAAAAACTATCTTACTATTATTATTTGATATAAATAAGGTAAGGAGTGTAAAAAACATTGGACACAGATTCTTTTAAGATAGCAAGACATTAAAAAGACAAATAATGAGAAAAACAGTAATCCTTCAAGCATCATTTTGAAATAGATACAGTGATTTATTATATGGTCAGGGGATAGGATAAACAATAAAAAAAATGCTACTAATTTTTTATTTGTTTTCCCCCATGAAATACCTCAGTTGAGCATTAAAATCACTGAATTGTTATCTAAATTATTATTTTGTTTTAATATAATAATAATAATAATTGTCTTTGATTATATATACTATTGTGAAACAATAATCAAAATCATGTCATCAGTGTTAAATAAAACACAATCAACCAAATTTTGTGATGAGTAAAATGAAATATGATGTGACTGACTTAATAAAATCATTCCCTCAGAAACATTATCAGTTAATAGTAAAGCATAAGAGTAAGTAATTTTTACTTAATTTAATACTTTAAAACATAATAAGCAACTATATTTAGTGGTCTACTCCTTGTTCTGTGATGGAGAGTCAATAAAGCAAATCATTATTAATAAAAAATAAATAAATTTTAGGCTTAAAATGTAATAAATAGGCCAGAGTAAATTAATAATGCACTTACATCGGTTGCTAAAGAAAATTGGAATCATAAATCATAATTTATTAGCTATAAATCAAATAAACATAACAATCTCGGGTATTTACAATTTCTATCACAAATTATTATTGCACACAATTTTTGAAGATCACATGTTTTTCATGATGAAAAAAGATTTTTATTGGAACGAAAAGAATATCATGTTTATAGTAAAAAAATAATTTTAGATATAATTATAAGCCATTTTTCCCTGCTTTTGATGAGCCTGCTCTAGGGTCTGTACTGTATGTGTCCTTATGTAATGTTACAATGTTTATCTATATTGTAGTGAAAATCAGCATCATAATGCTTCATGATTTGACCAACATTTATGATTAATTATAGTTTTCTCGTGTATTAACTGGAACCATTTCAACAAATCTATTGAGGTGAGATTATTTTAGTATTAATTTTGATGGTATAATCTATAATGGTATAAAATAGACTTTTACTAAAATGCGTTTGTTAATGGCACAAAACTTGAATTTGTATGTAAACATGTTTGATAACAAATTTATACAAGCTGAGCAAAGCGCACTTTCAAAAATGCATAGAAATGGGTGCTGATAGACTAAGAGGACTAGTTCGAGCAATATGAGGCTAGGAGATGGATTAGGTTAGCATTTAGCATGCCTTCTATTCAGTCTTTGATAGGGGAATGCAATTAGATAATCCAAGATACAAATCTCTGGCACTACCTTATTTTAGAAGCTCATAAGTTGAGCAATCTTGATTTATGGATAATCATTTAGTTGATAGTCTGTTTGGCATCTGATAAAATAAAATAAAATTGCTATAAGGTCAAAACATGTTTTCATTGTAAAATTGGTTGGCTTAATAATGAAATGAAATTAAAAAAAACTTTATTCTGGGACATTGCCCACCAAAAATAACAAGAAGAAACAAAGTAGAAATGTCTAGCTGACAAAAAAATACATAACCTTACACAGATTTGATAAGCTCATAAATATATATGTACAAATGTATAATACTATGTACTTTGGCTATGAAAATATGAGATGACTATAAAGATTTAACAGCAGAAAATTGCAACAAAAAATGACTTTAGATAGAAGAAAAAAAAAGAATAAACAAAACAGGAATTATTGTAATTCTTTTATACAAAAATAAAAATTAAAAAATATACCCTTGTAATAACAAGGGGGTGAAGAGAATGCTGAGATAAATGAAAAATAAATACACAGAATAATAATTATGAATTGTTAGACTGGAGGGAGATAAGAAACTGGTTAAGTCTCGATTTATAGATTGGGAGAGTTGTGGAACGACGAATATTGATAGGAATAGAGTTCCAAAGGTTTGTGGCACGGATGAGGAAAGAATGGTCAAAGGAAGCAAATTTGTGAGAAGGGAAATACAGGTTGGATCTAATATTGTGGGAGTTGTGAAGGTAAGGGGTCTTTTTAGTCATGATATTATTGAAGAGGAGGGATCCAAGGCAGTATCAGCGACAGCCAGAAGGGTGCAGCCATCCTAACTGGGAGTAGTGCTGAGAAGTGCAACAGTTTCCGTGGAGAGAGATCCTGAGTATAAATATAAGTAAAAAATTCATCAGCCTCTATGACCAAGCCTCGAGATCCCCATACACACACAACCATAGTCAAAATGGGGGAAGACAAGAGAGGAAACCAGGAGTTTGCACGTATGTTATGGGAGATGTCAGGATCGATTGAGAAGTTTAAGGGTGGAAATGTATAATCAGTCTCAGTAATGGATTCCAACCAGATTCTAATTTTGTTCAAGTGAAATAATTTTTTTATTATGTTTGAAATTACTCAACTCATGTAACCTGAACCCCTCCCCTAATATCACTTAATGTAGGTCACATGAGTATAGTTTGTGTCTGTGCAGTACTTGGATTAGTTGGAGACCGTGGAGATTGTTGTGAAAAGTTTTTGACTGTGATGAAGATCAAAAGATAAGATCTTGAATTTTCTAAAAAATAGAAATTTACATAAATTTTCCTTAACACAAAACTAATGAATTTGTTAATCCCAGAAAATGGAGAAAAAAATGGTTTACAGATATACTTAAAGCTAAACAAGACTTCTGCAAGGTGTAGTTGAAAAAAGAAGATAACATTCTAAACCTAGAACAAAACTTACATCCTAACGGCCTCAAAATAAATGCCTTAAGATACTGGTTTATTTACCAATTAGTTAATAATAATACCATGTTTTATAATAAATTCCAAAAAAAGGAAACTTTTTTTGCCTATGTCCTATAACACAATCATACTGTGTGTGTTTTGTTTTTTTAGGGCATTTTAACCAATAAGGGTCAAGGATGCCTAAACGTACAGTACTTTTGAGGAAAGCATTTTCTATTTTAGGATTCAGTGCACCGCATTTTCATCCCATTCTAGATTATTTTAGTTGTTCCTTTACACCTCATATTCACTTTCAGACAATACATTTCATC
Organism: Acanthosoma haemorrhoidale; assembly: GCA_930367205.1. NCBI lineage: Eukaryota > Metazoa > Arthropoda > Insecta > Hemiptera > Acanthosomatidae > Acanthosoma > Acanthosoma haemorrhoidale. Next base: position 2,341,834 of record OV884009.1, read on the forward strand.
CATTTGTAAAATATTTTTACTGAACAATGTAACGTTGAAAAGATTTGTTTACTTTGATTAGATTACCCTCCAAGAAGACCGGACACTACCACAAAGCAGAGAGCCTTCAACTTGTCCAAGAATTCATAAATCAAACACACTTTCGAGCAATTAGGAACAGATCCTGATTAACTTTATGAACTCCAAATATCTGTGAGAATGAGTAGAGAGAATGGCTGAGTGTACAATTTTGCACAGGCTAGGTAGGCCTTTTCATTTAGACTACATGATGGTCTGAGGTCTTTGTTTATGAGGTGTTAGTTGTTAGTGTTCCATTAGAGGCACTCAGACAGCAAGCACCTCATTACACGGAAGATAAATTTAAACATGCGGTGCCAGATAAGCTGACATAAGGAGACAACTTCATTCTTTCAAAGCTTTCTTGACGACATTTTAAACACATTGAACAGGCCAGTTAAGTCCCCTGGAAACTCTCATGCTAAGGAGAAAACAATTTCAATTACCTGTGAGCAAGTTAAGTATATTTAATGATATTGTTTTGACGATAATAGTACATATTTGACTAACAACAAGTATATCTATAAAATTCCCTCTAATAATAAATTCAATACAAGATTATGCATGTTTTAAATTGAATTTTTTACCTGTATTCCAATCCAAAATTTAATTTAATATTTTATGTTCATGAATTATTCATGGACAATTTCTACCCTAAATTACATGATAACATATTAGATAAGTTAAAAACTTTTATTATAAGACAACAGTATTGTTCAAAAATATGATTTATCACTTGCATTTACAAAACAATTTATTTACAAACCACCAAGACATACATACAACACTTGAAATTGAACTGCTGGTTGTGTGTTAAGGTGCAATGAATATGTAATAAACAACAAAAATAATTGAGGAAGAAAGTGAGGGATGTAGAGGGGTTTCCTTAGAAGGTTGGAATATGTGCCACACTCACAATTTTACTCTACTAGTGCATTGTTTTTGTTATATGAAGAAATTCTTGTGCGAATCTGCAATGAAATGGGCAAAAGGAAGGCTTGATAATCAACCGTTACAAATCTAAAGAAATGAGAATAAATGCTTTACCATCAACCCTAATGATTGAACTAAGCTGACAGGTGTTGGAAGTGTTTTCAGCAAGGATGGGGAAGTGAAATAGGTGTAAATAAAGACAAGAGGTCTTTTGCCTGACTGCTTTGAAGGTATTTTGTACACCAGGTAACTCAAAGTCATTTCTAATGTGGAATTATGGAGGACTGGCTTAGAAGCAGTAGTGGCAATTCTCTTGTGAGGGAAATGAACTTGCTACCTGAATAAAAAAAAGTAGGAAATCCAGTCTATAAAACCAAAACAAAGGCAGTGAAGTGAAGTGATGACCTAGCATTGACCATACCGGTTACCTCATTGCTGTCTACCAACTATGGTAGCAACCACTGTAGGCCTTATCTCTTCATGATTTGTTGAGTTATAGATCGTATTTTTTTAAATTGAATAATGATATAAATAAATGCATGACACATAGAAAACAGTTTCCCAATCCAAGACTGTATCACTGATAAAGATAGGCCATGTCCCCAATACTGCTAAATCAAACCTAATTATTTATTATAGACTTTATAATGAAGGAAGACATGCCATTAGGGCATGAGATTTTGATTAAAATTGAAAAAAAGTTGTAGGAAATAGAAAATTAATCAGTTAAAATAACTGTGATCAAACTACTTGAAATGCTGATTACAATAATACATATAATGATATTATTATCATAAAAACAAAACAAAAGAAAACAATTTAACTAACAAACAACAACAAATGAATGAAAATTATGAAGAAACTAACAAATGAAAAAGAAAATACTGACATACAAGTTTTAATCTGATATATAATTTAATTCCTAATAAAACCATGAATAAAACCCAAGAAAAGGGATATTTAAAATACATGTCTATTAACATTTCATTCAAAAACCAACAGATAAGACTTGAAGAATTATATTAAGAATAATTTTTCTCACAAACCAATAATTATACTAACCAGTTATATAATCTGTTAGCACCATTGTTCACCTAAATAGTTAATGCAACTAAGAATAATAAAAAAAAAATTAAATAACAACTTTAACAGATTAAGCAAATATATATATGAATCTTTTATAAATTAAAATAAAATAATAAAAATTTTAAAATTTGTTTTTATCAATAAGTTCTCAATCAATTACAAGATATTATAACAAGTTAAAATAAATTTAATGCTCAATTGAGGAAACATCTAAATGTAGGTCCAAAAAAAACATGAAGCACGTGTACTTATAACTTGGGAACTATCATAAAAAAGATATGTGTTTTAGCAACAGTTTCTTTAAAACAATTCAAATAACAAAAACATTTTTGTACATTAACCTTACATATGGTAAAAACCAATTTGAGGCTGCAATATCACAGGGTAATTTAAGAATGCATATGTTAAAAATATTAACAGTTATGTATATGTGTGTGTGTGTGTGTATATATATATATATATATATATATATCCACACTTACAAAAAACATACATACATACATAAATATACATATACATACTAGAATGCACAAAATATGTACATGTATATACTTTTAAATTACTGTCTTCACGACCTAATAAACAACCAACAAATGGAAGATGTTATGAAAATATTAATTTTGTCTAAATATTAAAACTTATATAACAATTTTAAAGAACAAGAAATCCATTTACAATAAAATGATATTTTATAATAATAATGATTTAAGGTGTAGGGAGAATATAAAGATGCGATAAAAGTTATCAAAAGCTTCCAAACCCAATATCCATGCGGTCAGGTTTAATTCTATCGAACATATGATTTGGTAAATAACTTGGTTGTGGGTAAGAAGAATTTGGGTATGGTGGATAAGGAAAGTTAGGGCCAGGCATATGTAAGTTTGGAGTAGGAGGATAAAACCCACTACTTGAATTCGAATAAGGACTGGAATACTGAGAATAGGGATAAGGAATAGAAGGATTCCCGGGCATATTAACATTGGAATCAATTCTACAAGCTCTATCTAATGGATTTGGGAAAAGAGGAGAGTTAGATTCCATCACTGCAGGCATTGGAGGTCCCATAATATTAGGATAACTTGGTGAATTATAATTTCCTGCAAGAGAACTAACTGAAAAAGTTGAGTCAGATGCTGAACTATTTGCTAATGATGTAACTGAAAAATTGCTATGTTGCTGCATGTAGGAATTAGAAGTAGTTGTATTATACTGAGGGCTGAAATGGGATGAACGAGGATAATCAGATAAATATGCTGAGTCTTCAGAATATTGTGAGCCCATATGTTCACTCTCTCCACTTACTACAGTATGCTGTGGTTCACCATCTGTTATATTTGGGATTTGATCAACCAAAGACTCCAAACCTGATAAACTTTTAGATGATACATCTTGATTCAATTGTTTGGTTGGATATCGAACACCAGAATCTGAATCAGTAGAGAATTCATCATAATTTTGATAACTCTTTTTTGACTGCGGACTGGAAAAATGGCAATCATCTTCTTTTTCTTCTGGACTTTTACTGACTTCTTCCGACAAATTTGCTGGAGGTTCAAAATCAGGAGGCCCTAGTGTTGGAGATTCTGGATTCTGTTCAGAGGAAATTGCAGCACTGATTTCTGAAGAGAGATCTGAATGTGTGAACGAGGGAGGTTGTGGAGACTGATTATAACCATGACTTTGCAATGGTGACTGATGATAATTATTTGGGAGAGGCGACTGAGAACTTTGACTGTAATGAGGCGGTTGATATATTGGAAAATTCTGTATGTTTGGTGATTGTATAGGAGGGGAAAAACAATGATTAGGAGGATTGCTATGTTCAGAATGATTGACACTTTCACTTTCAATTTTTATTTTCTTTGGCCTACCCCTTTTTTTTTTTGGTACACCAGTCTTGTCATCTATCTTTATTTTAGGTTCCTCAGGTTTCTGATCACCTTCCAATTTTATTTTCTTGGGACGCCCACGTTTTTTCTTAGGTTGTGGTGGTTCGTCTTCTTTTTTAGCTGAATTACTAATGTCTGTCAAATTATTCACTTTATTATAATTATATACACACTGACCATCTTTTCCTTCTTCTTTTATATCAGTTTCAAAAAAGTTTTTTAACTTAGAATAAGAAAATACCAATTCTTTATCATCAATTTCAGACACTGTCCCATTTAAATAATCACGGAATTTTTTCAAGGCTGCATAAAAGGGAACTTTATCAGCAGCACGAGGAAGTTGAGCACATCGTGCACTTGAAGAAGGCATTACCCACATATACTGCAACAAACAAAAACTGTTATTTTAAGAATCTAAAACATAATTTGCTACTGAAAATGAAGAAATATATAAATACATAAATAAAATAATTAAATGTTTAGTAAAGATATTAACAACTTAAATTTTAAACTATATACTTCAGCTTCATTGCCATGATATTCCTCATTCATATTTTACAGAAAGAACTATATTTCTCTGGGGTGAACTTAGTTACTCAATTTTCACGACCTCCTACACACCCAAGAACCAACAATTGATCAAAATAGTTTTCTCTTTACTCACATCACTCGTTCTCATCTCATCTCATCTGTGCTGAGACCCTCAGGCCCAGAAGGTATACCATACAAACTTATTAAACTTTGTTTTCTAACCATTATTCCAGTTTTACTCCACATATACAATTTTTCATTAAAGAATATAATCTTCCCCTTTCTCGCTAATGACCAGTGTCCTATTGCTATATTTTTCAATTCATTTCATAATGTAATGAATAGAGCAATCATAAATATTTCCATTCCTTGAAAACTTTCTTTATCTTTTTCAATTTTATTTTCATCATGGCTTTCCCGCCTGATCAGCTATTTTGAAAATTAGTAAAGAACTCCAGTCCACCATTGATAAAAAAAAATCTAACAATCCTTATCCTCATAGACATCAGTAGAACCTTTGATACACTAGACCATTTCCTGATTCTACAAAAAAGAGATTCTAAGCTGTGACTTCATAGTTAATGGGGGGTAAATGGGTAGGGTAATGGAAAGACTAGAGAGGGAGACAGGTGCGGGGGTCTCCTGTACTCGCAGCGGAGGAATCAAGCAATAGTGCCCTACTCACTGCTTGTGAACTCCCAGTCTGACCTATCCCTACCAACGCCTACTGTCACCTCCACGTGGTACCCCCTGGGGAGTCCGATGGACTCGCGGACGACAGAGGCGGGATCTCCCCATGAAATCCATGTGGAGATCTCCTTAACACCCAAGCCAAGTGTAGAGGAGCTCGAGCTGTGGCCGAATGGCAGGGGGTGTATAAAAATGCACTGTCTTTAATCGACCCACTTGGAGCACCAGGCGCACCCCATTGTATTAAATGCCCTCTGCAGGGAGAGGGGGCAGTACCTGCAGAGTAACTTCCCCCGCTTTCGTGGGAACAAAATATGAGTACTACAACAACTAATAATGAAGACATGGAGGAGCTGGTCAGCTTGATCAGCGGAGAGGACTCAGCCCAGGGGCCTTCAATGGACCTTGGCGCTGAGGTAGTGGACGACGAAGCCTCTATGAGCTCGCTTGCGACGCTTGTAGAGGAGGTAAGCGGACTGGTAATGGAGCCAGAGAGCTTGGCGCCTGGTAGGGACGCTGCATCCAAGGATGCAGGCGAGACCTCCAAGCACAAGTTCTCTGGAGCCCAGAGGAAGAAGTGGAGGAGGGCAATGTTGGCTGGAGGGCCACCTGAGGATCCGGCCGGACTTCCAGGACCTTCGGGGTCCGGGAATACGGCAGGGTCTGGGTGCGCTCCAGAGAAAAGGATTAGGTCTTCACCTGGTACCTCTGCGCCTACGGCAAAGAGGCATAGGGGTGGGGATGCTAGTATTGCATCCTACGCGATTGCTGCCGGAGGAAGCAGGGTGGCGATTATCCCTAGTGGATATCCGTCCGCTCAGCTGACGAAGGAGAATGGCGAGGAAATGAAGGGCCAGCTGATGAAATTTTTCGATCAGTTGGAAGAAGAGAAAGGGACACAGGCTGAATTCAGCGGAATTTACCCACATGTGGGAGCCTGTGTCATAATCTGCGACAACCAGGAGACCAAGGACTGGTTGTCGATTATAGTACCCAATTTTAACATCAGTGGGGATCTGGAGCTCCGTGTAGGAAAGGTGGAGGAGCTTCATAAAATCGTGAAGGTAGGAACCTTCATTACAGGAGAAATGCCTCTGGAAGGACATTTCATGAAGAGGATCAGGACCCAAAACTCTAGGGTACCTGATATTGGATTATGGAGACTCCTGGGCACCAAGGTGGAGAAGCATGGCTTCTTTTCGATCCTGTCTGCCCCAGAGACTAGCATGGAATACCTTGAGAAGCGGAAGCTTAAGCTGAACTATGGGTTCACTAAGGTCGCTCTCAGGGTATTGGATAAGAAGAAGCCGCTGAAAGTAGTACAGGAGAGAAAGGCGGCTGATAAGGTGGAGGAGGCAAGGAGCGATCCCGAGGTGGAGGAGTCGAAGGGGATCGCTACGACGAATTTGCCAACTCCAAAGGATGGCCCTAAGGCGATGACTATGGCGGCTGCGGGGGGTGGCCCCGTGGCAGGGGCTGGGGGGCGCGCTGGGTCTGGGCCCTCTGTGATGGGGAGGCCTGGGTTTGGCGCTGTCTCCCGGCGTCCGCCTCGGGGTGGCCCTCTGGGGGCCGGCGGGCACTGATCATGGTGGTGAGGCTGCTGCAAATTAATCTGCACCACTGTATTGCAGCATGTGGTGTTCTGCAGCAGTATGTGAGAGGTAAGGATATTGATATTATTCTAATACAAGAACCTTACCTGTATAAGGGCAGGATGGGGGGGCTGGCGATGCGTGGGTATGAGATTATTTCTGTACCCGCGCGTGCCAGAGCCTGTATCCTGCATAAGAGCAGTCTTAAAATGCTGCCTCTATGGCAATATTGTTCTAGAGATTTAGCAGCAGCTCAAATGGCCCTCAACGAGGGAAATCAAGGTGGGAGGTTGACGATTGCATCGGTCTACCTCCCATATGAAGAAGGAGTCCCGACCGAGGCACTTAGTAAGCTAACGGAAGGGACTGGCTTAAGGGGCGAGCTTATAGCATCGCTTGACGCGAACGCTCACCATCAGCTCTGGGGGAGCAAGAACAACAACCAGAGAGGTGAGTGTTTAGTAGAGTACATAACTAGTAATGACCTAGACATTCTAAACAGAGGCAATATTGCCACTTTTAACAATAGAATCAGATCTGAGGTCATTGACATAACCCTTAGCACACGTACTATAAGCCTAAGAGTTAAAGGCTGGCACGTCTTTGAAGAAGAGTCATGCTCAGATCATAGATACATTAGATTTGATCTAAGTGGTAACATCACGTCCGAAGCTGTGTATAGGAATCCCAAACTTACAAACTGGGAAACCTACTATACACAGCTTGAGGAGGAGGTCAAATGCTGTCCTAGAGTGGTGAGTAGCAACTGGCATTTGGAACATTTAAACTCAACATTGACTGAGGCAATGATTAAGTCATACACTGATAATAACACTGTATGTAATGTTAGATCCAACAGGAACTGTCCCTGGTGGAACAATGAACTTGGCAAGTTAAGAGCTCTTACACGTAAACTCTTTAACGCAGCCAAAAGATCAGGCAGATGGGACACTTATAAACGTGCACTCACTGATTATAACAAAGAAGTCAGAAAGGCTAAAAGAAGGGCTTGGAAGAAATTTTGTAGCGAAATAAACGATACAACTTCCATGTTTAGAGTAAATAGGATCTTATCCAAGCAGTCTGACAGGGGAGTATTGGGCTCCGTCAGGGTGGGAGGGGGCTATACGGATTCTGAGGGAACCCTCAGTGCCCTGGCGCGCGCGCATTTTCCTGGCTGCGGACTGATGGATACGATTAATAATGACCCTACCAACTGTGAACACACTAGTTGCAAGGGTAACTGGGCAGAAGCAAATAAAATTGTCAATTCTGCAAGAGTGGAGTGGGCAATTAATTCTTTTGCTCCCTTCAAATCACCTGGTACTGATGGGATATTCCCAGCCTTGCTACAAAAAGGCCTACCAGTAATTAGGCCCCTTATACTTACCTTGTTAAGGGGAAGCTTGGCACTGAGCTATATTCCAGTAAGCTGGAGGATGGCAAAAGTGTGTTACATACCAAAACCTGGGAAAGAGTCCTATGACGAACCCAAGTCTTACAGACCAATATGTCTGACTTCATTTTTAATGAATACCTTGGAAAAGGTCATAGACAGACATATTAGGGATGGAATACTGGTAGAACGACCGCTCCATAGCGCTCAATTCACATACCAGGCAGGAAAATCCTGTGAAATTGCTCTCCACCACCTGGTTTCCAGGATTGAGAGATCCCTAGTTCACAAAGAAATAATGGCAGGCATCTTTGTTGATATAGAAGGTGCCTTTGATCGCACACCCTATAACACTATGGCATCAGCCTTAGAAAGAAAGGGGATTAGTTCCTTAGCCTCTAGCTGGATAAACACCATGCTAGAGAATAGGATTTTACAATCACAATTGGGACAAACCAAACTGTGGATGAAGCCAGTGGGAGGATGTCCACAGGGAGGGGTGTTATCTCCATTACTGTGGTGTTTGGTCGTTGACTCATTGTTAACAAACCTAAACTCTGCAGGGTTCTACGCACAGGGATATGCTGATGACATTGCTGTGCTCATAGGGGGCAAGTTCTCAGAAACCATTTCTGAGTTGCTTTCCGCATCGATGGATCTTTTGAGGGATTGGTGTGAAAAGAATGGTTTAGGAATCAATCCCCAGAAGGTAAATCTCTGTATCTTCACTAACAAAAGAAATGCTATAGTTAGACCACCCTATATAGGGGGGACACAGGTAAGCATTTGTAGTGAGGTAAAGCATCTAGGGGTTACTCTGGATAGTAAATTGGACTGGTCTAAACACATCAGGAATACTACTATGAAGGCACTTCGATGCCTCTATGCATGTAAAAGGGCTGTGGGTAGGACCTGGGGACTACAACCCAGAATGTTATTCTGGCTATATACCGCAGCAGTGAGACCAATGGTGCTCTATGCCTCTATGGTGTGGTGGCACAGAGGTAGTATTAGTAAAAATAGAACTTTGCTTGGCAAATTACAGAGGCTTTCATGTCTCATGATCACTGGTGCCATGAGTACAACTCCTACTGCTGCAATGGAAGTCTTATTGAACTTGAATCCACTGCACATAGAAGTAGAAGCGCAAGCCTTGAACGTGGCTTACAGACTTGCGAAATCAGGAACAAGATCCAAAGTCATGACTCACATGGGACATGGGAACTTGTTCAGAAGAATTGATGAGGACGAGGTGCTGTCAATGCACTCTGACCTACAAGTTAAGAAACACACAGACGTTTTATACTGTGCGGAAAACACAAAGACCAAACCACATAAACTGTGTAATGGGATTAATTGCTATACAGACGGCTCACTAACAGAAAACGGATCAGGGGCCGGCATATGGAGGAAAGATAAACCAGAATCTGGGATTTCTATTCCTTTAGGTAGACACACCTTGGTCTTTCAGGCCGAAGTGATGGCGATCAATGTCTGTACCCAAACCTTAATTGGGGAGGGTGTAAGAAACAGACTGATCACAATTTTCACGGATAGCCAGGCAGCCATTGGCGCCCTGAGAAGCTATACGACCAGATCTTATTTGGTTGAGGAGTGTAAAAACAACTTAAACACACTCTCGCTAGCCAATAAGGTTAGAATCGACTGGGTGCCAGGACACACAGGCATCAGAGGCAATGAGAAGGCAGATGGCCTTGCAAGGGTGGGCTCAGAACAGACACCTCTTGCACCTGAACCCATATGTGGTATCAGCCTCAGCTACGCTAAAAGGCGTATAAAATTAGCTTTGGAGGACAAGGCAAGACTCTCTTGGAGAGAAACTAAGAAACAGGAACACTCGAAACTGTTTCTTAATGGACCCTGTAAGAGAAGAAGCTCAGCACTTCTATCAATGGATAGGTGGACACTCAAAAGTGTGACAGGACTCTATACAGGTCACTGTCGGTTAAATAAACACCTCTTTAATTTGGGGATAGTGGGATCACCAATCTGCAGATTCTGCAAGAAAGAGGGAGAAACGGCACGTCATATAATATGTGACTGTGATAACTTAGCTAGAAGGCGATACCTTCACTTTGGTAGAGATCGCATTGTAGACCCCAAACTATGTGAACTGATCGATCCATTCAGTATTCTCAGATTTGCAAAGGCCGTAGGCCTGTCACATATATAGGAAAGGGACATGGACGGCGCACAATAGGTCTCACTGAGGCCGCGGTGCACAAATGCCGGAACAAATAATAAATAAATAACTGTGAAATTAGGTATGAGAATATCATAGAAAAAAATTTTTATTCCCGGACAAAGTCCCCTATGAATAACATTAATGCTCAGATGTCAAATTCACATCTGGCAAATAAAAATAACTATTAAATCATAATAACAAAAAAATAATGACATTGTAAAATAAAGTGTAGACCTCTACAGTAAAGATAATAATAGCTATGAAATAAAATAAAAATTGTTTAACTGCTTTTAGTGAATAAAGTGGTAGATGGATCCACCTATAAGAAACCAAAAAAACAATATGCAGTCTGTACAATTCTCAATAAGACATTAAATAAAAACCATTAAATTAATACAAAAGAAAACAAAAAAAGTGACATACGACCTGGTAGCCAACATCTATTTATATATAGTAAACAACTAAATAAAAATATTAAATTCAAAAATAAAATTCAGAAAATATAATCTTGTAATGATTGTCTTTTTGGATGGCGAGGAGTTGCTGGAATAGGAGAGCTTTAAAGGTTCATAAGGATGAAGTATGGTGGATATTAGGAGGTAGAGAATTCCAGAGGGTAGTAGAGCGAGAAAGGAAGGGCCGATCATATGCTGCAGTTTTGTGGGCAGGAGTATATAAAGGTCAACCTGTGTTACAGGAGAGGACTAAGGATTTGAACTGTAAAATATTGTATATATTAAGGGGGTGATGTGAATTGATGGTTTGAAAAAGATAGACTGACAAATAGAGCAGATGGCCATTCTTTATAATCGAATGAAAAATTAAAAGAAACCTGGATAAATAATAAATAACTAACTGAATAAATAAAAGTTAAGATGACCAGAGTTAAACCTCTTTCAAGGTCAGCCCCCACTACTGTGTGAAACCCGATGTTGGATTTATATCATATTTATTAATGAATGCTACGATCATCTCACATAACAACCAGATGCAGATATTTGCGGGATGACACAATATTATCCATTAATAAATCTGATGAAAATCCAACATTGTTTTTTTCATTAAATTAAGCTGTTTCAACTCTATGCCCTTCTCAAACAGTGAGCTGGTTCGACTCCTTCAACTCTGATTCTCCTTTAAGTATCTACTAATCTAATCTACATCCCCTTCCCCTGTTTGCTTTTACATTTTACATTAATGACCAACCTCTTCAATACCATTCTGTCCTTTCCATGCCTAAGCAGACAATTCTCAAATTCTATTTATCATTATATCCATTACAACTTCAAGAAGCTTGTCTCAGTATATAAAAGGACTTGGACAGTGCCAACATTTGGGCTAAACTGAATAAGCTGACATTAAGTGCAGAGAAGTCTAGAATAATGGTTATTGATTCCAAAAACAGGGGTTTGGGTCCTCCAACTCCTTACCACAACCTCCACTTTATAAAACCAGTGTAATCATTTATCAAACTTGTTCCTGAAAAGACCACGTCTCCTAGACTACTATACTCTTGATCTCTATCCTTTAGACAGTTCAGCTGCTCTTGTTACCTTCTTCCCATACAGACCTGCAAGCACCTAGTGTTCCCCAACTTGACTACGACTGAATAGTGTTTGGGGAGCTATCTTGAGATACATCTACAGGCAGACTTATGAAATGTTTCTTAAGATCTCGGATCTCGTGATCCCAAGAAATTCTTGCATATCGCATCATTATCTTTAGTTGAGCTGCTTAGTAGATTTGCAAAACCTCAATATTTCCTTTATCATTCTTTGGCCTCATCACATCAACCTAAACCAACTGTATTTCATTTGGTCGTCTTCTACAGTTTAATTCCTCCACAACACAAGGTTTTGTCCATCAAAAATCATTTATCCGGCAGATGTTCTTTCTTTGACTTATCAGTACTAGTTTGAGTGTCTAACCTCTGTAACTCTCTCCCTTGATCTACTAATCACTACTACTCTTAACCTTCCGAATTTCAACCTGTCTTTTATGTTTCTTTTGACATCACAAAATGATTAAGTCACTGAAGTTGTCTTAAACACTATACTCGGCACATTGAGCTATATAGCGAAATATTTAACCAATCAATTTATTTTCATCATTAATATTATAACTATTGTTTGTAATTATAATTTTAATTTATTTGCATTTTATCTTACTATTTAGATTAATGTATTTGACTTTATTTTTATTTTATGGGATCCTACTTTTTGTTTATTGTGCCTCTCTAGGTAAGACCTCATACTCGGCTGGACAATTTCTGGGGCCCAGGTTGTAATGAATTCAAGGTCTGGGCTGGGCACTCCTATTAAGAGTTCTTCTTAGTACATTTTTATAGTTTCGTTGGATTTTCTTAAACCAGACCCTCATGTTTTCACCCATGATCTGCCTATCTGCCCTGGTCTTTGTGAGTTGTGAGTCTGATATAGAGACAAAACGAATAATAGTATAACCATCTCTATAAAATATCAGTAAGTGTCATTAATTACTGGGGACTAAAAAAAAAATTGTCTAAATTTTGTGTAAGATTTGGAATCAACTTTAAGGTATTGATGTCTTGATCAACAATATATAAATTTTTGTTTTGTTTTCTTAAAATATAATTCCAAAAAGTCATTGAAATTTTGTTTGGAACATTTAACTCATCCTTTATTATTTTTAGAGGAATGATATCTTGCATGGTAGCTCTTTTAGGTGCTCTGATGATGTTGAAAATAAAACCAATCCCATGAAAAGTAATGAAGTCATTAATCAATAACATAGTAATTAAAAATAAAAATGTCAAAACCAAAAGTTAATGGCAGTTTAACAAAAAACAACAAAAAGTTTCCAGGTGAAAAAAGTTCGCAAGCAGTTAATGATTTTTGTTAGTTTTCTAGGTTTATTGTCAAATTTGGTTCATTTCAATGCCATTATTTTAGAACGTAATAAAATTATTTTTCAATTAGCAGAGGTAATTGATTGATGACCCTAAATTTTTCAGTTTGCAAAATACCATACCTCTACACTAACCATAAACATGGGTTGAGATGAAGTTGCGAACACAATTAAGATGATTAAAAAAATAGATAGACGGTATATCACCTCATGAAGAGAGAGGCTGGGCCAGCCACAGGTTACTCCCAAGCTGAGATGGAGTGGTTAGCACTAGGTGTTACCTCTATACCATAAATTTGTATTTTTAATCGTATTCGTGACTTCATTATTAATTTAAGTTCAAGATTAATATATCCTCATGAGGTTTGAGTTAACCCGGATCAGACTCATCCTCCAAATAAAAATCTGTGGGTGAGCCAGGATCGAACCCAGATCTCCCTAGTTAGAGGTTTACATTTTAATAACTAGTCTCAGGGGGGCGACCTATGATATTAATTACTTTTTGTAATTGTAGTTTAAAAAAATAAAACACCACATACCTATTATAATAATTACCAGGATGTTGAGCTCTTTAATTTGAAACCCTACTCAATTGGGTTTTATAGTTTATATTACCAAGTAATTAATTAATGATACTTAATCATGTTCTATGTAAATGATTACATTTTTCATGTCGCTGCAACATCAAATTAGATGGAACTCATCTACAATTTCATGTCTCTTGTCAAAGAAGAGACTCACAATGATTAGAACAGATAGAGAGACACATTTATCCCAAGATGCTCAAAAATAATGGTTACTGGTGTTGAAAAAAATAAAAACCTAAAAAAAGAACTAAAAGGTAGCATAAAAAAAGAACTAGCTATAATAGAAAATGGATTGAAAATAAATAAATAAATAATGCTAATTGTTCCTAATTTCAACTGTATTATGTAGCATTGAGTGAGTAGAACATAAAACATGCGTCTTGTTGGATTGGAATGAGGGTGAATTCCTATTCACTTTTTTTTAATTAATCTCACTTAGTGCTCTCCTTTCTATTGCGCCTAAACAGAGCTACTGTTTTAATCTGATTTACATATCCAAATCATATATTACTTTACTGAGTTTTATCATCGTATGTAAAAGTAAAGACTACAGTAATGGAAACAATAGAGGTACAGCATACAAGCCCCCGATTGAAAACTATACAGAGAACAATTGATCTAACAATAAAGAAACAGTTTCTAGAAAAATCAGCTGTCTACAAGAAAGAGTAGCACAAAATAAACTAATCCACTATATCCATTACAAAAGAAAATTGATGGCCCATTCCCTGGACCATTTTGGTCTTCCATTATGCCTTAATATCTATATTTTGAATTTGCTTTGTAATGCAAACAGCTTACATTTACATGAGTATGATTCTTCTATGACAGATGATGCTAAACTTGAGGTTTCATGGTGGACTGATAGGAGAGGATGCAAGATAAGATGAAAGTGTCAGCTGATAAGACATGCGTATTTTCTAACAGCTTTATCGATTATAGTCAACGCTTTCAGTGCTGAGATCAATTCTTGATACAAAAAAGTGGCATTGGAAATTGTCTAAGCTTTAGGGGGGGGATGTGTCTCTTTGTTAGTTTGATAAATTCAAAATGAGACACAGCATAAAATAAAAAAACATTAAAGGGGAGAAAAAGAGAGCCTGTGGGCTCTGATTTTCTTTCTGATTGGGCCTCTAACCAAGGAATTCAGTATTGAATTTTTAGCAAAAGATGCATAACTGTGAAAAAATTGCATTTTTTTTTAAAGCCCAACCGTCCAAAACCATGACTCTTTAGGTAAAAAATATGTCATACTCAATATCATATTGAAGCTACATTTCTAATAACCTATTTTCAATTTCCACTGGTATCCTTGATGAAGTCCAGTTCTGCAATAACAGAGTAACAAATTTGAAAAACAAAATGACATACACCACACCTATGTGCATTTCGGAAAAAAAAACAAAAAACCAAAAACCATCGTTAAAAATAGTAAGTAGTCGCAACGAAGAAATTAGTAACAACTCGTACTCCTGGTTATAAATGAGTAAAAATCTAAATGCCCTTTGTATGTATGTACACTACATCCTGCATCCTGTATGTATATATTATAATTAAATGTAATTTTAATCAATGAAAAACATGGGGTCAAGCACCATGTTGCTCAAGACATGAAGAACAGAAAAAATCTTTTCTCACCTCTTTTGAGTAACAAACCCAGCAACTCCTTCATTTTCTATGCCTTTGCTCTCAATAATGGTAACTGGCAAATGTACAGAGAAGGAAAGGGTTACAGGGACAGTGGCCATAGGTCGAAACCAGCCTGTAAGGACCTATGAACACTTATTATTTGTGATTAAAAAAAAATCCAATAGTGTTAAATGCAAATATTGATTAAATAAGATAAATAAACTCAATAAAGCTTACTCAGAGAAAACAAGTACAGTAAGACCCCTAAATAGACTTTTTATAATAAATCCTGGAGTAGTAAGTAATCAGAAGACTATTATCAAAAATAGCATCTAATAATGTAATAATCATTTGTATTATTATTATTGTATGGTTCAGTAGAATTGTATTACTTAAAATCTTGAAGAAAATATCTATTATAATTTAGAAAACTATTCTAATAATTTCTGGCATAAAAATACAAGTGAATGTAAAACCAACAAGTCAAACTGGATGACTTATATAATAACACCTGACAAAAAATATCTTCATGTCAGTAACCCTAGGAGTTGTTATTCTATCCCAATCCCATCAATATATCTGTGATGAAAATCTAAAAGATTTTATTAAAATAATAATAGTTTTTCACCAAATTGTAAAAATTAGATAATAAAAATGCAACAAATCGATTACATAACATGTTGAAACTTATTAATCAGTCACTCACTTTGAGTTTTCCAATCATAGACATTCACAAATAAAACCTTATCTAAACATCAGTAAAATCCAAATAATAAAAACTGTTAAAAAATAAGTAATGGTACTTGTGCATTAGCTCGAACTCATGCCACTTATTTCAACACTACACAAATCTGTTTTGAAACTTCTGTTCATTTAAATAACTTTACATCTATTTTAATAATAATATGCATGCAAGGGACAACTGTTGAGCCTAGTTTCTGGAATCCCCTGGGTTCCTGAGTACAGTAACCCACTCATAGACATTAAAAAATAAAATCAATCTTTATAATAAATCTTTTTATAACTAAAAATAAATCTTTATCAATCTTTTCCAGTCTACTCACAAATATACACTCATCAGTACACATACACATATACAGACATAGGCACATTTCCAGTACACACCCTAGGACCACCTAACTTTTCTGCATTTATGACACTTAGGTTGATAAAATATTACGAAAAGGGAAAAAGTAAACGTGTAAAAATTAATCCAACCAAAGAGGTTAGAACATTAAAATTAAAAAAAGGATTGATTACATTTAAAATAAAGTTCGAGAACATTACTCTAAACAGAAAGCTCTAAACTAAATCAAACTTTGAATTTTTTCATGGATAGACTAAAGCAAAATTGGCAGTTTACACAAATAGAATCAGGAGGTTGAAAACAGAAAGAAGCTGAATCAGTAGTTTAATTCTAATGAGAAAAATCTTTATAAACAGGTAAGATCAAGGCAACATGCCAAGTCGAAGATTCGTCCTACTGAAAATGAGGCTTACCAATATTAGGAAGAGATAAGGAAGGGGGGGAAGGAGGAATCTACAAAAAAGACATGTATTAGTTAGAAATATCATGTCTAGTGTATCAGATCTCTCAAGCTATTAAATAACCAGAGCATCAGTGAAGCACATATAAAAATCCCTTAAGTCAAATGAAGGACTTGAAAACATCAGGCCCAGATAAAATAGAAAACTATTGGTTTAAAAATTTCAATAATGTTCATCTCCCGCTTACACTTAGTTTTATCTTATCGAGAAGAAGAAAATAGTCTAAAAGTCTAAAAAGGTACCTTTTGAACCATGATTCTCACCTTATCTCAGTTGTGGCATCATTGGTTGATAACTACACAGCCTTTAATCTATCAAGAATTGAGAGCCAAGAAATTGTTACTTTTGCTTCTCTCACAGATGTATGGAAAATTAAAGCACTTCATGAAAGATTCTACCACTCCCTAGTAGGCATGAGACTCTGGCATTATTATCCTGGATGAGAAATGCCAACATCTTCCGGGAAGCAGAAGGATTCATTCCGGCTATACTCATGTAAGTCATTGGCGCTAGAGGCTATAGAAAGGACATCTGTGGGGAAGATATCTGAAACTTGTGTCACCTGTTACAGATGGAATCTATACAGTATGTGACATTGGGTTTCACGTTCTGGGGAGAAGGGTGTACCTGCAAAGCCATAATAATGCTGAAAAAATTATTCTTCAAGCCATAGCAGCAAAGATGAACCTTTTAAGCAACCAATATCCCTACAATCTCAATTCCATTCAGCACCAATTGTCTAAGGGCATAATGTCATGATTTATTGGGATTATCCTATCAGTACTGGCCATACAGTAGAGGAATAATAGGCCAGACATCTTAGTGATAAATAGAACAAGAAAACTAGCACGGATTATTGAGATAGGAGTGCCTGTGGATGATAATTTTCATAAGTTAGTAGCTAAAAAGAAAAAAAAATACCAAGATTTGGGTACAGAAAATTCAAAAATAATAGATAAAATGAACCTAACCCTTGACTAATATAGTCTGGGTAGGTGAATATTTTTGGATTATTCCAAGGAAATGTAAAATTCTAAATAATAATAACAACACTATTTTAATGATATTCGAGTAATAACTTAGTTATCTCATTTTTTAATTGCGGAAAGTGCTCAGTAAGATTTATTTATCCAAGTGCCAACCAATTGGCAAAACCTCTGTTATTGGTTGATTTTGTTTGAATACCCTTATGTACTCCTAAGACCATTCACAAAAAGGAAAACTTTATTACAAATAAAGTGCACCTATTTCTAATAACACCAATTTTTGTTTTTTAAAACAATTTGCATGTTCCTTTGGACTAACAATGATGCTGATTGAATCTTCAAGTAATAAATAAAACAACCTTTTCTCTTTCTATATCTCTACTACCCACATTGAATTATTGAGTTATTCTTAACATGTTGGCCAAGTCTACACCACACAGGACAATTGCCTATGTCAGCAAGCTCCCAAAATACATACCAATTGACTTTGATATCTGTATTTAATAAAAGACATACATCGAGGTCAATGCATAAGTTCCTGATTAAAATCTGTACAACTGTAAGTTAGGAATCTGTTGCAACATAAGATAGATACTAAATTCATTACATAGTAATTTCAGTAATGTGTTAGACATAGAATTCAAATGGTCAGCTACATACTATACATACTAGAGAACCCACCACCATAACATTTAAATAGATAAATAATAATACAAATACAAATCCTATAAATAATGTACTCACCGTATTAGTACCATCAACGAGCTCAGGTTGTCTTCCAAAACTAAAATCTTTTTTACCAGAAAAAACTTCAAAAATAAGTTTTCCATTGAATACAGCTATTTTAGGTTTAAATTTCTGTAATTTTTCCAGCAATATTTGACTACCTATAAAACAAATAACAAATGAGCAAATCTAAAAACCCAATTAATTAAAATGACTACATACAAGCATGAATTTAAATTTCAACAAATTATCATAAATTTTTTATGGAGGAAATTTATCCTTCCATGAGTTTCCAATGACCTTCCAAGTGTTAATAAAGACAAATTGTCGAGTAACCCTTCACAAAAAAGGGATCAACCTAGAACTCAATGCAATAGAAATTTTTTTTTTTTCTACTATGTCCCTTTGATACACCTAGCAAACATATTATCATTATTTTTTGGCTGATACTCCTGGAAAGGTTTCCTTCATAGGCCAAAGCAGCTCAACATACTTTCTTGTCCAAACAAATTAAATATATATATATATATATATATATATTGTAATATTATTTTTAATGTCAAAAACTATTAAATTGATTTAGTTAATAAAATTAGAATTATTAAAATTACTTAGTTATATGAAATAGGATTAAACATAAAAATCGTTTAGGTTAGATTGTGGTTAGTATACACAATGCTAAGAACGTGCAACATAGAATACTGGCTGAAATATACAAAGGATGATGCTGGGAAATGGGCCCAAGGTGGCTACAACAAAAAACAGCACTAAGAAGAACAAAGGCTAAAAACCCATGGTGTGGATATGAGGGCTTACCCAAAATAAACCGAAATATTTTTGTACAAAGTGATGTATTTAATTTTTTTACAAAAAAAAACCTTTAATCTCGTTTAAAGTACTCTCCATTTGGAGTCAATACACTTGTCCAATTTTTTATACTACTGTTAGAAAGATTTTTACAATTCCTCTTTTGTGAAGCCAGACAAAACTAAACCTCCACAAAACGCTTCCCTTTCATGTCCCTTTTCATTCGGGGAAATAAAAAGAAATTGCAGGGGGATAGATCGGGTGAATAGGAATAGGAATAGGAATAGGAAATAGGAAGCCATAGGAATGGGCTGATGGGGCCATTTTTGGTCAAAAATCAGCGCACAGAGAGGGATGTGTGAGCGGGAGCGTTGTCATGGCCAACCTTCTCATCCCCAAATCTTCACTTAAAATTCTCTTTTCTGAACTCCAAGTCACTCCAGATTTCTCTACTTCTTCAATGGTCTGTTGTCGATCTTCCAGGACAATTTAAACATTCCTGTTGGTTCAGGCCATTGAAGGACCTCCAGAGTTAGGTTGATCATTAATTGACACTTCCCCACTTTTAAAACGGGAAAACCACTCAAACACTTGAGTTTTCCCTATAGTATCATCATTTTCCATTTCTTTTCCATATAGTATTCAAGCTTTTAACATTTCAAGAGTTTTTGTACCAGTTTTCCCTAGCAGGAAGCTCTTCACAAAACGTTTTCACAAAAATTATTAACACAAGCAGAACAGAACCTTCTCCAGTGACGGGAGTTGGGATAGTGACTTGGTATAAAAGTTGCTTTATATGACTTTACCAGCCCGGTACTACAATAACTCCGTCACATACATCATCATCAGTTGTAAAACTGGGCCAAGAAGAACGACTGGATGCCATGAGCATCAAAGGAGGGGTGAAACAGCTAAATAAGGAATAGAAAAATAAACTCTAGGCCAGTCTTCTACGAGGATTCGATTGATCAATATGGAGACAGTGATCGTGAAATTTACGCAAGGAAGGGATGACTGAAGAACCGAGAGATGAAATGTGAGAAGTTTCTGTCTTAGATTACTGAAGAAGTGTTGAGCAGTGTGGGGTTGAAGCGAGGAATAGAACGACACGAATGAAAGATTTCTTTTCTCAACGAGTTAATACAACATTTACGTAATTCAAGACAACTGGGAGAAGCAGAACTATTTACATTTCTCCGCAAGTAAAAACAGTTACTGACACAATCCATGAGAAGTGTAGTTTTAGATCATTAGGTTATTTATGTTTAACGATAGCATATTCTTTATATATAAATGTAATGCCTTTATTCGTAAATATATGTCCCATATATTCTATTTATGTTTTATTTATTTTGCATTTATTTATATTTAACTTTAAATTTCTTTGTTCTGCCACCTTTAATACTTTCTCCAATTTTTTATCATGGTCTCTTAATGCTTCCCTGACTGTATATCCTTCTCTAAGTTAAGGTTCGGACGTCGTAGGCAGCCAGCCTAATCCTCAAGTCATCGGGATGTAAACATCCCGAATGTATTTAGAGAGGCTTTAAAAGGCTTAAATAAAAACAGTCTTGTGACAACTCTCGTTCTGTAACTACATTCAACCTCTTTCCTTTTTCTTCACGTTTTCGTTGACGATCATTAACTGGTGCCGAAACCCGGGAAGTGGAGTGGGTTCGAGTCATTAACGTGCAAGTTGGCTTTTGTTTTTTTTTTCCCTTCTCATTCACTTTCGCATAGTTTAATTAAAGGAAGTAATGGTGGACTTGCGGCCGGCAGCGTTTGAAGTTCCACAGTTACCTAAAGAAACCATGGCTAAAGTCCATGCGAACTCGCTGGCATGGATGAAGGTGCGGGCAGTGACGTCGCAGGACATGAGGAAAATGAATGAGACCTCGAAAAATTTTCTGGTGAACTAGGTGAGTTGAATCATTTTCTCAAAGGTGGGGATAGAATTATGGAGAGGATTCAAGCCAAGATGGACGAAGGGTTACTCGGCCCAGGTGACGCTGTCAATAAAGACAGACCTAGTGTGCAGGGTGAAAAGGAAGGTGCTGAACCTGATACAGGCAGACGAGGAAACCCCATGGGAGATAGTAAAGGCGAGACTGAAAAAAGCATATGGGGGGGGGACGATGGACCCCAGAGGAGGATATCTTCCAAATATTTCGAGAAATGAAATCTCCGAGACAGAATAGTGGACAGTATGCTGCAGCCCTGGTAGTCCGCTACAATAAAATAAATGAGAAAATAAGGGAGACAACTAGCACCGAGGAAGTGGAGGGCAGGATGGGGTTCCTGTCTACAATTTTAAAGGTACAATTAGCGAAGGAGACGGGAAAGAAGGAAGGGTTCCCTATTGAGCGATCGTTCCTAGAATGCGCCCAGGTGATGATAGATGCCAGCGCAAGAGAGGAAGAAGTAAAAATGAACAAAGATGACAACGATTGGAGCCAGATCCCATACAGGAGAAACAGAACCCCAAAAGCAGTGTGGAAGAGAAAGGAAACGCCGTTTGCCGGTAGAGACAGGGGAGCGACAAGAAAGAGAAGATTGGGAGTGACGAGGCCTAGGTACGCACCTCGGAAAGAATATAGGAAATGTCATGGCTGTGGAAAGACGGGCCATCTGGTAGCTCAGTGTCCTCGCACTAAGTGCTTTGAGTGTGGGGAAGAAGGACACATAGCAAGACAATGTCCATACTTGTTTCGTAGAAAGGAATTTTACAAAGCAGAACCAATAGAGGTGAATAACCAGGAAATCCGGGAGAGGCGGAGCGCGACACCAAGAGAAAATGGATCATCGGGCGACGAGTCATCAGGGACGTCGGAGACAGACGGAGAGGAGTCGAAGCGCAGCGGAAGCAGAAGACGAGATTGGCAGAAGAATCCTTCGCGCAGATGGGACATCCTGAGGTACGTGAGGAGAGTGGCAGCAGAGAGGCGACCGCATCCTAAGGTGCAATACAGTGCAGGAAAGGATGTGTGGGTTGCCATTTATTGAGTACGGAAAGAGGGAGAGGTGCCTCATTGATACTGGCAGCACCAATACAATAATATCTCGTGGTGCGTTAGAGAGGTTGCGTGGAGGAGAGAGGGCACACCAGATCAAGGTATGTAGGTGTAAATTACTTACTCTGGGGGGACCCTGCGAAGTAATGGGTGAAGCGGTCGTGGGGCTTGACGAATGGGCGAAAGTAATGGGTGACATAAAAGTACACGTCATGGAAGATATGCCGCGGGAATACCAGATAATAGTAGGGTGTGATTTACTGGGAAAAGTAGGAGCGCGCATTGAAAACGAGGGTGAGAACTGGAGGATCAAACTAGGGAAGAAAACCTATCAAAGCCGGGGGGGACGTAAGGGGCGAAACGGAGCAAATAGGAGCGGTTAAGAGAGTGGAGGATTGGAGGGAGATTTTGCGAAGCGAGTTTAGGGATATTTTTTTCGCTGAAGGGGACAAGCTAGGAGCAACGGGGAAAAAGCTACATGAGATCCCGTTAAAAGTAGAGCGGGTGACGTATGTGAAGGAGAGGCGGTATCCACAAGCGCTCAGACAACATATTAGAAAGGAGATCGAGGATCTCAAACGCCAAGGTATCATCAGAGATAGCACGTCTCCGTATAATAGCCCTTTGTGGGCAGTGAAAAAGAAAAGTCGACCGGGAGATAGTGAGAAAAATACCGAATCGTGGTGGATTTTCGGAAACTTAACGACAATACCCTGGACGAAAAATATCCGATCCCGCGGTTTGAAGACATCCTAGACAGACTCAACTGTGCGAAAATCTTTAGCCCATTAGACCTAAAAGCAGGGTACCATCAGATCAAGCTAGCTGCGCATGACCAACATAAAACGGCGTTCTTGTTCGAAAGAGGGCATTTTGAGTTCACGAGAATGCCGTTTGGTTTCAAAAATGCTCCAATAACCTTTCAGTGCCTCATGGACGAACTTCTTAGAGGAATGGACGAAAATATGTGCCAAATTTACATGGATGACCTGCTTATCTTTAGCCGAACGGAATCGGAACATATTCAACACCTCCGGAACGTATTTAGGAGATTGAGAGATTTCGGGTTGAAACTGTCAATAGACAAATCGTCACTGGGGCAGGAGCAGACTAGTTTTTTAGGGCACACAATCTCGCAGGAAGGGGTTCAACCAGACTTGACGAAAGTAGAAGCGATCCAGAAAATGGAGATGCCAAAAGAAGTAAAAGGGATTCGGAGATTACTGGGCACGCTCAATTACTACCGCCGTTTCTAGCCGGACATGGCAGAATATATGGTACCCATTAACAATTTACTACGGAAAGGAGCACGGATAATGATCACGCTGCTGATAGAACAGAATATCCGCAAATGCTTGGCACGTTTGCAGGAGGCGCCGATTTTGGCTTTCCCTAAATTCGAGAAGGATTTCACGATAACCACCGACGCAAGTGAATATGCCTTGGGGGCAGTATTGTCACAGGAGGGTGGGGACGGGGAAAGACCGGTGGCTTACGCGAGCAGACGCCTGACAGACACGGAAGCGCGGTACAGCGCTCTGGAACAACAACTCCTCGGGATAGTGTGGGCCATTGGGCACTTCCGCCCGTATGTATTTGGTAGAAGGTTTCGGATACATACGGATCACCGACCACTTCAATGGGTCGGAAAACTCAAAGAATCCTCCTCAAGGGTAACGAGGTGGAAGGAATTCTTAGCGCAATACAATCTGGATATCGTGTATAAGCCAGGGAAAGACAACGTCGTGGCAGACTGGCTGTCGCGCGCTATCATGGTGAACGCCATAGAGGAAGGGGAAACATCGAGCGGTATGAGGCAATTTATTGGGGAATGGACGCCTGGAGAAGCGGGCAGGAGCAGCACGAGGGAAGTAGTGACAGGAGTGCGGATCCACCATCAGACGAGTCTATAGGGGAGAGACCGCGTGATATGGAGACAACGGATGAAATCATCAATGATAAGCGGAGGCAGATCGTTTAGAAAACTCAAACATCAGGTACTCTGAAAATACTCCATAGTACGTACGGCAGGAGTCAAATCGCGACGATTTGGTCACCACCGGGCGTTCGTGGAGATCAAATTTGTTAGGCTCTCAAGGACGTGTCAAAACCTGGCAAAACACACCATTTATTCGTGGGCAACACCACTGTGTGGGACAAAATTAAAAAGCTGTGGCAGAAAGAGCTGTTGGGGGTGGATCGCTCTTTCATTCGGTGTCTTTCCGCGGTCCAGACCCTGCGTGACGAGGAGCAGCAACGCGAGGTAACACTGGCGTATCATCAAGGGAAAACCAACCACCACGGTGGGCAGGAGACGGCACAAGCACTACGAAGGCGCTATTTTTGGTGGGGAATGCAGTGGACCATTCAGGAGGTGATCGGAGCATGCAAAGTTTGCAGGAAAACAAAGTATGATTGACATCCCCCGCAGGGATGCCAGGAGGAATACCCAACGGCAGAAGCACCATTGATGGAGATTCAAGTGGACACCTTTACGTGGCGGGGTTTTAAGTGGGTCACTATCATCCACCCATTTAGCAAAGTGGCTATGGCCTATGCGGTGGGAGACAAGTCATCAGATTCCGTATTACAAGCCCTCAACACATGGTTTCAATATTACGGCATACCGGAGAGGATCTCGTCGGACGGGGGACGGGAGTTTGACAATGCAACCGTGAGAACCGAAATGCAAAAACGGGATGTGGCATGGCATTTTAATACACCCGGGCATCCCAAGAGCAGGGGAACCATCGAAAGGTTTCACAGCACCCTAAGCGACCACTTACACGTGTACCAGGTGGATAAAGGCCTGTCGGCGAACGTAGCGATGCCCATGGTGGTGGCGGCATACAACCACTCGATACACGCCACGATGGGGTTTGCACCCTTTGAAATTTTGTTCGGATTACGAGTGAGACCGAGGAACTGGCCAGAGACGGTGGCGAATGAGGAAATGGTGGTACAGCTCCATAACACCCACATATAGCTCGGAAAGATGTGGTACAAAGTACGCGATAAGATTATGCGCGAAAAATCCAAGCGCGTGGCGCGGGCAAATTTGAAGGTGCGGGATTGCATAGGGGCAATATCGATTGGGACCGTTGTATACAGAAAAGTCGTATCAAATCATAGTAAGGAACTGGTTCGGTACGAGGGGCCCTCCAAGGTCATCATAATTCGGGAACATAATCTCGTGACCATCGAGAGTATGACCACCCCAAAGAAGAGGCAAACCGTTCACATTGAACAGTTGAAACTCCCACCACAGGGGGGAGGGTGCTGAATGTGCCTAAGATGGTGCGCCATCGATCCGATATGGAGCAACTGATTCGGAATCATATACTTCACATGTGAAGCTTAGAGAGAGTTTTTGTTTTCATTATTTATATTGTGGCTAAGTTCCATTTTTTTTTTTCACCTGGCAGCCGCCGGGTCATGGGCGAATGTATTATATTTTATTATTAGTATTATTCTTATTTTATTTCTGTATTATCTCTTTTCTTTGTGTTCTATTGTTTTGTGTGGACTAAGAATATATTAGACCGTAAACGTGATGTAAGGGATTACAGGCTGTGTGCTGCGTGCGCCGGACCTTGGAGTTTACGAAAAGATGCATAAACTGGCAGGGGGGAGTTAAGGTTCGGACGTCGTAGGCAGCCAGCCTAATCCTCAAGTCATCGGGATGTAAACAACCCGAATGTATTTAGAGAGGCTTTAAAAGGCTCAAATAAAAACAGTCTTGCGACAACTTTTGTTCTGTAACTACATTCAACCTCTTTCCTTTTTCTTCATGTTTTCGTTGACGATCATTAACTTCTAAACACCATGATATTGTCGGCCATGGCACGAACACGTTCTATATCTTCCATAATTTGAAACCTTCTCTGGAATTCTTCAGGGGCTACAGACAGACCAAATTGGCAATGTTTAAAGCAATATCTCCCATAAGGTGTCCAAAAGTGGTTGGCTTGAAAAGATAGGAGTAATTTCATTTGATGGAATCCATTTTCTGCATCAAGCACCACATTGTACATTTTTGCTAACAGAGGAATGACCTCTTCTATTGTTGGTGTGAAAAACGGTTTCATATTAAATTTTATTTAACTTCTTTGGTCAGATACATAATCTGTTTCGTTTGGGTGTTACTACAAATACCAAGTTTGAGGTTCATTCAATTGGATGTTCCACTTTAAGTATGACATCTAATTTTTCTAGTCTCTGTACCTCTTGTTTAATTTTTTTCTCACTCTGACATGGGAAGACCGGGGAGCGAGTCCCAGTTATGCTCCTTCTTAGGCGTAGTCAACTACATGGCAAAATTTGTACAAGATTTATCTACTGTAACTACCCTGCTGTTGCCATGAGAATCATTTAGCAAATAGGGTCAAAGCAAGAAAAGGCATGGAAACTATTAAATGCAAGTTGCAAGAGGTTCCAATTATACTATACTTTGATGAGTCAAAAAAGGTTGAGAGTCAAGTAGTAGTCAATAAAGAGAATGCTGCTTCAGCTTGTTGGATATAATATCGTAGACAATTTTGTTTAAGGGGTCAATGTAAACATAGCTGATCCTATGTCTAGACTGCCTTGTACTAGATAAGTGTTGTAATAGAAAAGAGGGATATTATAGTGGCCCAAATAATAAGTTGGACTAAGATTGAAATTTTTTATAGAGAATGGCTGGCCTGATGAAGAAAAGAGTATGCCAGCATTTATAAAGGATTGCTGGAAAGTTAGATAGCAGCTGACTATCTGTGATAGGATAATTTTAAAGAATCAACAGGTGTATATTCCTAAAAAAAAAATGAGGGGTCAAATATTGGAAAAAAATCATTAAAGGCACCAAGGATTTGAGGCCTGTCTGAGGTATGCGAGGTCAAGAGTTTTTTGGATTAACTACAAAAATGTAAAATTTGTGAAGATCTTGATATCAAAAGAAACCAGAAAGAGTCGCTGCAATTAAGCAAAGCTCTGGATGGCTCATGGATGGAAGAAACAACAGATTTATTGGAGTTTGATAAAAATAAATTGTTGATGGAGTTTCATCCTTCTTTGAAATTAAAAGACTATGTGATGTGTCATCTGAGAGTACTATACCAGACTAAAACATATTTTTACAAGATATGGTGTACCACAAGTGGTCTATTTCAACGAAGGCACCTTCTACAACTCCAAAGAATTTAAATTATTTGTTAGAGTGGAATTTTTACATTAAAATCGTCATCGCCGCATCATCATCAGTCCAATGGAAAGGCTGAGTCTGCAGCTAAGCAAGTGAAGAAATTGTTGAAGTTGAAAGAAAAAGGAGACGTGGAAGCACCATCACTGATGACATGGAGAAACCCACCTACAGCAGTCCAGCACAAAGACTTTTTGGGAGGAGTTTAAGAACTTCACTATGCAGCACCAAAGGATTGAAGCAGGAAGTCAGATATGATACAATTCAGGAACAACTGGAGAAAAAAGTTCAAAGATATAAAAAGACATACAATGGTTCAACAAGACATTTGTCATCACTTATGGTGGGGGAGTTTGTATGAAAGTTAATGAGTCCTAGCAGAATATATGATCTGATATGGAAGCCAGGACTGGTTTTTAAGTCCATTATGACGAGCGGATACCAGAGAAGAATCAGGTGGAGGAGACATGGAAGAGAAACACAGTGGAATAGGAGTATTTAAAAACAGTGAAGAAAAATCAACTGGATAAGTGAGAGGAGAAAGGTACAACAAAACATAGAGAACAGAATCACCAGCCAGAACAGTCTGAAAGAAGTATAGCAAAAGATAAAGGCCAGGCTAGTAGCTTTGGGAGAAAGATTAGCAAACCAAAAAAGCTTGATCTGTTCAATTTTATTTAATTCATATATTTGGCATTGTATTATTTAGTGGGCGTGTGAGTGCAGCAAAGTTAGTTTTTTTATATAGACAAGACAAGATGTTGTACAGTGGCAACACTGGCTACTAAGAAAAAGGAGAGGTTATTCAGTGGGTTTTGTTGACATAGAGAGTGTCGGCATGTTTACAAACCGGTATGGTTATGTGATTTATTATTAATAAATAAGTTCTTCATTTTGAGTGTATATGAATAAAACAACAGATGTAGAAGAATGAGGCATAAGACCATGGCACTCATTAATAATATATTTTTTACATGGTTGAACATTCTTGTAAAGACAAAGTAATTAAGTTAAGTAATCTAGAACTAAATACTTGATTACATTAAAAACAGGAAAATGTTCATATGGATGCATAAAAAAACAAAAGCAAAACAGCTTATGAGCACAAATGAGAGTGTCATTACATATCTAAAACATAGCAGAACAAACATGGATTTAATTTAAATTACCTTCTTTGATTTCTTTTCTAGTCAGGTCAGCACTACCTTTGGTAGCTCTTTCAACCATATTTGTAAAACCTATACCAACTTTAAGTAATTTATAATCATCGTCAGCTGTCATTGGTTCAGGTGTTAGTCCAGACAAATATAGGCATTTCCCTGAAATCAGTATAAATCAGTACTAGATTTACAAAAAGCAACAACATTACATTCAAATAATATTAACCTATTATGTTAATAACTAATACAGATTTTAATAATTGATGTAGAATAGTGTGTTTGTTGTGATTCTTTGGTTGAATCTCAAAAAAATTAAATAAGGAATAAATTTGTATTTTCTTCAAACAATGATAATAATTCTAATAATAATGCCCAACACTGAAATTGAATAACTAAATGTAGAACATTTCCAAGTTAAATGAATTAATTTAAAATAATCAATACAGCTGCTAAATTTTGTGAGCTCAAAACCAACTTATACATAAAGTTGTCAAAAGTGATAAATAGTACTCACAAAAATGATTGCCTGGACCAGCATAGTGATGACCTTTGTAAGCAGCAAATAGCCCAGGGTTAATTCCAATCTGCAACATTACAAATAAAATTAAATTAATTTCAAGATCAGTTTGTAGTAACAAAAATACTTCATAAATAAATCCTAAATATATTGAATAATTGCATTAATTTTGGTTGGAAAAACAAAGTTAAGTTTTTATGAGTCCCTCATGGGAGGGAGGCAGCTGTGGTGCGCAGCTACTGGGGCTTTAGGAACCCCTAGGCTCCTGAGTACAGTAAAACGCACCCTCACCAGAACAGTACACATCATAGGGTCCTAGGCAGCCACTCCAGAGGGAGAGCAGGTAAACTCCACCTGACTCGGGGCCAGTGGGCCGATAACCCTCTCTCCTTATATCTTTTTTATCACATAATAAGCTTTACAAAGATTAGCCAGACTGATGCTAAGGAAACAACCTAGCGACCGTCATTTGGAATACTCTTTAGCCTTTTGGAAAGTTTTATCCTTGTACATACCAGGAGCCCCATCAATGGGCCTTAATACCTCGACAAATTATGTGATAAGACAATGCCGCCATCCAAGAAATCATGTGAACTGGTCAAGGTACCATAAAGGAAGGAAAAAGGATAAATTCACCCTTATCTTGCAGCATGGGGAGAGAATGACTATTCTTTGTTTTGCTTCAGAACAGAGGTTTTGGAGATGTCATTGAGAAAGTAGCATTAGGATGCTTTGTTTGTAGTAGTTGTCTTGTATATAGTGGACACAAGATACATGTCTTGTGTTTATTATAGTGTTAGTAAAGTTAAGTTCAAGTGTATAAAAACAGAGTGGAACCACTATAATAATTAATTGCTTTGGGAGTATGAACTATGTGTTGTGGCCACCTCTTAATTATGAATAATTAGAAGTTCCCCTCTTCTCGACCCAAAAAATATCTATTTATGTTTTCATATGTTTATAATAAAGCTTATGCGTCAGTCAGAGAATGGGGAGAAGCTAGTGGGGGAAACATCCGCAGGTGGGGGACCATCCCCACCACGGCTGGCCTGCCTATATAAGCAGCGAGACTGGCCCAAGTTGGCATAATGAACAGGACCGTCACTTGGAACACTACTCCCTCCTCTCTCTCTGCAGTGGCACTTGCTGCTCTACTCAAACCATGGCCTTCTCATTTAACTACCTCTGCATCTCTCTCTCTCTCCTAGCCTCGCTATGTTTTAGTCCTGCGTTGTCAGACTCCACACCTTCCTAGTGGGAATCTCTGCCTTCATCTCGCTAAAACTAGCACCTCCTTGGGAGAGACCTTTCTCTCCCAGACGACGGTTGCCGTGGCCCTACAAACTTTACCCAGTAGCGTCTTCCACGGCAATCCAGTCTGCTTCTCTCCGGTTCTCTTGCCTTTGGGATCTGTACGGTTTTTGCCTACCCTTAGATACCCAGTATGAATTCGTGGTCATTCCAAGACCACATAAACTACCTATAAACCTACCATGTTCCTCTTCTCCTGAACATAGTGCTTTGTCGGGGTACACCTTCTAAGATCTTATGGAGTCAGATTATATTGAATGTTCCAATGTTTAATGGTATTCTAAGTACACTGGAGGGGTTCTGATTTCGTGCATAAGGGTTTCGATGACCGATAGCTTGAGAGTTAAGCTGACTTATTCTATTTTAGTTTATTGTGTTGGCTCGATTACCCTGGAGCAGCAATTCAAAACAGAACAGTTGTGAAGACCACTTCCATAAGTTTGGGACAGGATTGATCGTTCAATCCAAGTTCATAAAGAAAGTGGGGCTGTGCGCACATAAATGGTGACAAAACAAAATACATGTGTACAAAGCCTTGTGAATTTACAGCTGGCTATGTGACATAGGGACAGCTAGACATTGAAATAGTTCAGGACTTTGTTTATCTGAAAATAACATCAATGATGAAATATTTCAATTTATTATGGCAGGTTATTTTGCTCTTCGGTGGCATTTGAGGAACAGTGCCCTATCTCAGCACAAGAAGACAAAGTACAACCTTATACACCCATCCTTACATATGGCTCTGAAAGATGGATCTTTACAAAAACAAATGATCTGCCACTCCTTAGTTATGAGTGGAAGGTTCTCTGAACCTTTGATGGAACATGCACTGAACAAACTAGGAGAAGATCTAACACAGAAATAACACAAAACAGAGAGAACTGGCAGTCAATGCTGGAGCATCATAATAATTCATCTTTTTGCCAGAATTATTTTTGTTAATAGAACCTAATAGTAAATAGTAATTAAAATAAATTTAAAGTAAAAGAATAAAAAATAAAATTATCATATAATATACAAAGAACGTAATAATACAGAGTTGCTCATTCATGTTCATTTAAAAATAATAAAATGCAAAATGCAATGAAATTATTTGATATGAATATTTTGAAAATGTCAAGCAGCGATGGCATGATTATTTTAAAGAGTGGTTGAACCAGCCCACCCTTAACTGATAGGTTGAAGTCCCAAGTTGTGGGGTAAATGATACTTCTGGGGGAGAAACAGTTTAAGATGTGCAGATGGCAATTCCAAAGCTCAAGAATGGGTGTCGGGATGGACAACATACCGAGTGAACTATTTATAGCCGACAGAGAAGCAATAATTGCTATCAATTGATAACAATTATTGTCAATCAGATGTTTAAGCTGGTCCAGAGGATCTAATGCACACAGGAGATACTCGAAAGAAGGGAGACTGCATATACAGTCAAACCTCCATACATGAAACTTCTATATATCAAATCTTTTTTAGGAACATTGAATTTTTATTAGAAAAAAATATTCTGTATGACGAATAAAATTTCTATACCATATATCAAACAAAAAGTCACCATAAAAAAAATATAAAATGTAATTGTCATAAAAAAGGGCCCTTGGTTTAAGTTAAAAAGAAGGGGTAATAATTAAATAAAAAACAAAAAACATGCTTCACAAAGCAATGGAAATTTAGGGAAGATGTTTAAGAAGAAGCAATTAATGGTACCTACACGAGTAAGATTCTCTTAATCTCTTTCCTAACATTTGAAGAGTGAAATATTCATTTTAACTTTGTCTTTCTTGATATGAACATGGCTTAACGAAAATCATTAAGTGTAAAAAAATGACTTAATAAAAGACGTAAAAAGCGGGATGAAAAATAAAGATGTAGAAAAAAAAATATGAAGTTACAAGAAGTGTGGTATCAACAATTTACAAAAACCGTGATTTGGTTATTAAAACATTTGAAAGTTTTGGAAGAGATCAAAAGTTATTTAAATCCTTAAAGTTTAATAAAATCTATGAAGTGGTATTGAAATGGGTGAAACTGATACAAGATAAGAACATGGCAAGGTCAGGACCACTCATCAAGGATAAAGCGATTGAATATGCTGCAACTTTGGGAATTTCCAACTTCCAAGCTAGCTCTGGGTGGCTCGATAAATTTAAAAAGCGACAAGGTATCCAAGAAAAAATAATATTGGGTGAATTTGCTTGTGTTTCAGATGGGCAATGTTCTAAATGGCAAAACAAATTTCTGAAAACCATTCAAGAGAATATGAGCCCAATCAATGTGTTCAACATATATGAAAAAGGAGTTTTTTTTTATTTTATGTGATTGCCCAAAAAACTTTGACTTTTAAAAACGATAAATGTTTTGAAGAAAAAAATAGTAAGGAACGAATCATGGTTGTCATTAGTGCGAACATAAAAGGTAAGGAGAAATTAAAACTTCTTGTAATAGGAAAAGTAATCAGCCGCATTGTTTCAAAGGTATGAAATCACTTTAGGTTGATTATGACTTTAACAAAAAATTGTGGATAACTAACTTTGATAAAAAGATGATTAAACAAAAAAGAAAAGGTCTTCTTTTTGTGGACAAATTGCTAAAACTAAGATGGGCCTAGTTCAGTTGAACAAAAATGGACTAATGATAAGCTTGTTTTTTCCCCACTAAATACGATTGCTAATTTACCCTTAAAACCTTTGGACCAAGGTGTAATTAAAATTTTGAAAATACATTACTGAAAACAAATGCTGAAGTGCTTGATCTTTGCATTTGAATATGATGAACCTGCAGAAATACTTGTAAATCTTTGATTTTTTTATAAGCGGATTAGTCCAAGTATGGAAGAATAATGTCTTACCCACTATAAAAAAAAGATGTTTTGGTAAAGTTTCTTGTATAAAAGAAAGTTTTGAAGAAGAACAAGAAAAAATAGAAGATCAAGAACAAACAGATACGAAAAATACAAAAGAAGCATGAAAACAACTCGAATCATTGGGATAAATAAATGAAGGAATCAAATTTAACCAAAGTTTACATGTTGACCAGACCTTAATTGTTGCCAATTACCCCACCGATCAGGACATATTGGAGGACTGCCTTAATCAAGATGAACCCAAAAATGATAATGACGGTGGAAACGAAGATGAATGAACTGAAAAACCTTCTAGAAAACAAGTAATGGAAGTATTCAAAACTGAGCGTCATGGCTTGGGCTTGAGATATGAGGAAATTTTTATATATCTGAATAACTTCTGTGAAATAGCTTCAGTGATGAAATATACACAAAAAGACATTAGAAACTGCTTAGCATAAAAATAAATAAATTTTTATGAATGTACACATATTTTTAATACATTCCTTATTAAATATGTACATATATAAAAAATCTGCAATCACATATGTAATGTAATTTGTTCAATTTTTCAAATAAATGCTTTTAATCGTTCAGGTTTTTTTCTTTAATCATAAAAAATTGCCTTTAATACTAAAAAATAACTGTAATTCTTTTTAGTATGACAAAGATGAAAAATTGGAATCTTTCTATACATTGAAATTTCTATACATCAAATTTTTCTTAAGGAACCTTCATGTTCGATATATAGAGGTTCAACTGCACTATAAAGGGATATTGCTTTGCTCAACCTAGTTTAGAAAGTGCTTTCTAATACGTTGTTGGAGAAGATGACATTCTACTCCGATCTTTAATTGGTGAATACTAGTATGGTTTCCATAGAGGACACTCCATGACAGATCAAATTTTCATCTTAAGACACATAGTGGAAAAGAAATGAGTCAAACAAGATGTTAACACAATTTTGTGGTTTTCATCAGCGTGCATACAACTCTCTACATCACACAAGCCTCTGGGAAATCATGCGAGAATTCAGGATTCTTGAGAGGCTCACAGAGATGATGATGCAGGAGCTGGTCTTGGTCCAAATATTGCTAAATGTTCTATTTGGATTCAACAATAAATATTTAATTGCGATTTTAAGCGGTGAAGAGGTTTTTATAAGGACAATTGGTTCGGAAGTTGAGTGAGAGAAATTTTGCACTCTGGAGTAAAATTTATTGTGGTTTTTACACAAGCTGTAGTTTGAGGATCTCCATTCATGGGGTGGGCTATCGTACAGGGTTAAATTCAGCGCATATAGAATGGGTATGAGGTGTGTGAGGTGGGGACTATTAAGACTTGAAAAATGAGAACGAGAAAAAAAATCTCTTTAGTCCGGGACATTGTTACCAAGGAATAACAATAAGGTTAAAGTAAATTTGTCTAGCTGACAAAATATACAATAAATTACTCTGATGTCGTAATCTTATAAATAATATTGTGCCTATGTACACATGGGGACTTAAATTAATCAACAGCATAATAGTGGGGGGCAAAAACATAAATAAATGAAGTGAATACATTTGCTAATAGTTGTAACTAATGGTCTTACTATTTACTTCCTTTTGATCATTTTCTTGAGTTTTATTGAATTATTTTTATTAGCATAGGCATTTAGTTTTCTAACAAATACCATTGATCGGCACGGTTTATGGGAATTGGTCACCACTGCCACAGCTATCTATCTATCTAGCCCTAAGTACCAGTTAAGAACTTGGCTGGTTCCAACATTGACTCAGTTGCTGGATTTTTTGAAGGACCAGAGAGGATCCTTGCATCTGTAGCAACACTGTCTAGCCATCACAATATGGGTCTTCCAACACTC
Source organism: Acanthosoma haemorrhoidale (assembly GCA_930367205.1). NCBI lineage: Eukaryota > Metazoa > Arthropoda > Insecta > Hemiptera > Acanthosomatidae > Acanthosoma > Acanthosoma haemorrhoidale. Next base: position 2,377,270 of record OV884009.1, read on the forward strand.
CTGGTTCCACATATATGCTTGGCCAGGGCCTTGGTTGGCATTTCCTCCCGTTTCATTCTTGCGATATGACCAGCTCAACATAATCAGAAGAGTTCAGTGTATGGGCAAATAACAATATTGTGGTACAGATCTCTTATTTAAATATGCTAGGAAAAGATTATTTCTTCATAAGACAATAATTAATTAACAACACTTGTTATTTTATATAGGATTACTTTTGTTTATATCATCAGGAATATAGAGATTGGGTGAGGGAGATATAGTATTACGAGATTTGATAGCTGATTTGAATAGGAGGAGGTTGTAAAGGTAGGTAAGGAGGCTTTGTAATCATGATAGTACTGAAGAGTAGGATCCAAGGAAGTATTAGCGACAGGTAGAAGAGCACAGCTACCCCAACTCGGAGTAGTGAATCACAGGAAACAATGCATAAGTGATTTAACTAGACACCGAGATCCTCAGAATCCACCACCATACACTGTGCTCAACCATAGAATGAAGTTAAAAATGAAATTAAAACAAGACACTAAAATTATAAAAATAAAAAAATATTCAAAGATATAGGAGAGAGAAGGGGAGCAAAAGGATAGGAGGGTACAGTTTATAAAGGTGGTTCATTCATGCTCTTTCAGGTAACAGGTCCAGCAGAGACATTAGGGTACTCCGCCTCATTACGAGGAGGCCATTGCCATTGGTCAGCTGGCAGCACCAGCATAACAGACAAATCTGACCTAATTGGTGGCTATCTTCATCTACATTGCTAAACAGTACAAATGCTGGTTCCCCATCGACAAATACAGGAGCAGACAGATAGATAGATCGAAAAAAAAAAATTTTCAGGGACAAAGTTCCCCCTATGAATAACAATAACATAAAGCTAACAAATCCATTGCTGGTAAACAAAAATAACTGGTAAAGAACCTCTGTAAAAGAAAACTAACATTAATAAGATAAATTAAAAGGTTGTTTAACTGCACCCATTCATCAAGTCATAGATGAAACCACATACAAAAAAATCAAAACAGAAACATGAAAAAGACAGAAAAATACTATATAATAATAATACAAACAATGAAATGAAAATTAAGATGAATGCTAAGAAAATTATATATATCGAATAAACCGTTTCCAGACTGGCAAGCATCTGTCTGGATGATCATGAGGTGTTGGAATAGGAGGGTTTTGAAGGTTTGTAAGGATGATGTATGGTGGATATTTGGAGGGAGAGAGTTCTAGAGAGATGCATGCTACAGTTTTGCAAGGAGGAATATAATGGCCAAAGAGACAGGATCTTGTATTCCAAGAGTAGACTGAGATTTTGAACAGTAGAATATTGAATATATAGGAAGGGCGATGAGAAATGATGGTTTGAAAAAGGAATGAACTGAAAAAATATAGTCCGTGGAAGAAGGGTTAGAGCCCCATTAACTCGGTGTTTAGATGGGAGACAACGGAGTGCCGCAGAGTCCCAAAAACCAATTTAATGAAACAACTCATAATTCACTTTAACTTATTCAACAATACTTGTTATTTTGAATTTTGTTGTGATACATAAATAAATTTTGCAAAGTTACACAATATTCTTCATAATTTTTTGTTATGTATTCATAAAATAATGGCATGTTTCAGACTTAATCAGTCCATCGTCAGCAATCCTTATACAATCAGAAGTACCAATCATATTGGTAAAATCAAAATAAGTAAAACATATTTTTATATTAAAACAATAATTTTTAACAATTTTAAAAACAAATATAAAAATAAATTCAAAAATTTAACTTATTAATAACACAGTGGAAACCTATTCTTTTTATATCTGTTTTAATTTTCACAGTATTTTTTTATATTTTTGATTATGTGAATTGATTCTATAAGTTTACAAGATCTGTTATCTTCTTTTCTAATGATTTTCGGTGAGTCAAAGTTAAAACCATACTGTTGAATAATACTGTGATTGGCTTCAGTTGTGACATTTAAATTTTTCAGATTTTTACAATTGGTTCTATGTTGTGATGATCTATTTCTTAAAGTTTGTGAGGTTTCGCCAATATAACATTTATCCTTGCACTGTTTACAATAAATTTTGTATATTATGTTCTGCACATCATTATTTTATATTTTATCCTTTATGTTTGATAAGTTGTTGTAAAGTTTATTATTGTTATATTGGGAAAATTTCTAATTGCGGTGATCATATATTTTAAAAACTCTTATTATTCTGTTTGTCAGGTAAGGCATATATTTAATTAACAGCTAATCAAGCTGAATAATTGTATCCAGAACATTTTTATAAGTCACATTTAATAATGTTTCATCTTTGTCATTATTTTTGTGTGATTTGTAGAAATTGGTAATAAGTTTATTTTTGACTGTTGTGTTATTATTGATTAAAGGAGTGTGTATAATCTTTATATTGCTGTTTTTTCAGGCTTTTGTGTTCTTATATTAATCTTCCTTGGATTATTATACCATATCCTATTTATTACAACTTTTGAGTAATAATTTCCTAACAATATGTTATAAATAGTTATTTTAACTTCATTTATAAATTTTTCGGCAGATATTGAATTGAATTACCGGCTTTATTTAAAACTTGAAACTTTGGATGACTTGAATTATAATTGAATATTCTATAGTTACTATTTTGTGTAAAATCAATTTCTGTCTAAAATTATATACATTATTATTATACATAATACATTATTATACATTATTATTACATACAATACATTATTATATACAGGAATCTTTAGCTGGTAATAAACGTTTATTAAATGTTGTATCCGTCAACTTATTAAGATAAATGTCACTTACATGGGTAATAAATGCCACACATTTTATTCTTGTTATAATGGCAATATTCTTGTTTCAGCATAATTGCAACTTTTTTAGTTTTATCAGATTTAACTATGATTATGTTAGTATTATTTGTAAGAAATTTTTGGAGGCTATGTAGGTCTTTATTAATTTGTTAATTTAGTGGAGTTTATGGTATGTGTTTTTTACTAATGTAATTGTTAACTACATTGCAAATCCTGTTTCTTGTTCCATTAATGTGGCTTTCTGAGGAATATATATCATAATATATTTTTTCTAGAACAGCAAGAATTGTACAATTTCTTTATCTATGTTAGGGTAATCAATACAAATGTTTTCCCCTAAATATACTATTTATAATATTCTGCGGATTACACCACATAACCATAGTCAAAGTGAGGGAAAATTAGGGAGAATACTCTGAGTGATGATACTATATCATCCCGGGTCAAACTGATTGATGGACAAAATGACCAACGATGATGGTGGGGGGGCCCGGTCGTCTGACAATGACAGCACCCGCGTTAATTGCCATCTTCACTATCCAGCAGGTGTTTGTTGTAAGGGCCTGTATAATGCCCTTCTGCTGCTTAGCGTGCTCCTCTGAAGACGGTGGCGTAATTTAATATATTATGCATACAAATTATCATGGTTTAAAATAATTGCCATTAAACAGGTTTTTTTTTTTTGTAATAAACAAATGTTTCACAGTAGCTCATGTTAAAAATACCGTATATTTTCATAGAAATTTTGAAAATTTACACAGAATATATTGTAAATGCACTCAACTCACTATAACAATATCCAAATTCTGTGTTAAATGATCAGGTAGTGTTCTTTTAGAAACTTCTTCTTCCGGCATTCCATTGAATCGATCGTGCTTCTTTCTCTCTTTCACAATTTTCATTGAGTTAGGATCTTTTAAAGGATGAGAAATACAACCCATCAAACCTTGATATCCCATTCTAAAAAAACAAACAATACAAAAGTAAATAAAAAAAAAATAATTCATTAAAAACAAAAATTTTTAAGCATAATCTAAAGGTTAGCAAACTATTAGTTAAAACGTTATTTACAAAACACTTAAATAACTTGTTTACACGGCTCATTTATTTAAAAACACATTTTAAATATAGGGGGAGAGAAGACAGTCAAGATCTAAAGGTAAGCCCACTGAAGAAGAAATTGACCAGTATGCAGCCCCACAGAACTTCCTTCAAGTTAAGAACAAAATATATTCATTCTCCACAGACTCAGAGATCTTAATGCACTTGTGGCTAGAGCTCTACTTGAGTTATTGTTGTAAAACAAACATTTTTTTTAAATTATCAGCCAATAGGTTAATTTCATGTTTAAAAAAAACAAAACAGATTTCTTATCATATTTACATGGAAATAAATTGGACCCTCGTTATACCACAGATTCGGATATAACAAAGGTCTAGCCCTGGTCCTAATCTCTGATTAGTCTAAAAGTAAGATGACAACACATAATAATTTTTTTATAATGGAATCACAATTTTTGACAATTGTCGAGGTATCGACGGTAAGTACGGTAGTACCTACTTGTAATTTTGTATTTTTTTGCCACGTCTTTATTATTCATCCCACTTTCTCATCTTTTTCCAAGTTGAAGTTACTTCTCTTTCATAGTTGATGATTTTTATTTCGTGGGCATGTGCACAACAAGAAAGATAATGCTAAATTGAATTTAATGTAAAAATCTCACTGTATCAACAGCTTCTAGGAAAAGGATTCAGAGTCTAGAAGTTAAGAACCCCTTCCGGGTACCGTTAATAAACTGTAATTACCTTTTCCTAAACAAGGATTCCCCTGAATACTTCTATTTTATTGTGAGACAGAGTAACATCTTTTTTATTATTTAATTTACACTTCTTCTCACCAACCCACTTTTTAATTCACTATTCATCTTTTTTTTTTGTAGTGCAAACATTTTCCGTTTGATATCTAGAAATTTTATTCGTTATATACAAAGCTTTTTTCCAATGAGACTTCAAGGTTCTTCAAATAAGTTTTATAAAGAAATTTTCAATATTCATGTTTGGGTGAAGGAGCAGATGCTTTGTTGAATCATGTATTCTCAATTTTCTTGCTCATCTCTAGTTACCAGGATACCTTTCCAGAATAGCCTCCCACTCACTACTCACAGAAGTACCCTCCCTTTTTAAAAATTGTGTGATTTATTACTTTGTAACATCCTTGGTGAACGTGGATTGACAATAGACTATTTAAATGAATGGGCAAAGATCGACTCAAATAAAAAGCAGTACAATATTTTTACTGACGTGGATATCGTAAGTGTTGTGGTACCTGTCGATCAACCAATCAAAGGAAGACAGTGAAGAGGATAAGAGTGCTTGTTGCAATCGACGTCTCATTGGCTTTTTAGCATGTCCAATTGGGCAAGTTGCTTCTCTTAAACCAATAATTATAAGAAAAAAGGATTTAAGCAACTTAAAATAAATGATTATTTTAAGAAACATTAACACAAATTAACAAAACATACATGTTCATATCGGTAAATAAAATGTTAATTTAATTAAAATGTTTTTAGTATGTATTATAGTTGTATAACATATTTTTTTTAAATAAAGCTTCTTTTATTACAAATATATATGTGCGTGTACAGTTCTTCAAATGGTTTATAAAAAACAAGAGTTCCTAAGGGAAAATGATGTTTGATTGATATTTACAGGAGTTAATGGACCCTTTTCCAATGGTTTAAATGAGAGACAAATCAAACTAGTCAATAAAATCAGATGTAAAATGAACGAAAAAGGGAAAAAAAGAGCCTGGACAACAGTTGCTAAAGAATGTGTGGATAAATATAATGAAACAGAACATACAGTAACTGGTTTTCCGCCCAATTATTTATTAGATGGCACAGATACAAGCATTTTACCTGAAGAATTAAAAAAAGGAAACAATAAAGAAAACTGGATAAATGACAATAAATTAGCCTTAGAAAGAACAAAAAAGTCTCATGATGATATAAAGGGTTGGCCAAAAAGTCCGTTCAGTTTTTTAAGCTAAAATAAGACACAACTTTTAAACACAAAGCGATTTATTCAATCAATGATATAATTGCCGTTTTGTTCCAGTATCTTCCGCCAGCCATCTTAGATTAGATTCATAATTCCATGGTCAAAGAATTTCCTGCCTTTACTGGCAAAAACATTTTCCAAGTGGATTTTTACATCTTCTTCACAGTTGAAGGTCAGGTCTGTCCATTCAATGAATTTTGAAGAGACCGAAACAGGTGGAAATCTGAAGGTGCAAGATCGGGCGAATATGGAGGGTGCGGCAAAACTTCCCAGCCAAGCTCCAGTAACTTCTGCCGCGTCTGCAAAGAAGTGTGCGGTCTAGCATTGCCGTGATGGAAGATAATCCCCTTACAGTTGGCTAGTTCTGGACGCTTCTGGTGGATCCCTGCATTTAATTTGTCCAGCTGGTCACAGTACACATCCAAATTGATGGTCCTGTTCATGGGAAGAAGTTCGTAAAAGACAACACCCCTCCAATCCCACCAAATTGAGAGCATAACCTTCTTTGGGTGAAGTCCTGCTTTGGCGGTTGTTTGTGGTAATTTGCCGCGCTTCCCCCATGAGCGGTTTGCGCTCCACATTGTTATAGACGATCCACTTTTCGTACCCTGTCATCATTATCTTCAAAAAAGGATCGTTTTCTTCACGTTTCCGCAATGAATCGCAGATGGAAATCCTTTGGGCGAGGTTAGCCTCCCTAAGTTGATGGGAAACCCATACATTGAGCCTGCTCACGTAGCCAAGTTGATGCAGATGGTTTTCAACACTCGATTTGTATATTTTGAGGATAACTGCAATCTCCCTAGTTGTATAACGGGGATTGGTGTCGACTAATTCCTTCACTTTGTCGCTGTTAATCTCAGTTGGCCGGCCAGAGCAAGGTGCGTCTTGAACCGAAAAATTTTCCAATCTAAATCTTGAAAACCACTTCTGGCACACACATTCTGTAACAGCATCCTCTCCGTATACAGCGCATATCTTCCTGCAAGTTTCCACTGCTTTCTTGCCTTTTTTAAAATAAAAAAGCATGAAGTGTCGATAATGTTCATTTTGGTTTTCCATTTTCAGGATGATCCTAAACACACAAAATACAATCAGTCTCGTCGGAATTTCGCGTCAAACTACGTTGAAGTGTCTAGTATCTGACGAGAGCGTACTTGCAAGGGACGGACTGAAGTTAGTTACACATTAAGACTGCTTGATGTTTCGTGACAACAAAAACCAAAAGGACTTTTTGGCCAACCTGATAAGAAAATATTTGATAAAACTAGAAAACATTAGGAATTTAACACAGGAGATATAGTATATATAGAGAATGGCAACAAATTAAACAGGAAAAAATTAGATGAATTAAAAATTGGTCCCTTTGAAATAACAGAGAAGATATCAAATTCAATATATAAAATAAAAACCGGAAGAGGAAAGCAAGAAACTGGATTATTTCACAAAACAAAACTACTTCCGATATTACAATAATTTTCACCCTAGGGAGGGGAGATGTAAAGAAAGTCTACTTTCTTTAATTTGAATTTGCCGCGCTGCTTCTATTTCGTACGCCATTTTACTGATCACCACTAGATGGAGCTATCAGCAAGATTCTAAAAAATGAGACAATAGAGAAAGGTTACATTAAGTAATTAAAGTTGTAATGAGTGTGAATAAAGAAGTGATAATTATAAACTGTAATTGTCGTTTCTTTGTTTACAGAGAAACTGATTTCAGTTTATTCACCCCACCTTCAATAATTGTCTTATACATATTTTACTGCGCTCGCTATGGCACAGGTAGTTTTATTTCACCTTGACCCGCATTATAGCAAGGGTCCACCGTACCTGGTTTGGAAGGAAGAAGTTGATAAAAAAAGACAACTTTAGGTAAACACTCTCTATAGGTGCATATTATGATCCAAAATCATGGTCCTTAATTTTTATTTCAGTTTTTAATTAATACTAGAAGATCAGAGAACCAGAAGCCTCTTTTTTATTTTTTTTTAAATTGAAGAAGTCCTTATTATTTTAATCATATACTAAGGTATATTTTTTGAACTTTAAATAAACATATTGTGTGTATCTAGGAATGTTTTTGCTAATTGGCATTACTAAATGGCTACTGGTCTGAAATACTGAAAAACTACTTGTTTTTTGCTACTGAAAATACTTGGTTTTATTGGTTAAAGCATTAATAATAATAATAAAGCGTATTGCTAATTGAAAATTGCCCCCCTTCTACAAAATAAAAAATGTAAAAAGCTAAAACCTTATTGAAATAAGCACAAAAATGAGGACAGCAATTTATTTTGTTGACTCTCAAAACTTATATTTTGGATTATCTTTTAATTTTGATTTGCGTTGCTTCTTGCATCTTCAACCACATAAAAAGTATAGAACTAAAAATCTTAAATAGCTTCTGACTTAAGCTGAGAGATTTTTTTTCTTCACGTTTTCAGCCATTGCTAGCATACACAGTTGTGGTATAAACCTTTATATTTAAGATTTATTGGATAATTTTTACAACCATCATAGTACATACACAAAAACAGAGGAATGGTGATTTCCTCATACCTGTTTCAAAGTAAAGCCTTTATCTTAGGAGTCGGTAATTAATTGATTGACTTGAATTTTTTCTTGTAGCAATCTAACCATTAGTATGTTCGCCTTATCTAAAATTTAATCAAAATATCAAATAGAAAACATACTTTACTCTAATAATGAAATACCAGACAGTGTGGGGAACAAGATGGTCAAAAGTGCTGGAGCTTACTTACGATTCATTTGAACCAGAAAGAGATAAGTTAGATTCTACCTGAGAAAGTATTGTCTAAATTGATCTAGCAATGTATATTATTACTACCCCACCAGAGAAAGCTTATGCATGAAGCATTGAAATTGAACGTGTAGTAACTGTTCTTATCAGCTTAATCTCTGGTATGACTCCCATCGGGGGTCCAGAAGATTAAACTGATTTTTGGGAAATGACGGAGTGCTAGGGGCTTGGCTCCACCTCTGTCGTGGGTTGACCCGGTATTGCAGTACCTCCGGGAACGGCCCCTATAAATGAAATCATGAATCAATTAATTAATTTAATTGACTCAATAAATGACTTAAATATGGGCCGTTTCCAGACAGAGTTGGAGGTGGAGCAAGCCGCTAGCACTTCGCCATTTCCCAAAAATCCAGTCCCCAGAGTCGTTGTACCACCACCAGAAAGAGATTAAGCTGATTTTTAAAATTAACAACCTATTATTAATTAATAGTATATAATACACGTGTTTCAGCTGGACGGAAAATTCGAGTGGGCCAGCAGCCAGTCTCGAATTATGTTATACATATGTGAGTATAATTTTTTTTTTTCATTACTTCGACCTCAAACCCCCCCCCTCCTTCCCCACTTACCATTTCATCTCCTCTCCTATTTATCGTTATGCCATTTAAATAGATTTATTAAATCACTTATTTAGTAAATTATGACTTCCATACAATCAGTAATTTATTAAAATAATTGAATCCGTTGTTAATTAATTCAATTACCGCTCACTCATAATTTATCTCTGCCTCCTTTTTTTTTTTTTTTTTTTTACCCTACCCTTCCTTTCTTAGAATTTTGATTTTGGGGGTTTCTGAGGCTCTTCCCATACACATGTCTTCCTTACGTGCCACTCTATACTCTCACGTGTACCTGCTTCTAAGAAGGGGTGCACCCTTCTTACCCTTAACTCTTCCTTTAGGTACATGCCCATACCTCACGCCTTCGGTCCAGACGGTTCCTACACCGGCTCATAGGTAGGAGCACCATCGTATCCTCTCATTCCGCCGCTAATTTAGCTTCTATTTCTCAGAATTCTTAATCCTCTTGTCCTATAATCCTACAAAATCACCGATGGTCCTCCTCCACTCAGGCCCCATCGCTATGGGCCGTATGGGCATCCCTCCTCTCCTCTCACACCCTATTTCCGATGCCCAAAAAATTGTTTTTTTAACACCTTTTGCTCCCTTATGGTAAGTAACATCACACCATAGAGAGACTGCCACAGGGATTGGTTATCTCACCACATTTATTTAATATGTATAATAACGACTTAATGTCTCCACTGACCTAGTCATTGTGTGTTCATCAATGATGTGGCAATGCTTAAATCTTCATGGCGATGTGACACAATCACTCATAGCCTCTGTAATCAATTCAATTAAGTTTTTCCACCGATGGAAATTAAAAATAAATGTTGAAAAAATGGAAGCTATTCTATTCATTAAACATAGACCCAAACCAATCTTGGAAATAGTGAACATAAATGGTCCCTGACTGTTAAATACTTAGGACAAGAGGTAAAATTTTATTTAAAATAGCAGAACCCACCAGAGGAATAGAGAGAACGAACATCCCTATTATATATTGATGCACACACAGCTTCTTGTTAAAACAAAGCATGTAATAGAGACTAAAAAAAATCTCTTGACATGGAACATATAATGTGATACTGATGGGAGAAGGTATATTATCCGTGCCATAAAAAGTCTCTATACTGAAGTCAAAGTAAAAATAAATCAGATAAAGGACCTAAAAAGTAGTATTCCCATAACAAAAGATCCCGTAGTAAAAGGTGGCTCTCCCTCCCCATGTCTTTGTACCGTTAAGTGCTAAACCAATAAAAGAGGACATGGAAAGGAATGGAAATCATGATAGGTGAAAAATGTTTATATAACCTGTAGTTTACTGATGACCAAGTTATCATCCTGTAAATGATGAAGACGCTTCAATTATACTGCAAAAGCTAATATATTATATTAATATTCCTAAAGACACATATATTTCTTGCAAAGCTTGGAAGTAAGCAAAACTAAAACCTAGCATACAACACCACCAACGGATCTCCCACTTTCCATGGAAGGATGACATTTAGCAAGAAAAACTAAACATACAAAAAAAAACAATAATGAAATAGGGAAATATATTATGACAACTATTAGATGGTATTTTTCACTCTAGCTGCAAGTTGTGATGAAAGACTTTTTCTTTGCATACAGAGAAAGATAAGGATAAACAAAAGCTTATTTTGGTGGACTGTCACGCCTTAGGTTTGTCAGGAAAGCTCTCCAATGTCCATTGGAATATACTCTCAACAAACCTGGAGAAGATCCATAGCAAAAGTCAAAGACCTATACTATGGTATAATATCCACTAGTACATCAAGCTCTCCTCATTTTTTTTTTTGGCTGATCATGTGGAAAGAACGAGACAGGAGGAAATACCTGCCTAACCCAAACCAACTAAAGGTTGTTACTGTAGTTAGTAGGTTGCGCTGAGGTGCTTGAGTGGTTAGCACGAGACGTTATCTCTTAATCTTAAATTCAGTTTTCTTTGCCAAATTTGCAACTTCTTTATTCAATAAGCTACTCAATTTATCCTCACAAGGCTTAGTCAACCCTGACCAGACCCATCACCAAAGAAAAAATCCTTGCGTGTGCTGGGGATCATACTCTGGTCTCCCCAGTTAGAAGTCAGCATGCTAATCACTATATTATGGAAATGGTTTTTAATTTTTAAAAGGGGGTCAATTATGGAAATTGCTTAAGCTCATTAATGTTCCTGTTGTATATGGAACACATTGCTTTCGATCTGCAGCTGAAGAATCGGGTGGATACATATTCCACAATAGAATTTAATTCAAATCATAATTCAGATGCTCCTATTCAGATGGCTCTCTTCTCAGATCATGAGGAAAAATTTCAACAAATAATCACAAGAGGGTGAATACCACAGAATACCACAAGAAGGTGAATTATAACACTTAATCAATGAAAGATACTATCAACTCTCTATTTTAATTTTTTTAATGTATAACAAAACAAAATTTATATTAATTATTCGCGACTATGTATTGATGTAAACATTGGAACAAGTAAGATTTCAGAATTCATAAAAAACAAAATTCTTTATTTTTACTTGGACTAATGTCATTAGAAAAAAAATAATGAACCATACAATTTAAGAGTTACTGTGGCCATCCTAGATCCTCTTTCTTCTTCTAAAACCCACCAGAAATCTACCTCATCTACTCATCTCTTTCTTTTCCTGTTGCTGGCTGACTCCTCTCACCATCATTTCATGCAATACAAAGTTGTAAATTCAAAATTTGCTACTGTTTTGACGCTATGCATTGGCAACATATTTCAAAACATGTAATTTTTTTTCTCTATAAGAATAGCACAAGCTATCAAAATCCAGAGGGAAGAACCACCTAGAAGATGGAACCTAGTTGGATTAAGTTCATGCAACTAACATCATAAGTTATTAGTAAAAACAACATATTAGATTTAATAAACAAATACTTATAGTAGTAAAGAAACAAAAAAGTAAACTAATTTTACAAGAAAATGTGAGTAATTGAGTTATAATATTGTAAAAATAATATTACCCAGACTGATTGTGACTGTGCATTGAAATATCTTCAGTTTTAATTTTTTTTTTCCTTCCTCTTTTTTTTGGCACTTGTTGCATTACCACGGGAGAACATTGAACAGGTCCTATCATGTGTTCATCATCAACAAAAGAATAAGGATCTTCTGGCATATTGTATTTTAATAAACTATCTTGTAATGGATTTCCCATTTTTGAAATCATTGCCATATGAGTTTGAGCATGATGATGATTTGGTATGTCAAGTTCACCTCCTCCAGCCGTTTCATATCCATCATCATGAGGTGGTTCTGGTTTTATTGATCCATTATCCTGGTAAGCACTTCTGTAACAGTCACTATCAAGACTAAATTATTACAAAATTATTTCTAGATTGCATAGTAAATTATATTTATGACAAATAAATAAGTTATAAAACGATTTACTTTTCTCTTAATAGAACCCCGAGAGTTGTAAATAATATCGTTTTTTTTGTACATGTCAAACTGATTCCTCCTTTAGTACTTCAATTTTCCTGATCTTCTAGGTGTATTAAACTCAATTTCGGATGAGCTTTAACTTCTTAGTTATGAGCACATAAAGAGTAAGTTTCTCTGAATTGAATATCTAGAATATGGAGAAGAGAACCATTAGGAAGAGTTAAACTAAAGGTGGCATCGGTTTGACCAGCCATGCTGAATGAGCCTAATATTTGCAATAAACTTCATCGCTTAGTAAATATACGAATGAATAATAACAGTGCTAGTTATGGTTCTTTAGTAAAATTTTTTATATTAAATATGTAATGTTACACCTTCAAAGCTGATTTCTTATCTGTAATATTGGTCATCATCTTGGACTGAGTATAATTCAGTGTGTCTTACTTCACCGCTGTTTGCTGAATTCATTAAGCATTGATTTTATTTCCTTCACATTACTAGAGATAAATTATAAATCAACAGTGAGCTTTTAATTGTTCAACTTTTCACTGTCTATATATACTCATAATACATGAATCCACCACACGCGACTTTTTAAAGAGGACAGGTGATAGTGAGTTACTTTGCCTTGCACCTCTTTTAATTGAGAACACCAGATATCTTTAGCTGACTTCTATGAACGCTTTGTTTTTGCTATATAATTTCTCTACCACCTTAAACCTTAAACTGCGCAAAGCCAGTTTAGTGCCTTGAGGCCGCTGAGCCCAAAGCCGTGGGCTTAATCTTCTATCTCTACAGTGAGTTAGGTTGGCTATTCCCCTTCTTCCATGCACAATATTTCCTCAGTACCTTCCTTTTCCTAATCATCAATTCTCATCAACCGCCTTATATATTCAATATTCTACTGTTCAAATCCTGTCTACTCCCAGAAAACGAGAGACTATCTCTCTGATCTCCTCCCCACAAAATGACAGTATTGGATCATTCCTTCCTCACTCGTTCCACTACCCTCTGGAATTCTCTACCTTCCAATATTCACCATGTTTCACTTCATCCTTATGAACCTTCAAAACCCTCTTAATACAACACCTCCTCACCATCCAGACAGATGCTTGCTAGTTTGGGAATAAATCATTCTTTACATTATATTTTCGTATTTTTATTTTTGCATTTCTATTGTTATCTCATTGTCTACTATACATCTAAATGCTTGGCTGGCACCTTCCTTGGTTTTTCCAATAGTATATATTGCTTGTATGTTACTTTTTTTGTATTAATTTAAGGGTTTTCATTTAATGTTGTATTGTATTGTACAGACTTGTTCATATCGCTGTTTTTATGTGGATCCATCCATGACTTCATTAGCTAAATGCAGTAAAATATTTTTTTCTTACAGAGGTTTACACTTGACTTTATTTTACATTATCATTTTTTTTTTTTTTTATGAAATAGTTCTTTTTATTTACCAGATGTGAATTTGTCATCTTAACATTATTATTATTCAAAAGGGACTTTTTCCCCTATGATTTTTTTTTTTTTTTGTATTGTATCCTACATTATCCAAGGCCTTTCTGAAGTTGTTAAAATGTAAATATAAAGAGTTGTTAAAACTGGTTAACCTCCTGCAGGTGATCAAACACTGAAAACCCTTTCCTAAATCCTGCTTGTTCAACTGGCAGCAATGAAGTGATATTAGGTGTTATTGTTCTACGGATTATAATCTGTTTATCGAAGATGGAGCATAGTAAAATAGGCCTATATTAATCGATTTTGTTTTTGTCACTGAATTAGTATCTCCTCCTTGTCCATGATTAGATTAAAGAGGTTGCACAGTTCTCCAGCCAAAACCTCCACTCCACCTCGAAGTATCTTATTACTTATTCCATGAGGATATTTATTAAATTTTAGATTTTTTAATGCTGTTACTTTTTACCTCAGTGATCATAATGCCATGAATATTTTTTTTATAGATTTATTACTTTAAACTATTTTTTCTTCCTAGGAATAGTAACAAGTTCAGATGCTTATCCATTACTCCCAATATTATCTTGCATGCTTGTTAGTTGTTTACCCTTCTTGTCTGCTAGAGAGTTGTAAGGAACCAGTCAGTTCAATTCTTATACTTTACTGGATCTATTTATTTCCAAGATTCTATTTATGGTGCAATTTTTGTATTCTTTTAAATCTGCCATTATTTTCTTACTTACTAGTTTATTGAACTAACGAGAAGAAGGTGTTCAAATTTTCAAGATGTTCTACCTTCTCTTCGGGTGATTTTAGAGCCCTTACCTTTTATGCAACATATTTTTACCTTCCTCAGAAATTCTTGTAAATGTTTTCTTTTTCATTATTGATGAAGAGCTTGCTTGTTGTTTTCTTTTATTGTTTGTACAAGGTGTTCATATCTTGGCTGAACATATATTATTATATTCCATTCCTGCTCCAACTATTTTTTAATGCTTTGCTAAATGTTATGAGATTTTCGTTGTCAACATTCCATGAAGACTTTTGTATTAGGTTGGTGCGTATGAAATATCGGATTTTCTTTAAATGTGAATGTTTGTCTCCCTGTTTTTGTTATGCTTTTGTTTTTGACATAACCTGGTTTATAGTCGTACTGTCCATTGCCAGAGTCACATTTTAGCAAAGAAGATTTTCTCAAACGTGTTCCCTTTTGTTATTTGCTTTGAATTTTGCACCAATATGAATTCAACCGATATTCGTGTAATTTTCTTATATGAGTGTAAACTTGGTAATAATGCTGCAAAAGCTGCACGCAATATAAACCAGGCGTTTGGGGAGAATACTGTGAACGATCGAAAAGTGCAGCGTTGGTTTGAGAAATTTTGGTCTGGTGATTTTTCCCTGCAAAATGAACCGCATGGAAGACCCGAAACATCTGTGAAAAATGATGCTCTGAAAGCATTGGTGGAAACGAATCCAACTGTTTCTTCAAGGGAACTTGCTGCCAGAATGGAAGTTGACCATACAACAATATTGCTACATCTTTCTGAAATTGGCAAGGTGAAAAAAATGGATAAGTGGATACTGGACGAACTAACCGAGCGAAATAAGCTGGATCGCTTGAACGTATGCTCATTATTGCCAACCCGATTTAATCGAGATCCATTTTTCGATTGGATCATTACTTGTGATGAAAAATGGGTTCTTTATGACAATAGGAAAAGGTGTGCTCGGTGGCTTGATAGGGATGAGGCTTGAGCTCAAACTCCACGACCATCACTTCATCCACGCAAAATTTTAATCACAGTTTGGTGGAATGTGACTGGAGTAATACACTACTCATTCCTTTGAACTGGAATGACAATTACAGCCGAAAAGTATTGCCAGTACATTGAAGAAATGCATGAAAAATTGAAAATTATACACCCGTCACTTGTTAATCGGCATGGCCCAATACTTCTCCACGACAACGCTCGGCCGCATACATTGTACAAAACAATTGCGAAATTAAATAATTAAAATATGAAATTTTGCAGCACCCACCTTATTCACCGGATCTTTCGCCAACCGACTTTTATTTATTTAAACATTTAGAACTGTTTTTACGGGCTGAACAGTACGAATATGAAGACAGTCTGAAAAATGCCATATCAGAGTTCATTGATTCTAAAGATCAGAATTTCTTCTAGACAGGCATCTATGCATTAAAATCTCGTTGGGAAGTGTATTGAAGTAAATGGAGCATATTTTGATTAATTAATTGATTAAATAAACAGCTTTTGGAAAAAGATATGCAGTTTAATATATTCACTTAAGAATCCGACATTTCATTCGCCAACCTAATATTTTAAATGGTCTATCTTTATCAAATTTATTTATTTAAAAATGTCTCTTAGCATTCTAGTTATCATAAACTAGCTACTTTATCTCCTCGAATGTGTGTTCGGATAATTTTGATGGCATTTATATTGCGAAATAAAATTTCTCAGATGTTCACTAACAATGTACTTGCAGAACTCACCTTTATGAATAATGGAACATATATTTCAGCTCACCCGTTCAAATAGGGTTTCGAAACTAAAAAGGTAATCCAAATCAAAACAGAAATTATTTGCAAAGTAATAAATATAGTCCACTTGCTTGCTTATAAACAATTTCGTAGTAAATGTGAGGTAGACAAGGTCTATTTAATAACACCATTTACAATATATTATATATCGTCTGCCTTATATTTCCTTATAACTACATCTTACACCTTCCTTTACACTAGTACCTTCGGGGACTCATGAGTATGTGGTTACTGCCACTTTTGATTCTTTTCACTTCTCTTAATGCCAAGAAGACAGATCTTTGTATCTGAAGTTTCACATTGTCTACAACTGTAAATACTTTTCCATGCTATCATTTCCGATAAGACTGTCCAATCGTTCTAAGGCAAATTATAGATCTCTGAATTGCTTTACTCCTGTAAGGGTTTTGTGTAAAAGAGGTCCAATTTACTCGGGACAACTGACCCCATGAGTCCCAAGGAGGTATGGTGGTTGTGAGGGTATGTTAGGGATAAAGTAAGGACAGATGGGATTAGGGTATGTCCAACCCCATATTTTGTCACAACAGATATTATATATTATTTTTTTAGGAGGTTGAAATCTTTAATTTGAAACCCTATTCAATATGATAGAACATTTATTCTTTAATTACTAGTAATTTATTAATAAATAGACACTACTAAATTTAACACTATTTTGATATCATTAGATATAAAAAGAGCTTTTGACTGTACTTGGCAGCCATCCATTGTAAGTAGACTTAAGGTGAAAAATTGTCTACAAAATATTCATAAAATAATGACTAATTATTTTCATAACAGACATATAAATAATTAGAAATTACACACACAGCAAACACTGGATACCCCACGAGGGTCTCCATTGCCCCCTCTTTTATGAAATTTATTAATAGGCCGTTTCCAAAACAATAATTTACTGTCAACATAACATTACTAGCATGACTGCAGTCAAATCCAAAAACTACACTGATATCGAGACCAAGGCAAGACGAGTAAATCAAACAAACTAACTATAATTCAAAATCAACTAGTGTTCAGATATAGTATTCACAAATAAACGGATTCCACCAATATAAACAATAAATTACACAACATGCAATTAAGACAAACTGTTACACTGAAATATTTGGGACTGATAATGGATGGTAAACTTAATTGGAAAACATTACTATAGAACTACTGATTTCTTTTGCAGCTAGAGATATTTTGGATTTAAAAACAGAAGTTCTAGCCGTGCTGTACAAGGAAAGTTATTCAGTCACCATTAACAACCAGCATTAGCATATAGAAAATACAACCTTCTTCATAAATAGCATTAATAACAGATCTAAAAATAACAGAAGAGTATATATCAGTGTCATTTAAAGCACTATGTTTGCTAACTAAACTCACTCCTATAGCAAATATTTATGAACAGTTATATATACAACATAGACTGCTGAAACATTATTCTGATAAGAAAATTTACATGATGGCCAAAAGATAATGGTAATGACATGGGCTACTCATATTTAATTTTTAATAATGACATACAGAAGTTTGGGAAATATTGACTTGGCTTGAACTCTAAAAGTAATCATGCAGAAGAATTTGCAATTTTAAAAGCATTGGAATGCTTGGACGATCTCAAGATGACAAACAAGGATGAACAAATTTACAGATTGTTAAAAGGTATTACAAAAAGTATCAAACCTAATTACAGACAGTTAACTGAAGAGATGGAGATGAACAATTTAAAACTTACAAGACTAACACAAAAATATAACAATAAACTAGCCAACAAAGTGACTAAATCTACTGCTCGGATAAAGAACTCCCCGGCCCCTTTTCCAAAATTTCACATGATCATTTAAAGTACACATTAAAAATAGACAATAAAAAAAAATGTCAACTACATCGGACAAAAATAGACAAAGGAAAACATTTAACACTTCATAAGACATTAAACAATTTATTCTAAAATGGACGAACTTCTACAAAATGCAGAAACTAATAAGACAAGGCTCAGAAATAGTTTACCTACAGATTTAGCATAACATTTTTTAACGTCAAACATAGTATATATGTTGTCAAATTATTGTTTATTTCAAGTTCCTGTAATAATAGCTGTTATACCCCATCCATAGTTTATTAATCCCGCACAGTTGGATTTTTTGAATATCATGTATAATTTAAATTAGTCAGTCCTCACTCATCATAATATATAGGACAGAAGTCCATAACATACATGCTTACTTTAAAATTGTTTAGTTTGATTAAAACAGTCAACACTTTCTTGTTTGGAACAGTTTGATAATGTTATTTATTATGTTTTTAGATTATGCACTAGAAAATAGTAGGGTAAGCCACCAACAGCATTTGCTTACTGAAAATAAGTTTTGTAGGTAGACAAGGTTGGAGTACATATTTATACTTTTTCGTCGAGCTGAAATACCCATGGCACCTTTCCAGACTGCTTTGTTTTATAAACTGTGCAATTTAGAGTTGGCATTTAATTAGTAATTTGCAGATCTTATTACAGTATTATATGGGAATACAGAATATTCTGTTTAGATATGGCCGGAATGACAGAACCACAAAAGGCCTGGGGGAGGAGTGTTAATTTTCAACAATCAAGTTCTCCCTCTTTATCAAAGCCTTGGTGGATATTACCATTGGGTTGCCAACATTATTAAGGTTATTACTTTTGGATGAAATTGCTTTACTAACCCTAGCGCTTTGTTAATATGACAAATAAGTTAAACAAATATTGCCTTTTGTGGGGATTGCAGCTAAATGTAGAGAAACAGTAAATACTGTTTTTTAGGAAAGGTAGCAAATTTACCAGGAGAGGACAGTATACTTATAGTGGAAAAACAATATAAATGGTTAACAGAAATAAATATATAGGGATTTGGATGACTTTTGAATCGCCTTTCAAAGAACATTTCAAGGAGAAAATCCTCAGAAACAAGTTTGTGATCCAAAAAAAAATTTCTGGAAAAAGTTTGTTTTCATAAAGTCATCAAATAAAAGAGGGCAAAGAGGCTATAATATTTGGACATCTCTCATATTATTTTATAGATCATGAATTGATGAAGTAAGTTACCACAACTAAATAAGGTAACAGGTGTAGATAAGCCCGTTTGAGGCTCAGCCTCAGGTAGGGTGGGGAAAAAAAAAAAAAAAAAGGTAATAGGTGTAGTGGTGACCTGTATAGCATGCTGACTTTTAGCTGAGGAGACATGCATTTGAACTCTGGCTTGCCCTAGGGTGTTTTCTTTGGGAGATGAGTATGGTTGTGGTTCTTAGCTTTGTTTCAATTAGGTGCAGTGGTTCAATGATCTGGGCTTGGAAAGTTAAAAATACTTTAGGAGGAGCAAAAATCAAAGGTCATTAGACTTTTATGCTCAAGTGTGCCATCACTTTTAAATGACAAAGAGCAATCAAATCTCCGTATTCAAGGTTGGATTAGCACAATGCAAAGAAGCCAAATAAAAAACCAAGAGCATTATTGCTAGTAATCAAGCAGTGTCGGTTGGGCTTAAAGCTGAGACCACCTGGTGTCAGTTGTTATGCCTACTTCTGTGATCTACATGATACTAGTGACTAAAGGAACAAAAATAGTTTACATATATCCTGACTGAATGGTGTCAGGTTATTTTGATATTTATAGTTCCAGGTCATCAGTTAGTTATTGTCTAAGCTATTGCTCGCAATCCTTAACTTGAAATAGACCTTTTAACAAAGAAAAAATACTTATTTTGATTATGTAAATAACAAGTCGGATTGACCACGAACCTATGGTCGTTAATATTCAACGTGACTGAACCTGACTTTTTTAGCAAGTGTGTAGTAGGGAGAAATATCCCAGCTTTTAGCAAATTATGATCATTAATAGTCAGTACCTGTGTTACAAGAGGTAGGAGGACAATTCCAACATCTACAAAAAAAATTTTATTTGTGGAATAAACACAATTTTTCAAAATTATTTTCGCTGGTTCAGGGTCATACTTGAATAAATAAAGTAAACTCCACGTCTTCCCACAATTAGTATATTTTACACATTTTATATTTAGATATTTTCATTATGATTAATAGTTATATTATCTCTTATTTATAATAAAAAAAAAAATTTAAATATCGCAATATAAAGAATCATAATTTTCTTATTTCATACCTGTAATTTTAATTTAATAGAATATGGCAAAGGTATTTAACAATTGTATTTACATAAAATGCAAATCAAGTTTTCCCTCTGGTTGTAGCTCTTGAATAAATAGTTTGTGCTGTGTAAACGATTGACGGTTACGCTATAGCCATTCACTTGTCTCTCTTTGTTAATAAAAGAGTATAAAGAGTAATAACTGACATGGCAAACAGCAATGTTCAATATATTTGTTTTCCAATAGAAATTAAAATTATGTTTGTTGTTTATTATTTAAAAATAACCAATTTATTAGCGTTACAGATTTATTTAAATGTCACAGTCCACTTAAATATATAAAATAGCAAAATGTATACTTTTTAAAGAATTGTAAGGTGGTGATAAATTATTTTCAGAGATGAGACATGTAGTAACAATAAAGTAAACAAATTGTTAATAAACTTTTCTTTTTCTATTCTATTAATAGATGAGATTTTATTTTATTATACAATCTTGCTATCCCTTATTAAAACTGTGAAAGAAGAGCAGTTCAGATAAAAAGATGAAATACAAAGAGTTATTTATATTGAACCTAACTACTAACAGAATAATAAAAAAACTTGATAAAATTTATCTAAACCTAAGAAAACAATGACACCCTACAATTAAACTTTGATTTATTTTTCTGTTAAAGTACAAACAAATAAAATAATAAACTCATAAAAATCAAATTTTACACTGATCCCAATATATGGTTTCAACAAACAATGTTGCATTTGCCATTAAGTACACACATAATTGCACTTGAAACTTAAAAAAAATCATACTATTGCCCTTATAGAAAAAATATTATAATTAAAATAAGAAATTTTTAATTAAATTGTTATTACAAACTATTAAAAACAGGAGATTCACCAAATAGATTAAATAATTCCATGAGTTACTTTATAAAAATCTAATTTCAGAAAAAACAATCATTAGGAAGAAAGAAGTACATAGACAAATTTGATATGAAACAAGTACCAATTTAATGGCCTATCAAAACAATAAGGAAATAAAATCAGAGCTATTCTAGAAGGTATTGGTTAAGCGATTTACTGGCCAAAACTTTATCATAATTATATTAGGTTCTAATGATAAATTGAATGTTAAACCATCTAAAAAGTGCTATTTCTACATTTAAATTGGTATATTTTTTTTTAGTAAAACATGTGAAGTTTTATAGTACTTTTTTAAAAATAAAAGGTAGTCTTACAGGAGAATTACCTTTTAACCTGTAGATTTGTGTATAAATTAATATACTATTCTTATTAACGTATTGGAATTTTTAATAATTTTCCTTATGAGAAGTATAAGCTAGTAATTTGCTTGATTTGGCGAATAGGGTGTGAAGATGTTATTCAATTCATTAAATAGAAAAGTAGATGAAAATTTAACTAAATGATAAAAAAGCTCAATATCATTTTCTTGTTAACAAGTGAAGCTTTATTTTCACCCATTTTTAATATCTCTCGGTATTCAATAGCGAAATGTAACATTTCAAAACTAACCAAGATTGAACTCAACATTTTATTTGCTAATTGGCATATTTGAAAATGGAAAGTTATAACAAAAAACTCAAGAAGATTTAGACATATATATAGACAATGAAAAATAAACTCCTGTAAAGGTTTAATAAATTAAAATTAAATTCAATCATTTAATATTGTTAATATAATTTAAAGTCAAGTAAACTGTTAAAGAGACACAACTAAATTTCCTAGAAACTGAGGTAAACCACAACTAGGATACATTAGAAACAATGCCTAGACATTTAAAATTATATGGAAAGAGTGAAAATCATAAAAAGATAACCAAG